>OZ025291.1:303470976-304849546 GCA_964019185.1 Maratus speculifer | reverse complement strand
CTATTTCTATAGATGCGCCTACTGCATCTTCTCCTGCTCCATGCAAGACAACTCCAACACCTCAGGACATTAAACCATGCAAAAAGGCAGAGCCAAGGAAGTAATATGCTTCGAATAGAATGTAGCGACCTTTTGCAGTCCTCACAAAAACCCCTGTCAAATAAGTTCTTGAGCAACAACAAAAGGCAACAGAAGAAAGAAATAGTGACAAAATTAAAAATGATATTAAAAGAAGAAATCAGACCAAAAACGCAAAGGAAAGCAATCTGTGAAAAAAATTTTGTTTCCTTTTGATCCCACACAGCCTGGATGTAATGATCTGAACCGTCAAAAAAGGAAGAAGAAATCTATTAAAGAAAGTGACAATGAGGAAGACGATGACAATATCTACCTACGTTGTCTGAAGAAGTTTAATCAAAGTATGCATGGGGAAGAATGGATTCAGTGCGTTAGTTGCAAACGTTGGGCTCATGTGAAATGTGTTCGAAAAGAGGTTAATGGATTATATTTTGAATGCATTCACTGCAACGATCCCTCTGATTTGTAAACTTAATTTGCAAATATTTTTATATACATGCATTAAAGTTCGTATTTACTATTATGAATTTTATTTAACTTCTAAATAAATATAAAAAAGAGCATTGCAGGCCAACGTGCCCCACTTAATGGGCGAATCTAACCCGTGGACGGGGTAAATTTGGCCACATGACATCATACCATAACTAAATTCATGAAGTTCTTAAAATTTCATATTAACTAAAAATAAGCGTTTCCCCCGCTAGTTAAATGTACTAGGTATTGTAAAAAATACTACATTTGAAAATACACAAAATTTAGGTACTGAAAAAACAAAATAAAAAAAAACTGGGCCAACGTGCCCCGGTCTCCCCTACTTCTGATAATTGTCATCAACATTAGCATTTATATTTTCAGTTATTATTTATCAGATATTGCATATTTAACAAATGATTTTCTTCGGAAAAAAAGCAATCTATAAGTCCTAAATGCTGGAATTATGACTATGTATAGTGTGAAAATTGGTGATTTCTTATCTATATATATGAGGACCCCAGAAGCCAAGGGGTATAAGCAGTGTTCTCGCTGACATTTGACCAACGTTAGTAATTTGGCTAATTAAAAATAAAAAACATTCGCCAAATGAAAAAAGTACTACCAAATTAAATTCGCCGTGTAGTACAAAAAGAAAAAAAACTTTAATTTTTTAATGTACTCTTTCCCTTCCTTTTTTTCAATATGTTCTAAAATAACCTAATTTTTTATAATTGCGACAACGACTGTTTGCCTAATTTCCACTATCCGCTACAAACATATTAAAAATATGTATATAAGCATAAATATGAAAAAGAAAAGAAAGAAAAAGCAAAAATTGAGCATTAGCAATTTGGCGAATCTAATCGCTTGTTTACTCGCCAAATGAAGAATTTAGTCGCAATTTGGCGCAATGGCGAGCGACAGCGAGAACTCTGGGTATAAGTGACAAAATTGAAAAAATTGAGTTAAGTGCACAGAGTATCTGGAAATATGCTTTTTTAATTTCAGGTAAAGAAATATAGGTTATTTTCTTATTATTTGGGGAGTTCTAGAGATAAACCACTTTTTTCGAAAAACAAACAATATTGATTAATTATAAATTTAAAGAAAATTGTACTCTATTTTTTTTAACAGTTATTGAAATGAGAGTTCAAAGATTAGAATGCTACAAGCAGATGTTTCCTATTTCAATTCAGTCAATTGTTTTTGATGTTCCAATTTAACATCAATTATCTTTAAACTCAATTTACTCCAAATCGACATTTTGTCACTTGTACCCCTTGGCTTCTGATGTCGTCATATATAATTTTTTCTCGCCATGAAGTTTGCACAAAGAATTTAAAAATATTCTGTACAAATCAAAACTGATTTGAATTGTCAAACATATGCCATATAAAACTAAATAAATTCAGAAATAATCTTAGAAAAGCATTGAAAGGACCAATTATTAATATCTTTCAAGTTCATAAAACAAAAATATCTAAAACTGAATGAAGCAGTTTTTTTGTGCAATATCTGCAAATTCAGAATTTCAAAAGAATGCTTTTGCCTCAAGTCAAGCAATACATGTTTTTCTCCTTTTAAAGTTTAATTTTTCGAAACAGAAGTCAAATGTAAATTTAAAAGTTCTTTCAAGAAAGTTTTCATCTTTTATAAGATAATTTTACTCCAGGTAACGACAAAGCGATATATATGTTTGAACGGATGCTTACAAAGATTTTTATTCCAGTTTGATATTTTGCTCTCGCTTCGTTTAACTACTTTGTTTTATCTAAAAGTTTCTACTTTTTTTCTTCGTTTTAACGATGATGATGATCCCGAAAAAACTTTTATAAAACATTAGAGAGAGATACTACTACTCCCATTTCATTTTAAAGCTATTAAGCACAACGATTTTGTGACAGGAATTGCTTTGAAATATTTCATTAAAATCGACTTTTTCGTTTTCGAGTGTTTTTTCGTTTTTTCGAGACTATATGTAGTAGTTGATTAAATAATTTCTTTGTTCGAGTTAAATAAAAATTTTTATCGTATGTATTTCTTTTCAGCCTCCTCATTCCATGAAATTCTTCTAAATAAAACTTTATTCCTCCGTTAAGAAGCTAATGACTCAAATAATGATCTAAATTAGATTTTATTTATTTTAAGGGCACGTCTAAATATTGAAATAGTTTAAAGACTATTTCCCCACGTATGCGATGTGTTATGATTATTTTTAACTTTCATCGCACGATTTTTTTATTTTTTCAGAAAAAAATGAAATCTATATATTGGTGTAATAATGTAAAAATCATAAAACAAAATAAATTAATTTTTAAATTTTAGCTTAAATTTCATATTTTATGGAGTGTACCCTAGAGGAGAGAATTGACTACAGTGGACATAAGTACGCAGTAGACTAACCCTTATATTTTATTTATTTTTAAATTTTTAATTTTTTTCTTTTAGATTAATTCATTACAGCCGAGAATTGTTAATTTAAAGTTTTTAAAACACATTTTCAGCTCAGCATGTTTCATTTTATCAAACTATTGCACAGATAACAAAACGAATTCAGAAATAATCTTAAAAAACATGCCAAATAAACAATTTTTAATATCTTTCAAATTTATAAAATAAAAATATTTCAAGTTGAACGAAACAGCTATTTACACTATATCTACAAATTCAGAATTTTAAATGAAAGAATGCTTTTGCCCAAAAATTATAATTCATAAATAAAATAAAAGATTTTTTTCCTCTTGAAAGCTTAATTTTTCTTTTCGAAACAAAAGTCAAATGTCACTTTAAAAGTTCTTACAAGGAAGTTTTCATCTTTTAGAAGATAATGTTACTCCAGATAACGACAAAGTGATAGATATGTTTGCCCTGGATGCTAACACAAAGGTTTTTATTCCAGTTTGATACTTTTTTCTCGCTTTGTTTAAGCACATCCTGTTTCTAAACGGTTTTATTTTATTTTTTTTTCCTTTTAACGATGATGATGATCCCGAACAAATTTTCATAATACATCAGAGAGGAGAGAGATATTACTACTTCCATTTCATTTCAAAATTACTAAGTTCAGCGATTTTGTGACACCATTAAAATCGACTTTTTTGTTTTAATTTGTGTTTTTGATTTTTCGAGACTATTTATAAGAGTTGATAAAAGAACGTTCTCTGTTCTAGTTATTTTTTGTTTATACTTTTTTTTCCTTATTTAATAAAATTTCTTTAAAAAAAACTTTATTCATCCATATTAAGAGAATAATGACTCAAACAATGCTCTGTATGATATTTTATATATTTTAAGGGTGCTCAAAAAAATTAAAATAGTTTAAAGAATATTCCACACGTATGCGATGTGTTATGATTATTTTTAACTTTTCACCGCACGAGTATTTTCAATTTTAATGAAAAAAAAATATTTGAAATCTGTATGTAGGTCTAATAATGGAAAAATATAAAAAAAAAATAAACAAACTTTCCAGCCAGAATTTCATAAATTTTGGCGTGTACCCTACTTTCACAATTAGGGTTTTTAAAAATTTTATTAATATGTTTTGAAATTAATTGGGCTTAAATTATCTAGTTTTATCTACTTAACACTCGGCAACTTTCTTTATATTAATAGTTTTAAGTATTCATAAAAATAATAAAAGTAAATTTTGCCTTAATAAATCTTTTTTTTTTTTTTTTTTTGGTTTTTGAAGGAAGAATTCTAATTTTTTTTCTACATATATGTGATTTTTTATGTATTTCTTATACTTTCCTTATATATATGATTTTTTGCCATAAAGTTTATACAAAGAATTTTAAAACATTCTGTATAAAGCGATGTATCATTTTATTGTTAAACATATGACAAAAAAAATAAAAAAAAAAGAAAAAGGAAAAAAAAGAAAAAAAATCTTAAAACTACTGCAAATTAAGTGATCAATTTTTAATATTTTTTTATATTCATAAAAGAAAATTATCTTAAATTGATTGAAGAAGTTATATATATTCTATTTACAAATTCAGAAATTCAAATAAAAGAATATTTTTGTCTAAAATATATAATATATAACTCAAATTAAACATGATATTCTCCTTTGGCAGTTTAATTTTTTCAAAACAAAAGTCAAATGTCACTTTAAATGTTCTTTCAAGAAAGTTTTCATCTTTTATAAGATAATGTTACTTCGGATAACGACAAAGCGATAGATATTTTTGTCCTCGGTGCTATCAAAGGTTTTTATTCCATTTTGATATTTTGTTATCGCTTCGTTTAACTACTTTCTTTTATCTAAACGTTTCTATTTTTTTTTTCGTTTTAAAGATGATGATCCCGAACAAACTTTCATGAAACATTACAGAGAGATATTACTACTCCCATTTCATTTCAAAATTATAAAGTTCAGTGACTTTGCGACAGATATTCCTTTGAAACATTTTATTAAAATCAAATTTTTCGTTTTAATTTGTGTTTTCGGTTTTTCGAGACTACTTATCGGTGGTGATAAAAGAAAGTCTTTTGTTCTAGTTAAATTACGTGTTTTTCGTATTTGCTTCATTTTAACCTCATTATTTAATAAAATTCATCTAGATAAATTTTTATTTATCCATTGAGATGCTAATTACTCATATAATAGTGTATAGAAAATTCTATTTACTTTAAGGGTACGCTTAAAACTGAAATACTTTAAAGAAGCTCACACATACATAGCTCACGTATGAAATATGTATAATGCACACAAGATGAGTGATTTCTAGGGTTAAGTGTAAATAGAAAAACTTTAATGTGATTCAAAAACGTTTCTGAATACTAATTAGAACTGTTTTGTTGGTTTTTTAAACAGAATTATCTACTAAATTCCATACTGCACTTATTTTACTAATTTAAAATTCTTCCCTTTCTAATCCTTTTTTAAATGCTAAGTTTTGTTTAACTGCTACTGATAAATACCATGAATATTGATATTTATATTTTAAGTTTTTATTTACAAATTATACGAAATTTAACAAACATTCTTTTCACCTATATCCCTTAAATATTGGAATTAAAAATATCCATTATATAAAGATGACGATTTTTTATACGTTTTTTTTTGCCAGAAATTTTATATATATAATTTAAAGCATTCTCTACAAAGCGATAAGTTCTTTTAATTGCTAAACATATGCCATGCAAAACGAAATAAATTCAAAAAAATAATCTTAAAAGACATTGAAAAATAAATAAGCAATGTTTAATACCTTTGAAATTCATAAAACAACTAGTTGGATGTGCCAATCTTAAAAACTTTCTTCTATCTAATACGTACATTTTAATATTTCAAAATTTAATTACATATGTTAATGCGTTCATCTTATTAATTCAATACTATACCAACTATGAATTTCATCTTAAATTTCTGCTTCAGTCAATTAATCGGAGTAAAAAAAAAAAGTTTCCTTCTTCACGAGCTGATGAACAATAGTATGAAGGCACATATATTTTTTTTTAATTCAAGAAGGATCTGCTCGCCACACCCAAAAATAATCACATAGAAAAATTTAGTTCAGTTCTATGCATAACTTTAAATTCTTTTTTAATGGTAAAACTAGTCGTTGGAGGCCACCGTAATACTTACCCATCATGGACATGCATAGCATAATATATGAAAACATAACACATGTAAACAATTTATAGAATGCATTATAATTCCAAAACAAAATATAAACGTATATTTAAGTATTTTTAACGCATAATCATGCTCTATTACTGAATTTCTGATGACCCAATTTCGATAAATTGTATGAAACGCCAAACTATTCAAGTAGCACTGAATTGCGTAATAGAAACTTCCTTATAACTCCAAAAATAATAATCATATTCACTAACGGTTTCTTGCATCGAATTAAGTATCTCATTTCCAATTAAAAGATATCTTTGAATTGAAATTTGAGTGAAATACAGGGTCATGAAAAATCAAAGAATGTGGAAAATAGGATTAGAAATATCTCAACAACTAATTATCCGATTGATTCAGTTTTTTATGCAAAATTTGTGTTATTTTATTGCCTTTTACGCCCACTCCTTAAAATAAAAGAATTCGAAAATTTTTATATACCTTTCATCAGAACGAATTTTTCGAGAGTCCGAAAAAAATAGTTCCGGATAATCGAGATTGCTAATATTAAATAGACTTCGTCCCATTCTTACATACTAAGCACATACAAAATTTCAAATCTCTATCTCAATTTGTTCGGGAGATAGAGCGGTTACGGACAGACAGACAAACACACAGACACACAGACGGCAAAATTTTTTTTCTAAAAATATGTTTTTCGGAATCTCCAGTGTCCGAAACGTGTAAATCCGTCAAAAAAATTTTTTCGACTTTCAAAACGATTGCAAGACTTACCCTATACTACGTATGATGGGTAAGTAATAATAAAAATGGCACAAATATCGCGATTATAGCGCCTCCTTCCAGCCGATTTTTTTTCAAATTCAGAGAGGATCTAATGACCGTAGCCAAACACTTAAGCAAAAAGTTTCATTCAATTCTATCGATAATTCGTACACTTTTCTGTGGTAAATGATTGAAAATGGCACAAAAACCGCTATTGAGGCATGCCCTTCCGGTGGATTTCTTTTAAAATTCAGGGAGGACCAACGAGGAGGACCAACGAGGAGGACCAACTATACACTTACAAAAAAAAATGGTTCAATCCGATGGATATCTTCATACACATTTAATCGGTACAACATAGATAATGGCACAAAAATGGCTATTGTAGCGCCCCCTTTCGACGGATTTTTTCCAAATTCTGAGAGGACCAACAGCCACAGCCATACACTTACACAAAAAATTTGTTTCAATTCGATGGATATCTTCATACACATTTAGTCGGTATAATATTGAAAATGGCACAAAAATTGTTTTTGCAGTGCCACCTTCCAGCAGAATATTTTAAAATTGAAGGAGAGCCTGCTTGCTACAACCAAAAAAAAATTCACAAAAAATTTGGTTCAATTCTATGCATATCTTTCTACAGTTTTTGATGGTAGAGTGGAGCCATGCGGACACACACACACACGCGGACAGGCAGACACTTTGTAAAAACATGTTTTTTGGAATCTCTCGCCCCTAAAACGTATAAACCCGTCGAAAACCAGAAGTCGAAAAAAATTTCAATCACAATTCTTTCTTCTATTGAAGACAGAAGAAAGTAAAAATATCTCATGTTGAATCAAGCAGTTATTTATGTTATATCTACAAATTCAGAATTTCAAATTAAAGAAATCATTTGTCTCAAAATTTATACATAATTCAAATAAAACATGTTTTTCCCTTTTGAAAGCTTAATCTTTTCGAAAAAAAAATCCAATGTCACTTTAAAAGTTCTTTCACGAAAATTTTCATCTTTTATAAGATAATGTTACTTCAGATAATGACAAAGTGATAGATATGTTTATCATGGATGCTTATAAAGGTTTTTATTCCAGTTTGATATTTTGTTTTCGCTAAGTTTAACTACTTCCTTTAATCTAAACTTTATATTTTTTTCGTTTTAATGATGATGATGATCCCTAACAAAATTTCATAAAACATTACAGAGAGATATTACTACTCCCATTACATTTCAAAGTTATTAAGCTCAGCAATTTTGCTACGTCAATTGCTTTGAAACATTTCATTAAAATCGACTTTTTTGTTTTAATTTGTGTTTTCGGTTTTTCGAAACTATTTTAGAGGAGATGAAAAAGAACGATCTTTGTTCTAGTTAAAATACTTTTTTTTCGTATGTACTTTTTTTCAAACTCCTTATTTAATAAATTTCTTTTAAATAAAACTTTATTCATCCATTGAGAGCCTAATGACTAAACTAATGGTCGGTATGAGATTTTATTTATTTTAAGCGCGTGTCTTAATACTGTAAAACATTCGTGTAACATTACAGCATAAAATGGGTGGCAGCTTTGCCGCTTCCAATTTTATGGAGTGATTTTTTTTTCACCTATACAATGGTGTAATGTAAACGTATATTGCTGGTGTAACATTACAATGTTACTCCGATTATATCGGTTCAAATACTCTTTAAAATTGGAGAAAGCAAGGTTACTCCATAAAATTAGAGGCAGCAAAGCTGCCATCTATTTTATGATGTAACGTTACTCAAATGTTTTACAGTGAAGACTGAAATAAATCTAAAGACTGAATCTTTAAAGAATATTTCGCATGTATGCAATGTGTTATGATTATTTTTAATTGAAATTTTATGAGTTTAAGATATATACATGTGAAGAAACACCAAAAAATATGCGATAAGTCACAGTTAAAAAATAAAAATTTTTATGAATCACCATCAAAAAAAAAACTACACAGATGTGCTCCAGTTTGGAAATTTTAAATGATAAAGCATACATGCATCCGTAAGAAATAAGGTCACAAATGAAGAGTATGATGAGATAAATTATCTTATAAAGAATGTGACAGGTGGCGCTAGCTGAAAGGTAAACACCAATCACACAGGAGTAGATTCAGAATAGGAAAATGTTGCCAAAATGATTCATACAATGTTTTATTATTTAATCAATATATATACCAGGGTTCTTATGCTTCAATTAATTTCAAGGATCAAATAAAAGAACTTTTCCTATTTACTTTATATAACAGAAAATAAAATCCGCCTCGCGATATAGTGACTAGTACTTTATCAAACAGTACTTTAGTAAAACATATAAAATTCTCTGAACTCTTTGATACGTACGAACGATGTATACGCCTACAGCTACGAAAATTATGATTTTTTATACATTTTTTGAAAAAGAATTCTTTATTTTAGGACTGAATCATGAAATTTGGAGATTAGTGGCCTTACAAGAGTTGTTTCTCTTGACATAAACACGCCTGAATATACAATTATGATACAAATTGTTTTTGAAAGTATATTTCTATTTTTAGCGAAGTTTCTTCTTGCATTTTGATTAATTATATTACGTAATGTAAGTTTAAAAATTAAAATATCATATATTTTACAAAGTCTTTAAATAATTGATAAGGCTGTGTTCTCTTCATAAAAATCATTAGACAATCTTATCCACTATTTAAAAAATATATACAAATTTCAGAATAAATATGAAGAAAATAAATAACAGCACATTTTAATACTTACTCCCATAATCATTTTTGCGATTGTTTTTGCAATTTCTTATAATTGTTCAAAAAATAACTGTATAATTTATCCAATAAAGCACGAATATATGTTTAAATAACACTGCCACCATAACTACAGCAGCAAGAACGTGATTACATCTATACGAAAGCTACAAGAAAGATGTTATTTATGTGCCAGAGAATCTCGATATATCATGCAAAATAGTTACAAAACCGATTATGTAGTTTGCCTCAAAATTTCGTGTCTGTACATATATTCTCACAAACACATATGCGAGCTTGCTCATGGGTACACAAGTGTAAAATTTCACAATTCTTTGGCTATTGAGGGATAACAGTCTATTTAGTAAAATTCAACCTATTTCATTTGCTCGAATTAGCGTCCGAGACGGCAAAGCCACTTTTCCTTTGTGTATGTAAATTTGCAATAATTAACTAAGAAACTTTTGATTCCCAAATTTACAAAGCATAGTAAACAAATAGTTTATATTTATTTTGTGCTCCCTATACATTTTTTTTGAAGCATTTACGGAATTAAGTCCAACATTCCAATTTCCTCTTTTTTAAATGCAACGCTTAATGAATCATTTTAAATAATTAATGAGCCTATTTGAAATTCAATTACTAACACTATTGGAAAAGTAGCTTTTACGCTTAATTAAATTTATCGAATTCCTAAATCGCTTTAAAGATTGTTTTTTCTTCTGAGAAAAGAGTTTTAAATAAAAAATATATAGACTATTAATCCGATGCTTCCTGAATCAATTTTTTTGAGTGCAGAAATATTTTTCTGTATACATTTTCTGATAAAGCATTTCATTCTTTAATATCTATATTATAAAGGATAAACGTATCTGTGCGTAACGCATACGTCATTTTCCGAATAGCAACACTTTCCCCTGCAATTTCGGTTTTGCAATTTTCGCTACTGCAATTTTTACACTTCTAAACATCGTTTTTTTTTTTTTTTTTTTTTTTTTTTTTTTTTTTTTTTTTTTTAAACACCGCCGTATAGAGAAGAAAATGTACTTTTAAATGCAATTTTTTTGAAAACGGTATCTCAATTTATTTTTGAGATATTAATTTTTTAATAGTTTTTAGTACCAATTTTGTAATTGTGGCAACAGAATGGCTCCATTTTCTCTCAAAGTTGAAAAAAAAAATAGAAATTAAAATGTGTCTGTTATAAAATTCAGTGAATTTTGGCTTTATTTCTCTAATAATTTGAATAATTGAGTTTTGTAGTATTTTGTTAATTTTAGCTTAAAATACCATTTGCTTGAGAGTTGAATTGACCAATATAAGATGCATTTTTTACTGTAACTAATTTTTCAGATTTATTATAAATAAAGAAAACAGTTCTTTTAAAAGATTTGCTTTCGTGGAATTTCGACGGGTTCCACCTCGTCATTATAGTAGAGAAAATAATATTCTCTCAATTCGTGTTAAAATTATGTTCCAATAACATAAGCTGTTTTGAACATTCTGATTTCGAAATACTTGACTTATAGTGATGATTGTATTTTCTTTAACTTAATTTATTGAAATCATATTTTTAGAATTAAAAAATAAAAAACCTTTACTTTACTTTGCAGTTGAAACCATATATTTAACTGTCAGATTCTAAATGCTAATCGTTTATAATAAGAAAAATAATATAATAGTAATAATAATAATTTATATAATAATAAAATTATGCAGCGCAATCGCAACATTTATGTACACAGCCGCTTTATCTTGTATGCATGTGGAATTTATCGATGCAAATGATTTCTGCCGAAGTTAGCCTGCTTGAAGTTATTGATTTTGTTCGTAGCATCATTATTTTTATTAGATTTTTTTAGCTACCTTCATTTTTATTTATTTTTGCTTTTAATATTGTTCTTTTAGGTAGCTTTCATTACAAAAAGTAAAAAGCTACCTATTGCAGCCGTCGTCTGGAGGAAAGCACTTCCAGAAAATTTTGGTATATTTTCACCGATCATGACCCCCAGACCCCAAAACCGCCCTCCTTTCAAATGTTGACATAAGGTGGTCTGGTGTAATAACGCCAGGCGGGGTAATAACGCCAAGTGCTAATATTATGCATAATTATGAAATAATCTGGTAAATGCCACCCATGTGCTCTGCGCAGAAGGGTTTTGAGTCATATAAATCGCAAAAAACAGCTTCAAATTAATTTGTTTTATTTTTAGGTCTTATTGTTTTTACAAGCAACTAAAATTAACGCTTAATCTAAAATTTGCGAGATAAGTTTTGTGATGTGAAGACTATTTTTTTTTTATCCGGAAATACTTTGTTAATTACATAAATTTGTAGTACATTTCATGGACTTTCAAAATGTTGTTGAAGATTTTGGATATCTACTCGAGATAATTTGTAATTTAAAATGTACAGCGCAATAACTATAAAGGGGTAATAACGCCAATCCTCGACAATAATACCCCGGTTGATTGCCTACAGTGGCCGAGCTACATCCTAAATACTGATTTAAATAAACACAGTTAAAACTGTGCAATGTTTCTAATAATTCTATTTAGGCGGTTCTTTTTAAGCAAAAAAGAAGCTCACGGTCTGATATTCTTTTGCCTCATACCCCCCCCCCCACACCACACCTTTATTTTTCTTACACTTTCACAAAAAATTGAACATTTTCAATAGCTTAGAATGCAATTTGTCAATTTCTAAGATTGTAGAGTTTGTATTTTTAGAATTGGGCAATCTACATGCAATTATTCCATCTTATTTCATAGTTTTGTTTGCATGGCATTATTATCCATATAGGTAATAGGTGGGTAATAACGCCAAATAGCATTGGTCAAGAAATCACGCCATTACATTTTATGAATACATATCTGTTATTTTTTTATATATATAGATAGTCAATGAGTTGCTGTATCAAATCATATATTTGTTTAAAAATACAATCTAAAACTGAGCCGTGAAAATTGGCAGAACCTTAACGTGGCGTTATTACCCCAGGGTACCTTATATATATATATATATATATCTGATTTTTGTCATGCGATAACTGACGTATTTATGAACCGATTTGAATGAAGCTTGGTATGTACATAGTACATACAAATGTCTCGACCGAGTTTGTTGACCAGCATCTTCCGCCCTTTTGTTTCAAAATGGCGTCTATTTAAAAATTTTAAAAAATTTTAAATTTAAAATTTAAAGTTGAAAAATATTTTTCTTTCACGTGTTAGAACTTAAAACAACAATTCCAGAACACTTTTTATTTTGTCTATATCTTTAAAAATCATTGAGTTATAGCACTTTGAATTTTTTTTATGGCCGACATTTTGAAACGATTTGATATTTGTAACGTGATAACACGCGTATATATGAACCGATTTAAATAAAACTTGGTATTGACATAGTACATACAAATGTCTAAACTCAGTTCGTTAGCCAGCATCTTCCGCTATTTTGTTTCAAAATGGTGGCCATTTTAAATTTAAAAAAAAATTTAAAATTTAATATTAAATGCGAAAAAATGAAAAGTTGAAAAATATTTTTCTTTTACGTATTAGAAATTAAAAAAAAGATTCCAGAACACTTTTTATTTTGTCTATATCTTAAAAAATGATTGAGTTATAGCATTTTGAATTTTTCTTATGGCTGACATTTTGAAACGATCTGATTTTTGTCACATGATAACACGATTATTTATGAATCGATTTGGATGTAACTTGGTGTGTACATAGCATATGCTAAGGCAAGAATCGAGTTCGATACCCAGTTCCATCCGCCATCTTGTTTCAAAATGGCGGCCATTTAAATTTTTAATAAATTTTAAAATTTAAAATTAGGTACAAGAAAGTGAGAAATTGAAAGAGATTTTTCTTTTATGCACTTGACCTTGATACAGAGATTTCAGAGCATTTTTTGTGTCGTTTGTAAAATGGCTGAGTTATCGCACTTTTAATTTCTAGTGTTGCTCACATCTTGAAATGATCTGATTTCCGTCACGTGATAACACGCGTATTTATAAACCGATTTGGATGAAACTTGGAACGTACATTGTACATACCGATGTTTGTACCGAGTTCGTTGGCCAAATCCATCCACCATTTTGTTTCAAAATGCAGGAATATTAATTTTTTTAAAATTTTAAATTTTAAAATTAGATGCAAAAAAGCAAGAAATTGAAAAAGATTTTAATTTTGTGAGTTTGACCTTGATACAAAGATTCCAGAGCATTTTTTGTTTCATCTATATCATGAAAAATGGCAGGGTTATAGCACTTTCAATTTCCAGTGTGCTTCACATTTTGAAACGGTCTGAAATTTGTCAAGCGATTATGCGCATATTTATAAACTGATTTGGATATAACTCCGTGTGCACATAGTACATAGCAATGCCTTGACCACGTTCACTGGCCAACTTCATCCATCCTCTTGTTTCAAAATGGCAGCCATTTAAGTTTGTCAAAAATCTTTTAAATGTATAATGATGTACAAACAAAAAATTATCAATTGGAAAAAAGGTTCTTTTTAAAGTATTTATCTTAATAATAAATTCCGGAGTATTTTTTGCTTTGTCTTCAATTTAAAAAAAGCCTGAGCAGTTTGAATTTCTAACGCGGGTGACATTTTTTTTAAAAATCAATTTGCTCGCGACAGCACTCGTATTTGTTAATCGATTTCAATATCAGGGTGCATGTGCATATGAATTAAGATTTCGACCAAGCTCATTGGTTTGTTTTATCCATCATGTTCCTTTAAAGTGGCATACACTTCAAGATATCGCGGAATTTTGCGACTCTCTAAATCGCTTATAATAAAACCAGGTTGAATAAAAGATGACTAATTTCTAAAAATTCCTATTAATATTCAGTCTTGACAAAAACTAGTATTCAATCTTATAAAATTAGGTTCCACTAATTTGAGCTTAGTATTTTTGAATAATGTAACTTAATTAAAAATAAATAAACAAATATATAAGTATATGAAAGCTACTTCTTCCTCCCGGCACTGCCGGAAGGACTTTTGTCTTTGCTTTTGATTGTAAAATGAGACAAGATAAAATCAAAAAGCATTCATATGCGAGTTTTTATACAGCTGCATTTATATAACCTCGTTAACATGAACCTCAAATGGTATCAGAATTTTGTTCATGTTAACAGAAATTCATGTTATCAGTATCAAATCTTTGCGTTCGTCTTTATAGGGGACTTTGAAAACAGTTCATGTCAAAAGTAATTCACGTTAAGCATGTTCATGTTAATGAGATTTGACTGTAGTATATTACATCAGAATATCACATCATACAGCTGATACTGATATCACTGTTTAAAAAGTATTTCTATAAAATTTAAGGCATTGTATTGCGGGGAAGTATTTTCACGTTTTCGCGGTTTGTTATTTCAGTGAGGGATAAGTATAAGAATGCTTTTAATAGACTTGTTATGAAAGAAAAAATACGCGACTGTTGCACTTTATCCAAACAAAAACTTTGTACAATAATCAAACTGTGTACATTTCGGTGTGCTTTAAACAAATGTTTTTTTAAAAGAAACGAATGGTTTTACATTTATTGCTTCTTTACTAAAGTATTAAACGAAGTGCATGAAAAACCGAAGTGCCGGATACATGTATAAGTCCACGTAAAACATAATCCAAGCTGTGTATTAAAGCCTATTGTTTTTATTGCATTTAATCCTATTGACCTTTATCAAACATTGCAATATTTCTCGAGCCAAAATTTTACTGAATTTTACCGCAAACGCATGATAAATGTCAGGGCCGTAACTATAATCTTGGAGGCCCCGGGGCAAAACCTCCGGAAGGCCCCCCAGGGAGGGCAAATTGAAACTTTGCCCCGGGCATAGTTTCTTTTCTCGGACACCGCTGTTTAAATGTACATAGTATGATAAGCCTAAAAATGACTAAAAAATGTAGAATTGGGTAACTCTACTCGGCAGGCACTTGGCGGCGACGCCATTTTTGCCGATCCCACTGAAGTTAGCATAGGGAAGAAAATGCGGACTTCTGATTGGTTGAATACTTTAAAGAGCATTTTATTTAAATTCATTTTTGAGTATATGTAACTTAATCATGCGTTTCTGTTTAAAAACTTTTTGAAAGATGGAATGTGATAATTTTTTTTCGATTTTATGTATTTATTAATAGACTAGCTGACCCATCCGGCATTGCCCGGGACCCGTTATGATAGCCTTACGCAAACAATTAACACTTTAGATCTACAATTAGTCAAAATTAAGCATAGGATATGAATTATTCGTTAAATAATATTTTAAAGAAATGCATAAAAAATGAGTAAATGCTTTAAAGAAGGGCCTTTGGACCTCAATAAAAACATCAAGGTGTAGGCCCTGAAATAGGAGTCCAAAACTCAACTTTAAATTTATGCACTGAGAAGGTTTGATAATAAGTGGATGAAATATGTAGGGAGAACAAAAATTTCAAGGTGCCTGAGCCGAGACCATAGGGAGTCTCAGGCTTTTAAATGGAATGTAAGAACATGGGAATAACTAAGTGAAAAAATAGTTCCAAAAATTAAGATTGGATTAAGAGAGGGCAGTTTAATAGGAATTTATGGTACAAAATCTTCAAGGGGCCAGGAACTTATTTCGCATGTAGTTGGGTATAAAATATTTTTTGTAGTTATTAGATTAATGGGAGGACGCTAAAGCAATGTAAAAGAAAATTGCAAGCAATCCGGAACATTTTTAAAGAAATTGCACCAACGGCCCCAAGAACGCGATTAATATTCAAAATTGGTGGTAGCTAGACTTTGACGGTTTCATAGTAGCTGATGGATTTAAGAAGTTGTTTAAAAAAAGCGAGTTAATTGAACCATTTTAAAGGGATTTATAATAAGGGCCCAAAAAGGACAACTGACAGTTAAAAAGAGGGCCCTAACAGGGAAACATGTTATAATATCTTAGTACTTAGCTCTTTAGATCTACAATTAGTCAAAATTAATCATAGGGTATGAATTATTCATTTTAATAATATTTTATCGAAATAAACAAATTGATTCGGAAAATGTTTTAAAAAAAGGGTCCTAGCCGCGGATGAAAATATGAGAATCTTGTTCCTGAAAGAAGAGTCCAAGACTCAAATTTAAAAATTTTGCACTGAGAAGGGGAGAAATTTAGAGAGTGAACTATGTTTGCCTCACAAAATGTTCAGGGGCCCTAGACTGAGCCCTATGATTCCACAGGAGGCCAAAGTGTCTTATATGGAATGTCAAAACATTAAAATAGCTAAATGAATAAAGAATCCTAAAAATGAAGATCGGATTAAAAGGAAATAATTTATTATTACAAAAACTTCAACGGGCCCCAAGGGGTTAGGAATTTATTTTGCATGTAGTTGGGTATAAAGATATTTTTTGTACTTATTAAAATGATGTAAAGACGCTATAACTATGTTAAATAAAATTGAAAGCAATTTGGTTCATGTTTAAAGAAGCTGCACCAAGGGCCTCAAAAAAGCAATTGACAAACAAAATTAATGGTAGCTGAAGTGTGAGAAATTCTTTTGTCGTTCATGTAATAGATAGAGGACATAAAAAGTTCTTAGAAAAAAAAAGCTAGTGAATTGGACCATTTTTAAGGGAGCTATAATATGGGGCCCCGTAGGGACCAACTGACAGTTAAAACCAGGGCGCTAATATGAAACCATGTTAAAATATTTTAGTACATAGCGCTTTAGATCTTTAATTAGTCAAAATTGAGCATATGTTTGGAGCTATTCTTTGGAATGATATAATTTTTTAAATGCACCAATTGATTGGGCAAATGTTTAAAAAGGGGCCCTAGGGTCCGAATAAAAACATCAGGTTTTCTGGATTGGCCCTGAAAGAAGAGTCCCAGGCAACTTTAAAATTTTGCACTAAGAAGTTCAAAAATATAGGAAATAAAATATGTTTATTTCACAAAATGTTGAGGGGCCCTGGGCTGGACCCTATGATTCCACAGGGGAACACAGTGTCTTGTATAGAATGTCAAAACATTAAAATATCTAAATGAATAAAGAATCCTAAAAATGAAGATCAGATTAAAAAGAAGCAATTTATTGACAATTTATTATTACAAAAACTTGAAGGGGGCCTATACCGGGCCCCAAAGGGCCAGGAAATTATTTCGCATGTAGTTGGGTATAAAAATATTTGTGTAGTTATTAAAATAATGGGAAGACGCTAAAACTATATTGAATAAAACTGAAAGCAATTTGGATCATTTTTAAAGAAGCTGCACC
This sequence comes from Maratus speculifer, assembly GCA_964019185.1. NCBI lineage: Eukaryota > Metazoa > Arthropoda > Arachnida > Araneae > Salticidae > Maratus > Maratus speculifer. Next base: position 304,831,624 of record OZ025291.1, on the reverse strand, counting down.
AAGGGCTCTAAGAAAGCGATTAATATTCATAAATAGTGGTAGCTGAAGTCTAAAAAATTTTTTTGTTGTTCATGTCGTAGTTGGAGGACCTAAAAAATTGTTTAAAAAAAGCAAGTGAATCCGACCATTTTTAAGGGAGCTATGATAGAGGGCCCCATAGGGGCCAACTGACAAATACAATCAGGGCCCTAACATGAAAACATGTTAAAATGCTTTAGTACATAGCGCTTTAGACCTTTAATTAGTCAAAATTAAGCACAGAATATGAATTATTTGCAAGAATAATATATATATATTTTTTTAAATGCATCAATTGTTTGGGTAAGCGTTAAAAAAAGGATCCCAGGGCCCGAATAAAAAAATCAGGGTGTTGGTCCTGACATAAGAGTCCAAGATTCAGCTTTAAAAATTTGCACTAAGAAGGTGAGAAATTTAGGGAGTGAAAAATGTTTAGCACACAAAAAGATCAAAGGGCCCTGGGTCGGCCCTATGATTATCTAGGGGGTCCCAGTGTCTTATATGGAATGTAAAAATTTGAAAATATCTAAATGGAACAGGTATCCCAAAAATGAAGATCGAAATTAATGGAAGCAATTTATTAACAATTTACTATCACAAAGATTAAAAAGGGCCCTAAAACGGGCTCCAAAAGTCCAGGGTCATAACTGAACAGTAAAAAAGCGAAAATATCTAAAAATAGAAAGGTACTCCAAAACGGTAAAGATTAGATAAAAAGGAGTCAAGCTATTAACAATTTGGCGCATAAAAATTGTAAGGGACCTACGGCCCTGGCCCTTAAAATATTAAAAATCTGAGCCTCAGGTGCATCAGGACCTGCCTTGGACTATCTTCACCTAAAATTTCAGGCTTCTACGTGCGTTAGAATTTGCTAACCATCGCAGTCACACACTCACACACACATACTCAAACATACACAAACAGAGCTTTTTGTTAACTTAGTATAGATAGGAAGAAAGATTTTCTAGAATTTTTAGATGTTTTTTATATTATTCAATCGATTAGAAGTCCATATTTTCTTCCTTATACTAGCTTCGGTGGGGTCAGCAAATATGCTGGCGCGACATGACACATTCGACTCGACAATTTGCTGTCTGCTGTAGAACTCCTTTTGCATGCGAAGCGTAAGGAGTGCATTGACGGACACACAAAAACATCTATTCTAGCACTTTAATTTTTTTTTTATTACTAACTTTTAGGTATGTGCTGGGCATTTTATAGGAACTTAGACTAATAACTAAAATCAATAGTTTTTTAATCATCAGTTTGGGGCCCCTCAGGCTTGGGGGCCCCGGGGCAGTGCCCCGGCTGCTCCGGCGGTAGTTACGGCCCTGATAAATGTTATATTGTGTGATTTGTTATGGACTGCTGAAGAAACAACTGGTAGTCTTGGCACCCACGATCGATTGTGATCTTCAGACATAATTTAAATAATGGCCAAATTTTGTTTGTGGATATGTATGTTTCAATCATTACTTATTAAAAACTCATAAAATTTTAAACTTTGACGTATCAGACTGCAGTTTGCCCCTAAGGGTTATCCAGTAATACCATTCTTTGCGAAAAAAGTGATAAGTTAGACAAACTGGTTGAGCTAATGAAGACGTATTTATTAGAAGATGACAAACACATTTATGTTATGGAATAGGTACATATTTTACTCTTTTTTAAAGTATTATATTTAATCTACACTTCGATAGGGCAATTGTATTATTTTTAAAGTAATAAATACGACGTTTAGAATGCCTTCACAATAGAACATAATTTTTCCAAAAGAGGTGTAATAAATTTACTTTTTGGTGGGCATAATAAGGTAATTTTTTATGCACAAATGCTTATTTCTAATTTTCACGATGGATTTTTTACATGCTAATGAGTTTTTGTCATAAAAAATATTTAAAAATAATTAAGTTTTTATTCTATACTATTATTTAATACATTAAAATTTATTTATTTGTATATTAATTTTTGTTAAACTATAGAATTCGTAGAATATTTTTGAAAAGTTATATAAAGATATTTCTTCATACTTTCTGTTTTCTTATTATATATGTATTTCAGTTTTATGCTTAAAACTAGATTTAAAGTTTCATGTACTTTCATCAAATTTTATGCATTTTGTTCCTTATTACTCTTTTACATTTGCAGTGTGGATTCTAATATTCCATGCGATATGTATTCCGAATTGAACTTTTCGCAAAAATTCTTCAGTTATTTTGAAACTACAACTTCTACGTGTTCAATTTGAAAGAGTATTAAAGTTTCAGATGGAATTTTGAAAATATTCTTATTTTATCGCTTTCCCCTTTTTTATTCATATGAAAAAACATGGATGAATAAGATATTCTTTTATAAAATGATAGAAGCTTAAAACCTTCTTTTTATGTATGAATATCTAACATTTTTTAGCATTATTTAAATAATATTATTAGTATTACACGACATTATAGAATGTTTTTGTTACATTCGGATTCATTTGCTTTCTATCTTCGATTAATGAGTTTTCGAAACTGATGTCTAATATTAAATTCCGACCGTGTGAATTATCAAAATGTACTGATAACTTTTTGGTACAGTTAATAAGATAAAATATTATCCTTAAATTTAATAAACTTTAGCAATGAAGTTAAAAAACTGACAAACTATTTGTATTCGCAGAAGCAAGTCCTTATAATAAAAGTAAGCTATGTTTCGAAAATACAACATTACATTGCTTAAACAATATCATTAAATTATACTATGTATGGTGTTTCTCCAAAATTAAGATATGGTTTTATTAAGTTTTATTTCTAAAGGTTAATTTGGGTTTCTTTTCGGGTAATATTTTTTATGAACAAAATTTTGTGTATATTTTTTACAAGAATCTCTGTCCAATCTTACACTAGCTGCTCGCCCGAGGCGATGTTTCCCGAGGCTCCAATAATAGAACAAAAATTTGTAGTTTATGATTTTTTCAAACTAAAATAGTAAACATTAATATTTTTTTAGGATTGCGTACTTAGAAAGTAAAAAGTGTCTAGTTTAAACGCGTATTTTTTTTGTATATTTCGAATTAGTAAACATATATTTCCGCTCCAAAATATTTGAAAAAAAATCATTTTAAGATAGTGAATGTGCTTGCATCTGTATGCGCGGAACGGTTTGAAACGGGCGTCATGCACAAGTTTTGAAAAAAAGGGATTAATTTAAATATATGCATACATATATATGTCATAAAATTGATCAAATGCATTCATCTTGTCGGGATACTGGCTTAAATTTCTGAAATATCTGCAAAAAGTAATTTTTGAAATCTCGTAGAATACCAATTTCCGGACAAGCGACGAAGTAAAATAATTGTTAAACTGAAATCGAGAGTCGTAGCACGTAGTGGACACAATGCCGGAATTCCATTAAGAATTTTCCCGTAAAAATAAACAAGCCATGTTGCATATCATAAATGTTGATAGATGTCAAGCAGCGGGACTCAACTCCACTTGGACTCATATTTGAGCCGCATTACATCTTACTTTAACATTAAAATGTGGCATGATTAGAGACCCACATCAACAATTGACAAAAAACTCTGTCCAAATGATGTACATTTTTTAAATCGGTCGAAACGTATATCTATCTGTTCCAAGGAAGTGCAATCTGGTTTTACATTAGAAACACTATTCCGAGGCATATAATAAGACAGTTGCGTGGACTCGCAAAGAATGTTGGGGTATCGAATAATAATTTTAATTAAAAAAATAATAATTATAAACAAATAACAAATGTCTCAAAATTAAAGAATAAGGCAGTACAATCTGGTTTTACTTTAGGAACACTATTCCGAAAATGAAATTCATGACGACCAATAAAATTTAGAAATACCTCAATGTGTGTAAACAATCAATGGGAGAGTGAGAGAAGCCGGAAAAAAATCCAGAATTTCCATTTGTCTGATGGAGTGATTTCACGTAATAAGGTAGTTGCGTGGACTCGCAAACAATGTTGGGGTATCGAATAATAATTTTAATTAAAAAAATAATAATTATAAACAAATAACAAATGTCTCAAAATTAAAGAATAAAATAATTTAGTAGGTTTTAGGAGCATTGCTGTTTTTAATAGATTAAATATTTTAGTATAAGAATTTAAATAATGCGTTGATTAAAGGCATAGAATTAATACATAAATGATAAGTTAAAATATTATTAAACGACAGGGGGAAAAGGCAGATTTAGTAAGACTTTGGAATAAATTAATTAAAGTTAGATGAAAATGTATTTTTATCATTAGTATATATATAATATACATATATATATAACTTGTTTTGAAGATAAATAAATATACTACCTTAAAAGCTTCTTGCCGAAAATTTTGAAAAATACCTCGTTCGTCTGCGTGTTTTTAGTATGGGGACAGAAAAATTCAAGTAAACATCAGAAATAGCATATATGATGGTTTGTACCCATATTCTGCAACTCGGTTTGCCTGGGTTCATTACCTTGTATTTTAAGACGGAAATCTATATAAAATATAGTTTGTACCACAATGAAAAAGAAGCCTGCTTAGGTAGGACATGTTATAAGCGTCCCAATAAATGAAACTAAGGATTGTTTATTTATGTTTAAATGTTTCGAAATATGGTTTATCATTAGTGTAATGTCATACGAATAGATCCATTTTCTTACCAAACCATTGATTTTACATGAATAAATTTGTTAAACTATATTATAGATTATTTTGTGTAAAACATGTTCGAGATTTATTGATAGAATTTTTGTTATCTTTTCAAAATAACTAAATAAATATAAACTCGAATATTTAACTTGTTATATATTCGTGTATATAACGAATATATAATAAGTTATATGTACTACAATAAAATGAATCAAGTTTTCACTTAAAGACATAGCATTTTATTTCATGTCAACAACATCTGAATCTACTTATTGCAGTGAAAACAATCTGTATATTTAAAACACCTGGCTGTTTTTTTATTCATCAGCCCTGAGCTTTCTACTGGCCCGATTTTGATGATTATTTTTTTAAATGAAAGCTGTTTATGTGTAGATTTGCCCATTCTGGCTAATTTTTAGTTTATTTCCATTTTTATATTTTATTTTTGATTTTATAAGCTTTTTCGGGACATTTCTTCAAAACAGTGGCAACAGATTAAGCTTTTCTCGCTAAAATAAAAATTTATTTTACTTTAATACTTTCCATCAATCAGGAGCTTGATCTCATCGGTAAATGTGTCATCGCATTAAAAAAAAAAAAAAAAAAAAAAAAAAAACTAATGGTTTTTGTAAAATTTAATCCTAATAAAATGATTGCGCATAATTATTCACTAATCGCGGTACAATACACAGATTATTTACTGAATAATATTATTAAGTATTATGTAAATAAACTTAATAAAATAAAATATCTAAAGCGAAATTTCTTTGGTGGAGAAAATGTCGTCATTCAGGAACCGGATAAATTTGTTCCATGAATCTAATATAGATTGCTATAGCTGTATCACTGATGATGTCATATTCAGTGACTTTTATTCCTTCATCTAAATAAACAGAACTTATTTTATTTATTTAAATGTCCTTGGTATGCACAAATGAAAATATTTTTATAAATTGCGCCATTTTCATTTAATTACAATAAATATTTCATGAGACTAAAGAATTTTTTAATAACTGCACAAATCACGCTTTTATTTCGGAAAAGATTAGTGTTTCTGAAAGTGTAAATGATGTCATATTACAAAAAAAAAGAATAAAATACATGATATGCGGGTATTACGATAATTCTATTTTACATTATATCAAAAATTAATAAAAATCATTCCGTAGTATTAAGTTATTATATAAAATAAAAATAAATAAAACGTTTTCTATAGATCAATAACAAATACAAATGTTTTATTCTTTTTTAATAACAAAGATATCGTTTTTCTTTTCGTTGTCATGACAATAAGAATTATTTTGATAAATTCATGGAGGCTACAAACCAATAAATAAATTTAATTTTTTACAAGTGCCGTAAATGAGTAGTGGGTCAGTAATGCAGTTTATTAACTCCCTGTTACTATTATAATTAAAATGTTTTGTTGATAGTATAATTATGGTACATTTACCAAGCGATATTTAAACAGAGAAAAAATAATCTATGCAGAAATTTTGAATTCGTCGTCTCAGGTATAATAATTTCCTGAATAATTTCGCATTCAAATATGAGATTTGTAGCTGAATTTAAGCCACCATAATACTTTATAATTTATTTCCTTATTTTTTTTTCTGAAGTTTGTATCTTTATCATGGAATGTTACGTTATCCCTATTTTAAGAGATGGAAATTGTTTATTTCGGTCAGTATCGTATTGTGTATATAAGACTGATATATATCACCGTGAACTTCGATTGCAAGCAGCGAAAATTGTCAAGGATAATTGGGAACAGTATGAAAATTTTATAATTGGTGATAACTCTTATAGAATCCCGGTAAGTACTTCTGCTGATTATGAAAATTTGATGTCATTAGATAGTGAATATGCAGGTCATGTAGAATTAGTTTGCTTAAGCCCAGTTGTTTCCGATTTACACCTTTAGAATATATAGAAATAATACTAGCAATAATACTTTCGATTATGGGTCTGGAAATATAATATGTAATTTACTCTTTTCTGGAAATGTTGATTCAGGTCATTATGATGTTTTGGAATTTCGTCCTAAATCTAATTTTGCTCAACAAATTGTTTCAAAAAATGTCAAAAAAAGAAAAAAAAAGTTTAACAGGGCGTAAAGAAATCATAAACAAACGTATGAAAAACAAAGAACGAAAACCCTTTTCTATTCAATACAGATGTGCTGTTTCTAAAGTTGTTTGTAATATACAACCATTTAGGTTAGGTGAATTAAACAATAAATGTAATTACTGCTTCTCTATATTTTAAAGATGAAAAAAATTCATCAGGCTATTTTAATTTATGTTGTTGTAACAAAAAAAAAAAAAAAAAAAATCAAATTACCTGAATTTCGTATTTCTAAAGATATCGAAGAATTATTCTGCGGAAATAATGAGTTATCTAAAAATTTTAGAGAAAACATTCGCCAATATAACAACGCTTTATCATTCGTATCATTCGGAGCTAATGTAACATTGCCACCTGGACAGGGTCCTTATTGTTTTAAAATTCTTGGTGTAATACATCATAGAATTTCTCCATTGTACCCTCAAAGTAAAACTACAGCTTCTTACGGGCAATTATATATTCTAGATTTTTCTGAGGCTAATGAAATCGGACTGCATCATTCCGCTAACAGTTGTTTAAGGAAAGACATTCTGGAAAGATTAACCTCTATATTAGACAAATGCAACCCATATATGTGGGAGCGATTCTTTCTCCAACAGCCAAGTATCATGTCTTGTAAGGTTCTTCATATCGCAACTCTGATAGAAAAGGTCTTTAGAAAGCAGACGATTTTCTGAAAAAACTCCATTCAGACGAAAAGCCGAAGAAAAAAGAAATGAACGGAAGAGATCGTTGGATGGAATGGGGGGAGAGTTGGTATTGACTTTAGAAGAATGTTGATTAAGATGACGCGATTAAGATGTTTTAATTAAAGTTTCCTTTTGAATGTTCGAATTGTAAATATTAATATGTAAATATCTTTTTTGTAAATATTAACGTTTAATATAAGTCATTTAAAAGTTTAAAACGGTGTCAGAATTTAATTTACCTCCGAGTTTATTTACTTATGTGTTCGAAAGAACTTTTATAAGAAGAATTTCCATATATATACGATTATATAAAACAATGCATCAGAAAATCAGTGAATAGAAAGAAATAGCATTGAAAGAAAATCGCGTACCTATAAATTTAGTAATGCGACTTTATCAGAGCCCCAAGAGGATTCTCGACGGTATAATGACCCTGCATGTTCTGAAGTCGCAGCGGTATTTGAGTCAGCTGATGGTACTCCACCTTCTCATAGACATATTGCAGTTTATGCTAAGAGCGGAGAATTGAAAACATAGATTTTGACAGTATGCACTGTGACCCAATGTCTTACATTCTAATATGGCCATATGGAGAACCAGGATGGCATATTTCAATGCCATCTGGCGGAGAGCGTCAGATTAAAGTTCGCCAAAATTTATCTATGCGGGAATATGTATCATACAGACTTATGATTCGAGGTTGTGCCCCTAAAGGAAATTTTAACCCAATAATTAATTCTGGAAAATTAACTCAACAGCTGATTGTGGATTATTATTGTCGAATTGAAGGCGACCGATTAAAATTCATTCGAAGTCAGCAGTCAAAATTGAGAGTGGAAACATATGCCGACCTAGCAGATGCTTTACATGTAAGGGCTGAATATGAGAAGTTAAGGACTGGGCGTGTTGTTATTTTACCATCGACTTTCATTGGAAGCCCTCGAAATATGATACAAAATTATCAGGATGCAATGGCATGGTGAGGAAGTTTGGTAAACCCGATATTTTTCAGACGTTTACATGCAACCCTTTATGGTCTGAAATTACAAATAGTATACATTCTTATGAAACAGCTTACAATAGACCAGACATTACAGTTAGAGTTTTTCATGCAAAAGTTAAAGAACTAGAACTCTTACGATTAATAAATCAAAAGAATATATTTGGGGCTGTACAAACATATCTTTACACAGTAGAATTTCAAAAAAGAGGATTACCTCACATTCACTTATTATTATGCCTCCAATATGATTGTAAATTTAGAGACGTCTCGGATATTGATAATGTTATTTCAGCAGAAATTCCATACATTAAAGATGAAACATTATACAATTTAGTTAAATGTCATATGCTCCACGGCCCATGTGGCAATCTTAACAAGAATTCAGTTTGTATGAATGACGGTAAGTGTAAAAAAGGATTTCCTAAAGAATTTACTTCTGAAACAAATAATAATGTCAATGGTTACCCTCTATATAGAAGAAGAAATAATGGTAGGACAATTACAAAACATGTTAAAGGAACTGCCATAGAAGTTGACAATCGTTTTGTCGTTCCTTACAATCCATTTCTTCTACTTTACTTTCAAACACACATTAATGTGGAAATGTGTGCAACTGTATACACAGTATAAAATATATCCATAAGTACGTTTATAAAGGACATGACTGCGCTAATTTGCAAGTTGTTTCTGAAAAAGACGGTTTAATTCACCACGATGAAGTTTCTTCGTTTCTAAACACCCGATATGTGAGTCCATCTGAAACTGCTTATAGAATTTTCGCCTATCCTATGCACCAACAATCTCATTCAGTAATGCGACTGCCGGTACATTTACCCGACGAACAACAAGTATATTTTCATAACGATAATGCCACTGAAGCTTTACTTCGAGCGGAACTGAAAAACACAAAGTTAATCACTTGGTTTAAATTGAATAGTGATCCGGCAACAAGAAGTCCTCATATATATCCAGAAACACCATTTTATTATTCATTTGATAGAAAGAAACGAATTTGGAAAAAACGCATCAATTTGATTAAAATTATAGGTAGAATGTATAATGTTTCACCAGAAGAATCTGAAAGATATCATCTTCGGCTGTTGCTGCTTCATGTAGTGGGTGCTACGAGTTTTGAAGATATCAGAACATATAAGAACATTACTTATTCAACTTTCAAAGAAGCTGCAATGCAACGAGGATTGCTTCAAGATGATAATGAATGGTATCATTGTTTAAAGGAAGCATCATCCGTTCAAATGCCGCAACAATTGAGGCAATTATTTTCTTTCATTTGCATATTTCAGCAACCTACTAATGTGCTTCAATTATGGAATACATTTAAAGACTTTCTTAGTGAGGATTACCTACAACATCATAGTCAAGCAAGTGCATATGAGTTAACTCTTAAAGATATTGAAAAAATACTCAAATCCCATGGATTTTCTCTTTCTACTTTTGAATTACCGGCTACTAAATATAATATTAATAGATGAACTGCTGCTATTGAACCTTCTACAAACCCGAATCTAAATTATGATTTAATGATACAACAAGCTAACGAAGAACAACTCATTTTCATTAACGAAATTATTTATGTGATGCAACAGAATAATACGAATAAAAGTAATGCATAATTCATAGATGGGCCAGGAGGAACTGGTAAAACATTTGTATATCAATGTTTAATACAAAAATGTTTTGATCTAGGATTAGAAGTTATACGAGTTGCATGGACTGGTATCGCCGCTTTGCAGTTACCAAACGGTCGAACAGTGCATAGCAGATTTAAACTACCTTTAAATCTACATGAGAATTCCATATCATCCCTAAACATCAATAGTAAGGCTGCATCTGACATTAAGTCTGCTCGACTAATTATATGGGATGAAGCACCCATGGCCAATGTACATGCATTAATGTGCGTGGACAGACTTCTGCGAGACATTATGAACATTAATGTTCCTTTTGGAGGAAAAATAATTGTCCTTGGAGGTGATTTCAGGCAAGTTTTACCAGTGATTCCACATGCTTCAAGACAAAACATAGTTCAAAACTGCATCAAGTTTTCGACTCTTTGGTCAGAATTTAAAATATTTAAATTGCAAAAAATATGCGATTAAGACCAGAAGAATCGGAATTTTCGGAATTTTTGCTTAAAATAGGTAATGGAGAAAATTTTTGCATGAATGAAGAATCCCCTGGAGACTCAAATAAAGTATGTTTACCACCGTCTATTATAGCAGAAAATGACATCGTATCCGAAATTTTTGGAAAAGGATTTTCATCTTCAGATAGTATCACTAAATTTGCTAAAGTTTCAATTCTATCTCCAAAAAACGAACATTGCAATGAAATTAACTATAAAGTTATGAACCTTATATCTGGCACATCCAGAACATACATGAGCATAAATAATTTAACAACTGAAAATGAAAATGAAATCCTCCAATTTCCAACGGAATTTTTAAATAGCTTAGAATTAAGTGGATTGCCTCCACACATTTTCACGTTAAAAATCGCAGCAATAGTAATATTACTAAGAAATTTAAGTCCTCATGAAGGTCTTTTAAATGGGACCAGGTTGATTGTACGAAATATGTACGATAATTGTTTGGATCTAGCAGTTTTGGCGACAGAGCTGGAGAAAGAGTTTTGATTCCTAGAATCGATTTAATGCCATCAGATACAACTCTTCCCTTTTCATTTAGAAGACGCCAATTTCCAATTCGTGTTGCGTTTTGTATGACAATTAATAAAGCACAATGACAAACAATGGATTCTGTTGGTATTTATTTACCTGAGCCAGTATTTAGCCACGGTCAGTTGTATGTCGTGATGTCTAGAGTACGTTCATTTAAAAATTTGAAAGTGCAAATAGTTCCAAAAAGCAACAAAACAATTAATGTGGTATATAAAGAAATACTTTAACTCGAAAAGAAAATTAAAATCTTAACTCCAAAAGAAAAGAAAAACCTATCATTGAACCAATATGAAAACTGATTTCATACTTATTATAGGTAAAACTGAATAAAATTTATATTTTCTTCTAAGTAAACTTTTTTATTTCATTCATTTTTATTATTTATAATCTTTTAAATGTATCATACTCATCTTATACATATTCCTTACCGTCGAATCTCGTCGGATGCAGCTAGTTAGTCTTAAAAATTTAAGCTTATAGTGTCAACAATTTAAAAAGCATATTGATATTTACTGTTAATGTTTTTAAAATGTTTTCTTTGAAATATCTTTTGTTATCTTTACACTAGGTTTTCTTTTTAATTGTTGTTTCCTAGTTTTTAAAAATTCGTATTCTAGAACATTAATTTTTTCAAGCTGATAAGTCAGTTTAGTCTCTTTTTTGTCATTTTGACGTTTGGGTTACATATTATGAATTAATCTATTAAAACTGAAACAGTAATAGTCCGTTTACTACAGATTAAAATGAAAAAAATGTTATTTATACCTTAGTACCTGTAAGAATATTAGGAAATAAAGAGATTTTATGTGAAAAGTTGTATAAAGTTATGATAAAACTAGTCGAAAATTGTAACAGAATGCATTAAATTCGTAGAATACTGGCCATTGGTGAACAGTTGTATTATCTTTGCAGTAACAAATCAATTAACTACATAATTTTTTTGGTAATAGCTGAGATCGTCTAATTCCAATTGAAAGAAAAGTATTCATTTTGCAGTCATACAGGTAACAAACAAATGTATTTAGCATTCTCATAATTTCTACCGAAAAACAGAGCCAATAGCCATTCTGAAACGTTTATTCATCAAAACATGAAAATGTAAACAATTCCCATAATATGAGAATATTCGCAAAGCCCTCATGTAGGAGCATGATCACTACATCATGTTATAAAGTCAGAAAATTTAAATTTAGAATCCTTTTAGACTGTTAGACACCGTATGAGATAGTTGGTAGCTCTTACACAGGGCAAAAATCTGTCTTCCGAAGTTATCCCATCTGCTTTTTGTTAGAAATCGTGGGGATGTAATAGATATCTACGTAGTATCTAAATGCATTAATCGATGAATGGAACACTTCAATCAGCGGAGAGCTAACTAAAAGCGCAAGCGCAACACTGTTAAAAATTTTAAACTTTTGCTGCATCATCACTTCACCGCTTTTATAGAAAACGATTACTTCACTGTATTATGGAGCATGTTCATTGGTCAAAAGAGAGATATTTTAAAAAAGCAGTGGAGTGATGATGCAGCAAAAGTTTCAATCTTTTAACAATGAAGAGAGAGAGATTGGTTTAGAAGAATAAATCCCATCTCTGGTAGCGTAGGAATTTCAATGTGGAAATTCTAGCGTCTAAAAGACATGGGAAACTAATTTCGTGCAATTAAGATTAGAAAATAAAAATAGAAAGAAGGCTTTTAAAACATTAAAAAAAAACTAGTTTTTTTCAGAGTATATTATAGTTCGGGTAGCAAATACAAATTTATGAAAGGGTTAAAAGTTTTAGATTCTAAATAAGATTTAATAAGATTTTTAACGGGTTTTAAATTCAAATGAAATTAGCTAGGAATGAAAAATAGATATTATTAAGATACAGGGAAATAATGAATAATGTCGGAAACATAGAGTAATGTAAATGAATAATCCAAAGTAAAATTTTTGTATAACATTTATATAGCAATGACCACATTTTTCCTCTATTAGATGAATAAAAAGAAATAGCAGTATTTTTCAATTAATAATGCTTAAATTTAACAATATATAATGGTTGAAAATTTTTTTATACCCCGCATGTGTAATTTTGTACAGTCTTCTACTATTTAATATTGGATTTGTGAATTGCATTATAGCTATAGCTATTCTGAAGAATTGAACAACATTTAACTTTAATTATAAAATGAAACTTTTCTGAATAAAATTAAATTTAAAAGTATGTAAAATTTACATAACAGTTTAGGATTAAATATTCATATTATTATTAGTAGCTATATCAATGTATAACAACATAAAAAACATATAAATTAATGACTGAATTACACATTTTTAATTATTAAAGGTATACGTATATTAAGAAAGTCTGTAACGACAGTTGAAAAATTGCTGAAGTGAAAAATTTTATGTCCTTTAATATACATATTGTGGATAGATGGAAAAAGAAATTTATTCATCGTTGTCACATCATATAATTCTATGTGATAAGTGGAGGGTGACGTTCCCCAAATTGGTTTTATAAGTGAGATATTATCAGGCAAATGTATCGACCAAGGTTTATATATATATATATGGATGTGACAGCCTTCGACAATCATCTCACTGAGATCAGGGCTGAAATACAGAATTACTTAAAACTCGATTTGCATATTAAAAGGCGATCGGTCCGCCAAGTCATATCTTTGTGGAAAACACGTGAAAACATTATTTTACCAGATTATTTGCAAATTTACCGTTGTGTTTTCTTGCTGTCAATCATCCATGTTTTCAAACTTTTCGATGCAGAAAAAAACAATGGCAAACATACAAGTCTACCTCTAACATCGGGTTTTTGGGAGTTTTCCACCAAGATACGTCTTGGCAGACCGATTGCGTTTTAACATGTGAATGTGAATTCTGGAATTTTGGGCGGGAACTTCATGAGGTGATTGTCTCTGTAGCTGCCTCCCGGTCTATTAGCGATAGAACAATAGCTTCGTACGCAGTGGATCCAGTTGCGGGTTCTGTCGCAGACTAGTTTTTCAATCCAATTAGGTTTATTGTATTAATTGTATTTATACTCTATCGTAACATCTTGAACACGTATATAAAATCTGATTAGGCATCATATTTGTTTACAAAATTTGTTTTTAGCACCAGTAATAATGAAAAAAATATATGCCTTTTTTTAAATTATACCATTTTTGATAATGTGTAATTGCAAGTAATTTCTTTTGAAAAGTGTTCATATATCTGTACCTTCAGTAATCAATGTAGAACAACTAAAATGAAAACATTAAAAATTGTCTTTAAATTTTAGAAAAAATGTAATAAAAAAATAAGAAAGAATTCAAGAATTGTGGAAATATGTAATAAAGTTTAAAATTTTCAGTTAGAATATCTTGTTAATATGATGAAGGTTTATGTTTAGAACTGTAGCAAACAATTAAAAAAAAGAAATTTAGTTGTATATTTGAAAATAGCTGTCTTTAACTAAGTTTTTTAATGAAACTTATTTAAGAAATTTAATTACTATCCGATGAATATCATTGTCAGATGCTGGAAAACATTTCTTGTGTAATGATTTTGATTTCTGTTTCCAAGCCATTTCACTCATCTTTTCACCTCCAATATGTAGATATGGCATGATTCATTATCCCTTGACAAATTAATGAAGGTTTTACATGCAATGAAACCATTTGACTTACTGAACTTAGATATTTAATGGTAGATTCTTGCATTACGTTTTACCTTGCATTACGTATAAGGAATAATTTAGTAGGTCTTTTATTCTAACAAACACTAAGCACGAAAGCCTTTTTTTTACGGTCTAAAGATGCCAGATTATGAATTTAAGATAAAAATCTGAATGTATGAAAACCTGATTTCGACATACGAGCTGACAAAATGAAATTTAGAGATTGTCAAGCTTTTTGAACAGATAGACCTGAACTCTGCAGTCAAAGTAAAATTTAAAAATATTTTTTAACTAATAGTACAGTAGAAATAGCGTTAGAGGTGTAACTAATTGGAACAGAAATAATTACTGGTGCAAATGACAGGTAATACGTTCCTAATGAACATACTAAAAATCTACTCCCGTACTGTTGCGCAAAATGCGCTTTTTTCGCAGCCATCATGAAAAAATGCGAAAATATTTTTTAATTTTTTTAAAAAACATGTGGGGTATCAAATTACAGGAAATTTATTGCTTAAAAAGAGTGTGGTATTGGTTTTTAAAAATAAAATGTTTAAAAAGATTAACCAGCGGAGAATTTTAGAAAACTGATACCGACATGGCTGCATAGGTAAACCTTAAATGTACGTATGCTGCATTACATTACACCTATATCTAATACTGTTATATAACAACTCCGACTGCAACACTAATCATTACAGTAAAATTGAAATATAAATATTGATCAACTTTTATGTTTTCTAAATAATTTATTTAATACGGAAGTGGAGTTTGATAATGTGGTAATCCGGCTTGGTGGGTTTCATATACTGATGTCCTTTCTTGGAGCTATTTTAAGACTGATGGCTCAATTAGACATAGAAGAAGCCCTACTGACAGTTTATGCTGAAAATTCAATATCGCATATGTTAAAAGGTAAAGCATATTCGCGTGCTCTTTGAGGACATTTTCCAATTTCTTCATCTCTCACATTTTTAATTATAATTGATATACTGAAATGCAGGCTACCAGTTAAAGTTATTACAGAGTCAAATTTTAGCGATACTACATAAAAAAACCGCGCTGCCGGTGACGCAACTTAAGTCGAATCAAACGATGATAATTTTAGTCTTGAAAAATTTATTCACCTTCAGCAAAAAGCTCTCAATATGTTATCAAAGCAAAAAAAATTTTTTTTCAAACCCTGGTCTTTATAAACTTTCAACACTAATACATAAATGGAAGAACATTTTTAAATCACAAAGCCGCACTGCTAAACACTGTCTGCTGTATCTGATCATGGTAGATATTGTAAAAACGTTTATTTCGGCTGAACCACCAGAAAATTTTGATATGCATTTACAGGCAGTTGAGTATATGCTACCATTTTTTGAGAGTTCAGGTAATAGCAACTATGCCAAACGTGCAAGAATTTACCTTCAACAAATATGGGAACTAAAAACAACGAAACAAGAACTTACTTACTGAAGAATGATCAAAATGCTTAATGAAGGCCACTCTATAGAACGAAGAAAGGGCAGAAAGGGATCTGGAGTTTGGACTGATATGCATTTTGAGCAAACTCTCCTGAAATGCACTAAAGCATGTGCAATAAGTTTGCTGACCAATGTTTCATGTATTGTCAGTGAACAACATACTGATTTAACTGATGCAAGAATGGCAAGAGATTTCGAAAATATGAAAAAGGTAATGCAATTTTTTATAGACCACAATCCGTTTACTGCTATTTCAACTGATTTATATAATGTTTTTAATGGAATAACAGATAATAAAGAAAAGAAACTGTAGAAAATCCGGACATCATTAAAAGAAGCATCCAAGATAAACTAACAGGTAGACATTTTAAAGGCGAAACTTTATTGAAATCACGCCAAGCAGTAACCATGAAAGTATTCAAAAAAGAAATTATTATTGCTGGTGAAACTCACTATGTAGATTATCGTCTTTTAACACACAAGATACTTGCTTGTATCTCCTTGAATAATAGCGTTCAAGATACTAGAGAGTTTTTCAATTACGAGTTATCCATTCTACCAACTTCATTATTTCATCCTAGTACCCAGAAAAACGGATAAATTATCATCAGCACACTCATTAGATAGTATGAATATCAATGAAATACACCGGTCTCATTCCCAGCAAACTTCTTACTACCTTTTTGATGGCGGTGCATTAATTCACCAGTTACCATGGTCCGCTTCTGCAGTATTTGGCAATGTCATAAAGTAACACGAATCGCTTGTAGACTAAAGGTATGGAAAAGTTGCGATAGTTCTTGATGGGTATGAAAAACATAATATAAAAGATACAGAGCATAGATTGCGCATGAAGCACTTGCATGTTGTTGTAATCTTTGATGAAAACTCATCCGTAACCATCAAGAAAAACAAACTTCTTTCTAATTCTACAAGCAAACAATGCTTTAACAATATGTTGGGGAACTTTTTACAAGAAAAGGGTCATTCCGTCATTCATGCATAAGGGGATGCAAACACGGTAATCGGCAAAGAAGCTCTAAAGTTATCCCAGGAAAACATGTCACTGTAGTAGCTGATGATATTGACATTTTAATCCTTTTACTATATAATTCTTCGAAGAGTATTTTCAAGCAGTCTGCGACACAATCTGATAATGATCGTGATATCCAAACTAAACAAAGATTTATTGGAGAAAAAGCTTACAAAACTTTGCTTTTTATTCATTAACGGGATGTGACACCATGAGTGCATTACTTGGGAAAATTAAATCTCCTGCTTTCAAAAAAAAAAAAAAAATCATTCAGTCGAAAATTTTATGAGAATGGGCTTCACACTATGAATCATCCAAAGATTCTACAATTTATGAATTGGTTGAAAATGGTTTTAAAGGTCTTGTGTCTCTTTATGGAGGCAACATTGAAACAAGTGACCTAAATGTGTTTCGTTATGAACAGTACATGAGAAAAATAGCTTCAGTTCAAAAAGAATTTGACATAGCTCGTTTACTTCTAACACAAAATGCAGCTAAATACCACGTACTTCCAAAGCATTTGTAATCTTCGATATGGAGAAATCTAAATATGCCAACTTCTGATCCTATACTGTGGGGTGTGAAAATAGTTGATGGCGAATTCCAACCGATACTGACAGACTTAAACACAGCATCAGACAAAATGTTAAAAATGATTAAATGTGTTTGCCGAAATACAACTGAAGGTCCATGTAACACTGCAAAGTGCACGTACAAAATGTCGCTTGGACTTGCATGTTCAGTAGTTTGTGAAAACTGTTGTGGAAAGGACTCTGCAAACACAAGAGACAGTTTTAAGTTAGATGAAGATGAAGAGGATATTTGAATTTGGTTACATAAATATGATTTTATAGATAAATCTCTTTTCTTATGTACTTATTTTGAATTTTTTAAATAAAATCATGGCTTTAAAAAATCCGAAATCCTTCATTATTTGCCATATTTTTTTAAAATTAGTTCTACTTTTAAAAACAAATATCATGCTCTTTATCAGCTTAAAATTTCCTTTAATTTAATACTCCACATGGCTGTTTTCGATACTTGAAATTTTTTCATGTTCTTTTTCAAGATGGCCACCAAAAAACGTATTTTGCGCAACCGTACGACTGTATATTTTTAGTATGTTGATTAGGAGCGTGTTAATTACCATTTACAGCAAGAATAATTTGAGTACCAATTAGTTCCACCTTAAAGTGTTTTTTACTTTATTTCTGCTGCACTATAATTCGTTGTACGCCTTGTCCGACATTCATACATTTTCCTCTGGAAGAGATTTTTGTGGATTCATATTTTGCAGTTCAGGAGGGGTGAGGGCACTGACTTACCATTGAAAAAATAAAATCTCAAATCTTCCAAGGCTGACGTCTTATTGCTCAGGGGTTGAGGAATGTCCCTCCCCTTCCCTCCGGCAACTCATGTATTGAACACTGCACGCGTCCAGCCTACATCCATTATAGCGAGACTGTAGCGGAAGCCAGCAAAAGACAAGAAAAAAATAATTGAAACTGGACAAATTTAAAAGAAATATTAATTAAATTAAAGACCTCGCGCGAGGTCTTGAAATTATCGGATGTCCACAGTAACTTCGAGCTTAATGGTCCATGTGCAAGACAATTTTTAAACATATAAACTTAAATATAAAGAGAGAAAGGCTAAAAAGCCAAACAATTAAAAATACAAAATTTAGTTTTACTTTTTGTTTGAAAATGAAATATTGAAACAGTATTGTCTCTTCGTTGATAATACTCTGCACTTCTCTAAACTCTTATTTCAAATAAGTTTTAAATACAAGAATTTGACAAAAGTAACTAAAAATTTTCTTGACGTGTGTTTCGTTCAAGAAAATTCGTAGATTTTTACCATTAGTGTTTTATTATTTGAACTCCTTGATAAGATTAAATTTTAGTACATTTTATTAAGCCTAAAGAGAAAGAAAATTTTTATCATTAAATTGGACAATGCAACGAGAGACAAAGCAAGGTTTCTCTGACCTCCGTATTTGACTCTTGGTACTAGAATTTTGAATAACATAATCATAGATATAATGAGTATTAAAGTAGAAAAGGTGAAATTGCATGATTTTCTTAATATTAAAGATTAACTAATTTTTCAACGGAGAAATTACTGAGTATCTATTTATATTATAAAAGCTAAACGTATCTCTTCGTAAGACATACGTCATTTTGTAAATGGCAACACTTTCCCATGCAATTTCGGTTTTGCAATTTTCGTTTCTGAAAGATTTATGCTTCTAAGTATCGCACATTTTCATTTTTTACACCGTCGTTTAGGGAAAAAATGTATTTCTAAATGCCATTTGTTTGAAAGGTGTATCTCAATTTATTTTTGAGATATTAATTTTTTTTATCTTTTTAGTACCAATTTTGTAATTATGGCAACAGAATCACTCCATTTTCTCTTAAAGTAAAAAATAAATAAATTAATTAAAATAGAAATTAAAATGCATATACTATGTCAAATATATCGTCTGTGATTGTGTCAATTTAGAATAATTGTTGTTTCTTTTTCTTCCTTCACATTCATACCAAACATAAAAGCCTCGATTGATAATTTCATCATAATAATTGATCTTTATTATATTTTACAGATTGCATATCAATTAAAGTTTAATTTTAAAAAATTGCACAACTGAGTTTTATAGAAATAATATTTTGTTAATTTTAGTCTAAAATAATCTTTGCTTGAAAGTTAAACTGACCATTTTTTTTTACTGTAATTAATTTTTTAGATTTATTATAAATCGATAAAACAGTTCCTTCTCCAACATTTCCTTTTGTTGAATTTCGACGGGTTCAATCTCGTTTTAATAATTTCAATAATTTCAAGTGTAATTTCACCTTTGAAAAATTAATTAAGTTCACCGATGCTGGGTTTATTTATGTCTCATGTTACGCCTCAATATTTTTTGTTCATGAAGACTATTCCACCTTGTGCTGCATTGCAGCCTTACCAACATATGGGAGTGAGAAATGCGAAGATGGGCATCCTCCTCGTAGATTACATGATTGAGCACTTGGCAATCTATTTCAAGTGTTCCAGGTTTGATTCCCGGTAGGGACATTTTTCAGAATGTTTGTTCAACGTTTAGGTAGCAAGTGATAATTAACTTATTTAACGATTAACAATTTCATTTGGATGAAAATGCGATATTTGAATTTATTTAAAGTGAAAAGCGTAAAAAAAGTTTGCAAAATATATTTAAAAAAATGTGGATCAAAAGTTAGTTTTTGTTTATTTTGAAAATATTTGAAGTGTACCTTTGTATGACAAACTGTAGTTTTATGGACGGTATTTCACAAAATATCAAAATGCCTCAAAAAACTTTTATGGCTCTATTCTGAAATAAAATTTTTAGCATATCCATAATACTCTTACAGAAACAACTTCACTTAAGCAGTAGCTTAAATGTTACTATTGTGCAAATTTCTCAAAATGTTCACAATATATATATGTATATACATATATATATATTTGAGTTTCGATATTTTTCTCACAAAAATATTGCTTTTTTAGCTTTAAAGAATTGGAATCTTCATTGGATCATTTTTTATGATTTCCAAACATTTGTAAACATTTTTAAATTCAACATTTTAATGCAAATCAGCTTTTTTCTTTTAAATGAACAGTTAATCTAAGAAGTTTGCTATTTTAAATATATTAGATATACGTTTTGTGTTATGACCGGGTATTTATTTGTACTATTACAGCAGAAAAGTTTAATTTAACAACGTACAGTGAGTATGCGAATGTTCGAATGTTTTATTAAATTTCGGACATGCATGGAAATGTTTCTACATTCAATAAATATTGAGTATTTACATAAGATACCATATAATACAGAACAATTTATTATACATATTTTGTAGTGAAAAAAAAAACAGAACTTAACACATTATTAACATTTTGCAAATCTGGTGAAAGGCAGTTTCTTTTTCAATTTCGAAATTTATATTGTATTTAATCATGTAGTTTCTTTATGAAAATTTTTAATCTTAAATTAATTAGAGTCGATTTAACACTAGATTAGATTCTTCTTTTACTTATGTACTTGAAGGTTTAAAAAATTATACACAATTATTTAAATCTATAAAAAAAAGTTGCATATACTACATTTAATGGGATGTTTTATTAGAAAGAAATAAACTCAGAGGTTTCTTGATAGATGTAAAAAGTAGCAAAAATTGTAGTGGAGCATGTTATAGGAATTTATTTTGTAAAAAATGCATTACATTTAAAAGAATTTGGATTTACGTTCCCGTAAAACATTTGATTGTTTATACTAAAGTCTAGTTCAATGTTTTTAGTTCCTATTTCTCTTTAGAGTTTTATTACTTGAACTCAGTTGGTATGATAAAATTTTACTATGTTTTTGAAGCGTAAAAGATAAAGAAAATTTAGATAAATAAATATCAAAATCCAATGAGGGATAAAGATTTCCCGTATCTTCTCCTTATTCTAGTGCAAGCGTCCATGACTGTAGATTAGGGTGGAGCGAAAAAAAATTATTTTTTAAAAATCAAAAACGGGTAGGTGCCAAAAGTTGCCTTTGTACTAGTACATGAACTGTGTGAAATTTTACCGCTGAAAAAAAATGGCTTGAGTCTGCGCTTTTGCTCCAAAAATCGAAGTTTTGGGTAAAATTTGTCACTTTTTGACATTTTTTCAAAAAAAAAAAAAATAAATAAATAAATAAATTAAAAAATAAAAAATAAAAACTTCTTATAGAGCTGGTTATTATTTAAAAGTGTTACTTAAACCTTTATATTTATCTGCGTAACATATTTAATCCATAAAACAATATCTGTAGTCTGTATAATTGAAGCAAATCTGACAATTTTTGGTAAAAACCAACATTACCTCTCTATTGGAGCATACAACGAAATGTTGTTTTGAATGTATTTCTCGCCTATCTGCTTTCAAAACTATTCTGCATATAATTCGTAGATGTGGCTGCATTTCATATCCCACCCGTCTCAGCCACCCAACAATCTAGGCTCAGTGTTTAATTTATGTATTGAATTGTTAATTTTCCCGAAGAAGGGCATAAGTTTTCTATGTATCAAAGTAGTTTACCTCTTCTTTGTTTTCACTGACATTGGATGCTATTGGTGTGACCTGCTTCACGTATATTTTTATATCTTGTATAACAGAAGAGGATGCTGAGTAACGTATTAGCTATGTTGTTAATTGAACCTATTCAGCAGTCTATTATCTTCATTAAATTTCCATACAATTAATACATTATGATTGGGAGTTCTGTTACAACAATATTTTTTTCAAGCAATTACATTATATATATAATGATATGCCTAAAAATTGATTGTATTAATTCAATTTCTAGTATGTCATCATTTACTGTACCTATTACCTTAAATATATTTTGAAAAGCTAGCAGTTTAATATTATGACGATCGTCACAGAGGATTGCAAACAAAATTTGCGCATAAAGCAACAATATTTCGAAAAAAGTTTTAGTATTTGTTTTATGTCGTTTCTTGTGTTGTTTTATAGTCGAGTAATTTCTAATAAGTTTTTAGACCTATTCTTTAGGTGTGTGTTACATTTGATATAAAATATTACGCGGTATAAACTTTGGTTATATATTTTGTGAGTGAATCTATAGTAGTGCTCGCGATAGGATACTGCTATACGGATACTTTCGAATATACGTTTGAACGTATCCGGATACGTATAAGGCGTATCAATTAAACGTATATTTTAGAATACGTATATTTAATGTATACATATATTCCACGTATCGTATCTAATTTAAATATTGGACTTCATCAGTCTTATGTCACTGAATGAAGAATAATTTGGAAATCGGTGGCGTTACGACAGGAATCCGTATAGTATGTGTTATATATACAAGATCAAGCAATGAAAAGCGTATATTTTTTTAAAACAGTTTGCAAAAATTTCACAAAATATTAGACTCCTGATTGGCCAATCTCGTTTCACTAACAGTGAAATATCTATTTTCAAAATAGCGAGTTATTACCGTGAATTGCAAAAGTATTTTGCAACATTGTACTTTGAATTTATTTAGATTTTTTTATTCATCTCAAGGTAATGAGCTCAGATATCCCTTTATTTTACATTTTGTGTAGGTAATGTATACAAATTGTATCCATTCTAAATAACCAGCAAACGTAAACACTTTTTGAGGAAAGAATGAGAGTATAAATGTTTCAGATTTATTGTGAAGTCTTATTAAATTTAGTTTTTTTAAAATTATTTAAAACAATATTAAATGTAAAACAATTTTTTGTCCTTATTTTACAGGCAAATAAGGCAAATATAGGAATGAGAATCTTTCGCCTTTTGGTAGTTTTCCTATAAATATTATCCAAATGCCCCCTCCCCAAAATCTCCCTAAAAAAAACCCTAAGCAAAATTTAAATTCTTTAATTATTTTCTCAAGTTTACTTCTTTATTTTTTTTGTTATATTGCAACAATATTTTATCAATTATCTAAGCCCCCCTCCAAATCTACTTATTTTTATTTTATAATATTTTGCTTAAACATATAGCTCAGAAACTAAATAAATATAGGGGGAACTGGGTTACATTGATACATGGGGCACATTGATACACCCCCTCTACCGCTCACAGGGTCATTACAGGAAGTTTCACAACAGCTCCAAAAGATAATGCTAGTGTATTCAACTACATACATAAAATCTTGGAATGATTCAGTAGTTTGATGAAATGGGACGGGTGATTTATTGTTTTTGTTGTTCAAAAGTAAATACGAGTTGTACAATTGAAATGCTATTATACAACTGTTCCAGTATTTTCAACCAAAATGAATACTCTCCCTGGTAAGTACAGCTACTCTTTATCAGTTCTTCATTATTTATTGTTAGATATATTGTGAAGTGTTGGATTTGAGACTCATTTTATTCAAAATCGCTGTATGGGGCACATTGATACAGTCTATGACGGGGCACATTGATACAGCCTAAATCCTTTAATAGTTCATTTTTTCATTATCTTTTATTATTTTTTTTACCATACACTCCTTAATCCAACCTTTTTTTTCACGAAAAATTTATAATATTAGTTTTTATTGAAGTGAAATAGCTCTAATTTCTTTATATTAGAACATTTTATAGTATTTTTGAAACCAGAAGACGTAGGAACTTACCCAGCATCTAGTGCTAGTAGAACTAATAAAAGAAAAGGACGCCATTCTGGCAAATCTCGAATTTATATCGATTCTCCAGAGAAAAAAGTATTTTCGACAAGCGAAATGTTAAGTAAGCGAAACAAACTGCAGAACAGAAAATGATACTTATATTATAAACAGAATTTTTAATATAATTATCCTTTATTTTCTGTTTATGAACCTATTTATAAACAGAAAAACTGGTAATTTTTTCATCTTTCATAAGAAAGAAGATAATGCTGGGGTTGAAGTGCTAGATATGACAAAGTTACCACAGCCAACAATCAGACAAGAAACAGCCAGAACATCAGGTCATAATATATTTAATTTTGATTGCTTTAATATTGCTTAAAAATAAATTGTGGGTGATTTTAATTCTTATAAATAAATATAAAATGGTTTTCTAATTCATTTTCTATGAAAAATATGCATTGGTATGATTTTGTCGTCATTTTTCTCAAACGTATCAATCTGCCCCGGGGATGGGGCACATTGATACAAATGCCTTTTTTTGATTTTTTTAAAATTACATGCAAAAATTCTATATAATACAATGATTGTACATTTTTATAACATACTACACAAGTTTTGCTGTCACCTCATGGAAAAAAAACTTGAGTTTTCTACTTTCTTGACACCAAAAAAAATCTTAGAAAAAAACTGTATCAATGTACCCCAGTTCCCCCTACACATATATTTTTCTTTATGGAGAATTTAATAAATAATACAACTAATGATTAAGGTAACATATGAAAAAGATAATAAAAACATGTCAATTTTTTTTCCTTGTGTTCACATGTTTTCCTTATGTGTTTACAACTGCTCTTTCGTTGGGACACATATGAACATTTTTTTTTTAATTCAATAAATTATTAAGAAAAGTAAGAAGAACTGTAAAATTAATTTTTAAAAAATACCATGCGTAAAAATAAGTTATGTTTACTATATAGAGTAGTTTTAAAGTTTTTAGTAGTTATCAAGATTTAGAAATTCTTTATTCACTTATTGTTTTACATTCAAGATTGCACCCAAGCGTAAATGCAATTCTTTTCATGGAGCTAATATTTTCTAACTCTGTTAATGTATAATGAAATTTCATTTTTTTAATCTTGATATTCTCACCAAAACATACATAGAATCACTTTATATCAAGCATTAACTGAATCTGTAGTTTGATGAAAATCTGTGCATTAATTCTAGAGATAGAGCTATTGCAGAAATCATAAATAAAATACAGCAAAATAGAGCCACCTGTTGAACGATTTACATACAAAACTAGTCAACAACAATTTCTACCAGGGACTACTTGAATACATAGGGGAGACTGAGATGCATGTGAACAGTTCACATAAACATGGCTTTTTGTCATAACTGGGTTAATTTCTATAAGCAAAACTACTCTATATAGTAAACAGAACTTTTTTTTTTACGCATGGTATTTTAAAAAAATTAACTTTACAGTTCATCTTGCTTTTCTTAATAGTTTGTTGCATTTAAAAAAAAATGTTCATATGTGCCCCAACGAAAAAGCAGTTGTAAACACATAAGGAAAACATGTGAACACATAAGGAAAAAAAAATTAACATGTTTTTATTATCTTTTTCATATGTTACCTTAATCATTAATTGTATTATTTATTAAATTCACCATAAAGAAAAATATATGTATATTTATTTAGTTTCTGAGTTATATGTTTAAGCAAAGTATTATAAAATAAAAATAAGTAGATTTGGGGGGGGGGGGGGGCTCAGATAATTGATAAAATATTGTTGCAATATAACAAAAAAAAAAAAAAAAAAAGGAGTAAACTTGAGAAAATAATTAAAGAATTTAAATTTTGCCTAGGGCTTTTTTTAGGGAGATTTTAGGGAGGGGGCATTTGGATAATACTTATAGGAAAACTACCAAAAGGCGATTCTCATTCATATATTTGCCTTATTTGCCTATAAATTAAGGATAAAAAAATTTTTTACATTTATAAGCTTCCTCCAAATTTAATTTATTTTGCTTTTAAAAGAAAGGGGGGAGTCAATAATAGAGATTTCACGGTAGTTATAAGTTAAAAAATTTTATTTTCTTAACATATATATCTCTTTTCAAAACACCAAATGAAATAGCTGTTTTAGAAATGGAAGTAAAATAATACTACAAGTTTGCAACAA
This sequence comes from Maratus speculifer, assembly GCA_964019185.1. Classification (NCBI taxonomy): domain Eukaryota; kingdom Metazoa; phylum Arthropoda; class Arachnida; order Araneae; family Salticidae; genus Maratus; species Maratus speculifer. The sequence continues at coordinate 304,804,908 of OZ025291.1, read as the reverse complement.
ATGAAACAGAAAAATTTGCAAAGTTGTTAAACGTAATATTTTTTGCAATAATGATGTATAAAAAATAGTATTGAAAACTGTTAAATAAAATAATGTATAGCATTTATTGCAATTTAGAAAACATGAAATTTATTTAAATTACAATAGAACGTAAAGAGCTTGTTCCTTTTTATGTATTTGCTGACAGTTGTGTTTGTAGAAGTTTCTATTACACAAAATCAACTTTATATGAGAGAAATATCTTCTATTTCTATAAAAATATACATAATGGAGCTGGCATTATTTGCACGAAGTTAACTAAAAGGAATTGAATCACTGAATGATTATTGGGCAATTTAATGACATATTCAGATCTGCCCCAGCTAGACTCTTCATAAGTGTCCCACATTCCCACAAGAGTTAAAATGGCAAATCCTTAGCATTTCTCAATTTTAAAAATAAAAAATATCATAAATATTTATTAGTATCCATAGTATATGTTAAAGAAAGAAAAAAAATAATAAATAAATAAAATTATTCTTTTATCAAGCTGCAGATTTTACTAAGTACAGTAAGCATTATTTTGGCTCCTGGGGACAAACAAAATGTCGAAGAGTTTCAAAAAATTTTTCCATATGTCTATAGGTGCTCTCATTTTTGATAATTTTTTGAAATAAAAAACATATAATAACTAGTGAAAATGGCAATGTTCTCATATGTCCCATTTTCACATGTGTCCTAGTCTCCCCCATATATGTTACTTAATTCTGTGTATTAGGTCTTGAGATAGAAAACCCACAAAATCCCTGTCACATACAGAGAGACAAAGTCACAGACTCATAAACTGACAGGCAGATATTTTGTAAAAAGATGTTTTTCGGACTCTCTTCCCCTTAAAACGTGTAAACCCGCCGAAAGTATTCCCGAATCCAATACTTTCTTCTTCTAAAGATACAAGAAAATATAAAAAACTAAGTATTGCGTCGCAGATTTTCCAAAGTTTCGTTTGATTCTACCCACAACTAATGTAAGACATTTTATAATAAAAACATTTTACAAAAATATTGACAATGCTGCTACCGTCACAAAGTTAGTGACAAATTTGTCACAAATCAAAAAATATTCGCAAACTGTCTTCACATATTGTCTTCTATGAATATTAAAATGTTATTAAAACATGCAAAGTGGAATTATAAAAAAAAATTAAAGCTAAATATTTATTAGTATATTAATAAACAAAAAAAAAACATTAAGGGGATATCCATAACTGGAAGGCTGTCCATCATAGACACATCTACATAATAAAAATTCCGACGATAAACATAAAATTGAAGAACAATACGTTAATTATAATTATTAATTTTTTATTTATAATATTAGAGAGTATTTATAATACCCACTTTAATCACGATATATACTAATACTACATATAACGGATATTTTGAAATTTACCTCTGTAAAATGATTCATTAATCTCCTGACTGCCGCTGGCTGATTTTTTCACACACTAACCTGCAGGTTTCACTGCAGCACAAGCAATATTTAAATTAATATAATTCTACAAATAAAACCCAATTTTGAAAAATTAAGTTAGGATTAATACTCTCAAAGATTATACACCTATACATAATAACATATTTTGTATCAGGTTGGAAAAAAAAATCTTTTTTTAACATTTTTAATAAATTACAGAGAAAACAACTTTACAATTTTACCCTTTTGCCGGGCAGTCAAAGGGTTAAAGGAAATAATAAAAGTGTCTGGAATGAAAAATTAATAATAAAATACAGTTATTACTTTTTAACTTCATACCATTCAAGTATTTGCGTTATTTTTTTTAAAAATACAATCATGTTTAAATTCTTATTGATTGTTTTAACTTCCAAATTCTCTCTGAAAACATTCCAATAAGAATATTTACAACTGAAACGTTTCCACCCACAATGACTTTCTATTCAAAAATTTTATAACATTTCACAGGTTAAAAATTACATTAAACAATCATTAACGTTATTGTTTTTTTTTTTTTTTTTTTTTTTTTTTTTTTTTAATATCAAACATCTACGATTTCTTTTAATAGTTCTTTTCGTTCTCTTATAAATTCCTCTACTGAGCGGATGCATTTTTTTAAATAACATTATGCAATGTTTCCGAAAATTACTTAATACAAAAATTTAAAAAGGATGTTTGTTAATAATTTTATTCTATAAAAAAGCTTCTTTATTACAAAATATAATTATCTTTAAATGTTTAATAATTATATTAACAATTTATTATAATATATTTTCATATGATTTTATGTTTATGGAAACATTTTAACCAATTATTTTAAAAAAGGAAATAACGCAGATTAAAATGCAATTAAAATCACTACCTTTGACAACCTAATCCAAATTATTAATAATCAAGTTTTTATGTCAACAAAATAAATAATGGATGTATTAGACTATATTAAGTTAATAATGCATTAATGTTTTATAGCATGTTTTTGAAAGGTAATTAAAATCCTTCTCAGAATAATAATAATAATAAATGCAACCATGAAAAATAATATTTTTCCATACCTTTTTTCCATCGAATTCATTCGTTCTAGTTTCCATCGAATTCATTCGTACTTTTTGCCGCACAAACTAAATCCGATAACAATGAAAGTGGCAAAGACCAAATCATTTTAACAGTCAAAGCCTCCTTAATTTTCTCGGACTTATGTTTTGCCGCTTCGAAGAGTTGTAGTGGACATTCTTGTTTAAATTGCAAATCCGTGTCAATACGCAACTGCTCACAAGTCACATCTGCCATAAATTCCAGTCAACTAACTTCTCGCGTTTTCTATCATCAATTTAAATTACTTTTGTTTACGGTTATTTATTCTTTCGCTTCTAGACTATAGAATCTAGCGAGAATCCTATCTATCGTGCAAGGCACTCTCGTTACCAGGGTTTGTCAACATCAGCGATATTTTATTTTCCCAGTGAGCCTTGCGCTAGTCAGCTGTTGTTGTGATAGTAAACAGAAGTGTAGGTTGTTTATTTCGGCAAAATTTCTTAAAAGGTGTTAAAAAATAATAAAGTATCAAAATTAGATGTTAAAAAAATGTTTAACAAAATAAACAAATAAATAAACAAACGAAAAATAAAAAAAAATATTTCTCGCATATGACATTCCTGTTACGTCATTTCTCATATGGTTTTATTTTTCTTAACCGGAGCTGTTTAATCTCTGGTTACGAGAGTAGCCTGCACGGACTCCCGCTAAAGTCTTGTCTTGCAAACGATTTTCCCTTTCCATGCGCATGACCGTTTTGTTTTTTCTTTTCTTATGCAATATTTTGGAATTTAAATACGCAATAATTTTATGGGAGTGATTCTCATCAATTTTTTTTTATTTCAAAAATTTTTTAATGCATTTTTACTTTTTATTTTTATTAGTTTCAAAACAATTCAAGTTAAAATGAATTGTAAAATCATTTTTTTCTTTTTTTGTAAATAATAGTTAATAATAATCACAATTAAAGTTTATTAGATAAAATTTTGTTTAAGTTTTTAGAGATTTAAAATAATAGATTTAACGCTAATAATTAAAAAAAACTTGTTTTAAAATAAAGTTTGTATAAAATGTGAACATACATAGTATCTTCTTAATTGAAACAAGTTGGAAATTGCACGTGAACGTAGCAAATGAGGTGCGTTCGTACGATAACGAAGTTTTAAAAATATTCAGATCTTGCTGATATAGTACAGCGTACTTCGTATACAGTATAGTAGTCGAAATCTTTGTGTTTCTGTAAATATGCAAGTAGTAAATTTTATTATACTTCATTAACGTATATCTTATTCATAAAATGTGAAGTAGTTGAATATAATTAAAATACGCCCCAAACAATGTGTACCCGTATAGCATATTATGTAGTGGAATAATTTTGTGTGGCCCTGTAATTTAATACTAAAAATTCTTTGCATCACAGATAGTACAGAATGCATATTTTAGTATATATTTCATAGATTCATGCCAATTTTATTATGTTCGAATAAGTGTAATCAGTGACGTCACATTGTGACTGTAATGTGACCTTCTTAGAAAATTAAAAAATATACACATATATTCTTCAAAAGATGTTATTTAATGAAAAAAATATTTTTCTGTCAGTTGAAAAAGTTTTTGTGACGTCACTATGAAATGTCATTAAAAAATGCAGTTATATATTACATTACGTTTTCATCATTTCAAAACTTTTAAATAATTTTAAACATTAATGTATGGATGTATATCTAACATTTCAAATCAAATGAGTAAATTGTTATCCTTGAAAGTGAAAATGTGTGCGTAAATATAGAAAAATATTTGTATTAAAACAAGTTGGAAATTGCATGTGAACGTAGCAAATGAGGTGCGTTAGTACGATAACGCAGTTTTAAAAATATTCAGATCTTGCTGATATAGTAGAGCGTACTTCCGAATAGTTGAAATCTTTGTGTTTACTTGTGTTTACTTCCTGTAAATATACAGGAAGTAAATTTTATTACACCTCAGCAACATATATCTTACTCATAAAATGTGAAATAGTTGAATATAATTAAAACACGCCACAAACAATGTTTCCCCCTATAGCATTATGTAGTGGAATACTTTTGTGTGGCCCTGTAATTTAATAATAAAAATTCTTTGCATCACAGATTATACAGAATGCATATTTTAGTATATATTTCATAGATTCATGCCAATTATATTATGTTCGAATGAGTGTAACATCATTAAAATGCATTTGAAACTTTTTTCCCATTGACCGTAATGTAGTGGAATACTTTTGATTGTCCTTGTACATGATCTATGCATCCGACTTTCATAACATTTGAAATGACTCGACAAAATTACGCAATAATTATATGTTTTAAATTTCGAACTATTAAAATGCATTTGAAATTTTTTCCCCCATTGACCGTACATTTATTTATATATATATTATATTATATATATATATATATTATATATATAATATATATATTATATTTTAAATTTCAGAAGATTCGGTTGGGTAGTTTTTGCGTTGTTATATGCGGACGGACAGACAGACAGACAGACGGACGGACAGACGGACAGACAGACAGACAGACGGACGGACAGACAGACGGACGGACTGAGCGACAACAATAGGTGCTACGTATTTACATAATTACGAACGCACCTAAAAAGGGGGGTTATAGAGGATAAAAGCTTTTTATTTTTGTCTTTCGATTCGATTTCGGTCTAAAAATCTTTTTTCAGTCTATCCTAATTAATAATTATGTGTAATACATCCATTTTTAGGTGCGTTCGTAATTATGTAAATACGTAGCACCTATTGTTGTCGCTTAGTCCGTCCGTCTGTCTGTCTGTCAGTCTGTCCGTCCGCATATAACAACGCAAAAACTACCCAACCGAATCGTTTGAAATTTAAAATACATAATTATAACATAATTTTGTCGAGTCATTTCAAATATTATGAAAATCGGATGGATAGATCAATTACAGGGACAATCAAAAGGATTCCGTTACATTACGGTCAATGGGGAAAAAATTTCAAACGCTTTTTAATCGTTTGAAATTTAAAATCTATAATTATTACGTAATTTTGTCGAGTCATTTCAAATGTAATGAAAGTCGGATGCATAGATCATTTACAGGGACGATCAAAAGTATTCCATTACATTACGGTGAATGGGAAAAAAGTTTCAAATGCATTTTAATGATGTTACACTCATTCGAACATAATATAATTGGCATGAATCTATGAAATATATAATAAAATATGCATTCTGTATAATCTGTGATGCAAAGAATTTTTATTATTAAATTACAGGGCCACACAAAAGTATTCCACTACATAATGCTATAGGGGGAAACATTGTTTGTGGCGTGTTTTAATTATATTCAACTATTTCACATTTTATGAGTAAGATATATGTTGCTGAGGTGTAATAAAATTTACTTCCTGTATATTTACAGGAAGTAAACACAAGTAAACACAAAGATTTCGACTATTCGGAAGTACGCTCTACTATATCAGCAAGATCTGAATATTTTTAAAACTGCGTTATCGTATTAACGCACCTCATTTGCTACGTTCACATGCAATTTCCAACTTGTTTTAATACAAATATTTTTCTATATTTACGCACACATTTTCACTTTCAAGGATAACAGTTTACTCATTTGATTTGAAATGTTTGATACACATCCATACATTAATGTTTAAAATTATTTAAAAGTTTTGAAATGATGAAAACGTAATGTAATATATAACTGCATTTTTTAATGACATTTCATAGTGACGTCACAAAAACTTTTTCAACTGACAGAAAAATATTTTTTTCATTAAATAACATCTTTTGAAGAATATTTGTGTATATTTTTAAATTTTCTAAGAAGGTCACATTGCAGTCACAGTGTGACGTCACTGATTGGTGGCATTTTGGTCACAGATGTGACGTCACATTTCAGTCACAATGTTACGTCACTGAGGGGTGGCATTTTGGTCAGAGGTGTCACGTCATTTCAGTCACAATGTGACGTCACTGAGGAGTGGCATTTTGGTCACAGATGTGACGTGACCACAGTGACTCACAGTGACGTCACTGTGAACATGCATGCTATGTGGGCTTTGTCAACGTACTATTCACTTCCTATTGCAATTTTTTTATAAAATAGATAATAATTTTGAAAAATTGTCTTCTCAAATTAAGTAAAAGAAACTCAGAACAGACTAGACTATTCTGTCGGTGATTGCAAAGCTAATTCATAAGGAAAGCTATTTCTCAGAAGAAATGGGGAATAGGAATTTAGAAAAAATCTCACAAAAAAAAAAAAAAAAAAAAAAAAAACAGTTTATAAAGCGAATAAAATTTTTCCGTTTATATAAGTACAGATTGGGAATCAGAGTCTATAGATTAGAGCTCCCGATTATACGTTTACACGAGTATACGTATAATACGTATTATACGAAATACGTATTTGCTATACGTATAATTCGGCATCGGCAGTTATACCTATTACACGAAACAGCATATACAGTACATCGTATATACTGATTTTACCCAAGCGGTTAAACGTATAAACGTTTAAACGTTTTTCATTCAATGTATGAAATTTGATGTTTCAATATTTTTTTGCGGATTAGAGACATTGAGAAATATCCGGTAGAGTATCCTCATCGCGATTCTTTGTTCAAAGAACTACGATGTGTTTACTTAACTACTACTTGTTAGGCAGGTACTTAAAAAAATCTGAATACTTCCTCAGTTATTTTTTATTTATTTTTTTTTTAAATAAAATTTTTAGATGTAAAACTGTAGATCGTCCTCAGCTATCCTATGCAAAAAATCATGCAAAAATATTAAAATTTGAGCGAGATATTTGAAAAGAACGCTTCCACAGACTTTACATTATCATCCGGGTCTTTTTCTGTGACTAGTGACCTTAAAGGAAGTGTTTTTATGATAATTTTAATGCTTATTAGAAAAACAAATTGCTAAATTTGAAATAATGATAGATCGAATATTCAATTGTCTTAAATATTCTCATTTATTGCAACAGAAAAAAAATATATCAAAGATTAAAGTCTGCATGGCATTACATTTTGATTCAGAGACTTTGTTTTGGTTCATTCTTTTTATAGCAGCTCCCAAGTTTTAATTGAGATGTATCGCCAAAGTATAATAAAATTATAGATGTAAGGGATTTTACTCTGTATAACATTGTTCATAACTGCATAATTGTGTCCCAGTGTAACTTCACAACATTGACAATGCTGCCACCGTCACAAAGTTAGTGACAAATTTGTCACAAATCAAAAAATAATCGCAAACTGTCTTCACAACCTTGTCACTATCGTCACAGAATAGTCACAGTTTTAATGACAATTTTGTCACAAATGACACATTTTGGTCACATCGTGACGTCACAAAGTGGTCACAATGTGACGTCACAAACGAGCTCTAAAACGGCCATAACGACTTCACATTTTAGTCACAGTGACTCCACATCGACGTCACGTGACGTCACATCGACGGTCACAAAGTCACAATGTGACTTCACAACGACGTCACCGTGACGTCACCATGTCTTACGGGAGATTTTCTTGTTGATCCAGTGAATCCATGTAGATTATAACGTTTTACATCGACTTCTCTAATAATTGACGCAGAGGAAATTCATTGGATTTTAAGTAGCATATGATCCATTATTATACACAATTCTAAGCTTATGGTTCACAGCGACAAATAGAATTCTCCTAAATTTAAATGAGTACTTATAGTCGATTAGAGTCTGTACATTCTCTCAAAAAGTACTATGCATTATAAGTTTATGCCCAGACAGTTCACCATCAAATAGTGTTCACTTATAAAATGGGAATCTAAAAGTTAATGGAAAATTACCTGGCTACAAAAACACTTAGAAAACGGCATAAAAAGAATGCAAAAAGAAAGTTATTTACAACAACGGTTGCTCTGCACGTGCAGGACAAATTCTCATTGCAATTCTCTCTGACGATCACAAGAAATCACATTAAGCAGCTCGCTTCTCAACATATAAAAAACGCAAAAGAAGAATAAATGATGGCATACTTATATTTGAGATACCTGAAATTATCTTTGAAGCTGGTCATTATGTAAAAAAATATAATTGACCGAAAAAAATGTTGTGGTAACAGAACTTCCAATCACTTTCATTCACTGAATGTAAGTGTGATAAAGATAATATATGGCCGAATAGATCCCTTTAATAATATTCCGGTACATTATTCTCCTTGTCATTTTTTGTGTAAGCTGTAAAAATATACATTAAGATAGTCACAGCAGCATATAGATACAAAGAACAGATAAACTCGGTGGATGCATCGAAAGCATGCCAAATTTTGATAAAGAAAATCACAAATCAATATATAAATAAAATATTGTACTAAGATGATCGAATAGTTGGGACGGGTGGTATATCAAATATAGCCACCTCCACGACGTATGTCCAAGGTACTTTTGAAAAGAAGAGCTGCATTAAAAACAACAATTCATTGTATATTCCAATAGAGTGTTAATGCCGTTTTCTTATCAAAAGTTGTCTGTTTTGCTTCAGCTATACGGAATAAAGATATTGTTTTATAGTTTAAATATGTTAAGCAGATAAATATAAAGGTTTGCAACACTATTAATTAATAACCAGCTCTGTAGGAAGTTTTTAATTTTTTTGAAAAAATGTCAAGAAATGACAAATTTTACCCAAAATTTCGATTTTTGCAGGAAAAGCGCAGATTCAAGCCATTTTTTTACAGTGGTAAAATTTCACACAATTGATGTACTAGTATAAAGGCAACTTTTGGCACCTTCCCGTTTTTGATTTTTAAAAAATAATTTTCTTCGCTCCACCCTACTGTAGATACTGAAGCAATTTTAAATAAAGCACCAGAGAGATTATGAGTCTCAATATAAGAAAGGGTGTTTAAAAGCTTAAAATTTTATTTTGTTAATAAAGTAACCCTAAATAATATCAAAATAATTTATTTAATATCAAATCCTCTGAATATTAAATGTATTTTGTTAATAAATTACAACACTGAACTTTTATCAAATTAAAGTACATTGTGATGAATCTTTGCATAGTTATTATTTTCTTTATTCTGAATGTGAGAACATGAAATAAAAACAACATGTTTCAATTATACGTGCCAGTAGCATGAATCAAAAGCTCAATATTTGGACTAAGATTGCAACTTCATACAGTATCATTAATTGCATTTCTTTATTTTTTTACAGAACTTTTCGGGACTTTCTCATATTTCGAATACAGTAAGATAGTTATGTTCGAATTTTCATTTTAATACTATTTTCTTTCACTCAGAATTATTTTTATAAAATCTCGAACACGGTTATGGTAAAATATTCTGTAGATTTGACTAAATAAATAGCTTGATACACGATATTCCATTATATTTTATATTCATTCACATAAAAAAATCCTAGTTTTTGTCACAATTAACCCTTTAAGCGCCCTGCAAAATATTATGTACAAGTTAACGATTCATAAAATAATAGCTATGGAAAATATTGATATGGAGATTTGTATTTTATAATTTTCGATATTTATCTATCATATGCAATTAAAAAAATTAACATTAATATCTATTTTGAATTAAATAAGCCTTTGAATCCAAAAGCTAAGTGACGGGAAAACCCGAATAGGCCGCTTAAAGGGTTAACAGAACACCCAATGTACACTGTTTTTGGCATAAAAAGGCCTTTATTAAGCACCCGAAAATATTCCTATAATAATGTTAAGCTAAAACCAGCATTCCTTAAAAATATCGACAGTTAATTTGTTTTTCAATATTTTTGTATGACATTTTTTGCGAGGGATTTCTTAGACAGGTCTCTAATTGGACACATTTTTAATTTTGGCTATATATTTTATTTAACGAGATCATTTTCTACTTCAGAACCGGATGCGAAAATAAGAAGATCTTCATATAAAAGAAAAGTTAAAACGAAATCGAAAATGTAAAGATGTACAATGTTAGATGACTTTCATATATCCTACGAAAAAGAATCCATTTAAAAATATTGTATGCAGCAAAAATTTCACATAACTCATGCATAGTTTTAACAGCACAGGAGTGGCTTCCGTTGATCAGCGGTTATTCTTAAAATCAAATCAACTTATTTTACCAATTGTGGTTACGTAACTATGCTTATTATATAAAAAATGACCTTTTCAGAAGAAGTTAGAACGAGTAAAAAAACGCAGATCTATAAAAACGGAATATTACAGAGTGATTTGTTTTTAAGTCTAAAAGAATAACCAAACGTTATTTTGTTTTACAATCGTAAACATTTAATAGCATTCTCTTTTATATCCGTAAAATGTTTATTCTTCTAAATATTTTTCACAAAAAAGAAACGTATGTTCCTCGTAGTAGTTTACACATTTTTATGGGATTATTAAAGAAATATCACCGACTGATATATTTTACACTTTTTCCTTCTTTTTCTTATTGCTCCTGTAAGATCTATTTATCTTTTCTTTAACCATTTTACAATAAATTGTGTTAAACATGGTTCAGTTTTTTATCTTATATACAAAAATAGTATCAGAGATTCGGCATTCTTTTACAATGGTTCATGAAGAAATTTTCATTTTAATTATTAGAAACTATACCCTATGTGATAAATTTCTTTTCAGAAACTCGAGATTATCTCTTCGTCATTTTTAAATTACCAATCAATGTAAAAAGTACATTGAAAATAAGTACATTTAAAAACTTGACTTTATTGATTATTAATGTGATTCATTTGAATATTATCTACATTTAAAATAAAAAGTATCTCTCAATTCTAAACAAAAGTAACTAACACTTTTTTTTGAGCGGAGGTTTTTCAACGTTAATATTAAGAGAGCTGTTGTATACAAACATATAAAAATTGGTGGTATTATAAAGAAGTATTTGATAAACACGCTAATGCAGACAGTTTTTAAATTGAATATTTATTTTAAGAAATATTTAATGTTAAATTTGGTGAAAATCGTTCCATTAAAAATTTTAATGGCAGCAACTATACATAGGAAGTTAATCATTTTTAGATCATTTGATACACAGAAGTTCCCGGTGTGCATACTGCATTTATTTTTTTAATTTAATTCATTTTATGAGGAATTATTTCTATTTTAAAATTCAAATTTTCTGCATTTCGAGAGATATTCTTTACATTTTTCTTTAGAAAAGGAAATTATTTTAAATTGTTGACAACTATTAAAACAACGCAAAGAATAAAAGTGCCTTAAAATTGAAAAAAATATTGACACATGACTATTATAAATAGTAAAATACGTGTAGCACTCGGGGACTGCCGCGGTAAAGCTATTGCATAGCATTTTTTATCAACTTATGCAATTATAATTATTTATGTATTTTTTATTTATGCAGTTTTTTTTTGTCTTTGATAATAATTCAAGTTTTTTCTTTTTCTTTGATATTAATTCAAGTTCCACTTTTTGAGCGTAATGACCGATAAGAAAACATTTTTTTTCTTTTATTGAATAAATGAGAAGTCTGCCGAAGTGTGTCGAAGTCTGCCGAACTAAAACGACGTTAGCCGGAGTGTTAGGTTTTTTCTCGTTACGGAATTTCTAGATTTAGTCGCCGCGCTCAAAGCCCGTGATAAAAGCTATGCAATAGCTTAAATGTGCTTCCCTGGGGGGGGGCACACAAGACATGCATAATATGAATAAGCCCTTGCAGACCTTTCAAATGACGTGTCACACGACTGGTGTTGTAAAGAAATTAAAAATGTGCCTCCCCCTGGGGGGGGGGCAAAGTGGGGGGGGTAACACACAAGACCTCCATAATATGAATAAGCAGTTGCAGACTTTTCAAATGATGCGTCACACGACTGGTGTTGTAAAGAAATTAAAAATGTGCCCCCCCTGAAGTGGCAGAGTGGGGGATCACACACAAGACATCCATAATATGAATAAACAGTTGCAGACCTTTCAAATGATGTGTCACACGACTGGTGTTGTAAAGAAAATAAAAATGTGCCCCCTCTGGGGGGCAGATTGGGGGGTGGCACATAAGACATCCATAATATGAATAAGCAGTTGCACACATTTCAAATGATGTGTCACACGACTGGTGTTGTAAATAAATTAAAAATGTGCCCCCCCTTGGGGGGCAGATTGGGGGTGGCACACAAGGCATGCATAATATGAATAAGCAGTTGCAGACCTCTCAATTGATGTTTCACACGACTGGTGTTGTAAAGAAATTAAAAATATGCCCCCGCTGGGGGGGGCTGAGCGGAGGGGGATACACAAGACATACATAATAGGAAAAGAGAGTTTCAGAACTTACTAAAGATATGCAACACGAGGGGTGTGGATAAAAATTAAAAAAGTTCCCCTTTGGGGGGGGGGGGGCAAAGTGGGGTGCGGCGCCCCAAACATGCATAATTCGAATGAGCAGTTACAGTTCTTTTAAACGATATGCCACACGATAAGTGTATATATAAAATTAAAAAATGCCCCCCTGGGGCGCAGAGAGCGGGGATGGCGCACCGGACATATAAAACATGAATAAGCAGTTTAAGGCCTTTCCAAAGATATGTCCATGAACATGACGGGTGTTAACGAAATTTAGAAAAGTACCCCTTGGGGGGGTGGAAGGCGCATCGAATGCGTAAAAAATTATAAATGGTCAATTTTTTCTAACGATATAGCACACGATGGGTGTCATCAGCATTTAAAAAAATTCACATCAGGCAAAATTTTGAAAGATTTGCCGGCGAGGGGAGGGGACGCATTCACATGAATAGTCCCAGGGCTTTAGAATGATGTATCACATGAGTTCTCCCCCCCCCGGAAGAGGGGAATGTGGTAACCTTCCCCAAAATATACACCGAAAACGTTTCAAATTTTATAAATAGTATTTATTGAAGTTCCGTGTAAAAAAAAAAAAAAAAATTACCGCATCAATGTCTGCCGAAGCCTGCCGAACTGAAATGGCGTTAGTCGGAGTGTTTTTTTTTTCTCGTTACGGAATTTCTGAATTCAGTCACCGCGCTCAAAGCCCGCGATAAAAGCTTTGCAATAGCTTAAAAACTTCAAATTAAAATTATTGAATATTAAATATTAAAAGCAGGAAAATATAGAAAATTACATCATAAACTATATTTACACGTGTATTTTAAAGAAAAAAGAAAATTCTAAAACAATAAGTTTATTAACATGCGTTAAAAGTCGTAGATGGAAAAAGATATGTCCGATTTGATAAACATAATAAGTGCAAACAATAATAGTTCCTTTCTAACGATAAAAATATTTCAGCGTGAATATTAAAAAAAAGTAGAGAAGTTTAGTGAAAATTGTCAGATTTAAAACATTACATTTAAGGATCATTTATTTAAAACCATTACCTTATAACATTGTTAAAAAATCCCGGGAAACTAATTCTTTGTTGATATTTTATATTTGCTGATTCTGAAATGTTTAAATAACCTTCTATAACCAAATGAGAAAACAGCAGTTAAAAGGAACTCATTCGGCCTTAGAATTTCTCCGTAAAACTGAAAAGAGTAAAAACTCGTTTATAGCGGGATCGTCAGAGTTTTGTTATTATCACTATTCAATCTTCCGTAATTCTTTTTAAAGCCGATCAAAATAACTGATTTTTAGATGCAGGATGAGAGTTGAAGAGCACAGCTCGTAGGTGCAGAGCCCACTGCCTTCGAAAAATTTTCAGTGATAATGCAGGCAATTTTGTGAAGACTAATATAGAGCTTAAAAGGTTGCATGAATTGGTAAACAAACCAGACCAGAACCTTACTAATTACTTGATATCTGAATTTATTGCTTGGGAATTTATTCCCCCTAGAGCTCCAAATTTTGGAGGTTTATGGGAATCGGAAGTCAAGTCATTCAAGTATCACTTTAAACGTGTTGTGGGCAACTCTAAATTAACTTATGAAGAAATGTTAACTATAATTGTCCAAATTGAAGGTATCTTAAATTCGCGCCCGCTTACTCCCTTGAGTAGAGATATTGATGACTTGGAGGTCTTGACCCCGGGACATTTTCTTATTGGTCGCCCACTTAATGCCATTGCTGAATCTGACCTGAGTAATATTGAAGATAATAGACTTAACTTATGGCAAAAGACCACTAAAATGGTTCTGACCATCTGGAAAAAGTGGAAAAATAGTTATTTAAGTACATTGCAGCAAAGGCATAAGTGGATGATATCAAAAAACAACCTCAAAATAGGAGATATGGTTATAATAAAGGAAGATGATCTTCCAGTGTCTAAATGGTTATTAGGGAGAATTGTAGAAGTATTTTTTGGTAATGATAATAGAATAAGAGTTGTAAATATAAAAACCCCAAATGGAATATATAAAAGAGCAGTATCCAAAATTGCTGTATTACCTCTTGAAAAGTAATTCAGTTTTTATAAGAAGGTGTACATTATTGTAAAATTTCTTTATTTATTATGTATTATGTAAAATTGTTTAAATATTTGCTTGAATTCAACTTAACTGTGACTCATTTATATTGTGTTTAATTGTATTGTTATTTATATTTTTTACAATGGTTGTAATTGCAGTGTTTTAGTTTGAAACCCCCCTCGGAGGTTTCAAGAGGGGCGGTATGTTTGATAAAATGCTATTTAATTTTCTACTGGCTTTGTCACCTAGCAACCAAGATATACCTAATTATTTCAAAATGTAAAAAGTTTTTTGTGCAAACAATAATTTGTGATAAATACATTATCTGTTTTATTTCTTCAGCTTTTATCTAAGCTGTGTGAAACAATATTTTTTTTGTTTTTGAGTTTGATTAGAATGTTTTTCTTTTATGAGAATATGTGTAAAAATGTTACGGTTTTTATTGGAGTTGTGTTTTGTTAAATTATTAATGTTCGAAAGAACCTGAGTTGCGTTTACTCATCAGAATAAACTGTTTAAAATGAGAGATGCGTATTTAATTTTGAGTTGAGTAAAATATTAATAAAATAAACTTTCGAATCAAACTCAAAAACAAAAAAAATATTATTTCACACAGCTTTGGTAAAAGCTGAAGAAATAAAACAGATAATGTATTTATCACAAATTATCGTTTGCACAGAAAACTTTTTACATTTTGAAATAATTAGGTATATCTTGGTTGCTAGGTGACAAAGCCAGTAGAAAATTAAATAGCATTTTATCAAACATACCGCCCCTCTTGAAACCTCCGAGGGGGAGTTCAAACTAAAACACTGCAATTACAACCATTGTAAAAAATATAAATAACAATACTATTAAACACAATATAAATGAGTCACAGTTAAGTTAAATTCAAGCAAATATTTAAACAATTTTACATAATACATAATAAATAAAGAAATTTTACAATAATGTACACCTTCTTATAAAAACTGAATTACTTTTCAAGAGGTAATACAGCAATTTTGGATACTGCTCTTTTATATATTCCATTTGGGGTTTTTATATTTACAACTATTATTCTGTTATCATTACCAAAAAATACTTCTACAATTCTCCCTAATAACCATTTAGACACTGGAAGATAATCTTCCTTTATTATAACCATATCTTGTATTTTGAGGTTGTTGTTTGATATCATCCACTTATGTTTTTGCTGCAATGTACTTAAATAACTATTTTTCCACTTTTTCCAGATGGTCAGAACCATTTTAGTGGTCTTTTGCCATAAGTTAAGTCTATTATCTTCAATATTACTCAGGTCAGATTCAGCAATGGCATTAAGTGGGCGACCAATAAGAAAATGTCCCGGGGTCAAGACCTCCAAGTCATCAATATCTCTACTCAAGGGAGTAAGCGGGCGCGAATTTAAGATACCTTCAATTTGGACAATTATAGTTAACATTTCTTCATAAGTTAATTTAGAGTTGCCCACAACACGTTTAAAGTGATACTTGAAGGACTTGACTCCCGATTCCCATAAAAATCCAAAATTTGGAGCTCTAGGGGGAATAAATTCCCAAGCAATACCTTCAGATATCAAGTAATTAGTAAGGTTCTGGTCTGGTTTGTTTACCAATTCATACAACCTTTTAAGCTCTACATTAGTCTTCACAAAATTGCCTGCATTATCACTGAAAATTTTTCGAGGTTTGCCTCGTCTGGCAAAAAACCTCTTTAATGTGGCAATAAAAGCCTCAGACGTTAAATCAGTAACTAATTCCAAATGCACTGCCTTTGTTACCATACAAATAAAAATACAAACATAAATTTTATGAAAAATACCTTTACGTTGACCTTTATATCTAATCAAAAATGGACCACAGAAATCAGTTCCTGTGCAATTAAAAACAAGGTCTACATTTATTCTTTCTTTCGGGAGCTCGCCCATAATTTGCTCTAACAATTTAGGTTTGGCCCTAAAGCATGTAATACATTTATGTACAATTTTTCTGCAAATAGCCCTACCGTTTAAAGGCCAAAATTCTCTTCGAACACAATAAAGTAAATTTTGTGGTCCTATATGTAGGTATTTTTTGTGATAAAACTCGATAATTAATTCTGTTAATTTGTGTTTAGAGGGCAGTACAATTGGGTGTTTTTGGGCATAATTTACCGTGCTATTTTGGAGACGACTTCCAACTCTGATTAAATTATTTTTATCCAAGAAAGGATTTAATGAAAGTAATCTACTATTTTTTGGTAACTCCTAATCCTTAGATAACAATGTGAATTCAGAACTGAACTCTTTTTCTTGAACAGATTTTATGATAAACTGCTCAGCTTTCTTCAATTCAGCAGATGTTAACTTACCTGAATACCTTTCTTTTGGCTTCTTGACATTCTGAATGAACCTGAAAGCATAGCTAAGAATTCTTATTAATTTAGCATAATTATTACTCAATTGCAAAAAATAGTCAATAAAAAATGAACAGTCTGATATTAAAAGTGAAGTCTCTGAAAAAGTCTTTTTAAGTTCACTTCTGTATAGATCCTTATCATTTTGCTCAAGTTCGACAGTATTTAAAGAAGGTTCAGTTTGTTGTGTTAGGATTAGTGGACCCTTCCACCATAAGCTACTCTGGAGAAGTTTGTCTGGATCTACACCTCTTGACACAAGATCAGCATGATTATCAGAAGAAGCCACATGTCCCCAATGACTGATATCAGAAAGATTCTGAATCATAGCCACACGTGATGACACAAAGGTTTTTAAGTCACACGGCTGTTTTCGAATCCAACATAATACAATAGTACTATCTGAATAATAGTAAACAGATTCTTTAGGAACTTTTAAGGTTTTGGCAACCTTATTCATCAATTTGGCTAATAAAACTGCACCACAGAGCTCCAAGCGAGGAATAGTGATTGTTTTGATTGGTGCAACTCGACTTTTACTGCAAAGCAACTGAGAAATTTGCTCTCCTAAAGAATTTGAAAGACACAGCATACAATGCCACACCGTAGGCTTTCTCCGAAGCATCTGAAAAGCCACAAATTTTAATTTGCACTGGATTATTTGTAAAAATGTATCTAACAGCACTTATATTATTGATGGCTCTTAATGATTCTAAAAACTGCAACCAATCATCAAGCTCAGCTGTAGGGAGATTTTCATCCCAATCAATTTGCAGTCTCCACAGTCTTTGTAGGAAAATTTTTGCTTTCGTCACAACTGGCCCAAGTAGACCCAAGGGGTCGAAAATGCGAACAATATTTGACAGCACACTTCTTTTAGTTACCTTGGTTTGCTCGCTGAATGATACACTAAAAGTAAAAGTATCATAATTGGCATTCCAGAAAAGTCCTAGTGCCTTAGTTTCACTCATATTTTCAAAAGTGTAATTCTCATTTTTAAAGGCTGGCTCCATTAATTCTGGATGGTTACTAAACCATTTATGTAAGTTCATGCCGCAAGTATTTAATAGTTGAATAAGCTCAATTTGCAGTCTCTTAGCCGATTTTAGGTCAGCTGCTCCAGTCAGGACATCGTCCATATAAAAGTCTGATTGTACCACACCAGAAGCATACGGAAATTGAGATTCGCCATCTATACCAAGCTGTTTAAGGCAGCGCATGGCTAAATAAGGGGCACTAGTTGTGCCATATGTGACTGTACATAGTCTGTAATATTTCATCTCACCATTTACAGAATCTTTCCAAACTATGCGCTGTAAATCACGTTGACTTTTATCGATAAGTATCATGCGATACATCATTTTTACATCTGCTGTAAATGCATAGCGGTGTGTACGAAATCTAAGTATTATGCTAAACAAATCATCTTGAATGACACCTCCATTCAGCTGTATGGAATTTAGGGATTCTCCTGATGAAGTTGCATGTGAACCATTAAAGACAACTCTCAATTTTGTAGAACTTTTATCTGGGCGATAAACAGCATGATGAGGTAGATAATTCGCATGTATTGACTCATCTGTTTTCTCTACTTCCTCCATATGGCCTCACTCTCTATACTCTGCCATAAATGCGCAATATAACTCTAAAAGATTTGGATTTTTGACTAGCCTATTCCAAAGTGTATTTAATCTATTTTCCGCAAGTTGCTTTGATTCTCCCAAAGAACTAGGATCGTTTTTCAACGGCATTTGTACTATGAATTTGCCCGTTATATCTCTCTGATGTGTGTTTATAAAGTGGGTGTCGCAAGCTAATTCTTCTGTATTTCTCAATGGTGTACTTTCTTCTACTCTTTCAATTTCCCAACATTTTTTCATTTCGAAATTTAAATCTGTTTCAGTAATTAACCCACAATGCATTTGTTCCTGATCGTTACAATCGTAAACACTCCCAATTACTATGCAACCGAACACCGTATTTTGCAGTATTAATTTAGAATTTGGTAGCTTCATACGACCCACCTTTATCAATTCTAGAAATACTTCAGCTCCTAGCAAAAGATCTATTTTCCCTGGTCTATTAAATTCAGGATCAGCAAGAATAATAGACTCTGGAATTCCTAGCTCTGAAATATTAACATATTTCGAGGGCATAATTTGCGAAATCATTGGTATGATAAGGAAATCTAACTCCCGACTATAATCTCCCGAATTATTACTGATCAAGGCAGTAGTTTTATTTTTTACCGCTACAGAGGATCCACTTAAACACGATACCGAAATATTACTTTTTTCTTTTCGAATTCCTAATCTTTCAACTAACTGCAATGTTAAAAAATTGCTCATTGAACCATTGTCCAATAAAGCACGCACCGGAACTTTATTTCCGAATTTATCTCTCATATAAACAATAGCAGTGGAAAGAAGAACTGTTTTAACATTATTCGATCTCACATTTGAAGTACCAGTGAAATTCTGAATTTGGTTATTTAACTCAAATGGTATGGCGTCAGCATTCAATGTTGGTTTACTTTCATTTGTTGACAATGCATTTTGCACTTCCTTATCATTATAATTTTTTGTGTTTCCCACCGCATTGGAATTTCTCTCACGCCTATCATAACAAAGAAGTATATTGTGGCGTTTATGGCATTTTGAACACGAGAATGTTGAGTTACATTTTTTGACGCAGTGGAATTCTGAAAGACAGTTAAAGCACATATTGTTTTTTTTCACAAAATCTACTCTTTCCTGTACATTAAATTTTTGAAATTTGGGACATTTAAAAACACTGTGATTTTCCTGGTTACATACAACACATTAGCGCATATTTTTCTCATTTAAACTCGCAACCATGGATGTTACCTTTGAAAAGCTATGCTTTATTTGGCTTTTGATTTGAAAATTTTGTTTTGTATTTACTTGTTTGGACGCACTTAGTGTACGCGCGTGGTCTCTCAAGAATTCTAGCAATTCAGTTAAACTCGGTAAATTATCCCGCTTAAGATGTCTTTCCCACCACATTTTTGTATTTACATCTAATTTTTGAGCCAAAATATAAGCAAAAATAGTAGTAGAAACTTTTTGTTCTAAAATCTCTAACGACCTAATACATTCATTTGTTATATCTATTAGATTTAATAATGCTGCTGGGGACTCATTCTGAATAACAGGAATATTTAAAAAACGTTTTAAATGCGCGTAAACTTGTTCTCTCGAATTTGAAAACCGTTCTTCCAAAAGCGACCATGCAACTTCATAATTAGAATCCACTATTGAAATAGACTGGATTATACGAAAGGCATCTCCTCTCAATGAAGACTTCAAATATTGTAATTTCATTGCCCCTGACAAATTTGAATTTTCATGTACAGTAGCCTTAAATATATCCTTAAGGAAAGCCACTCATGCAAATTACCCGTAAATACAGGAAGAGTTAACTTTGGCAATTTAATGTTATTATCAGCCTTTGTGGCGTTTTCTAAATTAACAGTTTGCAATTTCATTTTTGATAACTTTTTTGTAAGTTCAAATTCCATTATTTCTAAAATTTCATTAATTTCTTCGTTTTCCTTAATAAAATCCTCAATTTCATCTTCTTTACTTATCTTATAAATAGACTCAAATAACTCAGCAAAGTTTTGCTCTAATTTATTCCGTTTCTCCTTTATGAGAATTAATTCATTTAATTCTAGCTCAGAATTCGATAATTTTTCTTTTAATTTTGTCAAGTTGGTTTTGAAAATTTTCTTTTTTGCTTTTAATTCTTTCATAATCATTTTTAACGAATAAAAATTAAATGGGTGCACTTACCCCTCTTGACTCTTTATAATATTATCTCTAACATCGAAGAAATAGCAAAATAGCACAAAATATTCACCAGTTATCCTTCAGTCATTGACGTAGAATAACAACTCGCTGATTTTTCTCCGGTTCGACGGACCATATGAAGATTTCAATTGTTCGAAAGTTTATTTTATTAATATTTTACTCAACTCAAAATTAAATACGCATCTCTCATTTTAAACAGTTTATTCTGATGAGTAAACTCAACTCAGGTTCTTTCGAACAATAATAATTTAACAAAACACAACTCCAATAAAAACCGTAACATTTTTACACATATTCTCATAAAAAAAAACATTCTAATCAAACTCAAAAACAAAAAAAAATATTGTTTCACACAGCTTAGGTAAAAGCTGAAGAAATAAAACAGATAATGTATTTATCACAAATTATCGTTTGCGCCGAAAACTTTTTACATTTTGAAATAATTAGGTATATCTTGGTTGCTAGGTGACAAAACCAGTATAAAATTAAATAGCATTTTATCAAACAATAACGGTTTGAATAATAGGGAGTGCACATTGCATTAAAATACCGAAAAAATAGATAATCGTTCAAATAAACTTTATTTTTCACGAATTTCCTTTTAAGTTGTAAAATTATAAAATTTATTTTAGTTCAAGTATGATAGATTTTATTTTTATTTTTAGGATTCCGTTAAATTTTTTAGTTTCATTTATCTTTTCAGTTACGACATCTAAATGAGTATTTCACTCTTCTCTAAATGTGCATTACTTGCTCCTTCCATGTCTTTATGCATTTACGTTTTATAATTTAATCTGTATGCTAATGATTAAGCTTTAGAAACTCCGAAACAATTAATTATCTTGTTTAATGTATACAATTTTCTTTGTGCTTTTGTCATATTATATATTAAGATATTTATGAACATTATTTCTTAGCACAACGTGTTTTGTTTTATTTTTTACATTTTGTTTAATTGTCGAAAGTTTAAATTGTCACAAAATGTTCTTAGTAACTTTTAGTATTGTGTTTAACTGTTTGTCAGTGATATATCATGATCGTTATACAATATTGAAATTAATGTAATATATTCAAGGGTTCAATATTTTTTCGTAATAATCCGTTGCAAATATACGTATGCTATTTTTTTCACACATTAAAAAAAATTTTCATGCATGACAACGTTAAGATTTTTAGAGTGTTTGAAATAAATGTACAAAAATGTTTTTCGTTTTTTCGGGTTGTTTTTATTCATCTATCAGGTTTAACTAACATTTGATATTAGAGCATTATTGCACAAATTGTACTGGGGGTTCGAAAACGCAGCTGGACAGCAGAATGAGTTTTGAAGAGAGTATCAAACAAATTTCCTTCATCACTTACGACTCGTAGAGTTTAAAAAAAGTTTGAGGCAGATGGAATTGTTAAAAACGTTTACAGGAAATTTTCGGGGCGAACACGCTCATTATCAAACTCAAGAAATGGGCAGGGGCTAATAAACAAATTATTGCAAAAATTAAAAAAAAAATCATTAAAAATATAAAATTATTCATTGATTTTCCCTTTTTTAATACAGGCATTATATTATAAAATGATTGTTATACAGTTTTAGGAATCTTCTATTACAGAAATTAAGAAACTAACTATTGTGTTTATCGCCCGGCAAAAGGCAGTTTAAGAAATTTCCAGTATACTTTTAACATTTATAACCCCTCCACCCAAACCATCATCCGTTTAACAATATGAATATATGTGTAATGCGCAGTTACCACGTGTAAGCGCCAGCAGAGGATGAGATCATCTCTTTTCTCACGGGATACAGAACAACAGAGGCGTGGCACTAGTAATAATCACTGACTCGAAACTGTTACCGTGAGAAATATGCAAACGCAATCAAAAATCTCCTAGAAGTAGTTAGTTAGAGAAGGTTCAGATTGGTTCTATCCGGAGAGTAGGGCAGACGGCCCAAAATCCCTCTATTTTGTCGCTAGGCGCGCCGGACGACGAAACACGTCCCGGACATGACTATAATAGCAGAAGCTCCCCCTTTTCCACTCTGAAATACTGTAAATAGAATTATATAATCAAGAATTGCAATAAACTTTGTTATGTTGTTAAGTAGTGACTTCTACAAGTATAATTTACATATATCACATATATGTAACTGATTTTTGTCATGTGATAGCAGACGTGTTTATCAACTGATTTCGCTGTGAGTAAGCGCGTGCACTGTACAGCACTTACCAAGGTCACCACCGAGTTCATTCGCCAGTAACATCCACCAATGGATATGCATAATATAATTTTTGAAAATAATACATGCGAAAACTAGTTATACAGTTCATTGCAATTTTAAAACAAAATTTAAACGTATATCTAAATATTATTAATGTACATAGTAATGCTCTATTAATGAACGCTGATGAATCAATTTCAACAAATTATATAAAATGCAAAACTTCTCAAGTAGTACCGAACTGCGTAAAAGAAACATCCTTATAACTCTAACAGTAATAATCATATTAACTAACAGATTACTGCATGGAATTAAGCGTTTCTTTTCCAATTAAAATACATATCTGAATTGAAATTTGAATGAAATACAGGGTCAGGAAAAATCAAAGAATGCGGAAAACAGGATTACAAATATCTCGGCAACAAATAATCCGATTGACTTCTTTCTTTATGCAAAGTTTGTGTTATTTTATTGCGTTTTACTTTCACTCCTTATAATAAATATTTCGAAAAATTTTATATACCTTTCATGAGAACGTATATTTCGAGAGTCCGAAAAAATAGCTCCGGATAACCGAGGTTACTGATATTAAATAACCTTTGTTCTATTCTTACATACTAAGTACATACAAAATTTCAAGTATCTATCTCAATTTGTTCGTGAGATAGAGCGTTTACAGACAGACAGACGGCTATTTTTTTAATAAGAATATGTTTTTCGTAATCTCCATTATCTGAAACGTGTAAATCCGTCAAAAATTTATTTTCGATTTTTAAAACGATTGCTAGATTTACCCTATATTATGTATAGTGGGTAAATAAAAAAAACTTCGCTATAAATCATGACAGTTTTGTGACAGCTAATTACTTTTTTGAAATTTCCATTTAAATTTAATAATTATTCAAAATACAAATCTTCTATAATTGTGTTCTACGCATTGTATTATTACTTGTTTTAATAAAATTAGTTTAAATTTTAATACCTAGGAATAAAAAAGCTATTTTTTTCGAACCATTGCACGTCAGAAGGACTTCTTATTTTTATTCATAGAAATACAACAAACAAAACCACAAACAACAAAATGAGAAATGCTTTTTTAATTAAAGCACGTACTTGAACGATAAAAAAAAACTTCAAAGATTAATTCTCTTTCAAAAGTAAAATCCTTGCTTAAGGCTTAAAAAAAATCCTTTAAACTTTTATTTTATTTTTTTCTTTTAAAAGACAAATATCTCGGAAACAATATCCAGTGCCCGAAGAAAGGAAATAACTGCCTATTGATTTCCATCTCTTTGCAGCTGCTTACTTCACAATAAAATACAGTCTGTAGAATAGGATGTAAGAGATGTTTCCTAAAGCTTGTAAACAAGAAGATGGAAAAGTTGGCGTTTTAACTTAGAAATGGCTAGAAGCTAAAACATATTGTTTAGATTCCTTTTCATTTTAGACTAAAAAGGGAACGTGTTTGTATTGTCGAAAATGTTTTTGTAAAATGTTGATTTCTTCGTGGAAAATATTTCAGAAGAAAAAATAAATTTTCAAATAACAATTTAGGAAGGAGTTTCTAATTACAACAGTATGCTTTTTAAAAGTCAAATTAGCATTTATAATTGATTTTAAATAAAAAATATCAGTTAATTTGATTACATATTTTGAAAACTACGAATTTTTAAGAAGATTTCTATCCTAACACTGATTGTCAAAAACTGTATGAACTTAATTATGCACACCAGAAATTTACATTTTAAAAACTTAGACAGACTGCAGAAATTGCTGTTATTTAAGGTATGTTAAAATTAGTTTTAGCGTGATAACATCACGAAACATGCATGCTCATATGTAAAAGGTAATTTAAAGCATACACTTCATTTTTTAGCTCAGAGGCTACTAAAGCCAGAGATCTAATGCGTCTGCAGATTCTGTATGTATGTACGTAATACGATAACTCATCATAAAAATATCCGGGTTGCATCAAAGTTTGGATACAGGTTTATTCTGATGCAGCGCTTCCCTAATTACTTTTGGGATTTCATTGGATAAGTTTAAGGGGGGGGGGCTAATATCCCCTTAATTTCTATAAATGGGTTTTTCAAGCAGAATTATCTGATTTCATTCAAATTTTATGTATAGGACTACCCTAATAAGGCTTCTACATGATTAGCTTAGGGTGTTCATTGGCTAAGTGTAAAGGAAGGGAGGAGAATGAGGGGAAAACAAACTTAATTTAGGTAGATGGGATTTTCATTTGGAATTTATTGATTTGCTTCAAATTTTGGATATAGGTTTATTCTGATGAGTCACTTACCTGATTTGTTTTGGGGACACATTAATTAAATGAGGGAAACGAGAAGCTACTCCACTTAATTTTGGTAAAACAGTTATCATGTAGAATTAACTGATTTGCTTCAAATTTTAGATTTAGGTTTATTCTGATAAAACGCTTCCTTTATTGGATTTGGGGGTTCTTTTATTAATTTTTAAGAAGAAAACAGAATACTATCCGGTCCCCTTAATCTAGATATATAGGATTTTATACAAAATTATAAAATTTGCCTCAAGTTTTGGATATAGGTTCTTTATGATAAGATAAATCCTTGAATAGTTATGCGGTTCAATGATAAGTATAAAGTGAGGAATGGAGTATTATCCAACCCTTACATTCGATAAATGGGTTTTATGCAGAATTATGTGATTTGCTTTGGATTTTGGATATAGGTTCATCCTAATAAGGCATACCCCTGATTAATTTAGGAGGTTCAATAGTTAAGTGTAAAAGGGAGAAATATGGGAGCTAATCCTCCCTTTAATTTTCTTTTAAAGGGGCATTATTCATTGAAAAAATAAGTCTGCAATATACGATTAGAGTGAATAGCTAATGAACTCAATGCAATCAGTTTAAGTGGGCAATATTTTTTTATTACATAGTTCGAACTTGCTTGCATGCAACGACACAATTCGCAAAAATTCATTTTGCGTTTTATTCAACTGACTGGTCTATCATAGGTAGGTTTTGCTGCAGGAAAAGAGTTATAAGTGCTGTTATCCGGAAAATCGATTTATTACGCCACATGTCTATTCACGATCACAGAAGGGGAGGGAATTAGTGTGAGGGGATAAACTTACACAACATTCTAAATGTATCCACGCCTTCTTTCTTAAAGGATTTATGAGTTCATACATATTTTCGCTATTTATCGCGGAACTAAGTGCTTTAATTTCCTGTTATAGTAAAAAATATGCGAAACGTCTTTTGCTCTACTTTAAATTTAGTTTTCTTCACATCACCTTTCTTGAAAGTGAGCGATATCTATTGAAACTGAGAAAGCAGAAGTACACCTGCACGCACTCAATACAAAAACTAAGTAAAACTTTTGTGTCTGAAGCAATATTTAAAGCATTTTATTTTTTCACTAATATTCGCAATAGAAATTCTTATAACATAGAAGAATAACTTTTCATTAGGCTTCTGCTACATTTTGCTTCTATGCATTAATAATACATTTTTCCTTTAGAAATTTATTTGTCATTAAATATGTTTTACTATTATTCTAAGGTGAAAAAAAAAAGTGTCACATAATGTGGCCAGTTTTTAATTACACAAAAATGCACTTCTATTTTTATTTTGCTAGTTCAAAGTGCTTTAAAATAAATTTTACCGAAACTTGTGTCCATAATACTACGTCCGAAAAAAGTTAACAAAATATTTCAATCATGTTAGACTCACTTTTAAGCGAGAAATTTAATAATATTAAAAAAAATACAAACATAAATCTAAATCTGGAATTTAATGTTGTCTAAAGAATGAGATGTCTTCTTAAAATAGCGAGTTAAAAAAAAACAGTAATTGTTAGTTTGAATACTTTCCGTAAAAATACAAATTTATAAGCTACCGCGATATCCTTCGTGGGTAGCATGTTACATACCACTCTTTACGCTAATAAGTAAGGATTGTTTTATGTATTTATATACAAAATGATATAGTAGTTTCTATGAAATTTATATGCTGTTTGTTAAACAAAGCATGCATGTGTGTAGATTATAAAAATGAAATGTGCTTAACAAAAGTAGTAAAAAACATCCCCAAGTTCGATGTAACAAAGAATAAAATTGTTTGTGAGATAGGAGACTTTTTATATATTTTTTTCTACTTGATATTCAGATAACAATTTGTAAAGTAAAAAAAGTATCCATTTTAACAAATTTAGTTACGGTTACAATATAAACACGTATGCAGTATTTTTTGCGATGAATATATAAGTCCTATTAACAATCTAATCTCTGAAAGGCTGGTGACAATAAACACCACTGTAAATAGAACTCCTATGCCTATTATTAGGTTGAGGTGTTTCACTAAACTTAAATTGTCAATTTCTTATACCTATAACTGATTTTATTAATATTTTTTTTAAATACTAAGTAATTAACGATCCGCTTCCAATTTTTACGATTATTGGAAACGTAGTAATGATTGTTTTTCAATATCGGTAACCGGAAATGTGTATTTATGTAAATTGGAGTTACTTTTTAAGGTATTTAATGTAATATAGCTTTAAAATAAAAATTAAATATGGTACATTATAAAAATTTGGATAAGTAAACCATTTGAAGACAAATATTTCTAAAAGATACTCAAAAAATAATAGAAGTTTAAATGCATTTTCTAAAAAACATGATTTTTTAAGCACAATCATGAAAACCATTTTACCTTCAACAAACGCATTTTTTATTTATATAAAATCCTTTAACTACAGTTTATCTGAGGCTTTAAAGAATAATAAAATACCACTTTAAATATCTAAATCTGAAATTTTAAAACTATGTTTTCATTTAACACATTTAACACATAGAAGATAGGAAACACCAAAAGTCCTCTCTAATTTTATCTCGGGGACGTATCATAGTGTGAAAAACTATAAAACACATGTACGATCATTCTGAAATCAGCAAAATTTAGTTTAAAAATTAGGGCAAGTATTTTTATTACCAATACATAATTTTGACATCGTATTAAAAATCGTTAATACTTTATAATACCAAATAGGAAGACATACGGTTAAGCAATATAGAAATAACGAAGATATAAAGTTTTGAATTCCTAAATTAAATTCATTTTTAGACAATGCAAAACGGATTGCAATGTAGATAGAACTAAATTATGGAATAAGCTTTAATTTTGTATTTGCTTATTCGAAGCTTCTAATTTAAAAAAATCCACTTTAAATTCCTGAATTAGTCAGTAACTATAAACTACGCTTGACACATGATTATCCTTTCAAAATTAAAAATAAATGTTAAACTTTTTAAAAACATCAGTGACATATTTTTGTCGAATTTTTCATTAAAAAAACCTCATGTAAATAATATAGGGCTTTTAAAATACTCTTTAATTTTAGTTATACAATTATAACAAAAATTTTTGTTAACTAATATATTAAATTTTACTTACAAACTTCCAAATCAATTACAATTGCATTTTAAACAAAATTACAAAATAAACAAGGAAAATTAGTTGGATGTGTCCCATACACTTCAATACTTCCAAAAAACGATACATAGCAACGTCACCCTTTAGCTAATTTTAGTCAAAATTTTATCTGCAACAAATTACTTAAAATTCTAACTGAATCTGAAATTTGATGAAAATCAACGTATTTGTATTTGAGATGGAATTATCGCAGAAGTTGTAAAAAATGGATAGAAGAGCCACCCGTTGAACAGTTTAATCTAAAAACTAAAGAATGCCAGTTTATATCAGGGACTAATGAAATTTGAAGTTTGTTGAAAATCCGTGCAGTATTTACAGAGATAGAACATTTGCGATAATTAGGAATAAGGTCGAAAAACAGCGTCACCTATTGAGCGATTTATTCTAAAAATTAAAGTGTATTCATTTATATGAGGGACTAACTGAATCTGAAATTTGATGAAAATTCGTGCATTAGTTCCTGAGAGAAATCTATTGCTATAATCATGAGTAATATCGTATAACAGCGCCACCTGTACGGCAATTTACAGCAAAACATAATCAGAACCATATTATATCAAGTACTAACAGAATAGGAAGATTTATGAAAATCCGTTTATTAATTTTTCAGATATTGCTATTGGACAAATCATAAAAAAGGCAGCATAGCAGCCCCACCTATTAAGAGATATTCACCAAAAACTAATTACATCCAGTTTATATCAATGTGAAACTTAATCTAAATTTTTGTGAAATTCCGTGCATAAGTTCTTGACTTAGAGCGCCAACGAAAATTATGTCCACATACAGACAGACAAACTCACAGACTCACAGACAGACATCTTGCAAAAACATATGTTTTGGAGTCTCTGACACCCAAAACGTGTAAATCCGTCGAAAACTGAAATTCGGAAATTTCCACGAATCCAATACTTTCTTCTTGTAAAGACAGAAAAAAGTAAAAATGAATATATATTGATTTATAAAAAATTTCAATTATACATCAGTGATTTTGATATATTCACCAAGAAAATTAATTACAAGATTGTGATATTTATAATAATGCAACTGTATCATTTTTTAAATCCATTAAACAAAAAGTGTAAATCAATGAAAATTCTTTGACGCTAACTAAATTTACAGAGTTACAAAAAATCCTCTTGAAAAATCTAATTAATCGTAAGCAATCATCTTGGACTCTGTAAACTGCTGTAATGCCAATATTTCAACCTTAAATATGCTGAACTTTTTGTATGAATATTTGAAAAGTGTTGTATCAATAAAGTTTTTATATCTGAAAAACATAAAAGTCAGTACGCATGGTTGAGCAGTTTTCTTTATCTTGTTGAAATACGCTGAATAAGCTTGTTACATGTTTTAAAAATAATGCTGATATCTCTAACAAATGAAACAAACTGAATTAAGAATAAAGAAATATTCCTGAGTGTTTTAGAAGGAAATATATTTTCCAAGGAAAAAAAAACCGTTATTGAATTGAAATATTGGAAAAAATATATTGTTATTCTAAAGATTTTATCCAAAACTACTGTGGAACAACAATAAAAGTGGAGATTTGTGCTTTAAAAAACTAAAGTATTGTTTTTAATTAATGCAAGGAAAAACAAAAAGTTCCTTTTTAATTTTTATAATGTACTTCATAATTAAAATGATTTATTTTGTTACAAGTTGTCACTTATATTTTAATATTGAATCTAACTTTTAAAAATTCTATAGCAACAGCTTAATTGTGTTAAATATTTATATTCCTCATTCCAAAAAATGAAGAAATACGAATGCACATTTCTTTTCGACTTTTTGCTTATAAAATATAGTAAAGATATAGAGATATCATTCTTGTTCCTTGTAGTACAACAGTATTTGGTTAATGATGTTTGTGTTTGATGTTCTTTGACAGCATTTAGTGATATTACGAATGTTACATACTATATTACTGTAACTCTGAAGCTACATTTTCTGGAAAATAAAACCAGCATTTCTTTTTTTAAATGTATTGTAAATTATGGATGCATTGGTTATGATTTTAACCATATCATATGATGAAAAATTCCGTGTGTATTTCCACATTTTACTCAAACTTTAGTTCGTACAATTCATATGCAAAATCCTAAAGAAAAAAAAATATCATCCCCATAAATTCTTCTAAAAATAATAGTATAAAAACATACAGGTACGGGTTATAATGTCGATCTATCTATATCATAAAATCGAAACATATCTGTGCTTAATACACAAGTCACTTTTCGAATAGCAACTCTTTAAAATTGGAAATTAAATTTTGGATTTTCAATTTTTGCTACTGAATTTCTTAAAACTTCTAAACATCGCATATATTCAATTTTTACACCATCATATTAGGGAAATAATATACTTTTAAATACAATTTGTTTGAAAACTGTATCTTAATTTATTTTTGGTTTTTAATACAATTTTTTAATTGTGGTGATGAAACATATCTTGATCTGAATAAAAGTGCCTTTTAAGTATATTTTGTATCATTTTTAGGAATTGTTAATTTAGTTTAGATGAATTTAAGTAATTTACATGCATACTGTAAGCTTCTGGAAGTAAGTTTCTCTCTGAATGCAAGCTTATCCCAATGTATGTGATATTTTTCCTTTTTTGAAAAATTGTCATTTATAAATTCTCTCCTTCGAAATTGATTCTCTGAAGTTCTTAATCCTTTTGTTTTTTCAAGAAATAATTTTAAGTTTCCCCCCATTTTGCCTAAATGAATTGATCATATGCAATTTATTTTTGTCTAATCTGTTTACATATGAATGTATCGAAATGGGGTACGTCCTCTAAATTATAGCATTCATGTTTTTTTTTTTTTTTTTTTTTTTTTTTTTTTTTTTTAGAAGATTTAAAAGATTTAATAAATAATTATACTTAGTTGAAGTTTATAATTTTTTGTTCATATTTCTTTCATACACAAATTAATTATTTTAAGTAATTTATTTCACTAATTATTTTTATCAATGGAAACTATTTAGTTTCTAATAAAGTTAATTTTAAATTTAAAAATTATTAATTTGATCAGATTTTATTTTTAAAAAATATGTAAATAATGCGAAATTTAATATTTCCAAATATACCTATCACCTTCTCAATTTTCCAACTTTTTTCAAAATGCCAATTATAAACCCTTAAAATTATTAGAATTTCCTGTCTACTAAAAAGAGGTTTACTTCGGTATTTTACAGTAATTTTATAAACTCGAAATGTTTTTCTTCATTTTCATACATCGCTTATTACAATATGCGTAATATTTTTTAAAATGCAAATCGTTAGAGTCCGTTTATTCCTTTATTTCCATCATGTGTTTAATGTGAATGTAAAATATGAAAATAAATAATACATAAAGATAATAAGCATGCATAACAATTTCATATGCAGCTTGGAAAATTCTTGTGTAGTGTAACCATTGCGTATTCAACCCCGAGACGTTTGGGAATATGGATTATTTAAAAACAGACTAAAATGAATTTTCAAATTTATTTATTTATAAGAAAAAAATGTATAAATATTTTACGTTTAGAAATATATATTTCGAAGTGAAAAACTGTAAAATGTGTGTCTAGATTTTACTGAAATTATATTTAAGTTCACACAGGAAAAGCAATAAAAAATTTAGAATTCTTTAAAAGAATAAAGAGAAAGTTAGATAATGAAAATTTTGAATTCAATATTAAGATATCATTCCTAGAATAACAGATGTTGTGAATGCAAAAATCCTCTTTAAAAAGGATTTTATTTAATAGTAAAATATCATTTAGAAGACTGTAAATTTGTGAAGACTTTAACTTTTCAGTCTAATATTTATAAATGTGTATTTTTTTTCTTTTTTAAATGCAAGTTTATTTATTCATAAATGAAATGGTATACAAAGAGAAAACGCATTTTAAATGTAGAATTCAAATATTTTATTGCGATAAATTGTAAAATAAGTAAACAATTTTATGTGAATTATATTAGGGTCCCGGTAGAAACCGCAATAAATAATTTAAAGCAATTTTAAGAATAAATATAAAGTCATATTGTAAAAAATTTCATTTTAACTTAAAAAAAAAAATATATATATATATATACATTAACCAGTTTTCAAAAGTTACTAGGGGAATCGAATCGCGTCGCATATCCTCGTTTTTGTAAACATTTTCAATACAAATATAACTTAAAAATTCGGTTCCATATGTTATCTCGAACACATAAATTTGGAGATGCTGTAAAATGTAGAGATATAAAAATAAACTTAATAATTTTACTCTCAAATCGGAATTTTTTTTAGACATAACCATAATATGGCCGACTTTGCGATATTTAGAGATGATGAAAGTGGTGAAAGGTAAATAATAAGATAATAAAATAAATATTGTAAAGAAAACGTCTAAATTTATGTGAATGAACAAATCAAACAGAGGTAACAATAAAAAATGAAGAACTTTCTTAGTAAGCAAAATAAAAAACATATTATGAAAATTTTTGAAAGAAAAGGTAAAAAAATATTTTCAATATAACTTAAATTATCACTCTGATAGTTTAATAAGATAAATTTTGCATATAAATTTATGAGAATTACCTGACAGTTCAAGATCAAGAAGCATTAAATAATGTAATTTTTTATGATTAAAATAAAAGGAAAAACAAGTGCATTATTATTTGCTTATTATTTTTGCATTATTATTTTTTTTTTGTAATATGACGAGCGACTTTAAAATAAATACAATTCAATAAAATCGTTACAGATACCTCATTAAAGTTTACCGTAATTTTTTCGTATAATCCGCGCTTCTTATACAAGAAAACTAACTGAAATTTTCAGATTTAAGTTACATGACTGCCATTAAATAAAAAAGTAAAGAAAAAGAATGAAAAAATATTTTTAATTTAATAAACACGTTATTTGTTTTTAATTGAAAGGAAAAAAGTAGGAAAACATTAAATGTTACTTTTAGATTGCATGAAAAGTTATATTTATAAATTTTGCACTAGTTTTTTTCTATCTCAAGAAGGTTTATATGCGAAAGAATTTCATATTATATACGAAATTTGAATGTATGATAATGTCCATTATGCACGTTATTCTTTATAGAGTATGTGGCTGATAATAGAAAAATGAATTTAAAAAGTTTAGAATTGCATTATGCAATTAAATACGGAAATTTTGACACTTATTCAAAGTATAAACATTCAATATATGCGTATAACGTAAATAAATATTTGTAAAAATTCTGAATCATATTTAAATTTTATATATTTCCGTTTATTTAAATGAAAAAAAATACACATAATATTTTCAGCTACAGCGATTTTAAATGACCCCATTTCTTAAATAGATTCTACTTTTTAAATAAATTATAAAACAAAATTAAAAAAAATCTGAGAAGTTTTCTCACGTGATTTTGTTAACAAAAATGATAAATTATCACAAAAAAATCTAAAATTTTAACTCAATAAATACAGATTATTTCGAAATGTTTCACGGACTCCTTTAAGATAAGAAATGAATTTGAAAAAAAAAAAAATATATGTACTATTTAAGAGCTATATAAAATTGTTTCAATTTTAATTGATTATAATTGAAAACTATGCAAACATAAATTACATTTTAAAAGTAGAGAAAAAGTTTTATATTACCTATTAAAAAATGTCATATTATTAGACTGTAAAAATGCATTAGAATTCACACAAAAAGAGCACTATTAAATCCTCGTTTTAGAAATGAATAAAGAATAAATTCATTTTACAAAATATTCCCATAGAAACGCAAAACTGAAATATAATTTAAGGAATTTTTAAAAAGATTTATTAATGTCTCTTGGGAAATAAAAGCACATTCTATTTGCTTACCTGTCTTTTATAAGAGTATGAGCAATTTTAAAACCAAATATAACTTGCCGAATTTGT
Organism: Maratus speculifer; assembly: GCA_964019185.1. Classification (NCBI taxonomy): domain Eukaryota; kingdom Metazoa; phylum Arthropoda; class Arachnida; order Araneae; family Salticidae; genus Maratus; species Maratus speculifer. The sequence continues at coordinate 304,770,129 of OZ025291.1, read as the reverse complement.
GGAAATGTATTTTCATGAATATGTAAATTTTACGCAGATTGGAAATAAAAAGATTAAAATCTGTGAAATAAATTATTTTAGTGTTTTCTAATATAATAATAAAAATAGATGCACATTTAAAAAATTCTTTTACACTTAAAGCGGGTCCGAAAGATATTTTTAATTATTGAATTAAAATTTTGAAATATTTTGTAATGGCTAATCATAATATTTGTGAACAAATACATGATAAAACTACTCATATTTTTTATTATTAAAATTTTAAATCTATTAAATGGGGGGGGGTAATTTAAACTTGTTATAACTTAGAATATTATTAGTAGAGTTTAATTTTTTTTCCTTTTTATTTAAATAAGTAGAAATATATAGGTTTTATTTTCAACTCAGCATTTTAACAATATTAATTTAACTAAAAAATAAAAATATTTAAAATTTAAAAAAATGACTTAACTTTTTTATTCTCAAAAGTTAATATTTTTTTCAAATTTTCTAAATCGAAATTGAAGTAAAATAATTGCTAAAAAGCACATTTCAAGTTTGAACCATTTATATTTAACAATTTTCGACTACGACGGTAAATACGAGAAATCATAAAAAACCCCACTATTAGGGGAATTTCTTTTTTGTTTTGGAAACAACAAGACTATTGGTCATTCGTTTCAGTGATAGTGGTTAGTGTAAGTATAAAACTACTACATAAATACATTTTTTAAAAAATATTTTTGTTTATTTTTCTATGTTAAAATTTGTGTAAATATGTGAAAAAAAACCCATATGAAATGAACTAATATAATCTTCAATAATTGGCGTTGGTTTCATTTTTGTAACTATTGTACTTTTTGAATAAAACGTATGTGAAATATATTAGCACCGGCGCATACTTCTCCGATTATCTCAAGGACAGTTCTAGGTCAGGGGCTGAAAGTACTCGGTATTTATTCTCATGGAGCACTTTATTACCACACATGTTATTTCAAACATTGACCGTGGGGGCCATTTCGCCATGCTTATCCGGCTAGACACTTTAACCATAATTTTTTATTTGACAGGTGTTCGTTTATGCAGAAAAATAATTTCCAATCATATTTAATTTGCATTTACTTACGTAACTTTTTTTTTTAAATATTGAAAGATCTTTGTGTGTTCTGACGGAAAAATGTGTTCTGGAAAAGAATTATGAATTATGACTGAATGATTTATGTAAATTCAGTTCCAAAACATTTAGTTAATAAAACTGATTTAATTATCTGAAAACAATTAATCAAATTAATTTTCTCGTTAACATTTTGTGTCACTAAATAAAAAACATAGAAAATAAATAGAAAAAAGTTCACATTTATGATAAAAGTTGTGCCATAAATAATTTCTGTGTGTGCGTTTTCGTTTTCTCAAAAAAAAAAAAAAAAAAAAAAAAAAAAAATTAGTAAAGTACACACAAGTTTACCACAAATAAATAATTTCCTGATTTTCGAATTGCAAAATAAAGTTCTTGTTGTATATATATATATATATACACTATATTGCCTTTGATTATGGGACACTTGCGATTTTAGACATTTTACTAAATATCTAGAAAAATACATGAGGAATCATCTCGAAACTCTTAGTGTATAAATATAATAGTATACGTCATACATCTCCGTCAAGATTTTTTACCGAAACGCCATAGGGGACCGTCAACAAATTAAAAAAGAATGAATATCTTTTGAATAACCCTGTCAAAACTAATGTAGCAAAATCGCTCAAACTCTAGATTATGATTGAATGTCTTATTGCAATACACTGTGTTCATTTTTATGCAAATAGCATGCACACTCGCAGAGTAATTAAGGTTTTTATAAAAATGGTCCCAAATTTTTCCAAGTTTTTCCATTATAATTTTCAGACTTCTTAATATAAAATAATATTTTTTTCAGAAAATATGACAAACAACATTGCACACAGTACTCTGTAATCAGAATTTAAAAATAATAAAAATTGTATGAAAAATGAGTAGGTTTACTATATAATTTTTTACTGCGCATGCGTCAAAGATATCAAAATTTCCTTTGCATATTATGTTAGCTAAATGTATAGAGCAACCTTTGTAAAAGTCTCAAAATCATAGCTTGAAAATTCTGAAAGTAATCGTCTATAGAAAAAGGACAAAATCCGTTGTTTCCAAAATGAAGCAATAAAATGAGGGATTTTATCCAAGTGCAGTAGTACATCCCATATTGTGTATTCTATATTGACACTAATCAATGAATATATGGATACAACCCCTCTTGTTTTTGCTTCATTTTGAGAATAACGGATTTTCGACTTATTCAATTGACGATTATTGTCAGAATTTTCAAGTTATGATTTTGTGACTTTCACAAAAGTTGCTCTATACATTTAGCTAACATAATATGCAAATGAAATTTTGATATCGTTGACGCATGCGCAGTAAAAAATTATTTAGTAAACCAACTCATTTTTTATACAATTTGCATTATTTTTTAATTCTGATTACAGGGTACTGTGTGCAATGTTGTTTGTCATATTTTCTGAAAAAAATAATATTTTATATTAAGAACTCTGAAAATTATAAGGAAAAAACTTGGAAAAATTTGGGATCATTTTTATAAAAACCTTAATTACTCTGCGAGTATGCATGCTATTTGCATAAAAATGAACAAGGCTTATTACAATAAGGCATTAAATCACAATCTAGAGTTTGAGCGCTTTTGCTACATTAGTTTTGACAGGGTTATTCAAAAGATATTCATTCTTTTTTAATTTGTTGACGGTCCCCTTTGGAGTTTCGCGAAAAAATCTTCACGGAGATGTATGACTTATACTATTATATTTATACACTAAGAGTTTCGAGATGATTCCTCACGTATTTTTCTAGATATTTAGTAAAATGTCTAAAATCGCAAGTGTCCCATAATCAATGGCAATATAGTGTATATATATATATATATATATATATATTAGGGTGGACCTTATTTTTCAAGTTTCAAAATGTAATCTTCTCACCCTCTAAATCTGTTCCTTTTTATGAAAAAACAATTCTGGTAAAATATTAGCCCAATTGAACAATATTTAGAGGTAGCTCAATGATGTAGAAGTTTCCAATGTATGAGCAATGATAAACATATGCGTAATCGCATGCTATGTCATAGAAAATAAATTATATCTTCTAAAATATTTTAAATTGCATTTAGCTTTACATTTTTATTCATAGATGGTAGTACTATGCACAATAATATTTAAAACAATAAACTGCATTTAGCAAATAGCAGTCTTTGAAGCCATTGAAGACTGCGGAATAGCAGATAATATACGTGCAATGTGCTTTGACACTACCAGCTCAAACACTGGTTATAATTCTGGTGCATATGTTCTTTTAGAACATAAATTAAAAAAAGAGCTCTTATCATTTGCTTGCAGACATCACATTATGGAGCTGATAATTAGCACTGTATTTGAAGTATGCATTGCATGGGAGTCAAATATTCACCTGAGGTTGCATTATTTAAACTCTTTCAGGAATATTAGAGCTTAATTGATAAAGACAAGTACGAAACGGGAATTTCATTTGATGATGTTGCAAATCTAGTAGAAGTTATTAACCCCTTGAGGGGCAAGCAATAATGCTTCTGTAATACTGAATTCTCACCGGAAAAATCGAAATATTTTACTTTAAAATAAGAAAAGCCAATTTTCCAGCATTTTATCGCTAAAATTAAAATATAAAATTTCGTTAAGTATCTGGTGAGAATCTCAATTGAATCAGGTGGTATAAAATATATACCACCGACCCTCAAGGGGTTAAGCAAGAGACTATCAAGTATGCAAAGAAGTACCTAGAAGAGCAAACAGAAACAAAGCTAAGGGGTGATTATAAGGAATTTTTAGAACTTGTAATTATATTTCTAGGTGCTGTCCCAGAAAGGGGAATCAGATTTATGTCACCAGGTGCAATGCAACATGCCCGTTGGATGTCCAAAGTAATATATTGTCTCAAGATCTGAATGTTCAAGGCTCAGTTTAAATTGACTGTAAAAGAGGAAGAAGGTATACGTGATATGTGTGTTTTTACAGTCCGTGTATACTTGAAAGCTTAGCTTGGATCACTGCACCTCAAGCTTCACGCGCCCCATATAATGACCTGTTGCTGCTCAAATCACTACTTGACTATTCATCAATACATTCAACTGTTTCCAAGTCATTATCACGTAAATTTGCTAATCACTTGTGGTATTTGTCAGAAGGACTTGTTGGTTTAGCTTTATTTGATAGCCACGTGAGTTTGTTAACTAAAAGACACATGGTTATTGCATTACAGAATGAAGCTAATTCTAAAAAACAAGCTCAAATTTATTCCAAGCGAGTCTGTGTTGCTCTACATCCATTCAAGAATAAAAGATTGGAGGATTTTTTCACAGCTAAGTCAATGATGTTGTTTCAATTGTTGAAACTTCCGGATGGATTTCTTGCAGTAGATCCTGAATTGTGGGAGTTAAGAGAAGACTATAAACAGGCAAAAGAGGTAATAAAATCAATACAAGTAGTAAATGACCATGTCGAACGTGCAGTTGCACTTATTCAAGAATACAATGGATTGATAACTCATGATGAAATGCAACTACAATTTTTACTACAAGTTGTTGAAGATCATCTTAAAATGAACCCAGATAGCAGAGAAATGCGTCTCTCTCAACCTGCACAAATGCAATAAAATTTTAATGTAACATAAAAATCTAATAATTGTGCTATAAATTAAATAAATTTTCACAATTAAATCATTAAAACATTTAAAGTGCTTACTTATTTGTGTAGCTAATATTCTGAATTTTTTCCTAATTTTATAAATTTCAGGTCAATTGAGCTACCTCTAAATATTTGAATTTATTGCTCAAACTTTTTATGTAGTGTTTTTGTATCAAAAGGAACAAAATAGCGGGGTGAGACTTGTAAAAATAATAATTTAAAAAAATCATGGCATTTAAGGTCCACCCTAATATATATATATATATATATATATATATATATATATATATATATATATTTATATGTGTGTGTGTGTATATATATATATATATATATATATATACATATATATATATATATATATATATATATATATATATATATATGTATATATATATATATATATTCTTTTTTCAAAATAAAATTTTGCAGAAAAAAATTTTGTTACTGGAAAATATTTTGAGGAGATATACCAAAAGTTACTGAGGATGTAGCTGTAAAATATTTATATTAAAATGCTCATAATATAGAAACTATTTCACTATTATTACATATTTAAAATATGAGTTATAAATAATGAAAGATTGTTTATGTTACAAAAGTTATATAACATTTTGTTTGAAGTTTCGGAAAAACAAATGTGCTAGAAACATCAGTATGTAGAGAAAATATTGACATAGATTTTTTCAATACAGATTTATTTTTAAATTTAAATTTTTTTTTTTGAAATTTTATGAAATTTTTATCTTATCCTGTCGTATTTCTGAACCCTCTTATGGAACTATGAAGCATTTAAAATAACTTTAATCCAAACATTGATAAGAATTTTTTTTTAACCTTTTAACATTTTATGTTTCCTTTAATTATTTTATTTATATAGGTAACTAGCAATCCTTGGCTAATCGGTTTACCTAAAAAAAACTTGAATTAAACGAACTATATATGTGAATTTGATAAGCGTACTAAAGCAAAATATACATTTACCTGGAATATCCAACCAAATTCTTGAAATCAATATAAACGTCATTACGCTGTTATATATTTTATTGAGTCATACAAAGTTTAGACTGTTAAGGACCAATTCCTTTAGTTGATCATTTAATGTAAGATTTGTTTGCAAAGAGTGATAGAACAATATGTAATATAATAAAAGCTTTTATGAAAAAGTATCAAAGCTTGTGTCATCATAATGTATTAAGGGTGTATTCCGATCGAAACTGCCTTTGTGTGATTTATTTTTAGAATCAATTTTGCTGTCAAATGCACCAAACTTTTAAATTATCTTATTTAGAAACTACACAAGGTGCCGTGATTGTCGATTTTTTTTTATAAATGTAGAAAAAAAAATGCTGTTAAAAGCGGTGCTTTGGACCAAATTTTCCGAAGCAGGAGATCTGCGAATGAAAAAAGAGGCACGCTGGGAAAATAATTGCTTATAAATCAAATTCTAACTAATTCAGTGAAAAAATACTTCACACGGCTCTTCTACATCACTTCAAAAATCACCTCAGTATGTTTCATGTTTCTACTTTTGAAAATGAGTCTGAAACTGTATTGGAAAATTTCGAGCTGTTGAAGGTGGAAAATCATCTTTTCAAATACACATTTAAGTGGCATTATAAGAAAGATAATCGATCATAATAATTGGGTTCGCCTGATTCTAGAACCTTGAGCCATAATTTTACAATCAAGAAACCAATGTAACGACCCCAAGTAACTGATTTTGGCACGTAACTCCCGCCTTTTGCAAGAAGCGATCCTAACTGTGTTTTCTGAATCCAAACTGTTTCTTGTGTATTGGCCAGGCGGCGCTGATATTATACAATCTACTGATGGAAGCGAAAAGAAAAGACAGAGAGTGGATGGAATGGGAGAGTGACTAAAGACCGAGGGTTTTAAAGATTTTTTTTATTTTTTATTTTGTGTGTGTAAAGTTTTAATTGCCAAATTTTAGAGTGTATCTGTTAATTTTGTATGGTGAATTAAATAAATGATAATCGGGAAAATGATGCATCATTGTACTGCTTACACTGGAACATGGAGAGGGGTTGAAATCGTTACATCAGAATTTAAGCAACACCAAGCAAAAGATACGTGTTTCATACGAAAAAAAAAATCACTGAAAAATTAACTAACCGATCAAGTTCTATCAAAACCCACTTAGCGAAATCTTTTAAAATGGGAAATGTATGGACAACCTTGTGACGGCGTTTCTGTCACATATTATCTTGTCTTCTCCCCTTTTAGAAACTGAACAATTAAAATCAAAACTTCAAAATTTTAACTGGAAATTACCCCCCCCCCCCTTAAATAAATACTTAGATTTAATATTCTTGCATTTAAGGTTGTAAAGCAGTACTTTGTTATTTTCCCTTTTATAACTTTGTATGTGAAATTAATTCCTTTACATACTCTTTCATATGATAAAAAAACACCATTTCATTCCCACTCTTTGTTTTGGATTTTTATCACTTTGAGAAAGATCTGTTCATTCTTTTCTCGTCACAATAAAAGTTAACCGAATGTCAGTCTTCCTTAGATCTGCACATTTCCGCATTCTTTTCCATGTTAAAAGAAGCAGCTGTGGTTTATAATACGCTTATCCGTTAACGTTCTCATGCACTCAGCTAATCTTTAAAATCTCCCAGATATCACGAATGCACACGTGCGTATGCAATCGACACTCCTTAAAAACCACAGGACTTCAGTATTACACCAACGATAGCATTTTCTGTTACTAAGCATTAACGGATTCTCATAACCTTGACGCTGTAAAAAGTATAGCGCTGTACATCTTCCCAGCCTCAGTCACTCACTTCTGCCCTGATCACCGAGCATGTAAGACACGCAAAATTGGGGCTCTGCCCCGCTCCCAGTCCACTGCCTAGCCTTCGGGCTATGAATAGTAATCCATATTCATAATCCATCATAATCCATATCATATGAATAGTAATTCATATGGCAATGATCGTACCAAAGAACCCAGAAAGAGGAGATTGAGAGCGCAGAGAAGATGAAGAACAGCTCCAACATGTTGTAGAAAGAATATAGTATTTATTTTAGTGCACGGTGAGATGTTACAGACTTGCGACACTGGTAATACAGGAGAAAACGCCACTTGCCCGAAGGCTAGGAAGTGGACTGGGAGCGGGGCAGAGCGCCCCTTTTGCGTGTCTTACATGCTCGGAGATCAGGGCAGAAGTGAGTGACTGAGGCAGGGAAGATGTACAGCACTATACTTTTTACAGCGTCAAGGTTATGAGAATCCGTTAATGCTTAGTAACAGAAAATGCTATCGTTGGTTTAATACTGAAGTTCTGTGGTTTTTAAGGAGTGTCGATTGCATACGCACGTGTGCATTCGTGATATCTGGGAGATTTTAAAGATTAGCTGAGTGCATGAGAATGTTAACGGATAAGCGTATTATAAACCACAGCTGCTTCTTTTAACATGGAAAAGAATACAGAAATGTGCAGATCTAAGGAAGACTGACATTCCGTTAACTTTTATTAGAACGAGAAAAGAATTAACAGATTTTTCTCTAAGTGATAAAAATCCAAAACAAAGAGTGGAAATGAAATGGTGTTTTTTTATCATATGAAAGAGGGTTTTGTAAAGGAATTAATTTCACATACAAAGTTATAAAAGGGAAAATAACAAAGTACTGCTTTACAACCTTAAATGCAAGAATATTAACTCTAAGTATTTATTTAAGGGGGGCGGGGGGGTAATTTCCAGTTAAAATTTTGAAGTTTCGATTTTAATTGTTCAGTTTCTAAAAGGGGAGAAGACAAGATAATACGTGACAGAAACGCCGTCACATATCTCGGCGTTTCTGTCACAAACCTGACAAAAGATTATTTAATTAACAGTTTAAATTCCATAAAAATTCATTCAACGGAACCTTTAAAAAATCCTCGATATTTCGAAATTCAGTTTATTTGATTTAAAACATTTTCCATAAGTATTTAATTAAGCAACGTAAGACGTAATGTCATATGCTAACAGCTTATCTGACAAATTATCTAACTAAAATGTTAGTCCAATCAAAATCCCTTTAGCAGAACTCCACTTAGAAATGGCCTGAATGAAATTTCTCTTTCCATTTTATCTACATTGGGATCGTTAAATATAATTTTTACAGTTAAATATAGTTTTATAGTTTCATATAGTTAACCTGATTATAGAACTCTCACGGATATAGGGGTAGTAATACGCCGCATAACTTCTGGATTTTTTAATAAATTCTGCACAACTTTCACAACTATAGCATATACACAGAGCCTCCATTATATTATGGCCACACTGCATCTATAACAAAAAGAAATCAAAAGAAATCATCGAGAAACAAAACCATAACGCGTTCGCGGCTGATATTGGAGTATATAAAAGGGGTTAAAAAAAGGGGAACCAGTGAAGATTTTTCGAGTTTCTCCCAAAAATGTCACATATATGTATATGTCATGATACGACGACGATGTTCTATAATAATGTACAAGCTACAGTGGAACACCATGTTTGATGAAGAACATTCTACTACTCACTAAGAATCAACAGCGGGGCGAGCTGAGCAGTCGCTCCGGCAGTTTGACGAGCAGTGGATTGGTTTATTTGGGTATTTCCCCATAAGAACGTCAAATCAATCAGTCTTTAAATTCATTTTTATTAGAACTCACAAAATAAGTCAAGTTCTTCCCCGCAGTTACCTTTGCACACATCGAACACTACAACCTTCGTTATCCAATCTACATCATCAGATATTCTAATTTATCGGAGAAATGAAACGGGCATCTTAGTAGTTTAAAAGTCAGTCGCATTCTCCGCTCCGAAAACCTAGAATGAGAATCCCACACACGCACGAAAAAATAGCCCCTCCTCTCTCAGCGTCAGTCAATTTAAAAATCCAACCAGGATTAACCCCGAGGCCACGCGTCCTAAAACATCACCTCTGATTGGCACACGAGGCGTGGCCCTCCGGTAGGAACTCGATCTCCTCTCGCAAATAGACCAACCCGCTAACATCCACGCATTAACACAGATCAGGTGATGTTAAATAAAAAATAAATTAAAATCCCAAGAATAATCTAAAAAGGAAAGGGTTACGAAATAACTTCCCGCACTTTTTGAGAAACAAGCAATAAATTATTAATAAGTGAAATAAAATAAGAAACAGAATTTTAGCTGTTAAAAGATTAATACATTACGAAACTAAGATTAAAAATATGTTCCACAAATTTAGAATTAAAAGCTCAGAGAGAACAAAATGGCGCAAATTTTTTTATTTTATTACGTATATATACATACAGTGTGTTTCTAAATTCATGGTACAAACTTTAAGGGGTGATAGCACACATCAAGACAAACAATATTAAATGGAAACTAAGGGTCCTAAACGTCATCCGAAGGAGATAGGCGCCATTAAAGTTTAGGGTCCAAAAATTCAAATGATTATAAAAAACAGAAAAATTAGTCGATTCGTTTGCGGTTTTCACTAAAACTATTCTTTATGTCAGTATTGCCTTGAAAATAAATTATAAAGATAAATTTTAAAAAAAGCCGATAGAAGACGCTTTAGACTTTGGAATAACGAACAACTATTTTTTACCGTTATTTTTTGCATTTCATTAAATTTTTTTAGAAGCTTAGACATAAACGTAAATTTTGAGCTCAAAATCGAAATCGTTGGGAGTGGTTAAGCAGCGCAAATTGAACTGTGGGGGGAGGTTCACATTCCAAATGGTTATAAAAAACGGAAAAATTGGTCAATTGATTTGCGATTTTCACTAAAATTATTCTTTATGCCAGTATTATCTTGAAAATAAATTATAAAGATAAAATTCAAAAAATGCCGATAGAGGGCGCTTTAGATTTTGGAGTAACATAAAACTATTTTTTACCGTTATTTTTTGCATCTCATGAAAATTTTTTTAGAAGTTTAGACATAAACTTAAATTTTGAGATGAAAATCTGAATCGTTGGGAGTGGTTAAGTAGCGCAAACTGAACTGTGTTCAATGGGGGTGGGGAGGTTCAAATTTCAAAAAATTATAAAAAGTGGAAAATGTCAATATTTCCTTGAAAATAAATTTTAAAGATTAATTTAAAAAAATACCGTTAGAGGGCGCCTTAAACTTTAGAGTAACTAACAACTATTTTTAACCGTTATTTTTTGTATCTAATTAAATGCTTGTAAATATTCAAAGTTAACTTTTGAGCTCAAAATCTGCATCGTTTATGTAATTAAGTAGCGGAAAATTGAAATGTGTTCGAGGGGTGGAAAGGGTAACATTTCAACTCCTGAACACATTTCAGTTTGCGCTTCTTAACCCCTCCCATCGATTTAGAATTTGATCTCAAAATTTAAATCTAAGCATTGCAAGCATTTAATTAGATACAAAAAATAACGGTTAAAAATAGTTGTTGGTTACTCTAAATTTTAAGGCGCCCTCTAACGGTATTTTTTGAAATTAATCTTTAAAATTTATTTTCAAGGAAATATTGACATAAAGAATAATTTTAGCGAAAACGGCAAACGAATCGACCAATTTTTCCGTTTTTGAAAATCATTTGAAATTTGAACCTCCCCACCCCTATTGAACACAGTTCAGTTTGCGCTACTTACCCAGACAACACAAATACATCCTAAAAACATCCAGAAGATATCACGTTTCGGATATGCGTGATATCCTGTGGACCGATGAATTGGTCCTGTCGACAGTTACAGAACATCCCCTGGGTTTCGAAATGTCACACCTGTCAACATCCTATGGATGTCACTTCATGACACCTTTGGGATGGTTATAGGACGCTTATATTATACCCTCTGGACGGTCCTAAAATCATCCTAATAATGTCATATTCCAGATAAGCCAATATCCTATGGATGGGGGAATTCGTCTTGTGGACAGTTGTAGGACATCCCATGAAGTTCGAAATGTGAAACCTGCCAATGTCCTGTGGACAACATTTTACAACACATTTTGTACAGTAATGGACAGTTGCAGATACCCCCTAGATCACCCAAATTCAACCTGCAACCTATAATTTTCTTTTTTGACATACTAGGGATTATTCCAGATTTTTATTCTTGGGGCCCATTTTGTGAAGAGTAAAATCATTTTTGTGGGGAAAAAAAATAGTAATGAAACTTGAAACCCAGTTACACAAATTCGAACCAAGCATTTATTAACAAAAACATCTTTAAATCATTTTGCTAAAGGTTTTCTTTTTCATAAACTGGTTATATCTACAAATTACACATTTTTAAACAGTTTTCATAAAAAAAAAAGTTTTATAAAAGAGTAAAAGGAATTTTGTGGAGGGGCCCATTTTATTAAATTTATTTTTTTGTAGGGACAATAAATAGGCCTCAAATTTCACCTGGATCGACCTCTGCATATGTATAAAAAAGTGTGATCTTCAGCATTATTTTATACACATACATATACTTTTTTTTTTTTTTTTTGCATATGCATAAAAAAGAATCCAAGAACTTCAGCATTTATATTCTTTCATGGTAAGATAAACTTTTCTGGCTATTTATAATTAACTTTGTAGTGAGTGATGCATCTACTTCTCAAGGGGACTCTCCATTCGAAGACATCCATGACAGTCTTCAAGCAAACACATTTCCTAATTGGACAGGTTTTTGAATTTTTTATCAACACGTCAAATGACATGTCAACCACCAAGTTAAAAAATATTTTGTTTTAAGCAATCACTGAATATTTATTTAAAATTTAATCAAACTTATATTTATAGGATTTTACATTCTTAATTATTTAAACACTAATTTACTTTTATTTTATATTATATTCTACATTGTTAGTCACCAGTGGCCAAAGCAAAGTTCAATGTCGTCACCATGGATCGCAATGTATTAAATTTAAATATTTTTAAACAATTTAGGATAGCTGAAGCTATTATGCTATAACATTTTTTGAAATGAAGGTATTACTTTCAGAATTAAACAAAATATACCTGTATTTAAAAAACTGCAACCAAAATTGGAAAAGTACAAAATACTCTTATTAAAAATAGACCTTAGCAGTGGAATGAAAAATAGAAGCTTAAAATTTTTGAAATTAAAACAAGAATTAACTAAATGTTTAGCATTAGCGAGCAGGTGATTTTAAGTGAAATCAACTTAATCTTCAATAATAATCAAACCAACCAAATTGTCAGATCATTTACAGAGAGACATGTTTTCCATTACATTATGATGCACACTTTATTATATACATTAGTAGTTTCAATAATATTTTTTGAAGTATTCACAGAATGCACTTTTAATCCTTCTAGCCAAGATTTTAATTCTGGATGAGCATTCTTGTTTTTCTATAATCTGAATGAGTAATTTTATTTAATGATGCTTCTTACAAGGTATCAAGTTGATTCCATGATGTTCAATTTATAATTTTCTTTTCAGTTTTAAACAAAATCTTAAAAAAAAAATAAATAAATAAGTAAATGGAGTCATTGAAGATCCAAAATGGAACTAACAGAGTTAAGACCTTTCTTGTAAGATGTCCAGGACGACTAAAAAAATGGTAATTAAAAAAAAAAAATTCTTTTTTAAGAGAATTTTTTTAAAAAAATATTTCTTTTGAAAAGATAAAATTTTATGACACATTTCAAAAAATAAAAGCATGAAATTCGCTGACATAACATTTGAAGAGATGGATAAGCAGTTGTGTGTCTTTATTTTTCACACTTGTAAACAGTTATTTCATTAGTACGACCATTATTTTCATTTTTATTATCTTGCTTCGAGAAATTTTGTTTAAAATGTCCATTTCGATAGTTTTTTGCAATATATTCTGCCTGTATCACAAAATATTAAGCACGGCACATTATAGTTTATGAATAAGATAATCTTGACAATATGCTTAATCTGCAAGGGAAAGTGCTAATATTTCTACAAGCAGACAAATTTGCATGGTTTTAGAGTATTTTACAAACCTCCATTTCTAGCCACCTTGATATAGTTTATGAAAGTTGACATTTACATGGATACAGACACCTTTGAGATGAATAGTAAATGTGTGTTGGGAGCTAGTGCAAAAACATGCATTACTTTTCATTTAGTAATCCTTGAAATTGCTCCTGAATTTTAAAATCATACTTAAAGGTTTACATAAGTGATTCAAATTTATATATCTTTGAGATTCGGAAAAGGAAACTTTATCAAATTTGATTTCTATTTGAGAAATAAGAATGAGCCACCAGTACACCCCGACCATCACATAGATTAATAAGCTTGAATTCCATTTCAATACTTCATCACCACAGGTTGACCCCTTCCTGCTTTTCTTTATTTTGTCTTTTAAATTTGTCCAATATAATTTTCACCTCATTCCGCCGGAGTATTGGATATTGTTTAAATGTAGGATCATGGACTGCATTTCATAAAAGAAATATTTGCATTGTATATTTCTATGCAAGAACAGACTTTAAAGAGCAATTATAAAATGTAAGAATATTTTACTGTATACTTTTGGTATCTAATTTTTCTCCCCACCTCACAGCTGAAACTTTCAAGATTTAGATTATCTTAGTATAAAAGCTAAAAGGCCCATTTAGAGTTCATAGGCAATATAACATTATTAAAAAATAAATCCCATTAGGCCACTAAACTAATTTTGAAAAAAAAAAAAAAAAAAAATGTGGCAAATTAAAATTACCTTGCAATCAAAATAAAATCAAAGATAAAAAAGCAAATTATTTTTCATCTTTTGTATGTAGATCAGAATAAATCAAGGTTATTAGTTAAATAAAAGTAATGATTTTTTTAGAACAGCAATTACCGAAAATAAGCGATTAAAGAAAATCATTTTTAAAAATTTTTATAAAAAAGTAATATAAATTTTTTAATATTCCATAATTAAATTTGTACTTTTTTTTTTTTTTTTTTTTTTTTTTTTTTTTTTTTTTTTTTTTTTTTGAATGACCCTGGACAATTTCCAATAGGGCATAAGCTTTCTAAGCTGAGTTGTAATTTCTTTTCTTTTTTTTTTGGGGGGGGGAGGGGGTCTAAAGATACGATCTGAAAGAAAAATATGAAAAGGAGAATTCTAGATCTGTACACCAATTTTTATTTTATCCATCTCTTATTAATATACACTGTTATATTTTTTCTCTAAACACAATTTTTTCTCTCTTCAGCATGCTTAGCCATGTTTTGATTATGTCTTCAACAGCAGACTTGGTAACAGATTGCTCCTCACAAACTGCATCTAAAACAGAAACAAATGAACATCAGAAAATTTACCTATTTACAAAAAAAGTTTGATTATTTTCACTTTTTAATATTTTAAAAAGTGCTTATTACTTGTCTCAAGTAATGCATAATTTATTAGAAAAAAAGTTAAGAAAATGAATAACTTTTTAATATTAGGTTTGTTTTAAATATGTCAAATAAGTAGAAAAATGTTCAGTATACTGACTTTGAAGTTTAATAAATATGCAATTAATCGGTGACATATCATAAATATTTAAAACAGAATATTAATTTGGAAATTTTTCGTATACAGAGCATAACTTCGTAGCCAGTATTTGCCTTCAAAAGAAAATAGGACATCAATAAAAAATTTTATATATTCTGATTTATTATGTAAGTTTAACTGATGATTTCTTATATAAAGCATAATTACATGTGTATGTATCATAGATTACGTGCCATGCAGGATCAGCAGATGATTTTAAAATTTCAAATTGAAAATTTTTGTTTTATTTTTTTGCTGGAGTCAAAAAAAAAAAAAACAAATTGTCTATTGTTATTCATCTAAAGTTAAATACATTTGGGCATTTGGCATCAAAATTATTTATAATTTACAGGAAATAATAAATTTTCACTTAATTCTATAAAGTACATATATACATTTAAAACATATAATGGTAACTAATAATTACAAATCAAAAAAATTCTAGGCATAAAATAACTTTGATTTCCAATACTAGAAATGTTATTTTACAGATGAGGTAAAATATAAATTTTTATGGGGAAAAAAAAAAAAAAAAAAAAAAAAAAGCTTAATTGTATGAACGCAACAAACAAAATATAGGATAGCTACCAACATCCTCCGTACCATCCGCTACCAAAATCCTTTTTAAACCCGGAAAAAATTTACAGTAAATTTTATTTCAAATTGACGTAATCCATTGAACAAGGCAAAAATTTGTATTAAATTTGTAAAAAAAAAAAAAAAAGATTCAATTAATAAATACACATACAAATGAAGAATAGAAGTTTGTAACTTTACAAAAACATTTCTATCATGTTAACATCTGAATATATTATCTTTAATAATTTATAATTTTCAGACTATTTATCAAGAATATTACTGTGTCAAAGTAAAATATAACTATAAAAAATTGCCTTTATATCTATGGTTTAATATTTTAAAAACACAAAATAAAATTCAAGCAATGTTATATTTTATTTCATTTTTTTCTAATTCTCCGGATAATCGATAATACGGATTGGGTCTGTTCCTAAAGATGAAAATAAGGATTTTTGCTTAGTGGCCACTGGCTGGTAGGTTGATTTTTTTTAGTAGCCAGTTATTGGCTAGTGAGAATATTTTCTTTGGTAACCAGTAAGTACATTTATGCGACTGAATATTTAATTAGAAGATATATATATATATACAAGCTTAGAATAAATAAGTAATATATGAACTAGGTAAAATTATTTTAATTTGTATTGTTTGTATTGTAAACTTGAGTTACTAATTTCCAATCTTTTTTAAATTAACAGCAAAGTTATATGTAACATACATGTGTAGTTAGCTACATAAGTCCAACTATGCTTAAGCCTTTTCGTAGCTAACGACATAGATACACCTCTACCCTCTTTTTTATAATTATTTGTATAGAATTATAATGTGACAAAAAAAAAAAAATGTTTATTCAACAACTAGCACATATGATTCAAAATATAAAAACTGAAATTCACAACAGATTTTCTAAAAAATAAAGGGGCGGCGGTCTCTCCTGAAACTAATGTAATGTTATATGTTTCTCCACAATCCTTTGACATAATGTGTATTTTTTTCCTTTTTTGCGATCTTTTGACAAAATTTGTGCTCGTTTTCGCAACTTTGTAACGAAAATCGTGTTCGTTAACACGACTTTTTGATGAACTCTCTTTTTTCGCGTGTTTCTATGATAAAATTAGTGCTTGTTTTTATGTTTTTTGATGACAATCGCGATATTTTTACGGTTTTTGCGTTTGTTATCGCGATTTTTGACGGCATTCTCATTTGTTATTGCGGTTTTGGACGATGTTTGCATTTGTTATCACAATTTTTAGATGGCTTTCACATTCGTTATTGTGATTTTTTGACAGTATGCACTTTTTTTCGCGTGTTTCTTTGATACAATTTGCATTTTTTGCATTTGTTTTTGTGTTTTTTGACAAAATTCGTGTTCGTTTTCATTGATTTTATGACTTTGCATTTTTTTTGTTATGAAATTTGCGTTATTTTGCAGTTTAGCAACGATAAGTGCAATATTTCTGGTTTTTCCGCGATTCTTTGACGATATTTGCGTTTTTTGCGATCTTTTGACAATGTCTTTTCGTGATACTTACACGAGATTAGTGTTTTCCCGTGACTTTCACGAAATTTGGGTTTTTTACGATTTTTTGACGAAATTCGCAAGGATTTTTTTGGCGGCTCTTTGACAAAATATTTTTTGGAAAATCCTGCATTTGGCCGGTACTTTCCACATTTTTAGTCGCCAGTGTTTCACATTTAGTCGCCGACTGGCGACTGGCGAGTGCTTGTTTTCATCTTTATCTGTTCCCAATTAATCCGAATTATTGGGGTTTTACTGTAACTAACTACTAACAAACATTGATTTGTAACACTATAAAAAAAAAAAAGTTTCTTGAGAGGAAAAAAAAATTAAGAATTATGACTTATCTTTAAACATTAAGATAGCCGGAAAAAATGGTGAAAAGCATACCATATATACTTGATTTTCCAGTATTGAAAGTTTTTCTTTTGAGAACTGCAGACTGCACTCATCCATTAACAGGAATTCTTCTAATTCAGGTGCATTTCAACTGCCAGTGGCGGTGGAAGTAGAAGCTGAAAGAGAATAGATAAAATTAAGTATGGACTGATACAAAATATTTTCTGAGATCAATCATTTTCAACAATTAACGGCATTTTTAAAATCAGTATTTTTATCTACCCCCACCCCCCAACCCCTAAATTTAAAAACAGGATAAGCTAAAAAACCTACATTAAAAATAGACAGAATTTTAAACATTTAAAAGAACGTTAAATGTGTAACAGAGATGAATTATCAATGCCTTGCAATTTAAGGCTGTCCACTTAAACATTACGATTTTATTACATTTTTGAAAAACATTACGAATGATATGAAGTTTGAAAATGACAATATAAAATTCCAAACAAATTTCCATACAAATTTCGTGAAAAACCGGCAAATATTATTAGACGATCATAAAAAATGGCAAATTTTGTCAAATGCTAGTGAAAAATTGCCAATTTTGTCACGT
This sequence comes from Maratus speculifer, assembly GCA_964019185.1. NCBI lineage: Eukaryota > Metazoa > Arthropoda > Arachnida > Araneae > Salticidae > Maratus > Maratus speculifer. The sequence goes on along the minus strand of OZ025291.1, from coordinate 304,751,856 downwards.
TTAAACACAAAAAAATGTAAATTCCGAAAATAAAATTCACTTCTGGCATTAACTTTTTTTGTGCCCCTTTGACGAAATTTGCATTTTTTCGCAATCTTTGGCAAAATTTGCCATTTTTCGTGAATCTTATCAGAGAATTTTCAGTTTTATTGTGGTTTTTGGACAAAATCTGCCATTTTATCGTGATTTTTTGACAAAAGTTGCCGTTTTTTGCAAATCATTTGACAAAATTTTCATTTTTTTCGCGATTTTTGAACAAAATTTGTCGTTTTTCACAATTTTTTTTAAAAGAAATCTGCCTTTTTTTCGGGATTTTGAGACAAAATTAGCCATTTTTTTTGCCAATTTTGCTGGAAATTAGTCGTTATTTCGCGATTTTTTTAACGAAATTCTCCTTTTTTGCAATTTTTTGTTTAATTTATGCATTATAGCGTGTCTGTATCATCGCTGAAGACCTGCTTTTTTTCTAATGTGGGGCAAGAAGGGTGCTATTTTTTTGAATGAGCGACAAGAGGGGCACTATTTTACTAACTAAGGGGCAGAAGGGGTGTCGTGCCCCCCTGAAACTCTCTAGGGGAAACTCTGCTAAATAAAGTTAAAGAAGGTTCAACAACGAATTAAAAAAACACTTGTTAGCAAAGCATCATTCATCATATATAATGAGCAGGGGTGGGGAAATAGATCATTTTGCTTGCCAGTGGCGAGTGGATTTTTAGTTTTTGAAAAACCAGAGTTTCCCCCAAGTTTCAAAAGGGGCAGGGCGCTACTGTTCTGAAAAGGGCACTTTTGTGATTTTTAAGGGCACTTTTATAGAGTTGAATCTAGAATCTAGCGGTTCAAATAATCGTGGAAATACAGAAATTTCGTCAAAAAATCCAGAAAAAAAAATCCAAAAATTTTGTCAAAAAATTGAAAAAAAAAAAAAAAAAAAAAAAAAAAGAAAAAAAAAAGCAACAAGCATTGTTAAAAGATCGTGAAAAAGGTTTTTTAAACATTGCAAAAAGATGGCCCATTTTGTTAAAAGATCACAAAAAAGCAGTTTTTGTTAAAATATCACAAAAACAGATTTAGTTAAAAGAGCACAAAAACTTTAGATTTTGTTAAAAAATCGCGAAAAAAGGACAAATTTCGTGAAAAGGTCGCGAAAAAACAGCGAATTTTGTTTAATGATGACAAAAAATGGCAAATTTCTTCAAAAGATCTGAAAAACCCACCAATTTTGTCACTTTTAAACACGAAAAAACTCACATTTTGAAAAAGAGGTGAAAAAAAGCACACAGTTTGTAATGGGAATGGAATCTACCCATCTTTTCTCTAATTATGCCCCGAATGCAATTTTCTCTTCGCATAAAAATGATTGTGAATCAGGAAAATTAGTTTTTAGAGCAGAAAAATTCACTTCTGGCATTAACTTTTTTTTTTGTGCCTCTAACAAAATTTGCAAATTTTTTTTTTTTTTTTTTTTTTGATGAAATTGCTGTTTTTTTGGGGGGATATTTTGACGAAGTTTGCGTTTTTTTCTGTGAATTTTTGGTGAAATTTCCCGTTTTGTGAAATTTTGAATTTTCCATTTTATTGTGATTTTTGCATGAAATTTTCCATTTCTAAAGAATTTTAGACGAAATTATCTGTTTTTCGCGAATCGTTTGACAAATCTTTCCGTTTTATTGTGATTTTTGGACAAAATTGGTCATTTTTTCACAATCGTCTGAGAAAATCTGCCACTTTTTCGGGATTTTGTGACGAAATTAGCCATTTTTTCGCGAATCTTGCCAGAAATCAATTGTATTATCGTCGAAGGACATGAGTTTTTAACGAAATTTGCTGTTTTTCTGCAATCCTCTGACAAAGTTACGCGTCTCACGGGATGCTATTTTTTGCGTTCCATCGCTGATTTTTTTTTCGTAATTTAAGCGCTACAGCACGTCAGCATCATTGATGAAGGGCTGTGTTTTTTCAAATGTGGGGCAAGAAGGGCACTATATTTTTGTATGAGCGACAAGAGGGGCTTTGGATTAGGTGAAAGAGGGGCGCAATTCTTTAAACTAAAGGGCAGGAGGGCCGGAGCGCCCTCCTGCCCTTTAGAGACATTATCAGACACACTTTTTCAATATAGATATTTTAACTTTCTAAATTATTACATAAGCTTACCTCTGTTGCATATATTTCTTAATTTTATAGGAAAAAAAGAATTAAAAAAATGTATTGCAGTAGGCAATAGTAATTCCGTGTGCAATTTTGTGATAACTTTTTTCAACTGCATGCGTGTTGCATCTTGCAGGCTGGTGAAATAAATCCTTGGTTGGCAAGATTTCAAAAATTCCCCACCCCTGATAATGACAGATCTAGTTCTCAATTTATAGAGGGGGGAGGGGGGGGGGTCACATCCAGTGTTGAATTAACAGACACTTTTCTCCAGAGGGACTTTAGTGGCTTTGGTGGGAAGGGGGGGGGCATTATAGAGTTCCGGGGAGGAGAAATTGCAATTTTTGACCATTAAAAAACAAAATTTCCAGGATAGACATTTCATTGCTCTGGGAGGGGAATGCCCCCCCTCCTCAGGCACTACCTGAATTCAACACTGGTCACATCACTTCATAATCAACTATTATATTGGGTACTACTTGGTTATCCCGGCAATCAGTTTTGTCAAATTATACAAATCGCAAAAGCCAATTTACACAAATTAATGAAACTTTTCATTTAAATAATGCTTATGAAAAAACAAATAGTAGAGCATTAATAAAAGTAGAAATAAAAGGTCGAATTGAAAATCATTTGATGATGTAATTCTTAATGTCAAGTGAATGGATACCTACGTACGATCATTCATTATTGGCATTTAATCTTGGAGTTTGGAAGTAAATTTATAGCCGACAAAATAACCAAGTAGTATCACATATTGAAGGTTATTCTTAAATTAAAAGTGACAATTTTTCTTATACTTTCGTTAATTCATTATCATTCATAAATACAAAAACTTGCATTAGTATATTTCTAAAAATATATAATTTACACAGATTTCATTCAGATATGAAGAAATTGAAATGTTAAGTTAGCATTTTACGATAGTTTTTAGGACTTGACAGCCACAGAAATGTCGTCATGAGGAAGCAGTTAGCAGTCTTATCCGGAAATTTAATTTAAAATGCCGAATCATGGAATTGATTGAAAGTTTTTTTTAAAAATCTGCTTTTACTTAAAAATGGAAAACACTTTTTAATCACATAGTTTCTGAATAAGTACACTAGCAACTCACAGGTAAATTTTGAATTGAAATTCAAAATTTTATGTGACACAGGTGCCATTAAAAAAAAAAACTCACCTTACAGATTTCTTTATTTCTTTTTTCTTTATAGAATCAATTTAAAAATCATCTGAAATTTCATAATTATATTGAAGAAAAATGTTTCTGAAATATATATTTTAACAATATTTAATTGAAATATAACAAAACATAGCGTTCCACTGGGATGCTTAATTTTTTTGAATGACCTATACATAAAAGACAGGAAAGAATGTCTTAATGCTTCAAACAAAATAAAGTAAAAAATAAACAGTGTACAACAGTGATGCACAACCTTTTTGCCAGAAAATTGTTTCCCACCAGAATATTTGAAAAGAGTCGTTTGCTTTATTTAATAGCAAATATTTCGTCATTTATTGTAAGGAAAATGATTCTGTATGAAAATAGTGGTAGCTTTGTGGCCCGCGGGCCAAAGGTTGTGCACCACTGGTGTACAACATATAATTAATAGAAAATGCATAATCCAAGTCAACTAAAAATTTTAAAAGGACTTGTTACATCAATGTAAATATTCAATTTAAATTTTGATTTCTTCAAAACTGTTAAATAAAATCAACTTGTTTTCTGAATCTATTAAACAGTTTTGTTATGTCAACAGCTTTGTTAAACAGCTTTGTTGATGTCTTTGTCATTGTGTCGGTGTTTTTTCTTTAGAGATTTTGGCGAGAAAACACTGTTTTGAAATACTTGTTAGGCATAATCATGCAAAAACAGCATATAGTTTTATATTTATTATATTTATAATCAGTTTATTTTATAACACAAAACACATTTACTTCAATACAAAACACAAAATTTTCAATTTTATAAGACAAATTTCTTTCTTACTGTAAACATATATATTGTAATATTGTCTTATAAAATTATTTCTTATTCGGGCGATGACTAGGCCTATTTTTTTAATTGCATTTTAATAAAATTTTGCCAACATTATATAAATATAGAGGCAGAATAATTATAAGGAAATGCATTGCAAATATACATGAAGGAAAATTCTTACCTTATAATTACATTCACTTTCCTTTTATCCGAAATCACCATGAGCTGAAATTGACAAACATTGGAAATCACGCACGCTTTTTCTGAATTCTGGTGAGTTGGTTGGTAGGCTGCACATTCGAGTACAGGGTTCCAAATCCAAGGAGTCGCAATGCGTCCTCCGGCCGTTCTTAAGACAGTACTGTGAGGACGGTCCTATCTTCAGTATTCTGGGGACATTCACAGGATAGTTTCATAGGATATGACAACTATGGGATTTCAAGGATCATTGTAGAGCGTCCGAAGGACGATTGTGGTTGTCTGGGTAATTACTCTCAACGATTCAGTTTTTCATCTCAAAATTTACGTTTATGTCTAAGCTTCTAAAAAATTTTATGAGATACAAAAAATAACGGTAAAAAATAGTTGTACGTTACTCCAAAGTCTAAAGCGCCCTCTATCGGCATTTTTTGAATTTTATCTTTATAATTTATTTTCACGATAATACTGACATAAAGAATAATTTTAGTGAAAATCACAAATCAATTGATCAATTTTTCCGTTTTTTATAATCATTTGAAATTTGAACCTCTCCCCACAGTTCAGTTTGCGCTACTTAACCACTCTCAACGATTTAGATTTTGAGCTCAAAATTTATGTTTATGTCTAAGCTTCTAAAAAAATTAATGAGATGCAAAAAATAACGGTAAAAAGTAGTTGTTCGTTACTCAAAAGTCTAAAGCGCCCTCTATCGACATTTTTTGAAATTTATCTTTATAATTTATTTTCAAGACAATACTGACATAAAGAATAATTTAAGTGAAAACCGCAAACGATTCGACCAATTTTTCTGTTTTTTATAATCATTTGAATTTTTGGACCCTTAACTTTAATGGCGCCTATTTCCTTCGGAAGACGTTTGGGCCCTTAGTTTCCTATTTAAAATTATTTGTCTTGATGTGTACTATCACCCCTTAAAGTTTGTACCATGAATTTAGAAACACCATGTATATCTGATTTTTGTCATGCTGTAACTATCGTATTTATGAACCGATTTGAATGAAACTTCGTATACTCTTCGTGCAATTTAGCAACCATATAAATCGCATAAAATAAAAACAGCTTTAATAAAAGATGACTAATTTCTAAAAATTCCCATTAATATTCTGTATTGAAAAAACTAGTTTTCAGTCTTATATAATCGGGTTTCACTAATTTAAGCTTCGTATGTTTGAATAATATAACTTATTTTAAAATAAATAAATAAATAAATTAGGTATCTGAAAGCTACCTCTTCCTCCCGGCATTGCCGGAAGGATTTTTTTGATTTATAATGCGAATGGATATTTGCAACAATGACTTTTAAAAAAATGAAAATTTGTTCACCCCTTTTAATACATCATTAAGCCATTGACAATAATAATAAAAGTTTTCAATGATTTTTTTCTAGTAAAAATTTTCTTGCTCGAAATAATAATTAAGTAAACAGTGTGAATAAGATAAACAATTATTTTTGTAACAAAGACAAGAAAAATCTAATTGTTAACTGAACTGGCACATACATTGTTAAAACTGTTTTGTTTTTTCAGTTTTTATTATTAAATAACATTGTTGTACTTTATTGTTGTAACAATGAGAGAAGCTTTTTCAGTTAATTTTGTTCTGGTAAAAATCTTCTTGTTTGAAGTTTGCTAAGAGCTAACGATAAAGTAATTTTTGCTTTAAAACACTTATTATTTTATAAGGTTGTTATTTTTTGATACATGACGTTGAGAAAAATGAGTTTTAAAGGTTTCTTACAGAAACTTACGTAAGTACAGCTTTTTTGAGACATTTTCTTTATGTTTGAAATTGGATATGCATTTCTTATTTTTTCTGCATTAAAAATATAGCTTATTACTTCAAGATAATAAATTATAATTTTGAATACGAAATGCGTTGTGTTTCCCTTTGATTAAAGAATATATGTAAGTAGTGTCAATATTTTGATATACACTATATTGCCATTGATTATGGGACACTTGCGATTTTAGACATTTTACTAAATATCTAGAAAAATACATGAGGAATCATCTCAAAACTCTAAGTGTATAAATATAATAGTATAAGTCATACATCTCCGTGAAGATTTTTTCCCGAAGCTCCAAAGGGGACCGTCAACAAATTAAAAAAGAATGAATATCTTTTGAAAAACCCTGTCAAAACTAATGTACCAAAAGCGCTCAAACTCTAGATTGTGATTGAATGCCTTATTATATTAAGCCTTGTTCATTTTTATGCAAATAGCATGCATACTCGCAGAGTAATTAAGGTTTTTATAAAAATGATCGCAAATTTTTCCAAGTTTTTTCCTTATAATTTTCAGAGCTCTTAATATAAAATATTATTTTTTTCAGAAAATATGACAAACAACATTGCACACAGTACCCTGTAATCAGAATTAAAAAATAATGAAAATTGTATAAAAAAATGAGTTGGTTTACTAAATAATTTTTTACTGCGCATGCGTCAACGATATCAAAATTTCATTTGCATATTATGTTAGCTAAATGTATAGAGCAACTTTTGTGAAAGTCACAAAATCATAACTTGAAAATTCTGAAAATAATCGTCAATTGAATAAGTCGAAAATCCGATATTCTCAAAATGAAGCAAAAACAAGAGGGGTTGTATCCATATATTCATTGATTAGTGTCAATATAGAATACACAATATGGGATGTACTACTGCATTTGGATAAAATCCCTCATCTTTTTGCTTCATTTTGAAAACAACGGATTTTGTACTTTTTCTATAGACGATTACTTTCAGAATTTTCAAGCTATGATTTTGAGACTTTTACAAAAGTTGCTCTATACATTTAGCTAACATAATATGCAAATGAAATTTTTATATCTTTGACGCATGCGCAGTAAAAAATTATATAGTAAACCTACTCATTTTTCATACAATTTTCATTATTTTTAAATTCTGATTACAGAGTACTGTGTGCAATGTTGTTTGTCATATTTTCTGAAAAAAATATTATTTTATATTAAGAACTCTGAAAATTATAATGGAAAAACTTGGAAAAATTTGGGACCATTTTTTTAAAAACCTTAATTACTCTGCGAGTGTGCATGCTATTTGCATAACAATGAACACAGTGTATTGCAATAAGGCATTCAATCATAATCTAGAGTTTGAGCGCTTTTGCTACATTAGTTTTTACAGGGTTATTCAAAAGATATTCATTCTTTTTCAATTTGTTGACGGTCCCCTATGGCGTTTCGGTAAAAAATCTTAACGGAGATGTATGACGTATACTATTATATTTATACATTAAGAGTTTCGAAATGATTCCTCATGTATTTTTCTAGATATTTAGTAAAATGTCTAAAATCGTAAGTGTCCAATAATCAATGGCAATATAGTGTATAAGTAACAGTGATAAGTAATATTGAATTGAAAAAGAGTATGTGGATTGTTACGAAATTCCGTTGTTGATAATAAACACACGTGCATGCTTAAGAGGATTTATTTTTATCTATTTATATTAAAAATTAAGATTTTATAGTTTTGACTGATTTTATTCTGTAAAAAATCTAAATATTGTTTTTTAACCCTTTCGGGTCTGGTATACTATTAATGGTACATGTCTTTTAATTGAGCATTTTTTTATTTTAAGAAATTCTTTTGCTGCTATTTGCATGTAGTAATGTTAGTATATGTCTATGTATTTGCTATATAACTTAATTTATGTTTAGGAATTTCTTAATAATTATTATTATTTCTTAATTCTCTTTGCGCTGTTTGCGATTCTTTTATTTTGTATATATATATTTCACTGCTTAAATTTGAAATAAAAGTTACTTTCCTGAAAGAATCATGTGTAATAAAGGGCAAAAAATATCAGAAAGCTCTAATGGGAGTTTAATTTTATTGTAATGCAATATTTTTTAAACATCTCTAAAAGCTCTTCCTTAGTCTATTCTCGTATGAATACTAATTGAATAATACTCAAAACAACAACATTTGTTTTCGTTAAAGCAATTAAACATTCGTTAAACACTAATTAATCTATTTGAATAGCTAGTGTTAATGTTATTAACGTAAATGTATTTTTTCTAAAAATTGAAACAAAAATTCAGACCCGAAAAGGGTAAAATAGTTATTGAAATAATTTTGATTTAAAACTTGATCATTTTAAAAGTTCATTTTTCAATTAATTGAAACAGTCGAAAATTGTGGGAAAGAAATGTGCAAAAAAAAAAAAAAAAAAAAAAAAAAAAAAAAAAGAATATGCAGAAACCTAAAGTTATACAGATGTTAGGCTCCATGACAGAGAAAAAAAAATCTTAATTTAAATAACACAGATATGTTGCAAAATATTAGGACAAAAAAAATCTTAATTTAAATAACACACAAATGTTGCGAAATATTAGGACACAGATGTCTCAGACGCACCGGGGGCCTTTTTGTCATCAAGGTGGTGATTTTATGCATTGGATACCTTGGGATATTGTGGAGATTTTATACTGTATGGCTTACGTGTTTTACATTAACCCTTTATCTACCGACGGTACTTATAAGTACCATTAAAATAACTTATTATAAAATTCTTTTAATGCGTCAGTTACTTGTAATACTTTTAGAATGAGTTACAGATACATTAGTTTATCTTGTTACAAACACATTATTGGTTACACAAAACAAAAATATTTTTAAAAGGATGATTTCTTTTGCCTTTGTATCTTTTCAGCTTTCTTGGGGCTGAGGGAAGGGGATGATGATTTTTCAAGGTGGAAATATTTCTATATTTATATCGTAAGAACATCATATTTATACATTTTATAATTCTCCATAATACTAAAAAAATTATTAAAAATAAAAGATTTGAGTGAGGTTATAAAAATTGCACAAAATCCCCGTAAATTCAAATTTAATTAATCCTTCTAAATCCTTGAATCCAAAATCCTTCAAACATTTATTAAATGATTATGTAAATCTTTTAGTTTAGTTTAAGCAATTTGCGTAAAATGGTTTAGAATGTAAAATTTTCATGAATTCATAATGCTGTAGATAAAGGGTTTAGTAAAACATTCTGTGTTTTATAATAAAATAATTTGCGTTTGTTTGTATTAAAAATTGTGTGGCTTTCTTTTTATACAGTTGTGAGTACTGTTCCAGTATACAGGCCTTGGCAAAATAGTAAAAATGGTCTTGGCGAAATAAGAATTTTGGTAATATATTTTCTGACAACCTGTTCACTGCTTCATATACACAATTAATTTTTACAATATTTATACAATTTATTTAATGTAAAAGAGACGTTTGTTTAATTTTATAAACAAACAGAAATAAATTATGTATGAAAACACTAATAATATATGCATACATAAAATGTGTCTAAATGTTAAAAACTTCATTTATAAACTAGCATAGAAGCTTAAAAGATTGCTTTCATTGTTCTTTATATCGTTTGGCAACAAATCTCACTTTCTGAAATCCGAATTCCTCCAAACTTTAAAAAAGCACCAAGGCCCTTGTAGTTAAAAAAATTCAAAATTATTACTTTATATATTAAAAAAAACAGTTTCATAATAAATTGAACTAGCATGTATTTTTGAAAAAGAGTCCTGGCAGATAGCCGAAAACGGAGTTTTCTAGTAAGATTACTTTAAAAAAAATCATGCCAATTTTGATTCGTCTGCGACATCTATGTCAAGACGTGTATATTTTTACTGGTAGTATATTAAAGAAGCAAAATACTTTTTAATAAATATTCAAAAAATACATTAATTCAAACTTTGAATATATATGTATATTTATTCCATCGCTTTTAAAAAGAATAATTCTGCACTTTAGGAGAATATGCTCGTAGCTAATGAATCTGCTAATATGAGAAAAAAACCAAAGAGAAATTAAGTTTTATTTATTTTTTTTTTTTTAAATATATTTTTGAATGGTGATTGCGGTGAACTACAAACTGTTGTAGAGAAGAATGTAGCAAATTTTTACGTGTCATGCCCAACAATATAGATTGATGTTAAAAGACCATTTTATGCATTTCAAAGACTTTAAACAATAAAGAACAAAATCTAGTTTCTGAAAATTAAAACAAAATACGAGCACATTGTGTATTGGAACAAAAAAATGTTGCAATACTAAAATTTTGGGTAATTTGCATGTCTTTTAATATGATATCTAAATACTACATTTGTTTTCAAATAGTGAATTTAAATATACTATTAATTAATCTATAAATAAAGTAAAATTAAATTTAATATAAACAGGAAATGGATATGGGATTTTCAATGGAAAATTATGACTACATATCTTGCATTTTAAGACAACATTTGCATAAATATTTTGACCGCTTTTGAGTACATATAATTCGCAAAAATTTACGTAAGTATGGTATTTTTGTAAAAATATCTTTGTAAAAAAAGTTATTGGTGTCAAACGATTGAAGGTAAATTCTACTTTTAAGTGAAGTATATAAAATTTGCTTAAGATGGTGGTATCTACACTTCAAATCAAACCCAAAATTTTCTGTTGTTGCAATACCCAAGTTATACAGGATGTCTCAGAAATAATGGAACAAACTTTATGGAGAAGTAGAGGTCATCCCAAGGATTCAGATTTACATAGCAACCCATGGTCGAAAACATTATACTGACGTAGTAGTGACGAGACAAAACACATGAAAGAAAGGACACACTGGATAGTTCTGAAGAACTAGTTGTACGCATCTTTGTAGCTGCTAGGTGAAGTTCAGGATATTCCTGGTATTTTCTAGAGAACATTATATCTTCCATGTACCAGAGATGCACCTGCATGTAGGGCTGAGGGTCGTAATTCCGAAAACTTACATTGATGACGATCATTGTTTCTTTCATGTTCTTTTTTCTTACTTTTCTGCTGTACTAAGAATAATAAAGATATTTTCTCTTCTTATTCGTGTCCTGTCCTTCTTACGTTTTGTGTCATTACTACCGCGCCAAGAAAGCTTTTTCGACCATGGGTCGCTAAACAATAATGGATCTTTGTGATGTCCCCTATCCTATCTCTCCTTAAAGTTTGTCCCAACATTCTGGGACACCTTGTATACAATAAACAGAGTTGCCAAGTCTCAGGCTTTTTGCACATAAATATTATTTTACAGAAAATGATTTTTTTTTTTTTTTTTTTTTTTTAAATCACCCAAAATGTTCTAATTAAATAAAAGAAAATTGTCTGTATTAAAATACTGATATCCAAAAAGCTAAAGACTTGACAGCCCTGCATTCATAAATTCTGCACCTATCAATTAGCCGAAAAGCAAATTTTCATGAAATTCGTACGATTGTTTTCAGACAGTTTAATTATTTTAACCCGGTAGGAAGGACGCCGGATGCTTTGACACCCCAAAACCGCACAGTATATTAATAGGTTTTACTCTTTCACCAATAAATATAAATAACAACAGTATCTTTATTTAGTCGAAAATAATAGCTTCAAATTTTGCGTTAAAATGAGTTGAGAAATATTTTTAAAAAAGTAGTGATGGCAATTGTAAAAATCAAACGGAATCTGGATTTATCAAGCCCCGGGTTAAACTGAATAAATTTTAGGGGTTGTATCCAAATTAAATTTCTGTACTCGATAGCTGAAATTCTGCTGTTTCTTGCCAAAATGATCATGTCACTCGCTTAGTACGTTTCGACTACTGCCAGCCGAAATGTTTTAATAATATTAGTGAAATGTATTTTTTTCTTAGTTATGCTTTTTTGCGCATGACTGGCCTCCCGTTAAGCCATAATTTTGATGTTTTTTACTTATAATTCGATAACTACTGGACAGAAAATTTTGAAATTGAAAATTCCAATACAACACGACATAATAAATATAAATCTATAAAAAATTCTAGGTTGCAATTAAAATTTTTTCGAATATTAATTTCATATTTCATACTGTAAAGTTTTTAAAATTAATTACAAACTCAATGTGATTATGTTTGGTATGTCAGCATTACAACTGCACAAAAAATTATCACATTAAAATTATAATATCAGAAGGTAATAAAAATATGAAAATGAAATTAAACATTAGAAGCTCAAACTTTCGAATGTTAATAATTCAAAAACTTATCATCCGAATTAATCAAATTTCGTTTCTTGGCATAATTTGAAACAAAAAATTATAATACATTGCCAAATTTGGATGTTGCAGTTGAAAAAAAAAAAAATATTTTTTTTAAATTTGGACTGGTTTCAATTAAAAAATTCGACTATAAAATTCTGAATTAACATCGTGATATTATTGGCTAATGACGTAACATTACGAAGTTATTGTTGATCGAGAATATATGTTTTTAATTAATAATAAAAATTTATATTTTAAATAAGGATAAACCATTAACCATATAATAAATCATTGTTATGACTATCTGTTGCTTTTCATTATTAAGTATTAATGTTTTACACATTGTTGCAATAAAAAAAAATGTACATTTTAATGCAGTAATGAACCATTGTTAAGATTGTTTTATACTTTTTATTATTTAATATCATTGTTGCATATATTGTTGCTGTAACAACACTTTCAATTAAGTTTTGTTCTAGTAAAAATCTTCTTGCTTGAAGCTTACTAAGGGCTAACCACAAAGTAATTTTTGCTTTAAAGTGTTTATTATTTTATAAGGTTGTTATTTTTTGCTATATAACATTGGAAAAATGAGTTTTAAAGGTTTCTTAAAGAAACTTATGTAAGTATAGTTTTTTTTTAAAGAAAATTCTTTGTTTTGAATTTCAATATACAGTGATACCTCTTCAGTGATACAAATCTATAGTTTTTTTCTAAATGTAATGCTTATTTTTCAAACATGAATCTGCATTTTGCATTCTCAAAAAAATATATATATTACCCAGAATTAAAGAAGAAAAAATAATTTTATTTAATATTTATTTAATGGAGAAATTGGGAGTAATTTTTTTTAATTTCTTTGATCCAAAAAAGACATCAGTAACTTTTTACATAATGTATTAAGTAACCTGCATATACATTACTAAATAATGTACTTATATATACACCATTAATTGTAAAACAAAATATAAATTATGAATTTAATACTAATTTACCACATTGAAACATGGAAAAAAATTAATTAAAATGAATATAATTGAAATTTGTAAAACCAAAATAGAATCTTGAGACCCACAAACACTTTGGAACTACAAACAAAGTGTGTAGTTTCATCTTCACATTAGCCATGTAAAAGCAAAATAATACGAATTTGGGGCTACCAACATACATAAAATCAAATAAAATCGAGAAAAACATCAAAACTAAATCATAATAACATTATTAAAATGGATAAAAAAGGAAAAAATATACCAGACACTATAGTTAACCCTAAAATGATGTAGCAAAAAAACATTTAATTTAAAAATACTAACCTAAATTCAGTATCTTAATATAAGATAAAAGAAGGAAAAAATAAATAATTAGTATATGCATTTTATATACTTAGAAATAATATATTAGGTATTGTCCAAATTGTTTAAAGTTAGATTCAAGCTAATTATTAACATTAATTATCAAATTATATTAATCCATTTAATTAATGTAGCTATACAATTATTCATACATATGTGTTAATTCATACATATGTTGAATATCCAGTATAAAATGCATTGCAATTTAGCAGATGCCTCTCCTCTCTCAGTTTTATACATATATATAATTCAGAGGAAATAGTATGTGTGAGCATGAGTGAAAAAATAAATGAACAAAATTGTAAACAATGAAGAATGAAATTCAAAAATATAAAACAAAAAACTACGAAAGGGACATGGAATCTTTAAAAGAATTTAAAATTTCCAATTGCTCGAAAAATGCTTAGACAGTGTCTAAAAATACAATATGAATCTCATTTATAACAAATCAAAAACACTCATGTATACATATTTAATATATTTATTTATTTTTCAGATTTCGTTATCGTGACGATTTTGACGATGAAAAGTATATTAGGAAAACAGAAAAAGAAATGAAAATTTTGAGAAGAGAGTTAGCAGTCCACACGTAAGCATCTGTAGACATTTTTATAGTTTTAATTTTTCGATATTCTACATTTTAATAGAACTTTTATGTGTCTTAAATTATGTTATCCTTAAAGTGTGCATGCAGCAAAGAAGGCTTTTAAATCTATTTATGTGTACAAAAAAAAAAAAAAAAAAAACTTTAGAAGAGGGCTTTTTTTTTCTCCAATATAAGGTACTAAATGATTATTTTTTAAATACTGAATGAATAATAATCCATTCATAAAACAGAAGAATTTGTGATACATTGTTCTGATAAATATAAAGGCTTTTTTATTTATTTATTTTTTCTCATTAAAAAAAAAAAAAAATTCTCCATTTATAGAAAAAAATACTGTCCCCTATTTGGAATGCCCGTTATTCAGAGGTTAAACATACAAAACATTAGGTTTTGGGAGTGGGGATTGGAAAAATGACCATTATATAGAGGTATCTGCTATTCGGGAATGTTCGTTATAGAGATTTTACTATATTAAAATCTCAGTAGAGTTAAGTAGCCAATTATTTACTTAAGGATTTCAAATTCAAATCCATGCACGAAATATTAGAAATCCAAAGCTTTTTTCTGTAGCAAGTATTCGGCGATAATAGTGCAAAAAATGCCTCCAAGGGCATTTTTTGTTTTGCCGTTATCTGAGAAAATGGATCAGATATAGCAGTTGAAAATTAGAGGGTGGCGTGGCTGATATCTTAAAAAAATAAATAATAATAAATAACATATTCCTAAATACAAGTTATTAATTTATTAGTTTCATTAAGAATGGTTCCCCGAAAATTCCTTTTCATTTTTGTAACCATTGTTCGAGTTCTTATGCGTTAAAAAGTAAATAGTCATTTCCGTCGGCTCTATTTGTTGCAAAACTTGATGACAAAAATAGATCGCCATAAATTAAATCAATTTGGCAATAGTTTTTTTTTTTTGCATTTTATATTTAAATTCAATATTTATGGAGACTAGGAATATTCTATAATCGGGTTTTACGCATTGTAGCTTCATGTGTTTGAAGAAAATTATATGGAAAAATCAAAATCAGTGAAGAGCTACATTTTTTCCCCCAATACCTGCTGAAAATACAATTTTTTTAAAATTTAAGAGGAAAAAAGTATATTTTTTTATCATTAACAATAATTCAAAAATAGAAGTATTTTAAATTAATTAACTTTATTTATATATGGAATTAGTATAATAATCTTTGGGCCATTCCTTAAAAAATGGACAAAATGTTCACTTGACACTTACATAAATATTTTTTATCTATTAACTTAATTTTTTTATTAAATATAAACTATATATTAAAAATAACAAAAAATCTTAGATTTTCAAATTGGGGAATATAATTTGAGGATAAAATATTATTGTTGAAACAGCAATTATATATAGAATGGCTATTCCACGAGTTATCCCCCCTATTAAAATGGCTCTTTAATAGATTTAAAGATCTCCACATTTTTATTCTGGACTTAATAATCAACCCGTTTTCAACCATTTGAAGTCGAGAGGAGACTCTAAATCACCACTAATATTGTCAGGTGTCCTTTTTAAATTGGGACGCTAAATACTTAGACACCATTAATATCTTACAGTTTATTTCGCCATCTTTTATCACAGATTATTCGGCCATTTGGAAAAAATCGGCCATGAGACGATGAAAATTAGTTTAAAATACTGGTGTCCGGAGCATTTGGAACACCCATTTACGCGGGACATTAGCGGTCAGTGAAAATCACTTCTCGAATGCAAAGGGTTAATAGGTACTAAAAAACTCTACATTTTAAACCCAAGATCCACCAGCTTTTTAAACCATTCCATCAAAAACGATAAAAATGTCCTGCTCGTGACACTTACATATATATATTAACTTATAAGTTATTATAATATAAAATATACATTTAAAATAACACAAAATAGACATAATTCTTCTTAATTGAGGATATAATATTAGCATTGTCAAAAAAGCAGTAATATGTAGTAGAAACGTTGCCTCACATCTGACATAGAATGGCTCTAAAATGTCTACCTATTGTTATTTCTCAAGACTTTGTTTATACATTAAGATTATTTATGTATTATAAATTATTTTCAGTTTCATGTTTGACTCCGCATATTATGATCATGAAGTTGAAGCGGCTTTCCTGCGAATGAAACGATCTCCTGCATTTTGCCGTGACGCCATTCATTGGTATGAACGGGAATTCAAAAAGAAAAGAGAAGTGACATGGAAAAAATTGCTCACAGAGAAAAAGATTGACTTGTCCAGTGCCATGCCGTACTTGATCAAAATCAATGAAAAGGACGATATGTGGAAAAGTCTTGAAAAAAGAGTTAAAGTTTATTTAGAAGAATGGATACGTAGAGTGAATTTTACCATCTTGGAAATGATTATCTTGAGACATAAAACGTAAGCATTTTTTTTTATTGATTTTTACTATAAAATTGACAAATAGCCCTTAAGGTTTTTCTTTTTTGGTTATATTATGATAATACCAATTATTTAAACATAATACATGTAGATACGTTAAAAAATTGAAGTTTTAATAGAACATTTAATGCAATAAAAAGAAAATCCCTGTAGGCTATAGCCAGAGGCAGATTTCAAAGTTAAGTGCTCATTTCGACAACAAAAAATAAAATATGATTTGTGATAAATTTTGTTTAACAACTTTATTTCGCCGCTTTTGAAGAACTTTTATTTTCATTTGTCTGTGAGGGCTGCTTTTATCAGAATCATCTTAAGCAAAATTCAGCACAAATGCCCACTTTGACAGCATTTTTTGAAATACATTCTGACTTTATGAAAAATTTACCAATACGAAGTTATATAGTTCCTAAATAAAAGAAACTGTCAGATGAATACATTTGGGAGCAAAATTGAATTTATAAATGAGTCATAAAATGAACAATTTGTTATTTGAATACAACAATTCTTCAATCGCGATCGCTTTGGGAAATTTTGTTCTAATTTCCCAATTTGACAGCTTTTTTTTTTTTATAAATATATTCTGTCTTTATATTAAAAAAAACTGGGCAATACGGCGCATTATACAGTTCCTAAATAAGGGACCTGTGAATTGAAAGCGTTTGAGAGCAAAAATTGATTTAAAAATGAGTCAGAAAAATAAGCAATTTGTTTTTCAATGCTTCTTCATCACGATCGCTCCAGGAAATTCTGTTCAAAACAGCATTTTGGCAGCATTTTTTGAAATATATTCTGCCTTTATCACAAACCTGACCAATACGTAAAATTAAATATTTCCTAAATAAGAAAACCTGCCAATTGGATGCGTTAGAGAGCAAAATGAGTGAGAATATAAGCAGTTTGGAATTGAGACCTTTTTCTATAACTCCTATTATTTCTTAATTTATTATTGCTTATTGGTCTTATGAAAACTTGTCAATATAAAAGTTGTAGATATTATTAAGAAGATGTATGATAAATTTAATCGGCTTTGGTATCTTAAATTTGACGAAGTCATGGATTTTTTTTTCTTCCATCCTCCATTTTATTTTCGGTTTTATTTTATTTTTTATTTATTTATTTATTTATTTATTGCAACAAGAGTTGCTTTTATAAAAAACTTGTTAATACAAAAGTTTTAGATAATATTAAGTACATTTATAAAAAAAATAGTTGGATTTGATATCTTAAAAATTGACAAAGTTATGAATTTTTAACTCCCGAAAATCCTATTTTTTTCGCCCTTTCAGCCCATTTTTAATTTTATCAAAATTTGTTATGCAGAAACTTTTGGACCATTTTTTAGGAGTAATATAAACTTTGAATGATTTGGTATCTATTTTAATAAAATAGTTATGGGTTTTTTTTTTCACAAAAACCCTCCCTATTTTCACCTTCTTGATCCGATTTTGCCCATTAACGAACTCGACCGAGATTTTATGTCCCTTGATTTTATGTATCAGTTTGTAAAAGATTTGAGCAGAATTAAAGAAGTTATCGTGTCAATAAAAAATGATATAGACCGATCGATTGATAGATAGAGAGATAAAGATTTTTACTGATGGTAGTTTTGGGGCCTGGGAGACATGATCGGTGTAGATTTGCAAACGTTTTTCAGAAATTCCAACAT
The DNA here is from genome assembly GCA_964019185.1 of Maratus speculifer. NCBI lineage: Eukaryota > Metazoa > Arthropoda > Arachnida > Araneae > Salticidae > Maratus > Maratus speculifer. Next base: position 304,733,421 of record OZ025291.1, on the reverse strand, counting down.
GGGAGCAATCGCAATGTAATATTTCATACGAAATCACCTTTCATACGAAATACCTAAAATATGCAATTTTAAATGCAAACTGACGCTTGTTAGTTTAATACCCACACCGTAAATTCTCAAACACACACACACACACACAAAAAAAAACATTTTGGAACACATTTTGACAATAAATTACCAGCATTGTGTTGTGGATTAGAAAACTTCATAGACAAAATGTTTCTCGTGTTGTGATTGTGTTTTCAATATGTGCAAGACTGTTGCTATCTAAAAATGCATTCTAAAAATAATGTTTGTCACTGTGTTGAAATAGTGTTGTAATTAGCATTGAGGAAAATATGTTCTTACAATAGTTTTGGGCTGCACAAAACTTTGTCACCAAATTAACAACACATTGTAAATACCACAAAATTTAGAACGTTTTAAAAATAACACATTTCAAATAACATTTTCAAAACACTTTCTACACGGTGCCTTTAAAATTGCACAATTTTATAAACGAATATTTTGTAATGTGTATTGAAAACACATTTTCTCTTGTATTTTTAACAACACTTTTTGCACAATCTTTTATTTGGCGCAAAATATTCGCAACGCATTCACAATACAACCTATAACGATTTAGATAGAAATGCTAATTATTATGTTCAGTTAGCATTGAAAAGGTGTTTCGCGAATTTACAGACTAATTTTTACTGATACTTACATTAAAATTCATATTTAATTATTTTAATCTTTTTTAAAATATAACAAAACGCAAAATCCTTGCTTATGATTTTAAAAATCTCGATATGCGTAATTTTATAAACATTTTGCCTTCATTATATGTATATTCGTCTTCAAATTCTGATTCTGTCTTTAGATAGCTAATGAAAAACGAACTTTTATTTACGATGGACACGGTCCAACCCGATCGATAGGAAGTCTATCATTGTTTGAACCACGTGTAAATAATAAAATGGTCGATCCAAGCCTGGAATGATCTTTTTAAGTTTCCGTAGTTTTAGATTTTATTGTAAGATTTGTGTATTTTAAAAGCTTCAAATGCTGTTACGTATTTATAAAAATTTTCATACAAGAAAAAATTCACAAATAATTCTCATAAATTAATAAAAAAATAATAATAAAATAATAATCACAAATTAAAAATTGTTATTTTTTAAGTAATACTTTTAGATAAAGATATTCTCTACATCTAAAAGTATTACTTAATAAAATGATAAAAAGTAAAAAATTGTCTATTTTTTTAAATATTTTATTTGGTTTTAAAAGAATTTTGCCTTCATTATTTACCTTTCCGTTCTTCTATTACGAAAGATAAAAAAAATTGTCACTTTTATTTCCGAAACGAATATCTCTATACAATATGGCTTCTGGCGTTTGCAACAACAGAAGTTTTGTGCATTTTTAGGTGCATTCGTAATTATTTAAGTCTGTAGCACCTATAACCACTATCTGATCCGACGCTCTGCCGTGTCCATCAGTCCGCATATACTAGCGCAAAATGCGCTGTACCGAAGGATTAGATATTTAATGTATAGAAGCGTTGCAGAATTTTATCGAGTCATTTGAAATTTTATGAAAAACTAATCAAAATTTAAAAAGATATTAATAAAAGTTTTCATCATTTTATTAGAGCCTATCATGCGTAGTTAATTCAATGATATGCAATCGTTAATGATTCTAGGTTGCTATTATTCTTTCAAAGTAATAAATTCAATGATATTTCTAGATAGGTAAGGATTGAAGGTTTCCATAGTGATTACGGGCTATTTAAAAGAGAGTTTTGTTATTTCCGTATTGCTGAATGTAATATATATAATTTTAATAAATTTTGTATTTATACATTTTTGCATAAGAGCTATTACACTAAGATCTGAATATTTATTCATTTAGTTATAATAACAATGCGCCTCATTTGCCACGTTTAACGAACAATTTCCGACTTTTTTTTTATAGCAACTATATTTGAAAATTTTTATCTAATGTTTATTTTTTGTGATTTGCAAAGTCAAGTTAGACGAGGTGAAATTTTGTTGTAATTTGTGTGAATAAAATATTTTTTAAATAATCCGTTGTTTATAATGTGTCACTTTTTTTTTCAGGTTGTCTTTATCTAAAAAAATCAAGTATGCCATCTTCAAAAAGAACTAACATCATTTCAAGCCGCTTTTTTCTGGACGTGACTTGTTTTCCTAATTTTGACTGAAAGATGCTTTAACATCATCGGCATCGGCATCCTGATACTTGTGACTTTATTTACCCGGAATTGACATTTACTTTCCCGGATTTGACATATACTTACCCGGATTTGACTTATTTTTACCCGAATTGTGACTTTGAGTTTCTTTTGTCTTTCAACATCGTTTAACATCTTTTACGCTCCTCCTTCCATCATGTGTACCATCGCCATCTTCATCAGCTATCTTCTGTTCCTCCACCATTTTAAATAAAGTTTTGACCAAAGTGAATGGGTGTATTTTTCTCTCATGTTGTTTCGTTGAAAATTTACTCATAAAATTTTAAGGAGGCTTGCAAATTAAGAGTTTGTCGAAACAGTTAAAATCAAAGCTATTTTAAAATAACCAGCACGCAAATTCTATGCAATTAAGATCTTTTTTTTTTCCATTCTGATTATAATTTAAATTCTTAATCCTTCACTGCACGATTTTTTCAATTTTTATAAAAGTAAAGTTATTTAAAATCTGTATATAGGTCGTAAAATGGGAAAAATAGTAATAAAAAAACAAAACAAAACAAAAACAAACAAACAAACAAACAAAAAATCAAGCTTTTATCTAAAATTAGATATTTTATGGAGAGTTCCTATAGATACAATAAGTATTTTCAAATATTGTATTGCTATATATATTATATTTATATAATATAAAAACAGGAATTATATAAATATTAAATTTTGCAAGTAAATATTGCCTTAAGAACTTGATCGGATTTTTTTTTCCGAATAATAAATTCTAATTATTTGTCAAATGCATCCATCTGACATGAACAAAATAAATGTTATTACACTTCGGACTATTTTTGATCCGTTATAGCTATCCTATTGGCCAATTTCACGGTAGATAAATGAGATTTATAATATTTTTAGGTATGTACCAGATGTGGCACACGTGACACACATCTCGAAAAACCTTTAAATGCGTCTATTGGTTTTCATTGTAAACCAATATTTTATAATGAGTTACCTGAGAATAAGATGATTCTATCTGGCCAAGACTCACTTTGCAGTTAAAACATTTTGAAAATCAGCATTCTCTGTACATGCAGCTATTAAAGTTTGCAAAAACCTTTTGCCATTGATAAGTTCGCATGTAAGTGTAAACAGCAATTCTACAAAATCGAAGTTCGTAAATAATATTTTAGTGGATTTTTTTATGTTTTAAAAAATTGATAGAGCCACATTATTCTCAAATGTCGTGTCGTGCTTAGAATAACAAAGTTCTACTATAAAAGAACCATGTTATTCTTAATTTGTGTAATTTTTTATAGCTTAACAAAGGAAAATTTCGCTGATTAATTTGAATAAACATTAGTGGACAGTAAAATTTTATTATTAACTATATTTTAATATAATAACAGAAAATTGCTGCTTTTATTTATTCAAACTAATTAATAGCACTTTCAAAAAATAAATGAATTTACATAAGTTAAGGAGGTATAAAATTTACATAAGGAGGTGTAGAATATAGATAAATTAATATATTAGAGCTACACAGAAAATTGCATACATTGCCGTCTGTCGGGTATTATTTCTAAAAGCGATATTTTATTAACTTTAAACTTTTTTGCCCCAATAAAGTTTTATATTACGTGGCGTGTATAAAAAAGCAGTATATAGTATATAGAGATGCACCGAAGAATTCAAGTACATTTTCTTTTATTAATAACTATAATATCATTCCTATGCCTTAAATTTAGCACAAATCAATTTTACTATTTCATGATGCATAACAAAGTCACATTTTCATTCGTAAATGCATAAAATTTGTAGGAATATTTAAATATCTGCTGTTTAAAGAAAATATTCCTAAGTTCATGAAATTTAGAATTCCATTCAAATGCTAAGAAATCGAATTGAACTTCTCATTTTCTTATAAAAATCACACGATCTTTCAAAAAACTTTGTTGTTTAATTTTTAGACTTTCAATTTTATTTAACTTGACACTAACAAATATATATACACATATATATATATAATCCCAAAAATCTTTAAAAAATTTAAGTAAACTTAAAAATCACAAAATTCACATGAACAGCGCTATAGCTGCAATAATCACATAAATTATATTAAGTGCTACACACACACACACACACATATATATATATATATATACATATGTGTGTGTGTCAATAAGACTTAATTTGAAAGCAATTGGATCAGTTAGATCAATTTCAAGCTGTATAAAATATATAAAAAAACTGAAAAACTTTGATCGAGTTTTGGCGCTTAAAGAATAAATTCTATGCATTTCATTTATTAAGTTCTCTGTGTCAAAAATATTTGTGTTGTTGAGTAAAATTTTCTTTAAAAATAATCTTAAAAGTATTTTCTTCTTTAAAATGTATTTTTGTTCTTTTCTTTATTCAGAGAAGTTCATGACACACCCTCCATAGCTTCCGTAGATCCGCGCTTGACTCGTTTATAAAACTTTCGGATGAAACAGAAATAATGTTTATATTTCAATCTATTAATTTTCTGCAAAAGTCAAATACAAATTTCAGAAGTTTTCTGAGACTTGTATTATAGCATTTTTTTTCTGCGTTAACATGTAGTAATGGTGAAAATCCCAAAATTAGCATAAGTTTCTTTGAAAAGTTTATATCAGAAATATATGCATTCGTTAAACGGAAGCATATATTTATAGATAATGCTGATATGTATGAATTGCTATTTGAAGACTTTCAACATCATCACATAAATGCATTACAGAAGCTAGTGGTTAGAAATTAATTTTAATAAATTTTCCTGGAATTCATTTTCAAAAGAAACTAAATTTTACGTTAATTTGGAAGAATGGCAAAATGTTATTATTAAATATCATACACATTAAAAAAAACCCCTTGAAACTCTTTCTTTTTCTATTAGATAAAGAAAAAAAGAAAGAAAGAAAGAAGTAACGAAAAGAAAATTCATGCTTATAAAAAGGTTTTTTTTTAACATTTTAACTAACATTAACTTACAAAATAGATAAATAATATACTAAAATAACTTGAAGAATCTCAGACAAATGCCTACTTAACATAAAGTTATTGTTAAGCTGTATATTTGACCTGAAAACTCATTCATGGATAAAACATTGGGTGCTGTTAGATGAATTTTTTATTTTCTTTTAATTATAATCTTTAATCACTTCTGTTTTAGAGTTAAAAACCAAAAATTTAAACTCTTGTATTTAGTAATTAGATGATTACAAAGAATTTACTAATGTTTCCTAAATTATGAATAAAGAAATCTTCTAGAAAATGCAAAACAACTTTTAATAAGTACAATGTGCGTATTTTATAGCAATTTTGAGAAATTTGGATTTTTTTTTCCTTTGAATACAATTTAAGTTAATTAACCTTGAAAATAACGCCTTTAATTTTTGACACAGCGTTTATCTAATTATGAAATTATTTATCTAAATGATGCAATAAAATTTATTTTGCCTTAACTCTAACTATTTTTTTTTCAATTTTTGCAATGTCGTGTATAAATGTGTAATTTCAATTTGCCGTTAGGGTTTTTAAAAACAATCATTATAAAGCTCATCATACATTTTAAAATGTGATGAGTTCATGAATTTTTTTTACATTAATCAACATATTTTCACAAAAATTTTCATGACAACTTAATAAAAATGTAATACAAAAACTCTGTTGAAAATTTCATACACATCCTAAGAAGAAAATTTATATATAGCCTTTCATGATTGGAATAATTGCGAAATATCTCGTTCTGAAATAAATGAAAGTAAAAGTTTCTTCAGAGAATGTGCCGCCTAGCATTACAAGATGTCAAATAAATAAATAAATAAGTTATATTTTCGGATATATCCATGCTAAAAGCAAGAATTTGTGATATTTAAATCAAAAATCTGTAAATCTTTCGCTATAAAAAATATTTCTTGAAACCAATAAATATTTAGGATTTTGGGAGGGGGGGGGCGATTAACCGCCTCCCCCCCATCCGCCCTAAATTATATAAATGGGTTTTTATGCAGAATTACCCAACGTGTGTCAAATTTTGGATATAGGTTCTTTCTGATAAGGCTAACACATGCAGATTTCAGGTATACAATGCCTGAAGAATTTTGGGAGTTTAATGGTGAAGTATAGAAGGGGAACGCGGGATAATCTCTCCTAAATTAAATTGATAGCTTTTTACGCAGAATTATCCGATTTGCTTGGAATTTTGAACGTAGGTTCATTATGATAAGACGTATCTCTGATTAGTTATGGGGATCTTTTGCTTTATGTAAAGGGGGGGGGGACGGGTAATTATTTCCCTCTCAAATTAGATAAATCGGTTTTTATGCAGAATTATCCGATGTATTTCAAATTTTAAATATAGGTTCATTCTGATAAGTTTCTGATAAGGTGAATCCCTGAATAGTTTTAAGAGTTTAATGGCTAAGTATAGAGAGGGGAACACAGGATATCTCCCTTTAAATTAAAAAAAAAATGTTTCTTTTACGCAGAATTATCTGATTTTCTAAAAATTTTGGATGTAGGTTCATAATGTTAAAGTGTATTTCTGATAGGTATGGGGTTCTTTTGATAATTGAAAAGGGGGAGGTGATTATCTCCCCCTTAAATTAGATAACTTAGCTATTATGCAAAATAATCCCATGTATTTTAAATTTTAAATGTAAGTTCTTTCTGATAAGGTGAATCTCTAAATAGTTTTAAGTGTTTAATGGCCAAATAAAGAGGAGATAACAGGGATAATCCTTGATAAATTAAATGAATGGCTTTTTACGCAGAATTATCGGAGTTGCTTCAAATTTTGGATGTAGGTTCATTATGATAAGACGTATCCCTGATTAGTTATGGGGTCCTTTTGCTAATTAAAAAGGGGGCGGTTATTCCCCCCCTTAAATTAGATAAAATGTTTTTGATGCACAATTATGTGATGTGTATTTCTGATTAGTTATTAGGTTCTTTTGCTAAATAAAAATGGGGGAACGTGCGATTATCCCCCTCTGTAAATTAGACAAATTGGATTTTTTTCACAATTATCCGATGTATTTCGAATTTTGGATGTGAGTTCTTTCTCGTAATGTGAATCCCTGAATAGTTTTAAAGGCTTAATGGCGGCATATAGAAGGCAAAGTATAGAAGGGGGAACGGGAGCTAATCCCTCTTAAATTAAATAAATTGTGTTTTACGCAGAATTATCTGATTTGCCAAATTTTGGATATAGGCTCATTATGATAAGTCGTATCATAAGTCTGATTAGTTAAGGGGTTCTTTTTCTTATTAAAAAGGGGGTCGGACTATTATCCCCCCTTAAATTAGATAAATTGTAGTTTATATTACCTTTTTTCCGATATTTTTTTCCGGTCACTTTTTTTCCTTGACTCGTAAAAATTACTATAAAATCGAAAAGATGCGTAGGACGCGTTTCGAGATTGAAGATATTTATTGTAAGCAATCTATTGTAAGCATCTATTGTAAGCAACAGCTATTGTAATCCTGTAAGGGGTAGAATTACACAAATTAACAGAAAAGGAAATGGGGGCTGATTACAGTGAGTGCGACAGGTGGTGTCAGCAGTGATATTTATAAAGCGTTATTATTATAATTGTCAAATATTGCCAGATTTCGGTGCTTTTTCTATTATATTTTTCAAGTATTATAAATATTATGATAGTTAAATTTATTAAAATCTTTGATTAAAACATGCATTTTTAGAAATAATTTTCTTTGTTTTTCTTTCTTTAAGCATGCGCACAATTGGGATTCAATACTCTAAAAATAAATGTATTTTAATTTTACAATCTGACGCAATTCAAAATCATCCTTGAAAACCCTAATAAGAAATTTAAAAAAGTTTTTAAAAGACAAAATAAATCGAAACCATGCATTTCTAAATGAAATGAAGAAATAAAATAAAGGCCCTGAAGACATAATTTTGTATAATTTAAGGTACCATAAATAATGAGCTAACTAATCATAAATAATAATGATTAATGTAGCATAAATAAGCAAACATATGGTAAAATCTGAAAGTATGTATGCATTTCCTATGCATGGCAGATATTCCTTGAATAGGAGATCAGGATAATTTGTGATTCTAAACAAATATAATTTATTTGCAAGAAAACTGCTATATAAAAATAATACTTTAAAAAATAAAAACAAAAAAAGGTAAATTTATTTGTCATGTTACTAAAGAGTTTTGAATTTTATTAAGGATATTTTCTTAATAAATACAAATGGTGAAAACAGTTTTGTCCAGATTTTTAAGGAGAAGAGGGTAAAATAAGGATTATTAAATATTTATTGATGGCATTTTCCGAGTGAAAAAATAATTTAACACATGTTCAATACGAATATAGTATAAGTAATCTCCATAAAATTGCTTAAGTTTTTGAATAAAATGTGCATGATTTTTAAAACGAAAGGTATGTTTTAATTGATAAAATTAGAATATTATTTTTGAAATGCGACAAATTCTAATAGCAATAGCCAATCAGCTCAAAAAATAGTGACCAAATTTCTAAAGGGCAAATATTTTCACGTATGGAATATGTATTAATAAAAATGTGTAATTTTATTGCTAAAACTTCCAAGCAAATTTACCAACGAAAAGTTCAAAAGATAAATTTCGCAAATTGTGTCTAAAGCACATTAAATGCGACTTGAGATCATGCTTCAAATTAATATTACAAATGTATTATACATGTAGAAAGAAATGAAATTTCTTTTCACTTTTTTTTATTTCCTTTATTTTATTTTACTTATTACGTTGATTTTATGCGAAGCAACTAATTGCAATGTATCAAGTTGTCGTTATTTCTGATAAAAAATAATAAAAAAACAACTTAGAAGAAACATTGTATTTACACGCACTTTTACACACGCAATAAAATATTAAATGTTTTTATCAAATTTATCTTCTAACTTACTTGTGCTCTACTAATATGTGTCGGATAATAATAGCTACTATAGTCGGATAAAAATGGCTAATTTTTTATTTGAGCTCTCCTATATAACAATCATCCTCTAATAAGTATTATTCCCTTTGATTACAATGATATTTTTTCCCCTTTGCTTTCTCCCCAGTGAAAAAAATCCTGTCATATTTCCCCTCTCTAAAAGAGGCGGTGAAGTTCTGATAAGAAATCCAACCCTCCAGTTCACCCCAATCAGAATAAGAGGGGGTAAAATTTTCGGCCGTCTGCTCGGTCGCTTCAGGTATGAGAGAAAATTGATCTCCGGTCTTCAGAGATTTAAAAATGGCTAAGTTATCGCACTTTTCATTTCTAGTGTTGCTCTTCACTTTTCATTTCTAGTGTTGCTCTAGATCTTGAAATGATCTGATTTTCGTCACGTGATAGCACTCTTATTTATAAACCGATTTGGATAAAACTTAGTACGTATATAGTACATACCAATGTTTGTACGGAGTTCGTTGGCCAAATCCATCCTCCATTTGTTTCAAAATGGAGGAATATTATTTTTTTTAGTTTTAAATTTTAAAATTAAGTGCAAAAAAGCAAGAAATTAAAAAAGATTTTAAATTTGTGAGTTTGACCTTGATACAAAGATTCCAGAGCATTTTTTGTTTCATCTATATCATGAAAAATGGCAGGGTTATAGCACTTTCAATTTCCAGTGTGGTTCACATTTTGAAACGGACTGAAATTTGTCACGTGATTATGCGCATATTTATAAACTGATTTGGATATAACTCCGTGTGCACATAGTACATAGCAATGCCTTGACCACGTTCACTGGCCAACTTCATCCATCCTCTTGTTTCAAAATGGCATCCATTTAAGTTTGTCAAAAATCTTTTAAATGTATAATGATGTACAAACAAAAAATTTGTAATTGAAAAAAGGTTCTTTTTAAAGTATTTATCTTAATAATAAATTCCGGAGTATTTTTTGCTTTGCCTTCAACTTAAAAAACGCCTGAGCAGTTTGAATTTCTAACGTGGGTGACATTTAAAAAAAATCAATTTGCTCGCGATAGCACTCATATATGTTAATCGATTTCAATATGAGTGTGCATGTGCACATGAATTAAGATTTCGACCGAGCTCATTGGTTTGTTTTATCCATCATGTTGCTTTAAAATGGCATACACTTCACGATATCGGGGAATTTCGCGACTCTCTAAATTGCTTAAAATAAAACCAGTTTGAATAAAAGATGACCAATTTCTAAAAATTCCTATTAATTTTCAGTCCTGACAAAAACTAGTATTTAATCTTATAAAATCAGGTTCAACTAATTTTGAGCTTAGTATTTTTGAATAATGTAACTTAATTTAAAATAAATAAATATATATATAAGTATATGAAAGCTACCTCTTCCACCCGGCACTGACGGAAGGACTTTTTTCTTTGCTTTTGATTGTAAAATGAGACAAGAGAAAATCAAAAAGCATTCATATGCGAGTTTTTATATAGCTGCATTTATATAACTTCGTTAACATGAACCTCAAATTGTATCAAACTTTTGTTCATGTTAACAGAAATTCATGTTATCAGAATCAAATCTTTCAGAATCATCGTCTTTATAGGGGACTTTGGAAACAGTACATGTCAAAAGTAATTCACGTTAAGCATGTTCATGTTAACGAGATTTGATTGTAGTATATTAAATCAGAATATCACATCATAGAGCTGATATGCATATCACTTTTTAAGGAGTATTCCTATAAGATTTAAAGCATTGTATTGCGGTGAAGTATTTTCACGTTTTCGCGGTTTGTTATTTCAGTGAGGGATAAGTATAAGAATGCTTTTAATAGACTTGTTATGAAAGAAAAAATACGCGACTGTTGCACTTTATCCAAACAAAAACTTTGTACAATAATCAAACTGTGTACATTTCGGTGCGCTTTAAAGAAATGTTTTCTTAAAAGAAACGAATGGTTTTACATTTATTGCTTCTTTACTAAAGTATTAAACGAATTGCACGAAAAACCGAAGTGCCGGATACATGTATAAGTCCACGTAAAACATAATCCAAGCTGTGTATTAAAGAATATTGTTTTTATTGCATTTAATCCTATTGACCTTTATCAAACATTGCAATATTTCTCGAGCCAAAATCTTACTGAATTTTACCGCAAATGCATGATAAATGTTATATTGAGTGATTTGCTGTGGACTGCTGAAGAAACAACTGGTAGTCTTGGCACCCACGATCGATTGTGATCTTCAGACATGATTTAAATAATGGCCAAATTTTGTTTGTCGATATGTATGTTTCAATCATTACTTATTAAAAACTCATAAAATTTTAAAATTTGTCGTATCAGACTGCAGTTTTCTCCTAAGGGTTATCCAGTAATACCCTTTTTTGCGAAAAAAGTGATAAGTTAGACAAACTGGTTGAATTATTGAAGACCTATTTATTAGAAGATGACAAACACATTTATGTTATGGAACAGGTATATATTTTACTATTTTTTAAAGTATTATATTTAATCTACACTTCGATAAGGCGATTCTATAATTTTTAAAATAATAAATAGGATGTTTAGAATACCTTCACAACAGAACATAATTTTTCCAAAAGAGGTGTAATAAATTTACATTTTGGTGGGCATAATAAGGTAATTTTTGATGCACAAAAGCATCTTTCTCATTTTTTTTAAATCGTCTGTTTCACGATGGATTTTTTACATGCTAATGAGTTTTTGTAATAAAAAATATTCAAAAATAATTAAGTTTTTATTTTATACTATTATTTAATACATTAAAATTTATTTATTTTTATATTTATTTTTGGTAAACTATAGAATTTGACTAATATTTTTGAAAAGTTATATAAAGATATTTCTTCATAGTTTCTGTTTTCTTATTATATATGTATTTCAGTTTTATGCTTAAAACTAGATTTAAGGTTTCATGTAATTTCATCAAATTTTATGCATTTTGTTCCTTATTACTCTTTTACATTTGCAGTGTGGATTCTAATATTTCATGCGATATGTATTCCGAATTGAACTTTTCGGAAAAAGTCTTCAGTTATTTTGAAACTACAACTGCTACGTGTTCAATTTGAAAGAGTATTAAAGTTTCAGATGGAATTTTGAAAATATTCTTATTTTATCGCTTTTCCCTTTTTTATTCATATAAAAAAAAACATGGATGAATAAGATATTTTTTTATAAAATGGTAGACGCTCAAAACCTTCTTTTTATGTATGAATATCTAACAATTTTTAGCATTATTTAAATAATATTATTAGTATTACAGGACATTATAGAATGTTTTTGTTACATTCGGATTCATTTGCCTTCTATTTTCGATTAATGTGTTTTTGAAACTGATGTCTAATATTAAATTCCGACCGTCTGAATTATCAAAATGTACTGGTAACTTTTTCGCACAGTTAATAAGATAAAATATTATCATTAAATTTAATAAACTTTAGAAATGAAGTTAGAAAACTGACAAACTATTTGTATTCGCAGAAGCAAGTCATTATAATAAAAGTAAGCTATGTTTCGAACATACAACCATTACATTGCTTAAACGATATCATCAAATTATACTATGTATGGTGTTCCTCCAACATTAAAATATGGTTTTATTAAGTTTTATTTGAGTTTCTTTTCGGGTAATATTTTTTATGAACAAAATTATGTGTATATTTTCTACAACAATCTCTGTCTATTCATACACTAGCTGCTCGCCCGAGGCGACGTTTCCCGAGGCTGCAATAATAAAACAAAAAATTGAAGTTTATGATTTTTTTAAACTAAAATAGTAAATATTAATATTTTTTTTAGGATTGCGTACTTAGAAAGTAAAAAGTGATTATTTTAAACGTGTATTTTTTATGTATATTTCGAATTACTAAACATATATTTACGCTCCAAAAAATAAAAAATAAAGTCATTTTACGATAGTGAATTTCCTTGCTTCTGTATGCGCGGAACGGTTTGAAACGGTCACCATGCACATTTTTTGAAAAAAATGGATTAATTTATATATATGCATATATACATCCATATATATGTCGTAAAATTGATCAAATGTATTCATCTTGTCGGGATACTGGCTTAAATATCTGAAATATCTGCAAAAATTAATTTTCGAAATCTCGTAGTATACCAATTTCCGGCAAGCGACGAAGTAAAGTAATTATTAAACTGAAATCGAGAGTTGTAGCACGTAGTGGACACAATAATGGAATTCCATTAAGAAATTTCCCATAAAAATAAACAAGCCATATTGAACATCAATAATAAGTTTAATAGATATCAAGCAGCGGGACTCAAGTCGACTTGGACTCATATTTGATCCGCATTGGATCTTAATTTAACATTAAAATGTAGCATGATTAGAGACCCACATCAACAGTTGACAAAAAACTCTGCCCAAATGACGTACTCTTTTTAAACCGGTCAAAAACGTATATCTGTCCGCTCCAAGGCAGTGCAATCTGGTTTTACATTAGAAACACTATTCCGAAAATTAAATTCATGACGACCAATAAAATTTAGAAATGCCTCACTGTGTGTAAACAATCAATGGAAGAGTGATAGAAGCCGGAAAAAAATCCAGAATTCCCATTTGTCTGATGGAGTGATTTTCACGTAATAAGGCAGTTACGTGGACTCGCAAAGAATGTTAGGGTATCGAATAATAATTTTAATTAAAAAAATAATAATTATAAACAAACAAATGTCTAAAAATTAAAGAATAAAATAATTTAGTAGATTTTAGGAGCATTGCTGTTTTTAATAGATTAAAGATTTTAGTATAAGAAATTAAACAATGCGTTGATTAAAGGCATAGAATTAATACATAATTGATAAGTTAAAATATTATTAAACGACAGGGGAAAAAAGCAGATTTAGTAAGACTTTGAAATAAATTAATTAAAGTTAGATGAAAATGTATTATTATCAATAGTATATATGTAATATACATATATATATATATATATATAAGTTGTTTTGAAGATAAATAAGTATACTACCTTAAAAGCCTCTTGCAGAAGATTTTGAAAAATACCTCGTTCGTCTGCGTGTCTTTAGTATGGGGAGAGAAAAATTTAAGTAAACATCAGAAATAGCATATATGATGGTTTGTACCCATATTCTGCAACTCGGGTTGCCTGAGTTCACCCCCTTGTATTTTAAGACGGAAATCTATATAAAATATAGTTTGCACCACAATGAAAAAGAAGCCTGCTTAGGTAGGACATGTTATAAGCGTCCCAATAAATGAAACTAAGGATTGTTTATTTACGTTTAAATGTTTCGAAATATGGTTTATCATTAGTTTAATGTCATACGAATAGATCCATTTTCTTACCCAACCATTGATTTTACATGAATAAATTTGTTAAACTATATTATAGATTATTTTGTGTAAAACATATTCGAGATTTATTGATAGAATTTTTGTTATTTTTTCAAAATAACTAAATAAATATGAACTCGAATATATAACTTGTTATATATTCGAGTATATAACGAATATATAACAAGTTATATATACTACAATAAAATGGATCAATTTTTCATTTAAAAACATAGCATTTTATTTCATGTCAACAACATCTGAATCTACTTATTGCAGTGAAAACAATTAGTCTTAAAAATTTAACCATATAGTGTCAACAATTTAAAAAGCATATTGATATTTACTGTTAGTGTTTTTAAAATGTTTTCTTTGAAATATTTTTTTGTTATCTTTACGCTAGGTTTTCTTTTTAATTGTTGTTTCCTAGTTTTTAAAAATCGTATTCTGAAACATTAATTTTTTCAAGCTGATAAGTCAGTTTAGTCTCTTTTTTGTCATTTTGACGTTTGGGTTACACATTATGAATTAATCTATTAAAACTGAAACAGTAATAGCCCGTTTACTTTAGATTAAATTGAAAAAAATATTTTTTATATTTTAGTAAATGTAAGAATATTAGCAAATAAAGAGATTTTATACAAAAAATTGTATAAAGTTATGATCAAACTAGTCGAAAATTGTAATAGAATGCATTAAATTCGTAGAATACTGGCCATTGGTGAACAGTTGTATTATATTTGCAATAACAAATCAATTTAACTACATAATTTTTTGGTAATAACTGAGATCGTCTAATTCCAATTGAAAGAAAAGTATTCATTTTACAGTCATACGGGTAACAAACAAATGTATTTAGCATTCTGATAATTTCTACCGTAAAACAGAGCTAATAACAATTCTGAAACGTTTATTCATCAAAAAATGAAAGTGTAAACAAGTCCCATGTTATAAGAATATTCTCAAAGCCCTCATGTAGGAGCATGATCACTATATCATGTTATAAAGTCAGAAAAATTAAATTTAGAATCCTTTTAGACTGTTAGACACCGTATGAGATAGTTGGTAGCCCTTATACAGGGTAGAAATCTGTGTTCCGAAGTTATCTCATATGCTTTCGTGGGGATTAGTGTCGTGGGGATGTGATAGACATCTACGTACAGTCCCTGGCCAAATTATTAGACGCACTCCCTTTTCCTTGTGTCAAATCATATTACTAGCTTCATAGAAATATTACTGTGTGAATAACTGCAATTAATTATGTACATCATTTATAGGATTATATTAAATAAAAAAACATGCCTACGACTTTAAAACTCTTTCTTTTTACAAATTAAATGAAAAATGGCTGAAATTGCAAAATTTATAACTTGAAGCTCAAAAAAATGACAATATTTTTGGAGCCTCTTTTGGCGGCTGTCAGTGCCTCTATTCTTCTCGGCATGCTGTTAATACAAAATTGAAGAGTTTCTTGTATGCGTGAATGACGATTCCAGATATGGATAAGATTTTCTATGAGCTGGGTTTTGTTTGTTATGACTTCTTAGTCAATTCTCCAGACCAATATAAAGAGGTTTTCAAAATCGGTTTATTCTAAAGCTAAAATGATGGTTTCCAAATAAAGAACTATTTGTATTTTTGCAAGGTAAAGTTTTTTTTTTTTACATAGCACGATCCGTTAAGGTCTACTTTAAATAAAAAAATATCCCTGTGTTGAACTGCTCCCGGTATTTCGTCAGACATGAATACCATTGAAAATGTTTGGGAGCTAATGAAGAAAAAACTGGAAAAAGAGCTCTTAACGAGCAAAACACAGCTCATAGAAAAACTTATCCTTGTCTAGAAACATCACTCACACATTCAAGAAACATTTCAGTTTTTTACTAACAGCATGCCATGCAGAATAGAGGCACTGATTGCCGCCAAACGAGACTCCAAAAAATTTTTACAATTTTAGCAATTTTTTTTTAAGCTTTACAATTTTAGCAACTGTTAATTTAATTTACAAAAATAAATAATTTTAAAGTCATTGGCATGCTTTTAATTTATTATAATCCTACAGATGACGTTTATAATCAATTGTAACTATTGGCATAGTAATATATCTATGAAACTTGTAATATGATTCGAAGCAAGAAAATATGAGTGCGTCTAATAATTTGGCCAGGGACTGTAGTACCTAAATGCACCAATCACATGAAATGAACACTTCAAGCAGCGGACAGCTAACTAAAAGCGCAAGCGCAACACTGTTAAAAATTTGAAACTTTTGCTGCATCATCATTCCACTGCTTTTATAGAAAACGATTACTTCACTGTATTATGGAGCATGTTCATTGGTCAAAATAGAGATATTTTATAAAAGCGGTGGAGTGATGATGCAGGAAAAGTTTAAATTTTTTAACAATGAAGAGAGAGAGATTGGTTTAGGAGAATAAATCCCATCTCTGATAGTGAAGGAATTTCAATGTGGAAATTCTAGCGTCTCAAAGACATGTGAAACTAATTTCGTGCAATTAAGATTAGAAAATAAAAACAGAAGGATTAAACAACAACAAAATAAAGTTTTTAAAACATTCAAAAAAAGAAAAGCCTAGCTTTTTTCAGAACCTTATAGTTCGGGTAGTAAATACAAATTTATGAAAGGATTAAGTTTTAGATTTTAAATAAGGTAATTATTAACGCGTTTTAAATTCAAATGAAATTAGCCAGGAATGAAAAATAGATATTATTAAGATACAGGGAAATAATGAATAATGTCGGAAACATAGAGTAATGTAAATGAATAATCCAAAGTAAAATTTTTGTATAACGTTTATTTAGCAATGGCCACATTTTTCCTCTGTTAGATGAATAAAAAGAAATAGCTATATTTTTCATTTAATAATGCTTAAATGTAACAATATATAATAGTTGAAAAGTTTTTTATACCCCGCATGTGTAATTTTGTACAGTCTTTTACTACTTAATATTGGATTTGTAAATTGCATTATAGCTATAGCTATTTTGAGGAATTGCACAGTATTTAACTTTAATTATAAAATGAAACTTTTTCGGAATAAAATTAAATTTAAAAATATGTAAAATTTACCTAACAATTTAGGATTAACTATTCATATTATTTTTAGTAGCTATATCAATGTATAGCAACATAAAAACATATAAATTAATGACTGAATTACACATTTTTAATTATTAAAGGTATACGTAAGAAAGCCTGTAAAGACAATTAAAAAATTGCTGAAGTGAAAAAATTTATATCCTTTAATATACATATTGTGGATAGATGGAAAAAGAAATTTATTCATCGTTGTCGCGTCATCCAATTCTATCTGATAATTGGAGGGTGACGATCCCCAACTTGGTTTTATAAGTGAGATAATGTCAGGCAAGGGTATCGACCAAGGTTTTTATATATATATGGATGTGACAGCCCTCGACAATCATCTCATTGAGATCAGGGCTGAAATCCAGAATTAGTTAAAACTCGTTTTGCATATTAAAAGGCAATCGGTCCGCCTAGTCATATCTTGGTGGAAAACACGTGAAAACATTATTTTACCGGATTATTAGCAAGTTTACTGTTGTGTTTTCTTGCTGTTAATCATCCATGTTTTCAAACTTTTCGATGCAGAAAAACACAATGGCAAACATACAAGTTAACCACTAACATCGGGTTTTTAGGAGTTTTCCACCAAGATACGTCTTGGCAGACCGATTGCGTTTTAACATGTGAATTCTGGAATTTTGGGCGTGAACTTCATGAGGCGATTGTCTCTGTTGCTGCCTCCCGGTCTATTAGCGATAGAACAACAGCTTCTTACGCAGTGGATCTAGTTGCGGGTTCTGTCGCAGAATGGTTTTTCAATCCAGTTGGGTTTATTGTGTTAATTGTATTTATACTCTGTCGTAACATCTTGAACACATATATAAAATCTGATTAGGCATCATATTTGTTTATAAAATTTGTTTTTGGCACCAGTAATAATGAAAAATAAAATGTGCTTTTTTTTAATTATACCATTTTTGATAATGTGTAATTGCAAGCAATTTCTATTGAAAAGTGTTCATATATGTGTACATTTAGTAACCAATGTAGAACAATTAAAATGAAAACATTAAAAAGTGTCTTTAAATTTTAGAAAAATGTAATGAAAAAATAAGAAAAAATTCAAGAATTGTAGAAATATGTAACAAAGTTGAAAATTTTCTGTTAGAATAGCCTGTTAATATGATGAAGGTTTATGTTTAAAACTGTAGCAAACAATTAAAAAAAAGAAATTTAGTGGTTTATTTGAAAATAGCTGTCTTTAATTAATTTTATTTTTGAAACTTATTTACGAAATTTAATTACCATCCGATAAATATCATTGTCAGATGCTGGAAAACAGTTCTTGTGTAATGATTTTGATTTCTGTTTCCAAGCCATTTCACTCATCGTTTCACCTCCAATATGTAGATATAGCATGATCCATTATCCCTTGACAAATTAATGAAGGTTTTACATGCAAGGAAACCATTTTGCCTTACTGAACATAGATATTTAACGGTAGATCCTTGCATTCCGTTTTACCTTGTATTAGGTATAAGGAATAATTTAGTAGGTCTTTTATTCTAACAAACACTAAGCACGAAAGCCTTTTTTTACGGTCTAAAGATGCCAGATTATGAATTTAAGATAAAAATCTGAATGTATGAAAACCTGATTTAGACATACGAGCTGACAAAATGAAATTTAGAGATTGTCAAGCTTTTTGAACAGATAGACCTGAATTCTGCAGTCAAAGTAAAATTTTAAAATATTTTTTAACTAATAGTACAGTAGAAATAGCATTAGAGATGGAACTAATTGGAACAGAAATAATTACTGGCGCAAATGACAGGTAATACGTTTCTAATGAACATACTAAAAATATACATCCGTTCTGTTACGCAAAATGCGCTTTTTCGCAGCCATCTTGAAAAAATGCGAAAATATTTTTAAATTTTAAAAAAAAAACATGTGGGGTATCAAATTACAGGAAATTTATTGCTTAATAAGAGTATGGTATTAGTTTTTAAAAATAAAATGTTTAAAAAGATTAATCAGCGGGGAATTTTAGAAAACTGATACGACATGACTGTATAGGTAAACCTTAAATGTACGTATGCTGTATTACAGTACACCTATACCTAATACTGTTATATGACAACTCCGACTGCAACACTAATTGTTACAATAAAATTGAAATATAAATATTGATCAACTTTTATGTTTTCTAAATAATTTATTCAATACGAAAGTGGAGTTTGATAATGCGGTAATTCGGCTTGGGGGGTTTCATATACTGATGTCCTTTTTTGGAGCTATTAGAGGGCTGATGGCTTGATTAGGCATAGAAGAAGCCCTACTGACAGTTTATGCTGAAAATTCAATATCGCATATGTTAAAAGGCAAAGCATATTCGCGTGCTCTTTGAGGACATTTTCTAATTTCTTCATCTTTCACATCTTTAATTATAGTTGATATACTGAAATGCAGGCTACCAGTTAAAGTTATTACAGAGTCAAATTTTAGCAATACTACATAAAAAAAAAACGTGCGGCCGGTGACGCAATTTAAATGGAATCAAATGATAATTTTAATCTTGAAAAATTTATTCATCTTAACCAAAAAGTTCTCAAAGTGTTATCAAGGCAAAAAAGAAAAAAAAAAGTTATTTCAAATCCTAATCTTCATAAACTTTCAACACTAATACATAAATGGAAGAACATTTTTAAATCACAAAGCCGCACTGCTAATCACTGTTTGCTGTATCTGATCATGGTAGATATTGTAAAAACGTTTATTTCGGCTGAACCAACAGGAAATTTTGATATGCACTTACAGGCAGTTGAGTATATGCTACCATTTTTTGAGAATTCAGGTCATAGCAACTATGCCAAATGTGCAAGAATTTACCTTCAACAAATGTGGGAACTAAAAACAACGAAACAAGAACTTAATGAAGAATGATTAAAATGCTTACTGAAGAATGCTTAATGAGCAATTTTTCATAGACCACAATTTACTGCTATTTCAACTGATTTATATAATGTTTTTAATGGAATAACAGATAATAAAGAAAAGAAACCGTAGAAAATCCTGACATCATTAAAGAAACATCCCAGATAAACGAACCGGTAGACTTTTTAAAGGTGAAACTTTATTGAAATCACGCCAAGCAGTAACCATGAAAGTATTCAAAAAAGAAATTATTATTGCTGGTGAAAATGACTATGTAGATTCTAAGGGGATGCAAACACGGTAATCGGAAAAGAAGCTCTAAAGTTATCCCAGATAAACATGTCACTGTATTAGTTGATGACACCGACATTTTAATACTTTTACTATATAATTCTTCGAAGAATATTTTCAAGCAGTCTGCGACACAATCTGATAATGTTCGTGACATCCAAACCAAGCAAAGATTTATTGGAGAGAAAGCTTGCAAAACTTTGCTTTTTATTCATTGACGGGATGTGACACCATGAGTGCATTACTCTGGAAAATTAAATCTTCTGCTTAAAAAAAAATCATTCAGTCGAAAATTTTATGAGAATGGGCTTCACACTATGGATCATTCAAAGATTCTACGATTCATGAATTTTGGTTGAAAATGGTTTTAAAGGTCTTGTGTCTCTTTATCCTCTTCAGACCCGAGGTGCACATTTGTGTACCTCTGATTTCAACTGCGTATCTCACTTAATATTTGAATTTTTTTTATTGAGACGAGAGGATGTTATTTGTGCACGTTAGCCTTTTCTAGTTTCAGCAAGAAATGGCAGTAGCAGTTTTAATTCATATGATTTTGGAGAAAATAAACGAGCAATGGCGAAAAATATAAAACCTCAAAAAATTAAGTACATTTTTGTAATTAGAAAATTAATATTTATTCATAATATTTTTAAAGAAAGCTTATAAACTCTTCAGTATTAAATAAATTATTTAAATTTTTTAAATAGATCATAATGTCTATTTAAATTAGATGTAATTTGTAAGGTACAGATATGTGCACCTCCGGTTTCAATTCTGTGTTTTTGGAAAGAAGTCATCTCACACAAAAAAATTGTACTGAATAGTATCTAATTGATGCAGTGCTAAAGTTGTTGAATTATTAAAAAAATATACTTAATCATAAATAAGAATTCATTTTGTTGATGTTTTAAATTAAAAATCAAAATTATTATATCTTTGTAAGAGTAAATAAACTGATGAGGACAATTGTGATGGTGAGTCTTCTGACAATGAAACTTTAGATGATACAGATATAACCATTGAGTATATTGCTCCAGTACCTATCCCGAATCCATGTAACAATAAAGTTTAACTTAAAAGACCTTTGTTATGGAAAGCTGAAAATAAGTAAATTTTTAAAACTTGTGTTACAGCACACTAGAATAAATAAATATAGTTTGAAAAAACTAAAAACCTCGCTTTTTAAGTATATCAAACAAAAAAGTGAAAAATAATTCGTACTATAAGCTGAAAACGAAAATAGACCAAAAATACTATATTACTATAAAATCATTGTTATTATAGAAATCAATTAATAAGCAATAAATAAAATTATCGTGGAAAAAACGCGTGGGGTGCTCCATCTACCATGCTCCATCTATCAGTTCTTAAGAAGCACCCCACGCTTTTTTTCCACGATAATTTTTTTTATTGCTTATTAATTGATTTCTATAATAACAATGATTTTAACGTAATATAGTATTTTTCATCTATTTTCGTTTACAGCTTATAGTACGAATTATTTTTCACTTTTTTGTTTGGTATACTGAAAAAGCGTGGTTTTTAGTTTTTTAAACTATATTTATTTTTCACTTTTTAGTTTGATTACTTTAAAAGCGTGGTTTTTAGTTTTTTAAACTATATTTATATTTAATACAAAAACCAAATTAATCGGTTGGATAGCTTCAGAGTAATTGGTGAACATACATAGAAAAAAAAAATACTTACGCGTCGAATTGATAACTTCCTCTTCCTTTTCTGAAGCCGGTTAAAAATAAAAATTGTAATACGGAAATTTTTGTTTAAATTTTACATAGATGTAAATAATGTCAGGAGTGGGGTTCGAACCCACAATCTCTTTCGAAAAACAGAGCTTCAATCCGGTGCCTTAGACCGCTCGGCCATGCTGTCTACACTCCATTCAGTGAACGTATTCAACACTTTTAATTAGCGAAAAATCACTAATTTTATTAGTTTTTGCCTAATTACTAAAAAAAAACTGAACCAATTTCGATGAAACTGAAGTGGTACCAATTCGATAGCATCGACTTTCATTTAACAACAAAACCAAGTTAATTGGTTGCATGGTTTCGGAGTAATCGGTGAATATACATAAAATAAGGAGAGTTACAAACTCACAAACTCACAAACATACAGGTGAAGCTAATAAAAGCGTGGTAAAAAAATCTTATCTTTTCGCAAATATTTATTTAATCTTTTTTTCTTCTTATAGTATTTCGAGGATCATTGAGTGGTGAGGATTATCTAAAAGCAGATTTTACAGCATCCTAAATTCTTTTGAATAATTTCTAGATTAGTTAAATGAAGATTTTTGAAAAAAGCTTTATATGACACCAATTCCGTTATATTCCGCTCAAACACGAAACCGTCCTCAATAAATGCATCTAAATATAAAATTAGGAAAATTGCAAGCGTACACATACTCGTAGGAACTTTAAAATATCTCCAAAAAGACTTTGGACACAAGTACTTTGAATTGCAGCTAATATGTCAGGTGACCGATTTTTTGAGATTAGAAAATTTCTTCATTTTGCAGATAAATAAAATGACCTTTAAGCAGGTGGCAAATTATAGAAAGTAAACCTTATCTTTAATGCAGTAAGAATAAAATGTTTCTCCCTGCCCCGGCCGAAACCTTTATCACTAGATGAACAGAGATCACTAGATCCCATTTGCTGGACGTTGTGGATCTAGACAGTTTGTGCGTTAAAACCTAATCCGTTGGAATTAAAAAACTTTATTTTATCCGACAGGAATGGCCATAGACTTGACTGCCAAATATATCATGGAAAAGGAATTGTACCAGCTGATGATTCAAAATAATTATGATTAGGTCTAGGTGGTGGCATTGTCAAATTGTTTTTTAAATTTATACCAAAAAGACAAAACATGGGTGATTTAGTAGGACAGTTTTTTTACTAGTGTAAAATGTGTCGATTTTTTATTGAGAAACAATATCTACTAAACTAGAATGAATATGAACAAAAGACTAGGAGGAGCAGATAAAAAAATCAAGAATGATCGAGATTTGTAACACGGAGAGTGGGATGAGTGACTAAGAGAGGGATATGTTTATACTAAACTGGAAAGATAACAAATGTGTAACTTTGCTTTCGATATGCATCGATAGCGATCCCAAGAGCAGTTGTGTTAGGTGGTCTAAAGATCAAAACTGTAAAATTAATGTACACAGCCTGCAATTCTGAATACAAAACGTGTATGGGTGGTACAAATTTAAATGATAGGTGTTCAGTTTACTATACCGTTATTCTATTAACACAAAAAAGTAGTCAACAAGAGTTTCATATACATTTTATATATTTGGTTATATCATTTTGTTCGATAATGTATATGAGAAATTCCAAAACAGGTGAAGATCCTCGAAAAGACAGATTGTCTTTCTTGCGGTATTTTTAGAGATTGCATAAGTACTGATGAAATGTAAGAGCTAAGGGAAGAACGATGACTATGGAGACTACGCAAAATTTATTCTTCTGAAAATTGTTCTGAAGACGATTCCGCAAATAAACCACAGCGAAAACAACGTAAGGATATTTAGAAGCAAATTTACTATATTAGATACGGAAAAATTTAACGGTTTCCACGTTCAACAAATGATAACTTTGTTTCAAAATGCAAGTATGAAGGCTGCAAATCAAAAACAAGGGTTATTTTTACAAAATGCAATATATATTTCTATATATATTTAAATAAATATTTATTTCTCGAAAATAGCACGTAAAATAAGCGTATATGTATCAATTGTCCATCAAATTCCTCGTTTAAATATTTTTTAGAAAAATGAAGTGCTTTTTTGCAGTATGAACCCGAGGTGCACATATGTGTACTTGCTAGTAAATATAAACTAATATTAATTATTTTACTTTTTATTACAAAATTATGTTTTCTATACGTATAAACAGATAGAACAAACTGTGAAATAATTTTTACGATGGCTTAAAATGTGTCAAGTCTGAAGAGGTTATGGAGGCAACATTGAAACAAGTGACCTAAATGTGTTTCGTTATGAACACTACATGAGGAAAAGAGCTTCAGCTAAAAAAGAATTCGACATAGCTCGTTTACCTCTAACACAAAATGCAGCTAAATACCACCTACTTCCAGTGCATTTGTTGCCTTCGATATAAAGAAATCTAAATATGCCAACTTCTGATCCTATACTGTGGGGTTGGAAAATAGTTGATGGCGAAGTCAAACCGATACTAATAGACTTAAACACAACATCAGACAAAATGTTAAAAATGATTAAATGTGTTTGCCAAAATACAACTGAAGATCCATGTAACACTACAAAGTATACGTACAAAATGTCGCTTGGACTTGCATGTTCAGTAGTTTGTGAAAACTGTTGTGGAAAGGACTCTGCAAACACAAGAGACAGTTTTAAGTTAGATGAAGATGAAGAGGATGTTTGAATTTGGTAACATAAATATGATTTTATAGATAAAATCTCTTTTCTTATATACTTATTTTGAATTTTTAAAATAAAATCATGGCTTTAAAAAATCCGAAATCCTTCCTTATTTGCCATATTTTTTTAAAAATTAGTTCTACTTTTAAAAACAAACATCATGTTTTTTATCAGTTTAAAATTTCTTTTAATTTAATATCCCACATGGCTGTTTTCGATACTTGAAATTTTTTCATGTTCTTTTTCAAGATGGCCACCAAAAAACGTATTTTGCGCAACCGTACGACTGTATATTTTTAGTATGTTGATTAGGAGCGTGTTAACTACCATTTACAACAAGAATAATTTCAGTTCCAATTAGTTCCATCTAAAAGTGTTTTTTACTTTATTTCTACTGCACTATTACTCGTTGTACGCCTTGTCCGACATTTATACATTTTCCTCTGGAAGAGATTTTTGTGGATTCATATTTTGCAGTTCCGGAAGGGTGTGGGCACTATCTTACCATTGAAAAAATAAAATCTCAAATCTTCCAAGGCTGACGTCTTATTGCTCCGGGGTTGAGGGATGTCCCTCCCCTTCCCTCCGGCAACTCATGTATTGAACACTGCACGCGTCCAGCCTACATCCATTATAGCGAAACTGTAGCGGAAGCCAGCAAAAGACAAGAAAAAAGTAATTGAAACCGGAAAATTTAAAAGAAATATTAATTAAATTAAAGACCTCGCGCGTGGTCTTGAAATTATCGGATGTCCACAGTAACTTCGAGCTTAATGGTCCATGTGCAAGACAATTTTTAAAAGGCAAAAAAGCTAAACAATTAAAAATAAAAAATTTAGTTATACTTTTTGTTTGAAAATGAAATATTGCAACAGTATTTTCTCTTCGTTAAAAATCTCTGCACTTTTCTAAACATTTCAAATAAGTTTTAATTACAACATTTTGACAAAAGTAACTAAAAATTTTTTTGAAGTGTGTTTCGGGCAGGAAGATTCGTAGATTTTTATCATTAGTGTTATAGTATTTGAACTCCTTGGTAAGATTAAATTTTAGTATATTTTATTAAGCCTAAAGAGATAAAGAAAATTTATATAATTAAATTGGAAAATGCAATGAGAGAAAAAACAAGATTTCTCTGGCCTCCTCCTTTCTCACATGGAAGCATATTTGACTCTTGGTACTAGAATTTTGTACTAGAATAGCTACTAGAATAACGTATCATAGATATAAAGAGTATTAAAGTAGAAAAGGTGAAATTGCATGATTTTCTTAATATTAAAGATTAACTAATTTTTCAACGGAGAAATTATTGAATATCTATTTATATTATAAAAGCCAAACGTATCTGTTCCTAAGACATACGTCATTTTGTAAATGGCAACACTTTCCCTTACGATTTCGGTTTTGCAATTTTCGTTTCTGAAAATTTTATGCTTGTAAATATCGCACATTATTAATTTTTACGCTGCCATTTAGGGAAAAAAAAATGTATTTTTAAATGCCTTTTTTTTAAAGGTGTATCTCAGTTTATTTTTGAGATATTAATTTTTTTGTAGTTTTTAGTACCAATTTTGTAATTATGGCAACAAAATCACTCCATTTTCTCTTAAAATAAAATAAATAAATAAATAAAATTAAAATAGAAATTAAAATGCGTAAAATATGTCAAATATATCGTCTGTGATGGTGTCAATTTAGAATAAATGTTGTTTATTTTTTTCCTTCACATTCATACCAAACAAAAGAGCCTCGATTGATAACTTCATCATAATAACTGATCTTTATTATATTTTACAGATTCCATATCAATTAAAGTTTAATTTTAAGAATTTGCACAACTGAGTTTTATAGAAATAATATTTTGTTAATTATCGTCTAAAATAATCTTTGTTTGAGAGTTAAACTGACCATATTTTTTTAATGTAACTAATTTTTTAGATTTATTATAAATCGATAAAACAGTTCCTTCTTCAACATTTCCTTTTGTTGAATTTCGACTGGTTCAATCTCGTTTTAATAATTTCAATAATTTCAAGTGTAATTTCACCGTTGAAAAATTAATTAAGTTTACCGATGCTGGGTTTACTTATGTCTCATTTTACGCCTCAATATTTTTTGTTTATGAAGACTATTCCATCTTGTGCTGCATTGTAGCCTTACCAACATATGGGAGTGAGAAATGCCAAGATGGGCATCCTCCTCGTAGATTAAATGATAGAGCACTTGGCACTCTATTTCGAGGGTTCCAAGTTTGATCCACGGTAGGGACATTTTTTTCAATGTTTGTTCAACGTTTAGGTAGCAAGTGATAATTAACTTATTTAACGATTAACAATTTCATATGGATGAGAATGAGATATTTGAATTTATTTAATGTGAAAAACGTAACAAAAGTTTGCAAAAAAAAAAAAAAAAAAAAAAAAAAAAAATGTGGATCAAAAGTTAGTTTTTGTTATTTTGAAAATATTTGAAGTATACCTTTGTAGGACAAACTGTAGTTTTATGGACGGTATTTCACAAAATATCAAAATGCCTCAAAAAACTTTTATGGCTCTAATCTGAAATAACATTTTTAGCATATCCATAGTACACTTACAGAAACAACTTCACTATAAGCAGTAGCTTAAATGCTACTATTGTGGAAATTTCTCAAAATGGTCACAATATATATATATATATATATATATATATATATATATATATATATATATATATATATATATATATATTTGAGTTTTGATATTTTTCTCACAAAAATATTGCTTTTTTAGCATCAAAGAATTGGAATCTTCATTGGTTAATTTTTTATGATTTGCAAACATTTGTAAACATTTTTAAATGCAACATTTTAATGCAAATCAGCTTTTTTCTTTTAAATCAACAGTTAATCTAAGAGGTTTGCTATTTTGAATATATTAGATATACATTTTGTGTTATGACCGGGTATTTATTTGTACTATTACAGCAGAAAAGTTTAATTTAACAACGTACAGTGAGTATGCGAATGTTCGAATGTTTTATTAAATTTCGGACATGCATGAAAATGTTTCTACATTCAATTAATATTGAGTATTTAAATAAGATACCATATTATACAGAACAATTTATTATAGATATTTTGTGTTGAAAAAAAAACAGAACTTAACACATTATTAACCCTTTGAAAATATGGTGAAAGGCAGTTTTTTTTCAATTTCGAAATTTATATTGTATTTAATCATATAGTTTCTTTATGAAAATTTTTAATCTTAAATTAATTAGAGTCAATTTAACACTAGATTGGATTCTTCTTTTACCTATGTACTTGAAAGTTTAAAAAATTATACACAATTACTTAAATCTATAAAAAAAAGGTTACATATACTGCATTTAACGGGATGTTTTATTAGAAAGAAATAAACTCAGAGGTTTGTTGATAGATGTAAAGCGTAGCAAAAATTGCAGTGGAAATGTTATAGCAATTTATTTTGTAAAAAATGCATTACATTTAAAAGAATTTGGATTTACGTTCCCGTAAAACATTTGATTGTTTATACTAAAGTCTAGTTCAATGTTTTTAGTTCCTATTTCTCTTTAGAGTTTTTTTACTTGAACTCAGTTGGTATGATAAAATTTTACTAAGTTTTTGAAGCCTAAAAGATAAAGAAAATTTAGATAAATAAATATCAAAATCCAATGAAGGACAAAGATTTCCCGTATCTCCTGCTTATTCCTCTGCAAGCGTCCATAAATGTAGATACTGAAGTAATTTTAAATAAAGCACCAGAGAGATTATGAGTCTTAATATAAGAAAGGGTGTTTAAAAGCTTAAAATTTTATTTTGTTAATAAAGTAACTCTAAATAATACCAAAATAATTTATTTAATATCAAATCCTCTGAATATTAAATGTATTTTGTTAATAAATTACAACACTGAACTTTTATCAAATTAAAGTACATTGTGATGAATCTTTGCATAGTTATTATTTTCTTTATTCTGAATGTGAGAACATGAAATAAAAACAACATGTTTCCATAAAACGTGCCAGTAGCATGAATCAAAAGTTCAATATTTGGACTAAGATTGCAACTTTATACAGTGTCATTAATTGTATTTCTTTATTTTTTACAGAACTGTTTTACAGGACTGTTTACAGGACTTTCTCACATTTCGAATACAGTAAGATAGTTATGTTCGAATTTTCATTTTAATACTAATTTCTTTCACTCAGAATTATTTTTAAAAAATCTCGAACACGGTTATGGTAAAATGTTCTGTAAATTTGACTAAATAAATGGCTTGATACACGATATTACATTATATTTTTTATTCATTCACATAAAAAAAAATCCTAGTTTTTGTCACAATTAACCCTTTAAGCGTCCTGCAAAATTTTATGTACAAGTTTAACGATTCATAAAATAATAGCTATGGAAAATATTAATATGGAGATTTATATTTTATAATTTTCGATATTTATCTATCATATGCAATTAAAAAAATTTACATTAATATCTATTTTGAATTAAATAAGCCTTTGAATCCAAAAGCTAAGTGGCGGGAAAACCCGAATAGGTCGCTTAAAGGGTTAACAGAACACCCAATATACATTAATTTTTGGCATAAAAAGGCATTTATTAGGCATCCGAAAATGCTGCTATGCAAATGTTATGCTAAAACCAGCATTCCTTAAAAAATCGACAGTTAATTTGTTTTTCAATATTTTTGTATGACATTTTTTGCAAGGGATTTCTGAGACAGGTCTCTAATTGGATACATTTTTAATTTTGGCTACATATTTTATTTAACGAGATCATTTTCTATTTCAGAACCGGATGCAAAAATACGAAGATCTTCATATAAAAGAAAACTTCAAAAGAAATCGAAAAAGTAAAAATGTACAATGTTAGACGATTTTCATATATCCTACGAAAAAGAATCCATTTAAAAACATTGTATGCAGCAAAAATTTCACATAACTCATGCATAGTTTTAACAGCACAGAAGTGGCTTCCGTTGATGAGCGGTTATCCTTAAAATCAAATCAACTTATTTTACCAATTATGGTTACGTAACTATGTACTATTACGTACTAACTTACATAAAAAATGACCTTTCAGAAGAAGTTAGAACGAGTAAAAAAACGCAGATCTATAAAAACGGAAAATTACAGAGTGATTTGTTTTTAAATCGAAAAGAATAACCAAACGTTATTTTGTTTTACAGTCGTAAACATTTAATAGCATTCTCTTTTATATCCGTAAAATGTTTATTCTTCTAAATATTTTTCACAAAACAGAAACGTATGTTCCTCGTAGTAGTTTACACATTTTTATGGGATTATTAAAGAAATATCACCGACTGATATATTTTACACCTTTTCCTTCTTTTTCTTATTGCTCCTGTAAGATCTGTTTATTTTTTCTTTTACCATTTTACAATAAATTGTGTTAAATATGGTTCAGTTTTTTTTATCTTATATTCAAAAATAGTATCAGAGATTCGGCATTCTTTTGCTATGGTTCATAAAGAAATTTTCATTTTAATTATTAGAAACTATACCCTATGTGATAAATTTCCTTTCAGAAACTCGCGATTTTCTCTTCGTCATTTTTAAATCACCAATCAATGTAAAAATATATTGAAAAATAAGTATATTTTAAAACTTTACTTTATTGAATATTAATGTGATTCATTTGAATATTATCTACATTTAAAATAAAAGATATCTCTAATTTCTAAACAAAAGTAAATAACACTTTTTTGTGACCGGAGGTATTTCTACGTTAATATTAAGAGAGCTGTTACATACAAACATATAAAAATTGGTGGTAATATAAAGAAGTGTTTGATAAACACGTCAATGCAGACAGTTTTTAAATTGAATATTTATTTTAAGAAATATTTAATATTTAATTTGGTGAAAATCGTTCCATTAAAAATTTTAATGGGAACAACTATACATAGGAAGTTAATCATTTTTACATCATTTTATGCACAGAAGTTCCCGGTGTGCAGACTGCATTTATTTTTTTAATTTTATTCATTTTATGAAGAATTATATCTATTTTAAAATTCAAATTTTCTGCATTTCGAGAGATGTTTTTTACATTTTCTTTGGAAAAGGAAATTACTTTAAGTTGTTAACAGCTATTAGAACAACGCAAAGAATAAAAGTGCCTTAAAATTAAAAAAAAAAATATTGACACATGACTATTATAAATAGAAAATCTTCAAATTAAAATTAAATGTGACTATGTAAAACATGACTATTAAATGAATATTAGATTGAATGAAATAAAAATTAAATGAATATTAGATATTAAAAGCAGGAAAATATAGAAAATTACATCATAAACTATATTTACACGTGTATTTTTAAAAAAAAGAAAATTCTAAAATAATAAGCTTATTAACATGCGTTAAAAGTCGTAGATGGAAAAAGATATGTCAGATTTGAAAAACATAATAAGTGCAAACAATAATATTTCCTTTCTAACGATAAAAATATTTCAGCGTGAATATTACAAAAAAGTAGAGAAGGTTAGTGAAAATTGTCAGATTTAAAACATTACATGTAAGGATCTTTTATTTAAAACCATTATCTGAATGTTATAACATTTTAAAAACAATGCTATAACATTGTTAAAAAATCCCGGGAAACTAAGACTTTGTTGACATCTTATATTTGCTGATTCTGAAATGTTGAAATATTCTTCTTTAATCAAATGAGAAAACAGCGGTTAACAGGAATTCATTCGGGCTTAGACTTTCTCCGTAAAATGGAAAATAGTAAATGCTCGTTTATAACATGATCGTCATAGTTTTATTATTTTCACTATTCAATCTTCCGTAATTCTTTTTAAAGCCGATCAAAATAACGGATTTTTAGACACAAGATGAGGGTTGACGAGCACAGCTCGTAGGGGCAGAGCCCCCTGCCTTCATAACGGTTTGAAGAATAGGGAGTGCACATTGCATTAAAATACCGAGAAAATAGATAATCGTTCAAATAAACTTAATTTTTCACGAATTTCCTTTTAAGTTGTAAAATTGTAAAATTTATTTTAGTTCAAGTATGATAGATTTCTTTTTTTAGAATTCCGTTAAATATTTTAGTTTCATTCATCTTTTCAGTTACGCCATCTAATTGAGTATTTCACTCTTCTTTAAATGTGCATTACTTGCTCCTTCCATGTTTTTATGCATTTACGTTTCATAACTTAATCTGTATGTTAATGATTAAGCTTTAGAAACTCCGAAACAATTAATTATCTTGTTTAATGTATATAATTTTCTTTGTGCTTTTGTCATATTATTTATCAACATATTTTATGAACATTATTTCTTAACATAACTTGTTTTGTTTTATTTTTTACATTTTGTTTAATTGTCGAAAGTTTAAATTGTCACAAAATGTTCTTAGTAACTTTTAGTATTGTGTTTAACTGTTTGTCAGTGATATATCATGATCGTTATACAATATTGAAATTAATGTAATATATTCAAGAGTTCAATAATATTTTTTCGTAATAATCCGTTGCAAATATACGTATGCTATTTTTTTCACACATTAAAAAAAAATTTCATGCATGACAACGTTAAGAATTTTAGAGTGTTTGAAATAAATGTACAAAAATGTTTTTCGTTTTTTCGGGTTGTTTTTATTCATCTATCAGGTGTTTAAATAACCTTTGATATTAGAGCATTATTGCCCAAATTGTACTGGGGGTTCGAGAACGCAGCTGGAGAGCAGAATCAGTTTTGAAGAAAGTATCAAACAAATTTCTTACATCACTTACAACCCGTAGAGTTTAAAATAAGTATGAGACAGATGGACTTGTTTCAAACGTTTACAGGTAATTTTCGGGGCGAACACGCTCATTATCAAACTCAAGACATGGGCAGGGGCTAGTAAACAAATTATTGCAAAAATTTAAAAAAAAACTTTAAAAATATAAAATTATTCATTGAATTTCCCTTTTTTAATACAGGCATTATATTATAAAATGATTGTTATACAGTTTTGGGTATCTTCTATTACAGAAATTAAGAAACTAACTATTGTATCTATCGCCCGACAAAAGGCAGTTTAAGAAATTTCCAGTATACTTTCAACATGTATAACCCCTCCCCCCAAACCATCATCCGTTTAACAATATGAATATTAACGGATTTTTGTCATGTGATAGCAGACGTGTTTATAAACTGATTTCGCTGTGAGTAAGCGCGTGCACTGTACAGCACTTACCAAGGTCACCACCGAGTTCATTCACCAGTAACATCCGCCGATTGATATGCATAGTATAATTTTTGAAAATAAAACATGCGAAAACTAGTTATACAATGCATTGCAATTTCAAAACAAAATTTAAACGTATATTAAAATATTATTAATATACATAGTAATGCTCTATTAATGAACGCTGATGAACCAATATCAACAAATTATATAAATGTGAAACTTCTCAAGTAGTACCGAACTGCGTAAAAGAAACATCCTTACAACTCTAAGAGTAATAATCATATTAACTAACAGATTACTGCGTGGAATTAAGCGTTTCTTTTCCAATTAAAATACATGTCTGAATTGAAATTTGAATGAAATACAGGGTCAAGAATGCGGAAAACAGGATTACAAATATCTCGGCAACTAATAATCTGATTGACTTCTTTCTTTATACAAAATTTGTGTTATTTTATTGCATTTTACTTTCATTCCTTAAAATAAATATTTCGAAAATTTTTATATACCTTTCATGAGAACGTATAATTCGAGAGTCCGATAAAAAAGCTCCGGATAATCGAAGTTACTGATATTAAATAAGCTTTGTTCTATTCTTATATACTAAGTACATACAAAATTTCAAGTCTCTATCTCAATTTGTTCGTGAGATAGAGCGTTTAGAGACAGACATTCAGACAGACAGACGGACGGCAATTTTTTTTAATAAGAATATGTTTTTCGGAATCTCCATTATCTGAAACGTGTAAATCCGTCAAAAGTTTATTTTCGATTTTTAAAACGATTGCTAGACTTACCCTATATTATGTATGATGGGTAAATAAAAAAAACTTCGCTATAAATCATAACAGTTTTGTGACCGCTAATTACTTTTTTGAAATTTCCATTTAAATTTAATATTTATGAAAAATACAAATCTTCTATAATTGAGTTCTACGCATTGTATTATTACTTGTTTTAATAAAATTAGTTTAAATTTTAATACCTAGGAATAAAAAAGCTATTTTTTCCAACCATTGCACATCAGAAGGACTTCTTATTTTTATTCATAGAAATACAAGAAACAAAACCACAAACAACAAAATGAGAAATGCTTTTTTAATTAAAGCACGTACTTGAACGATTAAAAAAAACTTCAAAGATTAATTCTCTTTCAAAAGTAAAATCATTGCTTAAGGCTTAAAAAAAATCCTTTAAACTTTTATGTTTTTTTTTCTTTTAAAAGACAAATATCTCGGAAACAATATCCAGTGCCTGAAGAAAGGAAATAACTGCCTATTGATTTCCATCTCTTTGCAGCTGCTTACTTCACAATAAAATACAGTCTCTAGAATAGGATGTAAGAGATGTTTCCTAAAGCTTGTAAACAAGAAGATGGAAAAGTTGGCGTTTTAACTTAGAAATGGCTAGAAGCTAAAACATATTGTTTAGATTCCTTTTCATTTTAGACTAAAAAGGGAACGTGTTTGTATTGTGGAAAATGTTTTTGTAAAATGTTGATTTCTTCGTGGAAAATATTTCAGAAGAAAAAATAAATTTTCAAATAACAATTTAGGACGGAGTTTCTAATTAAAACAATATGCTTTTTAAAAGTCAAATTAACATTTATAATTGATTTTAAATAAAAATATCAGTTAATTTGATTACATATTTTGAAAACTACGAATTTTTAAGAATATTTCTATCCTAACACTGATTGTCAAAAACTGTAAGACCTTAATTATGCACACTAGAAATCTACATTTTAAAAACTTAGACAGGCTGCAAAAATTGCTATTATTTAAGGTATGTTTAAATTAGTTTTAGCGTGATAACATCACAAAACATGCATGCTCATATTTAAAAGGTAATTTAAAGCATGCACTGCATTTTTTAGCTCACAAGCTACTAAAGCCAGAGATCTAATGCGTCTGCAGATTCTGTATGTATGTACGTAATACGATAACTCATCATAAAAATATCCGAGTTGCATCAAAGTTTGGATACAGTTTATTCTGATATAGCACTTCCCTGATTACTTTTGGGATTTCATTGGATAAGTTTAAGGGGGGGGGGGCTAATATCCCCTTAATTTCCATAAATGGGTTTTTCATGCAGAATTATCTGATTTCATTCAAATTTTATGTATAGGACTACCCTAATAAGGCTTCTCCATGAGTAGCTTAGGGTGTCATTGGTTAAGAGTAAAGGAAGGGAGGAGAATGAAGGGGAAACTAAACTTAATTTAGGTAGATGGGATTTTCATTTGTAATTTATTGATTTGCTTCAAATTTTGGATATAGATTTATTCTGATAAGTCACTTACCTAATTTTTTTGGGGACACATTAATTAAATGAGGGAAACGAGAAGCTATTATCTTTTCACTGTTATTCGCAATAGAAATTCTTATAACATAGAAGAATAACTTTTCATTAGGCTTCTACTACATTTTACTTCTATGCACTAATAATAAATTTTTTCCTTTAGAAATTTATTTGTCATTAAATATGTTTTACTATTATTCTAAGGTGAAATAAAAAAATGTGTTACATAATGCGGACAACTTTTAATTACACAAAAATGCACTTCTATTTTTATTTTGCTAGTTCAAAGTGCTTTAAAATAAATTTTACCGAAACTTGTGTCCATAATACTACGTCCAAAAAAAGTTAACAAAATATTTCAATCATGTTAGACTCACCTTTAAGCGAGAAATTTATTAATGTATAAAAAAATACAAACATAAATCTAAATCTGAAATTTAATGTTGTCTAAAGAATGGGATGTCTTCTTAAAATAGCGAGTTTAAAAAAAAAAAACAGTAATTGTTAGTTTGAATACTTTCCGTAAAAATACAAATTTATAAGCTACCGGGATATCCTTCGTGGGTTGCATGTTATATGCCATTCTTTACGCTAATAAATAAGGATTGTTTTATGTATTTAAATACAAAATGATATAGTAGTTTCTATGAAATTTATATGCTGTTTGTTAAACAAAGCATGCATGTGTGTAGATTGTATGAATAAAATGTACTTAACAAAAGTAGTAAAACACATTCCCAAGTTCGATGTAACAAAGAATAAAATTCTTTGTGAGATAGGAGACTTTTTATATATTTTTTTCTAATTGATATTCAGATAACAATCTGTAAAGTAAAAAAAGTATCCATTTTACCATATT
This sequence comes from Maratus speculifer, assembly GCA_964019185.1. Lineage (NCBI taxonomy): Eukaryota > Metazoa > Arthropoda > Arachnida > Araneae > Salticidae > Maratus > Maratus speculifer. The sequence goes on along the minus strand of OZ025291.1, from coordinate 304,696,819 downwards.
TAGTTAGGGTTACGATATAAACACGTATTCAATATTTTTGCGATGTATATATAAGTCCTATTAACAATCTAATCTCTGAAATGCTGGTGACAATAAACACCACTGTAAATAGAACCCCTATGCCTATTTTTAGGTTAAGGTGTTTCACTAAGCTTAAATTGTCGATTTCTTATACCAATAACTGATTTTATTATTATTTTTTTAAATACTAAATAATTAACGATCCGAAGCACTTTTATTTTATTTTTATGATTATTGGAAGTGTAGTAATGATTGTTTTTCAATATCGGTAACCGGAAATGTGTATTTATGTAAATTGAAGTTACTTTTTAAGGTATTTAATGTAATATAGCTTTAAAATAGAAATTAAATATGGTACATCATGAAAGGATAGGCATATCATTTGAAGACGAATATTTCTAAAAGATATTCAAAAAATAATAGAAGTTTAAATGCATTTTCTAAAAAACATGATTTTTTAAGCACAATCATGAAAACCATTTTACCTTCAACAAACGCATTTTTTATTTATATAAAATCCTTTAACTAAAGTTTATCTGAGGCTTTAACGAATAATAAAATACCACTTTAAATATCTAATTCTGAAATTTTAAAACTATGTTTCCATTTAACACATTTAACACATAGAAGACAGGAAACACCAAAAGTCCTCTCTAATTTTATCTCGGGGACGTATCATAGTGTGACAAAACTATAAAACACATGTACGATCATTCTGAAATCAGCAAAATTTAGTTTAAAAAATTAGGGCAAATATTTTTATTACCAATACATAATTTTGACATCGTATTAAAAATCGTTAATACTTTGTAATACCAAATAGGAAGACATACGGTTAAGTAATTTAGAAATAACGAAGATATAAAGTTTTGAATTCCTAAATTAAATTCAGTTTTAGACAATGCAAAACCGATTGCAACGTAGATAGAACTAAATTATGGAATAAGCTTTAATTTTGTATTAGCTTATTCGAAGCTTCTAATTAAAAAAATCTACTTTAGATTCCTGAATTAGTTAGTAACTATAAACTACTCTTGACACATGATTATCCTTTCAAAATTAAAAATAAATGTTAAACTTTTAAAAAACATCAGTGACATATTTTTGTCAAATTTTTCATTAAAAAAACCTGATGTAAATAACATAGGGCTTTTAAAATATTCTTTAATTTTAGTTATGCAATTATAACATAAATTTTTGTTAACTAATATATTAAATTTTACCTTCAAACTTCCAAATCAATTATAATTGCATTTTAAACAAAATTACAAAATAAACAAGGAAAACTAGTTGGATGTGTCTCGTATACTTTAATGCTTCCACAAAAACGATACATAGCAACGTCACCCTTTAGCTAATTATAGTCAAAATCTTATCTGCAACAACTTACTTAAAGTTCTAACTGAATCTGAAATTTGATGAAAATCAACGTATTTGTATTTGAGATGGAATTATCACAGAAGTTGTAAAAAAATGGATAGAAGAGCCACCTGTTGAACAATTTACTCTAAAAACTAAAGAATGCCAGTTTATATCAGGGACTAATGGAATTTGAAGTTTGTTGAAAATCCGTGCAGTAGTTACTGACATAGAACTATTGCGGTAATTAGAAATAATGTCGAAACACAGCGTCACCTACTGAGCGATTTATTCTAAAAATTAAGGTGTATTCATCAGGGAGTAACTGAATCTGAAATTTGGTGAAAATTCGTGCATTAGTTCCTGAGAGAAATCTATTGCGATAATTATGAATAATATCGCATAACAGCGCCACATATACGGCGATTTACACCAAAACGTAGTAAGAACCATATTATATCAAGTACTAACAGATTAGGAAGTTCTATGAAAATCCGTTCATTAGTTTTTCAGATATTGCTATTGGACAAATCATAAAAAAGGCAGCATAACAGCCCCACCTATTGGGAGATATTCACCAAAAACTAATTACATCCCGTTTATATCAATGTGAAACTTAATCTAAATTTTTGTGAAATTCCGTGCATAAGTTCATGACTTAGAGCGCCAACGAAAGTTATGTCCACATACAGACAGACAGACATCTTGCAAAAACATATTTTTTGGAGTCCCTGACACCCAAAACGTGTAAATCCGTCGAAAACCGGAATTCGGAAATTTCCACGAATCCAATACTTTCTTCTTGTAAAGACAGAAAGAAGTAAAAATGAATATATATATTGATTTATAAACAGTTTTAATTATACATCAGTGATTTTGATATATTCACCAAGAAAATTAATTACAAGATTGGGATATTTATAATAATGCAACTGTATCATTTTTTAAATCCGTTAAACAAAAAGTGTAAATCAATGAAAATTCTTTGACGTTAACTAAATTTACAGAGTTACAAAAAATCCTCTTGAAAGGTCTAATTAACCGTAAGCAATCATCTTGGACTCTGTAAACTGCTGTAATGCCAATATTTCAACCTTAAATATGCTGAACTTTTTGTATGAATATTTGAAAAGTGTTGTATCAATAAAGTTTTTATATCTGAAAAACATAAAAGTCAGTACGCATGGCTGAGCAGTTTTCTTTACCTTGTTGAAATACGTTGAATAAGCTTGTTACATTTTTTAAAAATAATGCTGATATCACTAACAAATGAAACAAACTGAATTAAGAATAAAGAAAATATTCCTGAGTATTTTAGGAGGAAATATATTTTCCAAGGAAAAAAAAATCGTTATTGAATTGAAATATTGGAAAAAATATATTGTTATTCTAAAGATTTTATCCAAAACTACTGTGAAACAACAATAAAAGTGACAATTTCTGCTTGAAAAAAATAAAATATTGTTTTCAATTAATACAAACAAAACAAAAAATTCCTTTTTAATTTTTATAATGTACTTTATAATTCAAATTATTTATTTTGTTACAAGTTGTCACCTATATTTTAATATTGAATCTAAATTTTAAAAGTTCTATAGCAACAGCTTAATTTTGTTAAATATTTATATTTCTCATGCCAAAAAAGAAAGAAGTACGAATTCACATTAGTCGACAACAGTATTTAGAAAATAATGTTTGTGCTTGATGTACTTTGACAGCATTTAGTGATAATGCGAATATTGCATAGTATATTACCCTAATACTGAAGTTACATTTTGTGGAAAATAAAACCAACATTCCTTTATTTTTAAATGTATAGTAAATTATGGATACACTGCTATGTTTTAATCAAATCATATGGTTAAAAATTCCGTGTGCATTTTTCCGTGTTATTCCTCATCTTACTCAACCCTTAGTTTGTACAATTCATATGCAAAATCCTAAAGAAAAAAGGTATCCCCACAAATTCTTCAAAAAATAATCGTATAAAAACATACAGGTACGGGATATAATGCCGATCTGTCGGTATCATAAAATCCAAGCACATCTGTGCGTAACGCACAAGTCATTTTGTGAATAGTAAATCTTTAACATTTGAAATGAAATTTTGAATTTGCAATTTTCGCTACTGAAATTTTTTAAACTTGTAAACAACGCACATATTAATTTTTTACACCATCATATTGGGAGGGGGGGGGGAATATACTTTTATATACAATTTGTTTGAAAACTGCTTTTTAATACATTTTTGCGATATTATTTTTTTCAGTTTTTAATACCGTTTTTGTAATTGGTGGTGATGAAACTGATCTTGATCTGAATAAAAGTGCCTTTTAAGTATATTTTGTATCCTTTTTTAGGAATTGTTAGCTTAGTTTAGATGGTTTTAAGTAATTTACATGCATATTGTAAACTATTGAAAGTAAGTTTCTCCCTGAATACAAGATTATCCCTTGAATTTTTCTCCCATATTGCCTAAATGAATAGATCATATGCAATTTATTTTTGTCTAATCTGTTTATATATCAATGTATCAGAATGAGGTATGTTGTCTAAATAGCATTTATGTTTTTATTTTATTTTATTTTATTTTATTTATTTATTTTTTAATTTTAGGAGATTTAGAAGATTAAATAGATATTCATACTGAGTTTAGGTATAATCTTTTGTTCATATTTCTTTCATACACAAATTAATTATTTTAAGTAATTTATTTAACTAATTATATTTATTAATGGAAATTGTTTAGTTTCTAGGAAAGTTAATTTGAAAAAATAAAATAATTAATTTGATTTGGTTTTGTTATAAAAAATGTATAAATCATGTGAAATTTAACGAATTCCAAATATACCTATCACCTTCTCATTTTTCCAGCCTTTTTCACAATTCCAATTATAAAGCCCTTTAAAATTATTTAAATTTCCTGTCTGCTAAAAGATGTTTTCTTCGGTATTTTACAGCTATTTTAAAAACTCGGATTGGTTTTCTTCATTTTCATACATAGCTTATTACAATATGCGTAATAGTTTAAAAAAGTAAATCGTTAAAATCCTTTTATTCATTTATTTCCATCAAGTGTTTAATGCCAATGTAAATCATGAAAATTAAAAAAGAAGTAAAGGTTATAAGCATGCATAACAATTTCATGTGCAACTTGGAAAATTCTTCTGCAGCGTAACCGTTACGCATTCAACCGCGAGACCTTTGGGAATATGTATTATTTAAAAACCGACTAAAATATTTTTTCAAGTTTATTTATTTATAAGAAAGAATATATAAATGAAAATATTTTATGTTTAGAAGTATATATTTCGTTGTGAAAAACTGTAAAATGCGTGTTTAGATTTTACTGGAATTATAATAAAGTTTACGCAAGAAAAGCAATACAAAATTTATAATGCTTTAAAAGAAAAAAAAGAAAGAAAGATAATGAAAAATTTGAAAACAATATTAAGATTTGATTCCAAAAATAACGGATGTTGTGAAATATTTTATGCAAAAATCCTCTATTTAAAAAGAATTTAATTTAACAGTAAAATAGCATTTGGAAATCTGTAAATTTGTGTAGACTTTAATCATTGCGCTTTTCACTCTAATATTTATAAAGGCGTATTTTTCTTCTTTTTTTTTAAATGCAAGTTTATTTATGCATAGACAAAATTGTATTCAAAGAGAAAATGCACTTTAAATTTAGAATTCAAATATTTTACTGCGATAAATTGCAAAATAAGTAAACAGTTTTATGTGAATTATATTACAATCCCAGTAGAAACTGCAATAAATAATTTAAAGCAATTTTAGGAATAAATACAAAATCATATTACAAAAAATTTCATTTTAACGTAAAATAACACAAAATACATATTAACCAGTTTTCAAAAGTTACTAGGGGAATCGAATCGTGTCGCATATCCTCATTTTTGTAAGCAATTTTAATATAAATATAACTTAAAAATTCAGTTACATACATTAACTCTAACACACAAATTTGGAGATTTTGTAAAATGTAGAGATATAAAAATAAACTTAATAGTTTTACTTCCAACTCGGAAATGTGTTTAGACATAACCATATTATTACCGGCTTTGTGATATTTAGAGATGATGAAAACGGCGAAAGGTAAATAATAAGATGAATATTGTAAAGAAAGCGTCTAAATTTATGTGAATTGCAAGACAAATCAAACAGAGGTAGCAATAAATAATGAAGAACTTTCTTGATGAGCAAAATAAAAATCATATTATGAAAATTTTTGAAAGAAAAGGTAAAAAATAATTTTCAATATAACTTAAATTATCAATCTGATAGTTTAATAAGATAAATTTTGCATATAAATTTATGAGAATTCCCTGACAGTTCAAGATCAAGAAGCATTAAATAATGTAATTTTTTATGATTAAAATAAAAATCATATTATGAAAAAATTTTAGAATAATAGAACCGAAAAAATAAATTTTCATGTAACTTAAATTGTTAATATAATAAATTGTATTTAATTTATTTGTAATTTAATAAAATAAATTGTAAAATATGTGCCTAAATTTATTTGAATTATATTACAGTTCACGCAAAGAAGCAATGAATAATGTAAAACATTCTTTGTGAGTAAAATGCAAATCATGTGACATATTTTTATAGAAATGTAAAAATAAATTACAATGTAATCAGTTTGCAAAAGAATCATGATTTCTTAGGAAAAACAAGTGCATTATTATTTGCTTATTATTATTATTATTATTATTATTATTATTATTATTATTATTATTATTTTGTAATATGACGAGCGACATTAAAATAAATACAATTCAATAAAATCGTTACAGATATCTCATTAAAGTTTACCGTAAATTTTTCGTATAATCCGCGCTTCTTATACAAGAAAACTAACTGAAATTTATAGATGTAAGTTATATGACTGCCATTAAATAAAAAAAGTAAAGAAAAAGAATGAAAAAATATTTTAATTTAATAAACACGTTATTTGTCTATAATTTAAAGGTAAAAAGTAGGAAAACATTAAATGTTATTTTTAGATTGCATGAAAAGTTATATTTATAAATTTTGCACTAGTTTTTTTTCTATCTCAAGAAGGTTTATATGCGAAAGAATTTCATGTTATATACGAAATTTGAATGTATGATAATGTCCATTATGCACGTTATTCTTTATAGAGTATGTGGCTGATAATAGAAATATGAATTAAAAAAAATTAGAATTGCATTATGCAATTAAATACGGAAATTTTCACACATATTCAAAGTATAGATATTCAATATATGCGTATAACGTAAATAAATATTTGTAAAAATTCTGAATCATATAATCACATGAAATAAAGTTTATATATATTCGTTTATTTAAATGAAAAAAAAATTACATTTAATATTTTCAGCTACAGCAATTTTAAATGACCCCATTTCTTAAACAAATTCTACTTTTTAAATAAATTTTAAAATAAAATTTAAAAAAAATCTGAGAAGTTTTCTCACGTGATTTTCTTAACAAATATGATAAATCATCACAAAAAATTCTAAAATTTTAACTCAATAAATACAGATTATTTCAAAATATTTCACGGACTCCTTTAAGATAAGAAATGAATTTGAAAAAAAAAAAATATATATATATACTATTTAAGAGAGATATAAAATTGTTTCAATTTTAATTGACTATAATTGAAAACTATGGAAACATAAATAATATTTTAAAAGTAGAAAAAAAGTTTTATATTATCTATTCAAAAGTGTCATATTATTAGATTGTAAAAATGCATTAGAATTCACACAAAAAGAGCTCCTTTAAAACTTCTTTTTAGAAATGAATAAAGAATCAATTCATTTTACAAAATATTCCCACAGAAACGCAAAATTGAAATGTAATTTAAGGAATTTTAAAAAAGATTTATTAATGTCTCTTGGGATATAAAAGCACATTCTATTTGCTTACCTGTCTTTTATAAGAGTATGAGCAATTTTAAAACCAAAAATAACTTGCCAAATTTGTGGAAGTGTATTTTCATGAATATGTAAATTTGACGCAGATTGGAAATATAAAGATTAAAATCTGTAAAATAAGTTATTTTAGTGTTTTCTAATATAATAATAAAAATAGATGCACATTTAAAAAATTCTTTTACGCTTAAAGCGGGTCCGGAAGATATTTTTAAACAATTTTTAATTATTGAATTAAAATTTTGAAATATTTTGTAATGGTTAATCATAAAATTTGTAAACAAATACATGATAAAACTACTCATATTTTTTTAATATTAAAATTTTAAATTTATTAAATGGGGGGGGGGGAATTTAAACTTGTTATAATTCAGAAGATTATTAGTAGAGTTTAAATTTTTTCTTTTTATTTAAATAAGCAGAAATATATAGGTTTTATTTTCAGCTCAGCATTTTAACAATATTAATTTAACTAAAAAATAAAAATATTTAAAAGTTAAAAAAAAATGACAACTTTTTTTATTCTCAAAAGTTTTTCAAATTTTCTAAATCAAAATTGAAGTAAAATAATTGCTAAAAAAGCATGTTTTAAGTTTGAACCATTTATATTTAACAATTTTTGACTACGACGATAAATACGAGAAATCATTAAAAAAAACCACTATTAAGGGAAATTTTTTTTGTTTTGGACACAACAAGAATATAGGTCATTCGTTTCAGTGATGGTGGTTGGTGTAAGTATAAAATTACTACATAAATACATTTTTTAAGAAATATTTTTGTTTATTTTTCTATGTTAAAATTTGTGTAAATATGTGAAAAAAAAACATATGAAATGAAATAATATAATCTTAAATAATTGGCGTTGGTTTCATTTTTGTAACTTTTGTACTTTTTGAGTAAAACGTATGTGAAATATTGTAGCACCGGCACATACTTCTCCGATTATTTCAAAGACAGTTCTAGGTCAGGGGCTGAAAACATTTGGTATTTATTCTCATGGAGTACTTTATTACCACACATGTTATTTCAAACATTGACCGTGGGGGCCATTTCGCTATGCTCATCCGGATAGACACTTTAACCATAATTTTTTATTTGACAGGTGTTCGTTTATGCAGAAAAATAATTTCCAATCATTTTTAATTTGCATTTAATAACTTTTATTTTTCTTTTTTATTTATTTATTTATTTTTTTTAAAATATTGAAAGATTTTTTTGTGTTCTGACTGGAAAATGTGTTCTGGAAAAGTAATTATGAATTATGATTGAATGATTTATGTAAATTCAGTTCGAAAACATTTAGTTAATAAAACTGATTTAATTATCTTAAAACAATTAATCAAAATAATTTTCTCGTTAACATTTTGTTTCTTCACTAAATAAAAAACATAGAAAATAAATAGAAAAAAAGTTCACATTTATGATAAAAGTTGTGCCATAAATAATTTCTTGTGTGTTTTCGTTTTCTCAAAAAAAAAAAAAAAAAAAAAAAAAAAAACTTTAGCAAAGTACACAAGTTTACCACAAATAAATAATTTTCTGATTTTCGAATTGCAAAATAAAGTTCTTGTTGTATACATGTATATATATATATATATATATATATTTTTCTCAAAATAAAATTTTGCAGATAAAAATTTTGTTACTGGAAAATACTTTGAGGAGATATACCAAAAGTTACTGAGGATGTAGCTCTAAAATATTTATATTAAAATGCTCATAATATGGAAACTATTTCACTATTATTACATATTTAAAATATGAGCTATAAATAATGAAAGATTGTTTATGTTACAAAAGTTATATAACATTTTGTTTGAAGTTTCGGAAAAAAATGTGCTAGAAACATCAGTATGTAGAGGAAATATTGCATACATTTTTTCAATACAGATTTATTTTTAAATTTTAAAAATTTGTTTTTTTTTATTTTGAAATTTTATAAAACTTTTATCTTATCATGTCGTATTTATGAACCCTCTTATGGAACTATGAAGCATTTAAAATAACTTTAATCCAAACCAGGACCAATTCCTTTAGTTGATCGTTTAATGTAAGATTTGATTGTAAAGAGCGATAGAACAATATGTAATATAATAAAAGAGTTTATGAAAAAGTATCAAAGCTTGTGTCATCATAATGTATTAAGGGTGTATTCCGATCGAAACTGCCTTTTCGTGATTTATTTTTAGAATCAATTTTGCTGTAAAATGCACCGAACTTTTAAATTATCTTATTTAAAAACTACACAAGGTGCCGTGATTGTCGATTTTTTTGATAAATGTAGAAAATGTTGCTAAAAAAAAAAAAAAAAAAAAAAAAAAAAAAAAAAAAAAAAATGCAAATGTCCAAAACGGTGTTTTGGACCAAATTTTCCGAAGCAGGAGATCTGCAAATGAAAAAAGAGGCATGCTGGGAAAATAATTGCTTATAAATCAAATTCTAACTAATTCAGCGAAAAATTACTTCACACGGCTCTTCTACATCACTTCAAAAATCACCCCAGCATGTTTCATGTTTCTACTTTTAAAAATGAGTCTGAAACTGTATTGGAAAATTTCGAGCTGTTGAAGGTGGAAAATCATTTTTTTAAATACACATTTAAGTGGCATTATAAGAAAGATAATCGATCATAATAATTGGGTTCGCCTGATTCTAGAACCTTGAGCCATAATTTTACAATCAAGAAACCAGTGTAACGACCCCAATTAACTGATTTTGGCACGTAACTCCCGCCTTTTGCAAGAAGCGATCCTAACTGTGTGTTCCGAATCCAAACTGTTTCTTCTGTATTGGCCAGACGGCGCTGATATTTTACGATCTACTGATGGAAGCGAAAAGAAAAGACCGAAAGTGGATGGAATGGGAGAGTGACTGAAGAACGAGGGTTTTAAAGATTTTTTTTATTGTTTTATTTTGTGTGTCTAAAGTTTTAATTGTCAAATTTTAGAGTGTATCTGTTAAGTTTGTATGGTGAATTAAATAAATGATATTTGGGAAAATGATGCATCATTGTGCTGCTTACACTGGAGCATGGAGAAGGGTCAAATCGTTACATCAGAATTTAAGCAACACCAAGCAAAAGATACGTGTTTCATACAAAAAGATTCACTGAAAAATTAACTAACCGATCAAGTTCTATCAAAACCCACTTAGTGAAATCTTTTAAAATGGGAAATGTATCGACAACCTGACAAAAGATTATTTAATTAACAGTTTAAATTCCATAAAGATTCATTCAACGGAACCTTTAAAAAATCCCCAATATTTCGAAATTCAGTTTATTTGATTTAAAACATTTTCCATAAGTATTTAATTAAGCAACGTAAAACGTAATGTCATATGCTAACAGCTTATCTGGCAAATTATCTAACTAAAATGTATGTCCAATCAAAATCCATTCAGCAGAACTCCACTTAGAAATGGCCTGAATGAAATTTCTCTTTCCATATAATCTACATTGGGATCGTTAAATATAGTTTTCATAATTGTGTTAACCTGATTATAGAACTCTCACGGATGTAGGGGTAGTTATACGCCGCATCACTTCTGGATTATTTAATAAATTCTGCACAACTTTCACAACTGTAGCATATACACAGAGCATCCATTACATTATGGCCACCCTGCATCTATAACAAAAAGAAATCAAAAGAAATTATCGAGAAACAAAACCATAATGCGTTCGCGGCTGATATTGGAGTATATAAAGCGCCCATGCATTGTATTTTAAAACACGGCGTGGTTAGCGACATAATGGAAAAGCAGCAGATTTATCAGACTTTGATGAAGGTCAAATCGTTATGGCTTGGTAACTTAAAGCATCGATAAAGGAAATTGCGCATTTGGTGGGCTGCTCACGTGCAGTCGTTGTAAGCACATATCAAAACTGATGTTTGGCTTGTGAAACGACAAGTCTCCAGCTAGCGGCGTGTTGTTCGAGGTCCATTAAATCCAGAGGGGAGCCGAGATAGTTGCGCATTATTCGTCGTAACCAAAGAGCTCCAACAGCCGAAATCATTAACAATTGCAAAAGTGGAGACTCAGACTATTTTTCAACTCATAATATCTCATGCACTGTTGCATATGGGCCTACGCAGCCAAAGGCCTGAGAACGTTCCTGTGCTCACAACGCGTCATTGCTAGCCCTTTCTGCTCTGGAACATTGGAATTTCTACCATAAAAGTACAGAAGACATTTGCATGGTTCAAAAAATCATGTTTTCAGGTCAATCATATCCGACGGGCACGTGCTAATATGCCAATTTTTAATGAAAACCCTGACTCCTGGATGAAAAGTCGGTAACAAACGTGTAGCGGCTGTATTATTGTGTGGACCATGTTTGTATGAAGCACTTTAGGACTCAAAGTCCCCATTGCGCAATCCATTATATCTGTGCGCTTCCTGAACATCGCTGAAGACCTGGCGTACTCATTCATCTCAACAATCTTTCCGGCGGGTTATTGCATTTCCAAACAGGATAATGCACCATGCCATATGATTCAAATAGACAGGCAATGGTTTGATGATCATTCTGATGTGTTTCAATTTATGTCTTGGTTTCCAAATTCACTTGCTATTAATCTAATAGAACATTTGTAGATCTAATAGAACACCTGAAACTCTTAATTCGTGCTCTCACGCAACCACCTCGCAATGCGCGAGAATTGCAGGACCAATTGTCAATTACTTGATATCAGATACTTCAGACTATTAATAAGAACTTTGTCGAGTTGACATCAAGACGGATGCTGGTGGTTTTGAGAGCGTAAGGTAGCACTACGTCGTATGAAAAGGTGGTCTTAATGTAATAACTCGTCGGTGTATACTCTGTAGAATATACTTTCTATCTGTAGTGTTGATTATTCCCCAATCCAGAATTTCTTATATATATAGATTATAATAAAATTGAGCAACAGAAGATTTTATACATCACGCAGTGTACTGTCGTCGACAGTGTCATACTGAAATGCAATCGAAAATAATATGCTATATTTGGTAAGTCTATTGTATTGTGTTGATAGATTTATTTAGCTAAGAACAGCGCAACGTTTAATCTCAATTTTAATTTTATTGATATGCAAATGTTTATATAAAAATTATCCAATTTGACAATATTTGTTAGCATCAGCTTTTGAGATAATAATGTTTCTCTTGTTTATATAACAAACAGTTTTAGTCAAAGTTTAGTTTAGTTAAAGTCAAAATCCATTTCACATGCGATGAGAGGTCACTTGCTATGTAATTATATAATTACCATGTACCATGAATTATCTAACAATTTAAATTAAACCTTTACACATATAATGAGTTAAAATTTTTATTTTCTTTTTAAATATTTTTTTCATTACTTTTGTGGTTAATATATCTAATTCCTTTCAAGGCTCAGTAGAGCTTTTCAGCTGTTAATAAAATAAAACGAAATAAACTTTTTTATCTTTAAAGTTTGACAGTGCCATTGAAATTTTTTGTCGCTTTTAAACTTAATAAATAAAGTAAAAATACTTTCCATATCTCCCTTTTTCCGCCAAATTTATTTAACCGTTTATTAAAACTCATAAATTTCAGCCAATTACAAGAGTTTTTCAGCTGTTAATAAAATAAAACAAAGAAAACTTTTTCATCTTGAAAGTTTAACAGCGCAATTGAATAGTTTTTCTATCCATTAAACTGAATAAATAAAATAAAAAAAATGTTTTCCATATCTCCCTTTTCCCGCCAAATTTATTTAACTGTTTATTAAAACTCAAAAACTGCAGTCCTATACATGTAATTATTTTCCTAATAATTCTGTGCATTATCAAAGATAAAGACGCCTCATGGCTTTTCTTCTGCTAGTTAACACACATTTTTCCAGTGCCCAGCATATCTGAATAAGTTAGGAATCATCAACAAGATTGGCTGAATTTCAGTTGAAAATTTATATTAAATGAATTATCCTCAAGGGTTGTTTTAGATCAAGGATTTAACTTTTAATTTGAAACACTGCAATCGAAACTCACAACTATTCATTATGCTCCTTACGATCGTCCTGTAGAAAAAAACTTGTTTTACTCTGCAGTATTAGTCACTGCCGCGATAATATTGTTTTGACGTCTTACCTTTACACCAAAAAATTCTATAAATCATCGGTTCATTCGTTGAAAATAAAGTGAAGCAGCATCAAGCTGGGTAAACATTTGCGAGAATGGTGTTGTGTGCAGGGTTCTCGCTGGCTTTTGACCAACATTACTGACTTGGCGAATAAGAAATGAAAAATATTTGCCGAATGAAAAGAAATATCAGAAAATAGATTAGGTGTGAAACACAAAAAAATCTATCTTTAATGCCTTAATGTGTCAGTTTTATGTTCTTTTTTATCAATATGTTGTAAAATATCCTAATTTTTTTGTAATTGCTTGTAAAATAAAAATTCGACCATCCACTATGTAAATTATTTAAAATAAGTACATTCTAAATGTCATCTAAATGTGAAAATGCTGCAAAAATTCTTTTAGCAGTCTTAATAAAAATTAAAAATCTCTATCTTTCACTTACCGTTAAAAAAATATGCACTAAAAATCCCCATGAGATTTCGACTTGAATTGAAAAAAAATGAACGGCTAATGATACATTGCATAAAACTAATAAACTGTATGGTACATGGATAATTTCAAAACAGCTATCTAGCAAAATTTTTTTCTACTTGGCGCTTGATACATGTTATATTGTTTGGATTTTTATATAAGAGATTCCGGTGCATAATTGACAATAGAAAATCGCCTACCGAACAAATCTTTCTGTTCTGAACTAGGTTGGTGTTGAGTTAGAGTAATGTAGGATATGTGGGATTGAACATATACAGCGACATCAATCTTTCAGCAACACCAATAAATAATCTCGACTGTATATGCACATCACACATACAGATTGAGCAGAAATTGAGCATTCGCGATTTGACGAATTTTATTGTGTGTTTACTCGCCAAATAAAACATTTTTCGCAATTTCGCGTAATGGCGAGCGCAGCGAGAACACTGGTCATGTGAATTTGAACATTTCTTATGCAGTGTGTGTCAAAAGTTTAAGCACAACAGAAAATTTCAAAATAAAATTTTATTACTGGGTGAAAGTTACTTCCCTTTTCACATAGCCTACAAATTGTAGTTTTAAAAAAGATAGTTAACAGATTCATGCTATAAAATTTATCTTAAATAATAAAATTTATCAAAACAACAAAAATGAGCGTGTCAAAAGTTTAAGCACAGTAGTTTTTTAGTCTTTAGCAGAACAAGAATAAAAAAATTTAATACTTGATTATTGCTCCTTTCTGCTGAATTACTTTAAATATATGGTCTTCAATCGTTAAAATGAGGTTCTGTATTGTTTCTGGTTCATCTTTAAACCAAGCGTTCTCAGTGGCATCTTTCAAATCTTTAACTGAAGAATACTGCTTTCCAAGTGGATAAACTGCATGAGTGAGAATATCCCACATATTTTTATAAGGTTTAAATCAGGACTAATTGCCAGCCATTTCGAAACAGACACTGTTTTTGACTTAAGCCAAGATGAAGTTGAGTTTGAGGTATGGATGGAAGCAATATCATGTTGAAATAACCATTTCCCCCCCCCCCTAAAAATCTCGGCAACAGGAAATAAATGATATGCAAGTGTCTCTTTGTAGTTTTCAAAGTTTTCACGACCACTGAAGAATGCTAGAGATGTCTAACCATTGAAAGAAATAGCCCCCATACCATTACAAAACTACCATTATGTTATCGGCTAAATACACTCCTAGGTTCTTTGCGAAGATCATGCCAATAGTACTTAAACCCATCAGGGCCATCGAGGTTCCATTTTTTTTCATCACTGAATATGTCATTCAGCCACTTTTCACCAAAGAACATATGCTCTTCGGCCCATTGTAATCTAGCTTCTTTATGGTGTAGTTCGAGACACGGTAATCGAGCCATTTTACGGTATTTGATGTATTTGAATTCCAAAACTCTTCTATAAACAGTTTTTTCGATATTTTTTCTCCAACTGCATATTTTATTTCCAAAAGGGAGTAATTACCAGTTGAAGCCAAATTTCTGATGCTGCTATCTTCGCTCAAACTAGTCACTCGCGGCCTTCCTGAACGAAAATTTCGTTTAAAATCATTATCATGAGCCAAAATTTTATGAATACCTTGTTTTGACCTTTTTAATGCGCTTGCAATTTCAAAAACAGACTTACATTTTGCTCTCATACTCCAATTTTTTATCATCTCCTCCTCTGAAAATTCTTTCGACTTGGGCATTTTGTACTAACTCAAAAACAACAGCGGACTGCTTCTTATGCATCCAGAAATTTTTTGCGTGCGCAACCGTTTACGTCAGACTGTAAAATTTGCATAAAAACGATTTTGTGCTTAAACCTTTGACACGGTCATTTTCCTTCTATTCTTAAACTCCATGGTTTGAAATAAAATTTAAAAGTTAATTTAAATGAATATGGATAAATATTATTAACATATACAAGACAGATATTGAAATAAAGTTAATATTTAAAATTTTATTTTAAAATTGCAGTTGTGCTTAAACTTTTGACACGCACTGTATATACCAGAATCTTTCAAGTTATGAAAAATATTTAATTAAAATTATCTGTTTGCATTATGTTCATGTTCGAAGGTGTTCGCAAATATGATGCAATCGGAAATGGTGCCCACAAATCTGAAGTTTTTCTTGTAAATAATTTATATTAGCAGAATAAATACTATACTAAAATAATTCTGTTATATTATCTTCCGAGTAATTAACGTTCTATTTAGTTTTACAAATCTTTTTCAGGGAACCAGTGATGTAATGGCTACTCTCATTAAGCAAGTATATGGATCTCACTCAGTTTGGGAATCTGAGTTAGCAAAAATAACTTAGTCTGAACGGGTATTAGATTTCTATCATTATTGTGTCTTGCTTCATGATTGTGTCTTCCCTTCCATAACAAAAAGAATGTGTTTTCACGCCTTCAAATGGTAGTGACACTGACATGAAATAGATAACTTTTGTTAGAACAAGGACTGTTATCATTAATTTAAAATTATTACTTTTGAATTTTTTTTATATTTCCTAAATCTACTTAGAAATAACCCTTTAAAACGTTTTTGATAACGCTTATCGCGCATTTTTACTTTTTAAATTTTGAATTTTTTTAAGAAATATTCTTAGAGATCATTGATAACTTATAAGTAACTACCATACCAAATTTCATATTTCTAGGTCCTTTAGTAAGATAAAAATCGCACTTTTAGAACGATTTATTTTCCTGCACCCTTTTTGGGGGCAGTACCGTCGACATAAGTTATAACCTACGTTAGAACATTGACTAACATAATCCTTTTTATACTATTAAGTTTAAATCGGACAATTAATTTTAAATCGGTTTGGTAGTTCCAGTGATTAACTCCTACAAAGAAACAAAGAAACTTTACCTCTTTATAATACTAGTAACGGAATTATTTTAAAATAACACGAAACACATTTTAAAAGAAATAAAGATTAGTAGTTAATTCTCCTATTAACTTAAGCTGTTCATCTGGCATGACTTATTATTTCCCTAGTCATTTCATTATAACAATAATAATAGAATGTTTGCAACATTCTTAATTCATTACTTACAATAAAGAATAGAAAATACTTTTAGGTAAATCCTCACTCACAAACAATTTCACCCGTCATTTTCCTTAACTAAATGGAAGTGAGATAATAATGCCATAACGGATATGCATTCAGGTGCAAAACCATTTAGACCTCGCTTTGTCTACAGAGACAGATAACACAAAAATGTCTTTTTCCGCCATTAACTTTCTAAAGACAATTATTGGAATGTTACAAAAATAATGAAAAGAAAAGGCTTCCGTATGTGTCTGAGTATTATTTAAGCTTTTATTAAATAATTTTCCGTCGCTAAATGTAACAGTAATTAAAATCATATAAATATTGTACATAAAGGAATGAATAAGATATGAAATTTCAGGAAAATGAAGTAAAACGTTTTACTAAATATATCAGGCTTTTACAAAAGTGATACAGAGTGAAGAAAAAGGTTGCTCACTTCAGATTGCTCCAGAAAGATCCAAAAGTGATCAAAGTTGTACTATAGCTAATTCAAGTGATGCGCTTCACACTTTTGAAAAAAAAATACATAGATTAAAAGTACAAATTTTGCCATTATAAGCCGCTGTAATACACCCAAAACATTTAATTCGCTTTATATTAAATGTTTTTTTAATTTGAAGTAAATATTTTTTTAATCATATGGTAACAGTTTAAAATACTAACCTTTTCTAAAATATGTAAAAAAAAGTCTCACAAAATACTGAAAATTTTAATTTAAATTGGAAATAAATCCTTGGAAAATGAGTCAAATTAAAAAAATAAAATAAATGCAGTCTGCACACTGGGAACTTTCAATGTATAAAATGGTTTAATATCTTTTTTACATTCCTATGAATAGTTTTTGTTGCTATAAATTTTTTAATGGAACAATTTTGACCAAATTTATCATTTAAATGTATACTTTTTTTCTATAGACAGATTGTCATTTCAAATTTCAAAATGTTAGATCCCTCAATTATACACCCCTTTCCCTGAAAAAAAACCTCAATTTAGATTTTTTTCTTTTGCTAATCCCAGATGGTAGTACCAACAGCATATAATATAACCTACATATAATATAACAGCATATAATTAACCTACATTAGAGCAGGGCATTGTCATTAACAACCTGCAACCATTACTTTTGACATCAGTTTGATACTTTCCCAGATTGCTGAAAAATCGACGTTTAGAATGTTTTTCAAACGCTTCTTTCAGAACGGATACAAAAATATTCTAACCTCTTTTAAATTTTGATTTTTTTAAGAACTGTTCTTAGAGACCATTTATATTTCATAGTTAAGAATGATGTCAAATTTCATGAATCTAGGTCTTCCAATAACACAAAAATCATATTTTGAGAATTTTTTTTTTTGTTTCTGAATCGCAATTCTAAAATTGGAAACAGGTGCAATAAAATGCAGCCTGTCTGGAGCAAATGCTGCCACCATAATTATTGCACTATATATCTTTTTATTAGTTCGGTACTTTCTGAAATCGGATGAAATTCAGAATGCTTTTAGAATGCTTTTTTGTACGTTTTTCACTCATTTTAAATTTGAATTTTTTGTAGGGAATTTTCTTAGAGATAATTTACAACTTCTAAGTAACTACTATTCCAATATTTTTTATTGCAGCCTCTATTTGTTACATAAAAACCGCAATTTAATTTTTTTTCTTTTGCGACCCAGAGGTTGTATAGTGACACCATCGTAAAACGGATATCCTATGTTATAAGAAGGGCTGTTACCATCCATTTAAAACCATTATTTTGAAATATTTTCTACTTCCTATAAAAGTGCATAGAAATCACCATTCAGAATGTTTTTGAGAATGTTTTTCATGGATTTTCCCTTTTTTAAATCCATTTTTTTAGAAATGTTCTTAGATTTTCTCTTATATTTATATCATATAAGTAACTACCTTTCCAAATTTCATTTTCTTCTAGGCCCTTCAGTAACACAAAAATCGCACTTTTAGAAAGTTTTATTTTTCTTCACTCCCTTTGTGATAGAGTCGTCCACATAAAATATCCCCTATGTTAGAAAAAGTGATAACACCATCATTTTGATACCGTTACTTTTGAAATCGATTTGGTAGTTCCAGAGATTACCCCTACAAAGGAATAATTAAACTTTGCTTTTTTAAAATAATAGTATAGATGAATTATTTTGATAAAGCACGAAACAGATTTTAACAGACACATACATTAAGTAGTTAATCAGAGTAATACCTAATGTTCATCTGGTATATTTTATTATTTCCGTAGTCATTTCATTATAAAAACAATAATAGAATATTTAAACATTCTCTCATTTCTCTCTTAACCATTCCAGCTTTAAAAGTACCTTTGTGAACTAAAAATATTGAAAAAAGAGCTACTATGGAATTATTATTTTTATAATTCAGTGGAACTTATACCAATGTTGAAAATGACGTACGATTTTTGGTTTTCTAAAATAAACGGATTTCTGAAGATCGAATATGTGAAAATAAGTTTTTATTTCTTCAATAGTCTTAAAAAACACAATTTTTAATTCATTATTTAGGATAAAAAATGAAAAATACTTTTACCTAAACTCTTATTCACACACAATTTCTGACTCATTATCTTTAACTAAAAGGAAGTGAGATGATAATGCCATAACGGATATGCATTCAGGTGCAAAACCATTTAGACCATACTTTGTCTTGTAGAGACAGATAAGACAAAAATATCATTTTCCGCCATTAATTTTCTAAAGAGAATTATTCAAATGTTACAAAAATAATGAAAAGAAAAGATTTCCACTTTTGTCTGAGTAATATTTAAGCTTCAATTAATTGATTTTCTGTTGCTAAATGTAACACTAATTAAATCACATAAATATTGAGCATAAAAAATGAATAAAATATGAAATTTCAGTGAAATTGGAGTAAAACTTTTCCCCAAATATATCAGGCTTTTCAAAAGTGATACAGGGGATCAAGAATTAAGTTGCTCACTTAAGAAGGCAAATAGAATACGTTCTATTGATCCAAATAAGATCAAAATAGAGCTACAGATAATACAAGTCATGGGATGACATTTTTGCGAGAAAAAAAATACATAAATTAAAAGTGTATATTTCACCTGCAGGAGGAGCTGTAAAACGCTTAAAACATTTAATTCGCTTTAGGTTAAATATTTTTTTAATTTGAAGGGATGATTATTTTTTAATCACTTGGCAACAGTTTAAAATAATAACCTTTTCTAAAATATTTTTTAAAAATCTCAAAATGCTTTAAATTTTAATTTAAAATGGAAACAAATTCTTGGAAAATGAATCGAATTAAAAAAAAAAAATGCAGCCTGCACATTGGAAATTTCAAACATATAAAATGACCTAAAATTGTTTAAATTCCCTATGTATAGTTTTCGGTCGCATAAAACTTTTTTAATGGAAAATTTCGACCAATATTAGCATTAAACATCTCTTTAAATAAATCCTGAATTTGAAAACTGCATGCAGCAGTGTATTTCTCAAACATTTCTCTATAATGTTATCAGTTTTAATATTTTTTCTGTGCAGTAGTTTTTTAATATTAGTGAAGAAATACCCTAGCTCACAAATTATTCATTTTCAACAGAGGTGATAGCGTTATTTACTTTTTTCTAGAATAGAAAGATTACCATGCCAAATTTTAAAATGTAGATCCTTCAGATGTACTCCCTCCCTCCAAAAAACCCGCAAATTAGAAATTTTTTTTTTGCTCTTACAACCCATATTTGGTTGTGCCAACAGCATAAAATAAACCTATATTAGAACATACCCTGCGACCAACTATTTGCAACCATTACTTTTGACATAAGTTTGATACTTCCCTAGATTGCTCACAAAGACGCATTTAGAACGTTTTTAGAACGCTTTTTCTAGAACGCTAAAAAATATTTTCACCTTTTTTAAATTTCGATTTTTTTAAAGAAATGTTCTCGGATATCATTTTTATTTGATAAATAAGAACTATGTCAAATTTCATGAATGTTAGACCCTTCATTACACAAAAATCGCATTTTTAGGACGTTTTCTGTTCCTGAATTCCAATAATCCAAAAACCGCATTTAACCGCAACAAACCACAATTTTTTATTTCTGTTCCTGTAACCTACATTAGTTATAGTGACACCGATATAAAACAGATAACTCATGTTAGACATGGGTTGTTACTATCAATTTAAAACCATTACTTTTGAAATATTTTTAATACTTCCTAAACTTGCGTAGAAATCATCATTTAGAACGTTATTGAGAATGCTTATTTCGCATTTTCACTTATGAAATTTCGATTTTTTTTCAGAAATGTTCATAGAAATCATTTATAACTAAATAACATTTAAAATTTTATATTTATAGGCCCTTCAATAACAGAAAAATCGCGCTTTTAGAAAGTTTTATTCTTCTGTCCCCCCTTTGGGGCAGAGTCGTGGACATAAGATATCACCTATGTTAGAAAAAGAGACTAACATCATCATTTTGATACCATTACTTTTAATATCGATTATGTAGTTCCAGAGATTACCCCCTACAAAGGAACAAACAAACTTTGCCTCTTTATAATATTAGTATAGATGAATTATTTTGATAAGCACGAAACAGATTTTAATAGAAAAAGAAATTATTAGTTAATTACAGTACTAAATGACGTTGTTCATCTAGAATATTTTATTATTTTTCTAGTCATTTCATTACAAAAATATAGCAAACTGTTTATAACATTCTTAATTCATTACTTACGGTAAAGAATAGAAAATACTTTTCGGTTCAATTCTCACTGACACACAATTTCACACGTCATTTTCCTTAACTAAATGGAAGTGAGATAATAATGCCATAACGGATTTGCATTCAGGTGCAAAATCATTTAGACCTCGCTTTGTCTACAGAGACAGATAACACAAAAATGTCTTTTTCCGCCATTAACTTTCTAAAGAGAATTATCGGAATGTTACAAAAATAATGAAAAGAAAAGCTTCCGTATTTGTCTGAGTATTATTTATACTTTTATTAAATGATTTTTGTCACTAAATGTAACACTCATTAAGTCATATTAACATTTCACATACAGAAATGAATAAGATATGAAATTTAAATGAAATTAGGCTAAAACATTTTTTAAACATATCAGGCTTTTTCAAAAGTGATAAAGGATGATCAAGAAATAAGTTGCCCACTTATGAGAGCTTTAGAATGCTTTCTATTGGTCCAAATGAGATAAAAAAGTACACATAATTCAAGTGATGCTCTTGACGTTTTTGAAAAATAAAATTGCAAAAATTAAAAGTGCAAATTTTAACGCATTTATATAACATAAAAGTAACTAAATACAAGCCGAACTTTTTTGTCAACTCTAATAATGAATACAAGCAATAATAATTTCATTTCAATAAGCTGATCACACTTTCGAATGGGACGCGAATAATAAATACAAGAAATAAATTATTTTCAATAAGCTGGATATCTAGTAAATTTGTTTCATATAATAAATACAAGCAATGATTTTTTCTCTATAAGCTGGACACATTGGGAAATGGCCCTCATATAGTAAATAGATACAATATATTATTTTCAATAACCTAGGTCCCTAGTAAATGGGGTGAAAATTGTTAATAAAAACAATATATTATTTTCAATAAGCTGGGCCCACTGGTAAATGGAGCGAATGTAATAATTACACGCAATAAATTATTTTTAATAATTTCTGCCCACTGTAAAATAGAAATTATATATTTAAAAAAACAAAAACAAGGAGTTATTATCAATAAGTTAAATTACAACTGCAGAATATGTACATGAAATTTATTTTTTAACTAACATTGTTAATCTTTTTACCCATTTTATGTTTAATAGGACGAGTTTTGTATTAATATATCGCTATTGGAGAGAAAAGTTTTTTAAAGACGTTCTGAAGAAAAAATTTGTACATAAATATAAAACGCATAGGCAGTAATTTCTGGAAAACAGGCTAATTGAATAGATTTTTTTTCAAGACATTTTTAGCAGGCGAATTTCAGTCATTTTTGAGCTTCAATCCACACAGGTTTCACGATTTGAAGAAAAAATGACATAAAAAAAACTACAGTTTCGATACGGAAAATATGGTCCTTGTTAGTCACCGTAATACTTACCCATCATGGATATGTATAACATAAAATATTAAAATAAAACTATGAAAATAAACTATTTATAAAATGCATTGTAATTCCGAAACAAAATTTAAATGTATATTATAATATTTTAAATACATAGTAATGGCCTCTTACTAAATTACAAGTACTACTTAACTATCCCGTCCACCCATTTCGACAAATTATATAAAACGCAAAAAATGCTTATAAATTACACAAATTGCTATATTTTTTTATTTTAAAAAACGAAAGAATAAATAAATTAGTAAAATATTAACAAAAATATAAATGAATTGTCAAATTAAAAATCATTTGATGAAGTAATAAGCACGTGTAATGAGTTAAGTGTCAAGTGAGTGTAATATTTAAGATAAGCCATTATTGGCATTTAATATTATAGTTCGGCGATAGTTGTTTGGTCGATGAATTAATCATGTTGTACCAATTGCACAAAAGAAACATTCCTATAACTTCAAAAATGATAGTTATATAAACTAACAGTTTACTTCATCGGATTAAGTCTTTCGTTTCCAATTAAAATGTATATTTCAATTGAAATTTGAATGAAATACAGAGTCTTAAAAAATCGAAGAGCATGGAAAATATGATTACAAATATCTCGACAACTATTAATCCGATCGACTTCATTCTTTTCAACTATTTATGTTTTTTTATTGTCTTTCATATACACTTCTTAAAATAAACAGTTTCGAAATGTTTTATATATCTTTCATCAGAACGAATATTTCGAGAGTCCAAAAAAGATAGTTCTGGATAATCGAGGTTACTGATATTCAATAACCTTTTTTTCACTAATGCACACTAAATTCTAAGTCTCAATCTCACTTTGTTCGGGACATAGAGCAGTTTCGAAATGTTTTATACATCTTTCATCAGAACGAATATTTCGAGAGTCCGAAAAAAATAGTTCCGGATAATCGAGGTTACTGATATTCAATAAGCTTTTTTTCACTAATACACACTAAATTCTAAGTCTCAATCTCACTTTGTTCGGGACATAGAACGTTTTTAAACAGATAGACGGACGGCAGTTTTTTTTTTTTTCTAAAACTATGATTTTCGGAATCTACCGTGTCTGAAACGTGTAAATCCATCATTTTTTATTATCAAAACAATTATAAGACCTTCCGTATAATGCATATGATGGGTAAGTAAAAATATAATTCAACATTGTGGCTGGAATACCGATTTAATTTGACAAAAATGCGTCCTTAAATTGGAGTATTTTTAATTAAATTTTACTTCAGATTGTGACTTTTGTGCATTGTTTTGCAAAATGGGCAAATCAAAGAAAAAAGTTTCGTGTACTTAAAAAACACCCAAAAAAAAATATTTATTATATTATAGTAATGCATGGATAACACTGTAATATAGAAAAAACTTTTTTAAGTACATTTTCAAGAAAAATTTTGTTCGTAAAAGTAAAATGTAAAATGTACCGACAACAAGAAGACACAGAATCCGCGTGATGAAATATGTATTTTACTGTTATTATTATTATTATTATTATTATTATTATTATTATTATTATTATTATTATTATTATTATTATTATTATTATTATTAACAGGAGAATTTTAGAAATGCTTATGCCTCGGTTCACGAAGGTTTAATGTTTTGAAGGAAAAAATACATGCGTATATGTTCAGTTTATCGTAAAAATACAATTCAGAAGTATGACCAGAGCATCATTGTGGTTTGACAAAAATTCAGTTTTAGATTGGAGTATTTTATATACACTTTACCGAAGATACCGACAATTTTGTATTTTTGTGGCTAATGAGCATAGCAAGGCAATAAAGTTTAGTGTAAAAATAACTAACTAAATTGAAAACTGAAAAATACTGTTAATGTATGCAATTTTTGAAAGTGTAACTATTCTAAGATTTTATTTATTGATTGATTTTAAAATATTTACTTAAGTTGACATCAGATTTTGACTAAAAACGACAGTAGTAAGTTGTTTAATTCCTATTGTTTTTATTGTAAGTCTCAAAGTACTATATGAAGTAAGGAATATAATAAGATATCTTTAAAAAGTATGCTATTAAAAAGAAATGTGAAGAAAAATATATTAATTTTTAGCCTTTTGGAATCAAATTTTGGAAAAATTCCGATAATTTGAAATATTATCTTCAGAAAATATTTTCTTTGAGATAAAAGAAAACAAAAGCGATCAGGTGATTAAAACATTGTTTATCGATTTTGTAGAAGACAGGATATTTTATAAAAAAATAACCATGTTTAAATTAATTTAATATTTGCTAAACATGATAAAAATACATTTAAGGCAAATTAATACTTTCATTAGATCGTATCAGATGGTCTATCAATAATATAAAATAGTTTACGTTCATAAATATCCATTTTAATACTGGAATTATTTTCATTATGCATAATATCTCATGAGTTTGTGCTTACCAGCAATTCAATTTAAAATTTTATTGCAAAAATATTTGTTTCTATATAAATCTAGAGAATGTACCCGCTGGAGCTACAAAACCTGCCAATACATGGAAAAATAAAAGTGTTTATTTGCCTTGTAAATGTATTTTTTTTTATCATTTATAGAAAATTAATAAGTTAGTTTAACGTTTTAAAGTGATTTTCATACATTTCTGTATAAAACATGTTTCTTTTTCTGGCCTACCATGGCTATATTTTGATTAGTAATTTCTAAATTTCCATGAATTGGTATGTATATTTTCTATTAACTTTTCACAATTAAAACATTAAAAAATGTCTGGTATTTTATATATGAATATCTTCACATGGAAAGGATTTTATTTAAGGATGTATTCCGATCCAAAGTGCCTTTTTTGAGATTTATTTTTAGATTCATTTTTGTTCTCAAATGCACCAAACTTTCTAATTCTCTTATTTAGGAACTATACAAGGTGCCGTGATATCAATTTCTTGATAAATGCAGAAAATGTTGCAAAAATGCTGTCAAAAACGGCGTTTTGGATCAAATTTTCCGAAGCGGGAGGTCTGCGAACGAAAAAAAGGGTCACGCTGAGAAAATAATTGCTTATAAATCAAATTCTAATTAAATCAGCGGAAAATTACATCACACGGCACCTTGTACGTCACTTCAAAAATCCCCTCAGAAAGTTTCATGCTTCTAATTTTAAAAATATGTCCAAAATTGTATCTGAAAATTTCGAGCTGTTGAAGGTGGAAAATCATTTTTTTCGAATACACCCTTAATATTACATTACATTCTAGATTCTCCTTAATTGCTTTATGAAATACATAGAATGCAAAACACGTTATTGCGTTATGAATTATGGGCCTTGCTGTAACACAATACGTCATAAATGAAACTAAAATATCATTACTGTTCCCTTTATATACCTACTTTCCAAATCACGTAATTCTATATTAAGAATTCATTCAATTCTAGGGTGACTTACATTGAACTGTCCGTTTAGGTCGTATCAGTCACCGCACCGGTGACTGATAGTGTAAAATATAATGCAACAGTAAAAAATATATATTGTTTTAAGTAATGTTTAAGAAAGTATAATAATGTAATGAATAAACATTATGTAAATTTTCAATAATTTTTCAATAATTATTTAAGTAAATGTAACTTTTAAAATTTTACATAATAACTGCAAGTCCCCGATGAATGATGCGACATAAACGGAAAATTCATTGTCAGTCACTATGATAGTCAAAGTGATAACAAAATGAATTCTTAAAATTTCCTAACAAAATTTGAAAACAATTAAATTAAAGAAAACGGTAATGTAAATTAATTTCTAGTTAAATCTTAATCATGTTAAATCAGTATATATATATTTTTTCGTTTTATGTCGTATTTTAGACTATCAATCGCGATGACTGACTGTAAATGGAAAGTTCAGTGTCAGTCATTGGTAACTTAAGTGGAGCCTAATATGTTTAAGTAGTACAATACTATCACTACGAAAAAAAGCATCAAATGTTTACAAAGGTTTTTCACAAAAAAAAAAAAAAAAAAAAAAAAAAAAAAACATTATAAACAGCGTTTTTAAACTTTAATATTTCTTAAAATTAATTCGTTATGTATAAAGCTAAAAGTCCAAATATAAAAGGAAAATGCTTGATAACATTTAATTAATTCACAATGTTATTTTTTTTCTTTTTGCCATAATTACTTTAATTCTCCAACCCTTAACAAATGAATACCGCAATATTCGGGACAACCAGTTGTTAATGTCAAAATTTATTCTTTCCAAATTATAATTAATCTTTTTTTTTTTTTTTTTTACTTTTCCTCACAAATTGTTTTTGTTTCATTTAATTGCTGAAATTTTGAGATAGGATCCGTCAAAATTTTCTGTTCCGAAGTACTGACTTCGAAATAAAAACAACACATTTGGACAGGAAAAATATTTTGTGGCGAATATGACGGAATTTTATTCTTGAAGGCAATGATTCTCAACGTGGATCGTACGCCCCAGCATTGTGGCAATATAATTTTTCAGGGAGGCAATTTGAGATTTCTTATTAACAAGTTTTTTGTTATTTTTTTTGTCTAATGAAAATAGTGCCATAGTCAAAAATAAGAACAATAGATGGAAAAAAATAAAAATAACTATATAAAAATTAATTTTTAAAATGTTCTCATGTAAAATTCCAAAATGTTGTAACAAAAAATTAGTTATGAGAATTAGTTTTAGATATTTAGATATCTTCTGACATAAAAAATATCTCTGATTTCTCTATTTCAAACATTATTTTAGAAAAATATAGCTCTTTTCTGACCATTTATTATAAGTATATATATATATACATACATATAAACCTTATACATTTATTTATAGTATAATATGCTTCATGAGAGAACTTTTACATATGAAATTTTTGAAGGGTACATTTAAAATTGACTATTTGGACGTGTTGAATCTAAAAAAAGCTTTTGAATTATCTAAGCGAGGTACTTTTTTTATGAAATTAATAAATCCCTGAGCGAATCACAGAAAGAAATGAGTAAAAAGAAAACTCCGTATGGCTCTTCTGCTGACCGCACACATAATACATAAACATACATCGTGACATATGCATTTTAAAATTTAAAATTATAGAAAACGTGGAGGCCAAATAGTAATACGAACAACTTAGAAATTCCATGCACCTCAAACGTAACAAACGCGTTGAGTTCATACTATAATGAAGTTTTAAAAATATTTTGATTTTGGTGTAATAAAAAACAGTACTTCGGTCAATACAACAGACGAAATCTTTTATGTGTCCCAATAAATACTGTACAGTAACCTGTACAGACCTCAGCAACGTGTATCAATTTCATAAAATGTGAAATAATTTAAAATAATTAAAACGCGCCCTAAATAAGGTTTCCTCCTACACCATTACGCAATGGAATACTTTTGTGTGGCCATTTAAATGAATAAAAGAAATCATCACAGATTTTGCGGAATGTAGATCTCAGTATATACTTCATAAGAGCACGTCAATTGTATTACGTTCGAAAGAATGTAACATCATTAAAATGTACTCGAAAGTATTTTTTCCCATTTGTCGTAATGTAACGGAATACTTTTGATTGTTCCTGTAATTAAACGATGCATCCATTTTCATAAGTTTGAAATGACTTGACAACATTATGGAACAACTTTATATTTTAAATTTCAAACGATTCGGTTGGATACTTTTTGCTCTGTTACATGCGGACCTACAGACAGATAAACGGACGGACAAACAGACAGGCGGATTGAACGAAGACTATAGGTGTTTCATATTTACATTATTACGATCGCGCCTAAAAAGAAACCTAAGTATCAAATACATACGTCGTGAGGAGAAAGAAAAATAGCTAATTAAAATGGACAAAAACGTAAATCTGGAAATGTTACTTGTGAATATGTTTTTCACACAGCCAGGAAACGTATTTATTATATAATGATTTTTTTATGCTATAGAAGTGGAGGGGGGGGGAATCATGATTTTAGAGATGCTTTCAGGAGGGAGGCGCCAAAATAAAGGTTGGTAACCACTGGTTTAAGACCACATGAAACATTTCGACAAGTAAAATGAAACAGATTTTGGTAAATATTTCACATCATACATTTTATTTAAAAAAAGAGATTGAATTAAAAAAAAATTTACACTAAGCATACGCATTATATCCAATATATAAATCAATATCATACATAAATAGATTTTTAAAAACAAATTAATTTTTTTTTTATTTTACGAACATTATAACTGTTTTATAAAACTGTCGACTAAATCACATTAAAATTTGTTGTGGTATCTAAAAACGTACAATTGGAGAATAATGAGAAGCAATTTTTATTTTGGTATAAAGGAAAAAACTCTGGAAATCCTAAAAAATTGACATGTTTTTTATTATTTTAAAGAATATTCTGCGAAGGCCAAAAATGTTGCGCATTTTTAAAGAAGCGAATTAGTTACACGATTTTGGAAAGTTTCAACTAGTTTAACAAAAATAGAATTTAAGAAACGTATATTAAAACATAAAAAAATCCAAAAAAAAATCCTCTGAAAAAATACTTATACACATCGACAATGTTTAAAATATATTATTTTAAAAACTTCCAACATCAAAAATTTTTTAGATCCATAACAATTTAGCTTTTTTTCTTTGACAAATGATTATCATTCAGAAATTTTAACCATTTTATGACCCATGTGCCCTTAAAAGAAACTTGTAAAAATCTGAATTATTATCTTTTAAATTATTCTTTTAATGCATTGAGGTAAAATTAGATATTTTTATTACTAATTATTTCTTTTTAAAAAGATTATGAGTAATGTTAAAAATAACGAAATTATTTAATGTGTATCTATTCTAATAAAATAACCAATCTCTCTGAATGTGTGCGTGTGTTTGCGTAGGCTATCAAAAACTGCGGCACGTACGAGGCTCATTTTTTTGTGAAGATTATTTAAGGCCTCTCTTAATGTATCTGACCCTCAGAATTTTAAAGTTATAATAATTAGTTGAGAAATTAATTTAAAATCCTAAATTACAAGAAAGAAAAAGTATTCATCATTCAATAAGAACATAGATTTTTATTAAACCGCAGAATACGTCTTCGAAAACTCAAAGAAAACAAGTAAGAAAATCATGCGTTAAGCATAGATTATGAAGCACTTTCCAACACTTAATGAAATCTTTAACAAAACTTTGTTATTTAGGAAAATAATAGTGTATAGCCAAATATACCCAAATATGTATTCCAGTACATTAGAACAGCCCTGTATTTCATATGTAAGTTCATTTAATGGGAAAATATAGCTCAGCAAGAAAATACCTAGTAGCTTGAAATTTCTTTTTCAGCAATTCATACTATTAGATGGAAACATACTTGAATACTTTTTTTCAGCCTTGTAGTTTACCTTCTACCTTTATTACACGTCAGCATTAGGCTAAAATTTGTAAACTAAAACACTTTTAAAACAACTGAAATCACATTCTCATAAATTATCATTCATAGGCGTCCATGTACCGAATACTTTGCGTGGCCCTGTATATCCCTTTATCTATATTCTGTAAACATTTCTTAGTAAATTGAATGCAGCTCAGCGTAAAAATGCATAGCTTATTTAAGAACCACCTTTAAATAATTTAGTAACGTTGGTGAGCTCTTTTGGGTAGCCCTGTATATCAACTATAACATTTATACACACCATATAATGTGCATATATTTACCGAAATACAAACGCGAATATCATAATTAAAATGCATTTCATCCCTCCATCAGCCATCATCGGACACATATACGGTACTTCGGTAAGAATATACTATTTGAAATCTTTTGTGTGGCCCTGTAAATGCTATGTACTTCATATTATGCAAGACAGTAGCGTATAATTTATATTAAGCTTCAGTGACATATATCAATTTTATTATACATGAAAAAGTTCAATATATTTAAAATATGTCACACACAATTCCCCCTTTTACCATTATCTAATGGAATTATTTTGTGTGGCCCTGTAAATGAATAATAGCTACATTTTCACCTTATATTTTATAGAATGCATATTTTAATACCTTTGACAGGGTATAACATCCTTAAAATTCCTTTGAAACCATTTTTCCCCATAGGCCGTAATGTAATAGGAAACTTTTGATTCGCCCTGTAGATAAACTAGTCATAATAGGAACTTCATTTTCAATAGGGTTCGTGCTAGGGTAAAAGTCAATAACGTCCTAAAATTTCATGGCAATCCGAGTATATTAACGATTTTTCCCCATAGGCCGTAATGTAATGGGAAACTTTTGAATCTCTCTGTAGATAAACTAATCATGGTAGATACTTCATTTTCAATAGGTTTCGTGCTAGGGTAAACCTCAATAACGTCCTAAAATTTCATGGCAATCCGAGTATATTAACGATTTCCCCCCATAGGCCGTAATGTAATGGGAATTTTTGATTCGCCCTGTAGATAAACTAACCATGGTAGAAACTTCATTTTCAATAGGACGTGTGCTCGGGTAAACGTCAATAACGTCCTAAAATTTCATGGCAATCCGAGTATATTAGCGATTTTTCCCCATAGGCCGTAATGTAATGGGAAACTTTTGATTCTCTCTGTAGATAAACTAATCATGGTAGATACTTCATTTTCAATAGGGTTTGTGCTAAGGAAAACCTCAATAACGTATAAAAATTTCATAGAAATCCGAGTATATTTACGGGACTTAGAGCGCGGCCAGACGGACAGACGGCCAGACAAACCGAATACATAAGCACTTTTCAACTTTGTTGGAAAGTGCTAAAAAGGGTTTATGTAAATAGAGGTTGCCATGGCGATGAATGTACTAGGATTTTTTTTTAAATAAAGGAACTCAAAAATTAGACAGCTACATGCCAAAAAAAATCTTCTTTCAGAAATTTTTAAATTTATTTTCACACTCATGTAAATAATTGAAAAGTCCGTAAAAATCCATTTTTAAAATCTCGTTTTATTTCTATTCAAAGAAACAGATTTTCCATAAATCTTTTGAACGAGAACAGGTATTTTGCAAAGCAGACAGCTGGGCGCCACCGAGTAGTGGGATTTTTAGACGACCTGTAAATATTTTCAAATATTAAATTTACAAATTTGATTTTTATGAATTCAGATGAAGTATTAATTCATTACTTGAAAGACTTGCGCTTTTTAAAAACAAGTTTTTCTAAATATGAAAATATTTTTATACCAGGATTCTTTTTTAAGCTGTCAAATTAAAGAAAACATATACCATTTAGAGAATTTCAGGTTCATTTAAGAATATTATAATAGTAAGCCCGAACAACGTTTTTTTTTTTTTTTTTTTTTTTTTTTTTTTTTTTTTTTTCTGGTGTGTGTGTGCGTGCGCAGCATTTTTGCTAGACGGTACCCGAAGACAGCGGGGATTCGGTTCGAGATTGGGTCTTTTTTTGAAATTTTGTAGTACCAATTGTAGGTTTATTTAAGAAAATTATTACGGGCACGGGTAACGCCGAGAGACTCCACTATTAGATAATATTTTGCATAATATTAAATTCTATGAAAGAATCAAAATATATTTGTAAATTGTGTTTATTCTTTAAAATCGATTTTTCAAATTTGTTTTTCAAATTTGATACAATATATTAAACGAAAGAATATACATGTATATTGATAGTGGAAGTTAGTGCTAGTACCGGAAATTTCAAAACAGACACATAAGGCGGTATTCATGCGTACATACTTCCATTTGGTTGAGAGTATGTTCTAATTTATAGTCACTATTAACTTTTAACTACTATCTTTACACTACTAAGACAGGTAACTTTTAGAAAAAATGCTTGTATATAAGGTGTTATGTTTATTAGTAAACATTCGCCAAAGGAAATAATGTTTTTTTTTTTTTAATTAAAGCATAATTGTTTAGTTCTTGACAGTCATGATATTGCACAACCTCATTAAACGAAATCCCCACCAAACAATTCTTTTCTGAAATAGGAGAATCCTCATAATCAAGAATTTCAAATTTTTAATTTTGTATCTTTATGAAAGGTCTGAATTTATTATTCAAATTGATTATATGCGCACTGATATTTATGTTTAATAAAATATAAAAATTCTTTACAAATGCTCTTTTTAAAGATTTACTGCTTGAAATTTAATGATTTTCGCTCTTTTAGTTTAAAAATGTTTGAAAACCTATATCTATTGTTCAGATGGTGGATTCTTTCTTCTTGCAAGTTTGCTATTTTTTTTGTTTGTTTAGATTATACGTCTAATTTGATAAATACTCTTATATAAAAGTTTTTTTTTCAAATTTACTGTGCGAAATTTAATGATTTTCTTTGTCAGTAAATATGACGCTCAGAAAAATTTTACTCATTCCTTTATTTTAAGAAAACTCTTAAAAACCTATATTCAAAATTTTATATGATGCCGTCTTGATTCTTGCAAGTTTGCTATTCTAATTATTTAGACTATACATCTAAATTGATAAATGTTCTTTTTTTCAAAGTTACTGCCCGATTTTTTTAAAAATTTCTCATCTGTAAATGTAATGCGTTGAATTATTTTGTTCACTATTTTATTTTTAGAAATCTTTCAAAACATATATTCAAAATTATAGATTGTGGAGGTTTTTTCTACCTTCTCGCAAGTTGTTTATTTAATTGTTCTAATTATAGGCATAACTTTTTTAATTATTGAATGCATTTAATTTTCTTCTGCCATGATTAAATATGCCATTTTACATAAAATATATATAAAGAAAACCCACAGCTCTAGTAGGATTGTATCAAGAAAACATATAAATATATATTAATCAAAATAAGATAATTTTTACCTAAAGACTGTACTATCCAACCATTATGGGAGAAACCATAAAAATTTTAACAGGAATTCAATATGTAGCGATGCAGCATCATTTAACTTGCCAAATTTATAATTCCAGTTACTCAGTGGTTACGAAAAAACAAAAAACATCCCAGTAATATGAAAAAAAAATAACATTCATAATGTGAATGAGCACATGTAAAACTGAATGTTGGTGTTTCATAGACCTGCCAAATTTAGGATATTCATATTTATTTGTATTACAAACACCCTGGTTAAATTTTAAATATCATCTGAATCATAAAGATTTTAACATGAATTCAAAATGTAGCGATGCATCATCATTTAACTTGCCAAACTTATGAATCGAGTTACTCAATGGTTACGAGAAAAATAATAAACATCCTAGCATTATGAAAAAAAAAAAATCATAATATGAATAAGCACATGTAAAATTGAATGTTGGTGTTTCATAGACCGCACAATTTTAGGATATTTATATTTATTTTTATTGCAAACATCCCGGTTGAATTTAATACATACAAACAGTGGAATTTACCCATTTTTACTATTTTTAATGTTTAAATTTACTACATTTAGAAACTAAAATTCATTTGCCAAAATCATGAAATTTCTTTTTCTTATCTTCCTTACAGTAACTTCTTTTGTTATACAGAACAAAGTATCATGCAATTAAAAAGTTTTCATGTTATTTTTCACAATTTTGTAAAACTACGGTACATATAGTGATGGATGTTTCACATGTGCAAGTAGATACCTCTCACCCGACACTTCAAATTTGTAATATTACAACTCTATGTTACGTGCTAGAACTATAACGTCAAAGGTCACTTGTCGATTTTTAAATATTTTGTTGATTATTTAGAAAATACATGGCAATTTCTTCTGGAACTTTATAAATATAAATCATATGTTTGACATTATATTTCTCCAGTGAAGTTTTAGTCACAGCGGTGAACAACAAATTAAAAAAAAAGGAAAATTATTATTGCGATCACTTTGAAAAATAAAGTGGTTTTGAAGCTAAAGCAAGGGATTATGTGGATGTGTTCATTCACATAATAGATGCATGGTTGCTTTTTTGAAAAAGTTCAAGAAATTTTTCCAAGATTTTTATTAATAGATTGCAGGATTTTCAATCATACTTAAGATCACTTTCTGAAAATTCACAAAGAGCAATAGCAGCAACACAGTACAAGTAGAATGTATGAATATTAAATAACTGATATATGAGCATTTCTGTGGAATTATTTTTAACTGCGTAAGGTCAAGATAAAAATATAACCGATATATATATTACGCACTTTAGCAGTTAACAGTATAGGGTAATTTTATATAAAAAAAAACAGTCGAATTTTGTATAGTTTAAGAAAGTCTTCTGTGATATAGTAAACAAAATTTCAGATACTCTCGAAAAGTATATGAATAATAAGTTTTTTTAACAAAATTGTGATCATATCGTCCGTCGATTTTTTTTCATCGCCAATAATAAACGCGCATAATATACAGCACTATTCTTAAAACATACCATTAAAATTATTATATTAACAATAAATGATAATCTAAGAGAATTTTTTGTGTACACCTGTAAATGCTGCAAAATTCCTTTTCATGGCGAACACAACGTAGCCAACATCAATAAAATGTATCAAGTATACCATTACGAGTATATTTAAAATATTTAGAGCATGGACAGACGGACCAACAAAAGTCAAAGTTACTTTATAATATTATGAAAAGTGTTAAAAAATCGCAGTAAGCAATTTATAGAATCCTTGAATAATTCTTTCATTTTGAGGGATAATAAAATTCCCCGTTCCACCATATTCTAATCTCCCCTCTTCTTCTGAACAGCTGTCATGTAATTAAACAACATTCTCTCCTGCCCTTTTGAATCTCATTATCTTTCTTTTTCCCCTCCTCGTAAAACTCACGTCATTAGTGTGATTCTCTGATTTATATTGTATGGGAATAATCCTCTCATCATGCATTTTATACTTTTCGTCTGACACCTTCAGAAGACGGGCTTACAATTTTATCATAAATGTTTGCGTCATTTGCGAAATAATATTTATGTTTGGTAAATCCATACATTCTTTAAAAATTCTTGAATTTCATAATAATAATGATAATAATAATAATAATAATAATAATAATAATAATAATAATAATAATAATCTGCAGTAAAGTAAATGATTTTCTATCATCCCCCAATAAATACAGCTTTCATAAAAAAACTCCATATTTTTTAATATTTATGTGTTTTTAAGAGTAATAATATTTAACTGAATGGTAACATAAAGGGTTTTTTAAATTATAGTAGTCTGTAACATGATATCTATTAAACTAATCGGCATTTAATTAATTACCTATTTCAATTAAACTATTTGCTTTAAAAAAGCAGTTTTTTGATATTAAACTTTTGCACGTGCTCAAAGTTATTGAATGAAAATTTCATTCGCCATTTTGTGTCAGATTGAACAATAACCCTGTCATAGATTCCTACTGCAAATATTACCAGCAAACGTGTGTGAATGTTATTAATACTTTATTTTATCAGAAAACTTTGTTGTTGCGTTATTCATATAAATCAATAATCGACGAAATTAGAATAATTATAGCAGAAACTGTCAACTATGAATAAATTAGTGTTTAAAATAAAAAAAAAATGTAAAAAAAAATGAATAAATGTAATATTAATAATATATATTCCACAGTAAATAAATAAGAATTTATATTATAAATAAATATTTTGATATATTTATTTAAATAATTATCTTGTAAATTGCCCAACCATTCAATCCATATATTTTGGATGCGAAAAGATAGCGAATCGATACAAATATGTGAACTTTTTAAATAAATTTTCATGGATTCCGTTATGAATAACTTTAAATAAAAATTAGATTATTTAGCTAGACCACGGATAATATCCAAATTAAAAAAAGCGCGTGATATATGTAATTTAATTTCAATAGTTATTTACTACAGCTTTTCACATTCATTATGTTTGTACTTTTTTTTCTATTGACATTGTGAAAATGACTCGATTAAAAAGAGTTGGAACATGTAAATAAAAATTTTTAACGTATTTTAAATGTTTTTATTAACACAGCAACGTCTTATAAGAAAAATATTTATTTATAATATAAATGCTTACTTTTTCGTTGTTGAATATATATTATTAATAATACGATCTTGTTATTAATGGACGTAATTAAAACTTACTATACTGTTAAAACTAATGGTGACATATTGCACCTTTTAGGGGTGAAAGGCTTGTCTCACTGGTGACACTCCTAAAAGAGCCAGAATGGCACCTTTAATTAGGGTGAAAAGATGGCACCCTTAATCCAGAGTGTCCAATAATAAAAAATATAAAAATATACAAACCGACTTTTGGCCGTTGAAGGATTCGAACTCACAACGTCTGATTACAAGCTCAGCGTTCTAACCACTCGGTCATCGAGCTCACCTTCAATCACTCATAGCCATAGATTTTACTTGCCGTCACAGAAAACAGAAAGACACACGTCACAGCGCATGCGCATGGTTCCAGTCACCCGATGAGATGCCACATTGCTGCCAATACGAAGTACATGGCACCTTATTTAACTCCAATCACCCAGTAAGAGACCTGTCGACACTGCAACCACATATCCAAGCCCCTATGGCACCCTAGGGTTCCAAATAGCACCGGATTGTCACCTTCACTTTTAGCAGTGTACTGTTATTTTTCACACTGAAAATTAAAAAAAAAATTATTTAAAGAATATATATTCGTATATCTATGTATTAATATGTGTAATATGTGTAAATGTATTATGTTGATTTTTAACAAGTGATAATAAAAAAAGCAGCAATATCCACTGGTCTCGTAGGCATATCACAAATCATTTTCGTATCCTTAGTCATCCAGATAATCCAGTTAGTTTTATTTTTATTAATTTTGTTGTTTACGAATTATTTAGTTCCGTAATTTATAAACAATGTTATTTTCAAATTAGAAAAATTTAAATGTTGCTAAAAAAGAAAAAACACCAAAAAGTATTTAAAATTGAAAGGTTTTATACAAGCATCTAAATAAAATGCATGCTTAATAATTAGATCATTTTCTTTTAATTCTTTAAGCAGCTGAATAATTACATTTTCCGTTATATATTTTCTGTAATTCACTTTGTTTTGATGTAAAAAATAGATACATATTAAAATATATATATAATAAACCTACTTCAAAGAATTGTTTCTTACATTTGTCTTTTTGAGACAAAATTTTATTGTTATCAACATGAACATCTCGCACGTGTCAAATTACACCCACCTCGAATGCCGCCGCGAGATATAAATAAACCCCTTTAAAGCGACCACGTTCCATTCTAATAAAAATTGGTCGCTCCAAGAGGTGGTCACTTGGTGTACATGTTTAAATTTACAGTTTAATTGTTGAGAAAGGTGAAAATTAATGTTGTTAAAATTTATTATTTACATAAGAAAAAAGTATAAAAAATTAACTATCAAAGCAAAAGTTTGTTACATAAGTTAAGTACTGCAGAGTTTAAAAAATTAATACAATGACATTTGTTTTCATTTTACGATTTTGTCTTTTATAACTTTTTTTTTCAAGTGTTTTTGAAAATCAGTAAAGAAATGCATTTTTTTTTTTGGGGGGGGGGGGGGGAGGGGCGGGAACAAATAATGAAAATTTCGTCACTTGAGTGTTTTTTGACCATCAGTTATAATTTGTTGCCAGAGTGAAATTCTTTGCCTAAAAAGACAAAAAAGGGATTATGCACTTAAAAATTACCAGATTGAAAAAAAAATCTAAATTTAGTTTAGGAGAGTTCGATAAATACTCGCTATCCAGAATCATTGTTCAAATAATACCGTCTTCAAGCAATTTGAAAGAAAAATGGAATTTCTTTCATTTTCTTATATATATATATATACATACATATATATATATATATATATATATATATATATATATATATATATATATATATATATATATATATATATATATATGTATGTATGTATATATGTATTGGTCACTCATGAAGGGAGTTCAATTGGGATGGTCTCTGAATGGAGGTAATATTAGTATAGAGCCTATGGGAATAAATTTTGTTCCATAAAAAATGGTTGTTCAGGGAAGTGATTGCTTAATGGAAGTTTTTGCACAGCGAGCTTTCACATTACATATTAATCAATAAAAATATTCTGTGATTATTTATGTAATGTCCACTATATGCACACTTATATATATATATTATATCTATACTAATAAAAGAACAAATCGCTCTGTCTGTCATTGTGTGTCTCTGTGTGTCTGCGATAGGTAGCAAAATCTATGGGACGTACGAGGCTCAACATTTTTATGAGAAAAGCCCAATATCTCTTCTGATGCACCTGAAGCTCAGAATTTTAATATTTTGATTAATTTCTGATATATTAATTACGAAGTGGAACTCACTTTCTTCAAAAAGTTATTTTTTTTAATGTTCGGGGAAAGAAATCGTTTGCACATGCGCACAAACCCTTTTACGCACCTAAACGAAAGAAAAAGCATTTATCGGCGTTTATTTCTGTTTTTGGATCATTATGTTTAAATCCAAATCAACCGAACTGCTCGGCGCAGTTAAACTTAACAGACATATTTCGAAAGATCATACTTTTAGCTCTCAAATGCTATAATCAATTCGAAATAATGTTGCAGTTAACGATTTAAAAAGAAATATTCAAAAAGAGTGGTTTTTTCCAAAACCATTTTTCTCCCTTTTGTCAATGCTCTTCCAAGGTGTAATTTTTAAAATGTAAGCAAAATAGATACAAAATAGAAGATATTAAAGTTCAAACGTTCTTCTAACCGATGGTGCAATTGGTTTTAAAATATTTGGATTTTAACCCTTTAACACTGTCAAAAGAAGGTCATTTTGCGACTCGCAGAGAGGATATTTTTCTATGCTAAAATTATTTTAACGCACATATTTCAACTCAATCTTTTAAAATCTTCTCAATAGAACAAATTTATACTCCCTACAGAAAATTCCAAACTTTCGGACCGATAGAAATATTTTTTACGAAATAAAATGTGCGAAAAATTTGATGAAATCAATAAAAACAGATCGTTTTCATTGCGGTTTTGCCTTAGCAAAGCGCAATCCTATGGGTACCGGCAAACAAAAAACATATTCTTAAAACTTAAAAACATTCTTATAAACTATGATGCAATCGGTTTTAAAATATAAGATTTAATCCTTTCAAATACACCGGCAAAAGGAGGTCACTTTGCAACTCACAAATAGAATATTTTTTCTACGCTAAAAGTATCTAAGCGTACATATTTCAGCACAATCTTCGCAATAGCCCAAATTTATACTCTCTTAAAAAAATTAAAACATACGGACGAGTAGAAATATTTTTTATAAAATAAAAAGTGCGAAAAATTTGACGAAATCAGTAAAAACCAGATCGTTTCATTGCGGTTTTGCCTTTGCATGGCGCAATTGTATACGTTCTGAAAAACAGAAAATATTTTCTTAAAGCTAAAACACTTTTATAATCTATGGTGCAATTTCTTTAAATAAAATACGAGATTTAACCCGTTCAAAGACATCGCAAACACGAATCACATCCTGACTCATGGAGAATACATTTTTCCTACTCTAAAAGTGACTAAATGTCTGTATTTTAGCACAATCTTTTTAGAGGCTTCTAATAAACCAGATTTACATTACTTACAAAAATTTTGGAACTTTCGTATGGATATTTTTTTTTTTTTTTTAGAAAATAAAATATGTGAAATTTTTTATGAATTCAGTAAAAACCTGAGTGTTCCGTCGCGGTTTCGTTCGCTTTCGGTAAGCATAGTTTCAAAAAAATCAAATTACATAGAGAATAAAATACCAAACATCATGTGCCTTAAGTTCAATAACTTTTCGCGATTTTTCCATTTAAAAATATAAATTTTGACAAAATGACTTAAAGATATAAAATCATAGAAATTTGACTTTAATTTAAGGGCCATTTAGAAAACAAATAACACATTTGAAAACTGAATAACATCACGGGCCTGGGCAACGCCGGGAAGGTCAGCTAGTACACAATAAAACTATTTGTAATTATCAGCAAGTTAAAATATATATATATATATAATTTAGTCCATTTTTTCAAAAACTGGTTAACTAAACGGGCTTTTAAGAATGATATCCAAAGTCGAAACTAACATTAACATGAAAAAATTAAGATTATTTCCTATTCAAACCTGAACAGCGACAAAAGATATAGATAAGTGCTGATCCCCCCCCCCCCCCGGTTTGCGTTGCATTTTGATAAAATCGTTTTATTGACCCGTTCCAGAATTCCAATTGATATTCATTTAAATCCTTTTGTTAAAAATATCTCTCATTATGACGCGAAAGTGATGATGATATCATAAAAATTTTGGCACATCCGAGTAAAAAACCAGGAACAATGCATTTTATATTTTAAAAAAGTAAAGTACTACCATGTTGTTTAAATTTTCCTTAAATTTTCCTATAATATTACATTTTCCTTACGATTGGTCACAGTTTTCAAAATTTAAAGCTTATAAATTGAATAAAAGTGTAGAAATAGTCTTAGAGACAAATATATTAACATTCGGTCCCGATGATATTGCAATCGGACATTCTGTGAACTAAGAGATTGAATATAGAAAAAGAAATTTTGTAAATAGAAATATTCACTACATAGTTATGCATGGACATACAAAAAAATTGCAACAGACAATTAGAGAAAAATTGTTTGATCCGGGTGTCAGCCAGTTCTGAATAATTCATTAAATTCGTATTAATTCAGTTAAATTTTTAATATTTTCCTCTTTTAAGTATTAATCTACTATTTTGAATTTTGTCATGTTTCTTTTTATTTCTTAAATACGGGACAATTTTAAGCATCTTGTATTTCAAAATAATAAAAAACAAATCTCCTTTTTAAAATTATAGATCAGTAAATAGCAAATTTCAAATGCAGATATATATTTTATGGAAAATTTAAACTATGAAGTTGTGGAATTCAAGTTAATATAGTAAAATTCAACATCAGTAATTTTATTAGAATTACCTAGGTAGAAATGTACATCAATAGTCTAGACTAAAAAAATACAATCTGCGTCTATTATTAAATGAAAACTTTTCCCATTAATTAGATTCCTCTTTAATTATTCTCAGATTATGGGAAAGCGTGACAGCTTATTATCTGAAATTCTGAATATCTTATTTCCCCAGAGGGTCTGCCCCACTCTATGACTCTAGCAAAGATTATCAAATAGTTTACACTTCGAGAGTGACGTGCGACAGATTTTTACGTAATTTAAAAGAATTTAAAGAAGATTACTGAATATTAATGAATTTTCCCCACAAAATATTTTTACCGTAAAGGCGATTTAATTTTGATGGAAAATAATGATGTCAAAAAATATAAGGCACATAAAATATAAATAGATACTCACACTGTATTATAAATAAAATTATTTTTATGTTTCTATTTTTTTATTTTCTTAGCATATCAAATTGCATGAAATATTATAAAAATTTGTGTAAATTTCTATATTTTAGAAATTTATTCATAAAATATAACGCTTTGCTCCTTAAAAGTTCAGTTAAATATTGTTTGAATGATTCAAAACAAAGGGGTTGTTCTTAAAGAAAACCTTTAAATTGGTCAAATAATCTCTAAATTGATTAATTCTAATACTAATGGCTTCTACTTCTCCCTCTAGAAAACTTTACTTTAGTAAACAGAACGCAACCGAATGTTGTTTTGGAAGTAAATGATTTGTCATGATAAAAAGTTGTGACTATTATTGTCCAAAATCGATAGAAAAGTGAAAAGTTGTGTCTCCTGATAATAATAAAAAGTATGTTAATATGTATTATAAAATGTAAATAGATATTTTTATCTCATTAAATGTTTAGTTAAAGAAATGTTTAGAGCGAAGATTTACTTTGTTTGATCTAACACTGATATGTCTTTTTTTTCCTTATTTTGTTTTCCAGACTAGATAATAATTTTAGAATGTTTTTTATATTATTTTATGATTAACATATTCGGAAGATTTACCTGACTTTGATATTTATCTTGATTTTTTTCATAGCTTTTCAAACAGATTCAGAAATGAATATGTCCACCATGATTATTAGAATTATTTCAGTAACTCTTGTTATCTCATATTTTTTACAAAATAATATCACAAATATATATATGTAATCTCGAAATTTTTATGATTGTATAGAAAAAATAGATCTGCCAATAAACATAAAAAATTACAGATTTTAAATTTTTAATGGTTACTACACTGTAAAAAAAATTCAAGAGGTTACTAAAAATTTTTTAGTAAATTTGTATTCCACAGAATTTTTTAGTAACCATTACAAACTTTTTTTTTTGAAAGTGAAAAAAGCATTTCTTTTGTAAACTGAACAAAAGAATTTTTTGTATAACTAACTTAAAAATTTTTAGTATGAGCCACCAAGCAAATTTTAGTAATAGCTCCAAAATTATTTTTAATAACCATTACGTGCGCCCGAAGGGCAGGAGGTTCCTTCGAACTGCATCCAGACTTCTGAAGCGGAAGATTTTCGGCAAAACTGCAATAGATGGCAGCACCAAACAT
This sequence comes from Maratus speculifer, assembly GCA_964019185.1. Taxonomy (NCBI): domain Eukaryota; kingdom Metazoa; phylum Arthropoda; class Arachnida; order Araneae; family Salticidae; genus Maratus; species Maratus speculifer. The sequence continues at coordinate 304,653,243 of OZ025291.1, read as the reverse complement.
TGCTAACTGATCGGACAGGATTTTCATAATCTCTTTGCTAACGAGTACTTACACTACATACATTCGGGGCGTATTTGGCGGTGGCCAGTATCGAACCCGGGACCTTTTAGTCTGGAGTCAGTTACTATAACCACTATGCTATCAAGGCCACACAAAGTGAGTTTTAGTAATAGTTATTAAAAATTAAAACTATTAACTCTCTTCGTTGCTAACTTTTTTCTAGTAATTCTTACAGATTTTCTTGTAACCGACTAAGATTACTAAAAAAATTTTAGTAATTACAAGGATCACTAAAGTTTTTTTAGTAGATCGACCCTTTTTTTTGCACTGTAGGTACTTTAAAATTATATATATATATATATATATATATATATATATATATATATATATATATATATATATATATATATTTACATACAGTGTATGAATACAGTGCAATAATTAATTCACTTATTTTGACGTTTGTAAAAAACACTGGTTATCAGTAATTTGTTGTTCCATTAAATTTCTTATCTAATCAGGTCTTTAACTTTATGAAATGACTAGCGGCCTTCGCCCGCTACGCTGGTCGGTTTATCTAAAGAAATCTTGAAGAAGTAGTTAGATAAGGTTCAGACATACATTAAAAAAAAAAAAGCAAGTCGATCATTCAAAAAACGTTGGGAAATATCAAATATTTACTGTAATTTTTTAAGAAAAACAAAGTTTCGAAAAAAAAATTAAATCGAAAAAAAAATTACACTGACATATTAATGCAAGGAAATTTTCCCAGAGAGAAAATTCGCCTTGAATACAATATTTCAAATTCTTTTAATTGCTTATAGGCGTTAATGCCAACATAGTGAAAAAAAATTCCATGCTGGGAATCGAACCCGGGCCATCAGTATGGCGCACTGACGTTCTACCGACTAAACCACATGGAACGACAGCCAGCTTGAAACTTTCTCATACTTAAGTAGACTGGCGAAAACATAACGATAGCGCGTTTTAAAATCGCACAGTGACATCTATTGGATTTTATATGTACTAAAAAACGTTATGTACTAAAAAACGTGAGCAGCGCACCTAATAGTTTCTTTTGTTTCTTTTTGTTACTTTTTTGTCTGTTGTCCGATTTTGATGAAACAAAGCCTATACACTGCCCGGGAGTGTGCATTCTTCATTAGTGAAAACCGCATAAAAATCCATTCAGTAGTTACGAAGATAACCTCGAACAAACAGACAGACAGACAGACAGACAAAAAATTCAAAAAAATTTTTTTTGTGTTTCATTGGTTTTCTTTTATCGCCCTGACTCCATTTTTGTCAATTATCTTCAATGTACAGACACACCGGGTCCTACTGTTTTATTATATGTATAGATTTCATGCTTAAAAAAATTCTTTTTTAGGTTTCTTGATCCGGAATGTAATTTACATAACACATCCTTTACTAAAGAAGAAGGAGTAGATGTATTATGAATTGAGCTACCATTAACTTAGTGACATTATACAGTTCAATGTAGACATATATTTTTTTATAAAGCATTTTATTTAAAATATTTAATTTTAAAAGCTGCAGTAAACACACATATTTTCGCACGCATCGGCACACCTAATTTAAGAATTTTTGTTACTGATATTTTGCAATTTATAAAATAGATTTTTTAATTGTTTTGGATATAATACTAATTTACTTATTTTTAAGAGTGTACCTCATATTAGACTTTTATATGAAAAAATAATTATGTAAAAGGTATTACATAATGAGTTCTTGAATTATTTGCTGTTCATTATACCACTTCTATATCAGTTCTTAAAATTTAACGACTTTTCATAACTTATATAAAGTATATTTGCATAAAAGTTATTTATAAAATAAATGAATTTTTAAAGAAAAACGAAATTAAAAAATACTTTATTGAAATTTTTCGTAAAGTTCAATATTTTCAAATAATTATGTGAGCCAAATAAATAGCGATATTAATTGGAAAATTGTTTGTAATCATTAAAGAAAGTGAGTTAAATATGGTATTTAGTTGGACTTAGTGAATAATTTAAAAAAGAGTGTATTTCTCTGGAAAATCTTTAACATTTTTTGAGTAACTAAAACTTAAAAAGTTGTTATTCATATTAATATGAAATATTTAATAACATTAAAAATATTAACGCCTAAGAAATTTATTTTTATATTTGGAAAACATTTACATTTATAAAATATTAGATACACAATCAAATTTGTATCTCGTTGAAATATTACTAATGTGTACATTTGTAAACTACATTTATCTAACAAAAGTTTTCAATATATCACCGAATCTTTTTCTAACTAATTGAAAATGACTTCTTTAGCAATAATAAAAAAATGAATTCTCAGATTCTTAGTTTCGAATTTATAAATTAATTACTTTATAATAAACTTTATTAATCTAATAATATGTTATTTTTGTTTATTTTCACTCTTCATCGAAAGTGATTATAAATATAAATATAGTTCATAAAATTTGCAAGCTAATTCAAATACAGTTTTATTTAAATAAGAATTTTGTTGAATTACTAAAATTGTTTCAGTAATAAAAAATCTTTATATTAGAGGAATTGTTTTAAAAATGCTTTTGCTCTGAAAATAAATAGATTTTTACCGTTAGCTTGAAGGTATTTTTTAAGTACTAAGCAGAATTTATATGAAAACTTCATTGTTGACGACGCTATAAATTTTGTATAAGAGTATTGTTTAAAATGAAGGGTAATAAACATAGTAAACTTTACGTCACCAATATAGTGCAATAAATAAATGAAAATTACATTTTAAAAATCTAGTAGCTCTGAATATACTGAACTTGTAAATTATACGTGAATAACAGGGCTCGAAAAATCTACATGCCCGACATCAGTGTTGTTAGACGGCGACTTTTTAAAAATTCAGATTGGCACCACTTCTTTGGATTGGTAAAATTACGTTTCGTTTAATGACATATTAATCAAGAGGAATTTTATCCTTTAATAAAAGTGGTGCCAATCAAATTTTTAAAAAGTCGCCGTCTAACAACACTAATGTCGGGCATGTAGATTTTTCGAGCCCTGGTGAATAATAATAGTAAAATGATTCTGTTGTTCTTAGGTAAAGCATTAGTGCATTAAAAAACTGATAAGGTAAATTTTCTGCCAAACGTGTATATAATTATCGTACATATTTTTGTTTCATATGTCGTTAAGGATAATTGGGAGAAATTTAGCTACAGCTGATTACTCACAGTAAATTTAATTATTTAATGTCAATCAGCGTACAGTATTAAGAAAAACAGAGTTGAAAAAACTGCAACTAAAAAAGTTCACCTCCTATAGTATTTTTTAAACCGATGTGGATAAGATTACAAGTCATTAAATTAATAATTATTTGCTACATCATTTTCGAAAACAAGACAGATGAGTTTTTCAAAATTTCCAAGACTTCGAAGCGATAAAACTATTAATGGTTTTCTTTTATAATCTTTCTGAAAGTAATAACGCCCATTAACGTTCAGAGCAAAGGCATTTTTATTTACTAAACAGTTATTTCCATCGTAAAGCTGTAATTCCCGAATACTTAATGGCCGTTTTAAATAGTAAGCTCAGAGACAAAATTCACTTTATAAGGCTTAAAAATACGGGAAGATAAGGTACAACTATGTCATAAAAAATTAAGAGGTAATAAGAAAACGCTACTTTCATATGACGGAGCCAGATCTTTAAGGATCATTACAACTTTTTGGTAATAAATAAATAAATACACTTTTAAAATCTGATTTTCCTTTAAACATATTTTAAGGAACAAAGGGTTCTCAAAAGAGTAAAAACCAAACAAAAAATTTGATTTTTATTCAATGTGTTGCTAACATGTTAAAAAATACATTATATGTTTTTAGAAAATATATTTTGAACCTTTAAAAAAGTAATGAAAAGAACAGATAACAAATGTATGTTTTTTAAACATTTTTTTCACTATATACATATTTAAAACGTTACATGCGTTAATTTTTTTATCACAATCGAAAATGTACCTAAGGAACCATCATGCTATGTGCATTGTGCATCCATTTTTAAAATCTGTTTTTTTTTAATCGTGTTAAATCATTAACATAAAACACTATTTACTAACTGTTATTTTTGGAATGACAATTTTCATTTTACTTACCCATCATACGTAGTACAGGGTAAGTCTTGCAATCGTTTTGAAAATCGAAAAATTTTTTTGACGGATTTACACGTTTTAGATACTGGAGATTCCGAAAAACATATTTTTAGAAAAAATTTTTTGCCTTCCGTCTGTCTGTCTGTCTGTAAACGCTCTTTATCCCGAACAAATTGAGATAGAGAATTGAAATTTTATATGTAGTTAGTATGTAAGAATGGGACGAACCCTATTTAATATCAGCAACCTCGATTATCCGGAACTATTTTTTTCGGACTCTCGAAAAATTCGCTCTGATGAAAGGTATGTAAAAATTTTCGAATTTTTTTGTTCTAAGGAATGGACGTAAAAGGCAATAAAATAACACACATTTTGCATATAGAACAAAGTCAATCGGATTATTAGTTGCCGAGATATCTGTAATCTTGTTTTCCACATTCTTCGATTTTTCATGACCCTGTATTTCATACAAATTTCAATTCAGAGGTATATTTTAATTGGAAATGAGACGCTTCATCCGACACAGTTAATTGTTAGTTAATATAATTATTATTTTTGGAGTTATAAGGATGTTTCTTTTACGCAGTTCGGTACTACTTGAGTAGTTTGGCGTTTTATATAATTTGTCAAAATTGGTACATCAGAAGTTGTTTAATGTAGCATTACTATGTGTATTAACAATATTTAAATTTTGTTTATGAATTGCAATGCATTGTATAAATAGTTTCACATGTTTTATTTTCATATACATATGCATGATGGGTAAGTATTACGGTGGCCCCCAACGACTAGTTTTGTAATGTGGTGAGTCTGAATATAATTAACTTTCAGAGTACAGGCATTTTTTTTTACTAAACAGTTATTTTCACCGTAAAGCTGTAATTCCCGAATACTTATGGCCGTTTAAAATAGTAAGTTCAGAGACAAAATTCACTTTATTATACAGGAAGATAAGGTGCGTCTGTGTCATGAAAAATTGAGAGGTAATAAGAAAACGGTACTTTCATATGACGGAGCCAGATCTTTAAGGATCGTTATAACTTTTTGGTGATAAATAAATAAATACATTTTTTTAATCTGATTTTCATTTAAACATATGTTATGGAAACAAAGGTTTTTGAAATGACCAAAAATCAAACAGAAAATATGATTTTTGATTTTTAGTAGCGGTGTTAATAACATGCTAAAAAAGTCTACTTTATAAATATATATAGGACAGTTGCACCATAAACTTTAACTAATAATAACACATTTCTCAGTGGTGCACAAAACAGGAATTTTAATATACATTAGTACATATTAAAATAAAATAAAATTTTCAACGTTTCGCGCCGTCTTCTGCGGGCGTCTTCAGGAAAATATGAAATGGAAGGACTACGTTTGCATCTTAGTAGAAATATCTCTCGAACAAGATGCAAACGTAGTCCTTCCATTTCATATTTTCCTGAAGACGCCCGCAGAAGACGGCGCGAAACGTTGAAATTTTTATTTTATTTTAATATGTACTAATGTATATTAAAATTCCTGTTTTGTGCACCACTGAGCAATGTGTTATTATTAGTCTACTTTATGTTGCTAGAAAATGTGGTTTATACTTTTAAAAGAACAGACAAAAAATTATGTTTCTTTTTCCCTCTATACACATTTAAAACGTTGCATGTGTTAATTTTATTACGATAATAATAAATGTACTGAAGGAAAAATCATGGTACAAATATACGCTTCCGTTTTGGAATCTGTGTGTTTTAAATAGTGTTAAATCATTAGCATAAAACATTATATACTAACAGTTATTTGTGGAAGGACATCTTTTAATTTTATCTCTTAATTTTATTTATTAAGATTATTAAAATACTTATATTGTATCTTAACATGAGAATGCCTAAAAAATATGAGAAAACATGAGAAACTACATGACATGAGAAAATTCTCATATCATGAGAAAATTCCTTTTTGATTATGTAACCATTTGCTGGCTTAAGAAAATGGATGCATAATTTTTCAATAAAGTTTGTTGAACCCGAGACAGAACGCATGGGTTACAGAATCACTCCTTTCAGAGAATTGCACCAGTCCCGTATAAAAATTTTTGTCTGTATCAAACCATCCTTTCAGTACCCTTCAGTCTGACAATCCCCTTGCTATAATGCAAGTAAAGAAATGAAAGGTATGTAGAAATAAAGGAAATACAAGTAAAAAATAACATTATACCTATAGGTATAATGTTATTTTTACCTGTCTTTCCTTTCTTCGCGTAAAACAATCATTTTTTGGAATCCATGTGGCGACTCAGTCTTTCCAAACGACCGTTAGCGCTTCGAAATTTCTCATTCTGAGCAGCGTTGTTTTCTGTTCTGAAATATTTCTGTTTCTATTGTTTGGTACATTATTTTTAGTGAAAAATGCACTTATTGAAGATAAGCAAATCATTTTTTTCTGATTTATTGTATATTTTTTGTGTAAAACTGGCTGGGGTGATCCAGTCACTTCTTTTACGTCGCAGTTGGGTTTGAGCCTTCGAACATAAAAAAATGATTTCTCAACTAAAGAAATATACTTATTTATATACCTTTTTAGTAAATTTAAGCATTTATTGTTTCTAATCAAAATATAGTTTTTCATGATTCGTGGTACGTTTTGCTGTAAAACTTCTTGCAGTGATTCAGTCACCACGCGCGATCTCCAAAGTCATAGTTAGATGTGCACCTTATAAAAGGTTAAGAAATAAAATAAAGTAACGCACAAAATACTTTGAAAAGTGAAGCAACTAAACTATTTAAAAAATTAACAGTTTTAAAATTTATTAGCAACATTCAGTTTGCTGAAAAGTTTTGAAGTGGTTAATGATTTTTAAATAGTTGTTAAATTATTAAAAATATAACACTACTTTCTAACATTTATTTGTGGAAAATAGAAAAAAATAATTTTTAAAGTCCACATTTTTTTAACTCTGAAAATCTTATTTTCATCGTTAAACAAGTTAAGTTAATTGAAAAAAGTGTCTTTAATTAATTTAAGATTGTTTCTAAACATGAAAAAGCATTTTGTATACTTTGTGAGATATGGGTGTCTGCTACATATGTTATAAACTTTTTTGCAGTTTTGGATACACTTCCTCCCCCTTGCGATATCATGCATTATAAATCCATGAATCCGTTCCTTCTAATAATATTCTCATTTGTATCCACAAACTCTTACTGAATCTTATTTTTTTTCTTTTCATTTATTTTTACATGTTTGAATTCATGCACATATATGGATATACATTTATTAATCTTATACTTTACAAATTTAAATGAACGAAAGAAGTTAATAAAATATCACTATTTTATATGAAACAACATTATATCCAATAACACAGCGTTAACAGATATACATACATAAATGCACAAATAAAGTAAGAAAAAGGGAGCAAACATCTGTTTCGAATCTACTAACGAGATTCTTCTTCACTGCAAAAACTCAGCCAGCTAGACAAGGCAAAACTGAGCAAAGAGACAGAGAGACGGAGGCTTATATACCCGCTACGAGAACGATCCCGCCTAAAGGTAAGCAACCAATGAAAAGAAAGCAGGCCGAAACAACTGGGTGGACAAGTAGCGACATCTACCGGAGAACAAACAAAACAAAAACTAAAAAGCGAGTGGAAAAAACGAGGAGAGAATTAAATTAAAGATTTCCAAATGCTAGGAAAATAAGGAGTACTTGATAAGTCATTAACTAAGGAGTGAGAATTTTTAATAATGTGGTAAGCTTCCCAAAAATCAAGATCAAGAATGGAAGGACACGTATAGATGATGGTGGCTGAAGAAAAGATAAATTTAAAAGTTGTGATGACCAACAATATTGAGCAATAGAAGAGCTTTTAAGCTCTTGATTTTTGACATACATTTTATGTTCAGTTAAACGAAATCTTAGAGCACGTTTAATCTGGCCGATATAAGAAAGACCACATTTTCAAGAAATTTGGTAAATACCCCAGTTATCTAAGCGATCAATGGGGTGCTTAAGATTTGAAAAAGCAATTTTATTAACAGGAGAAAAATAATATTGAAATCGAACCTTTTTAAAATTTTAGCAACTTTTTGATTGATTTTGTGGGAAAAGGGCAAAACAACCAAAGTATTGGAGTTCAAATTAAAGTTTTTCTTTCAGATTGGGTAGATTTTGTCAATTATCTATGAATTGAATCTATAATATAAGGAGAATAACCACGATCAACAGCAATAGCTTTTAGATAATTAAGTACATCACTGAGTAACTGAGGATTTGAACAAATATTGGAAGCCCGGAAAATAAAGTTTTAAAAGCCGCAACTTTCTGGTTAGGAGGATGAAAAGAATATCTGTGAGGTGGAAGACTGATAGCAAAAGGTTTGCGAAAGACAGTAGTCTGAAAATTATCTTCATTGCGATTAACGTAAGAAAATTGGAGCTTTCTTCTCATTGGTTGCTTTCCTTTAGGCGGGATCGTTCCCGTAGCGGGTATATAACCCTGCGTCTCTCTGTCTCTTTGCTCAGTTTTGCCTTGTCTAGGTCGCTTAGTTTTTGCACTGAAGAAGAATCTCGTTAGTAGAATCGAAACAGCTGTTTGCTTCCCTTTTCTTACTTTATTTGTGTATTTATAATCGTTGGTTTTCAATCTTTAAACATTTTTGCACAAAGGCTTTATTTGCTATTTTAATTTTCAGGTATGTTTGAAAGTGTTCAAAAAGTAAATATTTAACCCACTCATGCATACAGCCTCATATGAGGACTGATATTTATTGCATTATCAAGCAAAAAAAATAGCATTCATTTATGGAGATTTTATTTGCAAACAGATAATAGCTAGCATGCTGCGAAATAATAAAATTATTGTAGAATGTGTTCGCATTCATCGCACACACAAAAATATAGAATATACACACACGAAAATGTGAATACTGAAAAATATTATATGCATGAGAGGGTTAAAAAAAGCTACACCTATCTTACTACAAACCAGCAATTTTGAGTTCAAAATGTAGTCGTTAAAATTTGCTTAGTCTAAATCCCAAAGAAGGTAACGAAAAATCAGTTTTTATTTCATAGGCACAATTTTAAATGAAAACTTGCATTAAGAAGGAGAATGTATGTTCCAATAAACACTGCCAAAAGGTTTCCATTTTAATCTTCCTAAGACAGTTTCTTCTATAAAGAAAAAAATCGTGAAACCTGAATAATTGAATTTAGCTCAACTATACATTTTTTCCACAAAGAAAAAACAAATTTCTCTAAGTGTGAAAAGCTGCATGTCAAAAAACGTTTCCCAAATCTCAAGTGATATCTGCGACATCTAAAGGCGTCAGTATCACATTCCAGCTGTCTGGGACATTTTAAGAAACACGAGATAGTTACAATAAAACATTTTTCTTTCAGCTTGTTTTTTATCCAAAAAAATAAAAATAAATAAAAAATAAAGATACAAAATGCCATCTTCCATCCATTACAAAGATTGATGTGTTTAAAAAAGAGATAAACAGATTTCTAGTAGTATTAATATTAAAAAAAAATGCTATTTTGAATTTATTATTATTACTTTTTGAACTAGAGATGATGTTTCAATATTATTTTGTTTCTTATGAGACAAAAAATTAAATTAAAAAATGTTAGATTTCAAATTTTATTAACTATTTCAATTATATCAGATTCCTTACAAATATTGTGCAGTTAAAGTGTATATAAATCATTTCTAGTAGCAGGAATATGAAAAAAAATAATTTGTCTTAAAAAAAATTGAGATAGAAAAAAAGTTTTAAAAATTATGTCGTTTCTTCTTTAACAATTATATTATGTTGTGCTGACTCATATTATGTATCAAGCGTTATTGCCTGAAGATTATTGAAGTGAATATGGTCAAATGGACAATCTTATTCACCCACTTTCTAGTAAGAAAGTCATATGATTTCTTAATCACCCAGTTTAAATGATATGGAATTTTAATAAATCATACACAACGATATTTCATCGAGGGCACATGTAATACAGTTTTTAGCACAATTCGTGTTAGACGTATCGTGAATGAATATATGTACTAGAACAAGATCCCAGGGCCCCCAGACGTTACTCATTTTCTCACAAGTAAAATGTATTGAGTAAAGTAGTGTTAGTACGTGCTATGAGCGTAGTGATACCTGCTAGCTTGGACCGACGGCCAATTTACAGGTACCAGGTACCAAACGTAGGTAAAAACACTACAAACTTTTCTTATTTTCTCAGTCTTGATTTTAATATATGATGCTCAGGGAACTATTTCAATACTTTATGTAAGCAACCAGACCAATTGTATGGGCTAAACAGCCAGACAGACGTACATAAAGTGTTGCTATGAGTATGAGCGCAAGCATGATAATTAGATAGTTTTATAACATAGCTTCATATAACTTGTGTTATTAATAGTCTAATGGAAGTCTTCAGTAATAATTATGTAACATTTTAACCCTTAATTTTAAAAATAGTTATAGCATACCAAAATGTGAATACATTTGAAATCGTAATCGAAATTATGAACAAATCGTTACTAATTTATAAAGAGTGTTTCTTTTTTCTTTTTTTTTTTTTTTTTTTTGGAAATATTGAGTAAATTGGTGATTTTCAACAGTAGTCAATTTATTAAATTAATAGTTTATTGCCGTCTTATAATAGGCAAAAAACATTAAAATTTGTAAATAGAAAATTTCAAAATATTTCATTTAAATATTATACATTACTTTATTAATGAGAAAGTATGATCTATTTTTTTTAATCTTCATTATCGTCATCGTTGAAGTTTCATAATTCAATCCAATGTTAGTATTGTATATCTTTATCATCATAATCATTAGTTTCTCTTTCTGTAAAAAATATGTATGTAATTAAGAATCAAATAATTCCAAGTTTATATAAATATTTAAATTGAAAGTAGAATACCTGATTATTCTTGAAGCGATTCACTTACAAAGCCTGGTAGCTGGTCCCCATCAAACCAGTTGAAATGATATTCATTATCTTTCAATGTCCACCTATTGTTTTCATGACTAAAAATATCTAGTTTCTTATTATGAGCATTATTCTAGAGACTAGCGATGTAATTAACTCATCGAGAGTGCTTGCAAAAGCACACTCTTGCACGGTGGTAAGTTGCTCGCGTCAAAGTTTTTCAAATTTTTGCGATTGAACTCTTCATCAGCATCGGAAACTATGTAAGTGTTGATGAACAGTTGAAGTCTAGCAGCATCTATGTCAATTATTCCGCCTATATTGCGTAAATACATTTTTCTGAAGCTGAATATTGAAGAATAATCAATAGCCTTATTTAATGAATTTTCACATTCTGACAAAAGGAACTGACAGTTATTTTACTGATATCTATTTTAAATACTGTAGGCTCTCAAACGATATAAATTTATACCAGACATTTTTTCTTTTACACATAAAAATGAAAAAAATAACGCGAATACAAACACTTCAAAAAATAAGTCCATGCAGTTGAAAATGTCGAATTGTTTTCTAAATCGAGTCAGCACTGTGAAGTATGAAATCTAAAAGAAGACTTTAAAGCGCGAATTTTGATTTAGTTTCAATTTCAAAGAAATAGGAAAGTAAATATTTTCACAACCGAAAGAAGTTTCCATTACCTTGAAAATGCACTATTTTAAAATGCTAAAATCTGTTATAAATATATTTGAAAAACTATTTCATATGTGAAGATACGCTTTGTTTTCCTTGGAATATTTCTTATATTTCTTATTTCTTGATTTCATTCTTATATACGCAATTTATATTTGAAAATATAACTTTTCACGAATATTTTAGACTGACTGTATCAGAAAGTTTCTTTTTCAAACAATTTCGAAAAAACAATGCCTATGCAAGTGCAAAAGCGGTGTAGTAAGTTGACTACAAATGAATTTATTTTTACAATCAAGCCTATATTTATCACTAAATCGAGGATGCTCTACCCTTTTTTAATTGACATTTTTGCTTATTATAACTGTTTTCCACAAACATAAACGCGCCCAGAAATTTTCAAATATAGTTCCGTTATTGAAAACATTATGTCAGATTAGTCATTTTATTGTATTATTATTGCTCTTGCGTAACTATAGTTTTCTCTGATCACAAACTCTTTATCAGCGATGTACTTAAAATAAAATAAACGGTCAAATGCGAGTGCTACTCGCGCTCAGAGGGTTCATATAGAGGGTTCAGAGGACTCAGAGGGTTCTCATAAGCATATGTATTATTAACCCCTTAAGGACGAACGACTCATATACGTGTCACTTAAAATTCTCAGCATCCTTCATTATTTACATCAATTATTTTATATTATAAAAATTAACTTATTTAGTTGGAGCATTTTAGCAATTGAAGTACAGAAAATTTCTGTTTTGAAAAATTCGTTGTTAAAGATTAAAAATTAAGCGAAATGTTCATTGCAAAGGAGTTAACTATATTAGAAAAAGAAAGTCGTTGCTGAAAAAATAATATGATTTTGTAATAAACTTTACAGAGTAGGGTTGGTTACAACATACTAGAAAGGTATGAATGGTTAAACTATAAAATTTCAAAGAGATATGAAACCTAAATAAAATTAAATATTGCTTTTATGTATGACGCTTTACTTTCTTCTATCTTTACAAGAAGACAGTACTGGGTTCGTGAAAAGTTTCCAAATCTGGTTTTTGACGCATTTACAGGTTTTATAGGTCAGAGAACCCGAAAAACATTTTACAAAATGTCTGTCTGTGAGTTTGTCAGTCTGTCTGTCTGCCAGTCTGTCAATCTGTCTGTATGTATGTGACAAAAATTTTGTGAGCGCTCTATCTGAAGAACTAATGCACGGAATTCAAAAAAAACTTTAGATTCTGTTAAACCTTTATATAAACTAGATTTCATTAATGTTTGGTTTATGTCGCTCGAAATGTGACGCTTCTGTGCTGCATTACTCACAATTTTCACATTAGCCATATCTCAATAACAAGTACATGCATTCTCACAAAACTTTATATTTACTTAATACTTGATATAATATGATACTGATTATGTTTTGGTGCAAATCGCACAATAGATGGCGTTACCATGGTGCATTATTCGTAATTATTGCAATAGGTCTAGTTCAAGAACTAATAATTTTTTTATAAAACTTCAGATTTAGTTACTCCCTGATAGATTAGTGTTGTTTAATTTTTTGTGCATTTCGCCCTACAGATGACGCTGCATTTTTCGTGATTTCGGAATAAATGTATATCAACAACTAAGGCATGTATTTTCATCAAACTTTAGATTCAGTTGGTACCTGATAAAAAAATTATCCTGATTAGTTTTAAGTGTACAGCACTCAACATGTGGCGTTCTTATGCAGATTTTATTTTAAGATTTAGCTCTTGCTCAAAAACTGAAGCACGGATTTTCATCAAACTCCAGATTCAGTTATAAGTTGACATAAGTTGTTGCTGACTAAGTTTTGGTTTAAACAACCTAACCGATGGCACAGCCGTGTTATATTTTTCAGAAAGTATTAACATGCATAAGATAGAAGACAGTTTTGAGGTTGCCACATACTAGTTTTTCTTCTAATACTTTTCTTTTTATAAGAACTTAACTCGGTGCTGAGAATAAAAAATAGTGTATAGTTAAACTTCATTTGCCATTTAATTAAACTAAATTCAGTTTATCAATAAGCTTTTCTTTTTCCACTGTAGCTAACACAATACCCTTGTTCAATGTTTAAACTTGGCATTGCGCTGAAGGAGTTGGTGCAGAAAAGAGCTCGGAAATTTGCGAAGCCACTGCGATCCGTGATGTGTTTTTCCAGATATGTTTTTAATCAAAATTCAATTTCACAAGAGTCGCAATGAAAGACCAACTTAATGCAAACTACTTGCGAATCCCAAAGTATTTATGAAGGATTCGCATGCATAAGGAATATTTGAAAAAACTAGACATTGTAATGCCAAAAATTTTGTAACTTACACTCTCAAAAAAACTTCCGTCTTTTCACAGAAAATGCACTGGCAGCACTGCTGCCAGAAATTTTCTGTATATTGACGATTTTCTGTTTATTTTTTTCTCTGTCAAAAGAGGAAAAATATCCGTCACTTGAAAAAAGTTTGGAAAAAATCAATGCGGAAGAGGCGGGGATCGAACCAAGGACCCCAGGATTACCAGACCAACGCTAATCCACGGCGCTACGGCTGCTCATGATGATTGTGCGTTAAAATAGAACCCTTCATTTCATATGGTGTGGGTTGGTGTATTTCGTTAAAAAGCTTTTAATTATGCAGTTAATCTCGGAAAGATTTCATCTTTAATGAAACTGTGGCTGGGTTTTTTTTACGTTTAGTATTAATATAGTATAAAAATGTGAATTTTAAATATATTACGTAGAATGTTAGAGAAAAAACATGGATGTTCTATTTGTGAGAATTTTTGAACGAATAAAGAAATTAATTGTTATTTATTTTTAAATTCGAAAACATTTTTGTCTTTTAAAACTAAATTAGACATTTTAATCAATAGAATATTTTTGTTTTTCATTTTAAAAATAAATTCGAACTTATTACTAACAGACCCAATGCGCATGCGTGCTGGATATAAACGGAAACTTTTCCTCATTTTTCGACGCTCGGAATGAACTCACAGAACAAATACGTTTTCTGAGAGAACAGAAATTATTTGTGAAAAAATAACGATAACTTAGTGTATATTGACGAATTTTTCTGACAGTGTAGTGGCCACTATATCTGAAGTAAGGAACATCTCACATTAAATAAGGCAAATAATACTTTAGAAAAAAAAATCTGGTGTTAAAATGGATAATTTTTTTTTTATTTCCTATTTGCAAGAACCCGGATTTATGTGATTAATTCCAATTAAATTATTATGTTTGCAACAGTAAGAAGTTTATTGCTTTTATACTGCTACTAGGCATTGAATTGCAAAATTATGTTACTAAAAGTTGCTATTTAGGCTTTAAAAGCCGATGGTATGGAAAGTACACCACCCCTTTAACTATTTATTTTCAAATCGTCCTATCATTAAGGGTTAATATCTCGGCTTATTACCGAGGAATTTATTTCAAAATCATCATCAACAATACTTTTATACTTCTGCTACGATAGGTATAGAAATCCTCAACATCTTTGCTCAATGTTGACAAATCAAAATTTGTATATAAGATAAAAATGGGCTTTTCTCAAAAAGTGCAATCCAGAGTTTTCTTTGTAGTTTTCCTGCAAGATTTAATGTAACATCTATAACATCTAATTTTTCATAATTTTACTTTCAGTAAATTCGGAATTAGATCGGAGGGGAACATATTTTTGTACTACATTTTCGACGATATCTTTTGAAATGTAATACCTAAAATTAAAAGAAATATATCTTTGAGTTCAGCGTAATAAAAGCTTTCACAAGATATCCCACGCGATATACAAAGAAAAGATTTCTTTTCTTCAAGTAACATAAATAGCTCACCTACCCCGTCCTAAATACATTTTTAAATGTTTAACAGTCTGTAAATATGTGGGTCAATAGTCTTTATTATTTCCCCCTATTCGGACTTTCCAAGTTTCATATTTTATGAGTAAAATGGCTATGACAGACGAACAGACAGACACTAAAGTGATCCGATAATGATTCAGTTTTCATTTTATAAGTAAAAAACTCTAATAAAGGAGCTACAAATAAAATCAAGAGATAATTGGAAAGTTTTACAGACTAGATTGTTCCACGTTATTTCAATTTGGATAAATATTGGTTTACATAATTTCAAATGAGTAAAATATTAATTAATAATAGCATGAGTATTTAATATAAAGATGAAATAAAATACAAAATACTTTCTTGTAGTATTCACATCATAAACCTTCTTGCTTAATCTTGAACAATGAAAATTTTAAACTCATGTGAATCGCTATATTTTAATTTAAACTGTTTTGTACGTTAGTTTCAATTTTAATTTAAACAGTTGCTACAAATAACTCTTACGAATTTTAGAATTCTTATTGCATTTTGTAATTTTTGTAACAAAAATGAAGAAATTTTGTAATAGAATTATTATTCAAAAATTCACAGATAAAATAATTTTCAAATCCCATATGAACTTAATATTAACTTACTCTATGTGACATAAATTGTAGATGCATCCAGATCATCAGTCAGAATGATGTGGAAAATACGTTAGTAAACAGCTTAGCTTTAGTACCAAGTTTCAAATGCATTATTGTGGCACTGAACAACATCCACTATTTATTGATCGAGCTCCAACAAATTACGCTTGACAGAAAATATAAATATATATATATATTTCTTCTTTTTGTAAGTACATTTTCTTAAGTAAATAATTGAATATTTATTTATTTTTATGAAATAAAAAAATAGGTTGTGGACGCACAAAGTTAGAATTCTTATTTTGACTATAAATATCTTTTTACGAACGAAGAATATAGCTTCCTATAATACCTTCTGTTTTCGGTCTAGTGCCATACAGAGCTGGAATATTTATCAATATGTCGGATAAATGTTGATTTTTTATGACATTAAAAGTATGTAAACTCCGACTCTGTCCATATACCACAATATAATGATAATGATTTGCGTTCGCCGCGATTTCGATCTAAAATCCAGAAAAACACCGCTGATTATCTCACGTCCCCAAAAATTAGTAATGTTTTACTCACATCGATCCCAATATTACAATAACTGTATGTAAAACCTGACTCTGTGAGTATATCCCAATATAATGATAATGTTTTTCGCTCATCGCGATTTTGATCTAAAGCCTAGAAAAAACATCGTTAATTATCACTTATCAAAAAATAGTAATGTTTTCCCCCATAGATTTTGAGCATGAGCCACGAAATTTAAAAGCATAACTTATTTCAGTGTCTCGACCTTCCTGTTTCATTTAAGACTGAAAATATACGTCCTGTGATTATTTCATTTCTGCTAAATGTATACAAATTATGTTTCCAATCTTTGACAATATCCTTTGTTGCAAACTTCAAGTTCATTCGTCTGTCTGTTGTTAATACACTGTTTTTTTTTTGTATTTTACACTGCGTGACACTGAAAACACAACTCCAAGAAGACACTGCCAGAAAGTGATAAAAATTGACAAACTAAGAAAGACAGAAACAAATTATAAGTGATCTTTATTTCAAAATAATATTCGTAATACAGAATGAGAACAGCATCGGCAGTGTAGAATGTAGGACCGCCGTAGATGACGATACACGAAGCAAAAAGACTAGGAACAGAATCAATAACAGTACCGATGGTGTCCCGAGGAAATGCTGTCTACTCTCTGTGAACAATTTGCCAGAGTTCTTCTTCAGAAAGCGGCTGTGGCAGAATTTGCTAAAGTCATCGAATCAAATCCCAAATATGTTGATTTGAGAGAGATCAGACGAGAACACTGGTCAGGGAAGCATCTGTACAACTTGCAGCACACTTTAACTTATGCGAGTCGTGTGCAATCGGGCATTATACAGATGAGAAAGGGCATTGGACATGCCCCGAATGTAGGGGAGTACCACCGGCCGCAACACATCATCCACGCATCGTTGGTCCGTTACAGTGCCCTAAATACGGTGAACTGGAATCGTAGTAATTGCGCCCCAAAACATGGTGCCGAGTTGTGGAGCAGTGGTGCCTTTCCACAGTTGTTGCCAGATTGGACCTGTCTCCACGTCGACGTCACATTCGTATGCGGTGACTATCACCAGAGAAAGAGTAGCATGATTCATCTGAGAACACGACATTCCATCGCCCATATCGCCCTATCATCGCAGCTGTGCAGACGCTGGCATGTATGCGGTGGGGTCTGTGACAATCTACTTGATACCATGAGAGCAAGCCACTAGCAATCAATTGACGGGAAATGGTTCCGGTAGGTATGGGAACATCCCGAAGGAGTTGAACATACAACAGAATGGAGGTAAAAGTGGCTGGCTAATTCACTACAGTTTGTTGGCGGATGCGTCGATCTACTTATTCTGATGTCGCATTGGTTGTACCAGCACCTCTCAAGGTTGTCACATATCCTCATTCCAACAATTTTCCCCACAGCCGGTGCACTGTGAATGTGTCAAAATGTGTTTCAGCTGCGATTTGCCGTATGAACCAACCTGCCTCTCTGAGTTGTATCATTATGCCCCTCGTAAAATCGTCTGTCTGCTGAAAGTTCCTCCGAAGATGGTGGCCTAGCATTCTCTGTCATTACATGCATGATTTCAGACAAGAAAAAAATCTTTACAATGATTTCTCGAGCAGAATTAATGGCACAAATATTGTCTATTTTGAAAGTTCCTTTCCCTTATATCTTATTCATAGAACGATGGATAGTTACACATTTTACATCATTTGAATAACTCAATGATGCGCGTCTACACTAAAGTTTGCTTAAATTTCTAGCCATTTTTCTTGGTGTTGCATTTATATGTACTCAAGCTTTGCTTACAACAAAAGAAAAAAAAACGAACAAAACAATAACTTTACTTTTTGCGTTATTTTTTCATGTTATGCGACAGTACCTTTCACTGTTCGAGAATCAAATCAAATTTCACTGAAATGTCCTTTTAAGAAAACACTTTAATAAATCACCATTAAACGAAAATAGCAATGGCGTTTTATACAAACTGTTTTATAGTAATTAATTATTATTGCCAGTTATATTGGTGTTATTTCACAGTCCTGTTTCAGAGCCGAATATTTAGACAACAGGGACGATTTTCCAGAGTTCGCATTATGTCTGTACATGATAAAACAAAAGTTCTTTCAAAAGTTTATTTTCAGATTGAGATTTTACTCTTAATTAAACTTAAAGCATTAAAATAACAGATCAGTTTAAATATAAAGCCGTTGAACCTTACGTCAGAACGAATAAGTTGTTCTAGAAAAGAAAAATTGTCGAATTATGAAGATTTTTAATCTTGAATTTACTCACATCTTATACCTAGTATTCGTTTAATGATAGGTTTAGATACATTTTCAAAATATGTGCTATACATTGAATTTAAAATTTGACGACAAAATTCATTGGATGGTCTTAATCCAATAGGTCCTAATCCTAATGGTTCCTAATTGGATGGATTTAAGACTATTTAACATTTCAAATTTTTTTAGCAAAGGACAAATGACAATCTGGCACACAATCTGAGGTTTTTTCTGAAACATGTGGACCAGACACAGTCTCATACAAATGCGTTACAATAAAAAATAGTTTAAAGTAAATTGCAGTATGTAGATTTTAATGCTAATTAGAAATATCAGTACTACTTGGTTATCCCGTTGACCGAAGAACTATCACCAAACTATAGGATTAAATGCCAATGACGGATGATTGTGAATGTCACATTCAATGACATTAAACACGATACACATGTTTAAAACCTCATCAAAGTATTCTTAATTCCACTTATTATTTGTATTTTTATCAATGAGTTACAAATTTATTTGTTCTGTCGTTGTTTAAACTGAAAATTATGTCAACATATGTAATCTAGTTATTAGTTTGGCGATTTTTATAAATTAGCAAACTGGGTCGACGGAATAACCAAGTAGTACCGTAATATCTATAAAATTCAACATGAAGTTAGTGCTAAATCGAATTAATCTAAAATTCAGAATTTGTTTATCAATACACCTCTAGGAATCTTTAAATAAGCGAAATTTGTCATGAGTTTAGATTTTTTTTAGAAAAGAAAACGCGTCTGTAGTCATAGCTACCAATGTCTTACGCTTTTTTGTACCAGTACATTTTATCATTTGAAATCGCCAAAATACGCCAATTAAATAAGGCAACATTTTCAGTTAAATTTTTCTGCTTCAAATAGCCAGAAGAATTGGCAACTATGCTATAAGAACAAACTTCTTAAGGTACTAAGGAAAAATGTTTAAAAATTATTTATGTGAATACATAATAATAAGAATATAGAATTTACCATCAGATAATTCAATACAATTATTCACCAAACTCATAATGATTGACTAAAGGATTCCCTCAATTCTACTGAAATATATGATGCTATGCCCATGATTTAAATTTCGCATTTCGTATTCAGATGCTTTCTGGAATTAAATAAATCACATTCAAAATAACTATTCATGTGTCGTAATTATAAAACTTGTAAAATGTGTCCCAGTCAAAAAGAAGATCAATTACTAAACATTAGAGACATTAATTATAAACGTAATTAGATAAAACTGCAGAGCATCTATAAATTAAATGAACTTAATTATCAGTGTCAAATAATAATAAGAGAACTAAAAGAGGAATAGCATTTAAATTTAATTTGCGAAACTATTTATAAACAAAATGTTCAAAACAAATTTGATTACACATGTGTTAAAAGTTTTGATAATTCTGATTTTAGTAAAGTAACAGTTTTTGAAGTATTATAGAATTTATTAAATGCCTACCATCTCTAACAATGCATATTTATTTTAAAAGTACAATTAAATGCATCACAGTATAGTGTGTCAGTGTAAATAAATCGCAATTACTATTTTCTTCACATACTCAACATAATCCATATTGCAGTGCTCTGCGTAACTGTATATCAAATCTATTAATTTTGAAGGGGTGTAAAATCTTTAAAATGGTTTTGAAATGATTTTTTCTCATTGATTGTTATGTAACAAAATACTTTTGATAATCCCTGTAAATAAACTAAGCATGCAAGAAACTTCATTTTAAAATTTCGAAAGGGCTAAGATAAACGTCAATAATATATAAAAATTTCAGTGTAGTCTGGTTATATTTAAGAAAGTTAGATAGATGAGAGCAAAAAGATGAAAGACGGAGAGGCGGACAGTTAAATATAAAGTCAGGCGCGGTTGTTGATCGTAAGGAAACATCACCACTTCCACTATCGTTAAATAATTAATATCGTTAATTTAATATGTGGTTGATTCAAAGGGAATGAATGCGCATTGATTAATTTTGTGATTAAAAATTATTTAATGATTCAAAGATTTTTTTTACACTTTTTTCAAATTTTCATCTGACGGTCAAAATTCGAACTGCAATAATTTATAATACATTTTGAATCCGGTTCATTATATAATAATACCAATTTATTACGAAATACGTCTAACAAAAGGTGTTATATAGTTATACATATATTTAAATAGAGTATCCCCAATTACAGTCTCCCTGTACATAAAGCATAGGCAAAAAGCTACGCTACTTCATATTTTGTCTTAGATTTTCGTATGAAACATTTGAAATCTTGCAAAATAAAACATTTTATTATAAAAACGTACATAAGTATTAAATTAATGTTTAGTATATATATCCAGTGCATTTCTAAAAATAATAAACATTTTCTGAGTTCGGCTTTGTTAACAAATGTTTTCATAAATTTAAAACCGTAACATTAATTTAAAATATCTTGGAAACGAGCATTTTAAAATTTATGTAAACATCCTGCATTTTACATGTATAAGCAGTAAAACATAACATTCATTAATTTTATTTAACTATTTCAGAATCAATCATGCTTGACTTGTGCATTATTTATGAAGTGAATTCATTTATATAAATTAACTCTTTACACAGGTGTTAGCTTTGCAATTTTCCCAACAGAGCTCTCTTATATCTGCTTGTTTTAATATATTTGTATAAATAATTTTGTTTATGTAAAGTAACAAAATCTTCCGTTCAATCTGTTAGTTCAAGATTAATACATATTTGCTTGATGTTTTTAAAAAAAGTATTGCCATTAATATTTAAGAAGAATAATTGAAGTTAATATTTATATTTTATTAATAGAGTCAACCATAGAATTGAAATCGTGTATAACAAAGTTCAGAAGAGGGAAAAAATTATTCATTGCACATGGTGTTTATTATGATAGGCTTAGCCTATGATATTGCAAATTGAAAAGAACGTATTCAGAACTAAAATTTGTTGTAAAAAATAATCAAATAATTTATATGTAAAAGAATATATCATCATATGTCATATAGTATTTTCTAAAATATGTTGACGGTACTTTTATTTTAGTAGTTTATAATCTTTATCTCGGAATTGAAATTGGTACTTGAAGTTCAGTTGTTGAACGAGAGAGAACCCTTGTGGATCCAAGCGCCACCCAAGTAGTCATTAAAGATTGCTAGATTACAGGGTAGTGTAAGAAGTTTAAAATATCTAGTCACGTTTATCGTAGAATGCCCCTTAAACCATCATTTTGCAGTTTTTTAAGCATAATTTGAAAATTACTTGTAAAAAAATTAATTTTTGTTGTTCATAAAACAAGACTTAATTAATATTAATCCATCCTAAAAATTGTAGTTTGCAATTTATATTTTTTTAATATTAATTTTATAATTCATAATTCATGTCTTAAAGTTATAAAAATTGCAAATTTGACGTATTTATCTTTGTGTATTTTAGTATTATTGCTGCTTAAAAAAATAGCACCATCTCTCCCTCTCTCTCTCTCTTTTCGCGTACCGAAAAATCTTATCGATACGACAGCGAAGTAAGCCAATCACAGGAAAGTAGGTCCCAATCTAGGGCCAAGCTCAAATTTTGCATTCTTAAGAGTCGGGCCTAGAATATAGAGTTTTTATGTTGTTATAATACTTTTGTTGAAAAACATTGAAGTTTTAAAGAAATGATAAAACCATATTTATAAAAAAATACCTTTTTGTTTGAGAATAAATGAACGTATTAAAACAAAAAAATCTTCTACACTATATTGCCATTGATTATTGGACACTTGCGATTTTAGATATTTTACTAAATATCTAGAAAAATACATGAGGAATCATCTCGAAACTCTTAGTATATAAATATAATAGTATACGTCATACATCTCCGTGAAGATTTTTTACCGAAACTCCATAGGGGACCGTCCACAAATTAAAAAAGAATGAATATCTTTTGAATAACCCTGTCAAAACCAATGTAGAAAAAGAGCTCAAACTCTAGATTATGATTGAATGCCTTATTGTAATACACTGTGTTCATTTTTATGCAAATAGCATGCATACTCGCAGAGTAATTAAGGTTTTTATAAAAATGGTCCCAAATTTTTCCAAGTTTTTTCCTTATAATTTTCAGAGTTTTTAATATAAAATAATATTTTTTTTAGAAAATATGACAAACAACATTTCACACAGTACGCTGTAATCAGAATTAAAAAATAATGAAAATTGTATACAAAATGAGTTGGTTTACTAAATAATTTTTTACTGCGCATGCGTCAACGATATCAAAATGTCATTTGCATATTATGTTAGCTAAATGTATAGAGCAACTTTTGTGAAAGTCACAAAATCATAACTTGAAAATTCTGAAAATAATCGTCAATTGAATAAGTTGAAAATCCGTTATTCTCAAAATGAAGCAAAAACAAGAGGGGTTGTATCCATATATTCATTGATTAGTGTCAATATAGAATACACAATACGGAATGTTACGACAACTTTTGGATAAAATCCCTCATTTTTTTGCTTCATTTTGGAAAGAACGGATTTTGTCCTTTTTCTATAGACGATTACTTTCAGAATTTTCAAGCCATAATTTTGAGACTTTTACAAAAGTTGCTCTATACATTTAGCTAACATAATATGCAAATGAAATTTTTATATCTTTGACGCATGCGCAGTAAAAAATTATTTAGTAAACCTACTCATTTTTCATACAATTTTTATTATTTTTTAATTCTGATTACAGGATACTGTGTGCAATGTTGTTTGTCATATTTTCTGAAAAAATATTATTTTATATTAAGAACTCTGAAAATTATAAGGGAAAAACTTAGAAAAATTTGGGGCCATTTTTATAAAAACCTTAATTACTCTGCGAGTATGCATGCTATTTGCATAAAATTGAACACAGTGTATTACAATAAGGCATTCAATCATAATCGAGAGTTTGAGCGTTTTTGCTACATTAGTTTTGATAGGGTTATTCAAAAGATTTTCATTCTTTTTTAATTTGTTGACGGTCCCCTATGGAGTTTCGGTAAAAAATCTTCACGGAGATGTATGATGTATACTATTATATTTATACACTAAGAGTTTCGAGATGATTCCTCATGTATTTTTCTAGATATTTAGTAAAATGTCTAAAATCGCAAGTGTCCCATAATCAATGGCAATATAGTGTATAATTCCAAAAAGCATAGTAAAAAAAATATACATACATGTATTTTTGCCAATGCATGAATGTGGATATTAAATTTATAAAAAAAGAAAATAAGAGAATAAGTCTGATAAAATGGAATATGGCAATATTTTGATTATCTGAAAATGGAAAATGCCATGAATAGTCACAGTCTACGAAATGTAATAAAGTATATGCGGCGAGGAATATGTTATCAGCTCATAAATTAGATAATGTTTCTGTATCTCGGTGCGGTTAAATAGTAACATGCGATTCACATCAACCGCAGGTGCACGTGAATTCATTTTGCAGTCTAAATGTCACTATAATATTTCTTAAACATTTTCCATTAGTTGAATGTCACTTCTAATTCAAGATTTTTTAATTTATTTAAAAAAAATTATGAATTTTGGAAAATCTAATATTATTCTTATATAAATAATATTGCTTTGGAAATATTTTTGTTATATGGGGATTGTATGAATGATCATTCAAAATTGACAAATATATAAAAAAAAAATCATTTGAAGGAAAATAATAAAAAGAATTTTAATAATAAAAAACCAGACTACATAAAATTACACATAATACGTTAATTGTACGGAGCAAAATTAAAGAAAAAAAGAGAAGAGTTTAATAAAATACTGGCGGGAAACACCGAGCCGTGCTCGGTTAAAATAAACTCCGTATTAAATTTTATATAAAATGAAATTCTCGCTCTATTATTGCTATAAATAATTTATTTTATAATATTTTTATTTACAGAAACTATAACTATCAATACTATGAACATATTTCTAAATTTTACATTATTTAAATGTTTACAACGAAAGAACATCCTTCCATACTACATTTTTAGTTCTTTGATGTCTTTCTTTTGGAATCAGAAATTTTAGACTTGAACGCCCTTTTACGCGTGAAAAAGCAACATATAGCATTCCGTGCATAAAGAAGGAGACGCTTAAATCCAGGCCCACGAAATCGAATGTTTGCCCTTGAGCTTTGTGGACAGTGATGGCAAATGTCGGCTTTACGGGAAATTGATGGCGCTGCGTAGTACATCCGAGATGGCCCTTGCTTGAATCCAGTGTTATTCTTGGAATGTGAACTACGCGGCCGAAATTCTCGCCAGTAATTATTTTGGCCTTGATAATGTTATTACAGAGCTCCGTCACAATCAGACGTGTATCGTTGCACAGCCCTTCTGATACATCGAGGTTCCGCAGTAAGATTATCGTTGTATTAATTTTCAGCTTCAGTATATGCGGCGGAAGATCCAGAACGTCTATGGTATTAAGAAATTCCTGGGTGAACTCTTGTGCTCCCTCCGGTTGATCTTTTATTGAATCAAAGCTATAGTAAAGTATAGATTCTCCCGGAAGCCTTTCAATAATGTCCGAATTTATTCTATTCACGTCCGCATTCAGAGGCTCGAGGATGGCTCTCTCTTTCATTGTTTCGTACTTTTGAGCAGCTATGCAATCCTCAAATAGCTCTTGTATTAGGTTTCCTTTTGAAAGCATATCTTCAGGAAGTTCAATTTTGTCCATTGAATTTGTAGGAATTTCTTCCTTCCCTAGCTTCAAGAGATATTACGCGAATTCTTGCACTTCTGAGTCAACACGCATGTTTTTCACAAGTGAAAATATTTTGAAATGCCGCCAAGCATTGTTTTTTGTGATGTACAGGTCCAAAAGCTCTTGTTTGCTGGGGGCTGGACAGGAAGACACTGTCGGAAATTTCCGCCGAGGACCATAATCTTTCCGCCAAAAGGCAAATTCTTGTTTCCGATGGCACGTAACAGCTGATCCATATTACTCAATCCATATTTAGGAAGCATGGGTGCTTCGTCCATTAGAAAAGCATCAACCTTTACGAGTTCGGTGGATTTTACTGTTTCAGATTTGATATTTGAAACTGTATCCGGAGACAGAGGAACTCGAAGATCAAAAGTTCTATGCGAAGTGCGGCCTTCCGGAAGCAGAATCGAAGCGATCCCGATGAAAGCCATACATTTTTGCGTTATGTCGTGGACCTCGAAGTATGTGGTATAGTGTTTTGTAGACAAATGTCTTGCCGGTGCCACCGTGTCCATCGATATAAAAACATCTCGTATCTGGTCTAAATCCTCAGTTGCCCGAAGGATGGCGTTTTCCTTGAAGAAGACCGGACATATTTTGTCCAACAGCAGTCGACTCATCTGCGGTGAAATTTTCCTGAATTATTTCGCTGTGGTATCCGTCGATGTCATTCATTCTGAATTTCTACACCCAATGACGAAAGTTTCTGCCCTCTGTTGCTTCTGTATTTAATTTATGGGCGATTATTCTATATGCTAGATCAATAGCATCTTCAACAAAGCCACCTGTTCTTCTCGCTTCTTGAATGAAATCTAGGGATAATCTTCTTGAAACATTTCCCAAAGACGTTTTGGGTTTAAGTATTAGAATTTTGTTGAAAAGTGTTCTCATGGCCCTCAGCGTTCTGGAAATCGCTGATTCGCGTAATCCTTCCACCCACAGCTGGTCATCATAAGTCAACCCTCAAGCTAGGCAAGCTTGCTTGTAGGTTGAGTAAGGGATGCCTTCTACTTTCAGAAGGTCATCAAAAGACGTTGCATTTTTGACATAATAAAGAAGTAATCTCAGATTATACAATTCTGGCTGGGCAACGAAATTAAAGTTGTGAATGCGGCCGATTATATGCAGTTGCCTAACCCGCGGCAGCCACTCATTGAATATTCCTACCCACTTAAAGTGTTCAGGCATTTGTCAATAAAAATGGTAAAAAATTTCATCTTTAGAAGAATCTAACTGGACGCTATTTTTGCTTCAAGAGTAAGTTGCGTCGAAAATAAGCTTCTAGCGTTTAACCCTTTTGACCAATATCTGCGAGATCTTCATGTGTTCGGTCAATGCTTCCGACTCTGTACTGTCCTGGCAAATGAATGTCGAGACGTTGAACTACGTGGCTCTTCTTTTAAAGTTCGTTTCCGAAAAGTCTCCAGCAAGCTTCTGGAAAGAGTAATACATCTTCCCTCAGCCTATGAGTCCGCCTCGTTGTAAATTAGTTTTCTCTGATTTTCTACAATTTTGATCGACGCACAATCATGTCCCTTGTAAATATATTTGTATAAGTATTTGACGGCATGAATGCTTCCTACATACTCGACGTTGATGTGACAGTTGTATTTATTCAACTAGTATGCATTATATAGAACAATTTGTCTATTATCTATTGTCACTCGTTAAACGTTGACCGTCTTTCAAAAGATTGCGAGTTTGTCACAGAAATCTGGATTGCGCTCGTCTAGCCTTGGATCATATCGCCGTCTGTACTTTGGATTTTCATCGTCTGCGATAGACGTGTCCTCTTGGAAATCCTTCGGAAATTGGAACGGCATTACATTTCCCGTTCTTTTTAACTATGCAGGGTAATTTGGATTCTGCTCTCCGCACGGATTATTAATCATCCATTTGATGACTAATTCTCTCAGTTCCGGGTCTTCAGTGTCTTCTGGAATTTCAGCTGAAATAAAATCGTCTAATTTTTCTGTGTTTCAAATTTTGTCTTCGGGTGACATAATTAAAAGCAGATGCATGTGTGGAAGTCCACGTTTTTGGAACTCGATGGCGTATACATAAGCAGCTGCCTTCCCGAATATCTGCTTATTTTCTCAATCTTTTATGAGTTCTTCAAATTTCAGTTTGGCCGCTCTAGAGATGAGGTACGGACGGTCTTGAGGCTGCTGTTGTGAAACAGTGCCATCAGCAAGGACGATTTTGCATGCTTCTCTCATTTCTTTGCATTCCGGATTGAAAGTCGCAGTGATGAAGAAATGCGGTGGACCTTTTCTTCGAACAATTGCCATTGTATCTTCAAAACACTTTGTAACATAGCGTGTTGATCTAGGAAACGAAGAAGGTAGAATTATCTTCTCGCCAATAGAGGCGCTCTTTCTTTCGGAAAGTTCTCTTATGAAGCTGATAACTGCGGTATAAGAATCAGCTAATACTTTCTTTTGGTTGGCCTTTATCCATTGAATGCAGTCGCGTTTCACTCGAATGTAAGTATCGACGAGGTGTTGTAGAAAGAGTCGACCAACAAAATCTAAGGCATTGAACATGATTTCACGCAGATTGATATCAGTTGTAGTATTTTCATGAGGTAGGTGCCTGGTTAGCTTAGGTTTAAAAGCGATCCGGTACTGAGCAATTTCCAATCTCGTAAGTTGCTGACGGCTCGTATACGATTTCCGCAGTGGCAATTTCAGGGACCATCCAGGTGTGCCTTTTGGGTAAAAAAGAGGATAAGTGAAAAGCTCCACACGCTCGTCGGTATTTTTCAGTGTGATGATCTCTTTACCACGCTGACGTACCACCTTTTCGTTTTCAGGAAAGCTTTGGTCGGCATTGAGTGTGATTACGGCGCAGACATCGTTTTTTTTGACTAAACAGCGTATTTGTTCTAGTTTTTTCAGATTGATAATTATTCATATTTGTAACAGCTTCAGCTATCCTTTCTATGCTTCTTAATCTGGTTTCTCGCATTGACTTTAAGAATACTGGATAATCACCAAGATCACCTTCATGTTTTAGAGTACATACTTCCTTTCTTCCTTGATGTTGGAAGTTAAAATTTTTCCGTTTCGTGGGACGCCCAGCGGACATAATTATTGTAGTTCAAGTCCAGAGCAACCTTTAAAAAGCAACTGGGGAAATGATTCTGGAAGCTGAGAACATAGACTCCACCGTAGTAATCTGCTTAAATTTCAATGGTTTCGTAGATTTTTAAAGTCTTTTGCAGATCTGAAGACTGACTTTCCAAGTTCACAAGCTTCGACCTAAGGAGCATCGTTATATAGCTTAGGATTAATTGCGAGCAAGTTTTGTGTACTCTGATTGGTTGAATTCTGTTTTCGAGAACATTCTATGGACTCTGATTGGTTAAATCACTTATTTAGACTCCTACTGGAAATTTCTAGAAAATTCTTTCAGATTCTGAAAACGAATTTTTTCGCCAAAAATCGCCAAAAGTCGCCAAATATGGCGATATTTTTTGCATTTGGCGACAAAAATTTGTATTTTTGCATTGGTAATCTTGAGAGTCAAATTTCCAGCTCAAATTTCATAAATTTAACCATTATTTCGCTCAATATTGCGAACTGTTGAAAAATGTTGGTATATAGTATTAGTACAATGGTATTTACGAGAAAATTCTATGAACTCTCATTATTTGAATCGTATATCTCTGCTCTTATTGGGAATTTTTAAAAAATTCTTTCAGATCTTAAAAGCCAATTTTCCGCCAAATTTCTCTAAATATTGTCAAATTTCAATTCACGCCAATAACAACAAAACCATGTTTTGACATTGCTAATCTTGAAATTCAATTTTCCGGCACAAAGTTCGCAAATGTCACCATTATCTCGCTAAATATTGCCAACTATTATGAAATGTTGCTACGTAGCCCGATTGATCGAACTTTGTTTTTGAGAGCATTCTATGTTCTTTGGTTGATTGAATAATATTATTTGGCTCCCATTAGGAATATCTAGAAAATTCTCTCAGAATTTGAAAACCAATATTTTTGACTAATTTGGTATCGATCACTAATCGAATGTTCTCGAACATGGGACCCAGCCCAATGATCTTCAAGAACCCAAAAAGGACAGAAAACAAAATTTAGCCAATTGTTCGAGTCACTTTGAAATAAAACTGGTTTCTGATCTTACCATATTTTAAATATAAATAGCTTGACCCAGACCATTTATGACCCAAAATGACGCAGTAATCGAAATTTCTAAAACATGAGACCTAGCCCAATAGTTTTCTCGTTTTAAAGAAATGTTGTATACAAAATTTCGTTAAAATCGATCCACCTATTCTTTAGATATAGCTTGACCATGAGCCATTATGACCCATCATAACCCACAAATGACTCTTATAATCAAAATCTCTCGATCGTATGAATTAGCCCATTAGCTTTCTCGTGTCAAAAAACTGTTACAGGCAAAATTTCGATGAAATTGATTCAGCCGTTCTTTAAATATAAATAGCTTGACCCAGACCCTTAATGACCCAATATGACCCATTAAAATTTGTTCTCGAACATGTAACCTAGCCCAATGTTTTTCTCGTGCCCGAAAACCGTAGAATGCAATTTTTAGTCAAAATTGCGTGCGAAAATCTCTAGATAAAAATAGCATGATCCACAATGACCCCCAAAATGACCCACTAACCAAATTTTCTCGAACATGTTACCTAACCAATGATCTTCTTACAATCCAAAACGATAAATTATAAAAGTTGGTCAAAATCGTTAGAGACTTTTTTTATATAAAAAAGGTTTGACCCATAATGACCCAAAAATGACCCACTAATCGAAATTTTTTGAACATGTGACCCAGCCCAATAGCTTTCTTATGTCAAAAAAATGATTGGATACAAAATTTCCTTAAAATCGATCCAGCCGTTCTCTAGATATAAATAGCTTGATTCTGACCAATTCTGACCCAAAATAACCCAATAATCTAATTTTCTCGAACATGTGACCTAGCCCAATGTTCTATTCGTGCCCGAAAATGGTAAAATCCAAAATTTTGCGAAAATTGTTAGAGCCGTTTTTGAAATAAAATTTACACACACACACAATTTTTGCCCACATTATAGTATAAGATTTAGTATTACTTGGTTTTTGCGTCGACCGATTTTGTCAAACTTCACAAATCACCAAACTATTTGCAAATTATACAAATTAATGCAATTTTTCTTTTAAATAACGGAAAAGCAAATAAATTAATAGAACGTTAACAAAAGTAGAAATAAAAAGTCAGTCGAATTAAAAATCACTAGATGACATAATAAACATGTACATTGTGCTTATCAATTGTATGTGACATTTATGACCATCTACACTCACTTCCGAAAGTTAAGCACGAAGAGGAAAATGCTAATTTCCTGAAGCCAATCAGAATTGAAGAGGATGCAAATCGCTGCAGAGGTAGATGGAAGTATGCAAATATGTTAGGTAAAAGCTAATCGCGCTTTCATGTCAAGAAATATACAAAAAGGGTAGTCTTATATGAAGCCAGCTTTATGAAGGGTTACAGAAGTTGATTGTAAGTGCTGATAGAAAATGTTTAAAACTTTTGCAACATTTGTTTTGAAGACATACGTGTTTCTATGACTTCCAGAAGACGAATCTGAGCGCTAGCGTGCTGTGGGGCGCCTTGAAACTGCACAGTCGATCCCAGATGCTGTTCTTTTCTTTGGCGTTCATCATTCTGTAATTTCCCGTTTATTGAAACGATTCCAAACCACACAGGCAGTTGTCCGAAGGCCCGTAGTCACTCGCCCAAGGGTTACAACCTCCGTGGAAGATCGATATATTGCTATTGTAGCAAAGCGGAATTGCAGTGTGACCTCCACACGTGTGACATCTATGGTTACAGTGTCCATTGGTAAGGCGATATCTGCAGCTACTGTACGCCAAAGATTGCATATGAGTGGACTGTACGCTCGGGTACCTCGAGTTTGTGTTCCTCTATCCGTATAATCAAGAGGGGCACGATTAAAGTGGTGGCGGGAACATGTCAGTTGGACTGTGTCTGACTGGGGAAATGTCATGTTTACTGATGAGTCAAGATTTGCTCTGCAGCCAGATGACAAGCATATAATGATATGACGTGAACAAGGAACACGCAATCTGCCCAAAACATCACCGAACATTACGCATTCCAAGGCGGAAGCATTATGGTATTGGCAGGGTTTCATTATGATACCGCATCTTCTGTGACGGCTGCTCGGTATCGAGATGAAGTCCTAGAACCCGTTGTGAGATTGTACGTTGCAGCAGTTGGCCATACTTTTATTTTAATGGACGATAACGCATGTCCAAATAAAGCTGGTATCGTTGATGACTACCTGGAGAGTGAAGGGGTTGCGCTTATGGCATAGCTAGCATATTTGCCCGACCTTAATCCCATTGAAAATCTGTGAGATGCTCTCGGCCGTGCTGTATGTTTACGTTACTCATCTCCAGACACTCTTATTGAGCTGGAAACTGCTCTACAAGAAAAATGGCGATTGATTAATTCTGCGGTGGTTGACCACCTAATTGAAAGTATGGTCACAAGGTGTAAACTTTGTATATAGATGAGGGAGGATCAGCTGCCCTATTAATGTCTTTTTTTTATTTCATGCTGTTTATTTTCACTTTATACATGATTATGTTTAAGTCTCCAGTATGTCATTATCTCATAACTTATAAAAAATTAACATTATTTTCATTTCTGTATATAACTATTGATTTTGTTTAATGCATAAATATATATGCTACTTTCCAGCCGAATTTTGTGTCAATCAAAGCAGTATTTGTTGCTTTGTTTTGCATTTTACATCTTCTTGTTTAACTTTTGGAAGTGAGTGTATTATTGGCATCTAATCCTGTAATTTAGCTGTGTCCATTTGGACAATGGGATAACCAAGTAGCACCACATATTCAAAACATTTCTTATTTAGAACAGTTGATTTCGTTACATATCGAACTCGGAACGTTTTACTTTGAATCTCTGGAAGCTGCTTTTCAGCCTATGAGGATTGGCAACATATTTATAAAGATATTCTCAAGTAAACAATCAAGTACGGACAGTGTTGAATCTATGGGGTGGCCCGGGGAGACATTCCCCACCAGAGCAATGAAATCCCCCCCCCCAGAAAATTTTATATTTTCGCTTTCAATGGTCAAAAAGTGCAACTTTCCCGCCCCCCCGGAACTTCATAATGTCCTCCCCAGAGCCACAGAAGTCCCTCCCGGAGAAAAGTATCTGAATTCAACACTGAGTACAAATATTCCTTACATTCAAGTGGTTTTTACAGTAAATATGTGAAGTATTAACTATATTATTTAAAAAAAAATGTTGCTAAAAGAAGACTTACTAAAAATTATATAACGTAAAGTTAGGTACAGCTGTGTATTCTAGTAAAAATATGAATTGTTTCCCCATAAAAACCTATATAATATCAAAAATTGCCATTTTGTAAAACTCATTTATAATCTTACTCTATTCTGCTATTTTTTTTATCAACTTAATTAAGTTTTGACAGTAAAAGTAATACACATTTAAACTCCTTATCATAAAATGAAATTTAGCGCACTAATAATCTTTTCTTTTTTACAGTGTAGCTAAGACAAATTCTTGTTTAAAGTTTAAACTTTGCTCTGTGCTAAAGAAGCTTGCCTCGAAAAGAGATCGGAAATTTGCAAAGCCATTTGAGACGCATTCTTCCATATAGTATTTAAATTAATATTTAAAGACACAAAAGTCGTAATTAGAGACAAACGCAATGCAAACAAACCGTTAATCCCCCCATTCTTGTACAGGGTTCGTACGCATAAGGAATTAAAAGAAAAATTTAAACTTAAAAACAGAAGGTGAAAACCACTAATAAAAAGTTTATCCCGGAGTCTAAACACTTTATCTTTATTGAAGAAACCGAATGTATACAAAGTTCCATAAAAAATGTAAAAGGTGTGCTTATACAACATTAGAGATTTCGTTAAATCTCTGTTTGATGATATCCGTGAATTCTTAAAATACGAGATATATAAGCATAGCTTGTAGTAACTGTGGAGCTTAAACAATAAATTTGATAGTACATTTATCAAAATTCCGTTACCCATTTTATATTTTTCTTATTTCTTTTTTAATTAAGAGAATGGAAAATATTGCATTATGCACGGATATTCTTTTCTGCGATCGGCCAAGTAAAGGAAAAAGAAAGTAACTTTGAAAAAAAAAATTAAAATTTTTTATTATAAGAATGCAAATAACATATGTTAGGAATTGATAAATTATTATTTCATTTTATATCACAGCTTTGCAAATTTCCCAATGTGATATTTAATTTATCTATGAAACTCGACTAGTTGCTATGGCAGCGAAGCTGTTTTTTAATTGCTTTACTTTTACATTTTAATATCTTACTAGATGAAGTAAAAATTTAGGAAAAAAAGTTAACATCAATTTTTTGATGGAAAAGAAAATATAATTTTTTTGGGAGAAGGTTTGCTTTTTTGCTTGTCGTGTATCTTAAGTATTTTTGAAGAATTTTGTTATTTCTTGCAAAAATATGAGAAGTATTTTCAAGATCGGCATACAGAAATTTATATAGGATAATCTTTTCCGGTTTTTAGTACGATGATCAGAAATTTCCAAGGTAAAATGAATTTATATTTTGTACATATGTAAATACTTTCAATTCAGTATTTCTTCATATGTTCCAGTCATACTATTATTCTATGTATATAATAAAATTAATCAAAAGAAAATTCAAGTATAAAGTATTTTGAATTATAGAATATTTTGAACCCAATTTTTAAGTTTTGATTGCATAGAGATTTCGTGAGAAAGCTATTGGAGTAGAAGCCGATATAATAAGAGTATTTCTTCAAATTTAAGTCAAAGAATCAAATCGGCATTTCTTGCGATTTTTATGGTGGAATAGGCCTGACGAATTTCAAGTTTATCAACACAATAGAGTAGTTTTTGGAGCGACTTGTAGCCCGTTTTTGCTAGGTGCAGTTATAAGATATCATTTGAGTAATGTTGATGAAGAAAATAAACAGATAGCTGAGAAACTTATGAAATCATACTTTGTAGATAACTGTGTGACTTCAGTCGACAATGTGCCTGAACTAGAAAATTTTATTTCAAAATCTACAAACATCATGGCTGACGCGAAAATGGAATTAAGAATGTGGGAATTCGGGGCAATTAAAAGTGAAGACAGCAGTTTCCTTAGCGCAAAAAAGGTGCTCAGCAAAAATATAACCATCTCACGTTTAGAGCTTCTTGCTTGTATTTTAGGAATAGGATTGACTAATTTTGTTTTGAAAGCCTTTAATTGTATTTCCATACCAGTAATTATTGGACCGACTCTCCGACTGTTCTCGCTTGGGTTCGAAGAAATAATCAATGGGGAACGTTTGTAGGCAATAGAGTTAGAGAAATTTGTAAATTTTCCGAATTTCAACAATGGAATTTCGTACCTGGTAATCTCAACCCTGCTGATCTACCTTCTCGAGGAAGTAGCCCTAAACAGTTGCTGAAGATGAGATGGTGGAAGGGACCAGAATGGTTGAAGTTATCAGAAGAAAACTGGCCACATTCAGAAGCAAGCCCCAACGAAAATTTAGTAATGATGGAAAAGAAGAAAACTGCAGTATCTACTCTTTTATGTTCTAATTCATAGGAATTTATGATATATTGTAGAATTTCAAAATTTGGTAGATTTATTAATGTTGTATGTTGGGTGAAGAGATTCATAATGAAGTGTAGAAATCGAAATATATGTTTTCCATCAGAATTGCCAATTGAAGAAAAGGAAGATGCGGAAAGGTCGCTCTGGTCTATAATACAATCTGAGAGTTTTGGTAATATTACTGATGCAAAAAAAGGATTAAAGGTTATGAAAGATCAAGACGGATTGTAAAGGAGAGTAAAAACAAAGATATTAGAGCAGGATGATGAGTTTTCTTTCAGATATCCAATTTTATTACCATCAAAACATCATGTAGTGAATTGTCTGATTCAAGAATGTCTTTTACAGAATTGTCATGCTGGACTTCAAACAGTTGGATCCATCTTAAGACAAAAATATTGGATAATTTCTTTTAGACGCAACATTAGAAGTCAATTGTCTAAGTGTTACAGGTGCAAAAGATACTCTGCAAAACCATATACTACACTCCCAATTCATTTACCTCTAGATAGAGTCAGATATTACAAAGTTTTTGAAGTTGTTGGAGCTGATATTTTTGGCCCTCTTTTCGTAAAGCAAAGATCCAAAGTTTGGGTTCTACTTTTTACATGTGCAGTATTTATATGCAGGAGAGGAAGGCCGACTACTATATACTCTGATAATGGCTCCAATTTTAGCGGAACCAATAACCTCTTAAAATCATTGGATTAGAAGGCAATAGTTTCTTCGAAAGAACGGTCTCCTATTAAATGAAAGAACGGTCTCCTATTAAATGAAAGAACTGCCTCCTATTAATCATCCATCCAGCAGCAGCTTGGTGGGGTGGATGGTGAGAAACAGTACAACTAGAAGTGGCAGAGTAGTAAAGAGACTTGTGAAATGACTTTTTCTAAAACTCGGAACTGACTTTTCCAAACTCTGAAATGACTTTTCAAGAACTCTAAATGTGTCATTATTGTTTTATTATTGTTTAGTTATTATCTTTATTTATTTATATATTTTTTATTTTGAAGTAGTGTTTAGTTTGAACAAAAGTGATCTTATGTTTAATTTGGTTTTCGCCTACATTAAAGATGGGAGTATGTTAGGAATTGATAAATTACTATTTCATTTTATATCACAACTTTGCAAATTTGCCAATGTGATATTTAATTTATTTATGAAACGCGAGTAGTTGCTACGGCAGCGATGCTTTTTTTTACATTCTTTTTATCTTACAAGATGAACCAAAAGTTTAGGGGAAAAAAGTTGGCATAAATTTTTTGATGAAAAAGAACAAAGAATTTTTTCGAGAGAAGGTTTGTTTTTTTGCTTGTCGTGTGTCTTAAGTATTTTTGAAGAATTTTGTTATTTCCTGAAAAAATATGAGAAGTATTTTCAAGATTGGCATACAGAAATTTATATAGGATCGTCTTTTCCGGTTTTTAGTACGATGATCAGAAATTTCTACGGTAAAATGAATTTATATTTTGTACATCTGTAAATACTTTGAATTCAATATTTCTTCATATGTTCCAATCATACTATTATTATATGTATATAATAAATTTAATTAAAAGAAAATCCAAGTATAAAGTATTTTGAATTATAGAATATTTTGAACCCAATTTTTAAGTTTTGATTGCATACAAAACAACATTATCATAAGAATGTCATATATATACGAATAATTTCAAACAATAGGAACTATAAAATTGACATTTTTTTTTCTTTTCTATCGTTGTTATTTGCAAAATTGGCCTAAATTAGATTACAGTTCTTTCTCCTACACTGTTCGATGCGCAGAAATGTTTATTTAATTACAAGAATATGTCATAATACGTATGTATATACAATGTAAGTATAATGTGTTTATAATATTACTAAGATATCTTCGTTTTATTTAGAAAGGAATTTTTCAGTTTTAGTTGAAGTAAGACTCGACTGACTGAATTTATAAACTGAGCCCTTTTTACTTCCATAAAATCTGCCTTCCTTCTATGAAATATTATTTCTCTTATTTTTATAATTACATACGATTTATACATATATATTATTTAGCAGCTATTGTTATTGTTTACCTATTTATACCTTGAATTTACATATACACACATATATTCACAATAACGTATAAGTTATTTAGATCAAACAGTATTTTTATTATTCTACACTTAATACAAAAATGGGGCGTTTTTAAAAGAAAAAAAAAAAAAAATTTTAATAAAATTTTTCATTTAACTATACGCAAAAACATTCAAAAAGGCGCAGTTTTAAATTTTAAAACACATTTCCATGCAAAAAATAAATGAATATTCCTTTGGAATGTATGACTTATAAATATTTGAAATTGAAAAGAAAAGTTTAACTCA
This sequence comes from Maratus speculifer, assembly GCA_964019185.1. Taxonomy (NCBI): domain Eukaryota; kingdom Metazoa; phylum Arthropoda; class Arachnida; order Araneae; family Salticidae; genus Maratus; species Maratus speculifer. The sequence continues at coordinate 304,615,361 of OZ025291.1, read as the reverse complement.
CAAAAAACGAGATATGAAAATGCATTACATTTTGTAAAAAAGGAAATTGTCACTGATGTAGTATGCAGCATTGTGAATTTCATACTATTCAGATATAAGGAATTTCATGTTGCGCAGAATATATAATCAGCGCACAAACTAGATAATGTTTCCGTAACTCGGTGTGGTGAGAAGTTACATGCGATTCATATATCAAACAGAGACGTGTGTGTAATACATTCTCTGATCTAAGTTCACTGCAATATTGCAGGAAAGTTCATTCTCTTTCATAATTTTCAATATATAAAGAACGGTCCATCAACACATTTGAATTAACAATGAACATTTGAACCCCGTTATACCGAGAGATAAAGGCAATATATTTTTTTTTACAAATATATTTTTCCTTTTTAATAAAATAAAGAAAGATAGTTAAATTTAAGAAATTGCAAAAGCCGTTTTGTTTTATTATTTATGTATTTTAGAATATGACGATAAAAAAACAGTAACTAGTTTCACAAGTAATTTAAAAATAAAAATATTGAACAAAAGAGCATTTATACAATTTTTGATTAAAATAAGATAAAGTTACATTTCGTTTCATGTCTGTTGGCTTTACTCTTTCAATGTGCTTTGTAATACATTTCAGTTTTTAAAATTTATATTTTGATGATGCCTATATTACCGTGTGCTATTGCATTAAGTGTTTTTTATTTAGTGATTAATCTCTTAATTTTGTCAAAATCATTACAATAAAGATTGCAAAAATACTTGTGAATAATTCCAAACGAAAACTTCTAACACAAATACTCCGCTAGTAAATTTTTCTAGATGCACAGTGGAGAATAAAAAAAAATTCAGATGTAGCAATCCCTAAATTTTCTGCTATCTCATACATGTTTTACTTCCTGAAAAATGCAGCGTAGCAATGCCACTTGTTAAGTGATATACACCAAAAACTAGCTCAATAACTTACGTAAACTTCTAACTGAAATTTAAGTTTGGTGAAAATCTGTGCATTAGTTTTCTGAGAAAATAGCTATTGCTAAAATAAATATCAATTATCATAAGTATCAATATTTTTCATATACTAACAAAACCTGAAGTTTGATGAAAATCTAAGCATTAATTTTTGAGATACAGCTATTGTGAAATCGTGAAAAATACAACATAGCAACAATTTACACAAAAAACTATAAAACAACTAACTCAGTTTAAAGTTCTATAAAAATTTGTACATTAGTTCTTGAGATAGAGATATTGTGGAAATTGTGAATAATGCAATACAGCAGCGCCCCCTGTTAAACGATACACACCAAAAACAACTCAGTTACGGTTTATATCATGATTTAACTTAATCTAAAGTTTTGTGAAATTCCGCTTATTAATTCTTGAGATAGATCGCTCAAAAATATTTTGTCACATACAGCCTCACAGTGAGACAGACAGACATTTTTTAAAAACTCTCAAATCTTGTTCATTAACTTCTATAACGTGGAAATCCATTGAAAACTAGAAATCGAAATTTTTTTGAATTCAATACTTTCTACTTGTAATAATAGAATAAAGTAAAAACATATGGTAAAACATGCACCCCGAATAAAAATTAGTGGACAAATTAGAAGAGGTCTAAAAAAGGCAGCAACCCACACTAAATTGCAAAAGAGACATAAACTTACAACTCAAAACTGTCTAAACCCAGCTATAATTGGTTCAAATGGCTTAAACTGTGTTTAATACTTGAATGGTTAGTCAATCGTTATTTTATAAAATAACTAGTTAAATTGTTGAATCTGGTAATTTTACATACATTAACGGACTTGGTTAGTTATTTCATGAAATAACTAGGTAAAATATTAGTTCTAAATAAAAGTCCTTTATGAAATAACGGATTATATGCTTTAACGGTAATATCTATATCTTTATCTCTCAGAGACTCTGAAATTTTTTTTTACTTTTTCAGATTTGGTTTTTAGCATTAAAATATACTGTTCAATGTCTTTTAGATATTAAGACTATAGATTCTGGTATTTTTGCATATCGTCTTGGAAAAATGCTAGACATGTTACTGCGAAGTGTACGCGGACAATACTAGCCATCATTTGCTGTGTTATCACTATGGTTCTTTACGCTGCGACCTATCTTCAATCGACACATAACAAGAAAGAAAAAAAAATCATGCGTCAAGCGCAGATAATGAAGCAATTCCCAACACATTAGAATAATGTTTCAAAACTGCACCTTTTAAAAAAATAAAATATTACGTCTCATTTCTCCATATTGAAATGTATAACACATTTCAAAAACGAATTTCAGCTGTTTCCATCTATAATCGGAAAGTTATCCAAATATTTAACAGCCTTGTATATGATATAGAGATTTGTATCTATTAACAACATGCATTTCAAAATTTAGTTTATTTAAGGGATACGTATTTTTCATTTAAAAACTTCCCTTGAGCAATTTTCTCTAACGAGAAAAATGATATGCGAATACTTTTAAGCAACCCTGTATATAAGGCATAGATTTTTATATAAAAAAGTAATATCTAAGAAAAAATTAAACTTAAAAGCGTATACCAAATTTTAAAACGTACCCTAAAATAAAAAAAGCACTGTTTTAATCCATTTGAATTAAAGTAATTTCATTAAAATACTCTCTAAAGGATTTTTCTCCATAAAACATAATGTAACCGAATTCTTTTGAATGTCTCTGTAAATGAACCATTAATCATACATACTTTATATGCAATATCAAACATGCTTTCGTGACCCTAAATATGCTTTATCAATTGCATGAAAGGAGTTAGAGTATGGAAAGACGAACAGACAATCCGAATGCTTAAGCACTTTTTAGGTATCTTTGTTGGAAAGTGCTAAAATAGGAGCTAGAATAACTGCAGTTTAGGGCCACCGTCACATCATCAACATCAAACATGGGATAAGACAAGAAAATCACCACTACTTGAGCAGACAATAGTGAGGCGGACAATAAATTACTCTATCACCAGCTAAAAACGAATATTCCTTATAAAGACTACATTTGATACATCAGAGGGATGATGGTACAACACAAACAGACCAAAATATCAAACTAATATACAATGCAAACATAAATGCTAATAAACAATAAGACACAATAAAAAAAATAGAAAATTTAGTTTCTTTGCATCGCTAACTGTCATTACCTCGTCGGTTGTCAGGCCTAAAGAAAAAGTTGGTCCGTCAGACCCTTCCGTCTATGTCCTGGCATCCGTCTAAGTGCCAGTCTTCGTCTATGTCCCATTAGTTCATCTGTTGCCAGAGTGTTCTCCTACTTCGAACTACCTTAGTAAGATTGCCCCTCACAACCCCTTAAATACCGAGTGTGCATCCTTGCACCGAGCTTTCTGGACCTTTACTAAAATTTGTTTTACTGCATTCTAGGTCGGCTAATTGACAGCTCGGTCATCCACCTGCGCCGAAGCCAGATTTATTCTTGAAAATTCTGAGATGCATGCAACCTGTAAAATTTTAAACAATTGTGTCTTATTGATCACACCGGAATACTTAGGATTATTTTTTGCTGGAAATGAAAATTTTCTTTACGCATAATTTTATAGAATGGCTAACTGTTTTATGATGCAACACAAAAACGTGGCTGCAATAGTACTAAAATTTATATCCCCAATTACATTAGAAGCCACACACTCCCATGCAATAACATTTACACCTTTAAATTTTAACTAATTTTGAATAATTGTGTAGATTTTGAATCTACAAAAGTTTTATTTTCTGCGATATTTTTCATCATATGAAGAAATTTTCAGTCGCACTTTTCTCAAACAAAATATTCCATTTTTTGAAAATTCTGAAGGTATTCACTTTAGGACAACCCCAAGCATTTTTTAAAAGCTTTTTTAAATGTTCATTCTCATTAAAATTTAAAATTAATAAAGGCCTTTAAAACTCTAAAGTTTTAAGAAATCATTTACATCATTTTAATATTAATGCCATTTTCATTGAATAATACCTTGATGTATATACATAACATGTAGGATCTTATAAATTGGATAATTTTATTAATAATTTAAATCTGAAAAAAAACAAGTTTATTCAAATTTCTATATAATTTTAAAAAAATATTTTGTATATAAATATTTAGCGAATAGTTTTTTTTTAATTTTAACACAGTTATATATTTATATTAAGATAACTGCTCTTCTAAGTGCAAAAAAATCTTTTTCGTGTTTAAAAAAAATATGTCATAATATATTTGCATATAGGCTAATAACCATACGTTAGAAATGGTGCTGAAATATACATTTATTATTATTGCTTAAGTAAACAAAATAAAATGAATGAAAGTGATATTCCAACATGGATCATTTTAACTGAAGTCTATTGGGACTCCGGTTCTTTATTCAAAAATACTCTCGATTTCATATATAACATCTCTTAGATTGGCAAAACAATTAAACAATTATAAATATCTCCAAGTATTTTTCGCTTAAAAATAAGTAAAATAATTCGAATTGGTATATTTTTTTTTATTCACTGATTGGCCAATGTTAGTTTACGGTAATTTATTCTTTCATAAAACGGAAAATGATTGATAAATTTTTATAATCGAGGAATTAAATTTATTTCCTTTCTTGCGAGTGCAATCATAATTATATAACTTACAATTCATCTATTGATCAAATATCTCCAAAATGATTTTATGCGAAGTTATACAATGTGAACAATTGTATAAAATGTAATATTTTTTTTAAATAAATAAAAAGCAAATTAAATAAAACATGAGAAATAATTATGAATGAAATCCTAGACTCTAAATGAATGATTTGATTGTAGCATTAAAATGTAATTATTTACCCTTTTTCTTCAATTTGAATACATTGATGTGATATCAATTTCCTGATTTTGTGTACTTGTTTCAGTAAAATGGTACAAAATAATAATAAGTTTGACAGTCATTATGATCTATTTTAATTGTATAATGGAGCTTTAAATTTAAATCTACTATATCTTAAGGTAGGGTAAATGTTTTGACAGTAGAACGTATTATAATACATACTCGTACACACATATATATACAGTTTAAAGGCAAAATAATACGAACACCTGTGACTTAATGGAAAATCATTATTAGTAGGGTGTTGGAATATCCTTTGACGGAAGTACAGATTTAATGTGACCTTTTATTGATGTGTAAAGGTCATGGACAAAATTTAAAAGTATATTAAGCCATTACGCCTGCAGAATGGTCTCTAATTCCGAAAGGCTGGATGGAGGAAGAAACTGAAAATGAAGTTTGGGCTCCAAATCTTTCAATAAACGTTCAATAATATTCAAATCTGACTGAGAAGGCCAGAAAAGATGTTCAACTTCATCGTCAAGATCTTCGAACTAAACTTGAACGCACCTAGTAGTGTGGATAGGGACATTGTCGTCTTGAAAAAGCGGTCGTTCTCTATGGAATAACGTCTGGACAAAATGGTTGAAAAGTTTACCTAGACTGGGTAGATAGAGATTGGATTTGATCCTCCCATGCAGAGTAACAAGTGGCCCAAGACCGCGTCAAGATATCGAACCTCAGACCATAATGGAGCCACCCGAATGCTTCAAATTCAGCATCAAGCATTCAGGTTTATACGCTACTCTGGGCGTTCTCCAGACATAAATGCATCCGGTAGTCTGAAATAGGACGAATGACAATTTATAGGGCCATAATTCCTGTTGCCACTTCTGTGGGGACCACCGTTTGTGATCTCTCACCATTAGAGTCGCTTGAAGCATTAGTTGCTGTCACCAAGAGTTTCCGAAATGCTACTCTGCCATAAATGCTCGCAGAATGGAGTTCATTTTTGACAGTTTCTATTAAAATGGGATCCTGGAGATGTCTGTTCATTTCGAATGTTATCTCGGATAACGATTGCTTGTGCTTTCAGGCTACTATGGGCTTCAAGACCAGTCTATCCTTATCAGCAATCTTGGACTTTCGGCCAATGTTGTGCTTTGAAGACGTCGTCTTTCCCTTTCTCATGTACGCTGTCATAACTGCTGCAGCGTACTCCTTGTAACCCCCAAAAAGTTTGCTGTTTCCGTAGCCGATGCTCCACTTAAACGAACTCCAAAAATCATTCCTCTTTGTAATTCTGACAGGTCTGACATTTCAACTTATTACAGACACTTCGATTGACGCATGCAACGCAGGTGACTGCTGTTGAGAGGCATATACCTTCCTCTTCACGCTCACTAGGGGGCAGATTTCTGTTCCAGGTGTCGCGGCCGTACAGCAGGTGTGAAATACGTCATACCTTTCACAGGTTTTCGTATTATTTTGTCCCCCATCTGTATATGTATATATATATGTGTGTGTGTGTGCAAAATAGATAGAACGAAGGTTAAAAGAGAAAATGCATTTGTGTACGTCCATTTACAATATATAGTCACATAAGTTAGGAATTTATTTTTGAAAATAATCATGATTGTTTTCAAAATATATTGTAATATAAAGTAAACAAATAAATAAAGATTCCTTTGAAAATACAGTTTATAAACATTTGAAACTGAAAAAAAAGAAGACGATAATTTCCATAAAATGAAATATAAAAATATGTTATGCTTTTGGAATAAGATAATTTCCCCTCGCGTTATATACAGCATACTATTTTACAGGAATTTCATGCTGCGAAGAATATGTAATCAGCACAGAAACTAGCTACATTTTTTTCATTGTGTGCGATGAAATAGCACATGCAATTCATATATGAAATAAAAAAGTGCATGGAATATATTGGCTAGTCTAAAATTCCCTTTAATACTGTTTTAACATTTTTAAAATGTTGAATAGTTCATTCAATTTTCATAGCTTTGAATAAAAGAAAAAAATAAATGTTTTTAAAGTTATCTTTGGATTATGAATGAATTCTTGAATCATTGATATCATTCTTATATAAATTTTATTTTACTGTAAATATTCTTATTATGCGAATGTTTTATGAAAAACCCTAAAAATCTGATAATTTAAAAAATAAATTTCTCTTAAAAACAATCAAGGTGTTGGGTAAATTTACATTTTTTTTATGTTCGGTGTACAAGAAAATCTTCGCTACGGATATTCTTGAACTGCGGAGACTTCCTCCATTTAGCACATACTTTTACATATTTAATACCTAACATATTTGTATGATCTGATCTCTGAAAAGCGATTATTTCCAAATAATGAAGAATCTTCGATATACCATAATATCCAATATTTAAGAGGTTTTCTGTATATATTTTACGTATAATTGAATTAACTGAATTAAATGAGTAGAAGTGAAAAAAAAGTACGCCAATGGTTATGAAAATTTTAACTTTTCATTTTGAGTTGTATTCATAGAGAATACAAATATATAACTCAGTTATTCTTATAAATGAATTCTGAACTGAACTAACATTTAATAAAATCAACAAATTTGTTATATTATGATTTGCACTTTGAGAAAAAAATATCTTAATGCGGATACTCTTAAAACAAGCAAATAAAAATGGAAAGTAAATAAATAAATAAATAAATAAATAAAGAATAAACAATACTGTAACATTCAAAGTTTTGCTAAAATACTAATGATTTTCAGTTTTCTACTTCTTACACTGAAAAACAAATAATTTAATTTTTACAATTTGTTAAGATCACTGAATTCATTGGAATTTCATAAAAACAACTTTTTACATGGTAGTAATTATTAATTCAAACTATTAAAACCATTATATGAATTATTATATCCTCAAATAGATGTTACTGTTCTGTGTAAACGCTTTAAAATATTATTGAATTGAAAATTACAATTTTTTTATCGACTTTTGTTATGCAACTTTGAAAAGATATATTATTACATCATATTTAACAGAAACATAAGTATATTATTCAATTAACTTAAACATCGTTATTGGAATTAATAATAAATTATTGTAATAAGTAACTTCTAGAAGAAATGTTTTATTCCGTATATTTTTATATTAAGTATTTCACTAAAATTTACTACTCTTTATAACAACCTAATCCGAAGTTGGCCATGTTCCGAATTAAAAAAAAATATATTTTGAAAATTGCTCAACAAATTTATATTTAGAGTAAGTTTTAATGTTTTATATTATGAAATATTTTTATTTTAAATATTTAATGCAAGATTATTTATTGGTTCGGAAAGTGTTATATTTTAGTCTATTTTTGTTAATTATGTACTTGAAAAAAAGCTAAAAAATATATTTATGTTTCTGTTAAATATAATCTAATAATATCTATTCAAAGATGCATAACAAAAGTCGATAACAAAATTGTAATTTTTAATTCAATACTTATTTCAAAGTGTTCACACAACACAATAACAATTATTCGAGGATATAATAATTCATATAATGTTTATAATAATTTGCAGAATTAATAATTATTACCATGAAAAAGAAAAAAAATTCCTATTGCAAGTAGTACGAACAAAAGTTGTTGAAACCTTCCCGTAATAACATATTATAAGAAAAACAGACTTAATGACATTGAATGCACGTTATCACATGTGAGTAATACCCTATAGTTCACCGAAAGACCTAAAAAAATGCCACCAAATGGAATAACAATTTAAAAAATATAATAATAATTAACAAATTATACAACCATTTGGAAAATAAAATTATAATCAATTTGACATATTAGACTCACGTTAAGATGACGAAAGTTTACCTGATTAATATTTACCGGATTTAGATTTGATTTCATCCAATGCAAATGTTCAGCTAAAGGTTTAATAATAATAAGCTCGATGTAGCTGCGGTCATTCGGCAGCTTCAAACTCCCAAGCCTTTGGCGTCTTTGATTTTAATAATTTTTATTTTAAATTTATCTGATTTCAGTTTATGACCCCTCCCTCCAACCTGGCTTCCGCTAGAGACTCGGTGATTCGAGATCTATAAACTAGTGAAAAAACTCCGATAACACTCGCAATAAATAGGAATTAAAATAATACACTTTGTATAAATCAGCATTAAACGAAAATAACAAAGCAGGTCGCGTTTCGAGTTACAACAATAACAACTTGTCATCAGCTGCCCCAATACGTGTACGTAAGGAAACAGAATCAGAGATAAACTGAAAGATAGAGGGTGGAGATTACAAAGAATGTGACAGGTGGCGCTAGAAATTGTCGCTGTAAATCTGCCTTCCTTCAGAGAGTCCGAATAAGAGAAGAAAAGCTAAAGGTTCCTGATTTTTACTATGGATTTAAGGACTAACAAATACATGTAGTATTACAATTGTAAAATGAAATTTACCCCCACTAAAATCTTCCATAAGCTACAAAACATGTTCCTGGTGTCAAATAATTAATAAAACTGTCTAGTAGTTAACAATATATTTATATTTTCCTAAGGGATTGTCTAGATGCAGAAATTGAAGCAAAATTTAGAAGTCCCAATATTAAACCCAGTTTTTCTATCATTTTTTATTGTTTCGGATAATTTTACACTTGGATACCAAACAAGGCGTCATTCGATGAGGTAGTTTAAGAGTTAGGCATATTTTTAGTTTGAAACTGATAAAGCTAGATAATTTTATAATCAGTGCCAAACAAATTGCAATGTTGGTAAATTTTTAAGAATAATTCAAAATATTCTCGACGGAATAGGCTGTAACTTTAAATCCTTACATTTGAAATTTCTGGCAATAGTTATAAAATGTATAATTCGTTATGCATATGTGCATATTTTTAATATGAATTTCGTTAGAGTAGTATTTAAAATCAATCTTAAATTGCATGAATCATATATTTTAAAGTTTTTAGCAGACATAAATTACATTAAGCTTAAAATGCAATTATTTTCAAACGAATGAAATTGGATTTTACTTTTAAAATTATACGTTTCCTATACTGCTTGACCGACTGACATTCTGTGTATTTTAATAAAGTACATATTATCAAACTATCAAAATATGGTATCAAACTCAATATGCTAGTATTCAGAATTATAAATTTTAAACCCGACAGTTTTGAACCACTGACTTCCACATCCAAATTTGTTGGTCTCTGTTAATTCATGTAAATATACTTCGATTATCCTGAATTTCGTATGTGTTTATTAAAATCATAATAGGGTATTCTACACTGGTGTCCAAAATTTAAGCATAATTTGTAATTAAGTAATTATTTTTAAGTAATGAAAGAAATATGAATCGAAATGTGCTGAAACTCCAGGTGTGTATACAAAATAGTACGCGTCACATATTTTCGCGAAGAGTTTTCCCCGAAATCGAAAAGGGGACCGTCAACAAATTGAAAAAGAACGAAGATCTTTTGGATAACCCTGTCAAAACTAATGTAGCAAAAGCGTTCAAAGTGCACATTATGATTAATTGGCTTATTGTAATGTACTGTGTTAATTTTTACAAGGATAGCATGTATACTCGTAGAGAAATTAAGGTTTTTATAAAAACAGTCCTAAGTTTTTTGCTTATAATTTGCAGGGTTCTTAATATAAAATAGTGTTCTTTTTTGAAAAAATGACAAACATCATTGTACACAATACCCTGTCATCAGAATTAAAAAATAATAAAAATTGTATGACAAATGAGCAGGTTTACTAAATAATTTTTTATTGCGCATGCGTGAACGCTATTAAAATTTCATTTGCATATTATGTTAGTTAAATGTATAGAGCAACTTTTGTGAAAGTCTCAAAAACATAGCTTAAAAATTCTGAAAATTATCATTGATAGAATGAGATCAAAATCCTTTATTCCCTAAATGAAGCAAAAATATGAGGGGCTGTATCCATATTCCATTGTTTAGTGCCTACACAATATTGCACGTACAACTTATTTAGGTAAAACCCCTGATTTTTTTGCCTCCTTTAGGAATAACGGATTTTGAGTTGATTCTATAGGCTCCCATTTTCAGAATTTTCAAGCTATGTTTTTGAAACTTTTACAGAAGTTGCTCTATACATTTAGCTAACACAATATGCAAATGACATTTTGATATTGTTGACGCATGCGCAATGAAAAATTATTTACTAAACATACTCATTTTTCATACAATTTTTATTATTTTTAAATTCTGATGACAGGGTATTGTGTACAATGATGTTTGTCATATTTTCAGAAAAGAACATTTTTTTATAATAAGAACTCTGCAAATTATAAGCAAAAAACTTGGAAAAATGTAGGACTGTTTTTATAAAAACCTTAATTTCTCTACGAGTATACATGCTATCCTCGTAAAAATTAACACAGTACATTACAATAAGCCAATTAGTCATAATGTGCAGTTTGGACGCTTTTGCTACGTTAGTTTTGACAGGGTTATCCAAAAGATTTTCGTTATTTTTCAATTTGTTGACGGTCCCTGTTCGATTTCAGGGAAAACTCTTCGCGAAAATATGTGACACGTACTATTTTGTTTACACATCTGGAGTTTCAGCACATTCCGATTCATATTTCTTTCATTACTTAAAAATAATTACTTAATTACCAATTATGCTTAAATTTTGGACACCAGTGTATATTGAAAATGAAATACGTGGCATTTATAATTCGTTTACAGGAACAAACGAATGAATTCCATTGTGTTACTGTCTATGTGAAAAAAAACGTACCGTTATTTATTATGATTAACTTATTAAAATTCAATATAAAAAACATAAAATAAAATAAAATAGTTTTTTCTAGACAAGTTTAATCCAGAGTACTGCTATTTCTACTTCCAACTACCCTAAGAAAGATAGACGCTACCATTGCAAACAATGTGTCGTATTTATAATTAATAGAACGACAATTAATGTCACTAATTTCTGAAGTTATCTCCTGGTTTTTAAACCTAAAATAAGGTACCCTGGGGGAAATAACGCCACGTTAAGGTTCTACCAATTTTCACGGTTCAGTTTTAATTTGTATTTTCCAAACAAATATATGATTTGATACAGCAACTCATTGACTATCTATATAAAAGAATAATTTAACAGATATGAATTCATAAAATGTAATGGCGTGATTTCTTGACCAATGCTATTTGGCGTTATTACCCACCTATATGAGTAATAACGCTATGTAAACAAACCTATGAAATCAAATGGAATAATTGCATGTAGATTGCCCAATTCTAAAAATACAAGCTCTACAAACTTAGAAATTGACAAATTGCATTCTAAGCTATTGAAAATGTTCAATTTTTTGTGAAAGTGTAAGAAAAATAAAGGTGTGATGTGTGGGGTGGGAGGATGAGGCAAAAGAATATCAGACCGTGAGCTTCTTTTTGCTTAAAAAGGACCGCTTAAATAGAATTATTTGAAACATTGCACAGTTTTAACTGTGTTTATTTAAATCAGTATTTATGATGTAGCTCGACCACTGTAGGGAATCAACCGGGGTATTAATGCCAAGGATTGGCGTTATTACCCCGTTATAGTTATTGCGCTGTACATTTTAAATTACAAATTATCTCGAGAAGATATCCAAAATCTTTAACGATATTTTGAAAGTCCATGAAATGTACTACAAATTTTTGTAATTAACAAAGTATTTCCGGATAAAAAAAATAGTCTTCACATCACAAAACGTATCTCGCACATTTTAGATCAAGCGTTAATTTTAGTTGCTTGTAAAAACAATAAGACCTAAAAATGAAACAAATTAACTTGAAGCTGTTTTTTGCGATTTATATGACTGAAAACCCTTCTGCGCAGAGCACAGGGGTGTCATTTACCAGAATATTTCATAATTATGCAAAATATTAGCACTTGGCGTTATTACCCCGCCTGGCGTTATTACACCAGACCACCTTACTAGTGAATTTAAGTAAAATGTATATTTTAAAATTTCACCTGTTGCAGTATTAGACGCCACCGTTTAAGTAAAATGAAAACTCTTTAAAATTCATATTGTGTAGTTAATTGTGTTAAAATATACATGTTTTACTAAAATAAAGTGCAAAAATCTTTCTACATCATATGGATTCCATAGCGTTTGAATTTCATGTACAAGTTTTCAGAAAATATTCCATTACATTACGGTCTATGGCGAAAAATCTTTTGAGTGTTTATTATAATAATCATTACTATTTCAACCCTAATGGTATTGAATTGCATTAATAAGCTATACAGCAATATGTGTAGTCCAGAATGTACTAAAAACTATTATAGCTACTTTCCATGTACCGTAATCTGCAAAATAAATTCTGTTAAATTAGGGTACGTAGGACATGGTAGCAGAAATCAGTATAATATTTAGTCAAAATATTTAAAATATATATGCAGGCTTTTTTCACATTGTGCACATTGTAAGATGTTTACCAAAAATGTTGGTTGAATAGCTTTTATCATTAATTTAATGATACACACAAAATATTTTCCTTTACAATGTCATGATTTAATAATTGTTCATATGTGTTTTCACACTCATGTCCATAAATTAAGGATAATTTGGAATCACGTGAAAATCAAACTCTAAAGTAAAAATTTCACTTGCAGAATTATCACACATATCTTCAAGACTAATATGCAAATTTCAGAAAGCCACCAGTGGCGCCGAAAGTACGTCACAATGACGAAATTGTGGGAGGGCGTATATAAGGAATTGTGGCAAAGAAGTAAAACTGTTAATAAGCATTTTCAAAGCATCTGAGTGCCAAAACCGAACAGTTATGACACAGAGAACATATGTGGATGATATTTTACGTGGTAGAATCATCGGCCGACTGAAATGTAGACGTAGGGGAAGATGGGGATACTTGAGCCATTTTTGGAATTTTAATTTTTTTTAATTTTTTATATTTTTTTAGAATAAAATAAAATATTGAAAATGAAGATTTGATATTTTTTCTTCAACTAAAAACCACTTTCAATTAATTTTGAACTATTTTTCTATGTATAATAAATGTTTATTTTTTGTTTTACACCGTGGCTCAAGTATCCCCATGGCGGGGATACTTCAGCCATGCTGAAGGGATACTTGAGCCACTAAGGAAAAATACCTACAAAAGTAATTTTTTTCGCTTTATTTTTGCACAAACATTTTACAGAATGATAAATTATGAAACGTAAAGTCCTTCAAAACCAATTGAGAAAACAAAGCTAGTAATACGATCATTTTTTGTCGTTAAAACTGGTTGTCGGAGGATAATTTCAACTTGAGTTATAACGACGGTAGAAACATCCTTAGTTCAGAGCCATTTAAATTTGGAATCTGCAATTCTTCGTGCAAATTTTTTTTTCAAAATATTAAGCACTTATCCAACAAATATTTTTACAGTTTTCTTTCTGGCATATTTTATTAGTAACCAATCATCAATAGAAGGTTTTCTTTTCACATCATCACCATCATTGACAGAATTTTCCTCTAATGATATTGTCGAACTCATGCTTTTAATTTAGTAGCTGTCGGAATTTAAGCCAGATGTATCATTCTACTATTTCAAACACTTTTTTGATTTCACAGGAAAAGATTTTGTCTTCCTCTTTGGCTCCATGCAGGTAAGTTTGAACTGGGATTTTTGTTGCTTTTCTTGTTTTTTGTGCGCTCTTTTTACCATTTTTTCTTCAATTTTCTTAGTTAAAAAAAAGTTACAGCAACAGAGGTTACAATTTCAATATAAAATATTAATCTTAATACGTTATATTAAAAAATAAATATTTTAATATGTTGGACCTAACTAATTAAAGTATTAGAGATTATAGCCTGTAAAACCGTTTTAAAAAGTTATTTTAATTTAATGAAAGTTAAACTGAAAACTATGTTTACATTTATTTACATTTATCTAGACAGGCTATTTTGTTAGTCAAAATGAAAAATAAAATAGATATTTTCATTTAAAAATATACATTTTTAAACATTTTAAGGTCGTTATTTTTTTAAGAAAAAAAAATAAAATGAAAAAGTATTCTCCCTTTTATCCAGAAAAATATCTATTAGTGAATATAAGGATGGAATTTTATTTTTTGTTTGTTTCACCCATGTTTAATTTCTAGTGGGGATGGTTGAGGCATGGCTCAAGTATCCCCACTCTCATTGGCTCAAGTATCCCCACTATCACTATTTTTGTTTCCCACAGTTTTACTAAATAAAGCATGCAGCTATTAGAACTATTTTAAATTCAAAATACAATTGAAATTATGCTTATTGAATGTATGTATATAGTTGCAACTTTAAACAAAATTTTGATTACAAAAAAACAAAAAAGCCATGCACCCAAATATTTACTTCAGATAGGGAAAAGACAACTATTTATCATTATATTTTCAAAATGGTACCAAGATGTGTGATTTCTTTTTTACATGTTCAGAACTATAAATATGTTATCATATTGGCAGTTTTAGAAAGAAAAATTAACCAACTGTAGAGATAACAGGGGTGGCTCAAGTATCCCCTATGCTCAAGTATCCCCACTCTCCCCTACTCAGATGGAAGTATCCGAGGAACTTAGAAATACACAAAGAATGATCTCTAGACTTTGGCAACGATTCAAAGATAATGGAAATGTCAGTAAACGTCACAGTACAGGTCGTCCCCGAGTTACAACCACGAATGAAAAGCGTTATTTGGCAGTAACTGCCAAAAGTAACAGACGGAGTACAGCAGACCTGTCTCTTAAGCTATCTTCAGCCACAGGTACGACTGTTTCAAGGTAAACCGTGTACAGACGTTTGGGAAATATTGGTCTATATATGCTCGCAGGCCTGTTAGATGTATTCCGTCATGGCAAAGCACTGTCGGGTGCGGTTAGTCTGGAGTAGAGAACATGCAATGTGGACATCGTCACGGTGGGCTTCTGTAATGTTTTCCGACGAGTCCAGGTTTAGCTTGCAGTCTGATTCATGTTGAACTTTCATATGGAGAAAGCCACGTACCCGTTACCACCAAAACAACGTCATTGAACGACACGGTGGTGCAGGACAGCTCGTATGGGGATTAATTATACAGGGCTCCAGAACAGATCAACATGTTCAAACCGGAACTATGACAAGCGAAATTTATCAAGACATCATTCTGAAACAACATGTACGTTTGTTTAGGGGTGCCATGGGCTCAGAATTCGTGTTTATGTATGATAACGCCCGTCCTCACTAAGTAAACATCGTAAATGAATGCCTTCACGCTGTGGATATCATCTGTACTGATTGGCCAGAATTTTTGTCTGACTTGAATCCGATAGAGCATGTATGGGATATGCTTAGTCGGCGAGTTGCAAACCGTCAACCACATCTTACATATGTTTTGGAACTTCGGAGAGCAATGATTGTTGAATGGAGTAATCTTCCTAAAGATCAGCTTGATAATCTTATATTCAGCATGCCTAAGCGTTGTGCGGACTGTATTTCATCGTCTGGGAGACATACAATTTATTAACCATCATACCAACCATATAATGTTAAGTTTTTTTAAGGGAGGGTACTTTTTGTAATTGCTGTAGGGAGCAACAATTGTAAATTTTATGAATGCTATCATACATATACCATCGTTTTTGTTCTTTTTCTTTTGTTTAATAAATAGGCTTGACAAATAAATCACGTTTGTTTTGTTTTCGTACTTTTATTTGCTGGAACTGGAATTCTCCTTAATTTATAGACATGATTGAAGTTGTAGTATGCGTTAAATGCATTTTGTGATAAGAAACAAATAAAAGGAGTGTTTATGGATCAATACATTTCAATACATCTATGCATGTTTTAATTTTTCTCGTAAAATAACATTATATGATATCTGGACATAATTATAGACTCAAAGTTATGAATTTATACACTCTAGTATTTTTGATATAAATAAACGCATTTTGTGATAATAATTTAATAAACGGAGTTATTAGGGATGAATATATTTCGATACATCAATGCATTTTTATATATTTTTTACGAAATATGAGTAAAATATAAATATAGTACATGTGTAAATTGAAAACATAAAATTATAGAGGTTAAGAAGTGAACGTACTTTTGAATCCTGGTGCAAAATATTAATGCGTGCATTCAAAAATGTGATGAGCCGCCATTTTTCTGAATGACTTCGAATATGCGACTCGGCATAGACTGAACAATTTTTTTCAACTGCTTCATAAACAACTAATTTCAGGCTGAAAGTATAGCCATATTTAAATCATTTGTATTTTGATATTCACGTCCATCGCGATAGACTATTCGAACGATTACACTCCAGTAATTTTTAATGGGTTTTAGATCAGGGTTGCGGGCTGGCCAATTCAAGACATTTACATACCTATCGCTGCAGCCACTCTTTTGTAGTTTTTGCAGAGCGTATTGCTGCATTATCTTGCAGAAATATCCAGTTTCCTTCAGCGATGAACGGTCCATATGGCAAAAGATTACCGTCCAGGATTAAGTGGTAGTCTTCTGCTTTTTGTTTTTCATTAAGAAAATGCAGAGTAATTTTACCATTATAAAAAAAATCAGCCCACAACATCACTAATTGTTCATCAAAGTTTCGACTAAAGATTCGGCTTGATATCGTTCTAATAGTATCTTATGCCACCTGGGCAGTCTAAATTAAACTTTTTTTTGTCTGACCAGATCATTGTGCTCTACTATGATGTCCAGGACATGTGCTATTGTGCAAAATGAAGTCTGGGTTTCAAGTGATGGGGCTCAAGTTTTGGCTCAGCTTCCATTTTCTATCATTTCATATTCGGCGCTCGTTGAAGAATTCGACTGGAAATTCGAGAGTTTATAGTTAGCTTTAAAGTATTTACAATTCGGCTAGAAAAAGCTCCAGTACTAAATGCTGATCGTTACACAGATCTTCGATTTATTTTTGTATCTTTGGACGTCGACCATTCCGTTTTATATATAAAAACCATATTAAAAAACATATTTAACAAAATTGTTTAACTAAAATTATAAAAATGCATTGATGTATTGAAATATATTCATCCCTAATACCTTTATTTATTAGTTTATTATCACAAAATGCATTTATTTATGTAAAAAATACTAGATTGTAGAAATTCATAAATTTGAGTTTATAATTTTGTCCAGGTTTCACATAATATCATTTCATGAAAACAATTAAAACACGTATTGATGTATTGAAATGTATTGATTCATAATCACTCCATTTATTAGTTTTTTATCACAAAATGCATTTATTTATATCAAATGTACCAGAATATAGAAAATCACAACTTTGAGTTTATAATTTTGTCCAGGTTTCACGTAATGTTATTTTTTTTTGAAGTTGTGTATTTTCTTATTTAAATAACTTACTCCATTTTATTTATAAGTTACATTAATTTTAGATGTCTTATTATAAATATTCATAAATATTTTATTAATGTAAAGCTAATCTTATTTTTATTATGATGTAAACAAATAAAAAAATTTCTGAGTTTATAATTTTGTCCAGGACTGTATATATATATATATATATATATATATATATAATTTCTATCAACGAATGTGCAAGATGTATTATCTATGTACCCTAATTGCTTAAAGGTTTTTTTTTTTTTGTAATTAGGTCAACAAAAAGTTCTTTGAAATTCTTAATCTAATAGTTTTCTAAATTTGTACCGTATGTAAAAAAAAAAGTGGCATATCTAAAGAGTTCAAGTATTTAGGTGGCTCCATCAGATTATCGCGTATTTTGATCAGTGGGACACTTTTTGAAGGGCCGTCGATTTGAATCCTTCAATGAAGCTCAAGAAGTATGTCTTCAGTTAAAATTAAAGAAATATGAATTTTTCGATACCAGGGAGCCGCCAAGGATCTTCCAGCAAATTCGGAATCTGTCAGAACGATGAGAGACAGTCTTGGACTATGATGCTCTCTACTTTGAAGAATAGTCCTTGTTGATTTCGTTATTAATTAGCTCATAACAACGCAACATTCAGAATTTTCACAGACCTTTTTGCTCAACCTAATATTAGTATTGTTTATTTGAATATCTTTTTTTGCAGTAAACGGTGAAATTTCGAAGGATTTTCATTATGTCTACGTAATACGTATGCATTACATTATTTGTCTGCTGCTTATAACCATGATTTATAATATATGAAAAAATGATATAATTCAGTGTAGCGATTTTTCCAATTATCTATTGCAGCCGTCCAAAGGAAAGCGCTTCCAGAAAATTTTGGTATATTTTCACCGGTCATGACCCCTAGACCCCAAAAACCACCCTCCGTTCAAATGTTGACATATATATATATCTGATATTTGACATGCTGTAACTAACGGATTTATGAGCCGATTTTAATGAAACTTTGTATGTACATGGTACATACAAATGTCTAGACCGAATTCGTTGACCAGCATCATCCGCCATCTTGTTTCAAAATGGCGACAATTTAATTTTTTTTATTTAAAATTTAAAATTAAATGCAAAAAAATTAGAAGTTGAAAACTATTTTTTTTTGTTAGAACTTAAAACAACGATTCCAGAGCACTTTTTATTTTGTCTATATCTTAAAAAATGATTGAGTTACAGCACTTTGAAGTTTTCTTATGGCTGACATTTTGAAACGATCTGATTTTTGTCACGTGATAACACGCGTATTTATGAATCGATTTGGATGTAACTTGGTGTGTACATAGTAAGTACCGAGGCCTGGACCGCGTTCGTTAGCCAGTTTATATCCGCCATCTTGTTTCAAAATGGCGGCCATTTAATTAAAAAAAATTAAAATTTAAAATTAGGTACAAAAGTGGGAGAAATTGAAAAAGATTTTTCTTTTATGCATTTGACCTTGATACAAAGATTCCAGAGCATTTTACGTTTCGTTTGTACATTAAAAAACGGCTGAGTTATAGCACTTTTAATTTCTAGTGTTGCTCGCATTTTGAAATGATCTGATTTTTGTCATGTGATAACATGCTTATTTATAAACCGATTTGGATGAAATTTGGTGCGTACATAGTACATACCGATGTCTAGACCGAGTTCGTTGGCCAGTTCCATCCGCCATCTTCAAAATGGCGAAATATTATATTTTTTTAATTTAAATTTTAAATTTAGGTGCAAAAAAATAAAAAATTAAAAAAGATCTTAAAAAAAGATAGAGTTATAGCACTTTCAATTCCCAATGTGGTTGACATTTTGAAACGGTCTCAAATTTGTCACGCGATAATATGCATATTTATAAACTGATTTGGATATAACTCCGTGTGTACACAGTACATACCAGTGTCTTGACCGAGTTCACTAGCCAACTTCATCCGCCATCTTATTTCAAAATGGCGGCCATTTAAATTTGTCAAAAATCTTTTAAATGTATAATGATGTACACACAAACAAAAAATAGAAATTGAAAAAAGCTTCTTTCTAATTTTTTATCTTAATAATGAATTCCGGAGTATTTTTTGCTTGGTTTTTATCTTAAAAAACGCCTGAGATATAGCAGTTTGAATTTCTAATGTGGGTGACATTTTTGCAAAAATCAATTTGCCCGCGACAGCACTCGTATATATTAATCGATTTCGATATGAGTGTACATGTGCACATGAATTAAGATTTCGACCAAGCTCATTGGTTTGTTTTATCGATCATGTTGCTTTAAAATGGCATACACTTCATGATATCGTGGAATTTGGCGACTCTATAAATTGCTGAAAAAGAAACGAGATTGAATAAAATATAACTAATTTTTAAAAATTCCTATTGGTATTCAGTATTGACAAAAACTAGTATTCATTCTTAAAAATCGGGCTCCACTAATTTGAGCTTCGTATCTTTGAATAATATAACTTAATTTAAAATAAATTAATAAGTAAATAAATAAGTATATGAAAGCTACCTCTTCCTCCTGGCATTGCCGGAAGGACTTTTCTCTTTCACTTTTAATTTTTTTGTTATGAATTTCCATAAATTAGAGAGTTGTATGCTATTTTTTTTTTACCAAGCTTAATTTGTTACTTCAAATAAATTTACAATTTTTCAGCTAACAAAAAAATTCTAAGGAAAACAAAATGTGATACGTTTTATTGACTTTTAGATACAAGTTTTTACGATTTTATATAATCTACCTTTCTTTAGCAAAACAATATGTTTTACCGATAGACAGAAATAAAGATATATTTCATTTATTTTATATTGCCTGGTGTTGTTGACATTTGTAAGAAGAAAATTTTAACCTTCATACTACACCGTTTCATAAATAACTACAGAATAGACTGACAATCGTTACAAGTACAGCTCATATTCAAAATATTAGAATAATTACCTTTTTTTTAGAAATTGAAAATATCGTTTGGTAATTTAATGTCTTTTAATGAAAATATGCAAACGATAGTTTTATTAAGAACTTAATATTGATTAAACTTACTTGTTATCTTAAATTTAATATCATTTTTGAAAAGATTAATTGCAAAAAAAATTATTTTGAAAAGTCAAAATATTAGAATATTTATTCAAGTGGTTCAAAATATTAGAATATTTCACATTAATTCTCCTTCAATTATTACCAATTCTTAACTGGTGGCATCATTGATTAAATTCAGACTATTTTATTTAAAATCAGTATTCTTTTTTGCAGTTTGTTTCTTTTTCGTCTTAAAATGGGCCGTGTGAGTCATATTCCTGAATCTACTAAACTTAGTATGGTTGATTTGTATCGGCACGGTAAAAATCAATGTTTTATAGCGAATTATTTACATTGTTCGCAATCGAGCGTTAGTAAAATACTAACACAATATTCAAAAATTGGAAAATTTCAAAATAATCGCCGAAATGGTGGCCGAAAACCAAAAACATCTGCTAGAGATGACAGGAAACTGAAGCGTATAGTTAAGAAAAACCGTTTTAAAAGTGTGCGATTCTTGCACCGAAAATGGAAAGAAGAAGGAGTTGAAGTTTCTACATCGACAACATTAAGACGTCTCCATAAATTTAAATTTGAATCTCGTGTACCGAAAACAAAACCTCTCATGACTGCAAGACAAAAGCGTATAAGATTGAATTGGTGTAAATCAAGACGTTTATGGAGCAATGAAGATTGGAAAAATATATTATTTAGTGATGAAAGTATGTTTTGTGTTTCATATGGTAATCAAGGTATTCCAGTTTGGAGAATGAAGCAAGAAGCATTTGATAAAGAATGCCTTAAACGTTCCGTAAAATTTGCTGCTAGTGTCATGGTTTGGGGTTGTATGAGTGCAGAAGGACCTGGAAAGTTATGCATCGTCTACGAAAAGGTTAACTCTCTGATAAATCAAGAAATTTTAGAATATTACATGATTCCATCATCAGAAGATTTATTTGAAGATGATTTCATCTTTCAACAAGATTTAGCGTCCCCGCATACCTCGGTGTCAACTAAGAATTGGTTCCGCCAACGCAACATTAAGGTACTTCCTTGGCCACCAAATTCACCAGATCTTAATCCCATCGAAAACTTATGGTGTATAATGAAGAAAAAACTTCAAGAAAATCCTCCTTCAAGTAAAACTGAGTTAGTGGCACGTATAAAGTCTATTTGGGCTAATATTGATAGAAATGTTTGTAAACACCTTGCATATAGTATGCAAGATCGATTGTACACTGTTGTGAAAGCTAAAGGGGATGCTACAAAATATTAACTACCATTTACTTCATATTCATAAGGTAATATTATTGCGTAAAATAAAATATTCTAATATTTTGAACCAATCTAAATTTTATTCTAATATTCTGGTGTGTTTAAGGAAGCTGTATACCTAATTTATTGTGCTGTATTTTATATTTTATAAATGTTAAAATCTTATCTAAACATTCCAGATTTAATTTATAAGAAATTTAATTGCATTTACTTAGTATAAAAAATAAATAAATGACAAATAATTTTTTCTTATTACTTTTTCTCAATTATTCTAATATTTTGAATATGAGCTGTATAATAATTTGATTGCGGACGACTTCATATTGATATAGTAAAAAATTTTGAAAATTTATCATTCATTTTCATTGCATATTTAGTTTTATTAAGACATCTAGGTATTTACGATACATTGTATTGTACAACAATTGTATTTATTAAATATTTAATGAGAATATTCTTTGTGCAGTGATTTAACCCATAAATTTGTGTTTATTTACTCTTTGGTTGCGAGTTTGGAAGAAAGCAGAAAAATAAAAATAAAATAACGTGCATAATATGGAAGTAAAAGTGAATTAATAAATATGAATATAAAAAATATATAAGTTCTTTAATGTTAGTAAACGTTCTCTATGGTAAACTTTCGTAAAACTGTGTTTCGAGATAACGGAATTTAAAGTTTTGTTCTTCATAGGAAACACCCGTTTGTTGCTTGTGATCGTAACTTAAAGATTTGGCCTATCAGACATTTTTCATGAAATACATAAAGATTCCAATATTACATATATATATATATATATATATATATATATATATATATATATATATATATATATATATATATATATATATATTGTCATTTCAAATCATTCTATTTCTTTTATTATACATATTAATGACTAGCAGATTGTATGTAATGTTGACCAAAAAATAAATAAATAAATAAAACATAAAATTTTTAAAATTTGTTTAGAAGTTTCCATGGATAAACGGATTAAAAAAGACTGTGCATACATATAATGTTATCACTTTAGGGAAGAGGAAGTTTCTGACCCTTGGCATCATTATATATCTCTAGAGAGAGAAGAGATTGCTTTTTGATATCATCATTTTTGGTTCAATCAATTTTCTAAGTAATCTTTTTTTTTAGATCCAAATAGTCTGTTACCATTTACTTATTATTATTTATGTTTGTTTTATAAAAATAGAAAGCTATTAATAAAGCCATTAAATATTTATAAAAACATTTCATTCCAATAATTGCCCCAACGTTTGATATTTTTGTTTTTCAATCATGTTTGCATATAATTCGCTGATATCGAAACCGGAAGCATAGATATTTGCGTTTACCAATAAAGAAAGAAAAATGATTTTATTCATTATTTTGCTGATATGTTTTGCTTTCACCTTTTCCCCGCAAACGGCAATTGCAAGAAGACAATATTATTGTTTAATTCATTATGTTATAATAAACTATTATTAAATACTTTTAAATGTTAATTTTTAGACGTTGTTTGATATAAATTTGTTTCGTGTATTTATATTTTGTTGACTTCTTGAATCTGTAAACTATTTTATTAATAAATGTATTATAATCTGTCTAAACTGCTGTAAATGTATAAAAAGAAAAAAAAAAGAATGCAAAAAAAGATAGTTTTAGGCATTGATAACGTTGCGAAAAGAGGGAGGGGGATCGACGAATGATAACGTAAAATACACTTAACATCGTAACTTAATGGCTTTGCCTATCACACCAATTTTAACAATCACTTAAAAGTTCAATGTTACAAAAAATAATGTCTTTTATCAATTGAAACTTTCTAGTTCTTTTTAATATGTATATATTAATATGAAATAATTTTGGGGTAATTTAATTTGATAAAAAAGCGTAAGAATTATGTAAATTCCTTAAGTTATTTAAAAGCTCTAGTGGCAAATATCTGAAAAGCCAAGATTTAACATAAGGGTTTAAAGGTTCCACCTTTCTTAATATCAGCTATTCGCGACTTAACATTTAAGAATGTAATTTAAGGTATTTTCTTATAAATATAAATTAAAAAATTAATTATAATTTGAAACATAATAAGAAAGCCAAATTTTATTTTTCTTACTTGAAAAACTTCTGGCTCTTTCAATATAAATGTTATAAGTGAGAATAAAATTTATCAATTCATAAGATAAAGCTGATACCATAATGCACGCAACTTCCAGTGTCAATAAGGTGATAAAATGACTGTGATAAAAAATGAATATTTTTTATTAGATAATAATGTAGAAAATAGAACTTTTATATTTTTATATAGAAACCTAAGTTTATAGTCCATTTGTTCAGAGATTAATACGGGTCGACGATTTCGATTCTGAATTAATATTTTTTATTATAACGTTAGCTGTCATGAAAGTATTTCAGCTCAATTTAAAATAGACTTTGCTTCTATTTTATGTTAAACATTAAGATGTTGTGAGAAATGGTAAAAGTGACTATCTTACTTATCCTTGAAGAGTTGAACTGGATGTTTTATATTTTCAGATATAATTTCAGAAATTTCACTTATCGAAATGCTTTCAATTTCATAACTTTTCATGATATCTTTGCACGTCACACAAAAGCAAGGTAAGTCTGTCAAAATTCCTTGATTCAATTTTTTTCAGCCAAATATCCTTCTCTCGGCAAGGTCATTTTCTCTGTTTCGCCAAAGACGTTTGAAACAGTAAATATATTTTCCTGTTATAAATATAAACATATTGATCACATGATCTTTTAAATATATTTAATAATGGGTATTTTAATAATGATAAAAATAAATATAATTGCATTTAGAGGAAGTCAGAGTATTACGAAATACTATTAATATTTTCATTTGTAAATCAAGATAAAAAATAATGAAATACAATAAAGTTAGTAAAGTACAAAATGTATCGACTATTTTTAACACACTTTTATCCAAATAATATGGAAGAAATAGTGCATAATATATTTAAAACAACATATTTATATAAAATATATTTGATATATTTATATAAAAAATCTATTTTATTTTTCGGGTAACATAACTAGTCAAATAATGCAATATATTCAAGTCACAAAAAACCCATAAATCAAATAAAATCAAGAATATTTAATGGGTAAAAATTAGTACATCATTTACAAATTATTAGATTCTTTAAAAAAAATGTTTTAATTTTTACAAAAATCAAAATACAGTCTGTTCTTTCTGCCCCCAGACATTCCATGCGGTTCTAAATCTTGCACTGCAAAAGTTTTATCAATTCCCACCCCCTTTTCATATTCTAATTATTTTCTATTGCAAAACAGCCCTATTGCGTCATCCTCATTTGGTTAAAACACTGTCTCAGATGATACGTTGTAAGGCAATGATTGTTCATTTTTAATAGAATCGTCTTGGAATAATTGTCTGCTCATGTCGTAAATTACTTCACTAGCCATTAGGAAAACAATTACTTCCTTAACTTTCATGAATTTAGCAAAAAGATAAACTGGGTAACACAGCAATGAATATGACCATTCCAGTTAATAGTGAACTTGGTTTACATTACTGATGAAGGGATATTATAATTAATACGAATTTTATAAAGTTAACTGCAAGAAAAGTTTACAATTGAGAATACTATTTAATTTCCTCACATCATTCCATCTACTTATATCCAAACAGAACTCACCACAGTTTAATCTGCGTAATGTACTGCATAAAGTGATTTCGGAATTTTACGTTTGTCTGCAGCACGTATGGCTCAGATATTGAGGCATTCTGCATTGTCCGACCGTTCCATAATACGTGAAATTCTTCTATCTGTTTAAATACATTAATTATGTTTTTACATCTGTTTTTAAACAAAGAAAGTAATGATGTAATAGCCCTTTAGAGTCTGATGTACCATTAATAGTACATGTCTTTTCATCGAATATCATTTTGTCTTAACTATTATTTTATTATTCTCTGCATATAGAAATGACAGTATATGTCTACGCCTTTCTTATTATCACTTCATTTATGCTTTGACACTTAGAAATAACAATAATACTAAACGTTAATTTAATTCTCTTTGCATCTTTCGCGATTCCTTTATTTTGTACATATATTTCACTCTTTAAATTTATCATATGTATTTGTTTTTCTGAACAAAACATGCATGATAAAATGCAAAAAACATTAGAAAATTGTAATATCTATTAAACCCTGTTGAAATGCGACATTTTCAAAACGCTTGCAAAAATTCTTCCTTAGCCTATTAAACAGAATATGAATTGAATAGTATATAAATGTGGGAAATGTCATTATTATTTCTTTATTATCACTCATTTCTTTATCATTGTCGTACGTAATTTGATTATAACTGTAACTTATTTTCATTGTTTCAATGTAACTCTTATGTATGTGGCAAAGTTAGGGGAGAGAAGACTTCATGTGACGTAACAGAAAAAGCGGGCAGTTGGTTTTTCGGCTCCGATGGAAGAGCTGTGTTATGTGAGAATGCAACCCTTTTTATGTTCTTTAAAATGTTTGCTGTTCTGAACGACATGCAGAAACCGCGTGTCATGAGTATGCAATATTTTAGTTATTGTATCTTTTTAAATTGTGTGTGTGCGTTTTTTTTTATTAAATGTGTTCGTCTTAACAAAAGACTGAGAGTGATTATTCATTATCTCTAGATGCTGACGCCGACCTACATAAAATAAATACATTCGTTTTATTTCAGATTAAGAGACAATCTTTAAACATCAGTAAATCCATTTGTATGGCTACGATTATTATTATTATTAAAGTAATAATAATTTTGATCTCAAAGTGGAAAAAAAATCGGACCCGAAAGGGTTAATATTATTTGTTAACTAATGTTTTTCTAAAAGGATATATGACGCTTTGATACTACACAGCAAACACTAATGAATCTAGGAAATTTTGTGACAATGTTCGAATCCTGTATCTCATAACAGTGCGATGTCTATGCTTAAATTCTACCCGAAAATATAAACATCGTCGTTTTAATTTAAACGTGTGAAAATAATTTTAAATCTCTTATAAAAACAAAGCTTAAAACATTTCAGATAAAAACTTAACATATATTTTATTCCAGAAAATTCTACTACTCTTTTTATCATTGTTCGTGATCGCCTGCACGAAAATAAAACTATGACCATGGAGTCACTATGAGAGTATGGGCACCAAAGTAATTACAAAATATTATTCAAATTCGCGACCAATCGTAATTCATTTCTATAATTAAAATTAATGTCTGCAACATTTCATCGCTAATTTTATTTAAGGATTTCACTTCTTTTGGCGGCACCCATTATAAGTATAAATTATTATAAATACATACTTTTAAAAAAATCTAAAAGATATAAAAAGAATAGCATTAAAGTGAATCCTTTAAAAGGTTTATCCATATAGAGTAAAATGTTGGAAATGTTTTCTGAATAGTGTCACTATTGTGCCACACAATAAAAATGAAAAATCCACTAAAGCGTGATTTTTGATTTAGCTTCAATTTCTAAGATATATAAAAGAAGTATACCCATAGCAGTAAGAAATTCGGAAAATACGCGATTTTTCCATTACCCAGAAAATGGTTTACTTTAGAAAACCGAACTGATTTAAACTTCGGCCTATTTGAAATATTTCATAGAATAAAATGTATATTTTGCTTTAGCTGAAATATTTTCTCTATTTCATTTTATATACATATGAGTTATATCTGAGTTTTTGGTTTTGTGTTAACGTTTTTCTGCGAAAAATTTTCTTTTTTGTCTGATTCCGTTAATGTGTTTAAAGGGACACCTGATCAATACAATTTTCTGCCTCGTCAGTCGCGAAATTTTAAGTTATCACAATGATAAACTTTAATTAGGTGATTACGTAGTATCTTATTAAATTATGAAAATAAGATTTTCACAATTAGGGTTAGACATCAAGTATCACGCATCAGATATCGAAAAAAATAACGTGGATTTCTTATCTGGTTAATCCTTAGAATCTGTGTTCCTACAATTTTTAATATTTAACTCAAAAATCCATTAAG
Source organism: Maratus speculifer (assembly GCA_964019185.1). Lineage (NCBI taxonomy): Eukaryota > Metazoa > Arthropoda > Arachnida > Araneae > Salticidae > Maratus > Maratus speculifer. The sequence goes on along the minus strand of OZ025291.1, from coordinate 304,586,812 downwards.
CATAAAATTATCTATTTATAGAATGTTTTCAAAATTTTTTATTTTGTTAAAAATACTTAAAAAATATGGATACAATTTTTAAAAACACACTAAGCTTGAATTTCATTCCTGCTATGGTAAACATAATGTTTCGATAGTTATATTATGTAAGAAATAATCATCTAATTAAATTTTGCCGCCGATTGACATACGTTTTTGCGATTGGGAAGATTCGGTGAAGTTATAAGGTGTTAACTTTTAAGTCGACGAGGTTACTTTTTATCATTTCAATCCGCTGAACTTTAGAATCGAGACACTAATTTCGTTCACAATTTTTTTGTGTGAATGTTTTTTGTTAACGAGTAAATAATTTGAAAACAATCGCCTTTCTCTAACCACGTAAAATGAAATAAAGAAGTTTTTATACCTATACATTTATTAGTCTACATGTTTATAAACATAAAAAAGATAAAGCCTGACATAATATAACCATTTCCATATGCAATTACAATAGAATATTTAATGGTGTATGATTATCAATTTATATATATCAAATATTGCATTATTAGCTGCGATGCAAAACAATATGTTGCTACAATCTACAGTATTTCTTGATTCTGGAAAAAAAATCTAATTTTGTTCTGTATCTAGATATGGATAGTTCTCTACTTAAAATTTAAATTAGATTTAAACTTAAATTTTGAGCTCAAAATCTGAATAGTTGGGAGTGGTTAAGTAGCACAAACTGAACTGTGTTCAGAGGGTTTAAATTTCAGACGAAACGGAAAACTATAAAAAAAACGGAAAAAATTAGTCGATTCGTTTGCGGTTTTTGCTAAAACTACTCTTTAAATCAGGGTTTTCTTGGTAATAAATTTTAAAGACAAAATTCACAAAATGCCGATAGAGGGCGCCTTAGACATTAAAGTAGCGTACAACTATTTTTACCTGTTATTTTTTTAAATCTCATTAAATATTTTCAAATGCTTGGATTTAAATTTTGAGATCAAATTCTGAGTCATTGCGAGTATTTAAGTAGCGCAAAAGTGAACTTTGTTCGAGGGGGGAGGGGATTAAATTTCAACTCCTGAACACACTTCGATTTGCGCTTCTTAGCCCCTCCCAACGATTCAGAATTTGAGTTCAAAATTTAAGTTTAAATCTAACATTTCGAAAACATTTAACAAGTTTTGAAAAGCATTTTATTAGATACAAAAAATAACGGTTAAAATTTGTTGTTGGTTACTCTGATTTTTAAGGCGCCCTCTAACGGTATTTTTTGAAATTTATCATTAAAATTCATTTTCAAGAAGATACTGACTTAAAGAATAGTTTTGTTTTAAACCGCAAACGAATCAACCAATTTTTCCGTTTTTCATTATCATTTGAAATTTGAACCCTCTGAACACAGTTCAGTTTGTGCTACTTAACCACTCCCAACTATTCAGATTTTGAGCTCAAAATTTAAGTTTAAGTCTAAGCTTACGAAACCATTTAATGAGATGCAAAAAATCACGGCAAAAAATAGCTTTTCATTACTTCAAAGTCTAAAGCGCCCTCTATCGGCACTTTTCGAAATTTATCTTTATAATTCATTTTCATGAAAATACCAACAAAAGAATAGTTTTAGTGAAAACCGCAAATCAATCGACCAATTTTTCCGTTTTTTATGTGTTTTTGAAATTTTGTACCCCAAACTTTAATGGCGGCTATCTCCTTTGGAAAACGTTTGGGACCCTTGGTTTCCTATTTACTATTACTCGTCTTTATGTGTTCTATCACCTCTTAGCGTATATACCATTTGTTTAGGGACACCCTGTATATATCTATGCCTTATTTTAATGTCTGAAAATTTGCTATTAAAAACAGTGAAGATTGATTGCCTTTCCTAATTTATGATGTTAAATGACTGAAAACAAAGACATTCAAGACCCTGTTTTAAGCAGACTTAATGCATAAAAATATTTAAAATAAACAGCATTTTTATTATTTTGTTTTAGTATATCCGTAAGTATTCGTCATAAAAGATATGTAATTGATATCATGCCTCTTGTATAGTTTTTTAAACAATGTGAAGGAAATATTACAAAGTGATGATATTCTTTATAAACTTCTTGAATATATTTGTTTAATATGGTAAAAAAAATGAAGAATACTTTAAACGTACCGTCAAATACGAAAAAATACTGCATTCAAAAAGACATTCTCTGTGTCAGTTTCCCTTTAAGCTGTCCTTCTTTTTTTCTTTTCCTTTTATTGTGTTGCAGTCTTTCTATTATTCTTGAAGTTTACCTCATTTTTTACGTACGAAAAAATATATTGTCTTTTAAAATGTGTCACACATTTTACTATATTTTTTAGGCTATCTTAATAATAAGTTCTTCAATTTACATCAGTGTATAAAAATTTTGTTCAGAAAATTATTTAATTTTATTAGCAAAACTCGTTTAAGAAAATACTTGTTATATCCTAATATTATGTTAATTATTAGAATAGTTAATATTAATAATAGGGTAATATAAGTTATATCTAGTTACATCTGAATAATGGCTACCAAAATGGAGTCATTTCATTTTGTCAGTATAGGTGATAAACTTTTTCTGAAAACGACACAGCAATAAGAATAAATCAGATTATCCAAATTTCATTGCAAAAGATTTGCAACACAAAATTAAAATTTTGCAATATTGTGTAATTTATTTCAATTTTTTTTCTCAAATCACTATTTCTCAAAGATAGGTATTTGATTTAAAACATTTCTAATGTAAATTGAACATATTAAATATGAAAGTACAAGAGAATGACTTTAATGTGTGTTATTGCTTTGGTCTTAGAATTATCCATTAATGCATAAAGTATAAAAGTAATATAGAAAATGAATGAGAATTAAATGAGTTCAGTTATAAAGAAAATAGATTTAAGTGATGGAACATGATTTATACAATGCTTCAGTGATTAATTGAGAACGATTTCAGTTGGAGAAGAAAGTTCAAGAATGAGGTCGCTAGAAATTCATTCTTATTCCTAAAACATTTTTGATTGTGCATGAAAATGATAGAGCACATTTCGATTGTACAACACGTTTCTCGTCTTATCTGTCTATTTTTATTTCCATTATAATAGTCAGTCCATTGGTGTCAGAGTAATCTGACACCAATAATTTATGCTAAAATACTTTTTAGCAAAATTGCATTGTATTTTATAACAGTCAAATGATATAAATTAGTACGTATAAAGTCTCTTTTGAAATTAGAAGTATTAATTGGAAAATAAATAATTGGTAGTAAAAATATATTTTAAAGATGTTTTGAGAAACATTTTTTTTTGCTTACGGAAAGTTATTCATTTGAATTATTTAAAAATATTTTTGATTCTTTTTAAAAAGCATTTAAATGCACAGTTAAATAAAAATAGGTGCAAGCTTTTGCGTTTCATTATGGAAATAACATTGAAGTTTTGTAAGTAAAATCTCGTCTTTATTAAAAACTACACTGCTAATAATTTTATAAAGTAAATTAGTTTTTGTACAGTAAAAACAAAGGATGTTCTCATCCCCATACCCCAAAAATCAAAATATTTATATAGCCTCCTTCCCTAATAAAAAGTTTTTTCCATTAATTTTACGCAGTCGTATTAAATTCCTGAGAGTACACGAATCTTCATTATACAAACGCTTTTAAAAATATTGTTCTACCACGTTAAAATGAGTTAACAGTGCACTGCTAGATTTGTTCTCTTTGTATAGAAAACAATTGTTTAAATCAATGTATCAGTCTAATAATTGAAAAAATAAAATTAACTTCAAATTATCATCTACAATTTGATATTTTATGGCGCGTACCCTGTATACACAATTACAGTTTTTATGTATTGTATTGCTATATTTTGCAATAAATTGGGCTTAAATTGATAAATTTTATCTGTTTAGAACTCTGTAACTTTCTTTATATTAATATTTTTAAGTATTCGATAAAATAATAAAAATAAATTTTGCCTTAATAGTTTGATCAAAACGTTTTTTGTTTCCGAAGAAGAAATTCTAATTTTATGCCAAATGCAGCCATCTAACACAGACAAAATAAGACAAATTATTGTATTCTTTAGACTGTTCTTAATCAGTTACAGAGACCATATTGGCCAAATTCATAGTAAATATTTCGAGCTATAGTATTTTTAGGTAGGTGCCAGAAGTGGAGCACGGTGTATTGAAAGTTTAACACATTTTCTAAAATGTCAAAAAAAAAGAAAGGTGTTGCTATTTCAAGAAACTTCATAAAATATTTTTTGGTATGATCTCAAAGATCCGAAATATCATTTCCTTTTCAAAGAAGCATAAAAGAAACTGAAAGACCAATAACGCCTAATAGAACATCAAGAAAAAATATTATTATAAAATGCAGCTAATTTCTCAGCATCACAACAAACTTCAGCTGTTGCGTAATTTATCGAAGGTAACTGGCATATAGTCTTTGAATCTTGAATGTTTTAGGAAATGTGCTTTATTTTTCAGTCTCCACTGATAAAAATTTCTGTAAAAAATAAAAAAATCATTGAGATATTCGGTAAATTTATACTAGTTCCAGTTAAATACATTGGATTGATTTTCTCGGTCATCATTTTACAGGCATTTTCTTATATATAGTTCCTTGTAGGGATGTACATATTTTTCTTTAAAGGTACTTTTATCTTTGTTAAAACTACTAACTCAAAATATACACTTTAATTTTTTTTAATCTTTTAAAAAGTTTTTATTTATTTTATTAAAAACATTTAAAAAAATGTAGTTTTTTAAAACTTAGAATAGTTTAGAAAGGGAAAAATCATTTCCTGGTAATTAGTGGGGATTACAATAGATTCCCCCTCCCCCCCTCACCGCTGAATCATAAAAGAACCACTTTGTACAAAATTATAAGAACATCTATAGCCACTGTCAAGAGGTAAAGATTTAAATCTCATGATGGAAAAAAAAGAGTTAAATGACATAACAGTTCAAAATTACTTAAAAAATTGGAATTATTTAAAGATCACGTGATTAACTAATTTTGAAACCTAAATTAAATTAGTATCATAATAAATAAATCTCGTGTACTTTTAACGATGTTAAATTTTAGAGTCTGTTGTAAATTTACCGAATAACCTCTCTGTTACTTAACAAAATCTCGGGTTTTCTAATCTCTTTATTTTTACAAAAGACTTAAATTTATGGATTACCCATAGATTCTCTGCAGTTTTACACAATTTTGTTTAACATTGTGATCACAGAAGAATGAGATTCAAATGTTTACGTATAGCCATAATCGATTTATTATTATTAATCGAAAGAAAATATTACAATTTTTGAAATTAAACGAGTCAAACAAAATTGTTCCGAAAGAGGACATATTAGTTCGTTCGAATTTTGAGATTGAATTTTATGCGAGTATGTAAGGTACATAAACCTAATTTAAAATACAGTGAAATAAAATTATTATTTTCGTTTTTTAAAACACAAGTACCTTATTAATGAAAAACAGTTAAATTTGATAGAGTTATTATAGCTAAAAAAATCTGAATGGGAATCAACAGCACGTAACGAGTAATTTTCACCTTCCCTTTAATTTTGTTTTACGTGTTTTTAAATGTAATGAATTGCCATACATATAAAACATTTTTCATGCTATTTTTTATTCTTTAAAATCCTTCTGTGAAGAATGAACTTGCATTCCAGGACTACTTTCATAAAGATATTACGCTAAAAATATTTTGTGCACATACCTGTGAATAAGGCAGCTCCGAAATTTGGTCGCTATCGTCAAAGTTATTACGAGAATAAATAAAAAACGGGTTACATAGATTAAAAAAGAGAATTATTTATTAACGATAGGTTATAAATTCAAATGGAATTTAAGAGGCATACTTATCGATCCCTTTTTCACATAATCAAAAAAACCTATATTGGTATTAACATAAGGCCAACTTGTTTAAACCGACTAGTTAGAAATCAAGTTCCTGTTTATTGGGTCAATTTTGTATTTACATAAATGTCTGAAGGAAACCTTGTTCTGGACGTTTCCTTCAATTTTGAAAAAAGGAAATAGTTACTGGATTCCAAATCTTGGCTGTTACTTTTTACTGTGAGGTGGGAAAATGGCTTCAGACTTTCCACGGGAAATTTAACAGAAATCACTTTGGTAAGCAGTAGGGGGCGTGTAATGTCATCCAGGAAGATGACACCATAGCTTAACATACACGGTAGTTTGAGTTAGGTGACTTCATATAATTCAGTCAAAGTGACATCAGCGAGACCGCATTTCTTAATCCCTTGGCATTTTAATCTCACTAACTCCTGTCCGAACTTATGAGAAGATTTGGTATTAATACGAAAATGTGATCGGTAAGTATACCTTTTAAATCGTTTTAGCAATTTCAATATAAAGTTAATAAATACATATTTTATTTTCGTTATTTTTCTTGTCATTTCGTTTATCGATCCTCGTAATTTATTATGTTTTTGATGTTCATAAAACTATTTTCTGAAAGCTTGGCAAAGACATTTTCGTAACTATAAATTAGAATGATAAACATATGGTTTATAGATATTAATTTTTAAAATATTTCGTCTGGATACATATCACAAAACGTTAGGTAAAATCAGAACAGTAAATATGTTCCCTATTTGCTAGAAAAGTAGAATCTTTCAAAAAAAAAAAAAACTTTTTAGGGAATCGACATATTTCTCAAATATGAATACATAAATAATAACATCGAATGTAAATATCATAAGCGTTGTCTGCTATATGACATTACAAGTAATTAGTTGATTACATAAGCTCGTTTAATTATAAGAAACGAAATTTCTGCAATTAATGGATCGATTCTTCATTAAATCTAACGTGAACGAAGTTATGTATAACGGCTAATTAAACATATGATTAATTTAAATATTAAAAAATAATGTAACATTAAAAGCAACATGTAGCTGGCAGACTCAAACGTATTTTCCATAGGGCTGTTATAATATGGTTTTTAATTTCCACCATTTTTAAATAATTGCCGAGAAATATTATAGAAAGTTTGTCTCTTTTTGTTTCACTCCTTTAAAGCACTATATAAAATTTTGTAGCACATGTCAATAGATACTTCCTTGCGATAATAATCTAGGGTAAAAAGGATTCTTTAGATTTGTTATTAAGCGTTTTTTCCTTATTCTAAAAATTGATTATGAAGGAATCACATTTTCTACCATTATTTTTTAAATATTTGCAAAGTGCATTTGATTCTCCAAGAATATTTTTAAACCGTTATTGTTAATTAAAGCTATGGTAATTAAGTATGTGTGATCCTCTAGCTAGAATAAATTTAGTAGTAAAGCGGATTATCATCGGTTTTTTGTAATATGAAGTCCATTAAGGAAATAAAATCAAGACTGGTTTTCTAGCTTCACCAAGAGCTTCAAATCCATCCACGTGCCATTTGGAGTAACATTCTCTGAACTTATCTTCAGTAAGTTACATTGCCGTGTTTTCTACTCGTATAGTGTTTAATGATTATTGATTATACTGTTTATTTTATAGTTTTTTATGGCATCTTCGTAGCATTCTGTAAAAGCCTTAGGATTCGGAATACAATCAAAGAAGACAGTTTATTTAGCAAATTTATTGCGATCAATTTTTGTCTCTTTCGTTTAATAGTGATTCTTTTAATTTGATATTCTTTAATTAAATTTTGCCTAGTCATATGTCAGTATCATCTATTATTTTTAATCAGCTTCCATTACAAAAATTAAAACGCTATCAATTGTATGCGTTCGGAGGAAAGCAAATCCGGAAAATTCACAGATAATGATAACCAAACACCAATGTCCCTCAACCTCAGTTCAAATGTTCATATATATAATATTTGTCACACAGCAAAAACGTATTTATAAACCGATTTAAATGCGTCTCAGATTGTGTACAGACGAGAACGTACAACGTTCTCATCAACGATTGCTTGATGATTTCACATTTCATCTTGTTTTCAATTAGCAGTCTCTAAAGGATTTCAAATTCAAAAGCTATGAAAAAATGAAATGCAGAATTTTTTTAAGTGTTCTGTTTTGATACAACGGATCTGGAGCCTTTTTTTGTTTCGATTCTTAGCTCAAAACTTGCTGAGATACAAAAATTCGAAATTCTATAACGGCTGATATTTTGAAACAAGACAACGAACACAGGTTTATAATTACGAATACCGTGGCTAAAATAAATTGATATATACATAATAAATATAAAATATATATGTATACTATAATAAAAAGAATGAGTAGAGTAGATGGGCCTAATAAATATGGGCCTAATGGGGGTAAAAATACGCAGTAGCTGATTTAATATGAAACCCCATTTCTACAGTCATGGCCACAAGGTGCAATAGTTTGGTTTCAAGTGTAATAGTTGTGAGTTCATAATATGTGAAAAACGCAGTAATTCTTCCCAAGGACATGAGGTAAATTTAAATTTTCGAATTTTTAACGAATATATTTTTTAATTTTAATTTTATTGTTTAGCTGATAATACCTCAAATTTTTACAAGTCCAAAAGTTATTCTTGTTTCAAGAAACGGTTTTGGTTTAGGTCTTAACTTTTAACTCCTGTGAACATCTCACAGACGACTGACATATTGAATTTACACAATTTAACCTGTGATTTCAAGTTAAACAATTAAGTTTAAATTTTATTCGTTGAGAAACTTAGTAATATCACTAAAACTTCATAATGAGAGGATTTTTATTATAATAGGCTTTTACATAAAGTTTAGCGCAAAAGCAATCAACTTTTTTATTAGGTGCATTCGTAATTATGTAAATACGTAGCACCTATTGTTGTCGCTCAGTCCGTCCGTCTGTCCGTCTGTCTGTCCGTCCCATATAACAACGCAAAAACTACCCAATCAAATCGTTTGAAATTTAAAATACATAATTATGACATAATTTTGTCGAGTCATTTCAAATTTTATGAAAATCGGATGGATAGATCAATTACAGGGACAATCAAAAGGATTCCATTACATTACGGTCAATAGGGAAAAAAGTTTCAAATGCATTTTAATTGTTTGAAATTTAAAACATATAATTATGACATAATTTTATCGAATCATTTCAAATGTTATGAGTTACGGAGACTCTTTCAGTATATACAAAACAATTTTTTCACAGCAGATAATTTTTTTCATTTTGTCACAGCAGCTACCTGCTGTTTGCGGTCATATAGACAGCTGTTTTTTCCGCAGGTTTGCTTTGTAATTTTCGGTCTAACTATAGATAATAGTGAAATTTACTTATGCTTTTACGTAATTCATTCGCTTTAGTGAAGATGGTGTAAAAATAAGCTATGCGTATCTTTGCACCACTGCAATGTATTTTTATTCCAATCCACGAGGCAAGCATACGCAGAACAACTTTTTTTTAATTTACAATTTTTCGCGAAATTATAAACGGCTGATTATGGCACCTGTGTAAGGTTCTAATCTAGTCTTTTAATCATATGTCACATAAATTTAGACCAATAAAACCAAAATTTTTGGACAGTGTGTATCTTTACACACAACTACTCTCTATATAAAACAACACCTGAATGGAAGATAGATTAACTGTGTTTAGAAAAAATGATCGGTTAATATATAACAAAATGTTTCCGAATTCTGATGAATTTGACGATAGCTGAATAATCTTTTGAAAGTTCCATACACATTCAAAATTGATAGTTAATATTTTCTAACCCGGTTCTATGCATTATCACTTTTTTATGTATAATTAAAATTAGCTGAAATTCAAACAAGGAGATATGAAAATCAACATATCAAAACAAGGAGTAGGGAAGCTTCCTTTTTGTTCCTGTAATGACCAGAAAAACTTTTTTGTAATAAACAGTTTTAAATGTAGCTTTTCATCTCGTGGTTATTTTGTTAGGTGACGGATCTCAAGGGTACATCACAATTATGTTAAATTTTAATTCAATAAGCTCTTTGAATGAACAAAATATTTTTTTTGAATTCTTTTGCGTTTTTTTTAAAAGTTTCATTACATTTTGAAAATAAATGTGTTATGTTTTTAGTTAATTATTTGATAGTGCAATCATTTGCTTATATAAAGAAAAAATGTAAAAATCTTTCTTGCAGTTTACATTTATGGAAGCGCTGATATTTATGATTGAAAATGATTCTACTTTTGTATTTTTATTTCATTTTTTTGTAAATAATGTTTAGTTAGTGTCACATAATTGTCGATACAACTATCATATAGAATGTAAGTAATGAAAAACATATACTATATGTATAGTAAGAGCCTTTTTAAAAATTAATTTATTAACATAAGATAATTATCAACGTTTTATTATTTTATTTACTTTAATACCAGAGGCTGCTACAAAAATATTTATTTAGCAGTTTACAAAATAACTTTTTTTTAAAAAAAGGACGATATAATAGACAGAAAGAATGTCTAAATAAATAGATAGAAAATGAAATTACAAAAAAAAGATTGATACTGCTAAAAAAAATTAACATATTTTAAACAGCATGAAATTAAAAATATTTCAGGTAAGAATTAAGCAAAGAGGTTTTAGTAACACAATTTTCAGCTTGCAAACATGTTTGTTTTCTTTTCTCTTTTAATCTTTCTAAGTACTAGCATATCATATTTTATGTGCATAAACTTTAAACTTTATGAGAAAAAAAATATGTTGAGAGTAAACAAAATTATTTAAATAAGTTCTTAAACAAAAAAAAATATAAAAAAAGGCTGTAGATATCTTTAAAAATGTGAATAATTTTAAATGTACTAAGACAAAGTACATGAATCTTTAATTTTACAATGTGTATCTAGAATTGAGAAACTTTGTGAAATAAAATGCAATATTTATGAACAATTTTCGTTTATCTTCATAAAGGAGTTTCGTTCCATCTTTTATTTTTTTCATTTCTTTAAATATTTTTTTTTCTTGGCCATACTTACTATTAATTACCGTACATAAGATTTTTTAAAAGTTTTATAATCACACAGTTGCTGGTATAGATCATAAGAAATTAAGAAAATTGTAGAAAAAACTATTTTCCTTATTTTTCTCGTGTCTTAATACTTTTGTTACGTTAATTTAAAATAATTATTATTTTACTAAAAATTTTGTTAATTATTAAAAACTCAGACTGCACTAACGGTGGCCTATGCATTTCTTATCGATATATTATACTTTTGATGATGCATAATATTTTTACTTTGATTTATTTAGATAAATAAAAGCCAAAGATTTTCGAAAAACCTAACTCAGTGCTGTTTACTAAACAATGGCTTTTGATTAATTTTATAAAGTATAGTTAAAAGTAAGGATAACTAGAAAACCAACCCACATTTTTCAGAAAACATAAAAACGTTCTTTTTAGTAATTTTAATGTTATTAAAATAGTAATAATAATAATAATTCTGTTACATTACTATACTATGAGAATTTTTTAAAGAGGAATTAGGAAAAAAACATGAAAACGGGTAAAACCATTATAAATGAACAAAACCAAATTTATCAGCTTTGTATGTATCTGATTAGCTCTATAGAAAGTTGTGGTTAATATGCTCAAGATTACACGTGAGAAATAAACGGCTTTTTTAGATCCTCAATTCTGGTATTTTGTAGTTTTTGTATTGGAAATTTTAGTTAATTATTTTCTATTTTAATGTTTGCCTGTTTTTAAAATCCTCAAATATAAAGTCATTAACAGAGACTGAACTTTTTGATATGAGTGTAACATTTTTAATGAGCATGTACTTCCTACAATTAAGCTATTTTCCCGAGATATGCTGGTAGAAGGAATATTTAAAACCGCAAGGAAAAGGGTGATTATAATTTTTCTAAAGCTTTCAATGAAATAAATATCCTTTCAGTAAATTCTCAAAATATTATGCAGAGAAGTTCGTTTCATTTTTAAATATTAAATCATTCGATTACAATTGAAATATTCTAAGTTACAGTTTTAAAATAAACTATTTTTTTTACAATTAAAAGTATAAACTTTTTAATTTCCTGTAAATTCTACATATCCATGGGATTTTCCCTCAAAGTGGGTTGAGAGTATTTTTTTCTATTTATTAAAGCATTTATTAATAAATATGTGAAAACTAACTACTCTATTTAAAATTATATTGTGGTATAAAGATAAGTGCAGAGTTTGAATGGAAGATTACATTAAATTCTGTTCAAAAATCCGACTTCCAAAAGCAATAATAAGGCATGTGATTTTAAATTATCATTTGTTACTCCAGTTTTTTCAATGCTTTAAAACGTAAGGATTAAAAACATTATGTTATTTTAAGGGTTCAGCACTTAAAAAGTAAAAACGGAACCAGCAGACGATCACTCGTGTGTCTGTCTGTCTGTTATTCCCGTTTCTCTCGTAAACTATGGATCGTGAAATATTCAAATTTGGTAGAAGTAATAGAGGCTATTGATTAATATATTTATATAAGATTAATCGTTCATAAACATGTTTAGGAAAAACGTAGGGAGTGGGGCTATTAAAGTTAATTCCATATATGTATATATTATTTTGTGAAGAAAAGCGTTCTTAACGATGAAGTCGAAAATGCTTTTGTTTTCATTTGATGTATTATATTTTATAGAGATATTTTACAGAGATATCGTCAATAACGTAATTCAAAAATGTATTCACCCATTCCGTTACTCTGTTGTGGGAGCGATTCTTTCTCCTACAGCAGGGCAGCAGTGAAGACAAGGTACTGCAGCGCGGCAGCTATACTTCCCACGCATCTAGATGGAAGCCGACATTTTTTAGAACTGAAGTGAGCAGACGTGAGGAAAACGTTGGTTGTGTCATAGCCGACTATATACTAAAGGCCTATCCATTTTGCTAAAAACCGCCGAAAAAGTGAAGCTAAATTCAGCTTCAAACCCTGAACCATTTAATTGGACCATGTGTGAGGCCACGTGATGCAAACCCTGCCCAAATTAGCATTGAGTCAGCTGTTTTCTGTTCAGTGCACATGGCTCGGCACATGGTCATTGTTTTGGTTCAGGGTTTGCACGATTGGTTGGAATAACTTGGGAAAGGTATCAGAGTACTCTCGCGGGAGATTTCATACATTAATCTCAAATAGACGGGCCTATAGATCTAATGGGCCATGGTTGTGTTTTGGAAAGAATGACGCAGAATGACGAATTCAGAGATAATAGAATGTTGAACTCCGACGTTTGAAGTGTCTGTAATTTATTGTAAACAATCTCCTGTAAATATTACTTTCGTAAATAATGAATATTGAATGTAAGTTTGAAAAGTTATCGGTGTCAGGTCTATTTTAATATGATGTTTAAAGAACGTCTTATTCTACTAAAATCTTGAAAAACTAGAATTATGAAAAAATTTATAAGAGTTATAAAATTTTATTTGAATAATATAAGAAAAATATACGGATTACCCTAGTCTCTTATCGTTTAAGGTTCGGTACTAAAAGTGAAAATAGAACATTTTAAGAAGAACACATTAAATTCTCCTCATCTATTTCTGAATCAGTTGAAATTGAAATTATGAAAAAATTAATGGTAGTAGACATCTAAATCCTGTTTGCAGTTAAATCTTGCTGGGAAATATAGCAATTATCCAAAGTCAAATAGAGAGTTTTCCGATACACACGAATTTCAATTTACGCACATTCAGTAAAAATGTTGAGTAGTGCTAGAGACACTTAACATAATAGAAATATAAAAGCATTTTTGATAATGATTTTTGAAAAGATCGTCGAAAATTACGTGATACTAGCGGCCTTCGCCCGCTAAGCTGGTCGGTTTATCTAAAGAAATCACGAAAAATCATTAAAATGACTAAACAGTCGTTTAATTCAAAATGTTTCAAACTAAGTGAGTAAACAAATGTGTTTTAATTGAGTTGAGTGATCTTTGCTTCTGAAGTATTCTTTTCTATCCATGGAGGTAACTACATTTCGCAGCACTAAGGTGCTAATTTATAGAAATTAGCACCAATTGTATAACTTTTTTTTATTGAAATTTTTATTAAAAACCCTTAAATTTTATTACAAACAAAAGGATTTCGCGTATAAGTATGGATTTTGACATAATGCCAAACATATCTTCCGTGGAATTTATGGGTTGGATATACGTTTTACGAAAGTCAAAGCCGGCCAAATCAATGCTTTTATTTTGAAGTCTGCTTCAATGGAAATTTAAAAAAAACTTTTCAATCAATTCTTTCAAAATACTTTTAAAACATGTTTAGATAAAGAACTAAAGAATTTTTTGAGTGAAAATACCCCAAAATCGGCGAGTTATAAAATATTAATGTTCACAATTGCTTATATATCATTATCCAATCAACTACTCAACCGACTTTTCCAGACAGTTAGATAAGATTCAGACATACATTAAAAAAAAGCAAGGCGATAGTGTAAAAACTTTGGGAAATATAAAATATTTACTGTAAATTTTTTAGAAAAACGATGTTTCGAAAAAAAAATTAAAAACCGAAAAAATCGAAAAAAAATTACACTGATATTATCAGAAATGAATGAGGATTTAGAATCCGGCGTTGTTTTTGTTAGAGTGCCAGGATTGGAATTTAAAAACGCATTTCGAAAAAAACACTAAAAATCGAACTTTCGTAAAAAAAATAAAAAAAATCGAAAAAATCACAAATTAAAAAAAATAGACGGTTTGTGCAAGAAAAGACCGAAGTATCCGAAAATCTAATTCTTTTGTTTCTGGTGTGTTTATAACTGCACAGATGGCAATTTAAAAACGAGAAAACAGAGGGAGAAATTTCTCCCTCAGTCGATCTTTTTCGATTCGCCATTTTCGCCCAAATTTCAAACATCCAGGGGCAAATCGGTTAAAATTTTAACGTGTCTGATTAGTTTTTAATTAATAATTAACGAACTAATTGGAATTTCGGGATGTGAATGGTCAACTCATGATCCTCGGATTTTTTTCCTTCAATTCAAAACAAGCGCGACGTTTCTCTGTTTCCGGGTTCGGAAGAGATAGCGTCACATACATACATACATACATACAACATACGGTCGAATTTTAATAGCATAGATATTAACCCTTAAAGATACGGACGGTTGGGACATGCATGTGATAGGGTTCGACGTAATCTATGTTCCATCAGCTTTTAATACCTAGATAACAACTTTTAATTATATACCTTATAATATGATGTCCAGTAGCAGTGCAAAAGCAATAAACGTCAAATTGTTAAAAACAGATTAATTTAACTAGAATCAACCTGTTCGAATGCTTAGAGTGTTTATTCTAAAACAGTAATATTTATAAACGTTAAATTACTTCATATTTCAGAAGTGACATTAATCAATTCAACTGTTTACTTTAAAACCATAATATTTATAAATGGTAAATTACTTTATAACTCAAAAGTGACATTAATGATATTAATATAATATCATTGTTTATTTAAAGCAATTCATAAGTAGTTGATTGCACATGATTGTGAAATCATTTTTGTTGATTACTTCAAGGACAATATTTTACTGTGAACGAACTTAGTTCAGTCTCTCTTATGTTTTTTGTAAAGCACACACGGTGCTTATATTTCTCTTCGCTATGATTTCGCATACTTGGATAATATGTTAATCCAGTAACCGCAGCAGGAAACTGCATTCCTGTATCTTGTTTTCTCAATTTACTAAATGTTTCTTTAAGTTGTTAATATAATTCAAAAAAGATATTAGTGTGAATTTATTTACACTTGACAACACCAAAGAACTGCTTCGTGAATCTCGGACACCAACATTATGGAGGCACCACCGGCGAGATAACCTGCACACATCGCTTTTTATGGATTACTTCGTTTCAAAGTCGCCGTAAAGGAGCACCCTTCAGCCCAGCTGTTTCAGATAAGTACATTTTGGTTTATTATCAGTTTGGCTTTGTTTTTTAACTTGATTCCCTCATTATTTTAATAATGAGTCAAGAAGATTTAGAAAAGACAACAATAAATTTACGTGGCAGAGCTAAATCTGCATTAACACGTATCACGAACTTCATTGACGCTGATCAAGTTTTTCAAAAGAATGATTTATTGAATAAATTAGAAAAATTAGAAACAGCTTATTTCGATTTTGATAAATATGATGCACAATTACCAGAAGAATCCTCGGAAATGGAGGAATTTGAAACAAAATATTATGAAACCAAAGCCAAACTGCAATCAGAACTTGAAAAATTTTCTATAAATAGTATGAATGCACATTCTCAAGTTGTTAATGAACAATTACCTATAGTTAAAACAACTAATAATTTTAAATTACCCAGATTGAATATTGAGCAATTTGATGGTAATTTCAAAAACTGGATGTCATTTAAAGACTTATATTTATCGTTAGTGCATAATAATGCCAGTATAACAAATATTCAAAAATTTCAATACTTAAGAAGTTTGCTCGGTGAAGAGCCATCTTCAATTATAAAACATATACCCATTTCTGAAACCAGTTATGCAGAAGCATGGGAAAAATTATTGTCAAGATACGACAAAAAAAAAACAAATTGTCGCAGCTCTTATCAAAACATTTATGGATATACCTCCCATTATTCATGCTAATGCACTTAACTTACGCAATATATCAGATATCTCTGACGAGGTAATTCGTGCTCTCAAATCAATCGATGTTAAAGCATCAGAGAGAGACATTTGGTTAATTCATATTCTTCTTCAAAAGGTTGATAATAAAACACGTGAAGAATGGGCTCAATATTCATCAAAGGATGATTTTCCTTCTTTTGATCAATTTATTCAGTTCATTAATGACAGATGTTTATCTTTAGAATTGTATAATAATGATTATACAGGGTTACATAAAAAAGAGAAACAATTTAATTTTCACAAAGCTCCCGCCAATAACGTTATCAAATGTTTTTTTTGTAAAGCTAATCACTTATTGTACAAATGTATTAAATTTAAGGAATTAAATGTAAGAGATAGAAAACAATTTGTGAGAAAAAACAAATTATGTAGCAACTGTTTGTCTGACAAACACTACACATATCAATGTAATTCTACATTTAGCTGTCATCATTGTCAGCTCAAACACCATACGCTGTTATGCGAGAATAAACTACAAAATTATGCGATGTCAACTTCACGTTCGAATGAAAAACAGAGTCGGAAAAGCAAATCTGATTCAGAGGACCTTTCGATTCCTGATGATAATAAAAAAGAAGTTTCTCCTTCAATAAATTCTGTTCAAACATCTTTCGCACTTTTGCCCACTGCTACAGTATATATTTATGATTGCATGGGTCAAAAGCACACGTTAAGAATTATGTGTGACAGTGGCTCAGAATCTACGTTCGTTTCAGAATCATGCATGAAAGTGTTAGGATTCAAAAGGAAAAATGCCAGATTTCCCGTGAAAGGTCTTTCTAATTCAAAAATCGCAGTAACCAAGGGTTACGTAATGATTGATCTTATATCAATTCATAATGCTGACAGCAAGTTGTCAGTGAAAGCTTTTATTTTAGACGAATTAACAGCTCCATTACCTTCTGAGAAAATAAGTGAAGAGCATTATTCACACTTAAAAAATGTAAACTTGGCAGATCCACATTTTGGGACTCCAAATAAAATTGATGTTATTTTAGGATCAGATTACTTTTTTTCTATTTTGCTTCCTGGTCAAATAACATGTGCTCAGAGCAGTTTAATTGCGCAAAATTCGATCTTTGGCTTTCTCGTATCTGGAAAAATGCCGCATCTTAACACGACTCCTAATTCAATGCATAATTTACATATTTATGAACTTAATATTGATAATGAATTAAAACGGTTTTGGGAAATGGAAGAGGTATTCAATAATAATGCTCAAATTCTGTCTCCAGAAGAACAATTTGTTGAATCACATTTTCAGAAAACTTACTCAATCAATTCGGAGGGTCGTTTTGTAGTAAAATTACCTTTTGTAAAATCTAAGACAGAATTAGGTAATTCTAGACCTGCCGCAATTTCTCGCTTGTTGGCAATGGAAAGGAAATTTAAAGAAAATCCAGAATTCGAAAAGCAATACAAGGATTTTATGCGCGAATATATACAGTTAGGCCGTATGGAATTAATAACACAAAATGACATTAACGATTCTGAAAACGAACAATATTTTCTTCCTCATCATGCGGTTATTAAACCTTCTAGTACTACTACCAAGTTGAGAGTTGTGTTTGATGCATCATGTAATACTTCAAAAGGAAACTCCTTGAATTCAATATTGGGAGTAGGTCCTAAATTACAACGGGACATATTTGAGATTTTACTTAATTTTTGAGTCCCGAAAATTGTTTTTTGCGCTGACATAGAAAAGATGTACCGCCAGATTTTAGTTTCTGAAGAAGATCAAAATTATCAGAAAATAGTTTGGAGGTTTAACTCTAATGAGGAAATAAAAAATTTCAAATTAAAAACGGTTACTTATGGGCTAGCTCCAGCGTCTTATCTAGCCACTAAATGTCTCAAACAAATTGCTGATGATTATACAAAAAATGCTGTTATTTCTCAAACATTAGAGAAAGATTTCTATATGGATGATCTACTTTCAGGCTCAAACACTGTTAGCGAGGCAATAGAAACTTGTAAAGAAATTACCGATGTTTTGCACGCGCATGGTTTCCACTTAAGAAAATGGAATTCAAATTCAAAGGAATTTCTTAGAGAGTTTGAAGATGATTCCAATACCGAATCGAATTTTGAAATAATTCCTAGTGATAACGGAAGCTCTAAAGTTCTAGGATTAAGCTGGAACTCTTCTTCAGATAATTTTATTTTCAAGGTTTCACTAAATCTCACTCCACCTCTTACAAAGAGGCAAATTTTAGCAGAATCTGCTAGAATCTTTGACCCACTGGGTCTAATTTCCCCATGCACGTTCGAATGCTTAGAGTGTTTATTCTAAAACAGTAATATTTATAAACGTTAAATTACTTCATATTTCAGAAGTGACATTAATCAATTCAACTGTTTACTTTAAAACCATAATATTTATAAATGGTAAATTACTTTATAACTCAAAAGTGACATTAATGATATTAATATAATATCATTGTTTATTTAAAGCAATTCATAAGTAGTTGATTGCACATGATTGTGAAATCATTTTTGTTGATTACTTCAAGGACAATATTTTACTGTGAACGAACTTAGTTCAGTCTCTCTTATGTTTTTTATTATGTTATGTATTATTTTATTATTTTATGTGTTATGTAAAGCACACACGGTGCTTATATTTCTCTTCGCTATGATTTCGCATACTTGGATAATATGTTAATCCAGTAACCGCAGCAGGAAACTGCATTCCTGTATCTTGTTTTCTCAATTTACTAAATGTTTCTTTAAGTTGTTAATATAACGCAAAAAAGATATTAGTGTGAATTTATTTACACTTGACAACACCAAAGAACTGCTTCGTGAATCTCGGACACCAACACAACCCTTTAACGACCAAATTATTTCCTTAGTTAAAATTTAAATTTTAGATTTCCAATTATTCTTAAAGAAAGAGTATTTTTTATGATATTTTATCAAAGAATTTGTATTGTGAGAAAGAGAGTATATATTTATCGCCTTATTTACTGGTTCATACGCTTTTTTCCCACTAAGTCTATTGATTGTAAAATATGCCCCTAAGTGTTGGTGGGTTAGTCAGATAAAGACTGTGCGATTCACGACTAGTTTGGATTGAATGTATCTTTTAATATGTATCTTTTGAAATTAAAGTCTTTTAAAGATAATTTACACTAGAATGGAAGTAAGCGTTTAAAGGACACAAAGAAGAATAACTCTAAATATAAAAATTTAAATTATTTTAATTCAAAATTCTGGTGTGAAATATTTTTTCATAAAATTTGACTAAAATTTCCTTTTTTCCTAACGTTAACCTGTATGGAAAAACATGGCACGGACAATGGTATTTTTGCAAATTTGTGATATGCTTTTGAAGCGCGCTTAGCACAATGTCAAGTTTAAACTTTAAACAAGGGTATTATTTCAGCTATACTCTAAAAATAAAAACATTGAATTTAGTTGTATGAAAATCCGAATAAAGTTTAAATATGCAATATTTTTACTGTCAGTACCGAATCAAGTTCATAAAAAATAGCAAATAGATTAAAATAAGATTAAAAAAAGAGTTATAGAGAAAAGCAATATGTGATAATTTTCAGACTTCAAGCTTTTGTGAAATTTTATTATATACACATTAATGTTTTTCTAATACATACGCACTCATAGTTGAAATACCTAAAATCATCTTTGAAATAGATCTTTATAAAAGTTAATTGACTGACAAAATGATATGGAAACAGAATTTCCAATCACTATAAATTTATTGGATCTAATTTTGATAAAACTAATAGATAGCTGAATAGATTCCATTAATAACATCTCTATGCATTAGTGCATTTGTCTTTTTTTTCCATAAGTTGTAAAAATATACGTGAAGATGATCACAGTGGCATCATCTAAAGTCTGGGATACAAAGAAAAGATGAATTACGGACATAGAATACTTATGCCAGTCTTCCATAAAAAAATCCAATTTTGAATATAAATAAAACACTAATGAAAATGGCCGGGTGGTTAGGATGGGTTGAGCATGAAATGCAATTACCTTCATGAGGTATGTCCAGGAGAGTTTTGAAAGCAACTATGTAAGAGCAATATTTAAAACAACAATTAATTGTTTGACCAAATAGAGTGATAATGCCTTTTTAACACGCTTTTGTTAGCTTCACCTGTATGTATGTATGCATGTATGTATGTAATGGAATCTTCGAACGTTATTTTCAGGCACTTTAAGACATCAGATTAAACAGCAGCTTTGCACACTTATTGAAAACCATTAAAATTCAACAATTAAAAAAAAAGTCGCCGCTTAAAAGTATAAAAATTCTAAATGCCGTATAAACGAATCAATATGAGAAATTAACATTCACCATGTCACCTGACACCATAGACACATGACAATCACTGAAACACACATGAAAACCATAATTATGTAACCAAAAGAACATTTTAAACTTTTTGTTCCAACCTGGTATGAAAGCGTGTGTTTTAGTTTTATTTTAGTTTTTAAAACAGTTTAGCAATTATTTCTACCAAACTTTTTCAGCTTTGTTCCAGTTTTACGGGATAATGATATTGTTTTATAGTTTAAATATGTTAAGTAGTTAATAACAAAGGTTTAAATAACTCTCTTAAATCATAGCCAGAACTGTAGAATATTTTTTTTACTTTTTTTAATGTCAATTTTACCAAAAGTTCGACTTTTGGATCAATTGCTCAGATTAAAACCATTTTTTCAGCGATAAAATTTCAGGCAATTTATGTACTACTCTAAAGGCAACTTTTATCAACTATGCTTTTTTATTTTTAAAAAATATTTTTTTTTCGCTCCATCCTAATATACAACTGTACACAACCTTATATTGTATAGTTTTTTCAAAATCTTGTGATTCTTTTAACAAAGATTTTTTTGAATAATATAATACAGTTATTAATTTATATATTTATAGTACGAAACCTTCTGAGCGTGAGTAATACTAGCACTTGACCATTTATTTAAAAAATATATTTTTTTTCTTTACGTACAAATTTTACTTTGCGGGCGCTGAGCAAAGAAGCTGAAGGGCGCTCAAGGCATACGAACCGTTATAAAGTAGAAAAAATTGTGGATAATGATTTTATAAAAAAATTGTTGGTTATTTGCCAAAATATTAACTTTTGAATAAACGGATAGTATGAACATTTTAGCAGCGTAATAATACAGTTTTAGCATTAAACAGTTACTAGATATTATATTTATTGCATATTGTGAAAAAAATCAGTAAAGTTACTAATATTTATCTAGGAAACTGGAATTCTAATTCTTAGAAATTTTTATGTAACGGGAACAACAAACATTCATATAAATGACACATTTTGTACTGAAAATGAAAAAAAATCTGTATGCTTATAAAGAATATTTTAGAAAACTGGGATGCCCAGAACTATTAATGTAACGGCAACCCGGGATAGAAATAGAATTACAGTAAGGTTATAGAAATTTAAGTTGGCTCTTTTGTAAAGCTATAGATTTTCATAGCAAAAAATAGCTTTGCGGATGCACATTTTTTTTTTTTTTTTTTTTTTTTTTGTACAGTATACAACTAAAATTTTAATAAGAATGCAGATTTTCTTTACTTTACGCAGTAGAATTACAGTTTTTTACAGAACACGGCACACTCGGTACGCGAGTAATACTCGTACCTGACCGATATATGTCCTTAAAGTTCCATTGTATACGTAGTTAAAAAACAACTTCAACACTGGCGATAATTAATAAATAAAGTAAAACACTTTGAAAAATCAGCATAAAATGAAAAATAAAATAGGACGCGTTTCGAGCTACAACAATAACAGCTCGCCATCAGCTAAACCCAAAAACGAGATAAAGTTGATCACTTTATCTCGATTCTGTGCTTTTACGGACACGTGTTGGTTTTGCTGATGACGAGCTGTTATTGTTGTAGCTCGAAACATTTCCTACTTTATTTTTTCCTTTTATGATGATTTTACAAAGTGTTTATCCATTGTATACCTGCCTACTACTGCACGCCTATTATTCATAAATAAGAAATTTTTAAATAACATAGTCAATCTATTAATATTAGTAACTTCCTTCAGAAATCGATGAACCATGTGATCAATGTGAAAAATGAATCATTTGAAAAACAAATTAATTTCAAAATTTTTCACATCGATTTCTTAAGATATTAAGAGATTTGTTAGAAAAATATTCTCACTTTAATAGTTTCTAAAAATATCAAGTTAATGAGTTGCGAGATTTAATTTAATATCCTCACTCTATCTCATTTTATCTTTCGAAATTTTTCAAAGCGGTAGTCAGGGAATAAATGCCAAAATGAGGTCGCTGATCATTAGCAACCCAAAAGATTTAATTTTAAGATAAGGTTACAATGTAATATTTAATCGATTATCATGCATTATCTGGTGCAGACATTTTGTTTCCAGGCGAGATGAGGGGTAATTGTTCTGGGAAATTGTAAGTTTTCTTGTGTTCATTATTTATATGTATGCATGAGATGTTTATTTAATGATATAAATTCATACTTGGATGTAAAATCAAATAAGCGAGTGTAAAATATTTATCTTTAAAAATCCTTTATGTTGCTTAAAGATGTGTAAATAAATAACTGATTTAGGAAAAAAAATATTGGAAAAACTTTTTAACCAACTCTATTTTGGTTATATAAATTGTGTACATTTGTGCTTAAATGCTTTATTTAATGTTAAATTAGAAAATAATATAATGTTAAATTAGAAGAAATATATAGTACCAAATAATTATTATTTATTACAAGACTGAGCTTATTCTAATAAATTCGCTGATCATCATTATCAGTCTTAAAATCTATGGTTTTTATTTTCACAATATTACTTCCGTAAACGTTATATAATAAAAATATAACAATCATGATATATATTTGTTCATATATAACAAATCAAAATGGAAACAGCAGACAATACTTTCGATTTAGCATCCATTTGGCGTAGATGTTACAGACCATTGTCGCAAGAGCAGTATAGGTTTTCGTAAAAATAGGCCAAATGATTAGGTGCGTAAAGCATTTTTAGGTCAATTCTAAACTTTTCTGCAGTCAGTCTTTCAAGGAAATATGACAGTGTCCAATAACAAATATTCCAACGATACGATTAAGCATTAGTAGTTCAAGGTAATGTTTGCAAACACTTTACACTCGAATGTCAAGTCTGACTCGAAATCATCTTTCTTTGTAAAATTTGTTTTTTTCCAGTAGTAAAAGACAAAAAAACATGCCTTATGTAGATAATTTTTAATATTGTGTAATTAAAAATAACTTTTTTTTGGAAAAGTTAATAATAATAAAATTTGCACAAGAGGAAACATGGAACACACAATGGTAACTTACGAGTCACCAGCTAAAATAGTTTTTCCAGGTTTTTTCCCCCAATATATGACTTGGCAGACCGATTGAGTTTTAATGTACGAAAGGTGTATAACTAATTCCGAAATTTCATACGTTAACTCAATGAGGCGATTGTCTGTGCAGCTGCTACCCGATCCATATCCTTTTTTTTTTTCTAGATCAATTATTTATATATTTGGTTTCTAAATGAATGAATTTTCTACAATCAGAATTTTGCATTTTAGTTATACATATTCACCTGCAACAGAGTGTATTATTGTAAAATATTTGCACTGTATGCACATACTGTAGATAATACATTAAATTGTAAATATTCCTTTTGCAAATTTAATAAGTATTTCTTTCATGTGGATCTTTTATTCGAACATACATTTCAAATCAAAATACCATGTAATCGTCTGTTTAAATAGACGCATATATATATTATAAAGGCCAAACGTATATGTGTGTAACGCATACGTCATTTTGCGAATGGCAACACTTTTCCCTGCAATTTCGGTTTTGCAAATTTTGACTACTGTAAATTTTACACTTCTAAACAACGCACATTTTAAAATGTTACACCGTCGAATACAGGAAAAAAAATGTACTTTCAAATGCAATTCGTTTGAAATCTGTATCGCAATTTATTTTTGAGATATTAATTTTTTTATAGTTTTTAGTACGAATTTTGTAATTGTGGCAACAAAATCACTCCATTTTCTCTTAAAATAGATCAGGAAAAAAATTACAATGCGTAACTCTTTTCTATGCAATTTCCGTTTTGCAAGTTTCGTTATTCTAAATTTCACACTTTTAAATTTCGTACCTTTTAAGTTTTTACACCGTCGTACAAAAAAAAAAAAAAAAAAAAAAAAAAAAAAAAAAAAAAAATGCATTTTCAAATGCAATTTGTTTGAAAGCTGTATCTCAATTTATTTTTGAGATATTAATTTTTTATAGTTTTTAATACCAATTTTGTAGTTGTGGCAACAAAATCACTCCATTTTTTTCTTAAAACTAAATCCGGTGAATTTCGGTTTTGTTTCGTTTAATAAATTGGATAATTAAGTTTTATAGTATTTTGTTAATTTTAGCTTAAAATAATATTTGTTTGAGAGTTAGTTAACCAATTTAAGATGCATTTTTTTTACTGCAACTAATTTTGTAGATTTAATATAAGTCAATGAAACAGTTCTTTCTAAAGATTTTCTTTCGTCGAATTTCAACGGCTTCAACCTCGTTAAGTTAATTTCGAAATAAAAAAAAGATTTTAACTTAAAGTTTTAACCTTAAATAATATATAATGCGATATATAATAAGTGATCACATGTATACAGCTTAAAAAAGACATAGCACTTTAAAATTTATATCATCTATAATTTTTCCAATACAGGTAATACTTGTTATGCGAAAATACGGTTATTTTCTTTGTAGTTATTTCAGATGCTTATGATAACTGTTTATTTTAAAAGGCTTTTCGAATATATTTCAATTGCATTCATTATAAACATGTTTCAATATACTAAATTTAGTGGGTTTTAATTTTTAATTTTACATGCTTTAAAATTAGTAACTTTGTAGATTTACTTTATTCTTAAAGCAATTTAATGTATGAACATAAAATTAGCTTTTAAAATTTCACATATATATATATATATATATATATATATACACTGGTGTGCAAAATTTAAGGACGAATCCGAAAATGCCAATTTTCAAGGGATTTTCAAACGATAACTTTCACGCGAATATTCCAAAGGAAATAATATAATTCGAATAATTACTATCCCTGTATAGTATAACACCTAGGCCATATAACATCTCATTCAGGACACACATGGTTACAAGAGTCCCAGTCACTACGGCAAAACAAAAAATAGAAAATTCCATACGTTTCTTTATGAATCTCAAATGACTACTATATGTGACTTTACTGACATGTTATTGTGACTGCTGTTTTGTGGCGAGTCACCAGGTGACTTTACAATGTCGTTTTATTGAGACTCTAGTGCGACCTCTCATCTGGAAACTAAATTTCAAAGTGATTGTGAATGTCGCATTATGATAAATGACCAATTAATGCCCCATTAAAGTCACAAGTTGACTTTTCATCCCTTATCACAGTGATCACTTCACAGTAGGGTCTCTGTCATCATTTTTCAAAGTCTTGAGACAGAAATTGTGACACATTAAAGTCACCATGTGACTTTAATGTGACATTATTTGGTGATTTATCATAAAGCAATATTCACAATGGCTTTGAAATTGAGTCTCCAGATGAGAGGTCATACGAGAATCTCGATGAAACGACATTGTAAAGTCACCTGGTGACTCGCCACAAAGCAGCAGTCACAATGACCTGTCAGTGGTTTCACATATAATAGACATTTGGGATTCATAAAAGAGACGTATGGAATTTCCTATTTTTTGTTTCGCCGTAGTGACTGTGACTCTTGCGACTATATGTGACCTGAATGAGATGTTATAGCTGTTAGGACTAGCTGTTATGCAGGGATAGTAATTGTTTGAATTATATTACTTCTTTTTGAATATTCGCGTGAAAATTATCGCTTGAAAATCCTTTGAAAATTGGCATTTTGGGTCTCGTTTTTAAATTTTGCACACCAGTGTATATATATATATATACATATATATTTCATATATAAAAATTCAAAAGTAGAAATTCAAGGAATAAAGTGCATATCTACATGTTAAAAAATTAACTATAAAAAATTGAATAAACTATTCAATAAACAAAAACAAAATTCAGCGTCAGTAGTTATAACAAGTATTGTTTCAACAATTGTAGCCAGTAGCGCTACAATTATTTATAATGAATTTAGAAATATACATATAAGAATTGGTATTATTTGTTATAAACAGCAATATAGTTTGAAACCGTTTGTACCATTTATGTAACTTCGAAATATTTTGAATTATTCTGAAATTTTTAAAATCTTCATTAAGAATAATTACATAGATTTTATTACACAGCTTAGAAAAACTGTTTATTATATCTGGTTTTGTTTCATTATTTTTCAGTCTGTTTCATATAATAGGCGTGGTAAATTGTATTAGTGTCAAATACACTTTCTTTTACGGAAAAATCTACAAGAATTCTGTCTGAGTAATTCTCATTTATCACAAAAAGAGAAAACAAGTATGAGATGAGTCATCAAATTTCTGAGATAGTGACGTATCATCAGTTTTTATTTTAGTTGTCTAGCCGCCTTTTTGTAATCAGGTTTATACCAAAATTGATTTATTTTAGTTATCTTACAAATTGAATGTTTTTATTATTTTTTTTAACGAACAGAATTATTTTCTAGATTAAAGTAGTTTTATAGAATATTTTATGGAATTTAGAAAAACATGACAGGAATTCACAAAAACAAAGGCTTACATAAAAGCATATTCTTACAAGAAATATTAAAATCCCTGTCGGCTGGGCCTATAGGCGGAGGTAGATTTCGAAGAATGCTCATTTCAAAAAAAAAAAAAAAATATATATATATATATATATATATATAGGATTAGAGATAAACCCAGTTTAATAACTTCATTTGGCCGTAAAATTTTTAATTTCATTTTTCTGCAAAAACTGGTTTTATCAGAATCATCTTAAAAAAAATTCAGCTCAAATGCCAATTTTGACAACATATTTTGAAATAAATTCTGAATTTATTTTAAAAAGCGACCAAAACAGTACATTATACAGTTCCTAAATAATAAGAAACTGTCAGTTGAATGCATTTGAGAAAAAAATTGAATTTAAAAATGAGTCATAAAATAACCGATTTGTTGTTTGAATACATCCGTAATTCATTAATCATGATTGCTTCGGAAAATATTGTGCGAAATATTGATTTTGACAGCATTTTAAAAAATATATTCTATCTTTATCAAAAAACTGGCCAATGCGTCACAGTGTATAGTTCCTAAATAAGAGGATTTGTAAATTGGATGCTTTTGAGAGCGAAACTGGATTTTAAAACGAGTCATAAAAAACGCAATTTGCTATGTGAAAACTTCCTTAAATTTTTAAATCACGAAGACTTCGGGAAATTCTGTTCAAAATACCCTTTTTAGTAGTCTTTTTCGAAATATATTCTGTCTTTATCAAAAAACCGATCAATACATCACATTATATAGTTCCTAAATAAGAGGATCTGTAAGTTGGATGCGTTTGAGAGCAAAAATGGATATTAAAACGAGTCAGAAAAAAACGCAATTTCTTATTTGAACACTTAAATTATCAATCACGATGATTTCGGAAAATTCTGTTCAAAATACCCTTTTTGATAGCCTTTTTTGAAATATATTCCGTCTTTATCAAAAAACTGACCAACGCATCACGTTATATAGTTCCTAAATAAGAGGATCTGTAAATTGGATGCGTTTGAGAACAAAAATAGATTTAAAAACGGGTCAGGAAAAAACGCAATTTCTTATTTGAACTTAAATTTTCAGTCCCGATGAGTTTGGGAAATTCTGTTCAAAATACCGTTTTTGGTAGCCTTTTTTGAAATATATTCTGTCTTTATCAGAAAATTGACCAGTGCGTCACTTTATACAGTTTCTAAATAAGAGGATCTACCATTTGGATGCGTTTAAAATGAAAAATGAATTTAAAAATGAGTCAGAATATAAGCAGTTTGGATTTGAGTTTTTTTCTCCAACTCGTATTTTTTTTTAATTTCTTTTTGCTATACGAATTGGTCCTATGAAAAACTTGTCAATATAAAAGTTGTAGATATTTTTGAGAAGATGTAAAATAAATTTAATCAGATTTGATATCGTAAAAATTGACGGAGTTATGGCTTTTTCTCTTTTTTCACCGCCCTTTTTCTTTTCGTTTTTAATTTTTTTCATCAGTAAAAGTTGGTCCTATCAAAAACTTGTAAATACAAAAGTTTTAGATAATTTTAAGAACATTTACAAAAAATTTAGTTGGACTTGATATCTTGAAAATTGACGAAGTTATGAATTTTTTTCTCTCAAAACCCCTGTTTTTTTCGCCCCTTGAGCCCACTTCTAAATTTATCAAAAATCTGTCATGCATAAACTTTTGGCCCAGTTTTAAGAAGTAATATAAACTTTAAACCGATTCGGCATCTACTTTAATAAAGAAGTTATAGCGTTTTTTCGGTTTTCACAAAAACGCCCCCTATTCCGCCCCCCTTGGTCCGATTTTGCCCATTAACGAACTTAGCCGAGATTTTATCCCCTTTGATTTTATGTACAAGTTTGGTGAAGATTGGTGAAGAATTATAGAAGTTATCGTGTCCATAAAAAAGTGATATATATATATAGATAGATAGATAGATAGATAGATAGATAGATATAAACTGGTGCGATTGCAATAGGTAGTATTTCATACGAAATCTACCTAAAACCAAATTCAAATTATTTGACAATCTTAATAATAATAGGTAATATGCAGATTTACTATAGGGAGCTTACTCTTGTCGATTTCACACTGTAAAACATTTGTGGTAACGTTACTCCATAAAGTTGGTGGCAGCTACGATTTACACTTCATTGAGAAATTTTTCACTTACATAATGGTGTAATAAAAACATGCAATACTGGCGTAACATTGCAATGTTACACCGATTATATCGGTTAAAATACTCCACCAAATTGGAGGCAGCAAGGCTGCCACCAGTTTTATGGTGTAACGTTACACAAATGTTTTACAGTGGAATAACACATCTCTAATATCCTGCATATGGGACTATTTTGACAAGATTTAGGCCATTTAATGTTTTTTTTAACCTTAAGTATACTAACCCCATAACTTAAACTGGTTAAACTAAAAAACTAGTTAATATTTTTGCATGAAATTACTAAGACTTAAAATAATCATAAACACGTATAATATCGCCCAGTTTTGCAATAACCACATAAAGCACATATTTTCACATATCGATTTAGGAAACAATTTTTTACAGTTTCTTATAATAGCGTACGTGTATTTCTATTAATGATGGATTTGAGTACGGTTTAAAGCACGGGAACAATCCGTAAATGTAAGAACCTAAGAGTTTAATTAGTCACATGAGCCCTAATTACTAATATCAATTTTTGCAGGAAAACTAGATGTAAAATATACCAAAATATTAAAATTTACTCCCGAGGATACTAACTAAGAAAGCAATTATAATGTGAAGAATTCTTTATTTTGGCTCAACTGAACAATTAATCACATATACCTTGTACTTATACTGCGAAATTGTTGTGATATGCAGTAAAAAACCCCGATAAATATGCATATATTTCTGTAGTCCAGTCAAATGATTTGTTGTTTACAAGGATTTTAAAAAGTGAAAAACAATAGAATAAAATAGCGCTTATTGAAAACCTGTCAATCTGATTTCGCTTTACATTTTATCAATTGGTCACTTCGTATGGTTCATGCCGTACGAATATAGATTTGTTTCAAATACAAGTATAACTTAAGATATACAACCCTTGGCAAAAAGTTTCTGATAACTGTTATTAAGTTTATGAGTTTTGTATTTTGAAGCGTATACTTCGCGATTCAAGAGCATAGGAATGTTTTGCAATATGCCAAATAAAAGAAAGAATGTTAAAATATAAATAAAAAGTGAATTCAATATTGCAATCATATAATTTATAATTATAATGCAGGCAAAAAATGTTTCCTCGTGAGAAAAAAATATCCGATCAGGATCGAAGTTGGAAAATAATAATCGATCACTGAGGAAAAAAGTTTGAAATTTGCATATTGAAGATAGATTAGAGTGCCTGCGCATGCGTATGATACATGAATCCTATTTAAAAGAAGCAATCTTCCAGTTGCGAGATCAAAGGCAGCTCTGAAGTGCTGGAAAATTATTCTTGTGAAAAACCTGTCTCGCGATTTAAAAATCCGCATGATTTAATTATTAGAAGAAGTAAATGCACAATGGAAAGTGGCTGATTTATGAAATTGTGCTCAAAGTGCAGTATGCGATATTTGGAAAAAATATCAGTTGACTAATAGCGTGGTAAATTTACCTCGAAGTGGACGACCACGAATGTCAATACACTGTCAGAAAAATTCGTCAATATACACTAAGTTATCGTTATTTTTTCACAAATAATTTCTGTTCTCCCAGAAAACGTATTTGTTCTGTGAGTTCATTCCGAGCGTCGAAAAATGAGGAAAAGTTTCCGTTTCTATCCAGCACGCATGCGCATTGGGTCTGTTAGTAATAAGTTCGAATTTATTTTTAAAATGAAAAACAAAAATATTCTATTGATTAAAATGTCTAATTTAGTTTTAAAAGACAAAAATGTTTTCGAATTTAAAAATAAATAACAATTACTTTCTTTATTCGTTCAAAAATTCTCACAAATAGAACATCCATGTTTTTTCTCTAACATTCTACGTAATATATTTAAAATTCACATTTTTATACTACATTAATACTAAACGTAAAAAAAACCCAGCCACAGTTTCATTAAAGATGAAATCTTTCCGAGATTAACTGCATAATTAAAAGCTTTTTAACGAAATACACCAACCCACACCATATGAAATGAAGAGTTCTATTTTAACGCACAATCATCATGAGCAGCCGTAGCGCCGTGGATTAGCGTTGGTCTAGTAATCCTGGGGACCTTGGTTCGATCCCCGCCTCTTCCGCATTGATTTTTTCCAAACTTTTTTCAAGTGACGGATATTTTTCCTCTTTTGACAGAGAAAAAAATAAACAGAAAATCGTCAATATACAGACAATTTCTGGCAGCAGTGCTGCCAGTGCATTTTCTGTGAAAAGACGGAAGTTTTTTTGAGAGTGTACCTAGAAAGAAAAAGAAAACTTGTGAAAATATCAAAGAGAAAGCGGCGAGCAACCTCAAAACAACTTGATTCCGAATGGCCTAAGTATAACGTAAAGGCGGGTGACCGCAGTACGTAATCATCTAAATGTAGCAAGATTTAAATCTTGTAAAATGAAAACAAAATCTTACATGATAAAGAAGCATAGAAAAGAGCGCCTGCAATGGTGTAAAAAACATGTGCACTAGCCATTTGATACATGAAATAAAGTTATTTTTAGCAATGAATTTCGCATATCTATCGGTAAAAGTGATGACTGTGGAACATTTGTTTGGAGGAGAGTTGGTGAAAAGTTCAATGATAAGTGTATCAATACGAAAACTAAACTTTCACCTGCATTTTCAGTTTGGAGTTGTATTACATCACAAGCCGTCGGCAAGTTGTGTATTGTGTTACGTACTGTAAACTTTGAAGTTTACATTGACATTTTAGTGGATTTCTTTATTCCCAGCATCGATCAATAGTTCGGCAATCAAAATGACTTCTTATTTCAAGATGACAATTAGCTCCCCAACGCACCAAATCAATGAAGAAATTTTTACAAAATGTAGGTAAGATACCGATTCAAACCATGATGTGACCGCCCAATAGACCGGATCTTAATCCCATCGAAAATATGTGAAATATATTAAAAAGAAAAATCGATTTTCGATGAATTACAAATGCCATAGAACTTACGTAAAGCTATAAGGGAATGCTGGGGTGAAGTTTCTCCCAATGAGTGTAAAAATCTTAATGAGTCCAGTCCACTAACAATTTCGACTGTTATTCGAAATAAAGGTGGATTTACGAAATATATAATTACAGTGATCGGTTATTTTTTTCCAAATCAAAGCATGATCGGATAATTTTTTCTTTGGTGCCTAAATTTCAATCACAATTTTTCTGTTTATAAATTGATGAATGGTGATTTTTCTTTATTGCATATTGTTGTTCATTATATGTAACAAAAATGTATTATCGCTAATAGTCGTTTCATTTTTATGCAGTGAGAATAAATAATCTTTTCTTACAAAAGATGCTAGTGTTGATGTAATGATCGGAAACTTTTTGCCAAGGGTTGTAGATGTGCCATTCCATTCTGCAAAATACAAACTAAACATAGTACTAACTAATCTTATTAAATTGTTTGGTATCAGTCGGCAGAATTTTTTTTTTTTTTTTTTTTTTTTTGATGTTTATTATATAATTGTTTCTTTTGCTTGACAAACAAATTTATTGAGTTTATATGATTAAATTCTAAAAAATAGTAGCAATATATAATATGGAAAATCAAGAGTTTTTATGAATTTTTGTGAATCTATAGTTTATATAGCAAGGTATGGTGGTAATGCAACCATCATATAGTGGTAGTACGAGACTTATAATAAGCGAGACGTTGCATCGGTTCTTTGGTAACTTTATCGCCCAGAGTTCAATCCTTTTCGCTTTTTGTTAGCTTTAATTTATGTAATTTCCTTTTTAAATTTGTCCGGTTTTAATTGTGTATATTTTTTAATTCGTCTAAAGAGTCGAATATTCAGCACCTGGCTAGGGATAGGTCGAAACTAGTTTCCGCTAGAGAGCGGAACAAGAGAAGAAAGAATAGATTGGATCGCGGAACGAAGGAGTCCAATCACCTCGGCGTTATGCTGATGATGCCAAATAATATGGTGTCATATAAATAGTTAAGAAAAAATAAAGATATTAGAAGATGAAACATTTACGTTTGTTTTTATTAATAGGAAACCTTTCACAATTTTGCTAATTTTAGTCTTAATGCCCTTAAGAAGACATAAAGTTCCTTATATTGTTTGGCATCAATTGACGAAAATTACTGTTGTTTCTTCGTATATTGTACTGTTGTTTGTTTTTGCTTTGCGCGAAAATTTGTCTTGTTTTGAATGTTAAAACACAGTAAATAAGATTAATTTCAAACATTCACCAATCACAGTCTTATTGGCTTTAGTCTTTTCACATATTTCCTCTTATATTGTTGTCTGTTTGTCCACCTCGATTACATTTATACATATTATTTTATTGCATACGTTATCACTAGAGTATAGTTAAACTGTAAACGTTTAAAATTATTTGGAAAAAGAACCTCATTAAAATGTCTAAATTTTTCTGTAAACTCTTTCTTAACTAAGGAAAAAAATAGTTTTATAAACTTAATCTTAACGCATATTCTTTTCTGGAACAAATTGCTAAAATTTTTATTAAAGTGTAGTTTCACGTTCATACTAAATAAATAACAGTAATGTTTCAATAAATTACACGCATAACTGCTTTAGTAAATAAAAACTGCTTTAATTACATTTTTCAAAATGATATATTGTTGCAATTTTTAATTATAATTTTTGTCAAGGAGTAATTAAGAATTGTTTTCTAAATCCTGGAGAAAAATTACTTTCTTTAATCTCGAAAAAATGATATTCATTAATTGATGTACATTATTGTATAAATCGCAAATAAAACTAATTACTAAAGTCATAATTAAAAAGTTACGTTGAAAGCTAAATTGTTTTCTTAACAGAAATTTATTTTTACACTAAAGTAAAAAATGGATGATAGAAAAATTATTGTTATAATAAAAAAACAAATCATAATAATTACAATAAAAGCATTTAATTTAAATTCTTTTATGTTTTCTAAAACGAATCATGTAGTCAACATTCGAAGACAAAGCATGTTTCATTCACGACATGTTTTATCAACATCATTTGTATGGTTATAATAAATTTAAAAAATAAGCGTATACTAGGTATTTCAGTTACATATGATATTCGGCAGAAATCAGAATTAGTTGTTGAATATATTTTTTATTTTATTATTATTTTTTTAAATAAATTTACAAACAATTATTGGATACGAAGTTTATATTTTTTCTATTTCCATTAAAAAAAGATACGACTGCGACTAAATAAAATGTTTTTATGTCCATGGTATTTTTTTTTTTAATCTAAAGATTCAAAAACTAATATCGTTGCTATAAAAGCGTAAAATAAACATGAACGGAAGTTGAAATGTCTTTAAATTATCATTTCAAATATAAAAATCAAAAAGTTTAAGGCTGGAGAAAAAAAAATAATTAAACGTAAATCCACCAAATTTACGTACTATTTCAGACAATAAAGGCTGTTCAGCTTCAATAAAAAAAAATAAAAATCATTACAATATATAAATGAAAAATATTTTAATGAAGTCTTAATTAATGATTCTCATTATCTAAGTGCACTTACAGTAGAACTCCGCTAATTCGGACCCCGTTAATCCGTATCTCTGGATAATCCGGATCGTTTTTGATAATTTTTTTTTTTCAAATTTGAGAAGCGATTTGGCTAATTTCCATAACATTAACTTGTTTCATCGTCATATTCTGAATAAAAAACTTTTTCTGAAATCTTTACGGAAGAATACCTTAACCTTTTGAGCTCTGATGGTATAATTTTCTACCACTTAATTTTAATTCCGAAATGTCACATCGGCACCAGAAAATTCGACCGAATCTATTTGAAAAAGGTTTAACGCATTTTTTGTGTGTATATCGTAAACCGTTTTTTTTTCTTTCCAAAATACTGGTGCTATTGTGACATTTGGAATTTTGAAGAAATTTACCCATCAGAGCTCAAAGGGTTAAGCTTTCTTATTTAAACTCTTATTTAAACTACAACTAACGAACTATTTATGCTCAAGCGGATGCGTGACCGTACGGCTCACAAAATGTGTAGAAAACTGGCACAGCAAAAAATTACAAACTTTTTTATTTCAAAGTAAACATTTTTACTGTCGGTAAATAATCAATAAGTTAAACATAAAGGTGATTTTCTGTAAGTATGTTTTATCTTATTTCTTCTTTTTTTTTAATTCTCCGGATAATCCGGATTTTCGAAAATCCGGATGGGGTCTAGTCCCAATTAATCCGAATTATCGGGGTTTTACTGTAATTTCTTTTCTGTTATTTTTCGTCAGTCAGCCAAAAGATTTACCTGAGCATCTACAGATCGATGCGCTTGTTATGAGTTCCGTTGCACATGAGTATCACTAAACCTTTCAATATTTATACTATTTATAGAATAGGACAATAGCAGATCATGTTATAAAGCATCGATGCGCAATCGAATCTACTAATATAAATCTACATCGAGGAAATCAGTGTTTTTTTTTTTTTTTGAGTGACCTTCTGGAAAAGACTGTGCTACAATTTATTTCGTCTGGCTCTCACGCACTTGAACATGAAACCATTGGTGTGGGAAATTCAATTTCAGGAAAATGTTTAAGTGAAAGAGTTCAAGTTGGGAGGTTTACTTTTCGATTAGAAACAAAATTGGGATGAGGGGGATTTGAAGCCTTTTAAGGTAAAAACACATGGACAAGCAAACTATCAGCTTGTTCGTTGTGGCAACGCGTTGGTTTTTTTTTTATCTTTAATCACTTTTACAAAAAAGGAGACTGATGACCGGTAAAACAGGAATTAGCCCGTCATGTCGGGTTGAGCTCCTTACCTCGTGACTCTTTGTTCATTTTTAATCATTCTATTATGAAGAAACCGGAAAATGGTCTTATATAAAATACATGCAACACTTTTTCGTAGAATTCAGTTGACTGGGACAAAATATGCATGTGCCTGCAACCTTAGTCTTCCGTCTTCTTGGTGCATTATTAGAAGCTTCTTTTCTTTTTCCCAGATCATTTTGGTGTAGATTCGTCGTATTCAACCGCAGGCGGTATTAGAAACAATAATAACAATAGAAATACGTATTAATACATTTTTTGACTCATGTAAAATAAAGATTGCTTTTTATGAAAACAAAATGAAGTGTTTTTAATCTACTCATTTTTCTGTTATCTAATCCTCAGTGAAAAATATAATCAGAAATAATTCTCACTTGAACAGATTTTTTTTCATAATTTTTTTTCAGAAATACCATAAATATACCAGATTTACCATGGGAATTTATCTTTTCATACCACTATTTACAAACAGCAAAACCCGTATTATTCGACTAGAAAGAAAAGTAGGTATTTTAAAAGCGGTTTTTTTTTCTGAATGGAGGAATAATGAAATAAATAAATCTATGTTTATTCTATGTTACAATATTATTAGGTTGGTTCGTAATTAAGTAAATGCGTAGCACCTATAGTCGCCATTCTGTCATCTGTCCGTCAGCTTGTCTGGCCGCGTACAACACAGCAAAAACAACCCAATCGAATCATTTTAATTTTAAAATATTTAATTGTTGCATAGTTTTGTCAAGTCATTTAAAAAGTTATTAAAATTGCATATATAATTTAATTAAAGGGTCAATCCAAATTTTTCCGTTACATTACAGCCAATGGGAAAAAAATAGATTCAAGTGCATTTTAATGATGTTACCCACTTTCGGACATATTAAAATTGATATGCATTGATAAAGTATATACTAACATATACATTCTGTGCAATTTGTTGTTAAATAAAATTAGTTATTAATTTATAGGGTCACACAAAATTATTCCATCACATAATCGTTTAGGGGAGGGACATTGTTTGGGGTGCATTTTAATTATATAAATTATTTCGAAGTCTATGATGGGTTAATTTGTAGTGTAAAAATTATTTGTTATTAATTTACATAGACATACAAAAGTTTTCCATTACATAATAGTACAGGGGGAAACGTTGTTTGGCGCGCGTTTTAATTACATAAAATTATTTTACATTTTATTAAATTTGCACACGATGCTGAAGTTTATTACAAGTTACTTCCCGAATAATAGAAAACAAATAGTATTTACAGAGACATACAAAATATTTTGTCTACCGTACTTTATTCTAAGTACTGTATATTCTTACTCAAATATCTAAATATTCTAAAAACTAGTACGAACGCAAATCACTTACTACGTTTACCGTACAATGTTCGACTCGATAATAATGTCATTGCCATGAAATCATCGCTATTTTACTGTCAGATTAAAGTTAATCCATAGGAATTTTTTCTAACTTTTTAGTCAGTGCGATGCAACAAGATACATTTAGATCACTGAACTAATGATGCAGATGCTATGGAAAAGTATATCTTGTATGAACATAATATGGGATAACGGTATAATAATAATAAAAAAAAAACATTGGAACCATGATTGTAAGAATATTAACATATATAAATCAGAATCGGAATTTTTAAACTTACATATCAGCCATTTATATGAACAAAAGGATAATTTATATTCACATTTTATATATCATTTAATAGTTAACTGCTGTTAGCAGTCTCACACAAAATAACATTTTTAAATTTTCACAGTTTTAGTTGTAATTTTTAGTTTAAAGGGAAATTTTGTTTTGGTTAGACATCTTCTCAGGCCCATAGCTAAGGGGGCGCTATGGGCGGCTCAGCCCCCCCTAAACTATTTTGAGCGCCCCCCCCTGGGAAAGATTCCAAGGTCTTTAAATGAATTTCTGTCACGAAATTCATATGGAATTCTGTTCAAAAATCTAATTCAGTTTTGAGACCCTTTCACAGTTTTGTAAAGTTACTAAATTGTAATCTAAAATAACTGTTTCAACACTCCCTCATCCTATTTGTATGCATGAAACTAACATGATGTTTAATTTTACACCAGTTATACACCCACAATTTTCATCATCCTATACTTTTCTTAGCATAAAATAAGTTATTACAACAATGTAATAAGTAACATAGTACATACGATGTGAATATGCACCAATTTATCTTTCTGCGTCAGCGAGAAAGAGAAAAAAAATTATGAGCCTCCCCTACATTCTCTTGAGCCCCCCCCCCCCCCCCTATGGTTCACTTCTATCTACGGCCTTGCATCTTCTTCTATCTTATCGAAATCTAAAAAAGCGAATTTAATTATAAAAGTTACATAAATAAAGTTCAATGCATAAACAATGCCTCTGAGTTAATAGAGCTTTCCATTCATCTTTTCATGAAGCTGTTTTAGACAACCGTTGAAAGTAGCTGTGTATTTTTTTATTACATTAATGTAAGACTGTTAAGACTTTATCCGGTAAAATTTCTTTGATGTATTAATTAAAAAAAAATAGATTGTACTTTTTAATACAAACCTATGTTCATTTATATTTGCGATTTTGTTTTTTAAAAAAGGGAAAATTAAATTCTAAAAGAATTAAACAAAACGCAAAAGTTATCGATTTTTAATGTCACATAATTCCAGTTTTAAAAGTATAGGACTACCAACTGCAAAGAATGATACATCAATATGTCATGGTTGAAAGAAAAAAAAAAGAAGATCGTGTGTCATTTCATTCGTCTTATAAATGAATTTTAGCCTTAAGGCAACGAAAAACATAATCCTATCTTTTGATGTTTGACATACCATTTTCATTTATTTTCAATGTAGTTCATGTCTTTCTCCGTACAATATAAAAAAACAGTAATTTGGAGAAAAATTAATGTTGGGATAGTATATCTATGTTTTATTAATAAGTAAAATTAATGATATGAAATAATAACCAATTTTTTGCTAAATCACATTATTTTTTCAATATTAGTCAATGAGTTAAAAAAACATATTTTAGATTAGAATGTCTTACGGTAGTAACACCTGAGTGTGTAATAGCAACAAGTGCTAATACTACGCGTATTTTTGTAGGAATCTAGAAGATACAATACGGGTTAGACATAGAAACATAAAAATTGTGAACAGGGCTCTGAATCATCTAATTAACAAAAAAACGCTAAAACTTAATTTGTCCCATTTGTAGATTTTTATTGCTGGAAAAAGCAAGTAAGAGTCAACATCTGCTCTAAAATTTCTGATACAAGTTACGTGAGGAGAAAGTTTTTTATAAATATTGAGAAACACGTTATTTTTTCAAATATTTGTAGTGTATTTCATGTACTTTCAAAATATTGTGGGAGATTTTGGATATATTTCTAACGTAGGTTTTAATTTAAAATATATTGTGCAATCAATATACAGGAGTAATAGCGGCCCAAACTTCGTTATTGCACCGGTTTATTCTTTACAGTGGCGGAACTACGTTCGAAAAGGCTGTAGTTCTTATTTTATTTTAATTTTTATATTCGAGAGAGTATTACTGTCATTGTTGAAAACCAAGAAACATAGAGGGAATTTTGTATGTCTTGAATGCTGCTATTTTTCATGTTAGAAGAATAAATTTTTAAACGAATATTACTTTTCTAATATCGCATTTAATGGTAAGTAATATACATTTCTCAATTTTTATGGTTGTAAAGTTTGTATCTTCAGAATTGGATTATTTACATGTCATCATTCCATCTTATTTTATAGTTTTGTATGCAAGGCGTTATTACCCACATACATGGGTAATAATGTCAAAAAACATTTGTAATTAAACTAAGCTACACCATTTTATGAATACATATCTGCAACAAATTACTTATTTGTATACATAGCAATACGTTGGTGTACCTAATCCTATAACAGTTTGAAAAAAAAAAAATCTAAAACCAAGCCGTGAAAGTTGATGGAACCTTAACGTGTCGTTAATACCCTAGCACATGTTATATATGTTGTCAGATATTACGCAAGATAAACTCCCAATGAAGATTCAGTAAAATAAATCAAGCTTGTAAATTAATTTCATCCATCATCATAAATTTTAAATAGCAATCAAAAGAGAAGAAATAAATTATGAACAACTTCATTTAAGATAAAAAGTGAAAGTGACAATATAAGTAATTATTACATTTTTTATAGAATTGTAATCCACAAATCATTAACATAATTTATTATACTTAAATGAAAAGAAAACTGTCAAAAACATTATTAAGAACTATTTATGTATTACAATAAAATTTTCATTAACTGCTTTTTGTATATAAAAAAAAACTCATAATTTTTTTTCTATGTTGATAATAATGTTTTCTTGTGTACTTCACAGTTATGAAAAATTAATCTTAGAGATAGGAGCTTTTTATGTGAGCTCCATTTATATAATTAAGAATAAATATGAAGGTAAGTCAATCTTACCTCATATTGAATTTACATAATTAACAATTGAGTAACATCTCATCCAATTACCTTGTTAGGGCTAATATTGCCTAACAATATATTCCAAAAGAAAATAGTTACAATACTGGTATTGATGTATACATCTTATCAAACAAAAAATGTATTTTTAGATTTTAGTATTTAAACATTTAATGTAGGCACACTTCAAGAGAAGAGAAGCAATTAAGAATTTTTAATAAGACGTTTTATAATGAGTCGTTACAGTATTCGAAATTCAATAATTGATATGTTGATAAATTACTGTAATCTATCAATTTATCAGTCGCTGATGATACAAAACGAACACATGATCTTAAATGCTGCGTCAAAGCATAGATGTTACGTACAATAATATTTCATGTAATCTCTTTATCGAAATTATAATGTAAACGACGCTAATGGGGTCGATTAACTACTAAGGATTGATCGGCTTTTAGTTCAATCATGCTATATCATTAAATCCGCATTTAATGATATGCAATAGACATTCCGGACTACATTCAAGTAATCTATACTCATGTATGATATTTATTAAGATGTTATATCAAATGATTCTTTTATCAATTGAAATCTCTGTGAATATTGGATTTTTCTAATCACTAATTTAAAAGAGAAAGAAGCTCTTTGATTTTGTATTGCCATGTAATTAAATAATTTTTTGCCACATACCGTCTATATCACTTAAATTAATTGAATATTTTAAGAGTGTTCTAACCTTAGATCCATCAATTTTCAAAGTATTTAAATATATTTCTTGAAATGTCATGGTACGTAAAACTTAGTATTTAATCACTATGTTAGTTTTTATAGTATCACAAAAAACTATAAATTAACTAAGCAATTAAAAAAAAGATGTTATAACTTGATAATTTTGCATAAATTGAGTTTGTTTTAGGTCCACCTTTTCCATGTCGTAACACAAGTTCTGAACCTAGGTTGTTTCAACATAAATCTGGAAGTAAATGCAAAAAAAAAAAAAAAAAAAAAAAAAAAAAAGTTTCGATTATGTTTGATTTTGATGTTAACACGTCTCATTACATGCTTGTTAAAAACTATTTTCTTTGTTTATTGCATTTAAAATGACAGCAAAAGTAGCGAAAATAAATTATACGTGTAAATTTAAGTAAATGTATGTAAGATTATAGAAATTTTTTTCTCGTTTTTTTTTTCTTTTCTTTTTATATATAACATGATTTGTATAAAACGAAGATGAACATATGCATTATAACATTTCCGGTTGAAAATTGAAAGTTTTTTATTGTTTTAAATTTATAAATATGAATAAGTGTATTACATCTTTCAAATGTATGTAAATTAAGTTAAAAATGTAAAATTAACTGCTATTAAAATTTCTATAAAATAAAAGGTTATTTTATTGAAAATTTCTTCGTTCATTATTATCAACATTATACATGTTTTCTTTAAATTTATTAAACATTATAAAATACTACAGTTTTGGGGAGAAATTTGTGTAAATATCAGTAATAAGACATTTAAGGGGGCAGGCGACGTTAATTAACCAGAAGATGACCGCATTTAAAGTAATACGAAATATTCTGTAGTTTTTTAACCAATGAATGAAACACAATACATTTTTTCCTTTTCTTTCATTAATTCTCATAATTTGATAAAATATTCAAATACACAAATGTTTTGTAATATTTATTAATTAAGTCATAACGACAAAATTGGCTGCTGAAAAATAATAATATTGAAATATGCATTTTTCGCACAAAATTTTCAAATCCTACGACAGATATATGTTTAAAGTTTCATATTTTGTTATTATTAACGCAACATTTTGATTAACTAAATTTAAACGCATGTTCAAATTCTGTAGCATAATTAATGGCTTCTCTA
Source organism: Maratus speculifer (assembly GCA_964019185.1). Classification (NCBI taxonomy): domain Eukaryota; kingdom Metazoa; phylum Arthropoda; class Arachnida; order Araneae; family Salticidae; genus Maratus; species Maratus speculifer. Next base: position 304,544,147 of record OZ025291.1, on the reverse strand, counting down.
ATTATATTCATTAAATTTCACCAAACAATGTGTACTTTTTTTCCATCCACAGTTTTTTTTCTGACAGGCTAAATTTAGGTTCAGTATAGATTAACACATGTAAACGAAAAATGTAGGAGAGATGGGAGGAGGGGGTCACGTTTGAACAATTTTTTAAAAAATCAATACATTTCTTATTTGAATTATGTTTTTAGGGTTTTAAGTATTACATAATAAAAATAATGCATTTCTTTATCATACGAACCAGAAATTAAAAACTTTCCGTGTAAATTTAAAAAAAGTTGTGAGGATTTAAAAAGCTGAAAAACAAACCTTCCCTTACAAATCTCTCTTCAAACCTGCCCCATGTAGGGGTACCTTCGAACAAGTAAGGGGAACCTTTGAACAAATGAATAAAATATGAAAATATTGAGAGTTTTAATAAAAAGCTGCATATGTTTCAGAAATATAAAGTAATATAAATAAAATAAATAACTATATTTTATTGAAACTAATAATTTTTCTATATTTAACCAAACCTAAAACCATCAAACTTGATGTCAAAAACCATTATTGAAACACGCAGAGTGTCCTTCCAGTTATATTTTGTTGTGAAAACTTTTTTACAGTATCCTTTAAATACACCAACATGATATTTGATGGTTCTGGAAAATTAAAATTTTTCATTCACTCTTTTTATGAAAAAAACCTGTGTTAAATTCGGTTTTATCTAATACCCATATAGCACAAAAGCTCCTTAATAACTCCTCAGGAGCTCCAAGTCATTTCAAAAAGTTAAAAAATAATACAGTGGTTTTAGTGTATTTTTTAATTTCGCGACAAGTGGTAAATCTCCAAACATCTGCAAGTCGTACCGTCGTATAAGAATTTCATAAGTAACTGATTTAATTATTTGTTACTCGCCAAAATATGCAAAATCACTTTGAAACTGGTTGATTAATTCAGAGCCGTGCGAAGAGGGGGGCGAAGGGGGTGGTCGCCCCGCGCGCTGAAATTGAGGGGCGTCAAATTTATATTACAATCGTCGTTTGTTTCTTCTTTTTAAAAAAAGAAAAAAAATCATGCATATAAATATATTGAGATGTTTTTGTGAAAAGGAACATATGTTCTCAAAATAGCATGTTGCTTCTTTCTTGGAATTCAAAAGGTGTTATATAATACTGTTAGATACTTCTTTACACATATGTTTGTCAAACTTTAAGTGCAAAGTTATGTTTTATATTATTTATTTTTTAAAATGACACCTTTTAAAGTTTCAAAATAAGCAACAAACATGCATTAAAAAAATACATTGTTGTTTTTACACTTTTCAATTTTGTGACACCTGTCACAAAAAGAAATGGTGATGAAACTGTGTGTGGGAAGGGGGGGGGGAAGAGGGCGCCAAATTGAAACTTCGCCCCGGGCGCAATTTTCTGTTCGTACGCCGCTGGGTTGATTGGTTATATTTATGACGGCGTATTATCAGCATGAGAGACATATCAAGGGAGGATGGTTGCCCTCTGTGAAGGTCTTTCTAAAGGAACCTAACCCGTATTTACGCAAGGTAATCCAAGATTTGAAGAGAACCACGGAAAACTCCGAACGACTAGGCCGACGGGTGCGATTTGGTACAAACTCAGCACTTCCCATTTACCCACTATGAAAGTGCAACAATGAAATATTTCAAAGAATAAAAATTAGGAAAGAAATGACTACGCAAATTTATGTATTTTTTTGATGAATTCATATAAGTGCACCTTTTACCAATTAAAAAAATCGATTCAAATTTCTGTAAAAAAAAAAAAAAAAAAAAAAAAAAAAAAAAAAGTAAGAGAGTGAAAGAGAGCAAAAAAGTTTTATTTTTGAAAGGATTCACTTAGACTTTATTTGTCAATCATAAAAAAAAATCATACTTTTAAGAAACTGTGTTTTAATCTCTTGCCTTTAATCTTTGCAAATAATATTTTTATAAATCAAAACTAAATTGCATAGGGATATCATCAGAAACGTTTTGCAACATTCAATGTGTGCCCAAAAAATAGTTCATAATCAATTTTCTAGCTACAGAATGATTTTGATGGATTTCAAGTATTAAAAGCTAAAAGGATATTTTTATCATTTAAAAATGCAATTTCATGTAGAAATTTTAAAATTCGAAGACATTTAAGTTATAACAAATAATTATTGATAATTTATTTGAAGTTATTAATTTAATTTTATGTCGAATGTATGCAAAACGTACAAAAAATGAGGACATTTCTTAGTTTTGAGTTTCAAAAGGGGAGAAAAAAATGCATGTGACCTTAGAAACTTTTTTCCTTAGCTGACCCTACAGCGTGTCGGTCTGAGCGCTCTTTCAGAATACCAAGGTACTCGGGTTCAAATCTGGCAGAAAAAATGGTGGTAAGAAATTTGTTCCCGAATGCTTTCTGTTATATCGGAATCCGTCTGAATAAAAGGAAAAAAAACAACATTCGCGTTTTCTTCTAAAAAAATATTTAAATTATAGCTTTATTTATTTTTTTTTGAAAATATTAGTGACCTTGAACTTTCCCAAAGTTCTCCTATATCACTTCCTCAAATCTTCCCCAGAACCTCCCGGGGAGGACCCTGAAGGAGGGCCTGTGGAGCTCCCCAGAATGCTGTAAAGCAGACATTTTCGGTTCCTAAGGACCTCTTGGGGACAATTTTCTGCATCCACAGGGATGCCTGGGGGATGTCGGTCCTGGGATGTGAATCCTCCACAGGACATCCTGGAGAGGCTAGTGTTCTATATGGGTATGAAAGCCAATAATAATATTTGAGAAAGAGTAAGTGAAAGAGTATAGGCTTTGTCAGACAAACCTGCTAGATCACGAATCATTAATGTGTATCTGGGATTTGCAATTATCAAATAAATGAATGTCATCATCAATTTAGTTTTGAAACTTTCCATCGTTGATACATCCAGAGATTGTAATACATGTCAGTAAGAAGGAATTATTAACAGTATAAGTCCATATTCTTTGATATTCTTAATTAGCCTCTTTTCCCATAGAAAAATTCCAGAAATGATAATATTTGGGCACATCAACAACTCTTTACTTTATAGTTTTAGATATTTAGTGCTGCCCCGGCTTTTTTGTTCAATGGTGCCCAACCACAAGGAGTTCAACATTACAACAGTTTACTCAATTCGGTTGAAGAATTTGAATAAAATAAAGCATATAAACTGAAGAGTACATCTTTATTTAAGTGTTGAACAACAAATCAAAATTTTAGGGATACACAATTGTCAACAAAAATCTTACAACTTTATTTTCTTAGGTTTAGATTCAAGGGAGAGAAAAATAAATATCTTACTTAGACAGCATTGTGCATGCAAAATAGTGCAGCTGCGTATACTATTGCACTGAGGCAGTAGTAATGTACTGCCATAGACATTTAAATAAAATAATTTATTTAAAGGAAAATATTTAGAGTGTTCAAACGTGCCCCCTCTGCATATTTCAGATGTGTATATTGCTGGGACGATTACTGTTTCTAAACCAATGGGAGACCGTCATTATCACGGTCAAGTACACGCCCACACAGTTTGATTGACAGGAACTCGTGGACAATTGATCGTGTGTGTTTATTATTTATTTGTACTCGGATTGTTTGAATTTGTACTCGGTAATTAAAAATTAAAGGTACGAAAGAATTTTTTTTTCAAAATGACTGAATTTTATTTACTTCAATTAGAAATTATACTTCCTCTGATCCTGAAATAAATAAATAAATAAATAAATAAAAATTAAAGTAAGAATTTTGCTTATAAGGATATTTTCGCAGAATACTTTTTTTCCCATTTGTTTAATATATATATAAATCATTTTGGAACGATATTTAGAATATTAAAAGGGTTTGAAATATTTTTTTTAAATGTCTTATTTATTAATAAAAGACAGCCTCGAATATTAAAAAAAAAAAAAAATCACCAACGGACTCTAGGCCCGCGATGGACTCGAACCCATATCCTCCGGTTTCAAGCTCGACGCTCTAACCATTCAACCAGTCAGCTCACTTTTATCTGCAACAGATTATCGTTATAATTAGCACCATCAATTGTCCACGAGTTCCTGTCAATCAAACTGTGTGGGCGTGTACTTGACCGTGATAATGACGCTCTCCTATTGGTTTAGAAACAGTAATCGTCCCAGCAATATACAGATCTGAAATATGCGCCCCCTCTCTACCCTACATAGATGCAACGTTCTGTGATAATTAGTTTTAAAATAAAAGTGCATGCAATACCAAAAAAAAAAAAAAAAAATCCATGTTTCATAAAACGGCTTCAAAGTTGACCTAAAATATTACAGGAAATGCGATTATCGATCCTTTTATTTTTAAGCATAACAAAAGGTTTAAAAAAGCATTTATAAATACAAAGATCTTCTACTACAATTTTTCAGTGTACTTTTTATAATATATTGATGGTGTTTTTACAATCTGTTTGTAAACCTGTTCTTCGAATGTTATACTTCTCAAGCAAAACTATTCATGTTGAACAAACATGATTTGCACATAATAATAATAAATTAAAGACAAGGTTTGATTATTATTTTTAAGCCCATTCATACTGACAGATAAAGTTATCGCACGAATTTTTATTTTTCGAGTTAAGGGAACAAATGTTCAAGCCGGGACTCGACCAGAACCTTTAACTTATCTTCTCAGTGCTCTACCATTTGAGTTAATTGGGCTGACAACGAAAAATGAATGAAATGGCTGACGAAATATCGCGTCGGTTGTCAGCTCAGGTATCTTAAAACGGTAAAATCATTGACAATATAAGACAAAGGTTCTCGTTTCGAGTCCTGGAATGAGGAATTTTTTTTTCAATCAGTTGTAAAACTCAATTCTATTATTACGTACGACTTCTGCAATTAAATTAATATTATTCTTTAATTCAGCATTTATATATCATTTGCGCAGCTGGACGTGTTTAATTGAGATGTTTTAATAACCTAAAAATCGATATAACGATTTAAAATATCTGATTAATACACTATAAAAATGACTCTGAAGCGCCTCCAAAATCAATGACAGTAAATGAGCCGCTGCTTAAATTATAAATTCATTATGCATTTTCGTACGTGGTTATGTGGTATTTTTGTAGATTAAAAGTTATTTGTCTTTTTTTTTAATAGTGTCAAATTTGAACATAAGAAAAGGTAAGTAATATAAACTATCAATATAATCTGAATATAACATTTCTAACTTTTGTACCACAATAATCACAGTGCTTAAAAACTGTTTTCATAAAGCAAATTGTACTGGCAATCAAAGTGTCTCAATCAACAACAGATTCTTTCAAGCTTCTTATACTCTACGTTTATTTAAATAAATCGTGAAGTATTTTCGGAAAATGCTATAAAATAAAAGACTTGCAGAGGGAATTTTAATGTAATGAAACATTTAATTTTGTTGTTAGCAGAGTTTCCCAAAAATGTTTAAAAGTTCTATAATTGCTTTTTTTCTTGGGAGTAAGTAACCAATTAAAATGGCAAAACAATTTAAAATGAGGTAGAAAATAAAATTTTGTTAAAAATTGGTATTGTAATACATTTCAAAAAGTCACATAATTTAAATGTTTTAGGTCATTCCTCACAAATAAAATGGATCAATTTAAAAAAAAAATTAATCGTTTTTGAAATAAAAATACTACTAAAAACTGGACCGGAATTAACTGTAATTATTTCTGTAATTAATTTTAATTAACTGTATTAAAAATAAAAATGAAGATTTCAACATTTAGGAGACACGTATATTACTAATTTTTTACAATTAGTAAATCTATTAGTGATATTAGTTATGTGCTTACCTAAACATACTATTTGCTACATCCGGATATGTTAATTACAAATTATTTTTTAATGCACCGTTGAGAATCAAATTGGTAATAGTTTTAAATTATCAACACATTAGTTAATCGTTTAACTTTATAAATTCCATGTTATTTCTTATATAATTGAATAATCTGCAATCTGCATGAAAACTAGAAATTTTTATATATAAAAAATTATAAGCCACAATATTTTAAAACGCAACTAGGGTTTCTGAAATTACGAATGAACAATACAATCAGAAAAGAAATACGGTCGACTCTCGTTAATTCGAAATCGGATAATTCGAATCTTCGCTTAATTCGAACTAAACATGAAGTCCCGAAATTTTCAATAACAGAATAACGTTAAAATTTTTCATTAATTCAAACTCATTTTCTCTTGACTTCGTTTAATTTGAACTAAAGAGAATTCCGATTTTTCATTTTTATTTTCTTTCTCACTGATTTTAGATCATTTGAATAACTTTCTGTCTTTGATTTTTGTGAAAATTGTTCCGAACGAGTATATATATAATACAATGCATTTGACATCCAATTTCTTAGAGCCCCGTCTGCCCATCAATGACGCTTTAAATTTTTCTTCCATCGTGCTTGTTTCTAATCTTTTAATTAAGCTTCTTGTTGAGACCTATATACCATTTGCCTTTCATTAAAGTTATTTTTTTCCAAATTAGTATTCCCTCTCTATGTTTTCTAAATTAAATTATATGCTCCCACACTATTTTTTTCTCTTATCTTTTGCTTGTGTTTGCCCATCTCCTGTTTTCAACTCTGTGAGTAATAAAAAACATTCCCCGAAGTATTCCCACACTTTAAGTAGAAAAGAGGACGAACCCCTGTCGCAATAAATAAATAAATGAATGCATGATGCTTGCATGTGACATTGTAAAAATGCAACTAATATCCGCCTCATGAAAGACCAAACACTTTGGAGTTACAATCCTGCCTTGTTAAATTTATTAGGGCAATTTTACTGCCCGAGAAAAATGTTAACAATACTGTTTTTAAGAAAATTGTGCAGCAATTGTTGAAATACCCCTGAATATATGTTTTACTTAAGGACCACCAGCGGTAGTGAAAGTTTTATTACCGTCAATAAAAATACGAAGGCGAAAATATTTCTCTCCCCCGTGTTTCCGTGGGAACCATAAAATGAAAAATTTTAACACCTGCTCCCATCAGGGAGGGGATTTACGTCACGTGGATAGTTTGGTCCTGTCATGCCCTTATTTGGTAATAGAAAAGTGTGAAGTAACTAGTAGCCAATGGTAGCCCACCCCAGTATGCACGAGGCGAAGCAGGAAGCCTTGCTGCTAGTTAGGAGACCCCGAGTTTGGTTTTTATTCCAGTGAAGTGGGATGAATTTGGTAGTATCAGGAGTGACCGGTCAACAGTGAAGATGTAAAATTCTGGGGCTGCGGAATGCCCCCCCCCTTTTTCTCCTGGGGAGAGGGGGAGAATTTTGAATCGAGGCCTGAGATAAATTTTTCTTTTGGAGATCATTCGTCTCTTAGTCTTGGAGTTGTGAAGAGAGCCTACACCTCACCGGTTGCCTTTTTCAGAAACTGCTGTGTTCCAGCAAAACTTAGCAAGGCAGTTACTTAAACATGTAAAACTGCTCATCGGGCTGATGTTCTGGTCGATATAGCGGCAATACTTGTTCGGTGTTTATTGGAATCATTGTGCTTAGAATTTCCCTAATCAAAAGAAAAAGAGAAAAGGGTATGGTTGCCCTTAGAAACTTGTATTTGCTATGAAGTGACGGAGACCTTGGGAAACCACCCCCGGTGAATAGATAGGACGGTCATATCCTCCCTTCCGACAAGTGTGATTCGTGAATAGTGTCGAAAAAATTAGTCTTCACTGATTCCCTCCCGACAAGTGTGATTCGTAGATAATGTCGAGAAAATAGTCTTCGCTGATTTTGCTAAAAAGATCTAAAAAGCGAGGACTGAAGTGACGGAGATCTTGGGAAGCCACCCCCGGCGAACAGATAGGACGGTCATATCCTCCCTTCCGACAAGTGTGTGCGCCTCTCCTGCATGTGTGGATTTGGAGGAGTAGCATGTAAATATCAATGTAGGTAGAAGCTTTGGTGAACTTTAACACCATAGTTTACAAAAGTTCAAGTTGTTGTAAAGCAACGATACTCTATGTCAGCCAGTGGTAAGCTTGCTTTATATTATAGATTGATTTATTTCCTATTTGAATATTGATGTTAGCATAAAAAAGTATAATTCCTGTTTATAAGTGTAAACAGTTTATTACAAATCAAGGGATGTTATAGATCAGTTTATTTCTCATTTGAATATTAATGGAGGAAGTGTCATTTATTGTTTTTATTGTATATATAATAAATTAAGTGTGCAAATAAATGTATATGTATTTACTGAAATTTTACTCTAATTTTTCTTCATCCAAATAATTAAGGAAGTTTAATTAACTTCAGCTCAGAGGAAGAAATTTTTCTTATTTTGGTTAGTGAATAGAATTTGTCCAAATATAACTCTAACTTATTCTGAGATGAAAAGTGAAGTAACTTTATTCCAATAATGTAATAGTAATTTAATACTTAAGTTATATAAATTCTTAACCTTCTTTGAAATTCTTAATGAGCTTGGATAAGCTTATTTAATGTTCACTTTACAAAATTCTTCTCTTAATTCTAATTAAAAATGAGGATATTTAAGTGATTTTCCTCAGAAGTTAGTAATTATTATATCAAAACCCAAGAGTTTTGTATTTAATTCTCATACTATTGCATTTTAAGAATAAAAGAGGAAATAAGATGAGTTAATAGTTCACAACGCTATGACAGGAACAATAAAAAAAAAGAAGTAGAAATGTACTATCACTATCGTATCAAGGTCATATACCATTACTTGTGTTGCAGGATGAATGTTATAATATTGAGATTTTAATCTATTTTAAGAAAATTATGTCTTTCTTGGCTCTCTGAATATCTGAGAGATTTCAGCTTTTCTTTCTCTATTTCTTAAAGTTAATTGATCTGTAATTGTGATTCTTTCTTAAGCGTTGATATGTATTTTTCATCCTACAAAACAGTAATGGTAAAGTTGGGATAATTGCTACTAACTTATAGTGAGTTGGGGATCTGAATAAGTTGAGAATTTTGTTGCATTTTGTTAAGTGGTCTCTTTGATATTTTTATTCGTGTAATAAGTTGGAATGTTTTCATTAGTTAATAAATTTGCTATTTTGGTCGTGTAACTTTAAGTTACTTTTCTAATTCCCTTTTTCCCTTTTCAAAATAATTATGATGTTTAACTTAAATTAAATTATCTTGTAGCAACAAGATTCAGAGAGGTGGAAACTTGATTCAGATCTCAATTGATTTAGTATTCTAATTGAAGAAATAATTTATCTATTGAACCCATAATACTTGTAAATGATTATTATTTAATAGAGGCTCATGCTAAATATTCAGAGGTGAATTTATGAATGAAGTTTCAAAGTTTATTTACTAAAAAGTTGTAGCAAAAGTCCCAACAACATAAATGGGCTTGAGTTTACCCTTTCCTCCATAATGGGATACATATTACCCTGAACCGTCTCATTTCCACTACCCAGATTCCCAAATTTTTCTTGTACACATTCCTTACTCTTTTTGTTTACACTTTTCCTAGGAGTACTCTTATTACTACACTTACTTCTCTGTTCACTATCAGAACTTTGCCTGCCTTTAGATTGCACATTACAAGTATTTACATAATTATTCTCTAAACCTATACTATTTACACTGATACTATTTACAACATTTTTTTCTCTAGAATTTTTCACAGGTGAAACATTTGACATATGACTCTCTACTATTTGCTTACACTGCGTTTCAGTAGGAACATCTAAGACCACATTGTTATTTTTACAATTAATTACAGCCTGATATTTACTTAAAAAGGGCATCCCTAAAATTACACTAAACTCATCGGCCAACTTACCGTGGACAATAAAAACTCAGACTGACATAATAAATTATTAAATTTAAAATTTAAGGAAATTTTATGGTTTAAAAGCACTCTCTCGCCAGTCACCGTTAAAATAGGTGTATTGCACTCTACAATTTCATAAGAATCTACATCATTAATTATTGTATTACTTAAAATATTTATAGCAGATCCTGTATCACACAGCGCATTAAAAAACACATTATTTACATTTATGAAGACAGTAGGTAAATGATAAGACTGGGGTGAAAACATACTAAAAATAATTGGGAGGTCTAGAGGCCTTGATGGAGACGATTCGACCAAATCGATACCAGCCCTTACCTGTTTAAAGAATTGTTTTGATTATTCCCTTCACTAATTGAGCTTTGAACATTCTCGCTTTCTATATTTACACCATTATTATTATTTCTATCCCCTCTACCTCTGTAATTATTATATCCTCCCCTGCGATTTTGGTGGGACTGAGAATAACTACCCCTACCTCTTCCTCTAAAATTCTGAAAGTTCCCTCTATTAGCATTTTGGTTTTGTGGGCAAAATCTGGCTATGTGCCCTGTTTGGGAACACACGTAACAGATTAATTCTCTATACTGAGGCCTCTCAGTAGTGTGAAAGTCTCTTTGCTGATTGCTACCCTCTAAAAATCTCTCTAATTTACTAGTAAGAGCTTCTACCTGCTCCCGCAGTTTACTAACCTCCTGCTCTGACTGATTAGGGTGACTTGGCTGGATAGCAGCACATGCAACACTTTGCTGGGCAATTTGGGGGAAAAAAGGGTTGATATTCTCTACCTGCATGTTATAGAAAGGATTAACACTCTTTAATGCTTTTTCCTCAAGGAGGGCAAATTCTAAAATTTCAACAGGTGTCTTAGGGCACCTAGTTATAACTCCTCTTCTTATCTCAGGAACTAAATTACTTAATAACATAGAATGCAGTAGAGCTTCCCTGCTTTTATCAGCAACATTCTGTTCTACACCTTCGACTACTAATGCTTTAAGGGACAAATCATATGCTCTGTCATAAAATTCCTGAACAGGCATATGGGGATTTTGTTTAAAATTCAAAAATTGGGTCAAAGCAATATCAGGGGCTAGCTCTTGCGTATATCTCTCTTTAAGTACTTTAATTATTTCTACAGTTTCCTTAGTGCGGTGCAATTTATATATCCTAGCAGCATTCCCACTTAATCTACTTAGTAGGGCAAATTTTTTCTCATCCTCTGACCAATTAAAGAACTCGGACAACTGCTCATACTTTTCCAAAAATTCAGTAAATGAGCAAGAGTTGCCTTCGCCACTAAAAGGGGGAATAAGACTGACATTTTCGATTAAAGCACTCTTTTTCTGAATAAGAGCGAGCTCCTTGAAATGCTGGTTTTCTGTCATTTTTAGGCAAAACTTCACACCGAATTAAAAATAAAATAATAGAAAATAAAGTAATTTAACTGCTACTTAATTCTCAGATGCCCAAGAAAGAGAGAAAAAAAAATAAATGAAAAATACATAAATACATAACTTATATTGGCATATAATTTACTCAGTAAGCCCGAACACTCATTTAAATGTAAATATAACAGTAAAAATTTCAAATTAAATAGTTTTTTGAAAACCCGGTAAAATTGCCTAACTAAAAAAAAAAGCATTTGAAATTATTAAGCTATGTACACCCCTATTGCTTATGCATAACATACACTAAAATAATCAAACATAATACACAATAAAATCACAAAACACATATATTTTCATTTCGTTTCACTCTTAATATAGTAAATATATATCAAAATTCAGGCTATTGTTGTAATAAATAGGCTCTACTTCATAGTACTATTTTTATACTTATTGTGCCACAATAATCAGGCTTTTCACACACGGAACCATTTATGTTGTTGGGACTTTTGCTACAACTTTTTAGTAAATAAACTTTGAAACTTCATTCATAAATTCACCTCTGAATATTTAGCATGAGCCTCTATTAAATAATAATCATTTACAAGTATTATGGGTTCAATAGATAAATTATTTCTTCAATTAGAATACTAAATCAATTGAGATCTGAATCAAGTTTCCACCTCTCTGAATCTTGTTGCTACAAGATAATTTAATTTAAGTTAAACATCATAATTATTTTGAAAAGGGAAAAAGGGAATTAGAAAAGTAACTTAAAGTTACACGACCAAAATAGCAAATTTATTAACTAATGAAAACATTCCAACTTATTATACGAATAAAAATATCAAAGAGACCACTTAACAAAATGCAACAAAATTCTCAACTTAATCAGATCCCCAACTCACTGTAAGTTAGTAGCAATTATCCCAACTTTACCATTACTGTTTTGTAGGATGAAAAATACATATCAACGCTTAAGAAAGAATCACAATTACAGATCAATTAACTTTAAGAAATAGAGAAAGAAAAGCTGAAATCTCTCAGATATTCAGAGAGCCAAGAAAGACATAATTTTCTTAAAATAGATTAAAATCTCAATATTATAACATTCATCCTGCAACACAAGTAATGGTATATGACCTTGATACGATAGTGATAGTACATTTCTACTTCTTTTTTTTTTTTATTATTCCTGTCATAGCGTTGTGAACTATTAACTCATCTTATTTCCTCTTTTATTCTTAAAATGCAATAGTATGAGAATTAAATACAAAACTCTTGGGTTTTGATATAATAATTACTAACTTCTGAGGAAAATCACTTAAATATCCTCATTTTTAATTAGAATTAAGAGAAGAATTTTGTAAAGTGAACATTAAATAAGCTTATCCAAGCTCATTAAGAATTTCTAAGAAGGTTAAGAATTTATATAACTTAAGTATTAAATTACTATTACATTATTGGAATAAAGTTACTTCACTTTTCATCTCAGAGTAAGTTAGAGTTATATTTAAACAAATTCTATTCACTAACCAAAATAAGAAAAATTTCTTCCTCTGAGCTGAAGTTAATTAAACTTTCTTAATTATTTGGATGAAGAAAAATTAGAGTAAAATTTCAGTAAATACATATACATTTATTTGCACACTTAATTTATTATATATACAATAAAAACAATAAATGACACTTCCTCCATTAATATTCAAATGAGAAATAAACTGATCTATAACATCCCTTGATTTGTAATAAACTGTTTACACTTATAAACAGGAATTATACTTTTATATGCTAACATCAATATTCAAATAGGAAATAAATCAATCTATAATATAAAGCAAGCTTACCACTGGCTGACATAGAGTATCGTTGCTTTACAACAACTTGAACTTTTGTAAACTATGGTGTTAAAGTTCACCAAAGCTTCTACCTACATTGATATTTACATGCTACTCCTCCAAATCCACAAATGCAGGAAAGGCGCACACACTTGTCGGAAGGGAGGATATGACCGTCCTATCTGTTCGCCGCGGGTGGCTTCCCAAGATCTCCGTCACTTCAGTCCTCGCTTTTTAGATCTTTTTAGCAAAATCAGCGAAGACTATTTTCTCGACATTATCTACGAATCACACTTGTCGGGAGGGAATCAGTGAAGACTAATTTTTTCGACACTATTCACGAATCACACTTGTCGGAAGGGAGGATATGACCGTCCTATCTATTCACCGGGGGTGGTTTCCCAAGGTCTCCGTCACTTCATAGCAAATACAAGTTTCTAAGGGCAACCATACCCTTTTCTCTTTTTCTTTTGATTAGGGAAATTCTAAGCACAATGATTCCAATAAACACCGAACAAGTATTGCCGCTATATCGACCAGAACATCAGCCTGATGAGCAGTTTTACATGTTTAAGTAACTGCCTTGCTAAGTTTTGCTGGAACACAGCAGTTTCTGAAAAAGGCAACCGGTGAGGTGTAGGCTCTCTTCACAACTCCAAGACTAAGAGACGAATTATCTCCAAAAGAAAAATTTATCTCAGGCCTCGATTCAAAATTCTCCCCCTCTCCCCAGGAGAAAAAGGGGGGGGCATTCCGCAGCCCCAGAATTTTACATCTTCACTGTTGACCGGTCACTCCTGATACTACCAAATTCATCCCACTTCACTGGAATAAAAACCAAACTCGGGGTCTCCTAACTAGCAGCAAGGCTTCCTGCTTCGCCTCGTGCATACTGGGGTGGGCTACCATTGGCTACTAGTTACTTCACACTTTTCTATTACCAAATAAGGGCATGACAGGACCAAACTATCCACGTGACGTAAATCCCCTCCCTGATGGGAGCAGGTGTTAAAATTGTTCATTTTATGGTTCCCACGGAAACACGGGGGAGAGAAATATTTTCGCCTTCGTATTTTTATTGACGGTAATAAAACTTTCACTACCGCTGGTGGTCCTTAAGTAAAACATATATTCAGGGGTATTTCAACAATTGCTGCACAATTTTCTTAAAAACAGTATTGTTAACATTTTTCTCGGGCAGTAAAATTGCCCTAATAAATTTAACAAGGCAGGATTGTAACTCCAAAGTGTGTGGTCTTTCATGAGGCGGATATTAGTTGCATTTTTACAATGTCACATGCAAGCATCATGCATTCATTTATTTATTTATTGCGACAGGGGTTCGTCCTCTTTTCTACTTAAAGTGTGGGAATACTTCGGGGAATGTTTTTTATTACTCACAGAGTTGAAAACAGGAGATGGGCAAACACAAGCAAAAGATAAGAGAAAAAAATAGTGTGGGAGCATATAATTTAATTTAGAAAACATAGAGAGGGAATACTAATTTGGAAAAAAATAACTTTAATGAAAGGCAAATGGTATATAGGTCTCAACATTTTTTAAACGTTGAAATTAAGCGTTTTAATGTAATTAAATACTGTAATGTTTAATATTTAGTTGCGTATCCTTCTAGTTTGTGGACTTCAGACATTGTCTGATTATGAAATTAATAACGTGTTCTAAGGCGAATTTCGGAATACTTGCCTTTACCGATAGAAAATCCGAAAGGAATTCTGCTTTTGAGGAATGCTTCAGTATCCATACTTCTCTTCACTGAAAAAAATGGGTTCTCAAAATCAAGTAAAAAGTACTCAGTTTTAAGTACTTCACATACTCAAAATTGCTCTGATCCGAAAGTTCTTAAAACTGAGAAGCACATATACTCATTTTCGACTTCATGGTTGTGTTTAAATATGAATCATTATAATCTGCTCCCTGATTTTACAAATCAAAGTGAAAATATACTGGCATTTATTTTTTGCTCAAAATTATGAACAATAAATGTTTAATTGATTATTGATTAAGAGAAATATCAAAATTATAAGTAAAATAGCCAAATCGAACATTTTTATGACAAGAGCATTATTTGCAAGTACAGTCGACTCTCGTTAATTCGAAATCGGATAATTTGAATCTTCGCTTAATTCGAACTAAACATGAAGTCCCGAAATTTTCAATGGCAGAATAATGTTAAATCTTTTCATTAATTCAAACTCTTTTTTTCTTGACTTCGTTTAATTCGAACTTTCGAGAATTTTGATTTTCCATTTTTCTTTTATTTCTCACGGATTTCAGATCATTTGAATAACTTTCTTTGATTTTTGTGAAAATTGTTCCGAACGAGTATACATATAATCCAATGCATTTGATATCCATTTTCTTAGTGCCCCGTCTGTCCATCAGTGACGCTTTAAAATTTTCTTCCACTGTGCTTGTTTCTAATTTTTAAATTAGTTTATTTATTTATACATTCTAATTTAATATTAAGTCATATTCTAATGATAACAGACGGAATAAGTTGAAAAAAGACTATAACATTAATTCCTTTGTAAATAGTACCATATTAAGCATGTTTTCCATAATTCGAACTTCGGATAATTCGAACATTTGTGGTCCTGACGAGTTGACGCAGAAAGATAAATTAGTGCATATTCACATAGTAGGTACTGTTTTTTTTTTGTTAAACTGTTGAAATAACTTTGACTGCAATTTTGATTTGACAAAATTTTGACTGGTGCAAAATTAAACATTATGTTATCTTCATATGTACAAATTGGATGAGCGAGTGTTGAAACACTTATTTTAGTTACAATTTAGTAAATCTGCAAAATTGTGAAAAGGTCTCAAAACTTACTTAGATTTTTGAACAGAATTTCATTTAAGTTTACGGAACATTTAGTGACCTTGAGATCTTTTCCAGGGGGGGGGGGGCTCAAAATTTTTTAGTGGGGATGAGCCGCGCATAGCACCCACTTAGCTACGGTCCTGAAAACCACCATTCATAAAATGATATTAATTTTAATGTTAACATTATTTCTATTAATTTATTATGTTTGTGCGTAAATTATGTTTGATGAATACAAAAATGTTTACTTGAGATTTGATAACAATCGAAAAATCTACATTTCTGTGTTAAAGAAACTAATTAATACACTATTAAATTACTACAGTTTCCAAAATTAAGGGACAAAAAAAAAAACTTTATTTGTGTTAATGATTATTTTAATCTCATAAATAAATTCGTGTCTGAAGTTTGTAATGTTTAAGTACAATTTTCTAGGAATCGTGAGTAATTCGTAAAAGCTTAGTGCATATTTTCGTTTTCAGTTATATTATGTTTTCGTATAATAAAAAAAGTCTCGTTCTTAAAATTTTTTTTCCTAATTAGACAATAACTAACAAAATCTAATGTAATTTAAAATGATGCAACAGCTATTAATTTCAATGGAAGGAAATAAATATTTCTTACACAATTCTTTTCTACTTAGCACATACGTCCAATAAGATTGTCAATCATTTTCAAGTTTATGTCGAACCTAGAAAAATAAAACATGTTTTTATGCTCAATTAAATTAATCTAATTTTAACTTAAATTCATTGGACAAGTATAACGTCAATCAGTTGCTGAATTAATTTTATAACAAGCATTAAAGAAGATTTGTTAGACATAATCAATTAAAAAAGTCTCGAGAATTTTTCATCAAATCAAATTAAATGCATTACATTTCTAAAAATAAAGCTTTTGTGTCATAGCACTGGCAAGTTTTCTGACAAAAAGGCTTAAAACTAAAGAAAAAAAATTATTTATTTAAACGATAAATTTCCTCATAAAATATCGTCCTTGTGTTAATCTTATGAATGTTAAATGCTTTATTTAGCGTGAATAATAAATACGATATTGAAGGCAGGTCCTAACTATTTGATGTTACAAATTTAATTATGAAGAAAGCAAGTAAATCATCATCACACTCAATAAGTATAATCAAAGTTGTAAATTTACATTTTACATATGATCTATGTATCATTTATAGAATAAGCGTTTTTAGTAATTTTAAAAGAATGATTAAAAGTTTCATTAATACAACTTTGGTCTGTGTCTTTCACTACTAATGGTTACTTCATAATTAACATAAATAACGAAGTACATTCGATTTATTTTACAAAGTGTTTTTTTTAAACTAGAATAATCTTTAAAAGGAAACACTGATATTTTACAAAATATATACTATAATCAAGAAACTGTTAATCATAGTCATTATCGACATCAACTTTAATCGCACTGTTAAAGGCTATTATCAAATGTAATCAATTTTACTGGATTTCTGATACATTCCACATGGCTAAATGTCACCAAATACTTTTGATTCAGACATACATAATTATAGAAAGAACGGAATATTTTTTTTCAAAAGCATCAGAATTGCTGAAAAATCAAAACTGAGGGTTTTATTTTTGACAGTGTGCCACCGGTTCTGTACATACGTACGTATGTATGTAACGCGATAATTCATAATGCAAATAACATATTTTGCTTCAAAAATTAGGTAGGTTTATTCTGATAAGGCCCCCTGATTGGTTCTGGAAGTTCATTAGATAAGTATAAGGGGTAACGGAGAGATGATTCCGCCCCCCTTAATTTAGATAATTTAGTTTTCATGCAGTGTTATCGAATTTCATTCAAATTTTAGATATAGAATCATTCTGTTAAGGCGCCTTCATGATTAGTTTCGGTGTTCTCTATTAAAAATAACTGGTGGATAGGGTTAACGCCCCCCCCCCCCCCCCTTAATTTAGATAATTGGTCTTTCACGCAAAATTTACCGATTTGTTTCAAGTAATGAATATAAGTTCTTTCTGATAATGCGCTTTCCTGATTAGTTTTAAAGTTCTATTGGTTAAGTATAAAAGGGGGGATTGGGAAGGCTATCCTACTTGATTTAAGTGAATGGGATTGCCATGCTGAATTAACTAATTTACTGCAAATTTTGGATTTATGTTATTTCTGATAAGGCGAAATCTTGAATAGTTTTCCAGTTCAATGATTAGGTATAAAGGAAGGAACTGGAGACAATCCTTCTTAAGTTAAATAAATCGGTTTTTACGCAGAATTTTTCGATTTGCTTCTAATTTTGGATATAGGTTCACTATGATAAGGCATATCCTTGATTAGTTTTGGGGGTTCAAGGGAAGGGAGGAAATGGGAGAGCTAACCTCCCTTCTTAATTTGTTTTTCGAGGGGCATTATTCCTTAAAAATTAAGTTTTTTATTTACAAAAAGTGTGAATAGATTGCAAAATCAATGCCACCAGTTTAGCTGGGCAATATCCTTTTATTTCTATTTTAAACCATTGTTGGGTGGATTTAGACACGTGGCAAGAAGCATTGGCCTTATGAAAAATCCAGTTAGTGCCAACTAAAAAAGGTCCAAACGATATAAAATAGTCATGTAACATAGTTTGTTACTGCACAAGGTTTACAAGTTTGGAAATTGGAGTTAAAATACGTTATTCACCATGCCTAAATGCTTCTCAAACAATTACTAATTCTCCTTCCGTTTGTCAACTGAAGCATTATTTTGGTTCATTCCTCAAATCATACCGATTGTGTTTGTAACTATCCGGACCTTAATTTTTTCTTTTATGGGAAAATATCACTTGTTTCTTTTTCTTGTCCCATGACATGACATTTCTACCCATTTCAGTCTTTCTTCTGTATGGTGCTTCATTAACTTCTTTTTTGAAACAGTTTCATATATTTTTGATTATGATTTCAGGATCTTTGAAGCTGTTACGTGTGAGAATTTTTTTGCCGGAACGATTCGCGATTTCCCAAGTTGAAAGACCTTTCTTGAGTTGATCATCGAAACATATTTTTCATATCCCGTGCTGTCAATATTTTTTTTCCTTCCAGATCGTTGAACTTAATTTGAATTCTTTTTTCTAATTATTTCATTGTGAATGGCAGTTTTAAAACGCTTCATTAATCGATCCATTTTTTATTCAGATTTACCAGCATCTTTTAAACATAAATTTTTCTTACTTCGGTTATAGACAATTCTTTACCCCCGCACATTTTCAAGTTTATCGTAAATAATATTATCGAAATTTGCTCCTTTACACCTTGGGAATACTTTCACGATATACAATCATGTAGGTTTTTTACAGTTTTATGTAACTTACTCACTGTAATAAACATAACAAAATAAGAAAATATTTGCTTGTTTTAATTTGGGAAAATTATATTTCTGAGATTTTTTATTGAAAATAGATATGAACAAACATTCTACTCATACTTTCTTGTTCCGATGATATATTTCTATTTTACATTTATCTTCATTTTTTAGAGATAGGCAAATCACTCGTCTGCATATAATATTCTTACAAAATATTAAAGGATTTTCGAAAGAATGTGTATTTTTGATGAAACAAAAGGTTTATTGCATTATAATAGAAAACAAAATGCACCAATCGAATGTTTTCTTTTCAATATTTCAATTTCCTTTCATGGAACTTTGACGTAATATCGTTATAAAATATTTTGTACGGTAGCAATTCTAGATTAAAAAAAATGACTTGCCTCAGAATGCATTAAAATTCTTCTGTAATAAAAATGATTATGTTCAGGAATTCTGAATGGAATTTGAAGAATATGAAAGCATATTAAAGGGCTTTTATTGCAGTGTAGAGTCAACAATGGGAGCTATTTTTGAAATCATCATATATTTACGATATATAATATCCAATATAAAGATATTTTATATCTTTTTTGTTTAGTTTTCTGTGCAATTTTCGTTACCCTACAACATGTATGATAAATATTAAATCTTTATTGTTTATTTACACAGATATCTTCGGTTTTCAATATACACAAAAACATAATATTCAGAAAATTTAGCTGCAAAATGATTTGTTTTACGAAATATGATGCTTTTTGAATTTTATTTCAAAACGAAATACACCAGTTGAATTTTTGTTAGAATAAGCCATAAAAATATACCAAGATATACGGAAAAATATGAAATATTTTTCCGTGAAAATGTCTAGATTAAATAATGGTTACTATTTGAGAATATTTAAAAGAACTTTAGTATTGAAAATTTTTGGCGTTATTTTTTGCATCTTATTAAATGTTTTCGTAAGCTTAGACTTAAACTTAAATTTTGTGCTGAAAATCTGAATAGTTGGAGTGGTTAAGTAGACAAACTGAACCGTGTTCAGAGGATTCAAATTTCAAATAATTATAAAAAACGGAAAAATTGGTCGATTCGTTTGAGGTTTTCGCTAAAACTAATTTTTAAATGAACATTTTCTTAAAAATAAATTTTAACGATAAATTTCACAAAATGCGGATAGAGGGCTTCTTTTTTGCTACATATCACTTCTTGCTACATATACTTTGAAGTAGCGTACAACTATTTTTATCTGTTAGTTTTTTAATCTCATTTAATCTCATTTCAAATGCATAAATTTAAATTTTAGGCTCAAATTCTGAATCGTTGGGAGTGTTTAAGTAGCGAAAAATTGAATTGAGTTCGAGGAGGGGGGAGGGTTAAATTTCAACTCCTGAAGACACTTCCATTTGCGCTACTTAACTACTCCTAATTATTCAGATTTTGAGCTCAAAATTTAAGTTTAAATCTAAGCTTCCGGAAACATTTAATAAGTTTTTGCAAGCATTTAATTAGAACAAAAAAATAATGGTTGGAATTAATTGTTGGTTACTTTGAAGTTTAAGGCGCTCTCTAATGGAATTTTTTGAAATTTATCTTTAAAATTTATTTTTAAGAAGATACTGACTTAAAGAATAGTTTTATTTTAAACCGCAAACGAATGGACAAATTTTTCTATTTTCTATAATTATTTTAAATTTGAACACCCCCCTTCCCCCTTAAACACAGTTCAGTTTGTGCTACTTAACTACTCCCTACTATTTAGATTTTGAGCTCAAAGTTTAAGTTTAAGTCTAAACTTCCGCAAACATTTAATGAGATGCAAAAAATAACGGCAAAAAATAGTTGTTCGTTACTCCAAAGTCTAAAGCGCCCTCTATCGACATTTTTTAAAAAATTTATCTTTATAATTTATTTTTAAGAAAATACGACATAAAGAATAGTTTTAGTGAAAACCGCAAATCAATGAACCAATTTTTCCGTTTTTTTATAATCATTTGAAATTTCAACTCTCTGAACACAATTCTGTTTGCGCTATTTAACCACTCCCTCTTTTTAGATTTTGAGCTCAAAATTTAAGTTTGAGTCTAAGCTTACGAAAACATTTAATGAGACGCAAAAAATGGTTGTTCGTTACTTCAAAGTCTAAAGCGCCCTCTATCGGCAATTTTTGAAATTTATCTTTATAATTTAATTTCAAGAAAATGCCAACATAAAGAATAATTTTAGTGAAAACCGCAAATCAATCGACCGATTTTTCCGTTTTTTGTGTTTGTTTGAAATTTTGGTCCCTAAACTTTAATGGCGGCTATCTCCTTTGCAAAACGTTTGGGACTCTTGGTCTCCTATTTAATATTGTTTGTCTTGATGTGTACTATCATCCCTGATTTATGGAAATGGAGTAAAAAAATGGAATCACCCTGTAGATTTTAATAAGCAGGTAGGGTTATACTAACAGTTTATGCCAAAATAATTTTAGGATATTCTTGTTTGCGACAGATATAGTGCTCCAAATATATCAGCATTTCACTTTTCATGAAAAATGGCCTTCAAAACCTTGAACTTTGACATTTTCTATAGAAAATTTAAAAAAAATTTCAGGGCTTCAAAATTGCAGATTATTTATTAAATATCATTTACTTCAACATAAAAAAATATCAAGGCAATTAAAAAATGCAACAATCAAAACACCACTTATTTGTCTGAATTTCAAAATAAGGGCTCTTAACGATGTGTGCAGTTTGTTGTGCCTTCAAAAATACAAATAGATGTATTAAGTGAATGAAAACTTTGACTTACGCTGTAAAAATTCATTGATTAAAAGCAAATTTCGATACTCATCAGTATACATTATAGATAAAACAGCATTAATCACAATCAAAACACATTTACACATAAAGTTTGGTACTCGTTCTAATGAGTCATCTTCAGAAGAAATATATGACGTCAACGAAGAAAAACACACACTACAACATAATCACACACAATAAACTGAGTTACAATCTTATGCAAAATCTCAAAAACAAAAAATCGAATTGAATCATGAACATGGCACCATCTCTTGGCAGACTATAAAAATATGATAAAAATAGGAAAAAAATACAAAAGTATTTCTTTTAAAATATTAAATCAAATCTTAGGAACTTGAAATGGAATATTGTCGTTACACATCTACTCCTTTCTTAAACCAATTTCTACAGATTCCCTTATACGAGTCAGTTGAGGGTTGAAACAGCTAGAAATAATTTTTACATCATCAAAATTAACAGTTTTTTTTACTTCCCTGAAATGATAATCTAGACTAAGTTGTAGACTGTCTATTAAATTTTAAATCTCCTTTATGTTTCTTGATTATCCTAAAAGCCATCTCATAGTCTTGCCAATGTATGAAGTTAACATACCATTATTCAGTTATATAGGTATTTCATAAACACCTGGATGAAATAAAAGTGGAATAGGGTCTTGTTTTCTGATTACAGCTGCAAACTGATTTCTAGTGGGGGAGACTATTAGATGAATGCTAAACTTATCAAAAATTCTCTTTAATCTCTCGAACACTAGAGTAATATATGCAATTTTTCTATAAGATATACAGGTTAACTGGCCATCCTGAGGCTAACTATTGTACTTTTTGATTGAATTGTGTATAACTTCAGCAATATAATCAAGGTCATTGCCAATATTTATTAATATGTTCAATTTCATCGTTAAAGATGAACTTGATAATACTTAATTTCTATGCTTGGTTTCAAATAGCTACAGTAAAGGTTCTATATTGCATGAGAATGTAATAATACTCAAAACAATTTTGAAATCTTAGTGTAAAAATAATTTTTGTCGTTTTAACAATGAAACATATTGCGAAAAATAATTTCTGATTTTAAAGTATAATACTGGCATCTGGGATGCCAGTATAGTACTAATTCCACTAGTATTATGCTGTGATGTTAGCACTAATAAACCGTAAATAAACAGTAGTATATAATTTTATGAATGAAAATTCAGAAATATACCGTATACTTGACGTCATATTACTGTTTCTTTTCTTTTTTATTATGGTTATTAAGTACTTGGAAAATAGTTTTTGTTCTCGGTTGAGAATTAGAAAATCTGAAGTATATCTGAATCTTTTTATTGGTTGAACTCCTCAACTTATTTTATTTTATTCTTTTTCTGATTGGTCCATGTATAATGTCCAAAAATGGTACACTTCTGTTTTTTATTTTATTCGCTGTCTGATTGATTCAATTTTAATAATCAAAAATGGAATACTTCTGTTGCCAAGATGACAAAACAAAGTAATAGAAACTTTAAAAGAATTAATAACTGAAAAACAAATTTAGATACAGGTTTCAAACAAGTTTCATTTAAAAGTGAATTTTTTTCTTTACGCAATGGATAAAAATTTAAACTGTGAAATGTTTAGAAGTTCAAAAATTTGCAATTGCGAAAATTGTAAAACTAAAATTTCATTTAAAATTTATGTATGGTGAGTCCAGGAATCTTAATGTTTAATTCATGTCATTTGTAAAAAGAGGTGTTCAGAAATCAGTCCGATTAAATTCATCAAATAAAATTGCACTATCTATAAACTACTGTTTTTTTTTATCATTGGTCTAGGAATATTAATGTTTAATGCATGGTGTACGTAATATATGACTCATTATGATCATCATAAAAGTAATGATTATTATTATTATTAATTTAAATATAGAATTTATTTAAAATTGTAGCCTTTGAAAATATCTTTTTCCAAATAGCGTTGTAATTTGTTAAATTACAATTTTGTTATTTCTTTTTTGACGCTATAATTGTTGGTTTTATAGTATTATGCTAGCACTATATCTGCCAGTGTACTAATGTAAAATCAATATTTTTTTGCAGTGCAGAATGAATTTAGTAAACTGAATAAACTTGTGTTAAATGTTATTTTTTACACATTATTAGTTTTTTTTCTAAAGTTTTGACTTATTGTTGAGCTAGCTATCGATGACCAGTTTTTACTAAAAAAACTAAAAGATACTAAAGAAATCGCCAACACCACAAAATAATTTTCTCAATAGATGACTTTATAATATTTAAAATATATTTGTTATTGAATTTTAAACACAGCGAGCGCTTTTTGTTATAACCTGCATATTCAATAAACTCTTTTGAGTTAAGTAATTTGATTTATTGAAGATTTCAATCCGGTAATGCTTTAATATTTTATACGAGTATTACTTGTTAGCATACAAAAGCCTACCATGATGTATTTATGAAATCCAGATTATATCTGTCGCTTTACCAGGACATGAATGTAATTTCATTGGTGATAAATATATATGCCGGCATGAAATATTGTATTTAGGTAGGTAATTTATTTCGAAATATATGCGAAACAATGCCGCAGCAACGTGTCGTGTCTCTGCTTATCACGGAAACACATAGTTAATTATGATGAATATTGGAGTAAACAATGATAAATAATCAGGAATATATTCTCATTGCAAGTAATTAACAGAAAGCATTGCAACACATGGGATAGCACTTTTAAACTGAACATACGTATAAGAATTATGTGCTGAGACACTATTTATATTTTCTAATAAATGACTATTAATTAAATAGACAGTTAATATTAAAGTACAATGTCAATTATATAGAATTAACTTTTTATAATACACATTGATTTTTAAGACTAATCTTTTCTGTCAAAAATAATATGTAATGAAAGTGAATGTTTGGACAATGGATGTTGTCTTGAAATAAATCAACTATTTTTTTATGTAAAATGTGCTTTTAAGCGTTTTCAAATGAATTCATAATTTATAATTACTGTCGAAAATAAATTTATTAAATTTCGTGAACAAAATGTTTAATCTGTTAGCTTTGTATTTCATATAAAAATGATTAAAATATTCCATATTTCTTAGGAAAAATGTATTTTAAATAAAATGTAGTAAAGAAACATCTATAAGTACTTGAAAAATTATATCTTGCAGTTATGCCACGTCACGTGTGGAACAGGTGTTATGTCTGTTTGAACAATGTTATTATATTCTCGAATCACATGTATATTAAAATCGAGATATTTTTGCCATTTTTAGCACTTTTCAAGAAAGTTGAAAAGTGCTTATGCATTCGGTTTGTCTGTCCGTCTAGCCGGATGGCCGTCTGTCCGCCTGTCTGCGCTCTAACTCCCGTAAATATACTCGGATTGCCATGAAATTTTTATACGTTATTGATGCCCTAGCACGAACCCTATTGAAAATGAAGCATCTACCATGATTAGGTTAGATAGAGAGAGAGTCAAAAGTTTCCAATTACATTACGGCCTAAGGGGGAAAATCGTTAATATGGATTGCCATGAAATTTTAGGACGTTATTGACGTTTACCCTAGCACGAGCGCTATTGAAAATGAAGTTTCTTCCATGATTAGTTTATCTACAGGGCGAATCAAAAGTTTTCCATTACATTACGGCTTATGGGGAAAAATCGTTAATATACTCGGATTGCCATGAAATTTTAGGACGTTATTGACGTTTACCCTAGCACAAACGCTATTGAATATGAAGTTTATACCATGATTAGTTTATCTACAGGGCGAATCAAAAGTTTTCCATTACATTACGGCCCATGGGGAAAAATCGTTTATAAATTCGGATTGCCATGAAATTTTAGGACATTATTGACGTTTACCATAGCGCAAGTCCTATCGAAAATGAAGTTTCTACCATGATTAGTTTATCTACAGGGCGAATCAAAGTTTCCTATTACATTACGGCCTGTGGGGAAAAATCGTTTATTAATTCGGATTGCCATGAAATTTTAGGACGTTATTGACTTTTACCATAGCACGACCCCTATTCAAAATGAAGTTTCTACCATGACTAGTTTATCTACAGGGCGAATCAAAAGTTTTCCATTACATTACGGCCTATGTGGAAATATCGTTTCAAAGGAATTTTAAAGATGTTATACCGTGTCAAATGTATTAAAATATGCATTCTATAAAATATAAGGTGAAAATGTAGCTATTATTCATTTACAGGGCCACACAAAAGAATTCCATTAGATAATGGTAAAAGGGGGAATTGTGTGTGACATATTTTAAATATATTAAGCTGTTTCATGTATAATAAAATTGATATATGTCACTGAAGCTTAATATAAATTATACGCTACTGTCTTGCATAATATGAAGTATATAGCATTTATAGTGCCACACAAAAGATTTCAAATAGTATATTCTTTCCGAAGTACCGTATATGTGTCAGATGATGGCTGATGGAGGGATGAAATGCATTTTAATTATGATATGCGCGTTTATATTTCGCTAAATATATGCACATTATATGGTGTGTATAAATGTTATAGTTGATATACAGGGATACCCAAAAGAGATCACCAACGTTACTGAATATGAGCGTAAATTATTTAAACGTGGTTCTTAAATAAGCTATGCATTTTTACGCTGAGCTTCATTCAATTTACTGAGAAATGTTTGCAGAATATAGATAAAAGGATATACAGGGCCACGCAAAGAATTCGGTACATGGACGCCTATAAATGATAATTTATGAAAATGTGATTCCAGTTGTTTTAAAAATGTTTTAGTTTACAATAAATTTTAGCCTAATGCTGACGTGTAATAAAGGTACAATGTAAACTACAGGGCTGAACAAAAGTATTCAAGTATGTTTCCATCTAATAGTATGAAATGCTGAAAAAGATATTTCAAGCTACTGGGTATTTTCTTGCTAAACTAAATTTTCCCATTATATCAACTGACATATGAAATACAGAGCTGTTCAAAAATACTGGAATACATATTTGGGTATATTTGGCTATACACTATTATTTCCCTAAATAACAAAGTTTTGTTAAAGATTTCATTAAGTGTTGGAAAGTGCTTCATAATCTATGTTTAACGCATGATTTTTCTTACTTGTTAATGCATAGTGTATGTTTTGACATCTTTTAGGTGAAGAGATACAGGTATTTATGTGACTGTTGAGCTCAGGACATTTTTGTCAGTTTTTCATTGAAAAGCCCTGGAAACGAACAAATTATTTAGGTCTAAGATTAAAAATACGGAGATTTTTACTATCGATAATTTTTATTATTTATGTAATATTAAAAATCTAATAACATATTTATTTATAAAATTAAATGAGGTCGAAAAGGCGAAGATTTTTATTATGAAAGGATTATTTCCTATTAAATGTGGAACAGCATTTCTACATAGTACATTTAATAAAGTAATATTTTCTTTCTTAAGAAAAATGAATACTATAGCAATTTATGTTTCTCTGGAAATCAGGAGTTCCGACTTCAAGACAGAAGAATTTTGTATTCGGAATGTTGAAAGCATTATGTGCAACGCGGAAAAAGTGTTCTTTTTGATACATAAATAAGTGGCTGATATTCAAAATTATGAGACAGACGAAAGTGTCTTGTATGACTCATGATTAGCTAATTATGAGTACGAAAAAAAAAAACTCTTTTTCTTATAAAACCATTTACATTTTTTGAAGCTAAGATTTACGCTTTAAATTCAGAGAAATTTCCTGTCATAGTTGCAGAACGTAGTATGTCCATTACTGCAAGAATCGCTCTTTTTGTTATCCGACAGCAAAAATTCATTGATATGCAAAATTAAGATGCAGAGAAAGGTATATTGTACGGTACATTAATAGCCAATTAGTTTAAATTGGGTGAAGATGTCGTAGTTTTTTATTTAATTATTTTTTAAATCGCCTGTTGGTTTTAACTATTATATATTGATTTCTTGTTGAAGTTTGAGCTTTTATGTGAGATTTAAAACATATTTCATTTTACATGCATTATAGAAAACCTCGGAAGTTTTGTGCGGCATGTTATCCCATGGTATGGGTAAGATGGCCAACAGGAAGACCCCCGGAACCTCCACTGACGTGAAGAAGGGGGATCCGGCAAAGTTTATGCTTTGCAGAATAATGCAGATACCAGTCCTACATAAAAACATCAGATTTATTTTCCTTGTATTTAAATTAAGACTTATATAGGCAAATAATTAAGTCACGTAAATGATTTTGCACTTACCAGCAATGTTAAGACGAAATAACAATGAAAAGAAAAACCACTAAATATTTGTGGAAAGAACGCAAATGGAAATTAAAGTATCAATATGAAACCCTTTTGCTTACAACTGAGCGGCGCAAAGTTTCCCCACAGCACCTGCATATGTGAAAACTGCATGATACGGCGTCTTGTACAACACGGCATCTCACCCCATGTTACCTCATATTTGTAAATTAAAAAACTTTTTTAAAAACTTTGCTTGAATTTTGGAAAAGTCCTTGTCTGACAACTCAAAATAACACCCACAAACAGTCTTTGTAAAGAATTATGGCTCAAAGTGTTAACGAAAATTTTAAACATGTTTATGTAGAAACAAGATACTTGAAATTTCTCAAGATTTTTGTGATGAAATCGTTAAGCAAATTGACTTTAATTTTTTCTGCTTTAAAAAGAAAAAAAAAACCTTGTTACCCCTCTTTTTTTTTCAAATTTTCTTAATTCTTATAAGTTGGAATCTCTTGTTTTTCAAAATCAAGTATCTACAAGCTGCCATTTTGGACACAAGCTTGATACTTAAAAAAAAAGTAAATATTTTAATATGTGTTCATTAAACTTGTCAAAAATATAATATTTTAATATACTAAAAAGCAGAAATGGGAATTTTGCTAAATTAGTCGGCTATCGCCATGTTGGCTAATACTTATTTCTGTCATCAAACTTGGCTCAAATGTGGTAACCCTGCCCTGAGTATTTTTCAATAAATACTTATTGTTGATAGCGATACTGATTTCTAAACATAAGATGATAAGAATTTAATAATTGTCATACCATTGCACCTGTTTCTCTCCTTACGAATCGAAATTTTAAAAAAATCAATGAGCAATTTATGTACTTTTCTCTGGAATAAATATATATTCTAAATTGCAACTATATGTCAATAGTAAGTATGTGAAAAAATGAATAACAAGATTTGACTGCTATGTGCAAACAAACAGAATTTCAAATTAAAAAAGAAGTATGTAGAAAATAAGATTCAGTGTTTAAAAAATAATAAACATTTGTAAAAACAGAATATTTATAATTTTTTTCTGTTGTGTCAAGAAATATATCCTAATGTAGATTTATTTTCAGTCAATTGTAAGTAAATATACCCTAAAATAAAATATATAAGTAATAAAAAAACTTGCGTTAAACATAAATAATGAAACACTTTCCAAACCTTCTAGTATACTTTAATGATTTTTATTTGCTTGAAATACAGTAAATAAGTCACCTAAGGCAAAATACTAAAAAAATGCATAAAATAGTAGAAAAACGTTGAAATTTTATTAATTAACAACTAAAGCCCAATGGTATTACAATACTTTGTATTGCCCTGTGTTTGATTTATAGGTTTGTATATATGAATATGTAATAAGAAAAATTAATTTAGCAATAAAATGCATAATTGGTTCAAATTACACTGTAAATTGTATAACAATAGATGAATTCATACTTGAATACGTTCGCAGAACCCTGTTTCTTTTCTACTGACTTTATATAGGCGCCACTAATTATTTTTAATTTAATTGAGACTAAATTACACTTAAAAGGGCAGAAATATCACTTGCAAAAACTATCGTCCATAGAAGGCTATGTATCCAATTCTTTATATAGCCTAATATACTTCATTATATATGAAATAGTTTAACATAATTAAATACGCATAAATAATTAATCCCTACACCACTGCTTTCGGATTTATTTCATTCCCCGTACTCCCATTTCTGATAATTACTCCTCCGGCTTCCCCTTTCATTCGATTAGGTAAAGCAAACATGTTTCTTTTATTAGTATTCTTTTTATCAAAACTATGTGATAAAATAATGCAAATTACACTGGCGTAACCCAGATTTCTAATCGCTGCCCTATACAATTATTTAACTAAATTCGTTATCGTGGCTCTGTAAATGAATAGTAAATATTATTTGCAGCACATATTTTACGGAAAATATATTTCAGAGCAATTCATAAATACATATAAATTTATTATGTTTGAAAGGGCGTAACATCATTAAAATGCACTTGAAACGATTTGTTTTTCTTTGAACGTGAAGTAATGGCATAACATTGGCTAACCCTGTAGTTAAACTATTCATGCTACAAACTTTATTTTCAATAGGGATCATGTTGCAGTAAACGTCAATATCGATTTTTTTCATTGAACTTAATATAATGGAATAACGTTGACTAATGCTGGAGTTAAACTATTCATACTACAAACTTTATTTTCAATAGGATCGTGTTATAGTAAACGGCATTAACATGAAAAAAATTCAGGGTAAATTTAGTATATTTACGAGAGTTAAAGTACAAACAAGCACCCAATTGGCCAGAAAAACCGAAGTCTTAAACATCATTCAACTACAGTATATGGCTCTTAATTACCGATCGCTTTCAATTTTAGACATTTTGTCGAATAGTGAGTTGATTTTTAGTTGCTATCTAAAAAAACTTTAAAGATAAGGGATTTTCCACAAAATGTCAATTTTAATTACTTTTTAAAAATTTTAATTTTATTTTGGTCCTTTAGATTTTCTTAGCTAATCACCGGAAGGAGTATATTCCAGGTTTAAAAGATGTATAAAAATCGAAGAACTCGTTTCAAATCTATTCGTTGATATTGCCAACTGTTTTTTCTGAAAGTCAGTTAATAAAAAATCTCGAATACCCATCGAATGTAGTATAATAGAGATTAATAGTATGTTCTAACATAATAGATCACCATTTACAAAAAATCTTTATAAAAGATAGATGGAGGTATGTATACCTAAAACGTATTTTTAATTAGATGGAATTCGTACACTTAAAAAATCGTTTTGTGTGATGACTTGAATTCATTTTATTTTATATGAAATTAATGTAAGTTTTATGAAACATTTTAACATGAACGTTTTTGTGAGAGGCTCAGAGAGCGAACTTAGACTACACGGACACATAATTAATAATTATGTATATTTATGTATGCATTAATTATTACAGAAAATTGGGGCAGTTTCGTTTTCGTTGTTTCTTGGAAAAAAAAAGAAGATTGCAAAAATTTGGTTTCCGTTTCTGTTTCAGTCTTAAAAACCCCACTGTTAAAACTAAAAGTTGCAGGGGTGAAACGCTTGTCCTGTCAGTGACCCCTCCCCCTTAGGGTGGCAGAATTGCACCACTAGGGGTGCAATTCTGGTTCCCTTAGGGGTGTCGCTTACGGGACAATCGTTTCACCCCTAGGAGTGTTATATGCAACCTTTAGTTTTAACAGTGCCGTTTTGGACGATCCTTATTATATTGTTTATTTGCGATTGCACTTTGACGTAAAAGCTTACATTATTGCAAGTAAAGTGAAAACTAGTCGTTGGAGGCCACCGCAATACTTACCCATCATGGATATGCATAACATAATATATAAAAACATAACATGTGTAAACAATTTATAAAATGCATTACAATTCCAAAACAAAATACAAACGTATTTTTAACGTTTCAAATCATGCTCTATTAATGAATTTCTGATGAACCAATTTCGATAAATTGAATGAAACGCCAAACTATTCAAGTAGCATTGAATTGCATAAAAGAAAACATCCTTATAACTCTAAAAATAATTATCATATTCACTAACGATTTCTTGCATCGAATTAAGTGTCTCAT
The DNA here is from genome assembly GCA_964019185.1 of Maratus speculifer. Taxonomy (NCBI): domain Eukaryota; kingdom Metazoa; phylum Arthropoda; class Arachnida; order Araneae; family Salticidae; genus Maratus; species Maratus speculifer. The sequence continues at coordinate 304,512,209 of OZ025291.1, read as the reverse complement.
GTGCAATTAAAAGATATCTTTGAATTGAAATTTGAATGAAATACAGGGTCATGAAAAATCAAAGAATGTGGAAAACAGGATTAGAAATATCTCGACAACTAATAATCCGATTGACATCGTTTTTTATGCAAAATTTGTCTTAATTTATTGCCTTTTACGTCCACTCCTTAAAATTAAAAAATTCGAAAATTTTTATGTACCTTTCATCAGAACGAATTTTTCGAGAGTCCGAAAAAAATAGTTCCGGATAATCGAGGTTACTGATATTAAATAGGCTTCGTCCCATTCTTACATACTAAGCATATGCAAAGTTTCAAGTCTTTATCTCAATTTGTTCGGGAGATAGAGCGGTTACAGACAGATACACAGACGGACGGACGGCAATTTTTTTTTTTTTCTAAAAATATGTTTTTCGGAATCTCCAGTGTCCGAAACGTGTAAATCCGTCAAAAAAATTTTCCGATTTTCAAAACGATTGCAAGACTTACCCTATACTACGTATGATGGGTAAGTAATAACGTTTAGTCGTTCAAATTATTAGACATGTTTCATATATATAATTTTATAAAATAAATTTTTGTATTAAATAAATAGAACTTATCTATATATACAAACATTTTATTCTATTTCACTTTAGAATAAAGTAAGTAATTAAATTATTTGTTTTTATCCACTTTGCAGTATTTTCTTTGTAAAATATATTTTCAGTAAAATCTTAAATTGTTAAAAAAAAATACGCAAAAATATTTCCATTTATTTCTTAAAGATGCATGTCAACATTTTTCATATACCAAATTATTTCTCAAATACTTCGTGGCATCTGAAGATGGATTTCAATAGCGTTAGATCAAATAAAGTTAAACAACGGAAATTGAAAATGGCATTGACTGAAAATAAATATTGAGACATCTACTGAAACCAACCGAAAAGTAGAAACCTATCATCTAAATTTTCGGAATCAAATTTATGTTTTATAGCTGAATATTCCATTCAGAGAAATCTAAAATGTGCATTATATATATTTTTCGTTCGAATATTTTTGAAGACTGGTGGCAAAATATATCTTATTTCTTTTATGTATATAACTGCAGAATTTAAAATATAAACACATTGCTTTTTTTGCAAAGAAAAATGTGGATAAGGTAAATTTTCTTGAATAATATCAGCATAGATTTAAAGAATTATACATGTGATAATTCATAAAATGTTTTAAATGAAAAGGATTTGTATGTTAGAAAAAGAAGGTTTTTTTTCCTTATCAGAACAGTATTAGGAATGCATAATGCATAAAATGAAATTATGGTAACAAAAGGCGGCAGTCAGACATTAATTATTTGGAAAAAAAATCTGTCCCTTTTTTTCAATTTAACCTAAATTTATATAAAGTTATTAAATGTATATCATAAAGTAAATAAACATTTTTATAGATTTATTGTAAGGTACCCTGGGGTAATAACGCCAGGCGGGGTAATAACGCCAAGTGCTTATATTTTGCATAATTATGAAATAATCAGGTAAATAACACCCATGTGCTCTGCGCAGAAAGGTTTTGAGTCATATAAATCGAAAAAAACAGCTTCAAGTTAATTTGTTTCATTTTTAGGTCTTATTGTTTTTACAAGCAACTAAAATTAACGCTTGATCTAAAATTTGCGAGATAAGGTTTTTGATCTAAAGACTATATTTTTTATCCAGAAATACTTTGTTTATTACATAAATTTGTAGTGTATTTCATGTACTTTCAAATTGTTGTAGAAGATTCTGTATATCTTCTCGAGATAATTTGTAGTTTAGGATTTACTGCGCAACAAGTATCCCGGGGTAATAACGCCAGGGATTGGCTTTTTCTTTCACTTTCACAAAATATCAATATTTTCTATCGCATAGAATGCATACATGGGAATATAAATACTGATTCAAATAATCCGTGCAATGTTTCTAATAATTCTATTTAAATGGTCATTTTTAAGCAAAACGTAGTTTAGAATCTGATATTCTTTTGCCTCCTCACCCCGCCACCACCACAGTTTTCTTTTTCTTTCAGAGTCACAAAAAAATTGTACATTTTCATTAGCTTAGATTGCAATTTGTCAATTTCTAGAGCTGTAGAGTTTGTATTTTTAGAATTGGGCAATCTACATGCCATTATTTCATCTTAATTTATAGTTTTGTTTGCATGGCGTTATTACCCATATAGGTGGGTATTAACGCCAAATATCATTGGTCAAGAAAAAACGCCATTACATTTTATGAATACATATCTGTTAAATTATTTTATTTTATATAGATAGTCAATGAGTTGCTGTATCAGATCCTATATTTGTTTGAAAAATACAATCTAAAACTAAGCCGTGAAAATTGGTAGAACCTTAACGTGGCGTTATTACCCCAGGGTACCTTACTTTATTTTTCACTTTTGTATTCATACTGTGAATAATAAAAATACAAAAATATACGACTGCCATTGAAAAGAACCTTAACAGACTTTCCCCACACTAAAACCGACTGTTTTACAAAAATGAACATTTTATCATCTTAATTCTGCATTCTTTCTTAACTTTAATTACTATATTTGTTTCTTAAATTTAATTTTTTTTTATTTTCATTCTATCATAAATACCTCTCTATATTTATTTTAATTATCTTCACTTATATGCAATGTAGTTCAAACAACAGTTATATATCTTGTCTATTATGGTTTACAAAGTTTTAGAAATAAAGTGACTGCTAGACAAGATAAGTTTGACCTCAACTAGACCAAACTGTTGAAGTGTTGATGATTACAGAAATGTAAGATTTCATCCAGCTTTTTCTTTTCAAGGTTTAATTTTTAGCAACATAGCATTTCATTACAAAAATATACTTTATTATTTTTATTTATATAAATAATCGTGCATATCGAGGAGCGCGCAATAAGCAATTTCGTAATGTTATTTTTTTTTATTTTTAGCGTGTGTTAAAAAATATAGTCCAAAAAGCAGAAACTCCCTCCACGTTATTATTAGGATGAGCGAAGCGAATCCTCTACTAGGCCACTCAAATGACACTTTGTCGTACACTTTACAAAAAAAAAAAACTGTGCAGTATTTTGACTTGAAATTAAACACAAATATAAATTATGATCTGTAGATTTGCAGAATATTATTTTTTTTACAGAAATACTTTTCAATGAATTACTATTTTAATTAATTTATTTTACATGCTTTTCCATTACGAACGCATTTTTTTAAATAAAACGTGAAACATGTACGTTTTCAGAAGAAAAACTTAAATCATGGGGTCAGTGATTATAGCTAGAATCATCATTAAATAAATAAAAAAATAAAATATATTTTCATTATTCTGACAAAATATCTCAAAAACTGCTTTCAGATTTTCAAACTATGCTCATTCCTTTTAACTTAGTTTCATGATTTCTTTTATAAAATTTATAAAATACTTTTTTTTAGAAAAATTATAGCATATTTTTAATGAATTAAAATTTGTGAAAATTCTCTTATTAACATTCAATTATAAAAGTATTTTTCTGTGTTAGGAATTCAAATACACAGTTTATTCTTATTTTGTGAAATCATTAAAGCAGACGATATTTATGAATTTTAAAATAATTATAATATGTTTTTGTGAAGTGGCAATAAAAGAATTGTAAACAAATAAAATTAATTAATATTTTGTATAATTCTACTTCGAAAATTTTTTATTTATATATTTTTGTGGAGTGGCAATAAAAGAATTGTAAACAAATAAAATTAATTAATATTTTGTATAATTCTACTTCGAAAATATTTTATTTATACTAGTCTTATATCATAAATAAACAACACTGTAAAAAATATGGCTATTTTGCTGCATCGTCACTCCCCCGCTTTTATAGAATATCACTATTTTGGTCACTGAGAATGTTCCATGTTAGCCTGAAGTAACAGTTTTCTATACAAGCGGTGGAGTGACGATGTAGCAAAGAAGTCGTATTTTTTTCCAGTGAATCTAAGGAAATTCATAGTTATTTGGTTGAAATACATTTTTAAATTAAAATGCCCCGAAACTTTAAATTGCATTTTTGCTTAATGCAAAAGTAATTGAAAAAATATATTATTACTTTCAAATATTTATCTGATAGCATAATACTTCGCGAATCCAAACAAAGCATGGCTTTTGCTAGTTATATAATATCTGACTTGTGATTTAAAATAAGGGTACTACTTGGTTATCCCCTTGACCAATAAGCTATCGCTAAACTGTAAGATTAAATAGCGAATAATGGATGATCGTCAGTGTCACATTCGATGACATTAAATACGATATATGTGTTTAAAACGTCATTAACTGATTTTTATTTCGAGTTTTTATTTGTAATTTTATTAATACTCTACTAATATTTGTTCTTTTGTTATTTAAAATAAAATTGATGTCAACAGATATAATTTGGCTAATAGTTTGGTGATTTATATAAGTTGGCGAAATCGGTCGACAGGATAATCAATTAGTACAAATTAAGTTTAACATACATTGCAAATTCGTGAAACACTTTTACAAAATAACTAAACATAATAATTTACACTTTTAATTAAAATCTTTTTTGATTGTCTTCAAAATGATTTCGAATGTATTGTACCAGGAAATAAATTATGCAAAATGTGTTGTTAAAAATTACATATTTCTTATAAGCGATATTTTTTGTAAGAATAGTCAAATAACCGGATAATCTCCTGCAATTTGTTTTTCGCTATAAAGCTAACTGTCTTTTATTTTATTTTAAAAATGTTTAGTTTTAAAGGCACAGCGCATAAAGTGTTTTGAAACTGTTTTACATGTGTTGTTTTACCGTGTTCTAAATTGTGTGGTGTTTACAAAGTGTTGTTAATTTGGACACAAAATTTTGTGCAGCACAATACTATTGTAAGAAAATAATTTCATCAACAGCATTTAACCCTTTCCGGCGCACTACTCTTTAAAGTTGGAATTAAAAGAAAAAAATTAGGCAATCTATTTAGGCCTAGAGGAGTACACAGGTATTGTTTTGTAAAGATTGCACTAACCATTTTAATTATACAGCTGTTGCCGAAGTGGTAACCTCCCATAAGTAAAGCATTGATAAGCGCAGTGAGAAGAGCATTGCTGTGAAGCGCGTATTACAGTAAAACATTTTACCTATTATATAAAAACAGTAGAGTTTGATCTCTGTGGTGCTGCCATCTAGAACTCATAAGAAAGATTTAAAAGAGCCATTAGAGTAGTTTTTGAAATATTCACGGAGTTTTTGTGTCTCTAAACAGGGGGAACTTTAGGTGTTGCCGACCCAGCAACACTGCGCGTTAAGGGGTTAATACTCTTTCAACACAATTAACAACACCATTTTAAAAACACATTTCTAGATAGTAATATTTTAGAACTTATTAAAACATATTTCTAGCTAGCATTACTTTTAAAATGTATTAAGAATATAATCGCAGCATAGAACACGTGTAGTATATGAAGTTTTCTAATTCACAACATATTAATGTGTTGTAAATTTTATGACAAAAAGTAGACTAAAATGTGTATAGTTTTTGCATTGAGAATTTACAGTGAATTTTTAAAAATATTGTGACTGAGAACAACAAAGAAGAAAAAAATAGTCCATACATAGATTACGTTTTCGTAAATTCAGTTATGTTTTGTAAAATTCTCTGAAATTCAGTTGAATATGTTCTACAAGAAATTGAATTGTATATGTTAAATAAGAAAATGTTAATCACATCTAGTTATTTAAATGAAACTTTCGTTTTCATAGAGCTGTCAAGTACTCTTTCAATTAATATAACTCACGTTTTACTTGTAATATATTATAAATAACCATAGATTTGAAAAAGAAAATAACAGATTTGATTTTAATAAAATAATAATAATAATAATATGCAAATGCAAATTTTATCCAAAATCGAATTTTAACCCTTGAGAGGTGGTTGGATATATTATATCCTACCTAATTTTCATGAAGATTCCGATCAGAAACTTTTAACTAGGATTTATAGTTTTAACATTTACTAGAATGTTACAAGATTGTTTTTCTTTATTTTAAAATAAAATGTTGTTACTGTGTATTGTTTCAGTGTAAATTTGACATTGCAAAGGCACAATTACTTGCCCCTCTTAAATGTACAGAAATGCCTTAAGTATGTACTGAAATCAAAATTTCTCTCTTTTTTAACACCTTTACAAATACAATATCATTTATTAAAAATATCACAATTTTATATACTTTTAATCTAGAAACAACGAAAGTATGAAATCCTTTTTCTTTAACTTTTTAATTTATATTAATCTTTTGATTATGTTGTTGGAGCACAATAAGTTCAAACGACTATTTCTTTAGTTTTTTGTACCAATTTTGGAAAAAGAAAATCTTTCATACACTTGTGTTGAAGTATTTTTAAGAAAATATTTCCCAAAATAAATATTTTTTGTAAATTGTGGCATGATTAAATATAATTATAATCATGCCCCCCCCCCCCCAATTAAAATGTTAGACTAATAAGAAAGTGGAATGAAAACGTAAATAAAATGGAAAGTTTATGATGCGCGTTTTAGGTGCGTTCGTAATTATGAGATTAGGGATGGGCAATACCGTTCCTTTTAAGGAGTCGTCCCAGCCGGAATCGTTCAACGAAAGGAATGAGTTCTTCGGAGTCATTCCTACTAGACACATTTCAAATAATAAAAAAAAAAAACGATCCGAATAAAGGAACAAATTCAAAAAAAAAAAAAAAAAAAAAAAAAAAAAGGAACGAATTCGAGAAAAATGGAACGAGAAAAGAAAAAGAGGAATGAATCCGATAAAAAAGGATAGATTTAAAAAAAAAAAGGATTCTAAAGAAAAAAAACACGTCCGGGAATCATTTTAAGAAAAAAGGGAATGAATCCAGAGGCAGGGATGAAAGGTCATGGAGCGACATGCAATCACCAATATTTATTACTAATTTATTTTCTTAGGTATCCATCTTTTTCCATACCATTTTTTACCGATCACCTTATTTTTTTAATATTTTGGACAGATGATTTTGCTCTTGAGATTTCATTTTATTGATCTGTGTGTGCTATTATTAAGTATAGATATTTCTAACCACCATAATACAAGTATTCCCTGACTTTAAGATTTATGACATTAAGCATAATTCCTCATGAAATTTTACATTCGGTGGACATTTCGTTTGTCGATATAGTTTATACATGAAATTTTACTGTAGCTTTAGTTATGGTCATCAGGCTTGTTGAGGAAATGAATTAGATTTTCAACATAAATATTGCATTCCTCCCCAAAACATCGTCAAATGATCCTCTATTTATGTTATTATTTTATGTAGGAAATTTCATTACTGATCTGATATTTGACATCCGGGCCTACGATTTTTATTCCTCTTCAAAATCGACCTTTACATAACGTTCAGCCTATATATCGGTTTTCGCAACCGGCTGTTTTCCGAGTTGGTCCATTTCGGTACGATTCCTCAGAAATCGGAAATTTTGGAATCTGCGAATTCCGAAAAATTTCCTAAGACTCTGTTCATTTAGGAATAAGTTCAAGTGGTAATAGAATCAGTAATGTAAATAGAATAAGTTCAGGTGTAAAATTTTTTGTCGCTGAATCCAAATTTGTAATTTCACATCAAAATTTCTCTCCCCTCCCAAATTTGGGTAAAATGCACTTCAAAAAAATTTTTTTTAATAACTAGGTATTTTATGAGATAACTGAATTATACACTTTAACGATAGCATATACAAATAATAATTTAGTCCTATGCGAAAGGTTGTTAAAAAGCATGATTCAAGGGAGGGGTGGTGTTAAAGGTCAATAACAATAAATTGTCATAAGCTAAAATGAGCTGCAAAGATTGATTCAAGATTGATTTCTTCACAATTAAAGGCATGAAATCCTAAGTATGTTAAGAGAGTCTTATAAGATCATTCTTGGTTATTTAAATATTTCTACTAATGAATTTTAGTTTATTTTCATGAATTTTTTAGAAAAAAATTTAATAATTGAATTTTACAGAATAACACATTTTTTTCATATTTTCTAACTTTATTTGAATATTAGTTATTAACACTTTTTTTTAAATATTTTATAATTGTAAATAGAAATTCTTTCTAACCTTTCTTTTTTTATACACTCGAAAAATTTAAAATAACACACTGTTTTTCTAACAAATTACCCTAAAAAATATTTGATTTATACACATCAATACATGACAAAATAAAAAAGAAAATAATAAATTCCTAAAAAGAATAAAATGGAAAAGAAAAAGAAATATAAGAGACAAGATGGAAAGTATCTTCAGATATAAAATGTTTGAGATGTTTTAGGATTTATATTGAATTTTTCTGAAATCTCAGTTTTTTAGGTAAATGAAAAACGCCGTCTTCTTTGAACGTCTTTCTCTCATGGGACTATTATTTCTTCTTCTTCTGTAATATTGACCCCAGTATAAAATTCCCGTTTTGAAACCAATTTAGATTGTTTTATGATTCATCAAAAAATTCTAATGGGTAGTTGAACTGTAATTTCCGAATTTTCATACATTAAATATAAATTATTTTGAAAAATTCTGATTTTATTTGATTTGTGGTCCAAAAACTATTTTTTTGGAAATAATAAATGTTTTACTTTAAACAAGTATTCTGCATATCCTGAAAGTCAAAATTAATTATAATAATTAAAAAATATTAAAAGAATTTATTGCTATTTAAATAATTATCTGATCCTTTTTATCTCGATTTATTTATCTAATTTATATTGAAATAAAGAATTTAATTTCTAATTATAAGTAGAAATATGTTCCGAAAATGTGCTTAAATCATTTAATGTATATTTTTGACGGTTAAATTGATTTTGGCAATTTTTATTAATATTTAATTTTTTTTATTGAGATTTATTTATCTGTTTAAAATTATAATACTTTTTTCATTTGAAACATTATAACAATTTTAAGTTTAATAGTTTATAGAATTTTATCAAAGAAAATTGACTTCTATTTAAAAAAAAACGCCTATTCTCTCCAGAGTTCCCTGCTAATCATTGTTCATGAACTAATTTATTTACTCACAAAAGAAATAAGAAAAACAAAAGGTTTATCTTCTTTGTAGTTAATATCTGTAATCATAATTTTTATTTATGTATTTACCATCTAGCCCAAGTATTATAACAGTTTCAAAAATAGGGTCATTTATACATACTTTTGTTTTTTAAATGTTTTTTTATAAGTCTTCTTTGGTTTAAATGTTTTCTCAATTTGAAATATAGATTCATATAAGAAATAATCTCTGTTTGCAATTTTTAATGTTTTATGTACTATGATTAAAGCACAAAGTAATATATTTTGATTCGAACTATTATATTTCCACTAAAACAAATATGTTTTAAGAAGAATTATACTCTTTTTTGATTCATATAAGGACTTAAATATTCCGTTCGATGTATCTATTTTACGAAATAATACTAGAATTATTGATTTAAAACTAAACTATACGGAGTGCTATTCTTATGATTGAGACTATACATACATTTCTTATAAAGCATCTGAAATTGTATTTTATGTTTATTCTCTACATTTAAACAATGTAAAGTTTTTAGATTTTTTTTTTTTAAGCATGTATAAATGACCCCATTTTGAAAACTTATAATAATAATATCTGGAATAATTGGTAAATATATAAGTATATAGTTAATTCCTTTCGCCTTTTCGCTTCCTGGTTCCATATATGTGGACCTCCATTTTGTACGTTTTATTAATGAGAAATTAACATAATTATAATTCCATTATTAGGATAATATGTTTCAAACTCTAAGATTCGAACTGATGCAAATAACATGAAAAACTTGCCCCAAACTCAAATGAGTGAAAAAAAAAAAATAGTTCAGTAATAATTAAAAATGCTTAAGCATTAGTACACAAAAGCGAAGAGGTTAGGTCAGCTTTTGAAGGAAGGTCATCGTGTCTAAATAACACGTGATTTCCCTCAGCGTTGTCACATTCCAGCTATATTTGAAAATTTATGAACAAAATAAAAATATATATCACTAAGCAGAAAAAAAATTAGATACACGGATTTTAATTCAAACTAAATTATTTTTTAGCTATTAAATCATTAGTAGTCTAAATAAGTAAACAAAGTTTAGTTATTTATTATATATTTTTTTTGTCACATATGCAGTAGTTATAGCCCAATTTATCTAAATCTGACATTATATATGTAATAAAAAAAAATTGCGCCATTTTTGTTCTCTCTTAGCTTCAATTCTAAATTTGTGGAACATATTTCAATCTTAGTTTCGTAATGTATTAACTTGTAACAGCTAAAATTATTTTTCTTATTTTATTTATTAATAAATTATTGCTTACTTCTCAAAACGGCGGGAGGTATTTTGTAACTTTTTACTTTCTGGAATATTCCCGGGATTTTAATTTTATTTTTTATTTAACATCGCGTGACAGTTGTTAATACGCGTACTAAAGGGCTTGTTACTTCCGAGGAAAAAATATAGTTCCTGCCGAGGACCGCCTGCTAAGACCAATCAGAACTGATAATTTTTTTTTCGTTGAGATTCGAGTTCATCCTAATTGGATTTTTAAAATGATTGACGTGGAGTAGGAGGGAGCTAGTTTTGTCGTGAAAATGATTATTTTCATTCGGCTTTTTAGGAGCGTTAGAATGCGATTGCTCTTTAAACTATCAAGACGCACGTTTCATTTCTCCGCTGAATTAGAATATCTGATGATGTGGACTAGATAACGAAAGTTGTAGTGTCGATGTTTGCTAAGATGATTGCGGGGAAGAATTTATCTATTTTATGAGTTCATTAATAAAGAACTTGAAGACTGATGGTGTTTGTTTTTATAATGAAGAAATACCCCAATGAAATTCTTCCACTGCTCGCCAACTGTCGGAGCAACTACTCTGCTCATGCTGCTGAAAATTCCTAGAATTTATGCAACATAGTTTATTTTCGTCGAATTCAATGTTTATTTATTACATTAGCCGGCAGGATGGATAAATGAGCCGGCGTGCATCTCTGGGGAAATATTAAACTCGTATGGTTTGCCAATTGCAGACTGTTCCTGTCAGAGAAACCTACAGCGATGAGTGTATGCTCGCCATGTTCTAGGAAGAAATGTGTTTGTCTTACACTTTTCGTTCCAACTGCCTCAAGAGCTTTTTCAAGACCGCCATTTTCGCCGAATACGCTGATTCTTCATGTGCATAAATGATAAACCCTTCAGCTGGAAAACGGATCGTCTTATGAAGTTTTGTATGATTCTGTCTAGCATCTGCATCTACAAATTTTTAAGTGTGAGATATGCCTGCAGTATTTTTTTTTTCTTGACAGCGACGAAAACGTGTGCTGATTATTTAATCTTCAACTGCTGATTATTTAAATTTCAAAATCATCTGGTTTTATTTATCTATTTTTTTTATAACAGTGCTGCAACAGTTTGAATTAACTTTCGCGAGTTATTATTATTTTGTTTTTGTTTTTAAAATAAATATCTAGGAATGAGATCCAGTTCATCGAGGTGTCTGTAAGTTCTTATTTATTATTTTATTTGTTTATTGTTTACGAAATTTTAATAATAATTTCTTTGCTTAAATTCTTGATTTTTTTTATTTTTATTACAGATATTAAAAAAATAAATTTGTTCTTAATTTATAATTAATTGAAAATTTCTGCTCATAGAAATTTTATTTAGTTTTAAAGGTGTTCTTAGTACGAGAGATGGAATTCCTTTGTTCTTAAAAAATTCTCTGTTGCTAAATTTATTTTTAATACGTAAAGAAAAGTATTTTTGTTTTTAAAATTATTTGTTATTTACTATGTTTGGAAAACCGATATTTATTATTTTATTTATTTATTACTTATTTATTTATTATTTATTTATTTCACATGCATTCAAAGAGAACAAACATTCCTAATATAACAAAAAAAAGAGTTGATTTATTTACTATTTATTATTTATTATTTTTATTGTTATTTATTGAAGTATTTGAAGTATAGTAATAGAATTTCAGTAATTGAAGTATAGCATTTAAATATTTTCCATATGAATTATTCCTCTTTCATGTTATTAAGATCCGGATTAGTAAAGGAAGAAAAAATGTCAGAAAATAAACTTGATATTGTACCTTTTGACTTTGAGTCAGGCATGGATATTTTTAAGTGGTTTAAACACTTTGATAATGAGTGTTTTGTAGAAAAAAAGATAATCAGTGGAAAAAACAAAATATTTCAAAATATTTAAAGGGGGAAGCGCTAAAAGCTTATATAAATGATTGTTTGGATTGTGCTACTTATGAGGAAATTGTCGAGATTTTAACAGAAAAATTCATTCAGGTTAGAGTTTCAAAATTTTCTGAGTTTACCTCCTTAAAGTTAAATGATCTAAGGGATTTGGATTCTTATTTTAGAAAGAAAGTTGAGATTGGAAGACAACTTCAGCTTGGGGAAAATTTAATTATACAGGGATTAACTGATGGACTTCAGCCGGAGTATCAAAATTGTTTAATGGTTAACCCTCCTTCCAATACTCGTGAATGGTTTCGTACTGCTAAACAATTAGCAGCGATTCCATCTCATACCCCTAATAACAGCAATAGAAATTTTCAACAAACTAGACCTATGCACAATCCCAATTCTCAGCTTAGACATTGGACTCGACGTACTCCAAACAACCCATTCCAAAATTTTAATCCTAGGTTTTTCACTCCTAGAATGCCTACGACTCATTATCAAAATAACTACCCAAGTCGTCCGTGCAGAATATGTTTAAACAGAGGCATAGAAAATGCATATCATTGGGAGAGGAGTTGTATATTTAACACAAATTCCTTTCAATCTCAAACTCTTGTTCATATTCAACCACCCCCTACTAATAATATTTGACAATTATTTATCCCTGGTATGTGGACAATAACAAAGTGTATTGTGTGATTGACAGTGGATCAACTGTCTCAATTTTACCTCTCAAATTTGTTCGATATTTAAATGGTAATTTACATAATGTTACTCCTATTACTATTAGAGAGGCACAAGGAACTCTTACAATTAATAAATCTTGTCGATTATGTATTAAATTTGGTAATATAAGGAATTATGTTAATTTTTTAGTAAGTAAGCTAGATTTGGACTATGCTATTTTAGGTTTACCTGATTGTGCTAAATTTAAATTGAAAATTGATTGTGCAAAAAGCCAGGTGCTACAAGACAATATTTCGTTAAATAAATATGTCAACATATCCAGTGATAACTTAGAATTGCTTCATTTTGATATTATAAAAATGATACTACTGTGCAACCCGATTATGGAAATACCATAACTCCTCAATCCTTGCCGCGAACTAATAATGATGATTATAATCTATTGGGGGATCTAAATGCTATTCAAAATAAAAATGTAAGGGAACTTTTAAGGGATTATTTAGATATTTTTGCGAAAAATAAATATGATGTAGGGAGAATTAATATTGAACCTCAGCGTATTTATCTTAAATCTGACCTACCAATATCTTTGAGGCCTTATCGTACATCCACTGCTGATGAAAAAGAAATATCTCAGCAAATCCAATCCTTATTAGCTGCTGGGTTAATTAAAGAAAGTTATAGCCCATATTTTTCTCCAGTTACGTTAGTAAATAAACGAGATGAAGGCAAAAAAACCCGAATGTATGTTGATTACCGAAAATTAAATTATATTATGAAAAATGACGCTGAATCTTTGCCTCGAATTGATGAAATTTTAGACAAATTAAGTGGTGCCCAATATTTCTCTACACTAGATTTAGCCTCAGGCTATTGGCACATATCTATTCACCCAGCTGATTCCGAAAAGTTAGCCTTTACTACTAATTGTGGGCTCTGGGAATGGAATGTTCTCCCCTTTGGTGTAAAGGTAGGCCCCCCAATTTTCAATAGGACAATTAGAAGAATTCTTACAAAATATAAAATAGACTTTGCTTGTTATTATTTTGATGATATAATTATTTTTTCTAAATCAATAGATGAACATATACAGCATCTCATCCAAATTTTTGATTTATGCCGAATAGAAAATATTAAATTAAAATTATCTAAATGTACTTTTGCTCAAAAACAAATCAATTTTCTAGGGTATGAAATCCAAAATGGAACTCTAACTCCAGCTAATACTAATATAGAAACAATTAAAAAACTAAAACCTCCTACTAATACTAAAGAATTACAAAGATTTCTTGGCTCTATAAATGTGTATCATAAATTTATTGACAAATATGCTGAAATTAGACATCCCCTAAATAAATTACTTAAGAAAGATACTATTTGGGAATGGAATACTGAATGTCAAAACTCTTTTCAAAAATTAAAAGATGCCCTCATTGCTAAACCAATTTTAATGATTTATGACCAAAAATTACCCCTACACATGTTTGTTGACGCTTCTCAGTTTGCGGTAGGTGCAGTTCTTAAACATCCCGACCATAATAACTTTTTACATCCAATTGCTTATTTTTCTAGAGGATTGAGAAGTTATGAGAAAAATTATTTCATTACCGAATTAGAGTGTCTTGCTATCATTGATACTTTAGATAAATTTTATCATTACTTTCACGGTGTACAATTTACCATCCATACTGATCATGCATCTCGTTTGGTTAAAAAATGTCAAACATTTAAGAGGTCGATTATTCAGGTGGTCATTGAAGTTAAGTAGGTTCGATTACAAAATAGAGTACTTAAAGGGATCTACAAATGTCGAAGCCGACATGTTGTCCCGAAAGCAAATTCGCAAACACTCAACGTCCCAGCGCGCTTGACGCCAACCCCTCTAGCCAAGGGCTTTTTCGAAAAATTGAACTTCGACGTGTATACTTGATTACTGCTAGCATCGTAGTTTGAAATTTGCATTGCAAATATTTATATCCACTTTATATGAATATTTTAGATACGCTTAAATGAATATTTTAGATACGCTTCAAAGATATTTTTTTTCTGTAGCAGATTAATTCAGTCTACACAAGTTGTGCTATTGATTACACTAGTTGAATACTGATGCTGTTACAATAGGATTACCGTTAAAAAGCTAGGATGACGTTGGAAATTTTAAAATGCATGTTTTTAGCGTTATGAAGGTATAATAGTTGAAACAATAAGCCGCATAGTTAATCAAGATAATCAACGTAATTCAAAAATATTTACAAACTTGGTTTGTCTTTTTTTTTTCCAGACTTACTTTAGAACTTCAGACTTGCACGCACATTTTCATTTTCTCCCGAAAGCGCTTGGCTACAGAGGTTGGGGTGAAGCGCGCTGGGACGTTGAGTGTATGCGAATTAGCGTCCCGAAACCCTATTTCTCATTTTTGTAAACCCCTTACTTTTCTTTTTGACGTTAAAGAGATTATTGAGATGCAAGAAAAAGAAAATGTGTGTGGATCAAATTATATTAATGACAATGGACTGATTATAGTTAAAAGAAAAGGTTTTCGTAAAGTGGTAGTTCCCATGTCCCTAAGAAAAAAATTGCTTAGTGTTGCTCATGAACAGTTTGGTCACCCTGGTGTTCAAAAAATGCAAAATTTAATTTCTCCTGACTATTATTGGCCAGATATGACCCAAGACTTTACCAACTTTGTTAAATACTGTGATATTCTCCAGAAAAATAAAAAACCTAGACAGAAAAAATTTGGCTTATTACAAGCTATGCCCACTACAGATCAACCTTTTGACTGTCTGTCTGTTGATACTGTAGGAGGGTTCAATTATTATAATTCTACAAAAAAATATCTCCATATTATAGTAGACCATGCCACAAGATATGTTTGGGCATTTCCTTCCAAAAGTGTCACTACAGAAACTTATACAATATGTCTGAAACAAATCTTCAATATCAAAATTCCTCAACAATTATTCTGTTTTAGTAAGATTTCAAGTGTTCAGTCCCCTCAAAAAATACTAAGTGACAGGAATGCTGCTTTTACTTCTTCAAGATTCAAAAAATTCCTGCGAAATCATAATATTAAACAACATTTGACCACTGCCCATCATCCACAAACGAATGGGAAATGTGAAAGAGTAAATCAGACAATAGTAACTAGATTAAAATGTAAAGTAAACTCCACTACCTCTAAAATTCCCTGGACTAAGCTTTTAACTGAGGTAATTAATAAATATAATAATACACCCCATTCTATTACTAAATTTCCACCTGCTTACTTGCTTTTTGGCCAATTACCCTATGATTCCCCCTTACAACAAAATTATTATCCCCCTGTTCATGAAGCACTTAAAATTGCTAAAGCAAGAACTGATGAATTTCATTTAAAAAATAAAAGATATTATGATAAAGATTATATCGAACCAAAATTTAAAATAGGAGATCTAGTTATCTATGAAGAATTTCAGTATCCTAATAGGAGAAAGTTATCACAAGTATTTAGTGGCCCTTATAAAATTCTTAACAAATTATCCGAAGTAAATTTTGAAATTGATAGGCAAAACCAATTCAAAAGTTCAGAAATAGTACATGTATCTAAATTACGGCCTTATTATTCCCATGATAAATTTAAATTAAATAATGAGCAACAACCCTCTAATCAACAACAACAAACTCAAGTAAAAACTGTAGCTTAGACTCTATCTCTAGTTTATTATCATTTTATAATTTTTCTTTTTTTTCTCTTAAACAGTAAATTTCTTTCCATATTTTAATTCAGATAATATCCTGTAATTCTTACAGAATGGCAATGATATCTCTTGACTGCAGCGAGAGAGTCGCTTGTCTGGAAATTTTTATATTTGTTTGTTTATGCCGGCATAGACGAACAAAGTGGAAATTTCTTATTCTGTATTGAATTACTTTAGTTATAACTTAGAATAATATAATAACAAGTAAATATTTAAAAAAAATTCAACTGAAGATATTTGTAATATTAAATTTAATCTATCAATTAATAAATTAATTATTTGCCATATAACAAAATTTTTATCACTTTATTTTAATTTTTTTTCTCTCTTTCTTTGCTTCTGCATTCCAGTCCAAGTACATGTCAATTAGAATTTAATTTGTTTCTTTTTCTCTTTCCTTCTTACATCTTGCAATGCTTTATCCCACCGAGAAAATATTTATTGTGTAATTATTTGACATGAATATTTGACATGAATTGACATGAATAATCTTGTCTTTTATTTTTATTATTTATAAATATTTCTTTTTAAAGACTCTTAGTAGTTTAAAGGTCACGTGCATTCTCAAACATGAACAAAATTTTTATTTTTTTTTATTTTATATTATTTTATCATATTATATTTTATTTTCTTTTTACATATTCCTACTTAATCCTGTACTCGATTTACAAGATTAAGTAAATGATTAAATAATTGATTACATTCTTTATTCTATTCCACTTTCCTCTATATTTCATCCCAAAAACACCAGAGATGAGATAAACGAGATTTAGTATATAATTTAGAATTTAAAGAATGTCTTTTGAAATATTTACTATTACTTATTGAGAGATTTATTTATACCCATTATGAGAGTAACTTATACTTATTATGATATTTATTATTAGTGATATATTTTTCTTTATTATGTTTCTTTATTATGTTGTTTGTTTATTACATTGTTAAAATTTATTATTACTATATTAATATACTATAAACTGTGTTACTATATTGAATTTCAAGTATAAAGTATTTTCACAAAGATACCCAAATATGGTACTGTTATAAAGGTGCAAGGACTCAGTCACATGAAAATTGAACTGATGTTATAATATTAACTGATGAAAATTAGACAGCTTATAAAGACATAATTAGACTCCTTGAAAAAAGAGGTATGAATTATACCACTCTAATTCTGAGCTTTAGAGGATTTTTTGAAATGAACTCTCAAAATTTATGTCTAGAACTTTCCAGTGAATTTCTTCATATTTAGATTTGTCATTATTATGAATGCATTCAACGTTATTTTATTTTTATTTTTCATGTTAGCATATTAAGATTAGTTGTTTATATTTTCAACTTACTTTATGATGTGTACTTTAAACAAGATCTTATATTGTATTTTTATTGATGCCTATTTTATTGTATGTAAATATAAAGTCATCAGTAAGCGACATCATCTTAGTGTTCCTAAATTTAAATTTTATATTTATATAAAAAAATATTTAATTTTTCTTTTATTTAGTATCTAATTGTTATTACTTATATCAACAACTTCGTGATCTAAGTCTGCACCATCTCCCTTTCTGTGAAATTGCAGGTCTCAGACCTACATTTTCACCCGTTTTTCTGAGAGAGGGGATTTGTAATAAAAAATAAATAAAAAATTGCGCCATTTTTGTTCTCTCTTAGCTTCAATTCTAAATTTGTGGAACATATTTCAATCTTAGTTTCGTAATGTATTAACTTGTAACAGCTAAAATTATTTTTCTTATTTTATTTATTAATAAATTATTGCTTGCTTCTCAAAACCGCGGGAGGTATTTTGTAACTTTTTACTTTCTGGAATATTCCCGGGATTTTAATTTTATTTTTTATTTAACATCGCGTGACAGTTGTTAATACGCGTTGCTAAAGGGCTTGTTACTTCCGAGGAAAAAATATAGTTCCTGCCGAGGACCGCCTGCTAAGACCAATCAGAACTGATCATTTTTTTTCGTTGAGATTAGAGTTCATCCTAATTGGATTTTTAAAATGATTGACGCGGAGTAGGAAGGAGCTAGTTTTGTCGTGAAAATGATTATTTTCATTTGGCTTTTTAGGAGCGTTAGAATGCGATTGCTCTTTAAACTATCAAGACGCACGTTTCATTTCTCCGCTGAATTAGAATATCTGATTATGTGGACTAGATAACGAAAGTTGTAGTGTTGATGTGTGCTAAGGTGATTGCGGGGAAGAGTTTATCTATTTTATGAGTTCATCAATAAAGAACTTGAAGACTGATGGTGTTTGTTTTTATAATGGGGAAATACCCCAATGAAATTCTTCCACTGCTCGCCAACTGTCGGAGCAACAACTCTGCTCGTGCTGCTGAGAATTCCTAGAATTTATGCAACATAGTTTACTTTCGTCGAATTCAATATTTATTTATTACATATATATTCCAGTTCATCTTCAAAAAATGCATTTAATTGACACAAATTTTTGAAATTCTTATTAAAGACTGGAAATACGTTAATTTGATTGTTAAAACTTATTTTTAAACTACTTATTAAACTAATCTAAACTAATATTATAAAGAGGAAAGATTTGATTGATTGTTTGTTTGTTTGAATTGAATAGGCTCCGAAACTACTTGACGGATTTGAATAATTCTTTCACCGTTGGAAAGCTACACTATTTCCGGTGAGCATAGGCTATAGTCGCCGCTTAAAAGGATCAAAATAAAACGCCGGATAAATGGATCAAAAGCAATTTGAGAAAAAATAAAAGTTATTTGACACCCTAGACACATAACAATCATTGAAACACATATAAAAATCGTAACTATGCAACCCAAAAAAAAAACCGACCTAATATAAAAGCGTGTATTTTAATTTTTAAAACTACTTAGCACTTAGTAAAAAAAGGGAAAAAATGCTGAAATGCAAATTAATTAAAATAAAAAAAAATCACAAAACGATTTTTTTGGAGTTTTTAAAAAAGTTATAACAGATAGTAAATATTTTAAAGAGTAGTGAGCATCAAAAGAGGGGGGTTTTTTTTAGGGGGAGCGGTCGAATATGTAAAATTGTAACGTTTTCTGCCATTTCAAATGCGGACTTTTCACTAAGCTCAGGCATAAATATTACTTATTTAATATAAAACTTTCAGATAGATTATAACACTAATATATATGGTACCGTAGGCATCGGGGATTCGGCACGAGATTGGGTTTTTTTATGACATTTTGCAATACAAATTTCAGGTTTGTTTTAGAATATAGTTAGGGGCCCGGGCAACGCTGGGCGGCTCAGCTAGTAACTTATATATCATAAAAAAAAAAAAACTTTGAGGTGAATAATATTGAATGCTTTATAAATATATAAAAAACAGATCTTCTTTATTTTCAACGCATTTAACTTCTGCTAAGTAAAAAAGCAGAAGATTAGGTAAAAGACAACTCACCATCCTGAATTTCTTATTAAATATTATTATTTTTTATTTAAATAGTTCATTGATTACGAAAAGGAATAGTTTGAAATTTGTAATTAAAAAAATTAAAAAAACATATCTACAAAATATTTTTTTTAAGAATCATGAAAAATACCAAATACTCTCAGTTCAGAGAAAGATATGCGGTTCAAATAACTCATACCTCAGTACTAACGCCATTTTTAGTAAAATGGTTTTTAGCTCACAGACTATCATAGCCTGAGAGCTTACGTGCCCGCCCGTTCTGTATGTATGTACATACGTTTGTTCGTGCGTAACGCAATAACTCATGATTAAAATATCCGATCCACTTGAAATTTTGTTTATAGGTACATCCTGATAAGGCGCTTCCTTGATTAGTTTTAGGAACTCATTCGATATGTGTAAGAGGGGAACGGGGAGCTTATGCTCCTCCCGTTATTTTATATAAATGGGTTTTTCATGCAGAATTATAAGTTTTCGTTCAAAATTTAGATATAGGATCATTCTGAAGAGGAGCCTCCGTGTTTGGTATTAGGTGTTAATTTGATAAGTATAAACAGGGGGAACGGGGTTTCTAATGCCGCTCCAATTAATTTATATACATGGGTTTTTCATGAAGAATTATCAGATTTCATTCAAATCTCTGAATAGTTTTGGAAATTTAATGGTTAAGTATAAAAAAAGAGAAAAACTCATCTTAAATTATATAAATGGGTTTTTATTAAGAATTTTCCGATTTTCTCTGAATTTTGGATATAGATTTTTTATATGATAAAGCATGTCCCTGATTAGTTTAAGGGATTCAGTGAATAAGTATAAAAAGGGGAAAGGGGCTGTTCCCCCTCCTTTAATTTTTTTTTCGAACGGAGTCAGCCCTTGAAAATATAAGGCTGTAATGTACAATTAGTGTGCGTAGCCTGTGAGCTCAATGCCATCAGTTTAACTGGACAATATTTTTTTTATTAATCTATACAACAAATCTCAGATTTTTATTTATATAAAGAACATTAGATAATCCAGTAAACGTGTGTCATTATGGTTTGCTTAATTATATACCGATATTAATATTATATTATATTTAAATTAAAACTTTAAATGACAAGTTTTTATATTTTGATTCTTTGAAAAAAAATTAAATATTAAGTTAAATAAAAACACTATATAAACATGCGGAATTACTACGATTTATTACATTATTATTATAAATTAATTGTAGAAATTTACTTACTTGAAATAAAAAAAATTAGTACATGTGATAGATAAAAACATTTAGAAACTAAGAAACATAAGAATAAAGGGGAATTTCTTTTATTTCACCTTTCATTCATACTTAAATTTTACTGAAGCAAAAGCTTTGCTATTAATTTCAAATTGTAATTAGTTTGTGCATACACTTGAATAATAGATACATTAAACAATATGTCAGCACAATGTGTGTTACAAAATATTACCTAATTTGCATGCATATTATGTTGTCTGTGCAGAAATACCTATGCCTTCAGTAAGGTAAATTATTTCCGAGGTATTCACAATTTTGCGAAGATTAATACCCTATTTTATTTCTTTGCTTCTTGTTCATCGTTCAGGAAATTTGAAATGCGTATTCAGAATGTATTTTTTCAATTTTTATATCTTTTTTTTTTTTGTAAAGTTAATATACCTTTTTATATTTATTATACTTATTATATTTTTATGTTTATTATAATATTAATGTTCATTATACCGTTTGGTTTAAAAAATATTCTTTAAGAAATGCCTTCATTTACTGATTTTTTTGTTGTTTGTGTAATAGGAAAAATCATTGTTTGAAAATTCATAAATGTATTTGTTTATCTGCTGTAGCTAAGAAAATCTACAGCTCGCAGACGTCTAGAAATCCGTATGACGATCTTTCAATGCAGGATTGTGTATAAAGAATAAACCTGCAAACCTGTGCGCTTTCTTAGACCGCAATTGCCTTCATAACTGTATACATACCATATTCTACAGAGAGCATGTTAACACTCAGCATTGAATAACATTTTCACTTTATTTCAAGTAGTGTAAAATGACTGATATACACTGCAAACATTTCCCTTCCTATAAAACATACTGTAATGTAACTATTTTGTTTGCCGAGTTAAAGGAACGATAAATGTTAGGGGGAACTGGGGCACATTAATACAGATTTTTTCTAAGAATTTTTTTGGTGTCCAGAAAGCAGAAATTTCAAGTTATTTTTCCATGTGGTGTCTGCAAAACCTGTGTAGTGTGTTACAAAAATTTACAATCGTTGTTTTAGGTAGCTTTCATTACAAAAAGTAAAAAGCTACCTATTGCAGCCGTCCGGAAGAAAGCACTTCCGGAAAATTTTGGTACATTTTCACCGATCATGACCCCCAGACCCCAAAACCACCCTCCGTTCAAATGTTGACATATATATATATATATATATAACCATATATATATATATATATATATATATATATCTGATTTTTGTCATGCGATAACTAACGTATTTATGAACCGATTTGAATGAAACTTGGTATGTACACAGTACATACAAATGTCTCGACCGAGTTCGTTGGTCAGCATCATCCGCCAGTTTGTTTAAAAATGGCGGCCATTTTAGATTTTTTTAAAAATTTAAAATTTAAAATTAAATGCGAAAAAATTAACAGTTGAAAAAAAATTTTCTTTTACGTGTTAGAACTTAAAACAACGATTCCAGAACACTTTTTATTTTGTCTATATCTTAAAAAATGATTGAGTTATAGCACTTTGAATTTTTCTTATGGCTGACATTTTGAAACGATATGATTTTTGTCACGTGATAACACGCGTATTTATGAACCGATTTCAATGAAAGTTGGTATGTACATAGTACATACAAATGTCTCGACCGAGTTCGTTGGCCAGCATCATCCACTATTTTGTTTCAAAATGGTGGCCATTTTAAATTTTTAAAAAAATTTAAAATTTAAAATTAAATGCGAAAAAAATTAAAAGTTGAAAAATATTTTTCTTTTACGTGTTAAAACTTAAAACAACTATTCCAAAACACTTTTTATTTTGTCTATATCTTAAAAAATGATTGAGTTATAGCACTTTTAATTTTGCTTATGGCTGACATTTTGAAATGGTCTGATCTGAACAATCCATCATGTTGCTTTAAAATGGCATACACTTCATGATATCGTGGAATTTGGTGATTCTCTAAATCGCTTAAAATAAAACCAGGTTGAATAAAAAATGACTAATTTCTAAAAATTCCTATTAATATTCAGTCTTGACAAAAACTAGTATTCAATCTCATAAAATCATTAATTTTATAAGATTATTTCCACTAATTTGAGCTTAGTATTTTTGAACAATGTAACTTACTTTAAAATAAATAAATACATATACAGGGTGTATCTAAACTACTGGGCAAAACTTTAAGGGGTGATAGTACACATCAAGAAAAATAATATTAAATGGGAAACTAAGGGTCCCAAACGTCTTCCGAAGCAGATAGGCGCCATCAAAGTTTAGGGTCCAAAATTTGAAATGATTATAAAAAACGGAAAAATTGGTCGATTCGTTTGCGGTTTTCACGAAAAATATTCTTTATGTCAGTATTGTCTTGAAAATAAATTATAAAGATGAATTTCAAAAAATATCGATAGAGGGCGCTTTAGACTTTGGAGTAACGAACAACTATTTTTTACCGTTATTTTTTGCGTCCCATTAAATTTTTTTAGAAGTTTAGACATAAACTTAAATTTTGAGCTCAAAATCTGTGGTTAAGTAGCGCAAACTGAACTGTGTTCGATGGTAGTGGGTAGGTTCAAATTTCAAATGATTATAAAAAACATAAAAATTGGTCAATTGATTTGCGGTTTTCACTAAAATTATTCTTTACGTCAGTATCGTCTTGAAAATAAATTACACAGATAAATTTCAAAAAGTGCCGATAGAGGGCGCTTTAGACTTTGGAGTAACGTACAACCAGTTTTTACCGTTGTTTTTTGCATCTCATTAATTTTTTTAGAGCTTAGACATAAATTTAAATTTTGAGCTGAAAATCTGAATCGTTGAGAGTGGTTAAGTAGCGCAAACTGAACTGTGTTCAATGGAGGTGGGGAGGTACAAATTTCAAATGATTATAAAAAACGGAAAAATTGGTCCATTCGTTTGCGGTTTTCTCTAAAACATTCTTTATGTCAGTATTTCCTTGAAAATAAATTTTAAAGATAAATTTCAAAAAATTCCATTAGAGGGCGCCTTGAACATTAGAGTAACCAACAATTATTTTTAACTGTTATTTTTTTTTATCTAAATAAATATTTTAAAAGCTTAGACTTAAATTTTGAGCTCAAAATCTTAATCGTTGTGAGTAATTAAGTAGCTAAAAATTGAACTGTGTTCGGAGGGTGGGCAGGGTAACATTTCAACTTCAGAACACAGTTCAGTTTGTGCTTCTTAACCCCTCTCAACGATTCAGAATTTGAGCTAAAAATGTAAGTCTAAGCTTTTGCAAGCATTTAATTAGATACAAAAATAACAGTTAAAAATTATTGTTGGTCACTCTAAAGTTTAAGACGCCAGATTTAACAGATTTTTTTTAAATTTATTTTTAAAATTTATTTTTAAGGAAATACTGACATAAAGAATGTTTTTAGAAAAAACCGCAAACGAATCGACCAATTTTTCCGTTTTGTATAATCATTTGAAATTTGAACCTTCCCATCCCCATTGAACACAGTTCAGCTAGCGCTACTTAACCACTCTCAACGATTCAGATTTTCAGCACAAAATTTAAGTTTATGTCTAAGCTTTAAAAAATTTTAATGAGATGCAAAAAATAACGATAAAAACTAGTTGTACGTTACTCCAAAGTCTAAAGCGCCCTCTATCGGCATTTTTTGAAATTTATCTGTGTAATTTATTTTCAAGACAATATTGACGTAAAGAATAATTTTAGTGAGAACCGCAAATCAATTGACCAATTTTTATGTTTTTTATAATCATTTGAAATTTGAACCTACCCACTACCATCGAACACAGTTCAGTTTTCGATACTTAACCACAGGTTTTGAGCTCAAAATTTAAGTTTATGTCTAAACTTCTAAAAAAATTTATTGAGATGCAAAAAATAACGGTAAAAAATAGTTGTTCGTTATTCCAAAGTCTAAAGCGCCCTCTATCGGCATTTTTTGAAATTTATCTTTATAATTTATTTTCAAGACAATACTGACATAAAGAATATTTTTCGTGAAAACCGCAAACGAATCGACCAATTTTTCCGTTTTTTATAATCATTTCAAATTTTGGACCCTAAACTTTTATGGCGCCTATCTCCTTCGGAAGACGTTTGGGACCCTTAGTTTCCCATTTAATATTATTTGTCTTTATGTGTACTATCACCCCTTAAAGTTTTGCCCAGTAGTTTAGATACACCCTGTATAAGTATATGAAAGCTACCTCTTCCTCCCGGCATTGCCGGAAGGACTTTTTTATATGATTTCTGCATGTAATCTTAAAAATATATAAAAAAGTCATTTGTATCAATGTGCCGAATCCCCGAGGCAGATTGATGCACCTCATGGGGCACTTTGATACATCTGAGAAAAAATGGAGAAAAAATAACAGCAATGCATAATTTTCATAGAAAACTAGTTAGCAAACCATTTTTTTTTAAGGTACCTGCACCCAATATGGACACCCTAAGGAAAATGTATTTTTTTCACCCCCATGTACAAGTCATAGGATTCCAAAACTATGTGACAACTATCCTTGGACTATTGACTATCATTATTAAAATTAGCGACCTTGTAATTATTCTGGTTTAGTTTATATGATAAAAAATTTTTTTACAAGTGTCCATATAAGGAACTACCTGTCCTATTACGGACAGGTGTTTACTTATTGACTTTCTACACAGTGTGTATGGAAGAGCCACTTTTCCAAGGGATTTTAGAGGAGAGGGAATAAAAAAAGTATCTTAAGGTATTTTGAGAAGGAGAGGGGACAGTAAATATCTTCAGAACATGCATTTTAGAAAGGGGGGGGGGGCATTCTCAGTTTTTACCATTCGAAGACCCATGCAAAGCCCCTTAGTTACTAGTAAATATTATAAAGTAATATTGTTGGTTTTGCTTAGTTTATTGCATCTGTCTGCGAATTTACATCTGTTATTACTCAGTGCTCACAGCATGGACAAATATAAACTTTTTCACCATGGGCAGTAAGTCCCACATAATCCTCATGAACATATCTGCCACATGTAAAGCATAGCCGCATGTTTGAAAAAGCATCAATACTGCAAAAGAAGCAGTACCAACTCTTTTTTGTTGAGGAAGTCATACCATTGGTACCTACAATTTCGCCTACAGATATCGTACTGGCGGGGGCTTCTTTTTTATTTTTCTGCAAGGGTTTTTTGGAGGAAGGTTTTTGGGGGATTGTTCAAATAGCATCTTTTTGAACAAAGATTTTACCACTTTGATGACTTTCAAGTTATTGCTTGGCAACGTTGAATTTTCTTCTTCCTTACGGTTGTAGTCGATGGTTACATAAGCAGTCCATATTGGGAACCGGGCATAGTTTTACTAAATCTTGTACCAAATGAATAAGGAAAATTATTTTAAGGAAAATATGCAAATAGCAATCGAGAATATGTTTTATTAGCTTTCTAAAATACTCCACTTTCCAACATTTAATGTAATTTTACCATATCTATTAAAAATTTAAGCTTACAAGTAATTAAGATCAGCACATCTCGAAATAACAAGTTTCCTCCTAAACGGCGAACAACGCGCTTTTTTACACTTTCCAGACTTAATTATGTTTTCAACTGCTTTTCTTCGCGAAAATGTTTAGCCATTTCTCGATCAAAATTATTACCTTTAAAAATATTAGGGTTGTCCATATAGGGTACAATTACCTTATTTATAGCAATTCAAATTATCCACAATTTATTTGTAAGCAATATTAAAGCAATCAAAAAGAAATGTATAATGACCTGATGTTCTGGCTGTTCCTCGTATGATTGTTGGATATGATAACTTTGTCATATATGGCACTTCAACCCCAGCATTATAGTCTTTCTTAAAAAAGATGAAAAAATTACCAGTTTTTTATTTATAAATCGGTTTATTAGCAGAAAATAAAGGATAATTATATTTAAAACTCTGTTTATAATATAATTATCCTGTACTGTTACGCAGCCTGTTTCTCTTACTTAATATTTCTTATGTCGAAAATACATTTTTCTCTGAGAATCGATATAAATTTGAGATTTTCCAAGCTGTCGTCCTTTTCTTTTGTTAGTTCTACTAGCACTAGATGTTGGGTAAGTTCGTACATCTTCTGTTTGCAAAAAAACTATAAAGTGGTCTAATATAAAGAAACTTGAGCTATTTCACTTTAATAAAAACTAATATTAGGAATTTTTGGCAAAGAATGGTTGGATTAAGGAGTGCATGGTAAAAAAATAATAAAATGTAATGGAAAAAATGAACTAGAAAAGGATTTAAGTTGTATCAATGTGCCCCGACATAGACTGTATCAATGTGCCCCATACAGCCATTTTGAATAAAATGAGTCTCAAATCCAACAGTTCATAATTTATCTAACAATAAAGAATGAGGAACTGATAAAGAGTAGCTTTATTTGCCAGGAAGTGTATTCTTTTCGGTTGAAAATACTGGAAGAGTTGTATAATACCATTTCAATTGTACAATTCAAATTTACTTTTCATCTACAAAAGCATTAAATCACCCGTCCCATTTCATCAAACTACCGAATCATTGCAAGACTTTTGTATGTAGTTGAATGCACTAGCGTCACCTTTTGGAGCTATTGTGAAACTTCTTGTAATGACCCTTTGAGCAGTAGAGGGGATGTATCAATATGCCCCAGTTCCCCTATGCACTACATCATCCATGGAAAACATCCTATAGCAAAGATCAATTACGTATATAATAACCTTAGTATATTTACTAAATTTGGAACTTTGGAAGAAGGAAAAACTGTCAACGAATAAACCAGATAGGCAGACAAACATATGTTACAATTGTTTAATATTTTTTGAAAGCCTCTGTTAGAAAACAACAAAAACAAAATGAAGAAATATTAATAGGAGGAGATATTTCGTTAGGCATTCACCAACTTTGTCTATTTGCTATTGTTAAGGTGCCTTAAAAATAATTTTATAAGAGCAAGAGGCCTAAAAGAAAACCCCAGAAAATCAGACGAAACCCCGACAGCTTATCCTATTTCACCACACTAATTTTAAAAATGGACCATGGTTTTGATTCCTATTTTGTATCAAGTACGTTAAACACAGCACTGTTAAAGTTCTTTAGATAATATTCTAGTTCTTCCACTTTTTTAATATAAAGCTTTTTAATCATATTATTAGGTTCTCTGATGATTTTATCATTCTATTGCACTATATATTGCTATAATACGTTGTTAAAGAGTGCTTCACGAACTAATATAGAGATATGTTGGAGTACCACATGTGGAAAGACTTGAAAAATGTATCTAGTTGACTTAAGATTAGTAAATAAATATTATAAATATATTCTGAACACTAGCAATAGTCATATAAAATTATAAATATACTCTGAACACTAGCAATAGTCATATAAAATTATAAATGAAAGATATATTCTTAATTCTATCTATAAACAGAAAATATCCTCAAAATTTATTTATTTTTTTTTTGGAAACTGCAAGAAATCATGATAATATAAAAGTTTAAAGAGTTTAAGAGTATTATTAATTTAAATTAAAAAATAATTACACAATATGTAATGCAGATACCTCCATTTTGATAAACTAGACGCATACAAGCGAATTTTGAATTTAAAAAAGCAGTATGAGTTATTTTTAAGACGAGGAAAATTTTAAAATGTCTCAAATTACAAATTTCATGGAATTTTCCTTCGAATAAAAACTAATTATTATTATTATTATTCTGCATTCTTAAACAAATATTTTAAAACTAACGAGAAATATTGAAAGAATTAGAAGGCAAAACTTAGTCGTATAAACTATAAAGATACCTGTCGAAATGACACTGTATAAATACTGCTAGTAGATCATTTTCATTTAGGCATAAACTATTGCAATTTCTAGCACTTCTCGTGATGATATGATTTTTCATAGAAATAAAAAAATTTCTGACGAAAATACAGTTACGGTATTTTTATTACTGTTAAAATAAGAAGCTAAAATCAAAGTTTGACCTGGGGTGAGATGAGATAAACTATATTTTTGAATGAAAAAGTAGTTTGCATTCCTGGCTTCGTGAGCAAAAATTGCATATTTTATTACTTATTGTCACTCTAAAACGTTTTTCTATGTTGTTTTATTCATGGAAAATCAAGAAAGAGATTTTTCAGAAGACAAATGTTTAGGAATTTAAATTCGTACATCATCAGTTCTTACGAAGCTTGTCAATTTTTAATCTTAAAGCAAATAAATAATGTGAATATATTCTTTTCGTTTAAATGATTCTATATTTATTATTCTGCATATCTTTATTAACTGATACATAAAAATAGAAATTATGTAGGTTTTTATAAAATATTTTTTAAAACTTTTCTTACGTATTTGGTTTGGGTGAACATTTTGATACTTTGGATATAGAATAGTTTGATATACAGTTTAACCGAACATTCGGTAATGTGATAGAATAGACCAAATTCCGAATAGCTTTCGGAAATTCGCTGCATCCTTACTGTCCATAACTGGTACAGCATCTAACGTCATTTCCAGTTGCTTTAATGTCGAAATTTATAAAGCAAGGCTATTTAAACAAATACTTAAAAATATGCATTGCATAAGATTTATAATAGCAAGTTTTTAATTTAATATTTATAAAAAATATTAAAATCATAAATTTGAGTAATAAAAAGAGTGCGCAAAAGATTTATCTCAAGATTAAAGAGTAATAACACTTCAAGGTGTAAAATTCATTTCATTACTGATGTGGAATAAAATAAAAGCAAAAAGAAGTTGGAAGAGCATACTTTTTCAAAGTTTACGCTTCTTTTATGGTCGAAGTATGTTCTTTTTCTAAACATTCAATTTCCGGAGAACACATTGTTACTTTGAATTTTATGATTTCAACGGCTGAAATTCTTTACGGCATAAATACACTTTTTCCCCTAGAAGCAAACTCATTTAAACTGTTTTGCAAACATGAATTACGCTTTGATATTTCTCTTGTAAAAGATGGAAATCTATTTTTTAAAATAACAAATTATTTCTAGAATTTTTTCTTACATAACCAGTAAAAAAAAGGACATTTTTATCAAAATAAAAAAAAGAGCTTTAAAGTGAAACTTTTCTATTACAAATAAATATGAAAGAAGATAGAAAAATCATGTCACATCCCTAGGTAAAGAATCATATGTATGAACTTCGTGAATTCTTAAACAAAATTTCGTTATTTAATGAGGTAAAATAGAATATTTATACAGAAAATTTAGAAAGCGCATAACATAAATCAATACACAATTTAAGCAATTAATTCTTAGAGTGGGTAAGATAATCGAATTCCATAAAGCATTCATGTATAATGAGTGTATCAGGATTAATCTTCAAATTTGATTCGGAAGTAGAAAATAGACAATCATGTATGTAAGTATGCAACCGTACGCGTAATGTTGTAGAGGTTGCTGAGTATCGGCAACGTCTAACCTCGCACAAGGTACTCTGACAAATTTAACTGGTCGCCATTTGTCAAGTTACTTTGTAGAAGTTACATTAATCGTTAGGCATTAAATCAATATACAAATATGCATCTAACTTACGGTGCGACAGATTAAAGCGGAAACTGATCAAATTACACAGAACACTATGCTAACCGGTGACGACCTCAGAATCAAATGTCTGCACCTGTTTGTCGACAACGAAAAAATAATGCAAACATTCCTCGTTCAGAATCTGCTACACTGTTTAGTGCAAAGTCCTAAACTGGAGAATAATATTTCGAGTGTTGAAACTTGATTGTTCTTTAACAGATTGTAAGAAAGTTTTCCCGACTGGAACTGTTCGTGTCGATAACCTGTCTCCTTTATTATGACAGATACATGTAACGGTTGCAATTTTTCACAATTACAGTAGCCGAAAACTTTTGTACGCCTCTGCAAATAAAAATGAATGATACGCATTCCTTAATCTTGAGAAAGGATTGTGTAATGCAATGTAATTTATAACTTCTTTATGTTTCAAGAATCTAAATATAATTAAAATCCATCGTAAACAATTTTTCTGCATGGTTCATAATATAATTAAATCTATTATTTTGTCCCTGAAACAACCCCATCAGTGGCCGAGAAGTTTTTCAGGCCAACAGCTTTAGTGTAGCTAGCTTGCCATCGTAAATCATACAGCATACACCATGTTACACATATACTTGTTACATATGTCTGAGAAACAAAATGTTGTAGTCCACCTATGTGATGCATATAAGTTTCGTTATTTATTTATTTGTAGGTATTGTTGAATTATTAAAAGGTTTAAAACGATTTTTTCTCATAATGTATAACGTCGCAGAAGTTTTTTTGTATATCCTTAAAAACAAGTTATGATGCTACGAACTTCATTTCCACGACGAAATATGATAATTTTAAAATCAAAATTATGTAAAAGTTTGATATAAATCCGAGTATATATTTAAGAGACAAATGATATTCAAGAACCCTTTTCAACATATATATATATATATATATATATATATATATATATATATATAGGAAACTCTTATATATATATAAAATGTGATAGAATCATTGGCGTTTCTACAGATATGCAAAATGATATAACTGAAAAATTTTGGATTTGGTCAAATAATTTAATATTTTTGATCTTGATAAAAGTTTTTTATTTGAGATCTTAAAAATCTAGTTTTATTTATGCATTTCTCCTTACAGAATTCCCAACATAATTAAAAAAAATATCTGACAGATTTTTTTTTTCATTTTACTCCTCATTAAGGGTTAGATTGTATTATTTTTCTATTTTTGCTATTTCAAGCAAACACATCATTACTCGGAATTCTATGAATTCAACTTCCTCAAGTTTTTTTAAAAGATGAATCAGTTTTTCTTAATTATTTCTTAAGCAACATTTTTAGAGTATCTATTGTTATATTGAGTAGCATCTATTCTGATGAAGTTTCTTGTAATATTTCTTTCACGTAAGTTTTTAAATATTTAATGAAAGACTGACATTTTTTATGATACTGAAGCGAATCGTTTTACGACACATTTTCCACAATTAGGGAATATGTAGAAAAATGAATTGTTCGTTAAATAAATTTATTTTAAATTAAATTTTTTACTTTAAATATTGTTGCCGTTATTTTATGCAAATGAAATGTTAAACTAACACAGAGACAGACATAACATTCTTAATAAGATAAAGAAAGAGATATAGTTCGCACAAGTGGGATATTAAATTACATGCATTTTTTTTATATCTTTATTGGAAGCAATAGGAATTACTTAAACAAATTAATTCCTATTAATAGAACGTGTTCATTGTTTAATTGGTTTTTATGTATGCGCTGGGAGATTCAAAATTTCAATTGCAAACGGAACAATTTAAATGTATTTTGCATAAGCAAATTGGTTCGTAATTCATTTATGCATTCCAAAATTCAGCGTGTATTACCTCAATTTGATTTAATTTCATAACTTTAACAGTTATATGGATATGTTAATGGATTTTGAAGCAGAAATACTTTTACCTTGCGTGAAATGTATCGGTATCACGAAAATTAATGGCAATGGTAACTTAAGTCCAAATAGCGCTGAGCTAAGTTACTCCAAATTTCAGTGGGTAATTAAACGTTCATACAACTTTACTACATTCTTTCTTGAACACGAAAAATGTTACTTGACAATTGATTGCATGTTTAAAAAACCAACATTTTAGATTAAAAAAACCGATTAATACAAAATGAAAATTACTCGGTAATGTTTCCGAAAATCAGTATTAAGTAACTTTCTTTTAACAAATCTGTTTTTTAATCTCGAAAATATATTGGTTTCTGAAGTTCCTAAAAATAAATAGTGCTTTTCGGAACCTTTATTAACTTGGAAGAGGTTTTTGTATAAAATCGTTCTTCGTTATAGTAGTTTAAATCCGGGTTAGATGCATCATCGATTTAGTAGCTGTAGTCTCCGCATTTAAACTATTAGAGCTGTGACGGAGCTAATGAAGTTCTTTTACTATCAACCGTTATAAAAAGCTTCGTAGAAAAAGACACAGAGATTTACATGCCGCATTTATTCGTGTATACCGCGTGCGCATATACAGGGTGTCTATAAAAGAACTCCGGGGTTTTGAGGCAAAATATTTTGATGAAATAAAAAACATACATACATGTTTTATACATGACTGAAAAGCTCACATTTTCAAGTTTTTTTTAACACTTAGTAAAGTTTTATATGAGCCACGTTAGTGGCACGGCAGACGTCTAAACGGTATTCTACCTCATCCCATGTCCTGGCGAACATGTCTGGGTGGACGGTTGCCACACAATTGACTATTCGTTCCCTGAGATGTTGAATATCACAAATTTTCTCTACATACACAAGATTCTTGGTATGCCCCCAGAAGAAATTTCTACCGTTTCTATCAGCCAAATAACACATTGAGCCTTTTGTTGCGGAGTCGCCATCATTTCAAGGTCAACGCCCTGCAGCGCCGCCAACAGTTGATGCAAACATTCCCAATTCGTAAGAGTAAAATTTTTTGAGCTACTCTTTTTAGAGAAATCGACTAAATTTTGCTATATTTTATAGTTAGTGAGATATGAATTTTTAAAACCCCGGAGTTCTTTTATAGACACCCTGTATAACGCACAGCCCGTACTTTACAAGAAAAAATGTCGATTTTTTAAAATCTCGTCTATAACGCGCACCGAAAATTTCATGAGGAAATAAATGAAATTACGTTAAGAAAGCCGAAACAAACACCACATCAGGCTAGAAAACAAGACTAAAATACATTTTTAGACTTCGGGTAGGGAGCGAATGACGCGGGGAGTAGGAGTGATTAATGGCAAAGAGAATAGCTAATTAGCATTTAAATTGCACAAAAAAGTGCAAAGAGTATTTTAAAAATTCATTAATACTTAAATTAAATAAGATTTTCCAAGTTTAAATGTCTTCTTTGAACACATTTCTTGATTCATATGTTATATTGTGTAATAACATCCAGCAGTAAAAAAAATATTCGGTGTATAAAGCACACCTATGAGTTTTGCCCTATTTTTTTAAAAGTGTGCGTTATAAGCGAGTAAATAAGGTATGCATAGATTAGATGCACTGTTAGAAGATTAATGTATACAAATTTAATGAATGAGTGGTGTGACATCATAGGGAGTCCATTAATTTTGAATATTAAAAAAGAATTTGCAAATGATTTACGAGAACGTAAAAGAAAAATATTATTTTCAGTAAAATTTAGTCTGTTGATGATGTGAAACAAAACAGCAGTAAAGTAGTTGAATATCATCCCCTTCAATGTTTATAACTTTTTTACGGTCGAAAACATTTATTTTTTTATTTCGGGAGAACAGGTAACTTGGAATTTTATGTTTCTAACCTTCGCAAGTTTTTAAAAGGAGAGTTATTTTTTATTTTAATTGATATTTTTTCTAGGAAGATTATTTAAGTCCTTTTTAGAAATGACTTATGTTAATGAAATTTCTATAGAAAAGAGCGTTAAACCTAAATTTAGCCTGGTTGCTTAAAATTTCTTTCAGTTTATAACTTTTTTTTTTACTGTCACAATATTTTATTGTCTTTCAATTTCCGGAGAATATGATTTTGTTTGGAATTTTATGTTTTCAACCGCCAATTTTTTAAAGATAAGTTCGTTTTACTTTTTGTTTTCTTTTAACAAAGATTATTTAAAGTGTTTTTAAATAATTAATTATATTAAAAATATTTTACAAAAAACATTGTTGAACCTATTGTTATCTTTGTTGTTTAATATTTCTTTGAGGAATTTAGTAATAATATTATGTTTATACATACAAAGAACCTTTTTCAAAAGTGAAGGGAATTCCTTTGCACAAAGAGATTTACAAATAATCATTTTCAAATTATACATATATCTGTGTGCGCATAATCTTATCGCGCTCAGAACATTTTAAAACATAGAAACCAGTCATAAACTGGAAATTGAAAACGTTTAATATCTTATATTATGTTGTAGTCTATCTTCTATTATGTAACATTATCATCATGTATGTAGAAAAAAGTAAAAATCGGCAAAATATTCTAATGTAGGTGCACTATTGGAAGATTAAAATATAGAAATTGAGAATTTTATAAGAATGAGTGGCGTAACAGCATGGGAAATCCATTAATATCGAATAATAAAAAAAATTTCCCTACTTCCGAAGAACAGATTATTCCTTGAAATTTTATGTTTTCAACCTCAACAAGTTTTTAAAAGATAAATTCTTTTTTGATTTTGTTGTGATTTCTCAAGGAAGATTATTCAAAGTTCTTCTCGCTGTTGTTTAAAATTTGTTTCAAAGATTTCGTAAAATAATGTGTAAGAAAAAAGATCTCGAAAAACTTTAAGAAACACGACAAATTTTTAAATATTCATTTTGAAAAAAAAAGTTAAATCATGTTCGGGACCTTATCAAACACACAAATGTGTCAAAAATCTTAAATCGAAAATTATTACGAATCTATTAGTATCTTCATGTTAAAAACAAAATAAAAATTTGTATAATATTCGAAATTAGATGCACTATTTGAAGATGAAACTACGTGTACACGTTCTGTTACAAAGACTTGTGTAACAGAATTGGATGTTCATTAATTTTAAATAATAATAAAAAAAAAGAGTTTATCGAGTCTGTTGTGATGTGAAACAAAATAACACTAAAGAAGTTAAAAGGCAATCTCCCTTAAAATTTATAACTTTTTTATGGTGAAATTTTTTTATTTTCTTTCAATTACTGGAGAATATGTTATTGCTTGCAATTTTATATTTTCAACCGCCACAAGTTTTTAAACGATAACTTATTTTTTCTTTCGTTGTTATTTCTCAAGAAACATTATTTAACTGAGTTATGTTAATAATATATCTGCAGAAAAACACCGATGAGTCTATATTTATTTCTGCTCTTTAAAATCCTTTCAGCGATTTTGAAAAATAATTATATATAATAAAGATGCTAAATAACAAATTGAATGCGATACATTTGCTGAGACAAATTTAGAAATAGTCATTTTTTTAAAATGCCAAATAATGTACGGAACCTTCTAAAACAAATGTAAAAATATGTCGAAAATCTTAAATCGAAAATTTTTACGAATTCATTACTTTCTTCTTGTATATAAAAGAAAGTACAAACAGGCAAAGTATTGTAAATTAGTTGTACGATTAGAAGATCAAACTACATAAATTTAATAAATGATTTGTGTAAGAACATAGGAAATCCATCAATTTAAAATAATAAAAATAATTAACAAAAGATTTAGGGAAACATAAAAGAAAAACAACATTTTCAGGTGAAAAATTGAGTCCGTTGCTGGTGTGAAACAAAGTAAAAGCAAATAATTTAAATGCCATTCTCCCTCAAAATTTACAATTTTTTTATGTCTATTAAAAATTCTATATTCTTTCAATTTCCGGAGAACAGATTATTGCATGGAATTTTATGTTTTAAACCACCGCAACTTTTTCAAAGATAAATTCGTTTTTGTGTTTGATGTTATTCCTTAAGAAAGATTATTTAAGGAGCTTTTCAAAAATAAATTATGTTAATAGATTTTACAGAAAACACCATTGAGCTTATAATTATCCTTTATCTTTAAAATTCTTTTTATTGATTTTGTGATAAAATTGTGTAAATAAAAGATGCTTTTTTCAAAAAGGACGAAATTTATTTTGCACAGACAGATTTACAAATAGTTATTTTCTATATATATATATATATATATATATATGTGTGTGTGTGTGTGTGTGTGTGTGTGTGCATGTGCGTAATTGTATCTCGTTCAGGACATTTTAAAACATACAATTCATTCAAAAACCAGAAATTGAAATGTTTTATGAATAAATACTATCTTCTTGTAAGTACAGGAAAGCAAAAATTGACAAAATATTCTAAACTAGACGCCCTTTGTGGTAAGTTAGGTCTCTTATGAGTACGCTATTCATTGTGTCATATTACTTTTACTCATAATTTGATTTATTTGTTAAATTCTATGCCAGACTGGAGAATTCAGCCAGAGAAAATCAAGAGCTCGTTATTTTTATGCTAACCGGGTGCAAGGGCCCGGGTGATTAATCGCCAAACATTGTTCCCGTGGCATTTTTTCGCACTTCATTAATTCCATTTGCAATATAATTCTTTCACTTATTTCATTTAATATACATAACTTTAATTTTAAATTGGAACGTTTATAATTCATACTTTGATTTATTTATTTTCTTTACGTAAAAATAACAGAAAAAAACAAAAATAATGATACTTTGTTGCTCTTTATTGCAGGCGAAAGAACGCAACGTAAATAAACCAATTTATCTCGGCCTAAATCCTGCCAGAGTACTTTTATGCAATAACCAACGGAAGGCGTTTCTTTCGGGCGTTGCCATTATACAATTAACAAATAATCACGATTTCTATGCCACGTAAAATAGCATAATATAGTTAGAAATTAGATGCACTATTGGAATACTAAATTATACAAATTTAATGAATGAGTGGTGTAACAGCATAGGGAGTTCATTAATTTTGAATAATAAAAAATATTTCATCCAAGATTTAGGAGAACGTAAAAGGATCATAAAAATTTCAGGTGAAAAATTTATTCCGTTACTGGTGTGAAATAAAATAACAGTAAGGAAGTTAAATGCCATTCTCCCTCAAAGACTATAACATTTTTACAGTCAAAAACTATTATTTTCTTTCAATTAACGGAGAACAGGTTATTGTTTAGAATTTCGTGTTTTAAATCTTCACAAGTTTTTTAAAAATATATTTTTTTTTGTTATTTTCTCGAAGAAGATTATTTAAACTTCTATTAATAAATCAATTATGTTAATAACATTTTTGCAGAAAACATTGTTGAGCCTACATTTATGCTTGTTAATAAAGTTAGGAATATCATAAAATAATTATATATAAAATAGATGCCCTAAACAAACAGAAGGGAATTTTTCAGCACAGACTATTTAAAAAACATTTCATAATTTAACAGTTTCGAAAAACAGGCAAATGATATTTGGGACCTTTTAAAACATGCAAATCTGTCGAAAATCTAAAATCTAAAATTTTTACGAATCTAATACTATCTTTTTCTTGTATATACTGGTGGAAGAATGTAAAAAATGGCAAACTATTTTAATATAGATGCACTATTAGAAGACTAAACTACAAAAATTTAATGAAAGACTGATGTAACAGCCTGAAAGTCCATTAATTTTGAATAACATAAAGGAATTTACAAAAGATAGGAAATTTCATTTAGGATTCATTTTGGAAAACCTAAATGAAAAACAAGTTGTAAATTGCACGTGAAGTGTAGCAAATGAGGTGCGATAACGAAGTTTTAAAAATATTCAGATCTTGCTGCTATAGTAGACAGTACTTCGGATATAGTATAGTGGTCGAAATCTTGTTTGTGTTCCTGTAAATATACAGGACGAAACTTTCATTACACCTCAGCAACGTATATCATATTCATAAAATGTGAAATAGTTTAATTAACACCCCCCCCCAAACAATGTTTTCCCGTATAGCATTATGCAGTGGAATACTTTTGTGTAACCCTGTAATTTAATAATAAATATTCTTTGCTTCACAGATTGTACATAATATATATTTTAATATATATATGTACTTCATAAGTTCATGTATTCTATTATATTCAAATGAGTGTAACACCATTAAAAAGCATTTGAAACATATTTCCTCACTAACCGTAATGCTACGGAATACTTTTGATTGTCCCTGTAATTGATCTATGCATCCGATTTTCATATAATTTACAATGACTCGACAAAATTATGAAATAATGATATATTTTAAATTTCGAATAATTCGGCTGGGTAGTTTTTGCGTTATTATATGTGGACAGACGGACAGACCGACGGACTGAACGACAACTACAGGCGCTACGTATTTACATAATTACGAACGCACCTAATAACATTTTCAGGTGAAAAATTGAGTCCGTATCTGGTGTGAAAGAAAATAACAGAAAAGAAGTTAAATGACACACTTTTTCAAAGTTTGCAATTTTTTACAGTCAAAAAATTCTGTTTTCTTTTCAATTTCCAGAGAACAAGTTATTGAGTAGGATTTCATGTTTTAAACGGCCGCAGGTTTTTAATTGATAATTTCGTTTTAGTTTTGTTTACTCCTTCAGAAAGATTATTTAAAGTACTTTTCAAAAATGAATTGTGTTAATAATACTTTACAGAAAACACTGTTGAAACTACATTTATCTTTATAGATTAAAATTTATTTCAGGGATTTTTTGATAAAATTATGCATAAAAAAGATGTTTTTTTTTTTTATTTTTTTTTATGAAGGGATTTTTTTGCATAGACAAATTTGCACATAGTGATTAGTGTGTGCGTGTGTGTGCAATTGTATCGTATTCAGGACATAGCATACAAATTAGTCAAAAACCGAAAATTGAAAACTCTTCTGAATCAAATACTATCTTTTTCTATGTAATACAAAGTAAAATTTGGCAAAATATTCTTAATTAGATGAACTACAAGAAGATTATCGGAACTTCTGTAACAGCATTATGTGCAGCAGCAGGAAAACTTGTATAACACCATAGGAAGTCCATTAACTTTAAATGATAAAAAAGATTTTAAAAAAGATTTAAGAGAATTTAAAATAAAAATAATATTATCTGATGAAAAATTCAGTTCGTTGCTGGTGTGAAACAAAATATTAGTAAAAGAGTTATATGCCACTCTCCCTCAAAGTTTATATCTTTTTTAGGGTCATTATTTTCTTAATTTCGGGAGAACACGTTATTACTTGGAATTTTATGGTTTCAACTTCTGCAAGTTTTTAAAGGTGGACTATTTTTTGTTTTTGTTGTTATTTCTCAAGAAAGATTATTTAATGTCTTTTTAAAGAATGATTTATTTTAATAACATTTCAGCAAAACACCTCTGAACCTACATTAAAATCATTTTTGCACAAATCACTGTTGAATCTGTATTTATGCTGGTTGTTTAAAATTTCTTTCAGAGATTTCGTAAACTAATTATATAATAGAAAAAATTGTTTTTGAATATTTTTTAATGCTTTTTTGATATATAAGAAAAAAAAACCTTTTGAAAAAACTTAAGGAAATTCTTTTGCACACACAGATTTACAAAAAGCCATTTTTTAAAAACAGTCAAATCATATTCGTTTCTCTCTAAAACATAAAAATCTGTCGAAAATCTTAAATTATTTTTTTTACGAATCCAATTCTATCTTCGTGTATGTATAACAAAGCACAAATTGGCAAACTATTCTAAATTAAATGCACTATTAGATTGTTAAACTACATAAACTTTATGAATGATTTATGTAACAGCATAGGAAGTTCATTAATTTTGTATAATAAAAAATAATGTACAAAAAATTTTGGAGTATATAATAGAAAAGTAACATTTTCAACTGAAAAATGGAGTCTGTTATTGGTGTGAAATAAAGTGATAATCAAGTAGTGAAATGCCATTGTCTTTCAAAGTTTATAGTTTTTTTTACAGTCAAAAAAATATTTTCTTTCATTTTCCGGAGAACAGGTAAATACTTAGAATTTTAGGTTTTCAACCTTCGCAAGTTTTTGAAAGATAAATTAATTTTTTTTTTTTTTTTGTTATTTCTAAAGGAAATTTTTTTAAAGTCCTTTTCAAACATGAACTATATTAATAACATTTCTGCAGAAAATATCGTTCAATCTATATTTATCTTTGTTGTTTACAATTTCTTTCATGGTTTTCGTCTCATAGTTATATATTAGAAAGTTGCTTTTGTAAAAATTGACGGGAATTCTTTTGCACGGACAAATTTACAAATAGTCATTTAAAAAAAATAATCAAATCATATTTGGGGCTTTCTAAAATATTCAAATCTGTCAACAATCGTAAATCGAAAATTTTTACAAATCCAAAACAATTTTCTCGTATATAGAATACTATAAAAATTAGCAAAATATTCTAAAACATATGTACTATTACAAGATTAAGCTATATAAACTTAATCAATGTCTTTTGTAGCATCATGAAAGTCAACTAAACATGAATAATAAAAAGAATTTACAAAAGATTAAAGAGAACCTAAAACAAAAATAATATTTTCAAATGAAAAATCGAGTCCGTTGCTGGTGTGAAACGAAATAACAGTAAGTAAGTTAAATGCCATTCTCCCTCAACGTTTATAACTTTTTTATGGTAAAAAAAGTTTACTTTCTTTCAATTTCCGGAGAACGGATTATTCTTCGTAGTTTACGTTTTCAACCGCAGCAAGTTTTTAAAAGAGAAATTCTATTTTTGTTGTTGTAGGTATTTTTCTAAAGAAGACAGTTCAAAGTCATTTTCAAAAATGAATATTATAAATAAAACTTCTTCAGAAAACACCGTTGAACCTATATTTATCCCTTACTGTTCTAAATCTCTTGCAAAGAATTCGTATAATAATTACATATAAGAAAGATGCTCTTGGAATAACTGAACGAAAATAAAATCAATTTAAATAAAAGTAAGAAAACTTTATCCTTTAATTAATATTTAAAAAAAAAATATGCTTAATCAAACCTATTTAGAGGAACTGCAAGTCACGAGAGAAAATTCTGTTTTCTTCTGCACAGACAAATTTAGAAATATATTTTCTAAGAGCATTCAAAACATATTCGAGACCGCCTAAAATATACATATCTGTCAAAAATCTAAAATCTAAAATTTTGACGAATCCAATACCATATCTTCTTGTATGTGGAAAAATATAAAAAGTGGCAAAATATTCTAAAATGAATGCACAATTAAAAAAGATTAAACTACATAAACTTAAAGAATTACTCATGTAACAGCATTAAAGTCCATTAATTTTGAATATTAAAAAAAACATTTTACAAAAGATTTAGGAGAATCTAAAAGAAAATAACAGTTATAGATGAAAAATCGAATCTGTGCAGGTGTGAAACAAAGTAACAGTAAAGAAGTTAAAAGCCGTTCTACTTTAAAGTTGATAATTTTTTTTACGATAAAATATTTTTATCTACTGCCAATTTCCGGAGAAAAGGTTATTGCTTCGAAATTTATGTTTTCAACCGCCGCAAGTGTTTAAAAGATAAATTCTTCTTTTTTCGTTGTTATTTCTCTGGAAAGTTTATTTAAAGTGCTTTCAAAAAACGAGTCGTGTTAATAAGAATTCTGTAGAAAACACCACTGGATCTATATATATTCCTGCTGTTAGAAATTTCTTCATGGTATTTCGTAACGTAATTATATATAAAAAAAGGATGCTTCTGATTAAAAGATTGGTATTTTTTAAAATGAAATTCTGTATGCACAATTACTGATTAATTAGAATATAAAAGTGTTGCAATTAAGATTTTTAAAAAGAAGGTTTCGTTGACATGAAGATTGTACAATAGATATCCTTTTAAACATATAACAAGTCCGAAAACTCAATGATAATATACTTCGTTATTTGCGAAAAACTGTTAAAACAATGAAAAATATTTAATATAAAAATGCGTACATTGTAAAAAGAAAGATGTATTTTTTCTAATTTACGAAAATGTGCTGTAATAATGTTACGAAAACATACAATAAAATCTTTCGAATCACGCATGATTCCGTAGCGTTTACCTTAAAGTTTAGTAGCCGCGCAAAAGAGTTTTATATTTCAAATTTTAAAGAAGAATTTAAAAAATATATATCTGCTTGTAGTTTTTGAAAACATTCCCGTGTATCTTTTATAGTGTATTAATCTCTACTTCGAAAACTGATTTTGAGAATGCTATAAGATATGATGTATATACGTTCATTTGCAGCAAGCATGCTAAAGGGGCTATG
Organism: Maratus speculifer; assembly: GCA_964019185.1. NCBI lineage: Eukaryota > Metazoa > Arthropoda > Arachnida > Araneae > Salticidae > Maratus > Maratus speculifer. The sequence continues at coordinate 304,469,024 of OZ025291.1, read as the reverse complement.
CATTTATACAGCTATTATTTTTGGAGGGAGGGAGGGGTCTGACACATGGTATCGTAAGATATTTATTGGTGGAGGAAGGGGGCTGTCTCTTAACATCGATATCATTTTTGGTTCAATCAAAAAATTCTCTTTTTATAAATATCATTTTCTTTGATTCAAAATAGTATGTTTTCGTTTCTAGTCTGTTATCTATTTCTATGAAAATATAAAGTTATTATTAAAATGACGAAATTATTATAAAACTGTTTAATTCTAAAATATCAAATACCATAACGCTTGACATTCCTATTCTTCTTCACATTGGTATGAATATATAAACACGGTTCGATATTTAAATGAAGTTTGAGTTTATAAATATACAAAAGAGAAAAATAAATGTTGTCTACTTGTTTTGTTAATAAGAATTTCCATTTGCCCCTTACACTTACTCCATTCAGTGCAAGTGCAACAAGACTTTATTATTGTTGAATCCATTGTATAACGAACAGCTCTAATTAGTAGCTATTTATTTTTTAGAATACTTAATATGTGACTATCACATTGCTTACAAGTCGTATAAATATAGTAAAAAAATGTCCAAGCCAGGGATCGAATCCAGAACTCTTGGAATAGCACTCCATGTTCGCTACTTTTGAAGCTCTGAGGACAATGCACAGCTTGCCATTTCTCATTTACATTTTGTTGGTAATGCTGCAACTGCAGCACAAGATGTTAACGTTTACATTATCACAAAAAACCTGTGGCGTAACATGAGACACAAATAACCCAGTATAGGTAAATATATCATTTAATTATAAATAATTTTTCAAATAATTTTCAGCAGTGAAATTACGCTTGAAATTATTAAATATTTAATATGTAACTATAACATTACTTACAAGTCGTAGAACCAACATAGTGAAGTTTGTGTGCTCATGTAGACGTTAACATATTGTGTTGCAGTTGCAGCCTTACCAACAAAATGTAAGTGAGAAATGATAAGCTCGGCATCTTCCTCGTAGCTTAAATAGTAGAATACTTGGAGCGCTATTCCAAAGTTTCCGGGGTTCGATCCCGGCTTGGACATTTTTTCACTATGTTGGTTCTGCGACTTAAAAGCAATGTGATATTCATTAATTTCAAACGTAATTTCACTACTGAAAATTAATTGAAAAATTAATTATAATTAAATGATATATTCACCGATGCTGGGTTATTTGTGTCTCATGTTACGCCACAGGTTTGTGCGCTCATGTAGACGTTAACATCTTGTGCTGCAGTTGCAGCCTTACCAACAAAATGTAAGTAAGAAATGACAAGCTGGGCATCGTCCTCGGAGCTTAAAAGCTAGAGCACTTTGAGCACTATTCCAAGGGTTCCGGGTTCGATCCTCGGCTTGGACATTTTCCCACTAGGTTGGTTCTACGACTTGCAACCAATGTAATAGTCACATATTAAATATTCAATAATTCCAAGCATGATTTCACTGCTGAAATTTAATTGAAAAATTAATTATAATTAAATGATATTTCTTTTTAGCTTTATTTAATACAAAGTTATACTTTATTGACTTATTTTCATTTGAATGAGTTAAGTAAGCGTAAAATAAAATAAAATAAATTAAACAGTTTTCTATATATCACTCCAAAAAAAAGTAATAAATTCTAATAATAATAATAATCTCTATAAATAAAAGGAATTCTGAGGATAATTAATTGAATAATTGAATAATTATTTGAGGCACAGATAGGCCCTCATCCTCTATATTCCTTTTATTTATAGAGATTTTACACAGCTTAGGTAAACGCAGAAGAAATATAAAACAGATAATGTATTTATCACAAAAAATCGTCTGCTAAGAAAATCTTTTTTCATTTTGAACTCTATAAATAAAAGGAATAAAGCAGAAGAAATATAAAACAGATAATGTATTTATCACAAAAAATCGTCTGCTAAGAAAATCTTTTTTCATTTTGAACTTCTATAAATAAAAGGACAGATAGGCTCTCAAACAGTGAATCGTCGAATATAATTGAAGAACAAATGGAAGAACAAATGGAAGAACAAATGGAAGAACAAATGGAAGAACAGATGGAAGAACAGAAAGAAGAACAGATGGAAGAACAAATGGAAGACCTCTTCATTAACAATAAAAAAAGATATGCAAACGAAACCCCAGAACACCGATCAAACATATCTGCCGGAAACTGACGAGACATGGCACAGAAACGTGAATGTGTGGGGTTGTAGAACTGGCATTCAGATAGTCTTCGGGCTACTGAGGGCGGGCAACCGTCTAGTAATAATAATAATAATAATAATAATAACTATGTTTTGATAACAATATTATTATTCTGGGGGGAGAGGGGATTCTAGGGTTGATAATGTATGATATCGGAAGGAAAGAGAAGGTCCAAAATTACCAAAAATTTGATAACGTTATATTTGCACGGTCGATAACTAAAAAAATATATTATTAACATTAAAATTGACATTTTTCTGTTTTAATTACATGCACAATTTCAGTTATGTGCTGGAAATATTTAGTTGAGGTCATATAATTTCGGACAACCTGATTTTTAGTGTTGTCTGCGAGAACTTACTAATGCATTTTAAATTCTACTCGGAAACATTTTCGAAAATTACGAGCAGAAAATAAAAATTTACTTTTGTAAATTCGTCTTTAAAATTCAAAAAATTTCAACTTTTTTCTTACAATCCTAAAGATAAAGGAAGACATTTTGGAATATTGGGTAACTTTGAAACAGTTATCGAATATTTTCATTCGTGATTACAAGAAATTTTCATGGTTTTTAATATATCTGCCTTTTTTTATAGCGTACGCGTTTCAAATAAGTAAAAAAGTAAAAATATTTAAAAGAAAAAAAACATTCTTTCAATCATCTTGAAAATCACGAGTTATTTTTGTGAGTTTTTTGTATATAAATTTCATGACGATTTAAAAATTAATTAATGTTTAGTAATAAGAAGAGTGAAATGTAACATATAATTTTAAATATTTTTAAGAGTTTTACAGAGTTTGCAAAATATTTAGGCGAACATAAAAAAGTAATAACATTCTAGGTGTTAAATTTGTTTCACAGCTCGTGCGAAAGGAAATAACCATAAAGAAGTTCGAAAGAAGTTCTAGCTTTAACTTTATGACACTTTTAAGGTCACATTTTATTATTTTCACTTCCGAAAAATTCGATATTACCTTGAATTTTAGGCAGTCAACTGTCGCAAATTACCTGAAGATTATTCTGTTTTTACTATTTTCTTAGGAAAAGTTGTTTGGATAACTTCAGAAAAATCAAAAAATAATATGTGTTTGCAGAAAAAGAAACACAATCTTTAAAAATTATTTCTTGTGATTGAGAAATATTTTAATTAAATAAAATAGAAAATTAATGTATCTAGCATAGATTATGAGACACTTTCGAACACAATCAGAATAACGTAACATAACTTCATAGGTTAATAAGTTAAAATACAGGGCGGTCATAAAAAAAACTTTGCCGATATATGGAGCTCTAGCGGCTGGTCCGTTCAACCGATCGAGGTGAGATTTCAGATATAGTTGTTATCAGGTATGAGCCCGGGATTCTGTGAACGGCAACATAGTGATGCTCAGGGTTACAGTTATGGGTACAGAAAGTCGAAATTTTCTAATGGCAACGCCCATTTTTTTCCTTCGAAAAATGATCAGCGCACGCGAAAACCCTAAAGAGCGTTGGAACCGTACGTGAATCACAAGATACGGACTCGTTATGCACGCACAAAACACAGCTCTTTAAACGCCCCTCATCCCATAAAAAGGAAAAAAAAACACGATCGGAGCACACAGAAGAAATTTGCGTATAACACAGATTCATTACACCAATCGCTGATTACAACACTCCAAGCCATTTCGCTTCAATAATGCTGGTATGAGGTAGATTTGTAGCTTTGCCGTATAGCGGGAGCCTGTTACATAACAAGTTACAAATCCCGTTGGTATCACTTCTTAAAAAGAAATACGGCCCGGATATAATTGTGCATGCAATTCCGCATCACGCAGTAACTTTCATGTTGTGTAAAGATACGGGCGCCACACCGCGGAAATTCATGTCTGCCCACAGCACACAATTTTTTATGATTTTAAATGCAATTTTACCACAACTTTGAGAGAATTTTTCAAAAATTTTACACGTAATATAACTTTTTTATCACTTTTTGTAAGATTTCCGATTGCAGTATTTTAATCATTAGAATAAATTTTGATTTTTTTCAATTTTTTATGTTTAGCGTTTTCTAATATATTTTTCATTGCAATTTTTGGCATATTTTCTATCCTCACAAAGATTTTTTAACATTCAAAAAATGAATTTAATTTCAAAGTTTTCTGCTTATATAGTAAATTTCACCATCTATGTTTGTTTTTTTATTTTAGCGCCTTTTAATTAATTTTTTGCGATTTTTCGAGTTTTTTAAATGTTTCGCGCCAATTTTTTGTAATTTATTACAATAATAAGAGAAAATAGAGATTTACTTGATTAGAGAAACCTTTCACTACCTGGATACTTTTATGTTTACTGATTTTTACTGCATTTTCAATGAGCTTTTTAACGATTTCTCGAATCCCACGGCGATTTATTGTCAAACCGAAAATGTAATTTGGCCTTTTTTTGGCAAACTTTTAGCTTAATATAATAAATTTTATCATCTACGAGTTTTGAATTACAGCTTTATCTAATGTTATTTTTAGCGATTTTCCGAATTTTATTTATATTTATTTATTTATATATTTTGTCATTCGTGAAAGCTTTCCAATTACAATGTTTTACCTCAATTGTGTAAATTTTGAATTTTATCTATATTTTAATATTTAGCGATTTTTAATGAATTTTTCAATGTGCCTTTCCGCAGTTTTTCCAGTCCCAAGACGATTTTTGACATTTATTCATAAAAGATTTCCGATTTCTGTATTTTACCTTAACACAGTAAATTCTTCCAATTTTTGGATTTTTTCAACTTTTTATGCTAAATTCAATATTTTTTTTATGTATTGTATGAATACCGTGTCGATTTTTTCGCTAGTAGATTTTGCCCTCTGCGAATTTTTAATTTTAGTGATATTTCATGCGATATTTAGGGCCTTTTAGAAATCTTTTGCTCTTTTTTAATATTAATTTTAGTCATATTTCATGTCCAGAGGCAATTTTCGATACTCTATATCTGATTTCGATTTCACACTTTTTACCTAATATAGATATTTTTTCGAATGAGCTGTTTTAATCTTAATAGTAATTTTTCTCCTAACGATTTTTTAACATTTTACAATTTTTATTTAATTTTCAATGTAATTTTGGGGGTTTCACAACGATTTTTCAGTATTTTAATATGATTTCTTCTTCAATCTTCTAACATAATATTATTTCAAATTTTTAGCATTTTATTGTTGAGTATGGTTGACCTAATATAGTAAATTCTGCCCTATTTTCAATAATGTTCATCTTGATTTGATACAGCGATTTCTTCGTGAATATGTATGTGAATTTTAGTGTGTTTTAACGATATTCAACGATTTTTACAAATTTAAAAAAAGGAATCCATTTTCAATCTTCTAAAACAATATAGTCTTTTTTCCCTCTGTTTGATGAAGTTAATACGAAATTCATGAAACGATTTTTCATGTTTTCGCAATTTTCTACTGTGATTTTCACAGCGATTTCGTAATTAGTGCTTTTTTTTTTTTTTTTTTTTTTTTTTTTTGAAAGACCCGGCAATGCCGGCGAGGTTAGCTAGTATTAATGTAAACTAAATGTATACAAATGCATTAACGTACACTAGTATTAATGAAATAATGTATGTTCTACGAATATTTGTCATACAAATATCAAAATAATATTTCAAAACAGCTATTTTTTAAAAATGAATAATACGTTGACTTAAACCTAATATATATATATATATATATATATATTGCAGAGTTTATATATATGAGATATTTAGGCGAACATAAAAGAGTAATAACATTTCAGGTGTTAAATTTGTTTCACAGCTCGTGCGAAATAAAATAATCATAAAGAAGTCAGAAAGACGCTCTTGCTTTAACTTTATGCCTCTTTTACGGTCACATTTTATTCTTTCCAGGGATTTCCACTTCCGGAAAATTCGATATTAGCTTATATTTTCGGAGACAACTGCCTCAAATTACCTAAAGATTATTCTGCTTTTATTATTTTCTTAAGAAAAGTTGTTTAGGTAGCTTGAAAAATACTTTATATATGTTTTTGCAGAAAGAAAAAACAAAATCCTTTAAAATTATTCAGCTTTTCGATAATATTTTTAATCCTTGGAGTACTAAGATTTTACTCATCTCGACATTTTGCAGTTTTTAAAAATTTTAAATATGTTTGATAAATTTATTTTCTTTTAATTGTCTTATAAAAATCTCTTTCACTATTTTATCTGCTTAGTAAGTTTCGCACAAAAAAATATTTTGCTTATTCATGTGAATTGCGAATTGGGTTACATTGACTTCACCGTAGGCAGTCAGATTACAAATAAATTGTTTTTATCATTTATTACATTTTAAGAGAAAGAAAAATAATTCTTGACATCCTACCAAGTGTATTTTGTTCTGAGTACAGTATTATCGTAAAAGCGACTGTAGACCCCTTCTTCATTTCTTTAATTCACTGTTCTTGTATTCAGCTGTGTGTAAATTTTGCTATGCAATGAAATGAATCGTCGCATTGTATGAACATTTTAATTACTTTGATGGTTCTTAAATTAACTATAGGGCCAGCTCTTTTTCAATCTTAGACATTTAAGCAATGTTTTGATCTAACTAGTTCGAGAGTAAGTTGAAATATATGCTGTTCACAGAAATATTGTTAATGTTTTACTTCGCAATTATATACTTGAATGAAAAGGAAGACATGGTATATTATAATGTTTATTTTTGTTTAATTTATAGGTAAGTTTTATTACAAATCTATGAAGCTACCTTTTGCAGCTGTTTGGGAAAATGTAATTCTAGATAATAATAGTATTATTTCAATAATCATCACTTTCAGACTGTAAAGCTACGCTCCATTTAAAGTACATTTATCTATAGATATATATATATTGTGTGAGAGTTGGTATGTGATCTGTTACAGGTGGTAACACTAGTTTCACCAAAGTGGTGTTTTTTTCTTTTCCCTTATGTCGGGATGCGGTTGGTATTCCCGTGGTTAGCTATCGGCCTGCTTTCGGCATGGTGTTCCGCCGATACCGGACCAGATCTCAATCCTATGAATCGGCCCGCATTCTAGTAGCTCATTAAAAAAAGAAGAAAAAATACGGAGCTGTTAGTAGCAAGGGGCTTTCGGCCGGTTATTTACCGAGAGGCTTGTGTTTTCTGGGTAGAAAGGATAATTCCAATGAAAATCAAAGCTGAGTTAAAAATATAATACACATCCTGAATTACTGATAAGTTTATTCTTTACATTTTACAAAATATATAATTATCCCATAGGAATAACAAACAAATGTATAACTCAGTAACATTAAATCTAATAATTTCAAAATGCATGCGAAATTTTAAAGATATTAATTCAGAGTTGACGAATTTGTGCCATATTTCAATTTGAATTAAAATTAATACTGACAGAATTTTAAAAAATATTGTTACTTAAAACTGCCAATTATCTACAAGAGGAATATGGATCCGGATGCACGGGTTCCTTCTGTGGGTGTCTTTCAAAGAGAACCTAATCGGTATTTACTCAATAAATAAATAAATAAATAAATAACTCAAAATTTCGAATGATTAGGCCGATGTTCTCGACTGAGTTTGAACACAGCACTTCTCATCTACTAGGTTTGAAATACGAGCCATCTCTCGACCATTATTCGGTCCAAATTAGGTTGGTTGATTGCGAATATGACGGCCAATTATCAACATGGGGGATATAGGCCCTATGATGGAAACCTCCGTGGGTGTATTTCTAAGGGAATTTAACCCTTATTTTCCCAAGAAAATTCCAAACAGTTAGGCCGACGGCTGCGATTGGATTCGAGCCCAGCAGTTGCGGTCTAGAGAACAGTTCAGAGGGAATTTGAAACATAATGCGAAAATAAATAATGTTTAAAAAATAGCAGATATCAGTAAAAAATTTTGAGATAAATAACATTTGATCCTGAATTGTTTATAAGTTTATTCTTTACATTTTAAGTAAAATATAATTATCCCATAGGAATAAAACTCAAATGTATAACTCAGTAACATTAAATCTAATTATTTCAAAATATTGCCAAAACTTCAAGATATTAATTCAGACTAGTAGACTTTTATACCATATTTCAATTTATGTTATAAAGAACACTGACAGAATTTTAAAATATAGTGTTATTTATAACGGCCAATTATCTACACGAGGAATATAGGTCCGGATGGAGGGGCTCTCTTTGTTGGTTTTTCTAAGAGAACTTAATCGGTATTTACATGATAATTCAAAGATTAAAAAACACTCAAAATTCCGAACGATTATACCGACGGGCACGACTGAGTTTGAACCCAATACTTTTTATCAATTATGTTTTAAATACGAGCCTCTCTAATACTATTGGGTCCAAATTTCATTGGCTGCTTTTTTTTATGACGGCCAATTATCAACACGGGGGATATAGGCTCTAAGGAGTGGGTTCCCTTGGTAGGTGTCTTTCTAAAGGCCGACGGCCACGATTGGGTTCGATCCCATCACCCTCCATCTACAGTGCCGTTTAAAGGGCAAAACCTTTTAGCCAAAGCTGGGGCGGTTCCAAATTTGACATGTAATACGAAAATACGAAATGTTTACAGAAATAACAAATATTCGTGAAATAATTTGAGGTAAATAGCATTTGACGTATCGTTGCTATGTACAAGTGAACAGTAATGTTATATTTTATAACATTCAATAATGACGAACATTAAAAAAATATAATATATAATATGATATTTTGATCATCACTCTGAATTTTGAGGTAATTTGAAATGTAAGATGCACAATGATTTCGATCAAACAGCAATTTCCCAATCAAAAATATATTACTTCCATTTGATTCTGCATTCCTAAACTGAATGATATTATAAATACGAAAATTAGTTTGAAAGTTGGGCTAAACTTGATTTGAATATTTATTGACCTATTTTTAAAATTTTTTTATTATTTTTTTATTCCTTAAAAAATTCAGCGAGTATTGCCTCGAGTACTAAAATGAGATTAACGTATTGTTTTATCAATATTGTTCCAGTTTTATAAGAATAAAAGTTATAAAAAGCACATAAAGTAATATTCAATTTTAAGTGAGCTTTAAACTTTGTTTGGACTTGTAGTTTTAAACTGAAAAATATTGACATTTATTGAATTATATTTTTAAAATGTATTTCAAATTTGGAAAATATTTTACTCTAAACCTTTCTGATACTCTATATTAAAATTATGCTTTCGAAATGTCAACATACAGCACACAAATTTCGTATAAAAGTGTTAAAGGTATTTCATTACAGTGCACTATTTTGCAAATTAACTTTAGTACATTAATATAAATTCTGATGCCATTTTAATCTGTCAGAAAATACACGCTAACACCAGTAAAATTAAATCCTTAAATCCTTTCACAAACTTATATCCCTCCGATCTCGCTTCAGAGACTGGAGACCATTATTTAGAGCAGCATAGAATTTCGGGTATTATTTCTACGATTAATGAAGCAAGATATTAATTTCTAAATGTAACGAAAACTTATTAGTATATCATAATAACAGACAACATTAAAATAATAGCATGACATAAGATAATAACATTACATAAAAACATTAAGATAAAGAAAACTTTATTATCTTATCTTTTGAAAAAAATTATACATTTATTACTCACCCATCATACGTAGTATAACTTAAGTCTTGCAATCGGTAAATCTTGTAATCGTTTTGAAAATCGAAAAAAAATTGACGAATTTACACGTCTCTGATACTGGAGATTCCGAAAAACATATTTTTAGAAAAAAAAAATGCCCTCCGTTCGTTTGTCTGTCTGTGTGTCTGTAAACACTCTATCTCCCAATTGAGGTAGAGACTTGAAATTTTGTATGTATTTAGTATGTAAGAATAGGGCGAAGCCTGTTTAATATCAGTAACCTCGCTTATCCGGAATTATTCTTTCGGACTCTCGAAAAATTCATTCTGATGAAAAGCATACAAAAGTTTCCGATATTTTTTTATTTTAAAGATTGGACGTAAAAGGCAATAAAATAACACAAATTTTGCAGAAAGAACGAAATCGATCGGATTATTGGTTGTCGATATTCGCGATCCTGTTTTTCACATTCTTCGATTTTTCATGACCCTGTAATTCATTCAAATTTCAATTCAACGGTATATTTTGATTGGAAATGAGACGCTTAATCCGGCTCAGTAAATTATTAGTTAATATGATTATTATATTTGGAGTTATAAGGATATTTTATTTACGCACTGTTTAAGTAATTTGGCGTTGTAAATAATTTGTCGAAGTTGGCTCATCAGACATTCATTAATAGAGCATTACTACGTGTTAAAAATATTTAAATAAACGTTTACATTTTTAAGCTATTGCATAGCTTTTATCACGGGCTTTGAGCGCGGCGACAAAATCCAAAAATTCCGTAACGCGAAAAATCCTAACACATCGGTAACGAAAAAACCTAACACTCGGCTTACGTCGTTTCAGCTCGGCAGACTTCGGCATGGTATCCTTCGGTAGACTTCGGTAGACATTGACGCGGTATTTTTCAGATATTTAGAGGATATCAAATCTCAAACTTATGTTTCTTATTTCAGTTACCATAAATCTATAGTTTCAATGATAAAAATTCCTGATAGAATGTGTATAGAAAAAAATCGTCTTAAGATAAAACAAGGTAGGATAATGTAGCTTTTGGTCATTGGAGACCCGCCCAACGGTGAGGATCGAAAAATATAAAATGCTTATAACTCGCGATCTAATTTTCGTTGCGCGGCCAAATTTTGTTTGGTAATTTATTATGAGACAGTGTTAATTTTTGGTGACAAGAGACCCCCCACGGAGAGGGTCGAAAAATTTAAAATGCGTGAAACTCGCGATCTAATTTTCGTAGCTCGGCAATACTTTGTTTGGTAATTTATTATGAGACAGTTTTAATTTTTGGTGACAGGAGACCCCCCCCCCGTGAGGGTCCAAAAATTTTAAATGCTTATAACTCGCAATCTAATTTTCGTATCGCGGCCAAATTTTATTTGGTAATTTATTGTAAGAGAGTGTTAATTTTTGGTGACAGGAGACCTCCCACGGTGAGGGTCGAAAAATTTAAAATGCTTATAACTCGCAATCAATTTTCGTAGCGCAGCCAAATTTTGTTTGGTAATTTATTATGAGACAGTGTTACTGTTTGTGAGAGGACACCCCCCACGGTGAGGGTCGAAAAATTTAAAATGCTTATAACTCGTGATCAATTTTCGTAGCGCGGCCAAATTTTGTTTGGTAATTTATTATGAGACAGTGTTAATTTTTCATGACAGGAGACCCCCCACGGTGAGGGTCGAAAAATTTAAAATGCTTATAACTCGTGATCAAATTACGTAACGCGGCCAAATTTTGTTTAATGATTTATTATGAAACAGTGTTAAATTTTGGTGACAGGAGATCCCCCCCCCCCCCCCCACGGTGAGGGTCAAAAACTTAAAAAGCATGTAACTCATGATCTAGCTTTCGTAGCGCGGCCATATTTTATTAGGTAATATATTATGAGAAAGTGTTAATTTTTGGTGACAGGAGACAACCCACGGTGAGGGTCGAAAAATTTAAAAGTTTATAACTCGCGATCAATTTTAGTAGCGCGGCCAAATTTTGTTTGCTAATTTATTTTGAGACAGTGTTAATTTTTGGTGACAGGAGATCTTCATGGTGAGGGTTGAAAAATTTAAAATGCTTATAACTCGCGATCTTATTTTCGTAGTGCGGCCAAATTTTGTTTGGTAATTTATTATGACACAGTGTTACTTTTGGTGACGGGAGACCCCCCACGGTGAGGGTCGAAAAATTTAAAATGCTTATAACTCGCGATCTAATTTTCGTATCGCGACCAAATTTTGTTTAATGATTTATTATGAAACAGTGTTAAATTTTGGTGACAGGAGACCTCCCACGGTGAGGGTCGAAAAATTTAAAATGCTTATAACTCGCGATCAATTTTCGTATAGCGGCCAAATTTTGTTTGATAATTTATTATGAGACAGTGTTACTTTTGGTGACAGGAGAACTCCACGGTCAGGGTCGAAAAATTTAAAATGCTTATAACTCGCGATCTAATTTTCGTATCGCGGCCAAATTTTGTTTGGTAATTTATTATGAGAGAGTGTTAATTTTTGGTGACAGGAGACCTCCCACGGTGAGGGTCGGAAAATTTAAAATGCTTATAACTCGCGATCAATTTTCGTAGCGCGGCCAAATTTTGTTTAATGATTTATTATGAAAGAGAGTTAAATTTTGATAACAGGAGAACCCCCACGGAGAGGGTCGAAAAAGTTAAAATGCTTGTAACTCGTGATCTAAGTTTCGTAGCGCGGCCATATTTTGTTCGGTAGTTTATTATGAGAGAGTGTTAATTTTTCATGACAGGAGACCCCCCCACGGTGAGGGTCTAAACATTTAAAATGTTTATAACTCGCGATCAATTTTTGTAGCTCGGCCAAATTTTGTTTGGTAATTTATTATGAGACAGTGTTAATTTTTGGTGACAGGAGATCCCCCATGGTGAGGGTTAAAAAATTAAAAATGCATATAACTCGCGATCTTATTTTCGTAGTGCGGCCAAATTTTGTTTGGTAATTTATTATGAGACAGTGTTACTTTTGGTGACGGGAGACCCCCCACGGTGAGGGTCGAAAAATTTAAAATGCTTATAACTCATGATCAAATTACGTAACGCGGCCAAATTTTGTTTAATGATTTATTATGAAACAGTGTTAAATTTTGGTGACAGGAGATCCCCCCCCCCCCCACGGTGAGGGTCAAAAACTTAAAAAGCATGTAACTCATGATCTAGCTTTCGTAGCGCGGCCATATTTTATTAGGTAATATATTATGAGAAAGTGTTAATTTTTGGTGACAGGAGACAACCCACGGTGAGGGTCGAAAAATTTAAAAGTTTATAACTCGCGATCAATTTTAGTAGCGCGGCCAAATTTTGTTTGCTAATTTATTTTGAGACAGTGTTAATTTTTGGTGACAGGAGATCCCCCATGGTGAGGGTTGAAAAATTTAAAATGCTTATAACTCGCGATCTTATTTTCGTAGTGCGGCCAAATTTTGTTTGGTAATTTATTATGACACAGTGTTACTTTTGGTGACGGGAGACCCCCCCACGGTGAGGGTCGAAAAATTTAAAATGCTTATAACTCGCGATCTAATTTTCGTATCGCGACCAAATTTTGTTTGGTAATTTATTATGAGAGAGTGTTAATTTTTCATGACAGGAGACCCCCCCACGGTGAGGGTCGAAACATTTAAAATGTTTATAACTCGCGATCAATTTTTGTAGCTCGGCCAAATTTTGTTTGGTAATTTATTATGAGACAGTGTTAATTTTTGGTGACAGGAGATCCCCCATGGTGAGGGTTAAAAAATTAAAAATGCATATAACTCGCGATCTTATTTTCGTAGTGCGGCCAAATTTTGTTTGGTAATTTATTATGAGACAGTGTTACTTTTGGTGACGGGAGACCCCCCACGGTGAGGGTCGAAAAATTTAAAATGCTTATAACTCATGATCAAATTACGTAACGCGGCCAAATTTTGTTTAATGATTTATTATGAAACAGTGTTAAATTTTGGTGACAGGAGATCCCCCCCCCCCCCCCACGGTGAGGGTCAAAAACTTAAAAAGCATGTAACTCATGATCTAGCTTTCGTAGCGCGGCCATATTTTATTAGGTAATATATTATGAGAAAGTGTTAATTTTTGGTGACAGGAGACAACCCACGGTGAGGGTCGAAAAATTTAAAAGTTTATAACTCGCGATCAATTTTAGTAGCGCGGCCAAATTTTGTTTGCTAATTTATTTTGAGACAGTGTTAATTTTTGGTGACAGGAGATCCCCCATGGTGAGGGTTGAAAAATTTAAAATGCTTATAACTCGCGATCTTATTTTCGTAGTGCGGCCAAATTTTGTTTGGTAATTTATTATGACACAGTGTTACTTTTGGTGACGGGAGACCCCCCCACGGTGAGGGTCGAAAAATTTAAAATGCTTATAACTCGCGATCTAATTTTCGTATCGCGACCAAATTTTGTTTAATGATTTATTATGAAACAGTGTTAAATTTTGGTGACAGGAGACCTCCCACGGTGAGGGTCGAAAAATTTAAAATGCTTATAACTCGCGATCTAATTTTCGTATCGCGGCCAAATTTTGTTTGGTAATTTATTATGAGAGAGTGTTAATTTTTGGTGACAGGAGACCTCCCACGGTGAGGGTCGGAAAATTTAAAATGCTTATAACTCGCGATCAATTTTCGTAGCGCGGCCAAATTTTGTTTAATGATTTATTATGAAAGAGAGTTAAATTTTGATAACAGGAGAACCCCCACGGAGAGGGTCGAAAAAGTTAAAATGCTTGTAACTCGTGATCTAAGTTTTGTAGCGCGGCCATATTTTGTTCGGTAGTTTATTATGAGAGAGTGTTAATTTTTCATGACAGGAGACCCCCCACGGTGAGGGTCGAAACATTTAAAATGTTTATAACTCGCGATCAATTTTTGTAGCTCGGCCAAATTTTGTTTGGTAATTTATTATGAGACAGTGTTAATTTTTGGTGACAGGAGATCCCCCATGGTGAGGGTTAAAAAATTAAAAATGCATATAACTCGCGATCATATTTTCGCAGTGCGGCCAAATTTTGTTTGGTAATTTATTATGAGACAGTGTTACTTTTGGTGACGGGAGACCCCCCACGGTGAGGGTCGAAAAATTTAAAATGCTTATAACTCGCGATCTAATTTTCGTAGCGCGGCCAAATTTTGTTTGGTAATTTATTATGAGACAGTGTTACTTTTGGTGACAGGAGACTCCCACGGTGAGGGTCGAAAAATTTAAAATGCTTATAACTCGCGATCTAATTTTCGTATCGCGGCCAAATTTTGTTTGGTAATTTATTATGAGAGAGTGTTAATTTTTGGTGACAGAAGACCCCCCCACGGTGAGGGTCGAAAAATTTAAAATGCTTATAACTCGCGATCAATTTTCGCAGCGCGGCCAAATTTTGTTTATTGATTTATTATGAAACAGTGTTAAATTTTGGTGACAGGAGACCCCCCACGGTGAGGGTCGAAAAAGATAAAATGCATATAACTCGTGATCTAATTTTCGTAGCGCGGCCAAATTTTCTTTGTTTAATTTATTATGAGACAGTGTTACTTTTGGTGACAGGAGATCCCCCCCCCCCCCGGTGAGGGTCGAAAAATTTGAAATGCTTATAATACGCGATCTAATTTTCGTAGGGCGGCCAAATTGTGTTTGGTAATTTATAATGAGACAATGTTAATTTTAGTGACAGGAGATCTCCATGGTGAGGGTCGAAAAATTTAAAATGCTTATAACTCGCGATCTAATTTTCGTAGCGCGGCCAAATTTTGTTTGATAATTAATTATAAGACAGTGTTACTTCTGGTGACAGGAGACCGCCCACCGTGAGGGTCGAAAAATTTAAAATGCTTATAACTCGCGATCTCGTATCGCGGCCAAATTTTGTTTGGTAATTTATTATGAGAGAGTGTTAATTTTTGGTGACAGGAGACCCGCACGGTGAGGGTCGAAAAATTTAAAATGCTTATAGCTCGCGATCAATTTTCATAGCGCGGACAAATGTTGTTTGGTAATTTATTATGAGACAGTTTTAATTTTTGGTGACAGCAGACCCCCCCACGGTGAGGTTCGCAAAATTTAAAATGCTTATCACTCGCGATCTAATTTTCGTAGCGCGGCCAAATTTTGTTTGATAATTGATTATAAGACAGTGTTACTTTTTGTGACAGGAGACCGCCCACCGTGAGGGTCGAAAAATTTAAAATGCTTATAACTCGCGATCTCGTATCGCGGCCAAATTTTGTTTGGTAATTTATTATGAGAGAGTGTTAATTTTTGGTGACAGGAGACCCCCACGGTGAGGGTCGAAAAATTTAAAATGCTTATAACTCGCGATCAATTTTCATAGCGCGGACAAATGTTGTTTGGTAATTTATTATGAGACAGTTTTAATTTTTGGTGACAGCAGACCCCCCACGGTGAGGGTCGCAAAATTTAAAATGCTTATCACTCGCGATCTAATTTTCGTAGTACCGCCAAATTTTGTTTGGTAATTTATTAAGGTATTGCATAGCTTTTATCGCGGGCTTTGAGCGCGGAGGAAGAATCTAGAAATTCCGTAACGAGAAAAAAACCTAACACTCCGGCTATCGTCGCTTGAGTTTGGCAGACTTCGGCACGGTATCCTTCTGTAGACTTCGGCAGACATTAAAGCGCTATTTTTCAGATATTTTGAGAATATCAAGTCTCAAACTTATGTTTTTTTATTCAGCTACCATAAACGTATAGTTTCAATGATAAAAATTCCTGATTAACCTACATGTATTGTAAGATAATAAAAATATTTTAAACGGTATTAATTTCTCATTTATTCAATAAAAGAAAAAGAAATGTTTTGTTATCGGTCATCACGCTCAAAAAGTATAACTTGAATTAGTATCAAAGACAAAAAAACTGCATAAATAAAAAGTAAATAAATAATTATGATTGCATAAGTTGATAAAAAATGCTATGCAATAGCTTTACCGCGGCAGTCCCCGAGTGCCACACATCTTTTTTTTTTTTTTTTTTTTTGATTTGCGATGCATTTTGTAAACAGCTTACACGTTTTATTTTCAGATTTTATATTTTGCATATCCATGATGGGTAAGTATTACGATGTCACGCCAATGGCTAGTTTTTAATATGTTATCTTTGTTTCATTAAAAAAAAAAAAAAAAAAAAAAAAAAAAAAGCAGGAATTTTTGGATTTTTTTGAAATTCTGACATATTAAAAACTTTAATCGCTGGGTAAAATAACAACTTTCTGTTTTGTATTTATTTTCATTCAAAGTATAATTTGAAACATTGTTGAAACAATTATTTTATAGAAAAACAAAATGCGGACTATTCAGTAGTAAAATTTTCTATAAAAAAAAAAGTTATATAAAGTTATTGAAAATGGCTTTCACCTTTTTCCTGTAATTTTTGGTCTGCTCCCTGATCAAAAGACTTCAAAGATTCACCCTTAGGGCACGAAAGGCTGTAGTTTGCTAAGTTAACCCTTTCGGATACGAATTTTTTTTCATTTTTTAGAAAAAAAAAATATTTTTACGTTAACAACATCAATACTAACTATACAAATAGATTAATTAGCGTAACGAATATTTCACTTCTGAAAGATAACGAATGTCATTGTTTTGTGTACTATTTAATTCATACCCATATGACACTAGGCTAAGGAGGAATTTTTGGACACGTTTAGAAAATATTGTATTTCAATAAGGTTTAACTTATATTACAACTTTCTAAAACTTTTTGTTCTTTATTATACGCTATTCTTTCAGGAAAGTAACTTTTATTTTAAATTTCAAGAGTTAAACATATGTTTAAAATAAAAGAATCGCAAATGGTGCAAAAAGAAATAAGCAAATAATAATTATTTTTGTTATTATTATTAAATGCCTAAACATGAATGAAGTCATGTAGTAAATGCATAGACATGTACTAACATAATTATTTTTAAATAGTAGCAAAAGTATTTCTTAAAACAAAATAATACTCCATTAACCCCTTAACGCGCAGTGTTGCCGGGTCGGCAACACCTAAAGTTCCCCCTTTTTAGAGACACAAAAACTCCGTAAATATTTCAGAAACTACTCTAATGGCTACTTTAAATCTTTCTTATGAGTTCTAGATGGCAGCACCACAGAGATCAAACTGTACTGTTTTTAAATAATAGGTAAAATGTTTTACTGTAATACGCGCTTCACAGCAATGCTCTTCTCACTACGCTTATCAATGCTTTACTTATGGGAGGTTAACTCTTCGGCAACAGCTGTATAATTAAAATGGTTAGTGCAATCTTTACAAAACAATACCTGTGTACTCCTCTAGGCCTAAATAGATTGCCTAATTATTTTCTTCTTTAAATTCCAACTTTAAAGAGTAGTGCGCCGGAAAGGGTTAAAATACATGTACTATTAATAGTACACCAGACTCGAAAGAGTTAAAAGTCAAGAAAAACAACTCGGAAATTGCACGTCAAACGTAGCAAATCAGATACGTTCGTACTATAACAAAGTTTTAAAAATATTCAGAATTGGTGTAAGAGTATACAATACTTCGGATACAGTATTATATGCGAAATCTTCTGTATGTCCCTGTAAATACTAACTGCTTCCTATTATACAGAAAGTAGCTTCTAGTAGACCGCAGCAAAGTATATTAATTTCATAAAATGTGAAATAGTTTAAAATATTTAAAACGCACTCCAAACAATCTTTCCTCTAATAGCATTATGTAATGGAATATATTTTTGCGGCCTGTAAATTAATAACAAATATTTTTGCAATATGGCGCCAAAAATTTGTGGGCGCTCTATCTCAAGAACACCAAAGATTGTTCAGAATGTATATTTCGTTTATATTTGATAGATGCATATGAATTTCATTAATTTCGAAAAAGGGTAAAATCATTAAAACGCACTTTAAGCCCATTAAAAGTCACTTGACTGTCCCTGTAGTTAAACTATGCATTCGAGTTTCACAAAACTTGAAATAACTCTACAAATTGTGAAACAATTATGTATTTTAAATTTCAAACGATTCGATTGTGTAGTTTTTGCGTCGTTATATGCATACTGACTGAAAGACGACTATAGGTTTTACGTATTTACATAATTTCAAACGCACCTAAAAATGAAGAAAGTCGCAGGCAAACACACCTATTTTGTATCGTAGTAAAATTATTTCGGAATTGTTATTATATTATATTACATTTGATCTTGTTTTCTAAAACAATGAATGAGCTAGTACGCTAGTAGCAACTAAGAAGCTTAGTTGATGTTGCAAAATAATTTACAAAACATTGAGTAAAATTTAAAGTAGTACTAAAACGCCTGAGGTGTGAAATTCATTTCATATTTAATGGGGAAGGCTGAAAAGTCAGGCGAGAAAAAGCGGACGTATAGCTCTGAGTTTATGACTTTTTTATGAGAAGATTTTACATCTTTCACAAGCTTTCATTTTACTTAGAACATGTTATTATTATAAATTTCATGCAATCGCCTCTAGCAAAATGTTAGTCGTGATAAATATTCTTTTGTGTTTCTTTAAAAACGTACATCCATTAAACAAACAAAAAATGCTTATTATATTAAATGAATTCTTACTGAAATTTTGAAAAATATCCCAGCATATACTTTACTGGCAAAAGCCTAAATGAAACATAGTGTGAAATACGGTAATTCAGGCAATTCACAATTTAGTAAATATGTAAAAAAAAAAGCATGGGAAAAATTGCAAGAATATAATTATCTTAGCTACTACAAACTACAAATTCGGAACAGATTAACAATTTAATCTTAAATTTTGAATTTTTTGAAAAAAAATCTCGTGATGTGTTTATTTATCGATAATTTATCAGTAATGAAAAATTGGGGTAGAAATGGAGGCTATTGATATCACTAATTTTTACTTTCTTCTATCTTTACAAGAAGAAAGTATTGGATTCATGAAAATTGTCGACTTCCGGTTTTCGACGGATTTATACGTTTTAGAAGGTCCTGAACACGTTTTGACTTTTTATAGAAAATGTCTGTCTGTGAGTCTGTCAGTCTGTCTGTGAGTCTGTCTGTATGTGACAAAAAATTTGTGGGCGCTCTATCTCAAGAACTAATGCTCGAAATTTCATAAAATTTTATATTCAGTTAGACCTTGATATGAATTAGTGCCTATTGGTTTTTGGTGAAAATTGGCCAGCAGGTGGCGCTGCTATACTACGTTTTTCATGATTTTCAAGATTGCTATATCTCAAGAACTAATGTACAGAATTTCACCAAATTTCAGATTCTGTGAGACCTTGATTTACTTAGACGCTGATTAAGTTTTGGTGTAAATTGGCCAGCAGGTGGCGCTGCTATGCCATGTTTTTCATGATAGCTATATCTCAAGAACTAATGCACAGAATTTCACCAAACTTCAGATTCCGCGATACCTTGAGATACATAGCCGCTGATAAGGTTTTGGTGTGAACTGCCCTATAGGTGGCGCTGCTATGCTACATTTTGCACGATTTTTGCGATAGCTATATCTCAAGGACTAATGCAGAGAACTTCATCAAATTTTAGATTCTGTTACACTAGATATACTAATATATAACATACTTAGACGCTGATTACATTTTGGTATTAACCTTGCAACAGGTGGTGCAGCTATGCTGCATTTTGCACGATTTTTCCGATAGCTATATCTCAACAACCAACGCACAGAATTTCATCAAACTTCAGATTTTGTTACAAAATGCCATATAACATAATTACACGGTGATTACGTTTTGTTATAAATCCTTCAACTGATGGTGCTGCTGTGCTATATTTTACATGGTTTTTTTTCAACTAGCTATATCACAAGAACTAATGCACAGAATTTCATCAAACTTCAGATTCTTTTACACCATAACATAATTAGACGCTTTTTTATGTTTTGGCATAAATTGTCCAAGATATGGTGTTGCTGTGCTACGTTTTGCAAATTTTTTGTTATAACTATAGCTCAAGAACAAATAGACGAAATTTCAGTCACATTTCATCAAATTTCAGATTCTGTTAGGTCTTGACATAAGTAGATGCTTATTAGGTTTTAGTATAAATTACCCAACATGAGGCACTACTAAGTTTATTTTCTCAGAATATTAATTAAATTTTGCGTTTTAGACTTTTCGGATGCCAGAATCTTAGTAGTCTAAGTCAAATGTTCGAGGAAATTCGATAGTGGGTAATTTTGGGGTCACCACTTTTTTTTTTTTTTTAATATTAAAATCTGCTTATGAGATAGAGGAAAGTTTTGGGATTGACACATCCAACTAGTTTATTGTATTCTCCAACTTAAAAAAAAAATTCGAAAATTTTGTCATTTGATAAGCTAAAAAATACCTAAATAAGCTGAATAATAAATACAGAGTTTTAAAATATTTAGGTGAACATAAAAGAGTAATAACATTCCAGGTGTTAAATTTGTTTCACATCTCGTGCGAAACAAAAATTATCATAAAGAAGTCAGAAAGACACTCTTGCTTCAAATTTATGCGTCTTTTATGGGTCACATTTTATTCTTTCTTGGGATTTCCACTTCCGGAAAATTCGATATTACCTTAAATTTTCGAAGTCAACTCTCTCAAATTACCTTAAGATTATTCTGCTTTTATTATTTTCTTAAGAAACGTTATTTGGGTAGCTTGGAAAATACTTTAAATATAATTTTGCAAAAGAAAAAAAAATTAAAATTATTTTCTGCATTTTAGTAATATTTTTAGCCAACGGAGTTCTAGGAATAGTGGGTCATTTTTAACCATCTCAACATTTTGCA
Organism: Maratus speculifer; assembly: GCA_964019185.1. Taxonomy (NCBI): domain Eukaryota; kingdom Metazoa; phylum Arthropoda; class Arachnida; order Araneae; family Salticidae; genus Maratus; species Maratus speculifer. The sequence goes on along the minus strand of OZ025291.1, from coordinate 304,447,365 downwards.
GTTTTTTCTCATTTAATGTTTGCTAAAATTAGCTGTTATTACACTATATTATATTTGATCTAGTTCTCTAAAAGTGTGAATGAGCTAGTACGCTTGTAGCAACTAAGAAGCGTAGTTGATGCGGCAAAGTAAAAGTAATTCACAAAACTTTGATCAAAATTTAAAGTAGTACTAAAACACCTGAGGTGTGAAATTCATTTCATATTTAATGGGGAAGGCTGAAAAGTCAGGCGAGAAAAAGCGACGTATAGCTCTGAGTTTATGACTTTTTTTATGAGATTTTACACCTTTCACAAGCTTTCAATTTCCTTACAACATGTTATCATTATAAATTTCAAGCAGTCGCTTCTAGCGAAATGTTAGTCGTTTTAAATATTCTTTTGTGTTTCTTTAACAATGTACTTCCATTTACCAAAGACAAAATGCTTATTATATTAAATGAATTCTTACTGGAATTTCAAAAAATATCCCAGCCTATATTTTACGGCAAAAGCGTAAATGAAACATAGAGTGAAATATCATAACTCAGGCAATTCACAATTTAGTAAACATTAAAAAAAATCATTATAAAATTGCAAGATTGTAATTATCTTAGCTACTGTAAAATATAGAAAAAGTTTAACAGATTGGCAAAAATTTAAACCGATGGTAAAATTTTGTATATGCGAAATTCATTTCGTCGTTGATGCGAAAAATTGAACAGTCACACGGTCTGGTTTTACTTTGAATTTATAAGATTTATGTGAAGGAGAATTTACCATTTCATAACTTTAAATTTTCTAAAGTGGAGTTATTACGTTAAATTTCACGCAATCACTATCATTGTATTAAAAATAATGTTTTTTTTTTTACTAAATAACGTGCTTACATTTATCTAAAAAAGAATTTTTTTTTAAATTTTCAACACACTTGAAAATTATTTACGATCTGAGTTTGTTTGTACGCCAGTATCTAATCACCTGCCTGTTCGTTTTTCCGTGCTAAAACTCGTGTAATTATACTCGAATTGACATATAATTGATAGATGTTATTGAAGTTCAGCATTAGTATGTTCAGTATTAAAAATAAAGGAGTACTATACACACTTTATTTACAGGGGCACTCAAAAACATTCACGTGTATAAAAGTCTATGAGAAAATGTCATTTGGATTATATTTTAGTAAAGTTACGACATTTTAAATGCAATGAAATTTATGTATAGTATTAATTTGCACCAAAAATTGTTTATTATCAATTATGTCACCTTTAAAATTTACAATAGACTTACAGGAAAACTCAAAAGAATTTTGATGCATTATGATCTTGCAAGAAAAATCCTTTGTGACGTATTTCAGTGATGTTCTTTTGCAACACATGTTATAAAATTCATATGAATTTCCGAGGCACATTAATACGTGTTTTTAAAGAAAATGACGATGCTAAACATTTATCATTGATTTCTAGGATCTCACAGAAGATATTGTTTTTATAATGATCTTGAGGGAAACATTTTTGCAGGATATTATTCCAATTATGTTGCACTGTTTCAAATATAATGAAATTGATATATTAATTGGTATACTAAATTTTCAAGAATATAATTGCTGTAGCATACGATGTGGATTACAGTATCATTCTTTTACATGGGCACATAAAATATGTTGGATACAAGAGTGTGATGTTGTCTATTAGACATAATTGTTGAAAGTGAATTTTCATTTATTGTATACGTTTTTAAATTTAATAAATTCTATAAACTATATACAGGGCTACATATAAGTATTCGAATATGTTACTGAGAAAGAACGTGAATTTCTTAAAGGTGTTTTTTTTTATTTAAGTTAATAATTTTCAATTTAAACTACATATAGTATATGAAGAGAAGCTTGTAGCATATATATAAAATTATAGTGCTCTGCAAAAAACTAGATAAATGGCTGTCTATGGATTCTAATTCCTTGAAGTTTATCTTCTGTAGTTTTAAACATGTTTTTAGCTGAATAAAGATTCAGACAATATGTAGAGCTTATATAAACATGTATGTATAATATACAGGACTTTATAAAAGAATTGAAGTGCGCTTTCGTCTAATAGTAGAAATCACTGAAGGTGATTATCAACCGATTTGATCATTTCTTTCTAAACTAACTGTTAGGATACTATGCAGAATCTGTATAAATCTATGTATCATAAACAATAATTTACAAAAGAACTAAGGTAGTTTTCCAGCCATGGATGATATATGTTAAAGTTTGGTTTTCAAATGTGTTATAGGAGAAGATGTTGTATAGTTTACCATGTTGCACATATGACCACCTAGGCTGTAGCACCATCTAGAAGCTTTTTATGAATTTAGGTACATTTAGTGCATAGTTTCTTCACTAGAGGACATATGTAACCATCTGTGAATTTTTCAAGTCAGGAAGGATTTTTATGAATAATAATAATCCATTTCCATCATAAAAATGTCAGTATTTTTTTGTTAATGTTTTGCCTAACAATATTTTATGTGCTATGTTTTTTTTTTTTTTTTTTTTTTTTTTTTTTTATAGAAATAATTTAATATGGTAGCAATATACTTTTTCAATATCATAGTGTTGTACCTCTGACAATGATCAGTTGTTCTTCCCTACACCATGTCAAAGTTACAACACTTTTAAATGATTTTCTAAAAGTTTCAACTTTTATGACTTATTTACTGCAACTTTCTGGGAATTAGTTAATGATATGATTCTTTTTTATTTCAGTTGCTCCTAAATAATAAAAAATAGGCACAGTAGGTTCATTCAACTCAGCTCAACGTGGAATCAGAAATTGTGCGGATCTGAACATTCTTTGTTGCCATTTTTAAGCAGTAATTTGGATGTGATAATGCAATCAAAATCATAATAAATACTTGTCATAAAATAACGTAAAATACTAAATTAAAATGATAAAAAGTAAGATATTTTTAAAAAATATATTAAATTATTAAAAATAAAGGATAAGTAAATAATTAATGCATTATTAAATATGCATATTAAAGAAGTGATTCAGATTTCTTTGAATAATTCAAAGAACTTTCCACATAAAAGTACTCTATTCATTCACATCAAAATCATAAAGTAAGGAAGTTTTATTTCACATTTAGTCAGTCTGAATAATCAAAAATGATTAATAAATCTTGATTACTAAATAAATAGTTTGTGTTTACCAGTGATATCAGCAATACCTTGTTTATTTTCATAAATATAGAACATAGCCGGATAAGCCTTGGAAGCATGCGTTTCAAACTTAAACTTGGATTTAAACTTAACTTAGAATTTAAAATTTAATTATTTTTAATGCAGCTTTTCGTTATATTAATTGCCTAGTCAAATGTACAAACACTCATGGTCAAAGGTACACCATGAGGTTTTACATTTGACCACTATTTTATTATTTTCAAAGATTGAAATTAAACATAATAAAAGTAAAACTAAAACCTTGAAAAAATTACAGATGATAAACAAGATGATACGATAAAACTTAAAAAAGGAATTTAATTTTAATCGTTACTTTCAGGTTTCATTTTAACCTATTTGTTGTTATTATACAGGTTCAATATACATTAAATTAATAAGATTTAGGCTGGGGCCAAATGAAATACCGTTATATCAGGGCTCGAAAAATCTACATGCCCGACATCAGTGTTGTTAGACGGCGACTTTTTAAAAATTCAGATTGGCACCACTTCTTTGGATTGGTAAAATTACGTTTCGTTTAATGACATATTAATCAGTAGGAATTTTATCCTTTAATAAAAGTGGTGCCAATCAAATTTTTAAAAAGTCGCCGTCTAACAACACTGATGTCGGGCATGTAGATTTTTCGAGCCCTGCGTTATATGTAGGTTTATCGCTATAGGCAGTATCATTGTATACTTTTTTATATAATTTCACTGTAGTTAAGCTAAGAAAAAATATTTTTTGCGAAGTGGTCAACGGTACAACACCTTACCCTATTTATCTTAAATATTTATTTAGATAGCTCCTAATAATTAAAACGAAGTTTTGTTAAAATAACCTGGAAGTGTTGGAAAATGCATTGTAATCTATGCAGAACGCATGATTTTTCTTCGTGTTATAAAATAAAGCAAGTTTTAAATTGAAACCTGAATATATTATCGTTTCGTATTTTAAAAAAAAGAAATGTAAGTAAATATTACAATAAAGTACGTTTAACTAGCTATGGTTGTGGTGTTTATTTTGGAGTGTGAGAAGACGAAGGGGAGAAAAACAAACTTGTTATTTTTGTTTCTACCCACAATAGGGCCAAATGGTGATCGTAAAATACTATAGTACATTGCATTGGTTGTAGGCCTGCAAACGACCCTAATTACCATCATTACTTCTTTAGAACAATAGAAATATCTTTATCCATGATGACATAAAATGTCAAACATAAAGTTAAAAAATATAAAATTGAAAAGGTAAAAAAGTTACCTGTCAAGTCCTTGGCTGTTGATGACAAATAAATCCAGACAATAGGCACAAGAAATTATTATGCAAACAAATTTTTGAAGAAAACTATTTTTATTTCATGAAGAACTTGTTTACTTTTTTCATGAATAAATATTTCTTCACATATTTATATTTTTTTTGACTCGTACATATTAATCTCTCTTTTCATAAAAAAACCATTTCATAACATATGCTAACCACAACAATTGCTATCTCCAAGCAATAAAAATTCTTTGTCATAATATATTTTAGATATCTCAACAGCATGTAATTATAAATTTTCTTATGACATAAAAGGAGAATATAATATTATTTCTTCTTAAAAAAAGAACAACTTTCATAATATGAACTTTCAAAAACAAAATATATTATACTTCATATTGCATAGATACAAACCAATATTTTCTTCATAACGCCCCTTGGGTATTCAAAAATTATATATATAAAATTGGGCAAAATAATGAAGTAAAAACTTTATGAAAATCAAATATCTTCACTTGATGAAAGAAAAATGTTCACCTCTTAAAGCACACGTTCTTCACCTCTGCTTGTTTTTTCAGAGGATTGAGAACTCATAAAAGCACAATTGAAGAATTGATCACATAAATATTTGACGAAAATTTTGGACGAAAAGATGAAGAATAAAACTATTTAGAATAAACATGTCGACAACCTTCTTTGGTTAAATATGGCATCAATAGAGCAACACATAAAAGGCTTCACGACGTCACCTCAATTAATACGCATATCCAAACAGAGTACACAACAAAAATACTTTCAGGATCCTTTCAAACAAAAGGTTTGCTCCTCGCTGCCTAACAGAAATCAACATCACTTTCCTAGATGCATTTTGAGGGCAGCACTTTTTCTTTGCCGCACTTAAAAATCAGCATCGTAATAATATCAACATAACAAAAAAAAACCCGTTCCATCCTTCGTTAACGGGGGAGCACCTCTGCCCCGAAATTACACTAAAAACTTTCAATCATGCGACTGCATCCATCACAGCAGGTGTCTATCGGCGCAACTGACGCAGGTGGCCGCGAGCCCAGGGGAAAAAGAGAAAGGGTTATTGTAAATGCAAAATACGCCAATTTGGCAGTGAGCAAAAGAGGGGGTGAGGAAAAAATAAGCCAAATTACAATATACAGTATGAAAAAATATGTAACTAATAAGAATAAAATTGATAACCATCTTAAGAAGGGAGGCCAAAGCCGGTGGCCATGTACCTAACGGCTTGAAATACGTCACCTGTGGAATTTAATTTGATAGGCTAGGGGTGTGTCCGAATAAACGGAAGTTCCACCCAAAAGAAATAGCGAGAATGTTCTCGAACAAATTTTAAACCGGAAGGAATGATTTCAAACAGGACTTTTCCGGCCTGGAACATTCGAAAGCTAAGTAAGAAAGAAAACATTACAGGCGACGATAAGAAAATAAGCGAAATCGAAATAAAATTTAAATTGAGAACATTAATAAAAAAGAGGTAATAGGAAGTAAAATGACTAATAAAAAATGAATTAAATTAAATATATGGGGGGGGTATGGAGTAACCACCACAATGGTAAATTTTGCTGCATTTAAATATAAACGAAAACCTATAAAAAATCGATAACCTGTATAATTCAAAACTCTTGCAAACCATAAAAAATAATTAAAGAATGTAATACCTTAAAGGGTTTCTAAAGCGTAACACATGTGTTTAGATGATGCGGAAAGCTGAAATCATTCCACTTGAAGTTTATTACTACTTTTGGGGAGATAATTTTAAACTTCACTCCCCCAGCGTCAATCACATGTTTAAAGCATTGAATAGATGATTGGGTTTCTTAACGAACATGCTTATATTTATCAATGAAAGTTAAGTAATTTAAGAAATATTTAATTAAAAAACTGCATCATAAAGCGCTTTTAAATTTTAATTAGCATAAAACTAAATGGCAATTGAAAAGAAAATGTATGTGCTTTTGAACTCATTGAAATATTCGTGGAGATCATAACTGAAGTAAAATAATAATCCCATAAAAACATATATGTAAAAGAATGCCAAGTTCGTTAACGATTTCGCTAATAAAAGAAGTGAGATCTAACTGGAAACCAAGTTCTTTCGAAGCTCCTTAAATCATAGCTCCTGTCATGCGTAATGTTCTTCGATTGCTTAAAATAATTTGTTACGTTACTTGCTATTCAATGGAGCTACTTGGCAAGTTCTCTACTTTCAAATTTCTCTATTTAGTTAATCATACCTTAAAATTAATCACTTCCTTAACTTATCAATATCTTAACTTCGATGCACTTATTCTAATATTTGATTGACTAGATCTTTTCCAATGACATACTAGACTAAATTATACTCAGACTCAAAAATGAAAGTTGGTGGCTGAAAACTGCCAAGTCCCTCTATTGAATTGCAAGTAACGTAACAAATCATTTTAAGAAATCGAAGAATATTACGCATGACAGGAGCTATGATTTAAGGAGTTTCGAAAGAACTTTGTTTCCAGTTAGATCTCACTTCTTTTATTAGCGAAATAGTTAACGAACTTGACATTCTTTCACATTTATGTTTTTGATGGGATATCATTATTTTTTGTCAAATAAGTAGGTTTATGTTTCCTTTTGGAAATAAATAGCTTAATATTAAATTACCTTTATTTAATATTAATCTTGCAACTTTTCCTGCATTTATGCACTGCTTTTTTTTTTTTTTTTTTTTTTTTTTTTTTTTTTTTTTTTTTTTTTTCTTTGCTATCATTTTCTATATTGCCTTGCACATTTGTAACGTATAGTGCATTGCTCATTCAGACATATTACAGGAATGTTTATGAAAAAATTCCATTCGTACTTAAAAATATAATATTAGGGCAGCTTATGTTACTATAAATCCCAATAATAAGGATATTTCTTTTACGCAATTCGGTACTACTTGATTATCCCGTCGACCAAAAAAGTTTGTCATCAACTTAAGTATATATCGCCAAATTAGTCACAAAAATTACTTGCTGAAAGTGATGCTAATTTGGCGCTATTTTTGGTATTTCGCCAAATTCCCATAGACTCCCACTGTAATCCCATAATTTATCCAATAAATTTGTTAGAGCAAGGTCTGTCACGATCATTTTGACATCATTATTTTTTAAATTGGTTCATTAACTTCCCAAGATTGTTTAAAAATCGTCATTTAGAAATTTTTTAAAACTCTTTTCGCGCGTTTTCACTCTTTTTAAATTTTGTATATGTTAACAAATATTTGTACTTATAATGACTTTATGTATAACGTAAGAAATATGTTCTTAGTCATCATTTATATCTTATAAGTAATTAACATGCCAATTTTTATGTTTCTAGGGTCTTCAACAACACAGACATCACATTTTTAGAACGTTTTTTTGCTTCTGAACCCCCTTTGGGTTAACTTCATTGACAAAAAATATAACCTGTGTTGGAGCAAGGACTGTCCGCATCATATTGATATCATTAATTTTAAGATCGGTTCGTTATTTGCTGAGATTGTTTAATGATCACAATTTAGAACATTTTTATAACGCTTTTTGTGCTTTTTCACCTCTTTTAAATTCCGTATTTTTTAGCAAATGCCGTTAGAGATCATTTATATCTTATAAGTTATTAACATGCCAAAATTCATGTTTCTAGGCCCTTCGGTAACACAAAAATCGCATTTTTGAACATTTTTGCTCTTGCACCCTTTTTTAGATTAGTGGCACTGACACAAGATGTAGCCTGTGTTTGAATCGGCGAATACCATCATTTTGGTATTATTACTTTTGTAATCGGCTCGGTAGTTTCAGAGATCAGCCTCGGTACTCGCCAAAGGTGATGCCAACTTGGCACTATTTCTGGTATTTCGCGTAATTCCCATAAACTTCCCATTCTAATCCAATAATTTATCTTTTAACCAACCATTAATGTTCAATGCGGTGATTTCTTATTTTTCTCTATTTATAAATCCAATAAGCTACCTCCACACCAAATTTCAACGTCCTAAGTCACCTGGAAGTACTCAAACATTTTGATGAGTGAGTCAGTGAGTCAGTGGTAACAATAATGATTTTCGATCGTCAAATTCTCATGAACGGTAAGAGATTTTTTTTTAATTTGTAGGATTTGGTAATTAGAAGATGGTCTTACATGACACAAAAAATTGCAAGTGTCTAGGTCAAATAGAATTTAAGTTATTGGGGGGTCAAAAGTGGCCCTAAATGATTCATGTACAGCTCATATTCAAAATATTAGAATAATTGAGAAAAAGTAATAAGAAAAAAATATTTGTCATTTATTTATTTTTTATACTAAGTAAATGCAATTAAATTTCTTATAAATTAAATCTGGAATGTTTAGATAAGATTTTAACATTTATAAAATATAAAATACAGCACAATAAATTAGGTATACAGCTTCCTTAAACACACCAGAATATTAGAATAAAATTTAGATTGGTTCAAAATATTAGAATATTTTATTTTACGCAACAATATTACCTTATGAATATGAAGTAAATGGTAGTTAATATTTTGTAGCATCCCCTTTAGCTTTCATAACAGCGTACAATCGATCTTGCATACTATATACAAGGTGTTTACAAACATTTCTATCAATATTAGCCCAAATAGACTTTATACGTGCCACTAACTCAGTTTTACTTGAAGGAGGATTTTCTTGAAGTTTTTCTTCATTATACACCATAAGTTTTCGATGGGATTAAGATCTGGTGAATTTGGTGGACAAGGAAGTACCTTAATGTTGCGTTGGCGGAACCAATTCTTAGTTGACACCGAGGTATGCGGGGACGCTAAATCTTGTTGAAAGATGAAATCATCTTCAAATAAATCTTCTGATGATGGAATCATGTAATATTCTAAAATTTCTTGATATATCAGAGAGTTAACCTTTTCGTAGACGATGCATAACTTTCCAGGTCCTTCTGCACTCATACAACCCCAAACCATGACACTAGCAGCAAATTTTACGGAACGTTTAAGGCATTCTTTATCAAATGCTTCTTGCTTCATTCTCCAAACTCGAATACCTTGATTACCATATGAAACACAAAACATACTTTCATCACTAAATAATATATTTTTCCAATCTTCATTGCTCCATAAACGTCTTGATTTACACCAATTCAATCTTATTCGCTTTTGTCTTGCAGTCATGAGAGGTTTTGTTTTCGGTACACGAGATTCAAATTTAAATTTATGGAGACGTCTTAATGTTGTCGATGTAGAAACTTCAACTCCTTCTTCTTTCCATTTTCGGTGCAAGAATCGCACACTTTTAAAACGGTTTTTCTTAACTATACGCTTCAGTTTCCTGTCATCTCTAGCAGATGTTTTTGGTTTTCGGCCACCATTTCGGCGGTTATTTTGAAATTTTCCAATTTTTGAATATTGTGTTAGTATTTTACTAACGCTCGATTGCGAACAATGTAAATAATTTGCTATAAAACATTGATTTTTACCGTGCCGATACATATCAACCATATTAAGTTTAGTAGATTCAGGAATATCACTCACACGGCCCATTTTAAGACGAAAAAGAAACAAACTGCAAAAAAGAATACTGATTTTAAATAAAATAGTCTGAATTTAATCAATGATGCCACCAGTTAAGAATTGGTAATAATTAAAGGAGAATTAATGTGAAATATTCTAATATTTTGAACCACTTGAATAAATTTTCTAATATTTTGACTTTTCAAAATAATTTTTTTTTGCAATTAATCTTTTCAAAAATGATATTAAATTTAAGATAACAAGTAAGTTTAATCAACAATAAGTTCTTAATAAAAATATCGTTTGCATATTTTCATTAAAAGACATTAAATTACCAAACGATATTTTCAATTTCTAAAAAAAAGGTAATTATTCTAATATTTTGAATATGATCTGTAATATAACCCACGGCCGGTTTTACGCCTTTTTTGCTTTATGAACTTGGCTGACACACACTGCCGTGTGTTTAGATTATAATAGATGCAGGCTATTGAAATTTCAATGGATGTTATTATTTGGATGAATCAGAAACAAAGAAATATCAATATGATCTACGTATCTACCTATATGAGTAAATATTTTGATTCTTATATTTATTACACTTAATATGCGCCGAATTTTAATAAAATTGTCAATTTTCATAAGGCTAAACATGTGTTATGATATTTTACCACACAAAAATTGCAACGCAGCGAGTTATTTTTATTTACGGGTAATAAGCGTTTTAATATTTGAAGTTTTCACCATTGTCAGGGTTTTCTGGTCTTTGTCATTGCCAGGGGTGTCTGGATTTTGAATAAAGCCTAGCACAGTTTCTTTTCATTCTATCAAGATTTAAGAAAAACTACATAAACTCTATCTTCTGTACATTTTTCAGTGTAATATTTTTTCTAAGAAATTGACCCATAAAAAAAAACCCATAAAAGGTACGTATTATTATTTTTCAAAAGACAATGTTTGAGAAATTTTGGTATTTAGATGAGCCTATTTCAAAAAGTGTATCTTTTTTCGGAAAATAGAAGTAATTCCACATGGAATGGTAACCCTTGTATTATCCTGGGATACTTTGTTTATAGAATTGTATAAGGTTCCAATTTTTCGTGACTGACGCAACTTTTTGTGATTTAATTTTAAAATTTAAAACTTTATACGAGAGACTTTTATTTATGTAAATGAAAAATCTATCTAATAAAAAAAGAAAAATGCCCGATTAAAATGATGGCATTGATTTCACATACTGTTCACACTAATTATATACTCTACTCTTATATTAAAGAATAATATATCTTACAAAATAGATTATGGGTAATCAACCCTTTTTCGTTTTCTTCTTTATACTTAACCAATGAACCTTCAAATTTAATCAGGAATGCTCCGTATACGAATAAACATGTATATGAAATTTAAAGCAAATCTGATAAATTTGGATAAAAAAACAAATGTATGTAAATTATGAAGAAGAGTTCTCTAATTCACCGTTTATTTTTAACTAATGACCCTCGAAAACTAATCAGGAAAGCGCCTTATCAAATTGAATCTATAAAAAATGAAATAAATCGAATATTTCTATAAATAGTTATCGCGTTACGAACGTACGGACGTACAAAATCTGCTGGTACACCAGAGATTGAAAGCCTGTGAGCTACAAACACAATTACAACATCAACTTTGACATTATGAAACATTTTTGTTGGTATCCATACATAAAGGTATGTACAAGAAAAAATAGTCACACATATACTCATCCTCGATTATACATTTTTTCTTAATTATTTTTCCATTTAATTCTACTTCTTATCATTATTATTATTTGCCAATAAAAAAAAAGAAATATATATATATAAAGAAGTTTTAGATGATTTGTTTTCGTCAACCAATAAAATTGCTTTTATTTTAGCAAGAAAATTTTCCTATTTTTAATCATATTAGAGACATTAAATAACTCGAATAAAATTATTAAACTCATTGATCAATGTTCCCGAATATATGATTATCTAAAAATATATATATACTTTTTTTGTTATACAAATTATCAGATTAAAAACAACGAATGAAAGAAAAAGTAATCGCATAAACACAGAAAAACGTTAATTAAATGAAATAGAATATCTGTATTAAAAAGAAAAATCTAATCAAATTAATTGTAATTTGTGATGAAAATTTAATTGTTTAATTAATACCTTTTTATTTATTTATTTATTTTTACTAGCGACTTTTAATTTTCATTTGTTTTAAACAATTTCTATATTTACTGATATTTTTATCTTATTATAAATAATTAAAAAAAAAACAGAAATATTAAATATATAGTTTTTTAGTTTGATTTTTAGTGCTTTCAAAATGTTAGAAAATTTACTTTAAATATTATGTATAATATTAAAAATAATAAAAATAAATATTATTACTAAATAAATATTAAATAAATAAATAAATAAATATTATTATTAAATAAATATTAAATAAATAAATAATAAATTAAAAATAATATTAAAAAATATGTGTATAATATTATAAAACTTTTAAAATTTAAGATAAAAATATACAAAAATCTCGCTAAAAATCAAATATAGTTATATAATTACACTGTTATCAAAAAAAAAAAAAAAAAAAAAAAAAAAAAATCTACGACAAACAGTACATTAGAAAAATTGCTCAATGCAAATATTCTTTTAACAATAAATCTCTAAACTTATTATCGTTGGTAAATTCCGATAAACATGTCATATTTCAGGATTATAAAGCATAAACATGCCCGTCACTAAAAACGACGTCATAAAAAGGGTCCAAACGAACTATGTTATTGATTATTAAAAATGACCTCTGAATATTGCAAAATGTCAATTTTTAGGTAGATTTCGTAAGAAATACTACCTATTGCAATCGCACCAATTTATCTATCTATCTATCTATATATCTCACTTTTTTAGGTAGATTTCGTAAGAAATACTAAATATTGCAATCGCACCAGTTTATCTATCTATCTATCTATCTATCTATCTATATATCTCACTTTTTTATGGACACGATAACTTCTATAATTCTTCACCAATCTCCACCAAACTGGTACAAAAAATCAAAGGGGATAAAATCTTGGCTAAGTTCGTTAATGGGCAAAATCGGACCAAGGGGGTCGGGATAGGGGGCGTTTTTGTGAAAACCGAAAAAACGCCATAACTTCTTAATTAAAGTAGATATCGAATCGGTTTAAAGTTTATATTACTTCTTAAAAATGGGCCAAAAATATATGCATGACAGATTTTTCATAAATTTAGAAGTGGGCTCAAGGGGTGAAAAAAAACAGGGATTTTGAGAGAAAAAAATTCATAACTTCATCAATTTTCAAGATATCAAGTCCAACTAATTTTTTTGTAAATGTTCTTAAAATTATCTAAAACTTTTGTATTTACAAGTTTTTGATAGGACTAACTTTTACCGATGAAAAAAAAATAAAAACGAAAAGAAAAAGGGCGCTGAAAAAAGAGAAAACTCCATGACTCCGTCAATTTTTAAGATATCAAATCTGATTAAATTTATTTTACATCTTCTCAAAAATATCTACAACTTTTATATTGACAAGTTTTTCATAGGACCAATTCGTATGGTAAAAAGAAATTAAACAAAAATAGGAGTTGGATAAAAAAACCTCAAATCCAAACTGCTTATATTCTGACTCATTTTAAAATTTATTTTTGATTTTAAACGCATCCAAATGGTAGATCCTCTTATTTAGAAACTGTATAAAGTGACGCATTGGTCAATTTTTTGTTAAAGACAGAAAATATTTCAAAAAAGGCTACCAAAAAGTGTATTTTGAATAGAATTTCCGAAAGTCATCGGAACTGAAAATTGAAGGAAGTATTCAAATTAGAAATAGCGTTTTTTTCTGACTCGTTTTTAAATCCATTTTTGTTCTCAAACGCATCCAATTTACAGATCCTCTTATTTAGGAACTACACTCTAAAAAATAAACGTGTAAATTTACACACAAAAATGTGTAAATCGATGATACAAAAACGACATGTCTATATGTGTAAATTGATGTGTAAATTGCGCCAAATGTGTAAATTTAAAAATACACATTTTAATGTGCAATTTGATGATAAGTCCAAATGTGTAAAACTTATCTGATAACTCTTGAAATACACACTTTAATGTGTAAGTTGCACTGAAATACACACATTTCTGTGCAATATTTTTACACATACATATGTGTAAAATTCTGTTTTTACACATATTTTGTGTAATAGGAACATACACATAATCTTGTGTAATATGCAAAATACGCATATTTTTGTGTTATATGCAGAATACACAGGTTTATGTGTTAATATTCTGTTCTTACACATAGGTATGCGTAACATGCAAAACACACACTTTTGTGTAATATTTAAAATACACAGATTTTTGTATACAGAGATTTACCTTATGGTTTGATATGTAAATTCTAAAAAAAAAGTTTTCATGATCACGGAACAAAATTGCATAAAGAACAAACTCATTTATACTTGGCACTTATTTTTTTTTTAAACTGACTTGCAAACAAGGCCACAAATCCCAATATGCTTAATTTACAAACAATCAGGATAGTCTCAAATTACAATATGTTATCATTCTGTTAGATTTGGTTTGAAGTCGGAAAATGATGCATTCATAGTTTATGAACAGGAATGTATAATTTGTATATAGACAGTATGAAGACTGTCTTTTAAATTAGGTTAAAAGTTAAAGTTCTTTCACACAGTCTTACAAGTGTAACAGCTTGCGCTGTTTTTAATTTATTTAGAATTTTAGCTTTTCTTAAATTCATATTTCTCCGTATTCTGAAAATGGCATAATTTTATTTTGCATTTATGGCGGACAAAATGGAGATTTTTTTTTCTTTTGTTGCGATGTACAGGATAAAAATAAAACCGTACCTTTTTCTTTCTTTTTTTAAATAAATTATTACAAACTTTTTTTGCGTGGGCAGTGCTAATTGTATTTTTGCACTCTCTTTGAAAGCTTTTGCTCACTTTAACTTCCAAAGTTATCATCACACATGTAAAGCTCCACAAATAGCTAGTCATTTTTAACCACGAATGTTCAATCAGAATTATCGTTTAATATAATTTTACTAAATGGGTGAAAAAAGCGTCCAGGGCAGAATTCGAATCAGCAACTTTTAGCTTAAGCTGCCAGTCTGGCATTAGTTAGCTTTATTTAGTATATAATTCTAGTTCTTTGGCTGAATTGTGTCCGCCAGATTCATCCCTGATAGCTCGTTTGGTAGAGCATTGGCAGCTCTCATAAAAAATCCCGCTTCAAACCTAGGCCAAAATACTTTTTAATTCTGTTAGAAAAATTACAGGAGATTTATTTACTAATTAAAATAATGTATTAAAATTAATATAGAATTATTCTTTTATCAAACTGTGTGACATTTAACAGCAATATTTGTTAAAATTACTAAAGAAATATTTCTGCTTGAATGTTAAAATCATAATCAATATAAAATCTATATATAAAAAAATATTCTCTTACATTATACATAGTACTTTTTGTAATCTTTAAATTATAAGAGTTATTGATTGACTGAATTGAAAGATTATTGATTACTGTTGACTGAATGAAATTAATTTAGCATTTTAATACGCATTTTGAACGCTAAATCACGAGTGATTATTTAATTACATAACAACTATAAAAAATCTTAAATATAAAAAAGAAAACAGATATTAAGTACTTATATTTTAAGCATTTTAATTGTATGATATTAATTACTATAAATAATATATGCGATTATAATGCAGTAGACGTAGTTGATACAGATATGGTGGACAGAGAAAATGGGGTTTACACCAAAGTTGCAGTTACGATGTCGCCAAAATCATCCTGCACGGTATACGCAATATATGCACGGTGACCGCCCACTTGCATTTTTAAATATTTTGTTAAATATCTAGAAAAACACTTGAGGAATTTCCCTACAACTCCAGGTGTGTGTAAACATAATAGCACAGCCATATATTATCATGAACATTTTTTCCCGACCCTCCATAGGGGACCCGTCAACAAATTGAAAGAGAACGTATATCTTTTGGATAATCCTACCAAAATTAATGTAGCAAAACGCTCAAATTGTAGATTATGATTAAGTGGATTATTGTAATAAACTGTCTTCATTTTTATGTGGATAACATGCATACTCGTAGAGAAATTAAGATTTTAATAGAAATAGTCTCAAATTTTGACAAGTTTTTTTATTTATAATTTGCAGAGTTCTGAATATAAAATAATGTACTTTTACGAAAATATGACAAAAAACATTGTACACAATACTTTTTAATCAGAATTAAATATAAAAATTGTTTGAAAAATAAATAGGTTTACTGAATAAATTTTCACTGCGCATGCGTGAACGCTATAATGTATAATGTTTTTTGTCATATTTTCGTAAAAGTACACTATTTTATATTCAGAACTCTGCAAATTATAAGTAAAAAAACTTGTCAAAATTTAAGACTATTTCTATTAAAATCTTAATTTCTCTACGAGTATACATGTTATCCACATACAAATGAAGACAGTTTATTACAATAATCCACTTAATCATAATCTATAGTTTGATGGCTTTTGCAACATTAGTTTTGACAGGGTAATCTAAAGGATATTATTTCATTTTCAATTTGTTGACAGTCCCCTATGGAGTTTGATGAAAATAATCTACAAGGAAATGTGTGACCTGTACTATTATATTTACGCACTTAGAGTTTCAGGATAATTCATCGTGTATTTTCTAGATATTTAAAAAAATGTTTAAAATCGCAGTTCGCCGGTCAACTTTGATCATATCTTATATATGAAAACGTGAGTTTCAAAGCTGGCCTTATCCAGAAAAAAAAAAAAATATCAGGAAATCGCAAAAAACCTGACTGCGTTCAATGGTTTTCATTATAAAGCGTGGTTTTACAATAATAGAAATGCACGATAAAACTATTTTTTCTGCAGATTATAATGCTTTTTCGATGTAGGCTCATTAATATTAGAGATTGATTGTAATAATTCGATTTTTTAAATTTTGAAACTCACGTTCTCATATATACATTCCAAACATTTATTTTCCATAAACATTCTTATATAAGTAATATTTACGTCTTATGTCCTATATATTTATGCATTTATGTCATCGTTTACATCTTATACACAAGTCATGTAGGTATGCTTCACATATGATGACTAGAAACGAGCCATATATGTTATGAAACGTTAATTATAATATATATTATTATAAAGTTATATATGCTCTATAATTTGGCAATCCATCTTCAAGAGATCGCTGCAACACATAAACACCTAAACAAGTTCAAACTACTTCGATTCTAAAATGTACAATGAGTTTAAATACTATTTGAAAAAAAAAATTGAAAAATAAAAAAAAATAAAATAAAAATTGCAAATGTACCTATTTTTTTTATGGGTATGAAGTAATCTTTTGACTTTTTCGATCTACTCGTTTACTAACAGTATTTCTACGGATACCAAATGATACTTTTTAAAATTTTAATTTTTGTTGTTTTTGAATGAAATACGCTTAAAAATGTCTTCAATGTATGAAAAATACTTTTTAATTATTTCAATCTAAAAATCACACACACATACATACACATATAAAAAAAAAAAGAAAGAAAGAATTGAATTTTGTTAAAAAATGGGATTTTATTTTGGTAGAAATAGTGTTAAGAAAACTAGGGCAACTAGGGCTTGTAAAAATGTGTAAACGTGTATTTTTATATCAATTATTGTGATAAACAAGCTGAAACATAATTATTTCAAGTGCTATTCGATGTTGAAATTGCAAATATTTATTGGAGTGTCAAAAGGAATCATTTTAGAAATGTATAAAATAAATAAATAAATACAAATATTGATATTTTTTCATGTTTAAAGTAAACAAAAAATTATATACTTCACATCAACTTCATCATTTTTCAAATACAAAATTGTAAAGCATACGAACTTACCTTTGTAAAAAAATCTCCTTTTTAGCTATTTACCATCATATTACAAATTCTGCAAAATTCATTTTACAATAACTATGAAAAACTAATCAAATAAGAAATAAAACTTTGATATGAAAATTTATCTCAGTGTCGCTGCATGTTGACAATTCTAAAAAATATTTAGGCTGACAACTGCTATGTTTGAAGATAGCAACAATAAATATAATCATATTTTTTTTAAGCTGACAATAAAAGTAACATTGATTCTCATTGTATGAGTAACTTTCACTTTTTGGGATATTGCAGGTATACAACGTGGTGATATAAAAGATTAATTCATTTTACATAAAAATTTACAAGCTGTAAAAAAAAATGAAAAACATTTTTATTATTATTAAAAAAATAATTTTAATAATAGATTGCCGAAATTACATTTTTATTTGTGAAATTATACATTTAAACCAAAAAACTCTTAATGTATGATAAAAATAAACAACGATCGTTAATTGTTTATTTAACATAGCACCGCATCTACTCTATTTCGCCTATAATCTGGAATTTTTAATTCTTTTTTTTTTCAAGTATGTATTTGGTTTGCTGGATGTTTAATGACAGAGTCACTATAAATCTAATACTATCATAAGTAGTACAATGAGTTACAATCTATTATGCAGTTCTTAAAACGAAATGTGGTGAAAATTTTATTTGTATATGTTTATTAAAAAAACAGATAATTTTTTTTTTTTTATGTAACCCCATAAGAAAAGAATAGTTAATACAATATCAAATGATTTACTAATTTTCTAAAGTAAATGAATACGTAAAAGAACTCAGATCATTGGTATAAAATAGAACAACATATTAGTTCATTATTATTATCACCAATACTTTATTTATAGGATTAGATGATAACTATAAAAAAAGAAATCCATTTTAATCATACCGTTTTATAATAGAGCTTATGGTATATATTTTGAAACTTATCTGTATAATATCATTCAAGATATAAAATAGGGTACTTTTTGGTTAATCGGACGTCAATATTATATATACACATGCATATACCTATCTATACACATATTGTATCTATATATACATGCACACATATAAATACATGCTTATATATGAGGACCCCAGAAGCCAAGGGGTGCAAGTGACAAAATTTCGATTTGGAGTAAATCGAGTTTAAAGATAATTGATGTTAAATTGGAACATCAATAACAATTGAGTGGATTGAAATAGGAATACTTGTTGCATTCTGGTCTTTGAACTCTTATTTCAATAAATGTTAAAAAATAAAGTACAACTTTCTTTAAATGTATAATTAATCAATATTGTTTGTTTTTCGAAAAAAGTGGTTTGCCTCTATAACTCAGCAAATAATAAGAAAATCACTTATATTTCTTTACCTGAAATGAAAAAAGCATATTTTTAGGTCGTCTGTGTATTTAGTTTATTTTTTTCAATTTTGTCATTTATACCCCTTGGCTTCTGGGGTCCTCATATGTAATAATGCTTATATATGTATTCATAGTTACATATGTATTTATATACATGTACGTATATATATGTGTATATATAACACTGGCGCCCAGCTAAATAAAAAGTACCTAAAATAGTAAAGCTATCAGAATAAAAAGTAAATAATGAAATACAATTATTACATTTTAGCTTCATATCGTTGAAGTATATGCGATATTCTTTTAATATTTAAATTTTTTTTAGTAAAATCATGTTTAAATCGTTATTGATTGTGTAACTTCTCTATTCTCATTTGCATGCAGTATCCAAACTTCTAATTTACTTTGAAAATTTTCAAATTAATAAAATTTAACAATTGAAAAGTTTCACACACTATGAATATTTCTTTATAGATTTTTAACGTTTCTCAAGTTGAATAATAAATTGAATAATCATCGAAATCGACCCCCCCCCCCTTAATATTACATTTCCATGTTTTCTTTTAAAAACACTTATCCATTGTGCCTTATTTCTTATAATCATCTTCTGAGCAGATGCAATTTTTAAAAAATAAAAATATGTAATGCAAATAATTTCAGAATATTACTTAAACACAAAATTTTAAAAATTATGTTTGAAAACATTCTCTAAAAAGGCTTTCTTATTCAATAATTTATGTATATTTAAAGGTTTACTGATTACATAACCATTGATTGTATGTTTTCCCATATACTTTTAAAATTTATGAAACCATGATCTTAACCAGATGTTTTTAAAAAGGGAAGAAGTCTGATTGAAATGCTGTAGAAATCATTGTTTCTAATCATCTGATTAAAATTGTCACTAGGCAAATTATGTATTTCAACAAAATAAACAATAAATTTATTAAACTAAATGAAGTTAATGAAATATTAAAATTTTAAAACAAGTTTATAAGAAGTTAATTAAAATCTTTATAATTTAAAGAAAAACAAATAGCAAGAATATTTTTTCATACCTGCTTTTCACCGACATTCTTTATAGTTCGATTTTTTGGGAGAACTATAAGTCCAATACATAAGCACAATAGCTAAGGCTGGAAGCATATACACCACGCCTAAGCCAGTGTATTTATCTCGGACTTATATATTTTGCATGAAGTATGATCTTGGAAGCGCTGCTGAGAAATCCATTGTTTAAATTACTAAATCCGCGTCAATACAGATCTAAGTTGTCGAGTAATCGTTCCTGCATTCGTTCGAAAGCTTACTACATACACTCTGTTTATTTATATTCTACGGTTAGCCAGCCGCAGACGACTTTTTTTCCAAGCAGATGCAAAATGTGTTTTTAAAAACAAAAAAGTGTTCTAATTGAAAGAAATTTTTTTCTTTGTCTGTCATTTTATATTAATTTCCTGTTGAATAAACTGCTTGTGATCTAACTATTTTTAAGACATTTCTGGAAAACAATAAATAAAAATATGAATAATTAATTATGTGATGGTTGTAGCATAAAATGTGTACATTTATTTTACATTCAGAAAATGTTACATTTATTTAAAAGGTTTGCAAAAAGTGGCAAGCAAATTTTTAAAGAATAACTTAAAATCTTTAAACATTAACAGAAAAAAAATGTATACAACCATATTGTATATTAATATATACAACTATATGCATACAACTGTTTTTTATAATATTAAAGCAGCTTTTCATTACAAAACGCCCCACCCCCCTTTCTGTGCTTATTCATACACACACAAACCTTTGCTTTCCTCAGTTGAATAGTATTTTCTTCCGTGTCTGGTTTTAAGATTAATTTCATAAATCAGTGCAAACTTCCCGGATTATAAAAAACAGAAGAAAAAAATATTTTTTTTAAATTCAAAATTAATAAACTTTTTACATTTAATATTTTTTTTATTATTCATATACAACACCAAAAAGAATTTTCATACGAAAAAATAAGTTATAAATTTAAAAAAAGTTTTGAAATGTAATAGAAATACTTTTGAGTTAAACACATACCGAGAGTTAGCAATAAACAAAATCACAAAAAAAATTTGCTATTATAATCATTTTCATTTTTTTTACATAATAGTTTTAATAGCTTAAGCGCGAGGTTTTATTACATGTCTATTACAGCTACGTTTTATTTATATACTTTTTTATGCAAGTTTATTTATAAGCAAGTTTTCAATTTCGTTGCAGAATATTAGCCGGAAATAAATGCTGATTTTCTTTTCTTTCTTTTTTCTTCTTTTTTTTTATGGAATTTAATCTTGTGTAATTGTATTGCACACAATAGTTTTAAAAAAAGAAACATGGTTTCAGATTATTTTTTAACCATAAAAAACAACAAATTGAGGTACGATAGAAAAAATTACATTTGAAGAAACATTTCTTTCCCTATTTGATTGTGAAAAAAATTAAATTGTGCAACTATTAGAAGTTAAGAAAGTCGCAGTGCAAGTGAAATTCATTTATCAGGTGTTGCCACCGTTAAAATGATATCGCTGTTATTAATGAATGTGTTTTCCTTTATAATATAGATTGCAGTAAGTTTAACCAAAGTTATTAACTTTTCATGGAATATAGAAAGCATTTGAAAAACTTTCATAATAATAATAATAATAATAAATTATTTCGTGGATTATATGCAAAATTATGAAATAATAAATTATTTCATGGATTATATGCAAAATTACGAAATAATAAATTATTTCGTGGATTATATGCAAAATTATGTTTGCATCATAATTTATAATTGCTGATTAAAATTGATGCATTTATAAAACATTTTTTTTGTGTGTGTGTGTGTTAGGAAATAAATTAATGAATATGGGTTCATTTGCAATGATTGAAACAAAAATCAGACATCATCCTACAAATGCATTAACACAATTCCGATAACTAAATGTGTCCTATTTTCAAATAAACATTCACATTGTGACTTAACAACATACTGGTCGTTTGATCACATATGTGAGTGACTCGCAGTAACGTCGGAAAATTTTTCAAATTTGTCAGAAGCATATTTTTTTACATTGAGTAACATTCTTTTTGTTTCTAAACAACTCATATTTTACTTACAGTGGGATTTTATGAGTGCGGACATTTTGGTTATAGATGGGACGTGACCATCGTGATTTGCAGGAATATGACAAAAACATCACTGTCACTATGGTTTTTATATGGGTAATGGCCTTGAATCGACCGAAACAGGTTTTTAAGACTTAAAACATGACACAAACCAAATTTCGGTAAGCTTTCTATTTTCGGTCGAAAACGAAAAAAAAAAAAAAAAAAAAAAAAAAAGATTATTTTTTTTTTTTTTTTAAGTTATTAATGCATACATGAATGTACACAATTATTCATTAATTAAAGGTGTATAGGGACACATTTCTTTCAAAAAAATAAACATGCATAAATACTTATGATTGTGTATAAGCTTCAAACGAAAACATGATATGAACAAAATAATAATACAACTTTTATATTTTATGACAGCCAGTAATTATAAGCATTTACAATACTTAATTAACAAAGTAATTAAAAGACCGGGAGGCGGAAGTACAGATTATCATCTCATCTACGTCACTGGTGAAATTCCAGAATTACTCAAAACTCGATTCGCATGTTAAAATGCAATCGGTCTGCCAAGTGTTGGAAAACGTCTAAAAACCAAATTTCAGAATTTGACTCGTAGGTTTACTATTGAGGTCCCTTCTCCCAGTTCCCCATGTTTTTACCTTTTGGGTAAAAAAAAAAGATAAACCTACCAGTCAACCGATAAAATCGGGTTTTCGGACGGTTCCCCCCAGGAGATGAGTTAGCAGATCGGTTCCGTTTCAATATGCGAAGTTTTTTTTAAGTAATTTTGAAATTTCATCCGTGAACTCGATGAGGGGGTTGTCTTTGCTGCCACCTCCCGGTCTATAACAGTGGAGAACAAATTCAATAAAGAATATTTCATTTTTGAATATACATAACTTTTCAGCTATTTAATATTTTTCCTTGAAATTAAATAAAATACTACTATTTAAAAGTACGACTTAAAAGGTTTTTTTACGAAACTAACTCTAAATAAGTTGTAATAAAAAATAATCATTTTATAATTTATAATTATTACTATTTTAACAAAAAATTAAATATAGATGAGATGTGCACTTAAATAAACATTTGCTACTTCCTCCCCCCCCCCCAAAAAAAAAAAAAAAACTTGCCAAGGCTTCGCCTCCCTGAGATTGTTTTGAAATAATGCTCTTGTTTGAAAAATCTATCGAGCAGCTGAAAAGCACCATATGTGCGTGCATGTTTGTTTTATACTTTTATCCCAGATCTTGAATCATACATGACCGAGAATTATAAACAGTGAAGTTCATAGCAATAAATAACAAGTTGGAAATTGTACGTAAAACGTGACAAATGAGGTGCGTTCGTACTATAAACAGATTTATGAAATAGCTGTTAAATTATGTAAAATTTGTCTTATGCAAAAATGCGTGAATACAAAATACGATAAATCATATATCAATTACAGAGCAATCCAACTATATTACGCAGGTTAGAGTACGGTCAGACAAAAAAAAATTCTTAAACATTTTCAACTTTGTTGTAGAGTAAAACGCCTACTAGATTGAAATTTCAATTTCAGAATTTTATACCCAACAGACTGTAGCATATTTTAATTCTTTTGTACAGCCGAGCATTTTGTTTACAATCTTTACATACGTATAATGCCACTATTCAGCTAAATTTTAAACACGCTTAAATCTAGTGAAATCACCAGAGATTATCTTCCATAGACAGCCATGTATCTAATACCTTGCGTGGCCCTCTTAAACATTTTTTTTCATTGTTCGTAATGTAACGGAAAACTTTTGACCATCCCTGTAATTAAACTATACATCCGATTTTCAGAAAGTTTGAAATGACACGACAAAATTTTGCAATAATTATATACTTAAATTTAAATAGCAATCTGTTGGATAGTTTTTATTCTATTATATGCGGATGGATAGACGGACAGATAGACAGATGGAAAGACGGACTGAACGGCGACTGCGGGTACTAAGTATTTATATAAGTACAAACGCATCTAAAAAGTATCTTATTTGATCGGAAACAGCTCAAACAAGAAGTCATACTAAAATTTTCCATAAGAAGAAACAAAATTTCTAGAATTCAAATAGTTTCGGTCTGGCCGAATTTTCAGCAGCATTTTTGCCGAAAACGAATTTTCGGTGAAACTCGGATTTTTGGCCGAACACGATAACGAATTTTCGGTCGATCTCTAGTAATGACAATAAATGTAACTAAGATAATTTTTACATTTTTAATTATGTGTAACACGCCAATTCGTGTAACTCCAAATATTTTATACATTTGCACATCTGTCTGAGTTTAGGAAGCGGTAACGAATTGCATATTTGACTTCATAAGTTATATACACATAAAAACAGCTAAATTTTTGTTCAAAGTGTGTAATTTTTATGACAAGCATGTAATTTTAGAAATTTACACACATGTTTGTGTACACATAAATATGTTTAAAATAGAATAACTCATCAATTTGTGTAAATCTAACCATTTTTCTACATTTACACACTTATCTGGGTATTTCAAGTGATAACAAATTACACACTTATTTTAATATGCTAAATACACATAAAAACAGGTAAATTTCAGAAAAATATGTGTAAATTTTACGACAGGTGTGTAATTTTATAAATTTACACATATATACGGGTAAAATTAGCTGATTTACACATTTATTTTTTAGAGTGTATATAATGTGATGCATTGGTCAGTTTTTTGATAAAGACGGAATATATTTCAAAAAAAGGCTACCAAAAAATTTTTTTTTTTTGTTGAAATGAGCACTCTTCGAAATCTACCTCTGCCTATAGGCCCA
The DNA here is from genome assembly GCA_964019185.1 of Maratus speculifer. Taxonomy (NCBI): domain Eukaryota; kingdom Metazoa; phylum Arthropoda; class Arachnida; order Araneae; family Salticidae; genus Maratus; species Maratus speculifer. The sequence continues at coordinate 304,422,056 of OZ025291.1, read as the reverse complement.
GCCGACAGGGATTTTTATACAGTTGGCTTTAGCAATAAATCTACAATGAAATTGAATATGAAAATCATTTAAATCATGAAACTAAGTTAATGCAATCTAAAAGGAGCTTAAAATATAGTTAAAGGTAAATAAAACCATAACATAGAACAACTCATGCTCAAATATATCGAATTTAATATTGCACTAAATTTCATTATAGAGGAGAATGGGGAGAGTTGACAAATAAGCAGGCTGTATCCGTCCTACACTTTTTACATTAAGGAAAATTTCAGAGTTTTGCCAATAGATGGTAACTAACGCTACTTACATGTTCAAGCAATAGTCTTTGTTTCATGCAAATAATTAAAACAGAAGAGAAAATATCAATTACGAAGCGTTTTCTGCTGAAAAATTGTTATTTTTAAAAACGTTTTGTAAGACTTTTTCAGATAAAATGTAAAACAAAAATTTAAGTAACTAGGTTTGAAGTATTGCAGAAATATTGAGCTTTCACTCTAGACATTAAGATTGTTCGGTAAATTATGCTAAACATAACCATATGCAATTTTTTTCAAAGTCATATGTTTGGAGGTGTGACGCAATCGATATGAGAGAGGGTTGACCATGGTTCACTTAATTAAGTGTTTTAAGAAATATTTTTATTATGCACGGTACCTAATGAAGGGTTAATGGTTACATTTCTAAAATAATGTAACTTTTTTTCTGTAAAGTTACAGCAGAATGTTGTGATAAAAAGAAACTGTAAAAATGGATTAAAGGAAAATGTGAAAGATTTTTATGGAAGAAAGAAAATGTTTAATGAAATACAAATGGGGAAGTTCATAGAAATTTTTATTTCATTTTAAAAGTAACCATAGTAGGTAAATAACAAAAATGAAAATCACTAGAAAAAAATTTTTTAGCTTTAATAAAATTTAAGTCTTCAGCAAAATAGCATAAGATTGATTAAAGCGTTTTAAGAAGGTATGTAGAAAAAACAAAAACAAGGTGAACAGAATGAATTGAAGCCAATGTATGTGTCTATAGTGTCACAATAATTGGGTGTTTTTGAATGGATTTTTTTCTCCTGTACTCTGAAACGTCTAAGCCTGGTCGCTTGCAAATCACATTTTTTTTTCAAATATTTTTTAATAGTTATGAAACCCTGTATCTGAAACTTATTCTATTTTTTCCGAATTGATTTTATTTCTTTTAACGCATACTTGAATAAAACTAAGTGAATCAAGCCTCCTGTATGTGGGGAAAATTGATCCATTATTTTCTCATGAATAAAATAAATAATTTTTCAAGTTTCATAAATATCAAACAAATTGGACGATTTTATTTTGATAACTGCTTGTATGGCAAATAAAACGATCTATTAAACCTTGTTCTTGTTTCATTATATAAAAAATAAAAAAAAAACTTTATCTCAAAAGTGTGTCGATCCACACTAATCTCTCGAACATGAGATATCGTGATTTTTGTTTGCTAGTTTTAAAAAAAATATTTTAAGAAAATTATTGGCAACATTACAGATCTTGAGGAGAATACCGTCGTCTTTGTGAGCAAATATAATTTGAAAAAAAAAATGAAAAATACAACTAAACCGTAGTAGAATAAAATATCAACCTGCGCGGCACTAAAGCTGACGTCATAAGGAAGGTCCGAAGGAACTACGCTACTGATTATTAATATTCACCTTTGAATATTGCAAAATGTCTATTTTTATAATATTGGCTTGAGCAATAAATCTTATATCTATATAATAAAGGCCAAACGTATCTGTGCGTAACGCATACGTCATGTTTTGAATGGCAACACTTTCCGATGAAATTTCGGTTTTGCAATTTTCGCTATTGTAAATTTTTAAACTTCTAGACATTGCAAGTTTTCAATCTTTATACCATCGTTTAGAGAAAGAAAATGCACTTTAAAATGCCGTTTGTTAGAAAATTGTATCTCAAATTGTTTTTGAGATATTAATTTTTTTGTAGTTTTTGATTCAATTTCTCTAATGGTGGCAACTTGAGTATCGCATTTATGTGGGAAAAAGAGAAAAAATAGCCATAGAGTAAAAGAGAAAAAATAGCCATAGAGTAAAAGAGGAAAAAAATAGAAATGCAGTTTAGTGGTTGGAGGTGACGCCAAAAATGTAACTCTAAAATTCGCTGCATTGCATCGCTGCACAACGGCGTGCTTTCACAAAAAAGAAAAACTTTTAGCGATGCGATTTTAATTCATAATACAATGAAATTCTATTTTATAATGCTAAAATATATTCAGATCTTTTTCATTTAGAGAAAAAATTATGTTAAAAAATTCGGTCTCTGTTCCATGTGATTGTTTTGTTTAGGTCGAATGAGATATTATATCGGATGAATAACGCCCATCAAACCGTTTTAATCGCATACTGCACCTCCATCTATCTCTTTTAACCATGGAAAATAACAGATCACTGTATATTTTAGTTGTCATTTTTTTCATAGCAACTGAAAAAAATAGTAATTAAAAACCTGTTATGTCAATATATCGTCGGCTATAAAACCCGGTGAATGTTGTTGGTTTTATTTCGTTTTTATCCATGAATTTAGTGACTTTTAGTTCGTTGTAAACTTACTTTACAAAAGATACATCAATTAACCTTTACAAAAATGTATTTTAAAGAATATCTGGGTGTCATATTTTCTTAGTTGTTTTTAAAAACTGAGAATGCAATTTTATTCGTTGGCGAAATCTTTGGCTAATAACTGCTATCTTGCTTCTAATACGCAGGGCCGTAGTGAACAATAGGGAGAGCTCAAGAGAATGTAGGGGGGCTCATAGTTTTTTTCTCTCTCTCTGATGCAGAAAGATAAATTAGTGCATATTCATATTGTAGGTACTCTGTTTCTTATTAAACTGTTAAAATAACTTCATTTTATGCTTAGAAAAGTATATGATGATGAAGTTTTGAGTGTATAACTGCTGCAAAATAGCTCATCATGTTAGCTTCATATGTACAAATAGGATGAGGGTGTGTTGAAACACTTATTTTAGATACAATTTATTAATTCTGCAAAACTGTGAAAGGTTCTCAAAACTAAATTAGATTTTTGAACAGAACTTCATTTGAGTTTTCGGAACAGAAATTTATTGAGTGACCTTGGAATCTTTTCCGGGGGGGGGGGGGCTGAGCCGCCCATAGCACCCCCTTAGCTACGGCCCCGCTAATACGGAAGTACCGATAATTTTTAAAGCTGTATATGATTACATAAATAATATGTTTATTATAAAATTGCTATTTGGAATTAGTTGGCAGTTTAAAAAGCCTATTACGCAGAAAAAATTTATTAGACTTTCCAATTTTAAAATTTAAAAAAGTTTTTCACCATTACTTTGTGACCTGGGAACCCCGGGTTCGGTGTACTAGTATATTATAAATGTGAAAGTGTGTCCGAAAAATTGAATGAAATTGGCTTCAAAACGGATGGATTAATGTCTTTGAATCTTTGCATATAGATATGTTAAATGAACATAGGCTAATTTTTAATTGATTTATTCAAATATTTTCCTTAATAATTCAGAATTTCATTATTTTTCATACAGAATCAATAGGCATTTTTTAGGTAAAATTTAACCATTTTATTTTCCTGTTGCCAATAAAAAAGAAATTTGTAATGATAATTTCTCAGCGGCAACAGTTTTTCAATTGAGCAATTTCCGTGCAAAAAAATGAAAATAAATGAAAATAAAATAAATATGACGCAATATTTGAAATAGAAATAATGAGAGTATTTTCTGTTATATATTACACATGTATATTTCTTCCGTTAACAAGAATTTTCTGTCAAAAATGGCGACATAATTAGAAGTAAAAAAAGAATGAAAAAGAATATTTTCAATGAAATATTTAACTTGGAAAAATGTGACGTCATAGTTGAAATAAAACAGGTACTTTATAGTAATCGTTAAAAATACAAGAGGCATGAATATCAGTAGCTAATTGAGCTAGATAAATAATGACGTCATATTTAAAATGAATTACTTATACTAATTAATAAGTTATAAGTTACATACAAATGAAAATTTTTATTCAAAACTCATAATTATCAATGGAAGAATTTTTTTGTGGAGAAAAGACTGAAAATAAAACTACTGATTAATATGCTTTTGACTCTATTTTTTAAAACTTTCCAACAAAGTTGAAAAGTTATTACGCTTTCGGTTTGTCTGTCCGACAGGCCGCTTTCAACTTTCGTAAATTTCATGGCAATCCGAGTAGCCATGAAGTTTTTCGACTTTATTAACATATACCTTAGCACGAATACCTATTGAAAATGAAGTTTCTAACATGATTAGTTTATTTATAGGGATAGTCAAAATTTTTTTTTACATTACGGCATTATGGAAAAAAATCGTTTCAAATGAATTTTAACGATGTTACACACTGTGAAACATATTAAAATTTATATGCAAAGTGCACTAAATTATGCATTTCGTAAAGTATGCAGTGAAAAGGACACTTATTATTCATTTACAGGGTCACACAGGAGAATTCCATTGCATAAGAATAAAGGCAGGAATTGTTTGCGACACATTTTAATTATGATAAACGATTTCATGTATAATAAAATTGATGTACATTGCTGAGGCTTAATGTGAGTTATTTCATGCATAATACGAAGTGCATAGCATTTACAGGGACACAAAAAAGATTTTAAATAGTATATATTCTAACCGAAGTACTGTATATGATGGATGATGACTGTTGCATGGATGAAATGCATTTTGAATTATGATATGTGCTTTTAAGTTTAACTAAATGAATGTATATTAAATGGTGAGTATAAATGTTGATAATTACACGATTTAGATATACAGGGTTACACAAAAGATCTTGGAAATGTTACTGAGTATAAGCGTAATTTACTTAAAGGTGGTTTTTAAATAAAATATGCATTTTTATTTTGAACTGCATTCAGTAAACTAAGAAATGTTTGTATCATATAGATAAAATGATATACAAGGTCACGGAAAGAACTGGATACATGGTTGTCTTCGGATGATAATTTCTGAAATTGTAATTTAAGAAGTAATAAGGAATATTTTTGTTTGAAGTAAAATTTACAAAACTATGTATATTAAAGGTACAAGATAAACTACAGGGCTGAACAAAATTATTCAAGAATGTTTCTATCTATTAATATAAGTCGTTGAAAGGAAAATTTAAATCGGCAAAAAATGATCATCAGAAGATTTTTACTATAAATCGCGATAAAAAGTTAATTACACATACTTTTAACCAATGAATTCTTTTGTTTGCTTGATTAATTAATTCTTCTATAAATGTTATGTGAATGTAGTCACGAGTAACAGCTAGTATACTATAAACTTATATATGAAAATCACTTAAAATCATCAAACTAAGTTAACACTTTAAGCGTCCTAACTGGTTTTTTCCGTCAAGTAACTTTTGGAATCAAAGTCTGATTTAACATAAAATCGATATTAAAGTGGAAGAATCTAATTATTTAAGTGGAAGAGATAAATAACTATGTTAGGTTAGCAAAAGAAAATTTACATAAAAATACGTTTCATAGCTATTATTTTATGAATCTTTAGATGTAAATGGAAAATTTTGCAGGATGCTTAAAGGGTTAATGCATGCTAAAAAGGGCTTAAAATACATTTAAAGGTAAATAAAAGTATAGTACGGAGTATCTCATGTTCAAAATATTCAATTTATTATTGTACTTGATTTTATCATATAGGAAATTGAGGAGGGTTTACTATAGATGAACTTTGATCCATCCTTCATTTTTTATTTTAAATACTTTCAGAGTTTTGCCAATAGTTGACAACCAAAGCTACTTACATGTGCAAGCAACAGTACTTGTCTCATACAGATAATTGAAACGAGTGCGGAAAAAATCGATTACGAAGAGTTTTCAGCTTCAAAATTGCAATATTTAAAATCAATTTGCAAGAATTTCTCAATAATATATATCATATAAATTTATATAATTAAGTATGAAGTAGCATGGAAAAAATGAGCCTTCACTCCAGGCATAGATATTGTTCAGTAAATTATTCTAAACATAATCATGTGCTATTCTTTAAAAAGTTGGGGAAACTTTACCCAACCAAAAAGAGGAAGTATTGACTATCTGCACCATAAAATGCAATTTGAAATAAAATTTGTTTCAAAACTGCAACTAAACCTCTGTTGAATACTGAGGCCTTTGTATTTAACAATTACCAAAGGATCTACTTTTAACAAAAATATCCATAAAAAGATGAAAAGTAATGGCAGTAGAGTATATCTTAACAATTCTGTGATTTGATGATGCATTATATGGCTAAAGATGACCGCCCACTTGCGATTTTTGGCATTTCTTCAAATATCTAGAAAAATACTTAAGAAATTATCCTGAAACCTTAAGTGTGTAAACATAGTAGTACACGCCATATATTTCTGTGAAAAATTTCTCCAGAAACTCGATAGGAGTCCATCAACAAATTGAAAAATTACGAAAATCTTTTGGATAATCCTGTCAAAACTAATGTAGCAAAAGCGCTCAAACTGTAGATTATGATTAAGTAGCTTATTGTTATAAACTGTTTTCATTGTTATGCCAATGGCATGGATACTCGTAGAGATATTAAGGTTTTTATAAAACAGTCCCTTTTTTTCAAGTTTTTTGCTTATAATTTGGGGAGTTCTTAATATAAAATAATGTACTTTTTTGAAAATATGAAAAAAAAAAAAACATTGTACACAATACGCTCTAGTCGGAATTACAAAATAAAAAAGTTGTATGAAAGATGAGCAGGTTTGCTAAATATTTTTTCATTGCGCCTGCGTCAGCGTTATCAAAATTTCATTTGCATATTATGTTAGTTAAGTGTATAAAGCAACTTTTGAAAAAGTCTCAAAAACATGGCTTAAAAATTCTGAAAGAGTTTGCCAATAGAATAAGCACAAAATCCGTTGTTCCGAAAATGAGTAAAAAAATTAGGGGTTGTATACAAGTATAGTAGTGCGTGCCACATTGTGTATTATATATTGGTAATAGTAAATGGAGAATACAAACCCTCATCTTTCTGCTTCATTTTTGGAATAATGGATTTTAAGCTTATTCAATCGACGAAAACTTACGAAATTTTCAATCTATGCTTTTGAGACTTTCACAAAAGTTGTTCTATACATTTAGCTAACACAATATGCAAATGAAATTTTAATAACATTAATGCGCAACGCGCAATGAAAAAATATTTAGTAAAACTGCTCATTTTTCATACAATTTTTATTATATTGTAATTCTGATTAGAGGTATTGTGTACAATGTTTTTTGTGATATTTTCGGAAAAGAACATTATTTTATATTAAGAACTTTGCAAATAGTAAGAAAAAATTAAAAAAAAATTTGGACTGTGTTTATAAAAACCTTAATATTCTACGAGTATCCATGCTATCCGCATAAAAATGAAAACAGTTTATTACAATAAACTACTTAATCATAATCTACAGTTTGGAGGCTTTTGCTGCATTAGTTTTGATAGGGTTATCCAAAAGATCTTTGTTCTTTTTAAGTTTGTTGATGGTCCCCTATGGAGTTTCGGGAGAAAATCTTCATGGGAATGCATGACCTGTACTATTATGTTTACACATTTAAGGTTTCAGGATGATTTCCCAAGTATTTTTCTAGATATTTAACAAAATGTAAAATATAGCAAATGGACGGTCATCTTTGACCATATAGTGTATTTCTAGTTTTCATCGGTGAATATTATTAAATTTTAGGCTTTTGTTGTAAAAGCTTGTGCGAAAAATGTTATGTACAAAAACTATGTTTAAGATACGAAAAACTCTCTTAGTTTAACAGAAATTAAGCTTATACTTTAAGATTTCTTTTAAAATTTATCTTAGATTGATGAAGTCATCAAAGCATCAGTCTTTCAGAATTAACGGCGATCGTTGTGTTTGTTACGACCACTTATTCGCGCGAGAGATGTAGCCCAAGATAAAATAATGTCTTCTTTCTAAAGTGACCAAATAAGGGGCTGTGCATGTATGGCATTATTATTTTACGGTTGAGGGAGGTTCTGGTATATGATAACGTAAGATATATGTAGGTGGAGGGGGTTGTCGAGTGATATCGATATCATTTTTCAACCAATCAAAATTGTTTCTTTTTTTTGTAATATGGTCATTGATTCAAAATAGTATGTTATCTTTTTGCTTTTTAGTGTGTTGGCTATACTTTTTTTGGAACTACGAAGTTATTATTAAAATCGCTAAATTGTTATGAAATTATCCAATTCTAAAATATGGTATACACAACGTTTGATATTCATATTCATCCCCACCAGTGGCCACGAGGTTTTGCCCACGAAACTGGTAGACGGTAGGTTCTGGGTTCGATCCCAATCGCGACCGTCGTCCTAACCCTTCCGATTCCGAGTTTCGTGGTTTCTTCGAATTTTAGATTTTCTTGCGTAAATATGGGTTAGGTTCCCTTAGAAAGACCTTCACGGAGGGCATCTCCTCTTAGGGTCTATCTCACATCTTTCGTGATGATAATTGGATGTCATAAACAAAACCAAACCTAATCATCTTCATATGTGTATGCATATAATATCATGGTTCGAGAAAAATATTTCCGAATTGCAGCAAATTAAATACTTTTTTATTTACAATTAATATTGAAACTATAAATTAAATATGATATGGTAAAATACTAACGGATTTTGCTTAAATCTTAATAAAATAATTAATTGAGAAAAAATATTTTTTAATTTCAAAAGTAAGTTTGAATGCTAAGCCAAAATCATTTTTCAAGCACGACATCTATAATTTTTATTCTTATTCATTTTGCTAGACAACTATTTTTATTATCAAAAGTATTATAGTATTTCGATTACTGTAGCAATTACTATTTTTTTATTTTAATGTAAAGCTTATGTACACGCCTTTTTTTTTATTTCTTCATAATCCTGGATATTCAGTATTACATAATACTGTATACTTTTTTTTAAAGACTTATGAATAATTTATGTTCAGTGATTTATGCAACCATCTGCCTCTACATAGCAGAGTACTTTCCGGGGATGAAGATAAAGCAGAAAACAAATGGTCAGATAAAGGAACATTGAGCAACATCTGTTGTCATGTATTTTTTGCTAAAGAAAAATGCTATTTTAGGTCAGTTGTCTGAGAACCACGATATTATTTTTTATATCGAACATTTAATATAGAGGACACTAAAGAGTAAAATAAGAACCTGGAGTAATAACCGATTGCCTGCAGTTGTACACGATTATTTACATTACTTTTATCACGTTATATAAATCACTTAAAGATGCAATTCATTTTCTTATCAGAAATAATTTCATTTTGGATTATCCTGTCAGAAACTAAAAGTTTAAAATAAATGTAAAACAAACCACGAGAAATAAATCATGTACCAAAAGTCGTTGCTTGGCAGATAGATAAAGAAACAATTTCCAACGTTAACAAAATATTTCTTTTATAGCATTTTCCAACACAGTTTAAAAATGCTTATGCATTCACTTTGTCTGTCCGTCTGTCCAGGCACTAATTCTAGTAAATGAACTCAGATTTCCATGCAAATGATAAAGCTTATTAAGGTCACCAAAGCATGTTTGACATTGTATATGAAGCATATACGATTTATGGTTCGTTTACAGAGACACTCAAAAAAATTCGGTTACATTATGATACATGGAGAAAAACGTTTGGAGAGTATTTTAATGAAATTGTGCTATTTCAAATACATTGAAACTGATACAAATCACTGAATTTTACAACGATTACATTTAAGCAGAGTATTCATAGCATTTTTATTAATTTGCAACGACACAAAAGAAATCCTTACTGTCAAAAACAGCAATGTCTTTGCGTAGTAATTTCTGGAGAGTACGCTTTAAAATTCAATATGCGCTTTTAAATTTAATTAGTTTTTTGCATATTACTCTTTATATACAACTTCTATACCTCATATACAGGGCTGCATAAAAGTATTCGCATACCATTCTTCTTTTTACTGGAAATTGCTGAAGGAGAATTAAATATATAATATCGCAAATGAAACAAATTATGGAATGCATATTTTTAATATATACAAATCTCTATATCATATACAGGGTCGCTAAAAAATTCCGATAATTTTCCGATTGTAGGCGGGAACAACTGAAATTCGGATTTGAAATGCGTTACACGTTTCCATACGGTGAAATGAGATGCAATATATTAACTTTTTAAACGATGCAGTTTTGATCCATTATACTATATGTGTTGTCAAGCGCTTTATAATCTATTCATGCTTTTTTTTTCCCGGTTTCACACAACGAAGAGACATATATTGAAATATGTAACGAAAAAGAACAGATAACTCATTAAAAATCTATTTTCAGTAATTTCTGTCCATATCTCATAATGAATGGAATGTGCATAACTTAGTCTTGTACGTGACAAGTAGAATTTACTCATGCGAAAGAGTACAAATTTTAAAATGTATAGAATGGCGGAAAATTCACTTCCAACGATTATTTATTACTGTCAGTTCTGTAAGCATCTTTGAGCATCTCTGTAAATGAATGATAACTGGTACGTACTCGATGATACACAGAAATTATATACTAATTTTAATTAATTTTTCAATGAGTTTTCAGCAATGAAATTACGTTTGGAAATTATTGAATTAAACGCATCTAGTATTAAATATTCTGTAATAAAATTATATTACTGTGAACCCCACAAATCCTTTTTAATTTCATTACTGTTGAAGTATCTAAACATCATTAAAAAGTATCGCAGACAACCAAACCCTTTTACAGATCATAGTAATTTTTATCAAACTTTTCGTAATAAAATGTTTATATATATATATATATATATATACAGAGAGAGAGAGAGAGAATATTTTTTTTTGGCAGTTTTATGCAGTTCTTAGATATAATCCAAGAAAAAAGTTGCAATACTGGATATTTTAAAACCTTAAAAGAATTTATATGTTTTCTTTACGTATGCCAGGGAAATGATAAATGATTATCCACCATATGAAAAATTAAAGTTTTTTCGACAAATACGTAGAAGGACCTTTTTTTATCTTATTTTTAAGAAGATACAATGTTAAAGCCAGAAATGATACTTAACTTTCAATGTCATTAATCATTCTACTGTTAGAGATAAAAAGTTTTATTTATTTATTATTATTATTTTATATAAAGCGAAACAATTATTTATTTTGTCAAAATTTCTCTTTCTAGATGTAAAAAAAAAGACAGCCATGACTTAAGTGAAAACAAAATTGGGATATTTATTGCTATTCATGAGAAAAAATTTAAAATTAAATATAAAATTTTGAAAATGAAATATATCTTCAGGTAATTAATTCTAAATAATACTTTCAATTTTCCGATTTTTAAAAATTCTGGCCGTTCTCGACATTCTCGAGCCCATTGTGTTCCTTAAATCTGTTCTAAATGTGAAGTTTTTGAAAATTGCTTACCTATAAATATCCATCACGGGAAATTTTTTATTTTTATTAGGTATTGTTTGTTTAAAAAAACAGGTTTATTATTTTTATACAAAGATAAAATTCTGATGAAAATCATAAATACTTAAAATATTTTTCTAGAATAATAAATTGAGAAGTAGGTGTGTGTGTGTGTATGTGTGTGTCCATATGTCTATAATTTTCTCTTAGACTCCTGCACATAGATCTACACAATTTGGCAAAAAAAGTACATAATGCGTAAAGTTATGCGCCTCGAAGCCAGTTTTTAAATTAAAAAATGAATACATAATTTCCTGCAATTATTTTTTACATTCTACTCCTCCGGATGATTTCACATATAAATTAATAAAATGATTCAAGAAGAGTTTGCAATGAATTTTTAAAGAAATACAAGAAAGTTTACTAAAGTAAATAAAGCTTCGAAATTTATTTGCTGCAGCTTATCGCTATATATTAAAAATATAAATAAAACTATTTTAAAACTTTTGTTGTTTAATTGGTTGGTTGCTAGGTATTGAGACTTATTGCGACATCCAGAAAGATGGCTTGTCTTCTAAAAACCAAAATCTAGGATCAACGCCCACAGGCAATTGCAAAATGTCAGAGATGCCAGTACACCTCGCTAGGTGAACACAGAAAACACACAGAGAGTCAGAAAGAAGTAGGTAGACTAGGAAGAAGCAGTTTAACCTTTTCAAGTCCGACTTGTTTTTTAAATTTTTAGAAAAAACTACATTTACATTAATAACATCAACATTAGCTATCCAAATGGATTAATTAGTACTAATCGAATATTTCACTGTCTCAAACATAACGCATGTTGTTGTTTTGCGTACTATTCAATTCATATCCATATGAGGATAGACTAAGAAAGACTTCTTGGAGGTGTTTAGAAAATGCAGTGTTACAAAGAAATTTAACTTATATTACAATTTTCTAAAACTTTTTGCGGTTTATTACATCGAATTCTTTCCGGAAAGTAACATTTACTTTGAATTTAAAGAGTAAAATATATCCTTCTATAGTAAAAAAAAAAAAAAAAAAAAAAAAAAAATGCCTTTAAAGGAATGACTCCTGGAATGATGCTGATGTGTAAGATTTCCGGAAATAACGGTACTGGGTGGACAACCCCTTCCATGAGCCGAATAGACCAATCAGGAAAGGACTTTGTCTATGCATCAAGAAGTGATTCTGACCGGGATTGCAAAGCAATACTGCAGCAGAGTGTTACATGCTCACCCGCTTAATCGAATATTACTGAAATACTACATTTATAAGCTTGCCCGCTTAATCGAATATTACTAAAGTAGTACATTTATATGCTTGCCCGCTTGGTCGAATATTACTGAAATACTACATTTATATCCTGCCCGCTTAATCGAATATTACTGAAATACTACATTTATATGCCTGGGCGCTTAATCGAATACTACTGAAATACTACATTTATATGCCTGCCCGCTTAATCGAATACTACTGAAATACTACATTTAAATGCTTGCCCGCTTAATCGAATATTACTGAAATACTACATTTATAAGCTTGCCCGCTTAATCGAATATTACTAAAATAGTACATTTATATGCTTGCCCGCTTAATCGAATATTACTGAAATACTACATTTATATGCCTGCGCGCTTAATCGAATGCTACTGAAATACTACATTTATATGCCTGCCCGCTTAATCGAATACTACTGAAATACTACATTTATATGCTTGTCCGCTTAATCGAATATTACTGAAATACTACATTTATATGCTTGTCCGCTTAATCGAATAATACTGAAATACTACATTTATATGCTTACCCGCTTAATCGAATATTACTAAAATACTACATTTATATGCCTGCGCGCTTAATCGAATACTACTGAAATACTACATTTATATGCCTGCCCGCTTAATCGAATACTACTGAAATACTACATTTATATGCTTGTCCGCTTAATCGAATATTACTGAAATACTACATTTATATGCCTGCGCGCTTAATCGAATACTACTGAAATACTACATTTATATGCCTGTCCGCTTAATCGAATACTACTGAAATACTACATTTATATGCTTGTTTGCTTAATCGAATATTACTGAAATACTACATTTATATGCTTGCCCGTTTAATCGAATATTACTGAAATACTACATTTATATGCTTGCCCGTTTAATCGAATATTACAGAAATACTACATTTATATGCTTGCCCGCTTAATCGAATATTACTGGAATACTACATTTATATGTTTGTCCGCTTAATCGAATGTTATTGGAATACTACATTTAAATGCTTTTCCGTTTAATCGAATATTATTGAAATACTACATTTATAAGCTTGCCCACTTAATCGAATATTACTAAAATAGTACATTTATATGCTTGCCCGCTTGGTCCAATATTACTGAAATACTACATTTATATGCTTGCTCGCTTAATCGAATACTACACGAAATACTACATTTATATGCTTGTCCGCTTAATCGAATATTACTGAAATACTACATTTATAAGCTTGCCCGCTCAATCGAATATTACTAAAATAGTACATTTATATGCTTGCCCGCTTGGTCGAATATTACTGAAATACTACATTTATATGCTTGCCCGCTTAATCGAATACTACTGAAAAACTAAATTTATATGCTTGTCCGCTTAATCGAATATTACTGAAATACTACATTTATAAGCTTGCCCGCTTAATCGAATATTACTAAAGTAGTACATTTATATGCTTGCCCGCTTAATCGAATATTACTGAAATACTACATTTATATGCCTGCCCGCTTAATCGAATACTACTGAAATACTACATTTATATGCTTGTCCGTTTAATCGAATATTACTGAAATACTACATTTATATGCTTACCCGCTTAATCGAATATTACTAAAATACTACATTTATATGCTTGCCCGCTTAATCGAATATTACAGAAATACTACATTTATATGCTTGCCCGCTTAATCGAATATTACTGGAATACTACATTTATATGCTTGCCCGCTTAATCGAATATTACTGGAATACTACATTTATATGTTTGCTCGCTTTATCGAATGTTATTGGAATACTACATTTAAATGCTGTTCCGTTTAATCGAATATTATTGAAATACTACATTTAAATGCTTTTCCGTTAAATCAAATATTATTGAAATACTATTTTTATATGCTTCCCGCTTAATCGAATGTTATTGAAATATCACATTTATATGTCCCGCTTAATCGAATATTATTGAAATACTACATTTATATGCTTACCCGATTAATCGAATATTATTGAAATACCACATTTATACGCTTGCCCGCTTAATCGAATACTACTGAAATACTACATTTATATGCTTTCCCGCTTAATCGAATATTACAGAAATACTACATTTCTATGCTTGCCCGCTTAATCGAATATTATTGGAATACTACATTTATATGCTTGCCCGCTTAATCGAATATTATTGGAATACTACATTTAAATGCTTTTCCGTTTAATCGAATATTATTGAAATACTATTTTTATATGCTTCCCGCTTAATCAAATATTATTGAAATACCACATTTATATGCTCCCGCTTAATCGAATATTATTGAAATACCACATTTATATGCTGCCCCGCTTAATCGAATATTATTGAAATACCACATTTCTATATTCGCCTGCTTAATCGAATATTATTGAAATACTACATTTATATGCTTGCCCGCTTAATCGAATGTCACTGAAATACTACATTTATATGCTTGCCCGCTTAATCGAATGTCACTGAAATACTACATTTATAAGTTTGCCCGCATAATCGAATATTACTGAAATACTACATTTATAACGCTTGCCCGTTTAATCGAATATTATTGAAATACCAAATTTATATATCCCGCTTAATCGAATATTATTGAAATACTACATTTATATGCTTGCCCGCTTAATCAAATATTTTAAACTACCACATTTATATGCTTGTCCACTTAATCCAATATTACTGAAATACTACATTTATATGCTTGCCCGCTTAATCGAGTATTGTTGGAATACTACATTTAAATGCTTTTCCGTTTAATCGAATATTATTGAAATACTATTTTTATATGCTTCCCGCTTAATCGAATATTATCGAAATACCACATTTATATGCTCCCGCTTAATCGAATATTATTGAAATACTATATTTATATGCACTTGTTTAATCTCCTTCTATAGTTAAAAAAACAACCCTTAAACAAATCTCAAGAAATGACTCCTGGAATGATGCTGATGTGGAAGGTTTCCGGAAATAACGCGTCCGGGTGGACCACACCTTCCATGAGTCGAATAGACCGATCAGGAAAGATTCCAGAATTGAGTGTACGGAAAGTAAGGTATCGCGAAGCGATTCAAGATGGGATTGCAAAGCAACGCCGAACGGAATCGCGAAGCGATTCCATGGGGTATTGGAACGCGCAGCAAGCAGGGGCAGCCTACAACTTGGAATCACGAAGCGATTACGCGGGGTTTGGCGAGCATAGCGAACAGGGGGTTGAGCCGCCGTAGTGTTTAAAACAAAAGTATCGCACAAGATGCAAAGAGAATTAAACAAATAATAATAGTTATTATTATTCCTAAATGACTGAACATAAATGAAATCATATAGTAAATCCATAGACATATACTGATATTACAAAATGTAAATAAAAAGAAAAGTATTTCTTAAAACTAAATAATAATCCATTAAAATACATCTACTATTAATAGTACACCAAACCGAAAGGGTTAAACATGGGAAGAAAAGCCTCATGTGAGCAGCGGACGAGGGCCACAACACCTTGTATTAAATTATCTTTCGTAGCTTCAAAAAAAAAGTAAACAATACATTGAGTTAAATTCAGTAATTCTTCAACCTACAGACAAAGAAATAGCTTCTAAAACAAAATATAACACGCCTCCATAAGATGCCGGAAAATGTGCTTCTGTCATTCCTGGGCTCGTTTGGATTTTCATAAAAAATAAATAAAATCATAGAAAATATTGGGTGTACGCTGCTGAATGCATTAGGGACGTGGTTATTATGGGCTCGAAACAAGCCGGACAGGTCAGGAAATGAAATTAATATCAGGTTTAAAAAGCTTTTACAAATTACTGTTTTTTTTTAAACCTCTAATACCCATGGTAGCACATATGCAAACAACAGTATATCGAACTTAGTGAGGTTTTTTTATTTTTATGTTATTCTTATTTATTTTTTTTTATTTGGATATTCCAAATTCACAGCAGAAGTTTAAAATATTAATATTTGCTATTAACAGGATTTCGCATTATAATATATCGCATTATATATAAGGTGAAATTTAATTTCTTATTTTTTCTGGTTGATTATTTAAATATTGTGAGCTACACAATTACGTAATCTAGAGGTTTAGTTAAAAATTATCTAATAATTATTACATTATTTTTTGTGCACTGCTATGATTTATGATAAAAACTTTTACTAACACCATAGTTCCCAAATTATTGTAGGTTTAAAAAAAAAGTTAGATTGATAGCCAATAATATTAGTGTATACTGCAGACAGGGGAAAAAAATGCGTCAACGAATAAAAAATCTTCCTGAAAATACTATCAAACCTTCAATTCATCAGTACTTCAGTTTTGTGCAAAAAACTACAAGAAAACCATTATTGATCAATTAATATCAAATATTTAATTAATAATGACTTTGAATGTACAACGTAATTGATGTGCATACTATGTTAGCATAAATAAACGACTCATACATTATAATTAATTAGTTTTTAGTAGCAATAGTAAAAAAAAAAGAAAAAAAATAGAAAGAAAAATAGATGGACGTTGATCACAGAACAATAAAAAATTGCGAATGCATTAGTGAATCACATACATAAGTGTACAAAATATATAGTTTATGAATCATAATTAAAACTGTCTAAAAATATGTTGATATTAGTTGCTATTAAGAACTTAAGCATTTGTAAAATTAATGCGTAATTATACTTGCAGGTGTAATGTAAACCTGAGAATATTAGCTTTAAGAAATATCCGCATAATAGATAAACTTTCAATAATGAAATAATAAAATAAATAACATTGTAAAGCTTCAAAATTAATATATTTTATAAACTATAACAACTTTTGTTTAGATTATTCTTCTGTTTAATACTACAGATTAGTTGTTTTAACCTCAGCATTTTATCGTATAAAAAAAATCCATAAAAAAATCATATATTACGCTATAATGTTTTCTTTGTAGATTGTGTTTCTTTATTGTGTATTTAAAAAATTTAAATACAGCATTTTTCCTTGCACTTATTTTATATTAATAGCAGGAAAATATTTCATGTTACTAATATAAAGACAAATGTTTTTATAAGAAAACTATGAAAAAACAGTATGTGATATAATCGAATAAAAGTTCAATAAAATAAATATGTTTAAAAATTTCTAGCATTTCGAAATTTATTTTACGATAGGTGAGAATATAAAATTTGGCAGAATCGAAAATTTATTTTTATTGACAAGTTTACAGCAGTTTTTATGACGATATTTTTATGGTGTTAACTCACTTTCAATTTCCTGGGACGATATTTTGAGTCCAAATAATCTATCAATTTAAAGTAAACAGGGGTAAAAATATAGATACATTTTTTTTACCAGAAAATTAAACATTTATCCTGTAAATTCCGATAAATGCATTAAAATAAATGAATTTATATAAATTCAGTAATAAATAAACCAGTTAAGTTAATTAAAAACGAAAATGATTTAGTAGAATCAAACATCTATTTGTATAATTCAAGAATATGAATAACCGAATTTTTGTAAGATTATGTTCTTCAAATTTAAATGCAGATTTATTTTTCATTGAGAAAGACATGTGTAATTTAATGAAAATCACATATTTTTTTCCTTGAGACGCACGAAAGCTTTTATAGCACTTATCTCTATAAAAGTATGTTTCTTTTTTTTTTCAACTTACGCAAGTTTAATTGTAACTTCTTAGAAAATACAAATAAAATAAAGCTAATACACAATGAGTAACATTTTATGAAATTTCGTAAGGATTTCATTTTTATTCTACAAATTGTTATATGTTACCTTTGTTACGAAATATTTTTTTGATGACTATAAAAAGTATGATTAAAGAAGTTCATATGTAACATATACTGTAAACAAACAAGATAAGAAACTATAATTCAATATAATGGTAACGCGATGACGATTCCAACGCTTATACTGACAAGGGAGAAGAAACTTTCCATCCACGGAATACTCCCACTGTTAATCTTTTATCATCATGTAATCCCTTTTTAATAAACTATATACATTTTCAACAAAACATTTTTTGTCATATTTTATTGTGTTCGTATAAATAATGGGTTTGCAGTAAAAATATATAATTATAAATAAATTAAAAACCTCATCTTTGCAAAATTAAAATTTCTACCCGTTAAAAAATAAATTCCTTCTAATTTTTAAATGTTTGGATCTGATTTAAAGGTAAAATAGCGTTATTCTTGTTGAAACAAAGGAAATAAGTACATTTATTTTGATGAATAAGCATCATTTTAAAAATTTTTTCCTCTTCATCCCCCCACTCTTTTAAAAGTGTTATATTCTAAAATCTTCGCTAATTTTTACGGCCATTTTAAAATCGTTTCATCGTAATTTACGTAACGTGATTATGTACATTATAAAAGTTGCCGCAAAACTATCATGGATATTTTTTTTTCACATGTAAAATACTTAACTATTTAGCTACATTTTTAATTTCCTACTATTATTATTAATTTATACAACTATATACGTACAAACATGGATAAAACACAATTAAAAGCTACATAGATTAAATGTTGTGCTAACAAAAAGATTGCAAGTAGTATTCCGGCGATACAAAATATCAAGGTACTTACAGTTTTATGTTATCCTTATTAAAAGCAGAAAAAGCATATTTCGATCTCATACGCCGAAGAAATTTGCGGACACATTTAAGTTTTGAAAAAGTTTCTTTAATAACAAAAAAGACTTGATAAATGAAACGCATTCCACCAATCAATTTCGTGAAAATCGTCTGCCTTGAAAATAATAAAATGGAATCAAAGAATATAGATGTTAAAAATATAAAGTAGAGTATAAATAAATTTAACATACATAGGTAATTTTCGGAAGCTTGTTAGTTGTTCCCCCGTGTTACAATTGACGCCAATTACAGCGTTATTAAAGATTTTGCATTAATTTTTGTATTGCCTTACCTTGATTGCCTTGTTATGTCGTATTAAGATTTTAGAATGTTAAAAAAAAATCGTTATTTCTTTAATAAGAAAAAGATACTTGATTCCCTTTGACACATTCCAGCAATCAAATTTGATAAAATCGTCTGTGATGAAATGAATATAATGGAATAGAAAAATAAGTGTTAAAAGCATAGAATACAGCATATTTTTTATGTACATAAGTAATCTTCGGAAGCTTGTAAGTTGTTCGCCTTTGTCACCAATGACGCATACAATGGTGTCTTTATATATAGATTTTACTGTAACTGTCCTATCTTGCTTTTTATACACACTGTGTAATGATTGTAACAACAAAAGTAAATGGTTGATGAATTTATCATACGATTAAATCTAAATTGAAACAATTATATCAATAATATAACTGCAGCTAAAATTAATTATTAGTTCCTCTTTTAACAAATAAAGTTTTATTTAAGAAGATCTTTAGAAATACTTTATAAATGTTCCGAAATCAATTTAGATAATCGCTTGTGATTTAAGGTCATAAATCATATTTGGAAAAAGAAGTATTTAATTTTATCACAAATCAATCTCTACTATTTTTACTTTATTCTATCTTCGATAGAAGCAACACTGATTCTAATGCATAAATCCGGGTGCAATGTTGTTATGTATACGTAAATCAAATTTTAGATTTTGTAAACAGCAACTATTTTCAACATGTGTAACATCAAAATTAATTATTAGAATAGTAAAATAAAATTTAAAAAATAAAACATAAAACGATTTTAAATTTTGTTTGTTTGATCTATTACATAGAACATGAAGATATTATTATTATTTAACAGCAATTAATAATTAAATTGTCCAAGCGTCATTGAAACCTTACTTTGGGGAACACGAAATTTTTTATATTCCGTCTGACTGTTCCACGTAACTGCCGTAAAAAGCATCCGATTTCCCAAAAATTTAGTAAGCACGTTTATGAGATACACGGATTTAGCTGTATAGTTTTTTGTTATGTTTTGTTCATTCATTAGGAAACTACGGAACATTTTATTTTGCATCATATTGCTTCCCTATGGCAACTCAGACAATATCCATTATTTCATTTGTGTAAAGAAAATGGCTATTTTGATTCATGGATATAAATGATAAATTATAGATACTGATACTTCCCAATACGGGTCTTAAACTAATCCTATTATTTTGATATTTTTTCGAAGCATCTGCAGATTTTTTTTAATTATTTCTATAAAGTTTGGTGGTTTTTTTATGCATGTGATACAATAGTATAAAACATTTTGTTTTAGAAATTTTTATATAAAATGTACATATTTCATTTTTTCTTTTTCTTTTATTAGTTGCCTACGCTGTAAAAAAAAGGGTCGATCTACTAAAAAAACTTTAGTGATCCTTGTAATTACTAAAAAAATTTTAGTAATCTTAATCGGTTACAAGAAAATCTGTAAGAATTACTAGAAAAAAGTTAGCAACGAAGAGAGTTAATAGTTTTATATTTTTAATAACTATTACTAAAACTCACTTGTGACCTTGATAGCGCAGTGGTTATAGTGACGGACTCCTGACTAAAAGGTCCCGGGTTCGATACTGGCCACCGCCAAATACGCCCCGAATGTATGTAGTGTAAGTACTCGTTAGTAAAGGGATTATGAAAATCCTGTCGGAGCAGTTATCAATGTTTGGTGTTGCCATCTATTGCAGTTTTGCCGAAAATCTTCCGGTTCAGAAGTCTGGATGCAGCTCGAAGGAACCTCCTGCCCTTCGGGGGCACGTAATGGTTATTAAAAATAATTTTGGAGCTATTACTAAAGTTTGCTTGGTGGCTCATACTAAAAATTTTTAAGTTAATTATACAAAAAATTCTTTTGTTCAGTTTACAAAAGAAATGCTTGTTTCACTTTCAAAAAATAAAAAGTTTGTAATGGTTACTAAAAAATTCTGTGGAATACAAATTTACTAAAAAATTTTTAGTAACCTCTTGAATTTTTTTTTTACAGTGTAAATCACTATTGATATATAAACGTGGCTAACGCATGGCTGTGAGTGTAATGTTTAAGTCAAACAATCAGAAAAACGGATGAATAAATTGTACTAAGACTCTCCTTGTAAGATCTCCTTGTATTTGTGCGTATAAATGCATTTTATAACTCAGAAATAAATTTTGTTTTAGAAATATTCTTACTTCAAATGTTTTTATTTCATCTTTTTTTTTCTTTTATTTGTTGTCTAGCAAAAATAACTGATCCTAATAATATTATAAACATTCATAATGTATGAGTGTAATATTTAAGTAAATATAGAATTCACAAATTACCTTTCTTTTTCAATTCTAACTATACGAAATAACTCAGTTACACATAATAATTAACTTTACGCTTCATATGCACAATTATAAAAATTAAAAAGATATAACTAAGCATATTAACAGCATACGGGCTTAATCTTGAATTGGTAAAATAATATTCTCATTAGAGAAAATATTAACACCATAATAATTAAGCTTAACTCTGTTTTCATTAAATAATAAAACTTCATATTGCCAGATCAACTATAATGTTTTATGTATTATTTTTCTTTTCCATTACAAATTGCCATAAATAAAGAAAATTATTAGCCATTTTGCTTATAATATTCAAGGAAATAATTTATGTGATAAATATGAAACTGATAAAGAATTTTTGTTATTTTTTATGTTATTCATACAAACGCATCGCACCAGAATGAAGTCTGGCGTTAACTTTTGGGCATTACTTTACATGTTCTCTAAAATGGAAGAATGTATAGAAATGATTGATGATGTTACATTCACATAATTTTACATTTATTTCTGTTTTGCGAAAGAAAAAAGTCGGCATGTTTGGAGGATACGTGTGTCTGACATTAATTTTTAAAACCATTGAAACAAATATTCATTTTTTATTATAAAAGAATTTTATTTATATATGTATGCGTGTATACATTTCAAAATGTGTCGATATGTGTAGTAGTTACTAAAAATAATGCTAGAAAATTTATCTAAATATTATCAATTGTAGAGTAGATTGAACAGTAAAAATTATTTATTATGAAAACAATATTATTTTCTGCTTCAAATGCCACTTATGCTTTGAAAAATTACTAATGAATGATGAAATTTTTTGCATTATGTGAAAATATTAGTAATTGAAATATTATTAATTTAAAGAATAATCTTTGCTTTTGGACACCCCGTTAAAATTAGAAAAATGGAAATTAGAAATCATGAAATTTTGAAAGTGTCAAAAGACACCGCATGGTAGAAATAGTTACACTATATTAATATTAATGTATCCATGATGCGTTGAAAGAAAACGAAATCTATGAAATAATTTAATATCTGTTTACGGAAAGTCAGTGGAGAAGAAATAATTAAACTTAAAGAGTATTTTTAATTGAAAGTCCTGAAAGTGTTTTTTTACACATCTCCGTAGAAATAATGTTGAGTATTTCACAGAAGTATTCTTTAATTTATCTTTATGTATATATTTTTCATCTGGTTTAAAAATAAAATTAATAGCTAAATTATGAATTATATGCTTTTAGCTGCATGTTTGTGAAGTAATGCTTGTTAGCTTCATGTGATAGGCTTGTAAATTGAAGATATAATACTGCATGTTGTTCTGTTTGTCATAAGTTTTCCTAGTTTATTAAAACTTTGTAGGAAATTTTGTTATGCAATGTTAAATATGCAATTACTATAGAAAGAAAGTTTTTTTTTTAAATAATTCATAAAAAATACATATTGCAGTAACTAAAGATGTGCGAATGCCATGTAAATCCAATTACCGCTCCGTGCAAAACTCTGAAAATATATATCAATATGATTATGAACAGGACAGATAATAACTGGTAATTTTAATATCTAGAAAGATTTTCTATTTAAAAACAACTGGGTTATGATCTAAAAATAGATATCTTTCAAAATCTAACATCAATACTATATTCAAACATTTTACGTATGATTTATTTATTTATCAAATTTCTTTTTCATACAATAAGTCCATTACATTTTAATCAATGGAAAATATTAGTAATTGAAATGTGAATGATTTTTAGAGAATAATGTTGTTATATATTTTTAGTATATATACTACATTGGATGCTAAAATTTATATATTTGAAATAGCGTAACATCCTTAAAATACTTCGCGAAATTTTTTTTTTCCAATAGAGCGTAATGCTGGGAAAAATTTTAGTGTATCTGTAAACGAGTTATAAATGCTACATATTTAGATTTATAATGAAATAAACCATAGTAAACTGCAATAACAGTTATTAGCTACATGGCTATCGTTTATATTTACTGAAAATAGGGTACTCAAAGACGACAGACAGACAAACCGTATTCATAAATGCTTTTCGTCTGTAGTGCAGAGTATTAAAAATGCCAAAGTGTTGTATCTAATTTAATTAGTTTTAGAAGACCTACTAAATTATTTATACTTAAAAAAAAAAAAAATCCTACATTTAGATTACAAGTAATTACGTGTTAAATCTATTTGTGAAACATCAATAAAAGGCAATTGCTTTATTGCGGAGTTCTTTTATAACTACAGTTATTTTTATCATTGGCTTATAATTATAAATTTTCACACATCAGATACTTTCTTGTAAAAATCTAAAAAATTGAACGAGACAAGCGTCCGACTCGGTTAATAAGGTTACCCACTCTTACCCTTTCCCTATTGATAAGGGAGCAACTTATGTATCTTTGCAAGATTACTTAATGGAATTACATCGTTCAATCGGAAAAAGGAGAAGTAGAGGATTCATAGCTGCATTGAGTTAAAATGAACTGATGCAAGTGACTTTTAAAATAACAGTAATTTTAAATGACATAAGATTATAAGAGTAAAGAAAATTAAGATTAACAGATTAAGTAGATTAAACAAATTAAGAAATATTAAAAGAATTAAGAAATAATACATAGATGAAAGTGAACATTTAAAATATAAAATAAAACATTATTGCACAAACATTTTCTTAAGTTCATTATTATTTTATTTATTTATTTTTTGATTAAAACAATTTCATATATCAACATTCAATATTAAATGCCATTGGCGGAAGAAAAAAAAGTCCAACAACTTATCTATCTATAAATTATTTTCAAATTATTTCTATTATTATTAAAGAAAAAATCTGTTTCTTATCAATCTACAAACTATTTTTAAATTACAAATATTTTTTTAAAATTATTATAATTAAAGAAACAATCTGTTCCTTATTAATTTATAAATGATTTATAAATTATTATTATAGATATTAAAGAAAAAAATTTGTCTTTTATCAAACAAAAAATGTGTCCTAAAAGTATACTTCCTGCATTAAATTTTCAAGAAATGCCGTGTTAAATCTATTTGTGAAACATAAAAAAAAAAAAAAAACATTTTTTTTTTTATTATTGCGGAGCTCTTCTACAATCACGGTTATTTCTGTCTTTGGCTTATAATTATAACTTTTCTCACATCAGATACTTTCTTGTTAAAATCTAATCAATTGAACTAGAAACGCTTGCTACTCGGTTAATTAAGTTACCCTGCATTCCCCTTTCCATGTTAACAAGCGAGCAACTTATGCGTCTTTGCAAGAATAATTTAATCGAATTATATAGTTCTATCAGAAAGAGAAGGCACAGAGGAGGATTCATAGCTGCATTGAGTTATTATGAACTGATGCAGGGGACTTTTAAAATAACAATAATTTTAAGTAATATAAGATTTTAAGAGTACATAAACATAATTTAAGAGTACTAAAATTAATATTAGTACAATATGTAGATTAAATAAATTAAATAATATAACGAGAGTTAAAAAATATTGCATAGGTTAAAGAGGACATTTAAAGTATAAAATAAAATATTATTGCTCAAACTTGTTCTAAAAAACATTTTCATATATATATGTATATATGTATATATATATTTATATAAATATAAAATATTTAACAACCCTAATATATATATATATATATATATATATATATATTAGGGGGGGACTTAAAAAATTCTATAAATCAATATTAAATATCAATTGCCGATCGGGGATAAAAAAGAAGGTCCAACAATTTCCCAACTATAAATTATTTTTGAATTAGTATTATTATTAATGAAAAAATCTATTTCTTATCATTCTACAGAATATTTTTAAATTACGATTATTTTTTTAAATCATTATTATTATTATTTAATATATATTTATATTTCTTAACAGTTTATAAATAATTCATAAATTATTATTATTATTAAAAAAATATGTTTTCCTAAATGTTTTATAAATTATTATTATTAAAGAAAAAAAAATCTTTTAAAAAGCAAAAAAAAAAAAAAAAAAAAATTATAGAAATAAATTTTATACATTAAGTTTAAAAATAATGACATGTTTTATCTATTTGCGAAACATCAATAAAATATAATCGATTTATTGCGGAGATCTCCTATAATCACGGTTTATTTCTGTCATTGTCTTATAATTATAAATTTTCACACATCAGATACTTCCTTGTTAAAATCTAATGAAATGAACTAGACAAGCGTACGATTCAGTTAATTAGGTTAACCTCCGTTCCCCTTTCCCTATTGACAAGCAAGTAATTTATGTGGCTCTGTAAGAATACTTTAATCGAATTATAAAGTTCAGTCACAAAGAGGAGAAATTTGAAGATTCATAGCTGTAATCAGCTAAAATGAACTGATGTAGGGAATTTTAAAATAATATTAATTTTAAGTAATGTAAGATTATAAGAGAATATAAGAAAATTAAGATTAGTAGATTAAGTAGATTAAATAAATTAAGAAATATAAAGCGAGTTAAGAAAAATTGCATAGGTTAAAGTGAACATTTAACACATAAAATAACACATTATTGCACAAAACTTGCTCTAAAAATATTTTCATATTTTTTTTTTTAAATCAATATTAAATATCAGGTACCACTCGGGGACAAAAAAAGTCCAACAACTTATGAATTTATCAATTATTTTCAAATTACTATCCGTATTATTTAACAAAAAATATGTTTCTTATCATTCTACAGACAATTTTTAAATTGCAGTGTGTTTTTTAAAATATTATTATTATTAAAGAAAATATATGTTCCTTAATAACTTATAAAAAATTAATACATGATTATTATTATTATTAAAGAAAAAATCTATCTTTTAGAAAACAAAAAATATTTCCTAAAAATATACTTCCTACATGAAATTTACAAATAATAACGTGTTTAAACCTATTTGCGAAACATCAATGAAATATAATTGATATATTGTGGAGCTTTTCTATAATCAAGATAATTTCTATTTTGGCTTATAATTGTGCATTTTCACAAATCAAATACTTTCTTGTTAAAATCCAATGAATTGAATTATACAAGCGTCCGACTTGGTTAATAAAGGTTACCCTCCCTTCCCCTTTACCTATTGATAAAGGAGCAACTTATGTGTTACCCTATTATGTTATACCCTTCGTTCCCTTTTCCCTAATGATACGCAAGCAACTTATGTGGCTTTGCAAGAAAATTTTAATCGAATTATATAGTTCAGCCAGAAAGAGGAGGAATATGAAGATTCATTGCTTCATTGAGTTAAAATGAACTGATGCAGGGGACTTTTAAAGTAATAATAATAATGTAAGATTATTAAATTATTAACGTATTTTAAAATAATAATTTTTATTTATTGAGTAAAAAAGTTCATTTTTTGTGATAAGTAACCATACCATTTATAAAAAAAAAAAAAAAAACCCGATAAATCTCCTAATATTTTTTTTTTCATTCATAAATTAAAATTTATTAAAGAATTGGGGGTATTTTAAAACTATTATAACTCGAAATATTATTTGTAGAATTCATTTCTTATTTTAAATAAAGAGAAATTTAAAAGCTTCAATTTTGATTCAGCATAAAAAATATTAATATAATTAAAAGTATTTTTTTTCTTTTCTTGTGAAATGACTGGGAATTTACAGGTAATCCATTATCTTAAGTTTGTTGTATAATTACAGAGATTAGAAAAAGCAATATTCTGTTAAATGGCAGAGAAGTTATTTGGCAAATTTGGAATAGACTATGTAAATTATCATACACAAGAAATTAAGTATACACAATAAATTAAATATATACGAGACAGTAAATTTACTTTTTATGATAATAATTTAGTTTTTAAAATTAGTGAATCACTCAATCCTGATCGAGGCTCAAAGAACTCTAATTTTCCGAGTAAATTTGAATTGATATATCATAAACATTAACACGATTTGTTTCTAGCGTCCTGGTGTTTAAACCCGAGATCACGTTGATGGTGGAAGAACACCATACTGACTAAATTATAAGAGTGATTGCTATTGAGTACAAGGTACGTCTTTTATCATTTCATCGAGAAAAATCTCCACTGAACCTTATGAGATGATTTTTCCTTTTATAAAATATGCTAAGTTTGATAATAATAATAATAAAAAAGAATCTCGAAACTAGATTTTCTTTTTTAATATTTCTAATGTAATCGCAGAATAATTTATAAGTGTTTTTTTTAAAGGATAAAAATATATTTAAATAAAGACATGGGAATCTCTACAGGAAAATAAATGTATCATAAGGGAAATATCTGGGAAATGAGGTCCGAGAAACTCAGTAGAGTGCATTTAACCGAAAATTAGTGTAAGTTTACAGAGATTCTCACTTTTTTTCTATGTTTCTGCAGAAACTTTTCACAGTGTACGCTGTAAGAAGTAAAGCAATAAAAAAAATTTTAATTCGTGTGATCTAAACAAAGTTATGATAATTTGAATTTTGTAAATTTCCAACATTTTCAGGCCCTAAATAAATAAATAAATAATAATAATAATAATAACAATTGAATGATAAGAGTCTAATTATCTTAACTCAAAGTTGGTTGTATATTGATTATTTAAAAATGAATTTCTCATCATTTTGCTTCTTACAACATAAAAAAAAATATTCTAAATAAAACTCCTGCGAGTTAGAGTACTTATAAAAAATTTAATAGCTTGAAAAATAAATTCATTTTTAATTAAATGGTTTTTAACATCATGAATTACAACATTTAAAATCATTTTACAATTGAAACGGTATTTCTAATGCTAGTGGTTTTTAAAATAATTATTAAATAACGATAATGAAAGTAACCATGAACATATGCATATACAACATACTTTTAAAATATTTTCCGTGTAAAATAAATTCTTTAATATCATAACATCTGCAACGAAATATAGAATTTTCTAATATTTTACATCTAATGCAATGCTCCTTTTGATTCTTAATAACATGAAAAAATCCGCCAACATTTTTTTAAAGAATGTATTTTCGTTTTTTCAAGACTGGGAAAAAAAGAACAACAACATGAAAAAAAAAATGTAACCTTTAAACGTCAGTTATCTATTATTACATAGATGTACGCCGAGTTTTCAATTTAAAAAAGTTATCAGGCTAGCTCTTTCATTTTAAATTTCAAATAACTGTAGTGTACATTTGTAAAAATATTTTTCTGAATACGTCTTTGTTTTAAAACTACTTAGAATGTTATTTTTCTTTTTTAATTTGTATTTTAAGAAAAGTATTTGTTTTGTACCGTTGTATATAAATACCTATAAATAGAAAACATCAAGAATAAGAATTTCAAAGAATGGCGATGCATTTAGTAAATTTTTTTCAGTATTAGTTCGATGATTATTTTCTCGAAGTTGCTTGAATATTTGAAAAGCTACGCTAACCCTAAAAATGATTTCCAATGTTTACTAGAAGATTGTAAAACATAATAAATTGTGCTTAATGCTTTTACGTTTAGAATTGGCATCTTTGAGCTTTATCATACAGTTATGTTATAGGATTCTTTTTATGTTCTCGGGCTCTTTGTGATAAGCCTACAAAATATCAGATGTCAAACAAATGATCATACTTTAATTAATCTTAAGATTTTGAAGCTATTTGCAATAATATTGAAAATTATCATGATAATAAGAAAATTAAAGATGATTCTCCAATTAAGGTCATACGTTTTAAGCAATCGGTTTTATTGATAACTATACAAATGAATAAAACTAGAATCAAAAGTTTAAGCATAGCAAATTTAAAATGAAAATGTATTATATACTCCTAGTTACATTCTATTTGATGTGAGCTACAAGTTGTAGTATCAAAAAGATATTTAAAATAAATTAATCTTTAAAATATATCTGAAACAACTGAATTTATCAAACGAACAAGAGTAAACGTGTCAAAAGTTTAAGTATAAAAGTTTTTGAGTATTTACTAGAATGAGAATAAGCAAATAACACTGGATTATTTCTCCATTTTATTAAATACTTTTAAATAAACAAAAATGAGGCTGTATAGTTTCTGGTCATTTTTTACCAAACTTTCTCATACGCATTTTCATTTCTTAAGCTGACGCACATTGCTTAACATTTGAATAATTTCTGTATATGAAAGCACCTCATATATATTCTATGGTGTTCAGATAAGGTTATTTCCCAGCCATTACAACTGATACCTTGCTCTACATAAGTCACGTTGCCATTGATTTTAAGGCATAGATCAAAGGATTATTGTATTGAAATTTCTATTTACTCGCCTAAAATGTGACTAAAAGGGACCAAATGATTAGCAAATGTCTACTAATAGTCGTCAAAGTTTTCACAACCATTTATTAAACACAAAGTCAGATCTAATCGTTGAAAGAAAATCTTCACATTCTAATAGACAATCACCACGATGCTGCCTGATAAATATATTCCAGTGTTCATTGTGAAGAAAATTCCAATACTATTTAAATCCATTAGGATCGCCGAGGTTCCAGTTTTTTCATCATTGAATATGACATTCAGACTCTTATCAAAAAACGACGCAGACTATTTGTAGCACTGTAGTCCAGTTTAATCCATTTTCGGTTTTAATGTTTACCGATTTTAAAACTGTTTTACAAACGTTTTTTTCTTTAAAATTTGGCCTGTGATTACATGTTTTATTTGCGAAAAACAGTAATTCATCTGAAGCCAAGTAAATCGTCAAAATCAGCCCAAAATTCATGGATTCCCAGTTTTGATCTTCTTAATGTACTTGTAATTTCAGAAAAGGACATAATTTGTTATCATACTGGAGATGTTTAAAACTTATCTATGTCAGATTTTTTTTCAAATTTGTCACTCTGTATTAACAGAAAAAATACAATTTGTTATTTTCTATACACCCAGCAATATTCTGCGTGGATAACCGCTTACGTAACTTTATAAAACTTAAATAACAACACATATTATTTTTTTATGTAGTTTAGTGTAAAAATTAAAACATAATACTGTTGAGTATTTATTAAAACTTCATTCATTAACGCATTTAAATAAGTTATTATAATAAAATTAACATTCAAAATTTTGTGGTATAAACATTGTATGTACTTAATATTTTGACACTTACTTTATGCTCATACTAACAAATGCATTGATCTCAAAATATGCGCACAGTACATTTATATGGTTCTTTTCATATCCCATTTTGTTCGGATAATTTTTTTTTTATATTTCTCGCCTAAATTTAAAAATGGTGCAAAAGTTATGCAAGAAACATAGATTATGAAACACTTTTCAATTCTAACGAAGTATTATTAACGAATGACATTTTTTATATAATGAAATTTATCTTTTCTGTAATGGATATCTTCCATGCACCATTATTAAAAAAAAACGAAAACGCTAGAGATCCTTTTAAAATTCGTTATATTTGAAATACCGTAACTTAGGTAATTGGCAAGGTTTCCAATTCATCCGTAAGATCTTTGTCAACATCTATGATTTTTCTCTTTCTGAATGAAAAGGCTTATTTACATATTTTTATAAGAAGAAATGTTTACAAAAATTTAAACATTCATTGTTTAATTTCTTCTTCCACATGTTTTAGCCAAGTATGTAAAATTTAATATTATCTAAGAATCACATTTGATTATTTCAATATTGTACAGAACTTGTGTTTTCTTTTTTAATGAAACATTTTGTCATTAAAGTAACAATAAACGGCCTTGTAGTGTGTTTCATCACAATTAAAAAAAAAAAAATCGTAAAAATGCATTTAAATGCTCTTACATTAAAATTATAATTTATTAAAATATGTTGATAATTAATTCATACTGTGTAGATAGATAATTAAAGACAGCTACTTATAACGACTTAGTCTACCTTTAACTGCAATTAATAGAGTGGCGTTTATCAGCTTTCATATGCTCTTTTGAATACGTCCCACAAATGCTGTTTGCAATGAGGGTCAGAGGAATTAGCTGGCGACGGAAGCATATTAAACTTTTATTGATGTTCCTGAAAGCAATTTGATCAATAGAGCACGGTGGTAATATGTATTGTCATGCTGAATGTGACCATCTCCATAAAGCAATGTTATAGCCATAAAAGCACATGCAATTATTTCGAGATAATATGTTGATAATTAATTCATACTGTGTAGATAGATAATTAAAGACAGCTACTTATAACGACTTAGTCTACCTTTAACTGCAATTAATAGAGTGGCGTTTATCAGCTTTCATATGCTCGTTTGAATACGTCCCACAAATGCTGTTCGCAATGAGGGTCAGAGGAATTAGCTGGCGACGGAAGCATATTAAACATTTATTGATGTTCCTGAAAGCAATTTGATCAATAGAGCACGGTGGTAATATGTATTGTCACGCTGAATGTGACCATCTCCATAAAGCAATGTTATAGCCATAAAAGCACATGCAATTATTTCGAGATAAGCTCTGCGGTTTACAGTTAAACCAACAAATATCAAGATCCAGTGTATTAAAAAAAGAGCCCGTATATAATAATCTCGTCGTCACCATTTTGGAAAGTTGTGTTTCAACAGGAAAGGTCCACTAATTCGGGCAATTTTCGCCATAATCCTATTCTGCAACTTCCATAACGGGGCAGGAAATGAGATTTGTGGCACCAGGCTACTTTTTTACTAATCTTCAAGTGACGCGTTTTGTTATTCTTTTACCCACAACAGGCACCTTTCCCCATGTTTCTGTGTTATCAAAGGCACTTTTTATGATCCACTGCTGACAAAACCCTCTTTGCAATGTTTATCTTGTTTCACGATGGGACATGTTTTGTGATGAACATTTGTTGTGTTGTAGCCATTCTCTTGATGCGGACTTTGCGTTCTATTCATCATCTCCCCACTTTACTCGACTTTTTCCCTTTGTTCTTTATCACTTGGAATTTATTTCTCAACTGCCAGTCTCTAACACCCGAGATACATTTGGAAGAGAAAATCGTCAAAGAGCCGTCTTTTCACACATGCTACACTGTTAAAAATTTTAAATTTTTCAGCATCGTCAATCCACTGCTTAGAAAACGTACCTTACCTCACTGGATCATTCTCATTGGTAAAAAATAGCGATATTCTATAAAAGCAGTGGAGTGACGTTGCAGAAAAAAGTTTCAAATGGAGGATATTCCATTTACGTTTTGATCACGTGGTCAAGGCAAAAGCTTCTAGCGTAAAGAAGAGAAAGCTTCGTTAAATGCAATATAAATCTCCACCAGCCAATGAAACAGTTCATAAGGAAAGCAGTGGCAGCCACCCTGCTTATCAGTTACAAGTTCTTTGGGTAAATTAATCGGTACCACGTGACCTTTTATAGCGTCGAATGCAGATTTGGAATATCCTCCATTTTTAACAGAGTAACAGCTCTTTTTGCACCGACGATATTCACTTGATCAAAGTCATTTAAAGCGTTTAAAGCATTTCCAGCATTTTTGGTCATTTAAAGAATTTCTATGCGATCAAAATTAACCGATTCTAATAATTGTAAAGTATAATGTGATTTCTGGGGTAAAAATACGTGTTTCCGATTTTCGTGGATGAATTAATATCAATATAGTTGCTAGAGCTTGATTAAATGAAAGAGAGAAAAATGCATTTTAAAATTTGTAGAAAATGAAAAAAGTGAAATGGTTTATACTTCGGAAACATGCATATAATTTTGCAAAGCGTTATACAAAAATGAATAAATATATAAAAATTGTCATAAATCTTTTGGCAAATTTTTAAACAAATTCATTTAAGATTTTCATATCAAACATTTAGCATCAGTTATTAAACATTTAATCTAAGCATTGAAATAGGACAATTTTTTCTGTGACTGATTTAATTTGAAAATCTTCCGAATTCAATTAGAGAAATATTATGACGAAGAGGAAATTGTTCTATATTTTCTAAACATTTGAAACCAAAAACTATACAGCTAATATTTGGTATTTCATCAAAATATTCATTTAATTGAGAAATAATTGGATCCTTCTGGTAGTTATAGCAACATATATTAAAAACATTCTTTTTAACATTTTTACATCTCAAACTGTAGTTAAAAAGTAAACAGTTTATTAATTAGCAATTGAAAATGGTTAGAACAGACATCCAGTTTAATTTATATTTGAAAATAATTATATCGGATGTTTATCAATAAATAAAAACTTTGTTAAATCACCATAAAAAGATAAAATAAACAGGACCCGTTTCGAGCTGCAAAATTACTGCTCGTGCAGTAATTTTGCAGCTCGAAACGCGTCCTGTTTATTTTATCTTTTTATGGTGATTTAACAAAGTTTTTATTTATTGATATATATTTATCGCCAGTATTTTCGGTGTTTCTCAATATATCGGATGTTTATATTTTAAATGAAATGACTAATAATTTTGTTTTTAAAATCTACGGAAAACGTTTTATAGATTATGTCCTAAAAATAAAAAATAAAACCTATAAAATGTTGAAAATGTTATTTCAACTTCTGTAAGTAGGTATAGTATTTTGTAAGTTATTTCAAAGACGTACTCTTCAAATTTACTTCTTGAAAACGCCTTTCATATAGATCTGAGATCTCCGTAGGGTATTATTCTTACATTTTTTTAAAGAATTTTCTTGGACTATATTTCAAAATTCTCATTTTTTATTTCCAATTTTGTAGTTGTTGTCTTTTATCGATGTTATATAATATAGAATATCTTTTATTTCTTCAAGTGATGTCCTATTACTTTCACGGTTTTCAATATCAAACAAAATTGTAAAACATGTTTTTATTTTAATGTAACAGTTTTTTTTTTTTGTAATATAAAAATTAAAACAAAAATCGATTTTCAATACACCAAATTAAACATATATATATATATATATATATATATATATATATGTGTGTGTGTGTGTGTTTAATTTATTGAAAGAAAACGTGCAATTATTATTCGTAATCATTGTATGGATTTTTATTAGTTCTTTATTTTAAGTTTGAAAATAAGTAAGTAATTTAATACGGAAACTCAGCTTTTAAAAACCTTACAATAGAAACAATTTTTACAATCATAAATAGAAATAATGCAATTTTGAATACTGAGTTTACAAATTCATGATGTTTGTTACATTTATTTAAAAAAAATGTACTTCGGATACTACTTTCGGATATAGTATATAGTTATAATTGGAAGTTTCTATGTGTTGTAGTGAAGTAATTTGTTTTAAAACAGTTTTGGATAAAAACGTGATAAAAGGGTTTAATGTTTTATTTTTAACTTAAAACAGATTATCAGGATTTTTGGAAATTACGAAAATTGTTGTAAATGAAAACGATTGCTCTTGTTTATAAAAAAAAACTTCAAATTAACAAGCCCAAAATATTCTTAACATGTTATTATTATGTTGATAGAGATGTAGTCTTTAAATAAATGCTAATTTAAAATTTTTATTTTTACTTGATCAATTTTCTGAATATTTGTAAAAAAAAAAAAAAAAAAAAAAAAAAAAAAAAAAAAAAAGTTTTTTTGAAAATTTATGAAAAGGATTCTATTGGTTTCACCTTAGGAAACCAATTGATCATTTGCATATTTGTGAAAATTTCTTTTACAATTGCCGTCTCGTACATTCGAGATTTTATAATATTCATAAACTACTATAACTTCGTACATTCATAAACTTGACTAAAGCATCAATAGCTGCTTTAGAGAACAAAACTGTTTTTCTAAAATATCCTTCACTTTTATCAAATACTTGAAAGATTTGTTAAAAAATATTAAATTAAAAAAAAAAGAAAAAACTGGCGTCAATGTTTACGAAAATTCCGTGACGAGAAATGACTTCAATGTTTATTAGATTTTATTTATTTATTTGTACCCTACAAAATATCATTTAATTTATTGTTCTCTTTTTCTCACATAATTATCATTTCATAATCAATTAATTTATGATTAAAAGCACTATAAGAACTATCGCAAGTATTTTTGATGTTCTTTCAGAAAATGAAATTTTCAAAAATTTGGCATATATTTTTAAATTGAAAGGAAATATTCATTTTTAAGCTGTTTGCAAATTTGGTAACAGTTTTAAATATGATCTTTGTCACACATTTTTATTGGGATGATGAAATTGACAAAATCCCTTCAAAACTATCTTAAATTTAAAAAATGCACGCTCACTTCACATATATCCTTCATTTTTAATGTAATTTTAAGTATATCACTGCAAAAAATGTCTAGTTTACTGTGCATAGTTTTTGATCCCTTAAATCTGGTTTAACGGAACTATTATAATAAATCTCAATATTTAAATTACTTAACCCTTTCATAAGAGATAGTCACATGGAGTGACCATGTAATTTTAATTTTAAAACTTACAAATTGCAGCAAGGATATTTTAATAAAATTTTGCATTTATAATGAGAGTTGGAAAGCAAATTTTAATTTTTAGAAAAAAGAAATCATTTGTAAATTTTAATGTAAGTAAGTTATTTCATCATTTTAAGAACAGATTTTTTTGGCCTCTAAAAGTATAAAAATGTGTTAAGCTTTGTTATTCTCGCAAGAATATTCTATGATCTCAAATCGTTGTTATAAGATTTTTTTAAGGTACTTGTTTAAATTGAATTTGACATAAAAAAAATGGAAAATAGGCTCGAATATATAATATCTGTGCAAATATTTTAGATAACTTTAAATCTAGAATGTTACATTTTGTTATTAGAGTAAAAGATATGTCACATCGAACAGTGAAATATATGTTATTAAAAAATAATAAAATCACATCTAATTTTGTGTAGGCAGGGGTATACACAATTTTCCAAAATAATTTTAGTATTATATTACGCATTCTTCATTATTTTTCGCAAAATATTAATTTAACCATGAGAGTCTACAATAATAAATTATCGTCTTTGGCATATTTAGCTCGGAATTTAGAGACTTTGTTATGCTCATGCAAGCACAATAAATAATTTCGTTGCGTAACTTTATGATGCTTTAATGTGTATTTTTCTTTATTAATTACAAAAGGGAATATCCGGGTTATGAATAGATTTACTAAAATATATTACTTAATCCCTAATGAAAAAAAAAACAGCAGTCGAAAATTCGGCTGTTTAATTGAAATGCTTAGAATTATAATTTTTTCATTGTAATTCTTAATAAAATATGTAAAATAAGATTAAATAAATATATTTTAAAATTGGTTTTCGTAAAATGTTTTGCAATAGCCTATGATATTTTTAATTGAAGTCGATTGCTAGGAGCTTCAATTATATGAACTAAAATCTAAATAACATTTATATAAAAGAAAAAAAGTTTCAAAAACAATCCTCATTAAAATTTATTTTGCAACAAATGAACTTAATGCTAGGAAATGCAAAATTTAAATATGCTTAATTCATAACATACTTAAGTAATTGGTATGCCTATTGCTGTCCTAAGGTAGATTTTATCTGAAATTACAAATATTTTGTTCAAATAAAGTATTACTATTGGAAATGTGAGAGTTTTTTGGAATTTCTGCAGTACTATAATCACGAACAAAGATATTCAATAATCTCTTCTCAGTAGGGATAATGTTGCCAGGTGTATGTTGTGGATTTGGACGTGTGTGGTATCAAAGGAGAAATCGCGTCAAGTACGTTAAAAAGTGCAATGCAACTACCCGTCCAAATCCAACCGTTTTCGAGATATAAGCACTTGAAGTGAGAATGAATAAATTAATAGAAAGGCAGGTATATAAATTGACGGCAAGTTAAAAGTTTCTTCTCATTGTTTTTAATCCACCTTCCAATAAGTTTTCCCGAGCTACGAGCAAAATCATTTAATATCTCATATTGCGGTTATTTCCCCTCATTTAGACAAGCATTTCACATTCTACGAAGTTTTCGCGTACAACTTCATTCTCACTTCAAGTGCTGATGTCTCAAAAACTTTTGAATTCGGAAGGGTAATTCCATTGCACTTTTTAACCTACATGATGAGATCTTTCTTTTGATACCATACTCTTTTAAATCCACATCTTACATCTGGGAACGTTCTCTAGTGAGTCACTCAAGATACCAAAAAGTGTTTTCTTTATTTTTAGAAATCTCACCAAAAAATTTAAAGAAGAATTTATAAAAATAAATTCTTATTGGGTTCCCGTAACTTAGAGTCTTTAACTCCCGTTTCCAAGTAGCTTTTACAGTGCATCAGATGTCTATACCCAGAAAACCGGTTTTTATATGTTATGAGGTCTCAAGTAAGTATTCATGCTCAGCTATTGTTTATCTGAAAAACCTACAGAATTTACAGCATTAACATTAACATTAACATTAAAAATAAGTTTAAAAAAAACAAAAAATCAAATCGAATTCTGAGTGGAATGACACTTTCCACCTTGCGTTTAAAATTACTAAATAAAACTATTTACTAAAAATGTGCAATAGTCAGGGCTTCATATTTAACCATGCTTTTTTTGGTTTTATCCACTTAAAAGAAACCGGCTAAAATTGAAAAAAGCCGGCTTTTATTTTTAAAGTGTTAATTTGTATCGAATCCATATTAAGTGTGGACTGATTTATTTTTAATACATTTTTAATTATTTACTACTAAAAAAGTGATAAATTTCTATTTATTTTTTCAAATAAATATGTCTTTATAACCGCCAGAAGTCAACTGTGAACGTGAAGGCATTATGTCTGAAAAATATAAATCTTGGAAAAAAGAAAATATACTCAAAAAATGTTTTTAAAACTTCTATATTCCATTAGTTCTTATATTACACATTCTTAAGAATTATATTTAATTCAATTATGACAAAATTAAACACATCAAAGCATTCATGGAAACGTTCTTACAGGTCAATATGTAAAGATTAAGTCATAAAATGAATAATGTTGAAAGAGAAATTAGGAAGGATTCAGTATTTGAGGAGAGTTTAATACATAATTACATAAAATTAAAACAACAACAAAAAATGTTCTAATAAAATTTTTTGAATTAAAGTTTTGAATAGCTCTATGTTATTTAATAGTGCATATACGCCCACTTGCATGAATTAATATATTCGTGCATATGCTAATTGAAAATAAATTGTGAACATATTATGAAATAATGCATAACTCGAAATACTATTTTCAATAGTGAGAAATGGTGTTTTTTTTTATATGTATGATTTTAAATATTTATAGCGAATAAAACATGACATTTTAATAACTCTTAAAATTAGTTAAGTAATAAAACAAGTAACCATAGTCCTCTTTAATTTTATAAAGCAGTAAAAATAAAAAAAAACAAGGGCAGGATTAATGGTCAATGTAAATCAGAAAAAGCACTTGGTATGGCCATTTTATAATTTAGCTGACATATTTGCAATTCTGACTATAAACCCCTGACAACTCCATCAATGTGTTATTCTAGTATTAATATCTTCATTATTGAAAAATTAGGTTATAACATAACCCAATTTCTCATAATGAATCATAATTAAAATCCCAATTTTTCATTTTAATAAATGAATTTATTAAAGTCAAAGTGAATTAAACATCATTAAAATTATTTAAAATACACTTAAAAATGTATAGATTTTAATTAAAAAGCTTCACTGTATAAAAGCCAATTATGGCCAAAAAAGGCCAATTTTGGCCAAAAAAAGCCGGCTAAAATCAATAAAAGCCAACCGGCCTGGCTTTTTTAATTTTAGCCGGTTTTTTTGCAACCCTGGCAATAGTTCTGCAGCTGAAAATATTTTATTGAGGTCCGGTAGCATCTGAAAAAACTGGTATTTTGTATAGATGGAACTCGCAAATAGATTGCAAAACCTACTCGAAAACATTTCCGAAAATGTTGAATGGCTAATAAAAATTTATGTTTATAAATTGTTTCTTTAAATTTCGAAAAAAAAATTCTGAGGTGTTTAAAGATAAAGAAACGCTTTTCCCGAAATTGGGTGATAAAGCCATAGTTTAGTATTCTAAGAGCTATTCCGTATCAGTACCAGATTCATGGGCGTAAATCAGCGTGCTGAAAGAGGAAATTAATTTTGTAAATTATAATTTCATTTGTTAGTCTATGTTTTCTTTATTTCTTTTCTCATGTTTTGCTGATTTTTATATCCACGAAGCATCAAATATGAGATGTAGTTACACAGTGTTAACGATTTTCATTTATTTTGAAATTCAAAGACATGGACTTAATTTCTTTCCTTTTTAAAAAAATAAAAAAATAATAATAAAATGAAATACCATAATTTCGGGTGTATTCGTAAAGCCGCAGGTCAAACAATTCTTTTTCGACCCAGAATTTTTTTAAAAACAAATATAACTACTTAGATCGTCGTAAATATATGTCTTCAACCACTGAATAAGATTTCTGGGTCCAAAAAGAATTGTTTGATTCGCGGCTTATACACCCGAAATTAGGGTACCATCTTTTTAATCATAAATCTTACACAGTCTCTGAAATAAAGGTATAGGTACGTTTTCAGTTAAACAAAACTAATTACCTCAGATAGTGTACACTACTATAATCCATTTACATATTTTACTGAATTATATATTACTCCATTTATTGTTTGAAACAAAGTGCATATTGATGTGAATGCAATCACCAGCTAGGGAGACATAGATCAATTAATATTTAAATTATTTCTTAGGGTACAAAAATTAATTCAGTTTTTGAAAAACTGGTTTGAATGTATTGTTTTCACTGTCGGAGACAGCACTGTATTTCTTTGGAATTAATAAAAAAATTCCGAAAAATAGTTAACAAACAAGAATTAAAAAATAAAGCACATTACTTGTGTAGAAACACTTTTATCAAAAAGAAATAGCAATGTCTCATCAACATGTATCTCTCCGAAAAAGAAAAAAAATGCAGATCTATGTTAATTACGACTTCTAGAATCCCAAACATCTACATTTCAAAATAATATTTTTCTATCTATCTATTTTTCTGTCTCTCTATATTTGTATGATTTTTTTTTTTTTTTTTTTGACAAGATAAGTTTCATAATTCTGCACAAATCTCTTCTAAATCGATAAATAAAATCAAGGTGCTAAAAATTTTAGTCACACTCGTTAATTTAAAATTTCCTACAAAGAGGGTGGAAATAAAGAGGGGTTTTCTGAAAACAAAAAATAACCATAAC
The DNA here is from genome assembly GCA_964019185.1 of Maratus speculifer. NCBI lineage: Eukaryota > Metazoa > Arthropoda > Arachnida > Araneae > Salticidae > Maratus > Maratus speculifer. Next base: position 304,380,870 of record OZ025291.1, on the reverse strand, counting down.
TTACTAATTATAATACATACGAAATCATTTTGATGTTATTATTACTTTTAAGTAAATGACCAAAAATAATTTTATGTATAACATAATTTTTTTCAATAAAAATGGGCACAAATTTGTCAGTTCACAAGATATCAAATCCACTTAAATTTAGTATAAATTGTCTTAATATTATATAAAACATTTATATTGACAAGTTTTTGATAGGACCAATTCATGCAGAAAAAAATTACAAATGTCATAAATAAATAAAACAAAACAACTTAGGGGCTAAAGAAAAAATTATCGTATTAACATCATTCCAACAAAACCAATTCTTACAGAAAAAGGCATTAAAAACACATGAAAAGTAGTTAAATAATACTGGACATTTAAACTAGTTATATCTGTAATCTTCATTTAGTTTTTGTTTACGAAATTTGCACTTAACTTTGAAATCTACCTGTTCTTGTAGTCCGAGCTGGATGGGATTTTTTTATTCTACGTTATGACTCCATAAAATTGAAGTCAAGCAACATTTCTTTTTTTGCACTTAATATTATGTGATATTTCAATTTATGTAGGATGATTTTGTTACTGAAATTCATGAATAAACTAATAAAATGCACTGTGATTTTTAGATAGTAAATGTAATATTTCGATAGGGAAAGCTCCATTTTTGTCAGGAATTTAATACTATTCATTGCACTCAAAATTTCGCACTAATTGAACATGGCACTATTCAATAATAATAATTTTTTTTAGTTTCATAACTATTTAGAATATATAGATATTTTTAATTGCTGTTAAAAGAATAGTATTTCATTGTATACTGGTTACGATTTGTTTTATTTCTTGTACACTTAAAGTACTCAGGCACATTTCTTTCTTTTATTTTAAACATAATAAAATATATTGTGTTATTTTAAACATAATAATATTTATTATGTTATTTTAAACATAATAATATTTATTATGTTATTTTAAAAATAATAATATTTATTACATTTCATAAACACAAACTCATATATTTTGGGCAATTTTTGTAAATGTAAGAATTGGACTCGTTTTTAAAAATATAAAATCCTTTGAACTAAATATTTTTCATGCACTTTTCTTCTCAATCGAACTTCTGCAAAGCTAAAATGAAATAACGAAATACTGTTAAAAAAAACAATAAAAAGATCAAATAAGAAATATCCTATTTCTATACAAATACTTAAAAAAGGGAAAAATGTATTTTTCATTAACATATAATTCCCGTTTCTCTTCTCGAAAGGCAAATAATTCTTAGAAATCCCTTTTGTCTGGAATTTCGTTTTTCTGCAAGACATGTCACCACAAAATTAAATGCTGTATGTACATATTTGTTGCATCTAGCATCAATTTCTTTCTCTTTTTTCGAGTATTTAAAACTTTTTTTCATCTTTTTCCTTTATAGTTGATGATATTTGACATTTATATATGACTACAAAGTATGTTTTTTTTCACTTTTATTACAATAAGCTAAATGAAGCTTTTCTCAGTTGAAGGACAGAATATATATACAGGGTGTCCGAAAAGTCTGGAAACGGTTAAATAACTCGAGAAATATTGATCAGATTGAAAAACAAAAATATACGTATTAAATATTTTTAAATAAGCTACTCAGTGATACTAAATTTGTCCCACGCAACCGACCCCCTGGGGGTCAAAGGGGGTCCAACTTTGAAATCTTAAATTATAACCCCCATTTTTTATTGCAGATTCGGAATCTACAGATAAAAATACGCAACTTTTGTATTTAATGTTTATTTCAAATCCTCCTTTATCACGGTGTAATCGGGCATTTTCGAAAGGTACATATTTCGGCTTTCCCAACCATTTTGTGCTTTCTTGGAACCTGATTGGCCAGAACTTTTGACGTCAAATTTCCCGTCTTTTGCAAGAATAGCAGTCAGTTGCGAATCAGTCACGGAGTAAGACAGAGGAAGGAAAAGTAATGTTAAAATTTTGCCTCATGGATTTTTCAACGATAGGAGGTGACACGCAGATGGTGGGCTGTCGATCGATGCTTCAGCAATGCTTTTCAATGGGGAAAATGTTCATTTATTTATTTATTTTTTCTTTTAACGAAAAATCTAAATTTTTAGAAAGTTGTAGAAATGAAAATCTGATTCAAGTTTTCTTCACAACATACATAGTTTATAAAGGGCAGGGTATGTGGATAATCCTCGTTTCGATGTGTTCTGCCTTTGTTTTTTAATCATTTAATTCAAAGGGGCGGGCGGATGGGAGTGTATGGGAATTACTACAGTGTAGATCAACATGTAAGACAAATTATTGAAAATATGCAAGCATAAAGTTACTTTGTGCTGATTAAGCAAAGGATGGGGAAATACTGTAAATTTCAAGTGAAGAAGGGGTTACAGATTTTGGAGATTGAATAATTACTGCAAATAAAAATAACATATCAACAAACATTTTTCAACAATTCTAATAAATGTGATATTTTTTGTAATTTAATTTTTTTTTAATTTTTAATTTTTTCATTATTTTAAATTTAATAAGTTGAATTATTTGAAAATTTTTGATCTTTTAATTTTTTTTTTTTTTTTTTTTTTTTTTGAAAAGTAATCTGTTGGATCTGTTGATTGTTTACAAAGACAGACACATTTTTAATTATCATAGGGGATGGATAATGTAAAAAGAAAAACGTGCACTTATTTATTCATTTTTGCAATAAAATTTTAAACGTGACAAAATGCATAAACATAAACGTAATTTGAAAAACAAATCGATTTGTTACTTAAATTTTTTTTAGCCTGCAACGAGGCATTATTAATAAAATTAATTCAATTTTTTCTGCGTTTAATGATAATATTTGTAAGAAATAAGTTATACAAATTGAACATCTATAATAATAAAGAGTGTATGTGCGTGTGTCAACGCTGTTCTGAAGAGACCGCTGCATGTAGAGTTACAAAATTTGGAGGGAAGGTACCCTCTATACATGTAGTTTTGCACCTCGAAGCCCGAATTTTGATTTTTTGATTAGAATTTTTTAATTTAATTTTTTAGGCGATTTTTTGTGTTCTTTTTATGTTTCGAAGCGATTTTTCCATATTAGTGAAAGGAATACGGTTTCATTTTTTCCCTCAATATAGTAATTTTTTTTTTCTCTTTTCAATAAAGTTTATTCGGAATTCGTGCGGCGATTTTGGGAACTTTTAACAATTTTTAATTGCGATATTCGGTATTTCTTCATATTTTGAGACTATTTTTAAGAATCATAAAAATAAAATTGTTTCAAACCCTAATTAACTAATTTTGCCTGGTATGATTTTTCAATTTCAGTGATTTTTTTCATTGCAATTTGCAGTACGATTTTCGATGTGGTTTTAACGATTTCTTGTGCGTTTAACATCGGTTTTTAGTCAATTTTCTCAATATTGCAGATTTTAGTATGCATCATGGTCTTATCTATTTTTAAATTGCAGGTAAAAAAGGCAAAAACCCTAAAACTAATGAATTAGTGGTAAAGGAATTATTTTGAATATCCACCGTAACCTATACTAATAAAATAACTAAATGCACTGTCTGTGTGCATGTATGTTTTTGTGCGATGACTAGCAAAATCTACGGCAATTACGAGGCTCAAAACTTTCTTGAAAGTACCCCAGTCTCTCCTGATGTATCTGACATTGAGATTTTCAAAATTCTAATTATTACTTGAGTAGTTTCTCTCCCGTTTCCCACTGCAGCCCTTTTGAACATTTTTACCGTTAAATATTCTTTGTTCATTTTTAATCCAATTTTTCACACAGTCAGTGTCCGTGTATTTAAGACAACGTAATTTGACATATTTCGAATTAGAGATAAAATCACAAATTTCATGTTCCTTTAATATTATTATCTCGGAACCGTGCAACGCCGGGCGGGTCAGCTAGTTTACAAATAAAAACAAAATTCAAACCTATACGATATTTAAAGTAATCTAAAACGATAGATCCCCTTCGAATTAATTCTAAATAAATCTTAAACTTTTTAAATGCTTTATTTGTCTTAAAAGTCTCTGATCATTTTGCACACACTGTTATTTGTTTTAAATTTGTCTTGGCAATTATGTTTTTGTTTATATACAGGGAGTCCAAAAAAGTCGAATCCAAAAGTCGGTGTCCAAAAGTCGAAAATGGTCGAATAACTCGTGAATCTCACATCGAATTGAAAAACGAAAAAATGGGTGTTTTAATTATGTTTGTAAAAGCTATTCAGGGATACCAAAGTTGACCTCTGGATATCAGAGGCATTCCAAATTTGAAATTTTAAATGATAACCGCCATTTTTAATTTTCGATTCGGACTCTACGGGCAAAAATACCAGGGTAGCAAGTGGTTACGGATAATTTAAGTCAAAAAAAGGTGTTAATACCTTGGGGCTTGGTGGTATATCTATGAAACCACTTAATTTTAATTCCCAAACGCCACACAAGACGGAATTTATATAAAAAAATAGGTTTATTGAATTCCTGCAAAGCAGTTTTTCCTTAATTTCAAATAAAGTTGTTTTCAAATTTCGTCATCAATTTCTACGAATGATGTCAATCTTCGTAGATGTCAAATGATGTCAAATGATTCATCAATCTAAGTTTTAAAATTTCCTCATCAATTCATTTTTCTTTGTATTTCATTTCCTCTTGCGTTTCATGTTTTAAGCTAATTCATTTTTATGCAAAAATGGAGAAAATATTTTTCAATAATATTTGGACATTTTGCAGATGAAAGAGAATTTTAAGGATTTCGACTGATAATTTCTTTGCATGGTTTTCTCGTTCCCTTTTCATTATCTGGATAGCTTAGCCATTTTCACAAACAGGATACTTTCCGTGTTATAAAGTTTGTAAGTTATAAGTCCATGTTACAAAGTTTATTTATAAAAATTAGATTAGCCATTCAAACATTATGTAAAAAATATATGCATACAAAAAAAGAAAGAAAAGCAGCATGGTATACTTAAAATATGAATTTTCATGTGTGGACGTGCGACAGGGTACCAAAATTTCAAGCGGAAATTTCGTACAAAATTTTGATAACTGAATTTTAACACAACAGATATTGTTCAATTAAAAAATAAAATTCGACATAACAGTTGATGACGTTAACGTGAACACGCTTATTGTGAATTGTTTTTAACTCTAACATTCCCACTGTCCCTATAAAAGAGTTATAAATTATGTGTTTTTTCTACTTTTAAGATGAACACGTTTAACGTAAAATTTTGCTCACTGTGAGCAATTCTCGATGTCTTCATAAAGATTTCGTTGCTTGATGTGAACAAAATATCCTAGAAAAATTGAAGTTTATTTTTTCTTTGGCAATAATGAGAGCTTTGAAAACGAGTTCTGTTGCTATTATTATTATTATTATTATTTTACTTTTGGAAATTACAATATGTATCATCAACTGCATGCCACCAGGATTAGGGTTGATTTCTATCTAAAGGGAGTATTTTGTTTCTTTCTTCACACATGGAAAATTCAAAATTTAGTATTAAAATTTTCATATTCGTTTCAAAGATAGCATGTGTTCAGACATTTTTTTTTACTTCGTTTACCAGAGTGAATTTATAAAGGTATTTATATGTAGTGTATAGTTTCTCAAAAAAGGCCACAAATTACAGCAATTCTTAGGTTTACAAGAAAAGTTCAATATTATTACATGAGGTACATTCGAAAAAAATTTAAAAATCTGAAATTGCTAAGAAATATGGAATTGCTAAAAGTACAACATGATTGATTTTAAAAGGTATAGAAAAAATTGAAACAATTTGTGTGCTAAATAAGTTTGAACCAAGTCAAAATAGAATGTGAATCGAGAATAATGAAGAAGTCGAAGCAGCATTAACAAGTAGGAAATTCATGCGTTAAACATAGATTATAAAACACTTTCCAATACTTCTTGAAATCTTTAACAAAGCTTCGTTATTTAGGGAAATAAAGTTACTGTCTGTATCTAAATATGCATTCTAATACTTTAAAGGGCCCTGCATTTGATATGTCGGTTGATATGTATGCTATATAATAGAGAAATTTAATTAAGCAAAAAAATGAAGTCCAGGTTGAAATTTCTTTTTAAGCAATTTATAGTAATAGATGGAAACATTCTCAATATTTCTGTTCAGCCCAGTAGTTTACCTGGTATCGTTATTACACGTCAGTATTTAGCTAAAATGTATTTTAAACCAAAACTCTCTTAAAATTATGGGAATCACATTCTCAGAAATTATCATTCATAGGCATCCATGAATCTATTTTTTTGCGTGGCCCTGTACATCATTTTATCTATCTTCTACAAACATTTCTTAATAAACTGAATGCAGTTCAGTATAAAAATGCATAACTTATTTAAAAAATACCTTCAAGTAATTTACACTCATATTCAGTAACGTTTCAGAGCTCTTTTGTGCAGATCTGTATATCAGATATAACATTTATACACATCATATAATACGCATAGATTTAGTGAAACTTAAAAGCGCATATCATGATTAAAATTATTGGGCACCCACTCTGGTTACGCCACTGCATTTAGTGTGTATTTTTTTTGTATTGCTATAGATGATACTATATGCAACAAAAAGGGTGTAATATATGTGTATTCTGTAAGCACACATTCTTGGTGCGCTTTATGAACGCGCACAAAAGGCTGTATTCTAATACGCCCTCATCTTATAGCCATTGGGAATTGCAAAAATAAAAAAATAAAAACTGCGTTATATGCAGGGATGAGGATGCAGGGCGCTTTTTTGCACACCAGTAAAATTTAACAGAAAATGCTATATTATGTAATCGAAAATTTTTGTGATTTAACAGATCAACATTTTCTGTAAGATTATACTGGTGTTCAAAAAAGCGGAAATCTCATCACTAGTTATATGATACAAAAAAAAAAAAAAAAAAAAAAAAAAAACTTACTTTTATGCAATATAAAAAAGAAATAATCAGAGGTGTGGTATGTGGTGGGGGACAATTTTAACATCTTGAATCATAATACTGATTTTTTATTTCAAATTCGTATTCTACGAGAAAAAAATACGCAATTTTTAATTTAACATTCTCTTTCGTTTCGCCATAGATAATCTTATAATCAAGCAAAACACAGCCAGATTCGTTACATGAGTAGGAAATCCTATTTTTTATTGAAGTTCTGGTTTTAAAATTAAAAAAAAAATTAAAAAGAAAAAAAAATATCCTTCCGTCATGGACAGGAAATCGGAAATGTCTAAATTCTGAATGAATGCACTATGTTCAGCACTACCAGGATGAACGACAAAGACGTAGAATAGTCATTTCCAATATAACATGAAGCGTACGGCCCATAGGGGGACTATTTCACATTTTGGTGGCCAATTGCATATTTGTTACTGAGTCATTCACTATAAGTTTCTTTTCTTTTTCTATTTTATAAATGAATGTTGTAAACTGAAAATAAATGAAATACAAGCATAATTGCAAAAATCAATGATTTATTGAATTAAAAAAAAATGTTTTAAACTAAACATTTAAAAAAAGTAAACAATAATTAACAACAGAATAATGAGTATTTTTAAAAATTGGACTTTTTTTTTCCAGAACTAAAGTTTCTTATAAATATTTTGATAGTTATTATATTCTACAATTCTTTGAGACATTTTCAATTTTTTATTGAATGAACTTTCTTCTTTTATTCGCTTTGCTACATATCGCACAAAGAATCTTTTTTTTTTTTTTTTTTTTTTTTTTTTTTCTTCTTAAATTAAACAACTAAAAAAAACTGACAGTTTTGAGTATATACTTCTAAAATATATGAAATATCTAAATGAAGTACTATAGGTGCAGATTCTCAAAACTTTTAAGAAACCAGGGGCTCCTAAGCCCGAAAAATACAGTGGCCACCTTTTGTAAGAAACGCATAAAAGAATAGCACTTATATGTGCATAAAAGTCAGTAATTTAAGGGGGGGAAATAAATGCACATCTACAAAAAAAAAAAAAAAAAAAAAAAAAAAAAAAAAAAAAAAAAACGCAGACTATTTGCGTCAAATATAAATGCTTCACTCACACAATTCTTTTAATTTGAATGTAAAATTAAGTGTAACGTAAGTCGTAAGCTATGTATAGTCAGAAGACAAAGTTGATAGGAAGATAGAGTTTAAGGAAAAATATATCAATAAAAATAAGCTAAGCAAACATGGTAATGGGGAATATAAAAAATATATATATATTTATTATTATCATTTTCTAAAAGTTCATATAAAAATTGCGACTGTGTGAGATTATTTTGCATTTTAAATTTCAAAATACGATTGAAACATTTATTTTGTAAAAAGACACAAGAAAAAAATATGTTTAAAAATTCTTATTTTAAAAGGGCGATTCTGTTCAAATTTTCCAAACATTTAAGCCATTTGATTCCAGAATTTCAGGCATAAAAACACATCATGAAAAAATATCGAAAAAAGACCGTCCAAAAATCCATTTTGTTAATCGTTAACAACGAAAAACGAAAGTTCCGTGAAAAGGTCGCCAATGAATCCCTGAAAACTTCGTCCAAAAATTTGAAAAAAAAAAAAAAAAAAAAAAAAAAAATGCAAATGTCAACGAATTGGAAAAAAAAAAAAAAAAAAAAAAAAACATGAGTTTTGCAAATTAAAAAAAAAAATCTATTTTGTTAAAATATCTAGGAGAAAAGCGTTTTTCGTAAAAAAAAATAGAATAAATGCAAATTACGCGAATGTTTGCGAAAGAATCGCGTCTTCGTCGAAGGATTACAGAAAAAAATTCACTAATGTAATCAAAGGATCGTAATAAGGACTCTAATTTTATCAAAGAATCACAGAAACAACACAAATTTTTTCAAATGACTAAAGAAAAACTCGACCGATTCGTAAATCGATTGCAGAAAAAAAGACAATTTTGTCAAAGGATCACAAAAGACTTAGTAAATTTCATCAAACAATTGCGATAGAAAACAAGAATTTCGTGAAAGCATGGCGAAAAATCCCCTGAAATTGCGTATGAGGATCTCTATAAAATCCTGAATATTATCAAAATTTTACGAAAGAATGGAAACAAATGCTATTTTCGTTAAAAGATCTGAAGATATAAACGTAAAATTTGCCAAAGTAGGCGACTTAAACGTCAAAAATAGTCACACAAGCAAAAAGTTTAGTGGCGCACGTGGCGATTGGCGACCATGAATCTGCATCTGTAGTTACTGCAAACTTTATAAAATCAATAAATACTAAATCAGGGTCCGTACGATTCAAGCACTTTTAAGCACTTGTTATCAAAACTTTTATAAAATAATTTATGCCTTACGTAACGAAAAAAAATTACCTTCAATATAATAACCAGTAGTTTGCAAAATTTTTTATAGTATAATGCTTAAAATCTGATGAATATGTTTGATTTGTACGAACTCTGTAAATTGCATTAGAAAAGGAAATTAAATGGATACGTGCAGCTATCCTACACAGTAAAAAAAAAAATACATGATGAATATGCATTTAAAATTTTAAAATCAAAGTTAACCATAATAAATAAAAGATAATACATGAAAAATAAAAACATTCAAAATGGAAAACAGAGAAAATACGTTGAGAATTTTCTACTTAATGAGATGCTCAAACTGATGACCATTAACGACTTGACAAAGTCCTAGTCGCACATAGAAGTTATCAATTACTTTCTCTAAAGTTTGTGGTGTTATCATATCAGAGAATTGAATTATCCTTTCCTTTAAGTCACCAATGTCTAAAGGTTTTGTGTGGTACACATTGTTTTTCAAGTATCCCCAGTAGAAATAATCTAAAGGGTTTAGGTCAGGTGACCTTGGCGGCCACTCAATTGCGCCTCTTCTACCAATCCATTGCCTAGGGAAAATAGTATTTAGTAAATTGCGCACTATCAATGCAAAATGACATTGAGCACCATCCTGCTGAAACCAGACATTGCCGAAATCTATTCCAGTTATTTTTCGGATCTCCGGTATTATATGGCTCTTTAATAAATCGATGCACTTTTCTCCAGTTAAATTGCCTTCGATAAAAAACGGTCCGACAACTTTATTGCACAATAGTCCCGCCCAAACATTAATTTTATTTTGATATTGCGTATGGGTATCTTTCATCCAATGAGGATTCACATCGGACCAATACCGCATATTGTGTCTATTAACTTCTCCACTTATTTGGAATGTAGCTTCATCCGAAAAGCATGTCCAAATGGCGCATGGCGCATGCAAATATGCATGCGCCAACTTCTTAATTCTCAGTTGCTGCAACCAGTGTTGAATTCAGGGGGTGGCCCATGGGGAACATTCCCCCCCCCCCCCCGAAGTAATAAAATGTCCCTCCCGGAAAATCTAGGATTTTGGGTTTTCAATAGGCAAAAAGGGTAATCCCCCCCCCCCCCACCGGAGCTACAAAAGTCCCTCCTGGAGAAAAGTGTCTGAATTCAAATCTGGCTGCAACGACCGTTTTCTTTGTTCGGTGTGGTCTCAGAAAGAGTGCCAAAACCGTATTTTGAGATTACACATCAGTGACATGATTTTTGTCCATTATACCGTCATTTATGTCGAAGCGAAATAGAGGTAAATACAAAAGTTGCGTATTTATTTCTGTATAATGTAAATCAGCAATAAAAAATGGAGTTCCTCATTCAATATTTCACAGTAGCATTCATATAAAAAAACCAAGGTGTTGGGTGGGTGGTCAACTTTGGGATCACAAAATTGGCTTTTAAAAAAATAAATTATTCGATTGTTTTAAATGACTAAATTTAAAATTATGACAGAAATTGTTAAATTGAAAAAATTATATTCAATTACAAAAAAATATTACATTTATTAGAATTTTTGAAAAAAATATTGTGTATTCGTTATTTTGTAGTTGCAGTAAATAACAAATCATCTAAATCTCTAATCCAACCCCCACATGAAATTTATGCAGATTTCTCATGCTATATTCATCGTTTGTATAGCCAGCACACACAAAAAATGCATATATATGTTTTTCTTTCGTCCTATATTGTACTCTGCAGTAATAATTTAGAAAAAAGAACCTCTGCAGCTTTTTTAGATGATTTTTTTAAACTGCAGAAACCATCGAAGAGGAGATTATCCACAGATTTCGTCCCCTTTCCGACTTCCTAAAAAAATATACAGTGGACTCTCTCTTTTCTGAAGACTCGCGGGACCGACCAAAAATGTTCAGATTACGACAGTGTTCATTATAGAGGGAGATTGGAAGTGTATTACTACTACTATAGTTTTCGAGACAGTAATTGATGAAAAAAGGTCGACTCTATGGGGTTTTTATCATATTTTCTTTCTTTTAAGTTTTAGAAGTAAATTAACATCGGTTCTTTTCAGTTAGCTGAGTGCCTCTGTAATATTTACATTTATATTTATACATATTTGTGTATATATAGTACATGCATGTAATATGTATGTATGAATTGGCACTCAGCTAACCGAAAAGTAGATTGTAACAAACCTTAATGAATGCCCCATCATTTGAAAAAAAGAAATCTGCTAAAATTAAATAGCAAGAAATGTATGAGCCTTTCTTTATTTGCCATTTTCTCAGTAATTGATCAATATAAGAAATCAATCTTTTACAGAGGGCGGCTGACAACAATGTGACAACAGGAGCTCAGAATTTAAATAAAGATTTTATTTGAACTTTTCAAATAAATTGCAACTGCAAATACAAGCTTAAAATGTAGCAGTGATTTTGTCTGTTTATTTCTTAATCGAGTTCGTTGAACGTTTTTCTTCTTCTGTAACATCTCTAAATTTCCATGATGAGATTTCGAATCCAGATTGCAAACGTATGTTCAGTATGCAGAGGGGTGAAGTAGAAATGGGGATCAAAAGTAATATTCATAATAGTGGGGTGTTCAGAAAAGACAGTGTGTTTTTTGTTAAATCTATGGAGTTTCGCTGGGACTGTCGTAATGCAGTCATAATACTGGGTGTCCACATTAGAGAGTGTTTAGATAGAGAGAGTCAGCTGTGCATTGCTTTAAGTAATTACTGAAAACTTGTTTAAAATTTACTTAACTTTTATTTTTTATACGATTATACTTTCTTAATAATTGCAAGGTGTACCTAAACTTTTGGGCAAAACTTTAAGGGGTGGTAGTACACATCAAAACAAACAATATTAAATAGGAAACTCAGGATCCCAAACGTCTTTCGAAGGAGATAGTCGCCATTAAAGTTTGGGGTCCAAAATTTTAAATGATTATAAAAAACGGAAAAATTGATCCAATCGTTTGTGGTTTTCACTAAAACTATTCTTTATGACAGTATTCTCTTGAAAATAAATTATAGAGATGAATTTAAAAAAAAGGAAAAAAGTTGAAAAGTTTAAAAGAAAGGTCAAAAGTTGAAATTTAATCCACCCCTCCCCCCCCCCCACCCCTCGAACACAATTTCAATTTTGCGCTACTTAATTACTCTCAACGATTGTGATTTTGAGTTAAAGATTTAAGTCTAAGCATTTGAAAGCATTTAATGAGATTAAAAAAAAAATGACGGTTAAAAATAGTACTACGTTACACCAAAGTTTAAGGCGCCCACTATCGGCATTTAAAAAAAATTATCTTTAAAATTTATTTTCAAGGAAATACTGATTTACAGAGTAATTTTCGCGAAAATCGCAAACAAATTGACCAATTTTCCGTTTTTTTATATAATTATTAGAAATTTGAGCCTCACCCCCTCCCTCCCTCCTTGAACACAGCTCAGTTAGCACTACTTAACCACTCCCAACGATTCAGATTTTGAGCTCAACATTTACGTTTATGTCTAAGCTTCTAACAAAATTTAATGAGGTACAAAAAATAACGGTATCGGCATTTTTTAAAATTTATCTTTGTAACTTATTTTCAAGAAAATACTGATTTAAAGAGTAATTTTAGTGAAAACCAAAAATTAAACGACCAATTTTTCCGGATTTTTTTTAATAATCATTTGAATTTTGAACCTCCTCCCCCTTGAACACAGCTCAGTTTGTGATACTTAACCACTAACACCGATTCGGATTTTGAGCTCAAAATTTAAGTTTATGTCTAAGCTTCTAAAAAAATTTAACGACATACAAAAAATAACGGTAAAATATAGTTGTTCGCTAATCCAAAGTCTAAAGCGCCCTCTATCCGCATTTTTTGAAATTTATCTTTATAATTTATTTTCAAGAAAATACTGACACAAAGAATAGTTTTGGTGAAAACCGCTAACGAATCGAGTAATTTTTCCGGTTTATATAATCATTTGAAACTTTGGACCCTAAATTTTAATGGCGCCTATCACCTTCGGAGGACGTTTAGTACCCTTAGTTTCCTATTTAATATTATTTGTCTTGATGTATACTATCACCCCTTAAAGTTTTGACCAAAAGTTTAGATACACCCTGTATTTAAAACAGAATAATTTTTTTTCAAAGTTTTATATCATATTTTACATTGTCAGTCACCTGACGTGGTTTTAACAGAAATTTTAGTGTCAGTCGACGTGGCACTCCACGTATTAAACATTAAAAAAAAAAATAAATAAATAAAAAATACAGAAGTTGTTTTTAAAAAATGATTTAATGGATAAAGAAAAAAGGCAAAAAGAAAATTAATTTATTTCTATTAATGTTTTTGTTAAAAGCATATTAATCACTTTTGAAACAATCGCTACTGATGTTTTTTGAGAAGCACTATTCCGGCCAAGCAGCGTTGCCAGTTTAGTTTCATTTTTTACTGCGTAATTTGAAATTCGCACCATAACTTTAAAAAAAGGCAATTTCATTTTATATATTCGCTAAATGTTTGTCATTAAATAATTATTTTGGTACTTTCCGATATAAAATCAAAAGTTATATATTAAAAAAAAAAGACAAAACATGGAAGATAAAATATGGTTATGAAAATAAAATGTGTATCTGATGTATTTTGTTCGTACACCACGATCTTCCAGGATCCGAAGAAAGCGTTAAATACAAATGTTATGTATCTTTGTCATTGTTATGTTTTTTTTTAGTAATATTTTTTTTTGTATAAATTATTTTAATATTCCAAATTTAAAAAAGAACTCTTGTTAAGATATTTTTAATACGGCTTTTTATAATGCTTTATGTATCTCATATTTAAAATTATTCTCCTTTTTTTTTTCTTAGTAGCGAAAACCCTGGACATTTCCTTTTTTCTATTTTATGATCGTTCTCACGAGAATATAGGCTTTGGTGTGAAAGAAAGTGATAGCTTCCCATTCCCTTATCTAGCGTAAATAACACTCGTTTGTATGAATGCTTTTACTGTCCTGAAATAATTGTACTATTTGAGTAAAGTGGTCCTTTGTTGATTTTTTTCGAAGAAGAGTAGCTTCTGGCTTGTTTGTAAAGGGCATATATTCAGCCTTGTTAAAAATTGGCCCACACGCATAGTTTATTGCTTGCGTACGTGAATGAATAGTACCCTAAAATTTTATAACCCATGATAAACGTTGACTGTCATTTGAGGCAGAGTAGATATTTTCCCAGACCCTTAAAGTTATTTTATGACCGATTTGAGATAATAGTGCCAATTCATGGTTACCGGCGGGCACTGGTTTGCAAGCAGGTGCAAAATTTAGAGACAGCTGTCCCTGCTATCTGACCACGTGATTGAGAGTAGGGGACGCGAGCGATGACCATATTTGGTCATGAGAGAGGGTGACGGTTGCATTGGCCAATGAGATGGACTCTAGGAGCAGGAGAGAAAGGGGAAAGCATTAGTCTTCCTAGTTTTTGGTGCCCCTTTTGATTTGCAGAGGGACGTGCAATTGGTTTTTTGGAAATAAAGAAAGTCCTGGTCAAAGCTTCGTACGGAGAGCATCTAGTTGAAGAAGCGTAAAAGTTCCTTCTCCCCCCCCTCCCCTGTTTTTAATCTGGGAGAGGGGAGGCCAAAATTTTTCTACGGTATTGGGAGTCTAAGAGAAAGCACGTTAAGAGTAAGCAAGAAAAAGTGCTACCTGCCGGAGAGAGCCGAGAGCTTGCCGTGAAAGAATGTCCCCTTCGATCTAGCCTTCACCGTGAGCAGTGGAATGATTAGCAGTCTAAGACAACACACTCCAAGTGTAAGTCAAGAAAAAGTGCTACCTGCCGGAGAGAGCCGAGAGCTTGCCGTGAAAGAATGTCCCCTCCGATCTAGCCTTCACCGTGAGCAGTGGAATGATTAGCGGTCTAAGACTAAAGCACTCCAAGTGTAAGTCAAGAAAAAGTGCTACCTGCCGCAGAGAGCCGGGAGCTTGCCGGGAAAGAATGTCCCTTCCGAACTAACCTTCACCAAGAGTAGCGGAATAAATTGCCTTTGACAGCAAATGGCTGTTAACACGTGTCAGTAGTCGTCCAAGACTGCTCTAGTGCATGGAGGACTTGTGTGCTATTGTCCATCATATAAATGAAAAATGCCCAAAATGGGTAAATGAAAGAATTCAGCTGCTGCTTAAACTGAGTATAGACACTGTGAATTCTGCGTAGAGACTGTTGCTCTGGTGCATGGAAGATTTGTGTGCTGTTGTCCATCATATAAATGAAAAATACCCTAAATGGTAAAATTAAAAAATTTAATCTGCTTAGAGACTGTTGCTCTAGTGCATGGAAGATTTGTGTACTGTTGTCCATCATATAAATGAAAAATACCCAAAATGGGTAAATGAAAGAATTCAGCTGCTGGTAAGAGGTATATTCTGTATTTAATCTTAAACGATTTTTATCCTAGTGATTAATCTTGTAGTGATTTAGTATTTCCATATGTTTACAACAAAAGTTGTATTAGTGAATTCAGATGTTTTTTTTTGTTTTTTTTTATGTTAAATTAAATAAAGGAGAATGTATACAAAGGATATGCTTTAGTATAGTTTTTTAGTTTTTTTTATTTATCCTACCTTGATATTAATTTATTTGAATTTTAACCTCTGTAGTATCGAAATAACTATACTAAGTTTTGTAATACCATAAAATTAAAGTAGTTTCTTTGAATGTTTGGAAGTAAAAATAATTTTCAACCATTACCTTTTTTTATTTAGAATTTTTAAATAACTTATCTTATAAAAAAAAAAAAAAAAGAAAAAAAAATGGAGAAATTAAAGTAGATGTACTAACACTATACGAAATTGGCCAAAAATATCATTGTTGATTTCTGGGGTGTTTACTTTGATTATTTCTAGTGTTTTAGTTTTTTCAAAATTATATCTTTCTTTGCCTTCCTGAAAATAAGAAGGATTTCAGGGTCTTTCTTCTCTCTTTTGTAATGTTAGATTGAATCTTGTATTTTTAAATTATTAGTATGAGTTTAATATCTCAGGAATCAACATTGATAAATGTTGGGTTCTACTGCAGATCAAGGTTTAGTACTTGAGACTGGGTCAGATTGAGAATCTTGCTGTGTTCTTTCTTATTTACTTGTATTCATTAAATTTTAAAGAATCTTAAATAATATTTGTGTTTATCCTCTTTATCGTTTTAATTTGTCTTTAAGGTTGTTTATTTAGTGATTTCTTAATGTTAACTGGTGTAATCTTAACTTAATTAATTCTTTTTTTTATATAAGCATCTAGTTTATTTAATTAAACCAACAACAAGATTCATGTAATTGGAAATTTGACCCAGATCTCATTAAATTCTTTAATAAAGCTGAAGAATATTTATTGATCTATATTAACTAAATATAATTTGCTGAGCAGAAGTTGCAATTAATTAAAGTAGTGAGCTGGTGCAGAAATTTAATAAAAAGAACCCAACAAAATAAATGGTGCCGTGTGTGAAAAGCCTGATTATTGTGGTACAATAAGTATAAAAATAGTACTATGAAGTAGAACCTATTTGTTACAACAATAGCCTGAATTTTGATATATATTTACTATATTAAGAGTGAAACGAAATGAAAATATGTGTGTTTTGTGATTTTATTGTGTATTATGTTTGATTATTTTAGTGTATGTTACGCATAACCAATAGGGGTGTACATAACTTACTAATTTCAAATGCTTTTTTTTTTAGTTAGGCAATTTTACCGGGTTTTCAAAAAACTATTTATTTTGAAATTTTTACTGTTATATTTACATTTAAATGAGTGTTTGGGCTTACTGAGTAAATTATATGCCAATATAAGTTATGTATTTATGTATTTTTTATTTATTTTTTTTTCTCTCTTTCTTGGGCATCTGAGAATTAAGTAGCAGTTAAATTACTTTATTTTCTATTATTTTATTTTTAATTCGGTGTGAAGTTTTGCCTAAAAATGACAGAAAACCAGCATTTCAAGGAGCTCGCTCTTATTCAGAAAAAGAGTGCGTTGATCGAGAATGTCAGTCTTATTCCCCCTTTTAGTGGCGAAGGCAACTCTTGCTCATTTACTGAATTTTTAGAAAAGTATGAGCAGTTGTCCGAGTTCTTTAATTGGTCAGAGGATGAGAAAAAATTTGCCCTACTAAGTAGATTAAGTGGGAATGCTGCTAGGATATATAAATTGCACCGCACTAAGGGAACTGTAGAAATAATTAAAGTACTTAAAGAGAGATATACGCAAGAGCTAGCCCCTGATATTGCTTTGACACAATTTTTGAATTTTAAACAAAATCCCCATATGCCTGTTCAGGAATTTTACGACAGAGCATATGATTTGTCCCTTAAAGCATTAGTAGTCGAAGGTGTAGAACAGAATGTTGCTGATAAAAGCAGGGAAGCTCTACTGCATTCTATGTTATTAAGTAATTTAGTTCCTGAGATAAGAAGAGGAGTTATAACTAGGTGCCCTAAGACACCTGTTGAAATTTTAGAATTTGCCCTCCTTGAGGAAAAAGCATTAAAGAGTGTTAATCCTTTATATAACATGCAGGTAGAGAATATCAACCCTTTTTTCCCCCAAATTGCCCAGCAAAGTGTTGCATGTGCTGCTATCCAGCCAAGTCACCCTAATCAGTCAGAGCAGGAGATTAGTAAACTGCGGGAGCAGGTAGAAGCTCTTACTAGTAAATTAGAGAGATTTTTAGAGGGTAGCAATCAGCAAAGAGACTTTCACACTACTGAGAGGCCTCAGTATAGAGAAGTAATCTGTTACGTGTGTTCCCAAACTGGGCACATAGCCAGATTTTGCCCACAAAACCAAAATGCTAATAGAGGGAACTTTCAGAATTTTAGAGGAAGAGGTAGGGGTAGTTATTCTCAGTCCCACCAAAATCGCAGGGGAGGATATAATAATTACAGAGGTAGAGGGAATAGAAATAATGATAATGGTGTAAATATAGAAAGCGAGAATGTTCAAGGCTCAATTAGTGAAGCGAATAATCAAAACAATTCTTTAAACAGGTAAGGGCTGGTGTCGATTTGGTCGAATCGTCTCCATCAAGGCCTCTAGACCTCCCAATTATTTTTAGTATGTTTTCACCCCAGTCTTATCATTTACCTACTGTCTTCATAAATGTAAATAATGTGTTTCTTAATGCGCTGTGTGATACAGGATCTGCTATAAATATTTTAAGTAATACAATACTTAATGATTTGGACTCTTATGAAATTGTAGAGTGCAATACCCCCATTTTAACGGTGACTGGCGAGAGAGTGCTTTTAAACCATAAAATTTCCTTAAATTTTAAATTTAATAATTTATTATGTCAGTCTGAATTTTTTATTGTCCACGGTAAGTTGGCCGATGAGTTTAGTGTAATTTTGGGGGTGCCCTTTTTAAGTAAATATCAGGCTGTAATCAATTGTAAAAATAACAATGTGGTTTTAGATGTTCCTACTGAAACGCAGTGTAAGCAAATAGTAGAGAGTCATATGTCAAATGTTTCACCTGTGAAAAATTCTAGAGAAAAAAATGTTGTAAATAGTATCAGTGTAAATAGTATAGTTTTAGAGAATAATTATGTAAATACTTGTAATGTGCAATCTAAAGGCAGGCAAAGTTCTGAGAGTGGACAGAGAAGTAAGTGTAGTAATAAGAGTACTCCTAGAAAAAAGGTAAACAAAAAGAGTAAGGAATGTGTACAAGAAAAATTTGAGAATCTGGGTAGTGGAAATGAGACGGTTCAGGGTAATATGTATCCCATTATGGAGGAAAGGGTAGACTCAAGCATAACATTTAATGCGAAAGAGTCAGAAAGTGAAATTGCTCAGGTTTCTTGTTTGCAAAGTATACCAGGGAGTAACTCAAGTACTAATGAGTGTGAAATTAATGAGAATAATGTGCCTTTAGACCTTAGCCAGCATTCAGCGAGTCAAGTTGTACAGGAAAATTCAATCTATGTTCATGAAAATTTTTACATATCTGAGGATAATGAAAATGAGTTAGTAAATAGAGCAAATCAGACTAATGAGTTAGGCATTGTTGACAATAATAACAGAAATAGTGAAAGTACTTCCTTAGCTATTTTATGCGAGAGAATTTCTGTTCCCCCCCAATCAAAATTAATAGCTGAAGTTAAATGTAATAGAAATAATTTTATAAAAGATAAAGATGTACTAATATTAGAACCTTTAGCGAAGAATGTAAGCCAAGGGCTTCTTATTTCTCGAGCCATTTGTACTCCAGAACATGGCCTTTTTGTTTCGCTTGCTAATTTTTCGGATAAAACTGTTAAGCTAGGAAAAAATACTTATGTTGCTAAAATTCAGAAATGTGTAGATAAATCTAATATACCCTTAAATAATAATAATATAACTTGTAATGTAAATTTAACCACTCCAATAGCTGACTTTGATCACGCTGATCTCACTTGGAGCTCTGATATTGATTTAAGCCATCTAGACCCCCCCTTAAATTCTAAAATGCAGGAATTTTTAGACCAAAATAAAGATGTGTTTGCAGCTTCTGTCCTAGACTTACCAGGCTGTAATACCATACCCCATGTTGTAAATTTAACCTCTGATAAACCTGTAAAATCCAAAGCTTATAGAGTCCCATATAAATTACGCCAGGAAATGGAAGATCAACTTAATATTTTACTGCAAGCTGAAATTATTTCCCCGTCTATGTCTGAATTTGCTTCACCAGTTATTCTTGTAGAAAAAGCAGATGGTTCTTATAGGTTAGCTGTTGATTTTCGTAAACTTAACAAGAATCTTGTCAAAGATGCATATCCTATCCCAAACATTACTGACTCTGTTGATGCGTTAAGTGGAGCTAAATTTTTTTCAACACTAGATTTAACTAGTGGCTTTTTTCAACAGGTCATAAGACCCGAAGACAGGCATAAAACTGCTATTATCACACATAAAGGTCTTTTTGAGTGGAATAGAAATTGTTTTGGGTTGTCCAATTCAGGCAATAGTTTTCAGAGGCTAATGAATGCCATTTTTGGAGATTTAGGAAATCTAGGAATTTTAGTGTATATAGATGATATTGTCATTGCTTCGTCCGATGTAGAATCCCATTTTGAAAAACTTAAACTAGTATTTGATAGACTAAGACAACATAAACTGAAACTTAAGCCCAGTAAATGTAATTTTCTTTCAAATAAAATACAGTATCTTGGCTTTGAAATTAATAGCGGGCAAGTATCCCCGGTTAATAAAAATATTGAGATAATAGAAAAATTGCAACCACCTACTAATCGAAAAGGTGTTAGGTCTTTTATTGGAACCCTATCATTCTATAGGCGTTTCATACCTGATTTCACAAAAAGGGCAATAAATTTAATCGATTTGACTAAGGAAACTGGACATTTTGCCTGGACAAAAGAAGCCCAGGAGGAATTTGAAGATTTAAAAAAGGCTTTAATATCTAAACCGTGCCTAGTATTGCCTGATTTTACTAAAGAATTTTATCTATATACAGATGCGAGTGGAGAAGCACTGGATGCTGTTTTGTCACAATTGGATGATGAAAATAAAATTCATCCAGTGGCGTTTGCCAGTAGGCGACTAAAAGGTGCAGAGACAAGATATTCTGCCACTGAGAGAGAACTTCTCGCTCTGGTTTGGGCAACTAGTCATTTTAAGTGTTATCTAGCTAACACTCATTTTAACATTTTTACTGATCATGCCCCACTTACTTTTATGTTAAAAATTCATGACCCAACTTCACGTATAGCCAAATGGGTATGTACTCTTTCAGATTTCGATTTTACTATTAAATATATTAAAGGGAAATGCAATAGTGTAGCAGACTTTCTATCTAGATTTGCTAAAATTGATGAATCACCTGAGATTAGTAAGAGTAATTTTTGTATTCAAGTAGAAAAAGAAACTACTTTTGTTCCCCATTCAAATTTAATTGAGAAAATTAGTGAATTACAAAAAATTGATAAGAAATGTTGTGAAATAGCTAGAAAATTAGACAAAAAGATAGATATAGCACCTAAATACATGAAGTTTTTTTTTAGAGATGATATTCTTGTATGTGAGGACACCAGAGATTCAAGTGTAATAAATAACCCTATTAAATTAGTAGTTCCTAGGGATATGATTGAGCAAGTGTTCGCTCTAACACACGATTCTCTAGCGGCTTGTCATCAAGGGTTTAAGAAAACGATTGACCGCATCCGGGAGCACTTTTACTGGCCCGGAATGTCGGCCGATGTCAAGCATCTAGTAGAGTCTTGTATTAGTTGCCAGCAAAAGAGGGCTTATAAACCAGACCAGCAGGCACCCCTTCAACGGATGCCTACACCTGAATTTCCCATGAACAAAGTTCACCTAGACCTAATTGGCCCATTACCGGTCACGTTTTCTGGTAACACCCATATTGTTACGTATATAGACTCATTTACTAAATGGCCAGAGGCCTATGCTGTTAGATCTACCACGTCTGATGTTATCGCAGATACACTTGCCGATTTCATCTCACGTTATGGCGCTCCTGTGTATATTGCGACAGATAATGGAAGAAATTTAATATTGGAAGCGATTGAGCATGTATATAAAATGTTTGGTATTAAACATATAACTACATCTGCCTTTCACCCAGCCTCGAATGGACAGATTGAACGGCAGAATAAAACTTTAAAAAACGCACTCAGTCACATTGTAAATGAGAACCAGTCAGACTGGGATACTAAACTAAAATTTGCCCTGTTAGCGATGCGTTCGGCTGTGCATTCTTCGACTAAATTAACCCCCGCAGCAGTTTTATATGGCAGAAACTTAAATCTACCATATAATCTATTTTCGCAGTCGCCGAGGTTTAGTTATAACGACGCCCCATCTTTTTGTGAATTATTAATACCCGCACTCCAAAAGGTATATGCTGAGGTGCATGATAATTTAGTTAAGGTGTCTGGAAGCCAGGAAAAGTACAGAGAAAAAACTGCAGTCGTTAAGGATTTAAAAGTAGGCGATAGAGTGTGGTTATTTAACCCATCTATCACTGCCGGCAATACAAAAAAATTGTCGAAATTAAATAACGGCCCATTTACTATAATTGAGAAGCTCAGTGAAGTTAATTTTAAGATAGCATTAATTGCTAATCCTTCTAAAACTCAAATTGTCCATGTAGACCGCCTCACTTTATTTAAAGATAGGCATATTTCAGGTGTAAATGAGCAAAATGGAGACGATATTGTAGACCAAAACAAACGCCAAACTCTCATACCAACTACGAATGATTCGAATCATTCTCAATTCGATTTCACTACGCGAAGGAAAAGGAATCGATTCATAAATAGATTTCCCCCTCCCATTCCATGTCAAGGAACCAGCCAACCTGCAGTGCAATCTACGAGCAGACGACAAGAGCGTAGCGAGGAAACGGTTGGTGGGTTGCTCTCAGAAGCACGGGAAAATACGGTAATAGCGAGCGCTGATAGCTGTGAGGGAGTAAGGCAGGTAGGAACGCCTAATGATTCGGAGCGAATGAGTCGTTCACGAGATCGTAATGGCGTCTGTTTATCTAGGCAAAACAAGTCATATTCGACTCCGAGAACTGGGTATGCGTTTCGAAAAAGGGATTCGCGACCGAATTATAAATTTTAGGGCGGTTTTAACTTTATTTTTTTTTATTGTATATAAATACTTGTGATTTTAGTTATTTTAGGAAGGTTTTATGCGCGAATTAGCTAAAATTTAAGTAATTTTCGAGCCTCGATATCGTTTGTTTTGATTTGGTTCCGCTGTTATTTAATGTGGATTTCCGCCAGTTCCGTGTTTTCTCTCGGTGATTTATGGATTATTTCGATAGATTAGGACCATGTAAGTGCTCCGCCCCCTATATGTATTCTTTTTTTTATTTTTTAGCGGATTTTAGCGCTAATTTAGGGGACTTAGACAGATTTCAGGTCAGGAAATTTTGGAGTAGAAATTTGGAAGCAGTACGTGTGATGCTTGCGTATTCCTATTGCCCCTTTTTGTATATAGTATAGGTACTGTTAGGAATGTAGTTCTTCTTTTATTTTTATTTTTATCTTTTTTTTGCATTTCTTTTAACTTTGTATTTTTTTGGATATTTTTCATATTAGTTCTCTATTTGGGAAGTGGGGATTTAAGATACAGGTAGTGTACACCCCACAGCCCACAGATATAGTATCTGGTTTATGTGTATTATATATGTATATAGTTTGTTTATATAGTCTGTTTTGTTATTTCATGTGGTTTTTCTATCAATATACCCATTGTTTGTGTAAATTGGGTATTTAAAAAAAAAAAAAATTAGTGGTACTTGTCAATGAAATTGGCGAACTCTCTGGTGAAATTATCAGTTCATTTTAAGTATTATGTGTAGCATTTTATGAAATTTTTTTTAGTTACTATTAGTATATGGAATATTTACCCATTGATAATAACTGAGGCAGACAATTATCAGTCTAGGCTACACAAGGTAACCTATATAATTATAATGCTGTGATATAAAATGCCCATACACTTATGTAATACTGTGTCACCGATGCAAGTCATTGAACTGTTTCTTTTGTTTATATGCACATGTTATGCCACTGAATATAAACAGATATTAGTGCTATTTTTTTTTATGTGTACCCTATATATGTACTGAAAGGTTATGGCTATTTTTATTTTGTTTATGTGTATACAAAATGTTATCGTGCTATTATATGTATATATTTGTGATACCTACAGCTGGCAAGCAGTATATCTATTGTACTTTTTTCAGAAATTGATTGTTTCGGTCCTTTGGCTCTATCCTGCTCACAGGATTCAAAATTTAAAAAAAAAAAAAAAATTTTAATTTTTTTATTCACTGGACAAATCTTCCTTGCATTCTACTTGTGAAAAATTTTTTTTTAGGGATTTTTTTTTCTACAGAGGTGTTAGCAGTTAGGGATATCCCAGTGTGTTGGTATTCTTGACGGTATAGCAGATGTGGAGATTTAATTAAGTATGCCAGGTATATAGTGTAGATTTTAATAGCATCTTAGGCCCTAGTATATGTTTAACTTCTAGATGTTTTGCCCAAGCTTCAACTTAGCATTTCCGGTGTGCAGAGTTGGTGTGGTAGCTTAGTAGGGTGAGGGTATCAACTTTTCGGGTCGTCGTCTGATCTGTTCTAGGCGATTATCTTTATCCTACTTTTCAACCGGGGTACTGCATTGTTTTTTTTTATTTTTTTTAATCTTTTCTTTCATTTTGGATTTAATTTTAAATTTTTTTAGGACTTTCTTTAACTGACCTTATGTGGTTATTTAGCTAAAAAAATAAAATTCTTGTTTTTGTTCAAAACTAATAATGTTTATTTTTTTTTCAACGAGGGGGAGCTCTTGTTATGTTTTTTTTTAGTAATATTTTTTTTGTATAAATTATTTTAATATTCCAAATTTAAAAAAGAACTCTTGTTAAGATATTTTTAATACGGCTTTTTATAATGCTTTATGTATCTCATATTTAAAATTATTCTCCTTTTTTTTTCTTAGTAGCGAAAACCCTGGACATTTCCTTTTTTCTATTTTATGATCGTTCTCACGAGAATATAGGCTTTGGTGTGAAAGAAAGTGATAGCTTCCCATTCCCTTATCTAGCGTAAATAACACTCGTTTGTATGAATGCTTTTACTGTCCTGAAATAATTGTACTATTTGAGTAAAGTGGTCCTTTGTTGATTTTTTTCGAAGAAGAGTAGCTTCTGGCTTGTTTGTAAAGGGCATATATTCAGCCTTGTTAAAAATTGGCCCACACGCATAGTTTATTGCTTGCGTACGTGAATGAATAGTACCCTAAAATTTTATAACCCATGACAAACGTTGACTGTCATTTGAGGCAGAGTAGATATTTTCCCAGACCCTTAAAGTTATTTTATGACCGATTTGAGATAATAGTGCCAATTCATGGTTACCGGCGGGCACTGGTTTGCAAGCAGGTGCAAAATTTAGAGACAGCTGTCCCTGCTATCTGACCACGTGATTGAGAGTAGGGGACGCGAGCGATGACCATATTTGGTCATGAGAGAGGGTGACGGTTGCATTGGCCAATGAGATGGACTCTAGGAGCAGGAGAGAAAGGGGAAAGCATTAGTCTTCCTAGTTTTTGGTGCCCCTTTTGATTTGCAGAGGGACGTGCAATTGGTTTTTTGGAAATAAAGAAAGTCCTGGTCAAAGCTTCGTACGGAGAGCATCTAGTTGAAGAAGCGTAAAAGTTCCTTCTCCCCCCCCTCCCCTGTTTTTAATCTGGGAGAGGGGAGGCCAAAATTTTTCTACGGTATTGGGAGTCTAAGAGAAAGCACGTTAAGAGTAAGCAAGAAAAAGTGCTACCTGCCGGAGAGAGCCGAGAGCTTGCCGTGAAAGAATGTCCCCTCCGATCTAGCCTTCACCGTGAGCAGTGGAATGATTAGCAGTCTAAGACAACACACTCCAAGTGTAAGTCAAGAAAAAGTGCTACCTGCCGGAGAGAGCCGAGAGCTTGCCGTGAAAGAATGTCCCCTCCGATCTAGCCTTCACCGTGAGCAGTGGAATGATTAGCGGTCTAAGACTAAAGCACTCCAAGTGTAAGTCAAGAAAAAGTGCTACCTTTTGCAGAGAGCCGGGAGCTTGCCGGGAAAGAATGTCCCTTCCGAACTAACCTTCACCAAGAGTAGCGGAATAAATTGCCTTTGACAGCAAATGGCTGTTAACACGTGTCAGTAGTCGTCCAAGACTGCTCTAGTGCATGGAGGACTTGTGTGCTATTGTCCATCATATAAATGAAAAATGCCCAAAATGGGTAAATGAAAGAATTCAGCTGCTGCTTAAACTGAGTATAGACACTGTGAATTCTGCGTAGAGACTGTTGCTCTGGTGCATGGAAGATTTGTGTGCTGTTGTCCATCATATAAATGAAAAATACCCTAAATGGTAAAATTAAAAAATTTAATCTGCTTAGAGACTGTTGCTCTAGTGCATGGAAGATTTGTGTACTGTTGTCCATCATATAAATGAAAAATACCCAAAATGGGTAAATGAAAGAATTCAGCTGCTGGTAAGAGGTATATTCTGTATTTAATCTTAAACGATTTTTATCCTAGTGATTAATCTTGTAGTGATTTAGTATTTCCATATGTTTACAACAAAAGTTGTATTAGTGAATTCAGATGTTTTTTTTTGTTTTTTTTTATGTTAAATTAAATAAAGGAGAATGTATACAAAGGATATGCTTTAGTATAGTTTTTTAGTTTTTTTTATTTATCCTACCTTGATATTAATTTATTTGAATTTTAACCTCTGTAGTATCGAAATAACTATACTAAGTTTTGTAATACCATAAAATTAAAGTAGTTTCTTTGAATGTTTGGAAGTAAAAATAATTTTCAACCATTACCTTTTTTTATTTAGAATTTTTAAATAACTTATCTTATAAAAAAAAAAAAAAAAAAGAAAAAAAAATGGAGAAATTAAAGTAGATGTACTAACACTATACGAAATTGGCCAAAAATATCATTGTTGATTTCTGGGGTGTTTATTTTGATTATTTCTAGTGTTTTAGTTTTTTCAAAATTATATCTTTCTTTGCCTTCCTGAAAATAAGAAGGATTTCAGGGTCTTTCTTCTCTCTTTTGTAATGTTAGATTGAATCTTGTATTTTTAAATTATTAGTATGAGTTTAATATCTCAGGAATCAACATTGATAAATGTTGGGTTCTACTGCAGATCAAGGTTTAGTACTTGAGACTGGGTCAGATTGAGAATCTTGCTGTGTTCTTTCTTATTTACTTGTATTCATTAAATTTTAAAGAATCTTAAATAATATTTGTGTTTATCCTCTTTATCGTTTTAATTTGTCTTTAAGGTTGTTTATTTAGTGATTTCTTAATGTTAACTGGTGTAATCTTAACTTAATTAATTCTTTTTTTTATATAAGCATCTAGTTTATTTAATTAAACCAACAACAAGATTCATGTAATTGGAAATTTGACCCAGATCTCATTAAATTCTTTAATAAAGCTGAAGAATATTTATTGATATATATTAACTAAATATAATTTGCTGAGCAGAAGTTGCAATTAATTAAAGTAGTGAGCTGGTGCAGAAATTTAATAAAAAGAACCCAACATCATTAGAATCCAAATCTGCAATAAGGAATGGGAGTTATTATTCAAAATTTCAAAGTTGGAATCCCTCTGACCCCTCAGGGTTCGGATTGGGTTGGGGGGTCAACTTTGATCGAACCAAATGCATATTTTTTTAATACTTTTTTTTTTTTTTTCGTTTTTCAATCTATGTATTTCTCGAATTCATCGACCGTTTTCCGATTTTTCGTTCACTCTGCATTTTGACATATTTGTTATTTTATCGCTATAATGAATAAATAAATAATTTTCTACACTAACGTCCTGTTATAAAACCTAAAAGGTCGTCTCTGTCAACAAATAATCATTTCGTCTAAAGTTTTCCGACACCACACCATTTACACATTTTTTTAAGGGGGAATGCGCCGTGTTTTTTAATAGTTTCCTTTACTTGTGAATTTCCAACAAATATTCTAATTAATAAAAAAAAAAAAACAGCTAATAATTTTTATTTATTAATGGTGCCATAAATAAATTACACATGCACCTTTTGATGACGCACATATGGACCACAAGTCCCGAAAGTACTAAGGAATTAAAATATATTTTAGATTAAAAAAATTAAAATACCGATTTCTTTCTATTGATTAACCGTTTCTCTGATTTAGTCGCACCTTATAAGAACAACGTGTGTTTGCCAATCATGATTTGCCAATATCACGTAATTAAATTTATGAAAAACAATTTAAAATTTAAAAGAATATATTAATTTACTAAAAATTATGATATATCTCAAAGAACTATTGAAAAAACGTCTGCCCTACTTCAATCATGAAAACCTTTAATCCCACACCCACCTGATTTTTTTTCGTACGTGTACTGGAATTTCTAGAACAGGAAAATTTTCTTGTTGAAAATCACTGGTTAAAAAAGGAAAAAATACGAGTTTTTGAAGTAGCTTTATTTATTTTATTAAAAAAAAAAAAAAATACTGATATTTCACTTGGAAAATAACGAGACCTATAAGTACCCTGAATTTACGATGTCTTGTATCTTTCTATAGTAATAAGAAAAAAAAAATACAGCCTTACAAGCCGTATTAGATTTTTTTTTTTAACAGCAGAATCTATTGAAACGCATAATATACACACATCCCCCCCCCCCCCAAATAATGAAGGTTATCTTTTTTCTATTCAGGAGGGCAGGTGCTTATTTCTACGTTAAAAGTTCGAAATACGCAAGTTTTTAGTTTGAAATGTTTGTCAGGATACAATAAAAATCGGAATAGAAAACTAATATAATATATTTCAATGACATCTTGGAGAGAAAATCACATAAAATACTATAGCATCATCGAAATAATCATCACTGGCGGTTTTCGAGAAACGGTATTCCTGCAAAACGGTATTCCCTCCTCAATCTCCTCAGACGGGGCGCCCCCCCCCCCTTTCATGCAGGCCTGAATGTCCGGATGGATAAAAAGGGGATTTAAAAGGGGATCAAAAATTCCTGAATGAGCTAAAAATAATTTTAAGTAATAGATTTATTTTTACAGCACAGTCACAAATAAAAGACAAAAACCAAGTGAAAAAAAATGTTTAAATTACTTTAAACGTGTATACTAAAGATCCTATTATTTACACAATTTTTTTTCCTCTGAATAATTAAAATAAAAATTTGCTTTAATTCTACATGCATTAATTGCATAAATATCCAAAGTTAAAAATTATTAAATTTGTCCTTTGGTTTTTGTTAGAATGATTTCGTATTTTAAATGGCTTAAAAAAGGAAATGAAGCGCCAAGTACCTTTAATAAACTATGTATGTTGTGAAGAAAACTTGAATCAATCAGATTTTCATTTCTACAACTTTCTAAAAATTCAGATTTTTCGTTAAAGAAAAAATAAATAAATAAATGAACATTTTTTCCATTGAAAAGCATTGCTGAAGCATCGATCGACAGCCCACCGTCTGCGTGTCGCCCCCTATCGTTGAAAAATCCATGTGGCAAAATTTTAACATTACTTTTCCTTCCTGTGTCTTACTCCGTGATATTCGCAACTGACTGCTATTCTTGCAAAAGACGGGAAATTTGACGTCAAAAGTTCTGGCCAATCAGGTTCCAAGAAGGCACAAAACGGTTGGGAAAGCCGAAATATGTACCTTTCGAAAATGCCCGATTACACCGTGATAAAGGAGGATTTGAAGTAAACATTAAATACAAAAGTTGCGTATTTTTGTCTGTAGATTCCGAATCTGCAATAAAAAATGGGGGTTATAATTTAAGATTTCAAAGTTGGACCCCCTTTGACCCCCAAGGGGTCGGTTGCATGGGACAAATTTAGTATCACTGAGTAGCTTATTTAAAAATATTACGTATATTTTTGTTTTTCAATCTGATCAATATTTCTCGAGTTATTCGACCGTTTCCAGACTTTTCGGACACCCTGTATATATATTTTTTTACTATATTCAAACTTCTACGGAACCATTTTAAATGGTTAATGTTTTACGTCAAACTAAATTTGAAATATGTGTGATCAATTGAATTTTTACAAATATTCTAAAAATAAAAACTTGAAAAGAGTTAAGAAACAACAAGAAGTTCAAACAAGAAGTATTTTATCGCCGAAAAAATACTTTTAATAAAATATAAACCCAAAAGGATCCTTTCATTAACAGGACATTAACAGGACATTCACATTACGTCTTTACTTGAAAGGAGAATAATTCTTTGAATATCCTAGACTGGATTCTTTTAAGGTGTGCCAGCACAAAAGTAAAAACTGTTTGTATTACATTGTTGCATTCTGTATCAAGTGATTTTTTATGATGTTAGATTTTCCTAGGGCAAATTCAAAAAGAAATATTAATGAAATGCACCCATATTCTTTAAATACTAAATTTTACTCCTTCAAATGCGATACAGAGGGGTTTGAATTCATCGACATTCACTCTATGTGATTGGATTTGTAAATCCTAATTATTTAATACGTAAAGGGACAAAAATATGTATTTTAAAACATAAGTTTTTACCAATTCTAAATTTTCCAGTAACTATACTCAATATAAGCTATTCCATATTGACAGTAGGTCTAGCTATTAAACTATGAATAAAGGTTAAATGACACATCCTCAAAGTTGCGAATCTTCAGCTGAAATCAGTTTCGTATTAGTTCATTACACCCAACGCAAGCTTTCAACTATAAATTTGAACAGATTTTTTTTATTATTTAAACGTCTTATTAATGTAGAATTTCAGTCATAATCATGACAAAAAACAAATATTTATTTTTACTAGTGGAATTTTACTTTTACGATAGTCTGGCCTTGCATATCTGCCATTTTGGTAACCTAAATAACCCCTATGAATGTTAGTAAAAAAGTGCGTAATATCCGGGCTAACTTCTATCTGTGGAAACGGGTAGACATTACAGTCATATTTGTGAGAAGAAATTTCAAAAATAAGCCATTAAAATAACAGTAAATTCTCTGTATAAAATTTACTCGTGGAAGTTTGCTTTGGCGAAATTATAATTTGTTAATCAGATGTTAGAAATCGGTCCACATTTTATAAATAACCTTCTCTGTTACTTCAGTTGTAACTCGTAAATTCTACAATATATGCCTCCACCTCTTTGTTCATAACTAAATTGTCACAAAAGATTTTCATTTCGTGAATACTTAAAACAACTCTGCTATGTGATTTCTTTCAATGCATCCTTTTTAATTTAATATTCTCAATGCACATACATTCGCAGACAGAATTTAAAAAGCTATTAAAAGAATGAATAAAAAAAACTAAGTTAGACTTACATACATTTAAAAAATTAAAATTTATATACAAAAAATTAAAGTACTAAAAAACATTTAAAAATACAAAAACCTGAATGAAAAAAATAGACCCTGAATGAGACCCGTAACGGCTGAAACGAACTGTAACGGTTCTTAATTTATTCAACTGTCTGTTATGCAATGGATATTTGTACTCAATGTTCTCGCTGACATTTGAACAACGCTAGTAATTTGGCTTATTAAAAATAAAAACACTTGCCAAACGCAAAGGGTATTAGAAAAATAGATCCGCCGTGTAACACACACACATACACACACAAAAAAAACTTTAATACTTTAATGTACCCTCTTTTTTTAATATGTTCTAAAAGAAACTTAGTTTTTAAACCTGCGACAACGATTGTTATTAATCTAATTTTAATTATCTGCTAGAAATATATTAAAAATATGTATGTATGCATATGTATGAAAAGCGAAAAAAGAAAAGAAAGAAAGAGTAAAAATTGAGCACTATCAATTTGGCTAATCTAATTGCATGTTTAATCGCCAAATGAAGAATTTAGTCGCAATTTGGCGCAATTTCGAGCGACAGTGATAACCCTTTTCTACTGATGATATTTTAAATGCTTTAAAGTATTTAAATTTTTTACATATAAAATTTATAAACGTAATGAAGTCTGTTTTAGTTTTCTTTATTCAATATTTTAATATTTCAATATTGTTTGTTTTATTTTAATAAAACACATAAGAGATATTTCCTAAAAGCTAAACACCATTTTAGACGTTTTTCTAAATTGCGAGACTGGAAATATTTTATAAAATAACTCAAATAAAATTGTTCTTGTAATCGAACTTCTTCAAAGCTATAAAATAAAAATGAAAAAATAAAATACACAATTTGCAAGTATACTTGCTTCATACAAATAATTTAAGTTAAAAGGAAACAAAAAGAAATCTTGTCATGAGTATATACTCTTCGTTTCTTTTTTCTATATGGAAAATTCTTAACAATCAACATAGACTGGAATTTTCTTTTTCTGTATATGTCACCACAAAAGGCACATTGTATTTATTTGTTCCGTTTGGCATCAGTTTCTTTTTCTCTTTTTCATTTGTTTCTGTATTAGCAGGTACTGCAATAAAAAAAATCTAACATTTTAAAAAATAAAAGTAATTACGTATTTAGTTTAAAATTTATTCTGGCATCTGTGAGGCAAATTTGAATATGTCGACTGTAATTTAATTTTATGTATTTTATGTATTTTTATGTACCTCTCATTAATGGACATATATTTTGGACAATTTTTGTAAAAGTAAGAATTGGACTAAATTTTAAAAATATAAATTCGTTCGAAATAAATATTTTAAATGCATTTTTCTTCTCAATCGAACTTCCACAATGCTAGAATGAAATAACGAAATAAAGTAAACAACAACAATTAAAGAATCAAGTAAGAAATATCCTATTTCTATACAAATACTTTTGAAACAGGAGAAAAATGTATTTTTTCATTAACATATAATCCTCGTTTCTCTTCTCGAAAAGCACATAATTCTTAGAAATCTCTCTTGTCTGGAATTTTGTTTTTCTGCAAGATATGTCACTACAAAATTAAATGCTGTATGTATATATTTGTTTCATCTGGCATCAATTTCTTTCTTTTTTTTCCGAATATTTATGGATTTTTTCATCTTTTCATATTTCTAGTTAATGACATTTGATATTTTTATATAAATACAAAATATGTTTCTTTTCACTTTTAATACAATAAGCTATAATGATTTTTTTCTGTAGAAGGTTAGATTGGAAAATTTCTTAAAATATTTAAACTTCTACGAAAACATTTTAAATGAGTAATGTTTTATGTAAAGCTAAATTTGAAATATGTTATATCAATTGAACTTTTATAAATATTCTAAAAAAAGGAAAAGCTGAAGAGAGTTAAGAAACAACAATTCAAATAAGAAGTTTTTTATCGCCGAAAAAATACTTTTTATAAACTATAAACCCCAAAAGTTCCTATCATTAACTGATACACATCGTTTCTTTACGTGGAGGGAGAATAATTCTTTGGAATATTCCTAAACTGGATTTTTTTTTCTCTTTTTACTTACCCATTGTACGGTAGTACAAGGTAAGCCTTTTTTAAGTCAAATTTTTAAAAATCGAAATTTTTTTGCGGATTTATACGCTTCAGACACTGGAGATTCCAAAAAACATATTTTTAGAAAAATAAAATTCGTCCGTCTGCCTGTGTGCCTGTAAACGCTCTATCTCTCGAATAACTTGAGATAGAGACTTGAAATTTTGTATATACGTAGTATTTAATATTGTGATGAAGCCTGTTTAATATCAGTAACCTCGATTATCTGGAAATATTTTTGTGGACACTCGAAATATTCGCTCTGATGAAAATTATATAAAAAATTTTGAACCTTTTTATTTTAAGAAATGAATATAAAAGACAATAAAAATCATAAATTTTGCATAAATAATGAAGTTAATCAAATAATTACTTGTCGAAATATTTGCTATCCTGCTTTCCACACTCTTCAATTTTTCATGACCCTATATTCTATTCAAATTTCAAATCCAAGATATATTTTAATTGGAAATGAGACGCTTAATCCGATGCTATAAATTGTTAGTTAATATAATTATTACTTTTGCAGTTATAAGGATTCTTTTTTACGCAATTTCCTGTTACTTGGTTTTATTTCCATATTTTATAGCATACATATCTATAATGAGTAAGTATTACGGTGGTTTCCAACGACTAGTTTTTGTAAGGTGTATCTGCACAAAAGCAAACAAAAACTGTTTGTATTACTTTGTCGCATTCAATAACAAGTGATTTTTTTTTATGATGTTAGATTTTCCTAGGGAATATCATAAAAAAAATATTAATGAAATGCACCCATATTCTTTAAAAATTAAATTTTACTCCTTCATTGCGATACAAAAGGGGTTGAATTTATCGACATTCACTCGGTCTAATTGGATTTGTAAATCCTTACAGCTTTAGCTATGAAATTCTGAATAAAGTGAGAATGACATAGCCTCAAAATATCGAATCTTCAACTGTAATCGTTTTTTTTATTAGCTTCTTACACTCTGTACACGCTTTCACCTGTAAATTTTAATAATTTTTCCCCATTATTTGAAGTCTTATTAATGTTGCATGTCAATAATAATCATGACAAAAACCAACTATTTATTTTTACTAGTGGAACTTTACTTTTACTATAGTCTGGACTTGCATAGCTGCCATTGTGATAACCTCCGATAAAAATCAGTAAAAAAGTGTGTAATACCCAGGCTAAATCGTATCTGTTAAAACGAGTAGATATTTCAATCATATTTGTGAGAAGAAATTTCAAAAATAAGCCATTAAAAACACGGTAAATTCTCTATACAAAATTTACTGGTGGAAGTTTGCTTTGGGGAAGTTATAAATTGTTAATCCGATGTTAAGAATTGGTCGGTATTTTATCACAAAGTCCTTTGTTAATTCACTCGTTATTGGTAGACTTTACAATGTATGCCTCCACTTCTTTGTTCATAACTAAATTGTCACAAAAGATTTTAATTTCTTGCATGCATAAAATAGCCATGCAGTGTGATTTCTTTCAGTGTTTCCTTTTTAATTTAGTATTCGCAATACACGTGCATTAAATGTCTGAATTTAAAAAGCTTTTAAAAGATTGAATAAAATAAACAAAGTTAGACTTGAATACATTTAAAAAATTAAAATTTATATACAAAAAATTAAAATACTAAAAAGCATTTATACAAAAACCTTGTAAAGGAAGGAGGGGGTCTGGTGGGTGAATGAATACATAACTCGAGATATAAGATGAAACCGCAGTTTATTTAAACTGTTAGGGCTCTGGGGAACTGGAGCTTTCAGTTCATTAATTTTAACACTAGCCACAATACTAAAGGATTAAACTCATAAATATACCCACAGATCTGGCACTAGACTCAGTCGGGGCACATCAAATAAACTTCTCACTTAGACTTCGGCTAAACTGCTAGATAAAGGCTTTATTAGACAGCCCGTGGCTGTAAAACACTCTTTATTAACTTTGAAATACTCAACGTAATTAATACTATCTCTTACCAACGGCAATCTCCTTGAATAGCTCTACTCTAAATAAACTATGTCGGCAAATGCTGCTGGCGGCTCACTGCAAAACTCCTTCCTATCTCACTGGAGGTTCAATAATAACTTGCTATAACTCCAATCTAATTCAATTTACTGCTTCTTCACACACTACTAGCGGGCTTGCGCCGCTACACACACACTCCTTCACACTCAAAGCTTTTATATGCTGCAAACTGAGATACTATAAATTTGCACATTGCTTCTAACCGCGGCATAACTTGTAGAACCGAGTAAGACACACACGCTCTAGAAAGTTAAAGTAAAAGAAAGGATAGATGTCGATTCCACGCTACACATGTTAAATCATTGACGTCACGATCTCACAAAAATGCTAGAGTGCCTTTATCACAAAGGTCACTCCCTCACAACCTGAATGAAAAAATAGACCCTGAATGAGACCCATTTTATCCCTAGTTAATTCTAATAATTTCTATAAAAATAACGAACTGTAACTGTTCTTAGTTGGTTCAACTGTCTGTTATGCATTGGATATTTGTACTCAGTGTTCTCGCTGACATTTGACCAGCGTTAGTAATTTGGCTAAATAAAAATAAAAAAACAATCGTCAAACGAAAAAAGTAATGCCTTTTTTTCAATATGTGCTAAAAGAAACTTAATTTTTATAACTGCAACAACGATTGTTATTAATCTAAATTTAACTAGGACTTCCCTCAGAGGGATTAGTCTGAGCGATATTGCTTAGAACAGAGTTTTTAAAATAATATGCTAAAAGTAAAAACAGATTCTATCTTTAATTGATTATGTATTGTCACAAATTGAAACGATAAAAGAGCAAGGTGAATGGTACATTTGCAAAATATTACATACAAATTCCTATATACAGTTAAAAAATGGGAAATCAAACTATACAAAACAGTCACGCATAAGTATAAAATTTGAAGAATACAGCTAACAAAGCGCTAAAATAAACTTTGCTTAAACAAAGCGCTAACATAAGAAATAGATTTTAAACTCTTTGAAATGACGTAAAGAATATACACATCAATTTTAGTACCTAAAATCGGCGCCAATCATGATGGTTGAGTAGGATGAGGGATTTTTTTATATGGTGTGTTGTGCCCTTAAATAGATAGAACAAAATAATTAATATATATAATAATATAATATCTATATCTGTTTTCAATGTATGCGATGAGGTTTTCGATAAAAAATTGGGGTATTCTCACTTTATAAAAGATACATAAAAATCCAGAAAATGCCAACAAAGGAATACAATCTGTCGTTTCGAGTGTGTTCCAGATATGCTCAATATGATTTAAATGGGTCGTGCATGCTGGCCACTACATACGCTGATTTGTTTTTGTATTAAACCCATTCCTATGAAATCGAGCTGTATTTCGCTTTAGCATACATAAAATAAAACGAATCGGCAATCATGAATGTAGTAGAGAGTTTACAGGGGTATATGCCGCATACTTTCTGGATTTTTAAGAATCACCTTATCTCCCTCGCCCTCTTTCTCAAAAAGCACAGTACATACATTCTAGGATATATTCTATAACTTGAGCATATACTCTCTGCTTAGAGCGTATATTCTTTATTTTTTTACGACTATTCCACTGTTGGCAATGCCAATAGCATACGATATGAACGAGATCTGAATATCTCGTCTGCATAAGCTTTGAGCCGTCAAAGTGTCATCACAAGTGATTTACAAATCTGAACATATTTTTTTCAGCATAACATGCTATCTCAAATACGTTAATGTGAACTCGATTACGCCGTTTGAACGGAAAAAGGTTATTATTTAAAAGGCCTGCTAGTGGCAATTGTGAAAATGATTCTATGATAAAATTCCTAGATTAGTAAAGCTGAAAAGTTAATGTCCCATCCCTCATACTATTTTATAATGGAATTCTTTTGTGGTGACGAGTAAATGAATAATAAATATTTTTTGCGTGGCATGTTCTACAAAATATGGATTCTAATGCTCTTAATAAATGCATATCAATTTCATTATGTTTCGTTGGGTTTAACATCATTAAAAAGAGCTTGGAACTATTTCATCCTATCGGCCGTAATGTAACGGAATACTTTTGATTGTCCCTGTATTCGAATTTATCCGATTTTATTAAAATTTGCAACGACTCAACAAATTCGGCAACAAATAGATATTTAAAATTTCAAACGATTCCGTAGTATAGTTTTTGTGCTGTTATATGTGGAGATACAGACGAACGGATCAGACGGCGACTATAGTTACTAAATATTTTATATTAATTAGGGACACACCTAAAAAAAACAGTTAAATTTAAAAGCGCACGCCGAAATTGAAAACGCATTTCCAGAAATTATTGCTCAAAAACAGTATTGTAACCGATTTCTTTTGTGTGTCCTTGTAATTGGATTAAAAATGCTATAAATATCCTGTTATAACTTAATCGTAATGAAATTCAGTAGTTTATATAAGTTTCGTAAATTTGCAATAGCGTAATTTCATTAAAATACTCTGCAAAGGATTTCCCCCAATAGACCATACTGTAAAGAAAATCTTTTGGGTGCCCCTGTAAATAAACTATTAAGCCCACATACTTCATATACAATATCAAACATGCCTAGGAGACCCTAAATAAGGTTTCCAATTGCATATAAATCGGTGTATATTTACGGATGTTTGAGTGTGGACAGACGGATAGACAAACCGAATGCATAAATATTTTTCAGCTTTGCTGGAAAGTGCAGAAAAAAAGCAACCTCACAGGCTGAAGATCACAACCACATCGGTTTATTTAATGGCAAAAAAAGGTACTTCTTGGTTAATCTATCGATCAAAAAAATGTCGCCAAACTATAAGGTTACATGCCAATACTGGATGATGGTAAATGTTACTTTCACTTGTCATTAATTACCATACGTGTGCTTGTTACGTCATAAAATGATTTTTAATATATATTTCTTATTGCATTTTAAAAATGTATTTATTCTTCTGTTATTTAAAATACAAATTAGGTCAATTTATGTAATTTGACAAACAGTTTGGTGATTTGTGTAGTTTGGCACAATTGGTCTACAAATAAAACAACATATTACAAAAAAAAAAAAAAAAAAAAAAGGCTCGCCAAACAATTTAGAACAGGATATGGAGCTTTTCCATATAATTAGCGCCTAAATATCATGATTTACATTGCATGGTGATCTGGCTATTGTTGTTTTTTTATTAATAAATTGCTTATTTTTTTCTATATTTATATAACCTAAATTTAATCGTGCTTTTTTAAATTGTTACTTACTTTTTAAAATAATCGAAATTCATTCAAAAGTTATTTTTGCGAAATTTGCGCCAAACCCGATGCGTATATGATATATCTGCTTTAATTTCATGACACTTTTCAAATACAATCTTTACCTTGGCGTTTTTATAAATCATGGTCCATTTTGGGCTTCAGAAATTGAGATTTCAAACCTGATGATCGTTTATGCTTATTTTTACTCGTAAAGATGGCACAGATATCATATTTATGAGTAAAAATATAAGCTACATGTTAGCGCGATTTTTTTTCCCGCCAAATTGATGAAAACGTTGTTTTTGAATATTGCTATAAGTGTTTTAAGATTTACGATTTATTGTGATATTCATATTTTTTATTATATTTTTTATTATGTTTATTATTTATAACTGTTTATTCTTCGCTTCAACTATAGTTCCTTTTTTGATATTACTTAATTATCTTGTAGACCAAAAAATTATCGCCAAACAATAAGATAAAATGCCAATCATGAATGATCATGAATGTCTCATTAAACAATGGAAACATGTGTTTAAAACGTCATCAAGTGGTTTTTTATACCGCTTTTTATTTGTATTTCTATCAATGTTTCACTAATTTATTTCTTCTTTCGTTATTTAAAATAAAAAATATATGAATATGTACAATTTGGCGAAATTGATCACGAGATATTTATACCAATATTTTATTTCAGCACATATTTTATTTAAACACGACATAATTGTTTCCAATTTGCATGTGCAAATGTGCGAAATATAAAAGATGCTAATGGCGGCTATTAAGTGCTATTATAAAAATTATCGCAAAATCTCAAATATTATTACTAAGTTACTAAGAATTAAGACTTTTTTCTTTTAAATTAACAACAAGAACAAAATTATTTTTCAGTTTTTCTTAAGTTTAAATATAATTAATTGTACTTAAAAATTGTTTGCGTATTTTCCTTGCTCCATGTGCTTAAATTTGGGAATCTAACGAAAATATACAACCGGTAAAAAGTGACGCACACAATATTTCTGTGACGTAATGCAAATGAATTGAGCTTTTTATCAGTTTTTTAAAAATAGTTTTAAAACTATTTGGAACTAATTTTTGAAAGTAGGATTCAATAGGTTACTCTCATAGGTACCGTTTGGTACAATCAGAATCGCAATCCGATATGTATTTTTCCAGATTTGCTTAACGAAAGAGTTATGCTTGACTTTTAATATCATTACGTACTATGTGTATTACTCTTCGCTTCGTCAAGACAACTATTTATTCCATGCACTCTGATTCGGTTGTCTACGAAAATATCCAGCCGGTGAAAAATGATGCACATCAAGTTTCTGCGACGTATGCAAATAAATTGAGCTTTTTTATCAGTTTTTTAAATATAACTTTAAATATAAAAAACGTAAAGACGTAAAGTTTAAATATAACTTTTAAACTATTTGGAACTAATTTTTCGTAGATAGTGCATTCACCACATTACCTTCATAGGTACCTACTGGTACAAACAGAACAAAAATCCGACAAGTACTTTTTGAGATTTCCTTGACGAAAACAATTTTTTGACTTTTAATATCGTTACGTACTCTGAGTATAAGACTTCGCTTCGCTCAGACAATTATCCACTGCAAATATATTAAAAATATATGTATATTAAAAATACAGTCGAGTCTTTATATAACAAAACTCCATACATCGAATTTCTCTATATAATGAATTTTTAGTAGGAACGGTCCTCTTTTCCCATGATTACATTAAAAACTGTCTCTATATAGCGAAATGTTTATCTCCATATAACGAATTTTTTAATAAAATGTTCTGTATTTATTCAGTTATAAAAAAGTTTCGAGATCACATATAATCAGTTTTCCATCACTGATTCCTAATTTATTGTTTAATGCTGAGGTTTTTTTTATCTTATTCCTCTACCTTGAATATCTCTTTGTTCTTTAGGTCAAAGGAATGCATTCCCCCCCCCCCCTCCCTCTTTCACACACCTTAATCTCCTGAGATTCACTGGCATATCACATAATTAAGGTAAGCAGAAATGTCAAAGAAAATGTTGCTCTCTCTGATTTTTTTAAGTGGATGACAATGTCACTATTGCACAGTATCCTTATGATAATGAAATTTTAAGCACCATTATGAACAATGATGGTGAGAGTGACATTGAGCATGAAAACTAAATCATACAACAAGAGAAAAAAAAATCATCACGCAGCGAAATGGAGTTCTTTTGATCATATGAAGAGAGAATTTCAAAAGGAGAAAAATGTTCCCGATGCAATTTTTCATTCATTACTAAAATGTGAACATTTTTGCGACAGTACAACAGTTTTAAAATGAAAACAGCTAAAAATTACAGATTTCTTCGTCTAACATTAATGTAAGTTTTTCTTATCTGATTTTTATTAAGCTTTCAAACAAATGCCTGTTCCATTTTTTGAAAATATTTAAATAATTCATAAATACAATATTAGGTGATATTTATAGCTAAACATTTAAATATCGAAATTAAACACCTCAAAAATAAATTTTGTTCAAAATCTACACATTAAATAGGATTTTTAGCGTCATTATCTATATATCGAATTTCTCTATATAACGAATTTGTTACTGGAATAGTGGATTTCGTTATATAGAGACTCGACTGTATGTATAGATGCATACGTATGAAAAACGAAAAAGGAAAAGAAAGAAACAGCAAAATTTGAGCACTAGCAATTTGGCGAATCTAATCGTTTTTTTACTCGCCAAATGAATAATTTAATCGCAATTTAGCGCAATGTAGAGCGACAGTGAGAAGCCTGTTTGTTCTGAGGACACCTTGCGTGTATCTTGGCGAAACGTTTACTTTTGGTATTTTTAAATGTTTTTAAGTAATTTAATTTTATATACATAATTTTTTTAAACGTATTACAGTCTGTTTTAATTTAATTTATTCATTTTTTAATATTTTAATATTGCTTGCTTGTTTTTTAAGAAAATACAAAAGAGATATTTCTTAAAAGAGAAACACCATTTTACAGGATTTTTCGAATTAAAAGACTGGGAAATTTTTATAAAAAAACTTGAAAAAAAATGTTCTTCCAATCGAACTTTTTCAAAGCTATAAAGAAAAAGAAGAAAAGTGTTAACAAAAAATAACACTGTCTACAAGTATCCTAACTCCATACAAATAATTTTAATAAAAAGGAAACAAAAAGTAATCGTGTCGTGAACATATACTCTTCGTTCCTTTTTTCTATAAGGAAAATTCTTAATAATCAACATAGTCTGGACTTTTCTTTTTCTGCATATGTCACCACAAAAGGCTGATTGTACTTATTTGTTCCGTTTGGCATTAGTTTCTCTTTTTTTTTCGTTTGTTTCTGTGTTAACAAATACTACAATAGAAAAACTCTAACATTTTTTAAAATAAAAGTAATTACGTATTTATTTTAAAATTTATTCTGACATCCATGAGGAAAATTTGAATAAGTCGACTGTAGTTTAATTTTATGAATTCGGTGCCTCTCATTCATTGGTTATATCCTTTTTAAAGCAGGTGTGATTTTTTTGTTATTGTTTTTGCATTTCTTTATTAAATTTAATGTAATAAAACATCTGAATAATGGTCACCTTTAGAGGACTGAGATATTTCGCAAAATGAAGTTGTCAGGTAGAAAGTACAAATGTACGAATGTAGAAAGATAAAAATGCATAAATATGTAAGGGTAACAGGGATAGAAAAAACTGTCTCTAAATGGAATTGTCCGCTGCTGAGGACTGACAATTTTGGACATTTTATTGTATAGAATGCCTGTTGATATACTGTATGTACGAAATTACATTAGATAAATTTAAATTATTTAAGTGTAATTAAGTCTGCATTTTAAACGGAATTGTCTTAATAAATAAAATTAATAGAGCATTTAACATTCGGACATTTCATAAAAATAATATATAAA
This sequence comes from Maratus speculifer, assembly GCA_964019185.1. Taxonomy (NCBI): domain Eukaryota; kingdom Metazoa; phylum Arthropoda; class Arachnida; order Araneae; family Salticidae; genus Maratus; species Maratus speculifer. Next base: position 304,338,328 of record OZ025291.1, on the reverse strand, counting down.
CAACAGATTATAAATCAAAATAATGCAGATATTTCATGCTTTAAACAAGATCCCATTCATCTTTAAGGTAGACAAAAAATATTAATTCTTATTCAGGTTCATTTAAAGCACTTTAGAGTTGGACCACATATTCGATAAGCATTACACTTGCTTTGAATGCAGTGGATCTTTGTATATTTGTCATAGTTCTAAAAAAAACTAATAATAAACTCACAAGGAGAGGGCCAACTTCGATAATCATAAATTTTGATTATTTTAAGACCCCTTAGCCTCAGGTTGAATGGGTTTTATACGCGAAATTTTTTTTCCGGGCACCTTCGTCGTTCCAAGCCCAAGCTTGGAACGACTTAGCGAATCATTCTTAGCGTAGCGATATATGCTTCCGTCGAGGAGTTTGATTTTCTTCCGAACCGAGTACAAAGTAACTTTTCTCTTGCAGCATTGGCTTGGATGGATCGTGTCTTACTGAAAGCTGTACTCTTTAAAAGTTTTTACACACAAGAGCACAAGACAACGAGGATAAGATGAAGGAAGAACAAGAATGAGTAAGTTAGGTTTTAGGTTTACTTGTTCACTTACGAGCGAAGTATTTTTCGCCAAGTATGGTTATCGCCAAGTTACGTGAAAACAGTGCCGAGAGCAACAACCAAACAGAGTGCGAGCTTGGGCTTGGAACGACGAAGGTGCTCGGAAAAAAATTACGCGTTTTATACAGCGCTCATTAATTCTTGAGAAACAGGGTGGTGGACTAATAAAATGGAAGAACAGATATACCTTGCTTTGAAATGAAAGGGTGTACGTGGTCGTAGCTCAGTCGGATAAGCAGTAACCAATAAACAAAAGCATCCGGTTCGAAGCCAGGGCGTGCTCCTTTTGTTTTCCTCATTTTTTGTTTTATAAATATATTTGTAGTTATAATTTATTAATCTCATTCTCAATAAAAAATTATAATGTATATTATTTCTAATTTTAACCTATTTAATTTTTCTGTAAATAATAGTTGTATGAAACTTCATAAATTAATGAAAAACTAATAATAACACATTGCTCAGTGGTGCACAAAACAGGAATTTTAATATACATTAGTACATATTAAAATAAAATAAAACTTTCAACGTTTCGCGCCGTCTTCTGCGGGCGTCTTCAGGAAAATATGAAATGGAAGGACTACGTTTGCATCTTGTTCGAGAGATAATATTTCTACTAAATTAAAAACTAAATGAATTAAAATTTTAAAAATGTTGCCAATTACACGTGAGTAAAAATTAAAATATTGCAAGGAAATAAAAATTTTAAGGTTTTATGATGTTATACCATATTTTTTGTATATTGTAGGATAAATTATCATTACATGGTTTATTTTCTCGTGCTATGATTTCGATGGATTCTATTATTTTACCTTGAACTGGGTTATTGCATGGAACTATGATTTTGGCTTCCTCAAAATTGATATGGCAACCCTTGTTCGCCAAGAAGAAGCGAGCAAGGGCAGTATTCTGTTTATATTGTTCTATATCTCTGCAATGTTCTTTAATTCTAATTGAAAGTTTCCGCGTTGTCATGCCGATGTAGACTTTTTTAAGATTATTAGATAAAGTGATGGGGATTTCATAAATACCAGATTTTTGATCTATTGGAATTTTGTCGATTTTATCTGTAACGAGGTCAATGAGATATGGAGGAGGAATGGCGACAAGTTTTATGTTATATTTTTGTGCGATCTTTTTTACTTTTTCAAATATGTAAGGGATATAATGAAATTTTCTGTAAACCATAAGTTTATTCTGTCGTTGGCCAGATGTGGGAGGAGTATTGTACTGTTGAACTATTTTATTTATAAATTTTGCTGGAAAATCATGGTCAAAAGCTATTTTCTGTATAAAACAAATCATAAAAGCTCTTTTAATAAATGACCTGAAAGCAGATATTTTGTATTCGAAAGGCATGTTGGCTGAAAATGGGATAACTGTATTTTCTTTTATTGGTTTTCTATAAACTGAAAATTTTAAACTTGAATTGCATCTATTAATTTGAACATCTAAAAATGGAAGGGTGGCGTTTTCTTCGACTTCAAGGGTGAAATTAATACTATTGATTAATTTATTGACATCTTGTAGAAAAACATATAAATCAGCCAAACTATGGTTCCATAAGATGAAAACATCATCAACATAACGGAACCAACATTCAGGTTTTAAATTAAACGTATTAAAAATTTTTTGTTCTAGTGTTCTAACCACTGAGCAATGAGTTATTATTAGTTAAATTTTATGGTGCAACTGTCCTATATATATTTATTTAATGAAAAACTGTTTTTGTTTTTGAAAAAAAAAATCAATTCAATGATATTGAACAACTGTGTCAATTCCTGATTTTAAAGAAACATCATTCATATATTGCTTTAACAAGTGAACTCAACACGGTGATAAAATTCTAAGTTTTTAAATTAATAAATATAATTATATTAAAGATAAGCATAAAAATTGAATTACTGCCTACTTTTTGCTTATTAAAGATTTATAAATATTGTAAAACGTACAATAGCTCTTTGAATTATCTTTGCTTATATTTTGCTGCTTTTTATTTATTTTAATATTTATTTTCTTTCTGCTTTTATTTTTATTTGAATGTGCTTTATTTTATTATAAATAGCACCAAATTTGGCATTTCTATTATTCAATAACAGATGGAATTTTTTTTCACAAATTTCCTTAAATGATGGGAAATAAAGGTTTAAAATAAAAAATGCTAACTTAATGTTTAAATATGTTAACATTGTAGTTAAGTTACGATATTAAAAATTTTAATAAAGATGACGAAATTCTAAATAAAAAAAAAAAATGCTAAAAACAAACATAGCGCAACCGAGCATCGATCTCGGGTGGACTGGTAAGCGGGCAAACTCTATACCAGCTGGGCCATGACCAACTATGCCCGTTCGTTTCAAAGTTAGTATTTAAACTGTGTCATAATATTGACCCCCCCCCCACCTGTTTCTCAAAAACTAAGGGGCGTTGTATAAAATCCATTTAACCCGACACTAAGGGCTCTCTGCCTTAGAACATACTTTAAAATAATCAAAATATGTGATTATCAAAGTTGCCCTTCTCCTTGTCAGTAATAATATACATGGGAGAATGATAATATGCTAATTTAATCATGCTTTCATCATTTATCTGGCATCTTGAGTACATTGCAACTTTTTAACCCTGTAAGCGTTTGGAACGTAAGATTTCGTTTACTAAGCTCCAAGTTTCACTGCAATATAAGCAATATGTATGTTAGTCTATTTCTACAGATTTCATGAATTATTTTCAGTACATTTTAGAATGATTAGTTTTCTAAATGATTGCATTCATATTTGTTATTAAGTTTATTTATTTAATTATTTTATGATGTTTAAAAATTAATATTTTCTGAGAATTTAAAACAAAATATAGAGAAAACTATATTACAATTTTACCAAAATGCAAGACGCTCAGAGTGTACTATTGGGATCTTGGGTCTTTTCTTGGTTCTAGGGTTGTATTGGTTTACAAAATAATTATAATTATAAAATCAGATTGCTTTAAGAAGGTTTGCGCACGTCCTTAGGTATTCACTCAAAACGAGGCATGTGATTATTTTGGCGATTATACTACTCTGCTTGATGTATATTCTTTAATACAAGTGTTAGCGACCGTTAATATTTGTACTAATGATTCTATTCCTTTGATTTTTTGTTCCAAAAAGTGGTTATCAATGTATTTATTTCATTAAACTTCTTAGTTTTAAGTTTTCTACTGTTAATAGTTATTTAAAATTTAATGTTGACAATATATTTTAATTTACAAGATCCAATTTGAATTTTGCTTGTATGTTGAAAAATTTTGTAAACAAGATAACATTTTAAATTAAGATATATTAACATGAATTAGAATCATTAAGAAATATGCGCAATCAAGACAATGTTAAAACAAAGTATTATTTATAAAAGGTGAAAATGAAGTTGTTATTAAAATATATTCAATGTATGTCTATGCATATATTTTCAAGTCCAGTAGAGTATATTATAGTCTCGGACTAATACTTCATTGTTTATTTTGACTTTACAGAAATCTTATTTATGCCAAAAACGTGAAATATCTATATTGGTTAATCCTTCCTTACTGTAAACGAATGGACCATCGAATTGCAAAAATGTCCCAAATGTAATTTTTCACGATATAAAAAGCCAAATTATTTCAAATAGTTATCTTTTTAAAAACATGAGTTTCTATATGGTGCCTATTTCTAAAAACTTAAATTTAGAAAAGCTTTGACTGCGATCTATAGGCAAATTGTAAATGTGTCGCTTTTCTACGAAACATTTTTTCCCAAAAAATAATAATTGTTTTAAAATGTGTCCCGGCCACCCTTAAGTTAAATAGATACTATTTCTACAGATGTCAAATCGCACATCTTAAAAGGTTTCCATTTATTATTTATTAATTAATCTTTTAATTTTTAAGAATAAAACATTTGGAAATAATTTTTTTGTATAATCAAGACTTATTTTCGAGCTTATTAGTTTTAAAAATCATGTATAAATTTAAATCAGCACATTAAAATCGTAATTTGACGCTAGTAGGTATAGTGTTAAAATTAGATCCTATCATTTTCATGTGAATTTATTTGTCAAACGTTGTATAATTATAAACACATTTAAAATTTTTACAACTCATTTAGAAAAACTTTTAATAAGGTGGTCTGGGGTAATAACGCCAGGCGGGGTAATAACGCCAAGTGCTAATATTTTGCATAATTATGAAATAATCTGGTAAATGACACCTATGTGCTCTGCGCAGAAGGGTTTTGAGTCATATAAATCGCAAAAAACAGCTTCAAGTTAATTTGTTTCATTTTTAGGTCTTATTGTTTTTACAAGCAACTAAAATGAACGCTTGATCTACAATTTGCGAGATACGTTTTGTGATGTGAAGACTACATTTTTTATCCGGAAATATTTTGTTAATTACATAAATTTGTGGTACATTTCATGGACTTTCAAAGTGTTGTTAAAGATTTTGGATATCTTCTCGAGATAATTTTTAGTTTAAAATGTACAGCGCAATAACTATAACGGGGTAATAACGCCAATCCTTGGCATTAATACCCCGGTTGATTCCCTACAGTGGCCGAGCTACATCCTAAATGCTGATCCAAATAAGCACAGTTAAAACTGTGCAATGTTTTTAATAATTCTATTTAAGCGGTCCTTATTAAGCAAAAAGAAGCTCACGGTCTGATATTCTTTTGCCTCATCCTCTCCCCCCCACACCACACCTTTATTTTTCTTACAATTTCAGAAAAAAATGAACATTTTCAATATCTCAGAATGCAATTTGACAATTTCTAAGTTTGTAGAGTTTGTATTTTTAGAATTGGGCAATCTACATGCAATTATTCCATCTTATTTCATAGTTTTGTTTGCATGGCGTTATTACCCATATAGGTGGGTAATAACGCCAAATAGCATTGGTCAAGAAATCACGCCATTACATTTTATGAATACATATCTGTTAAATTCTTTTTTTTTATATAGATAGTCAATGAGTTGCTGTATCAAATCATATATTTGTCTGAAAAATACAATCTAAAACTGAGCCGTGAAAATTGGTAGAACCTTAACGTGGCGTTATTACCCCAGGGTACCTTACTTAAAAAAAGGTATTAATTTGTTAATCTCTGACACTTTTCCTGATCCAGTCTTGTTAATGTAATAGGCTATGTCTTGTTTAACAATTATTATTTCTAAAAACAATTTACTAGTTTTCTAAATGACAATGATGATTAGAGGATGAGATAGATTTCAACTAATGACGTTAATAAGTGCTTTAATTAGAGAGTTCCTAAAAGATTATTTCTTGCAATTTTAATTGATGATTTGTTGCAAATACAATTAAGAGTAATTTTTGAAATAGTAAAAATAAAACTGTTTTCTCTGATTAGAAAAGGCATATACATTTTTAATTGAAGTAGATAATAACCTAATTCATAAATCAAACTAATTTCTGGAAGTTCTAGATGTAATTACTATCTTAAACTGGGGAGCTCTGGAAAAGATCTCTTAATAATAATAATAATGTAACGTAAAAATGTAAAAAACGAACTTTTTTCACAGGAATGCTGTATGCAAATCAAAAGTTTTTAAAATATACAATTGTTCATGAATGCACTACTGAGTGCATGAAGTGAAATAAAATTGTGTTATAAATATAGTAGGGGAGAATTGACTTATTGCTTGAACATTTTGAAATCAGCTTTTAAAATATGAACTGTCATAAAAATATTGGGTCAGCTGGATCAGTTTATGCTTGCAATCTCATAATTTTATCTCATAATCATCAAGAGATTTCTGATACTTCGGGTAGGGATGGGGCAGTGGCGGTGATTGAACTCTTTGACAAGTAAAAATACAAAATCTCAAATCTTCCGGGGGTGGACATCTCATTGCTTCGGAGAAAGGGGATGATGGTTAACCTGGGCAAACCACTGAATTCAAAATCGTAAATAAATAACCTTCTCAGACCCATTATACAAACAGAAAATATCATCATGGCATTCAAAAATCGCTGCAACAAAACAGCATAGTTGCATTAAAATTGCATTGATGTATAATTATAAAAATAATGACAATGAAAATGACTGACATAAAAGAGACATAGATGAAGCTAAAATAGTAATATTTACTTGCGGATGGCAAAATATAAATTTATTTTCTTTTTAAAATCAGTTTATATATATATATATATATATATATAAACTGATTTTAATCAGTTTTTATCAGTTTATATATAGAGAGAGCTTTTTTGTTTTATTCGTTCTATTTTCTGATATATTTTATGAAAAGGAAAGATTTATTCGTGAGACAACATGTATGCTGATACATACTGTTATTATATGCATGTAAAAAGAATTATACTATACCACATATTGATTATCATTTAAAAAAATATTCTATAACGTAATTTTGTACAATGTTTAAAGAATGAGTCATATATTTGAGCACGTTTCGAAAACGTAATAATGTGTATCTTTATTTTTCTCGCTTCAGGCCGTTAAGGGGGCTCAGGGGTTCATCAATACGGAAAAACATGTAAACAGAGCTCTCGCTTCGAGCCCATATAAAAACAGAAGTTTTCAATGTAATTAATTTAAACTTTCTGATATTTTAAAGGCATGTTTGTAGTCTTATAAAATTACAAAATGAAGTATTTCAATGTAATATAATAAAAAATATAGCGAAATGTATGTAACACAATTTTCGAAAAAAAAATTATATGCTATATCACCAACACCAAAATATCTTAACGTTGAATTGACTTAAGAACCTAATTTTTGCTTTAAAATGATCAGAAAACTTTATTATAGAGAATGAGTTAAGGATATAAAAATCCCTCAAAAAAACATTATTAAAAAAACTCTTAAATTTGAAAATTTAAAAAACCCCTAAAAAATACAACTTTTTTTCCATTAAAAATACTCAAAATATTAAACTATCTAAAATGTATTAATTTATAACCTAGATAATGATGTTATATAGATGCAAAAAAAATTAAGCCATTCCATCAAATAGATTTTTTTTATTTTGGTGTTAGTCGTCAAAAATCAAGTTTTGAGAAAACGCGACTTAAAGTTGAAATTATATAGATGCGGCTATGAAAGTGTTGATACATAAATGCTTATAACTCCGTTAAAAATGCAAATATTTTTATGCGGTGTTTTGCATTGAGGTAAGAATTAAATGAATAATCAAATTAGATCATAAAAAAATCAATTTTTTGAAAAGTTTTCAACCCCTGAGCCCTCTTAATATCATTCGCACGATAGCTTGTTCTTAGTGGTCATCTATTCTCGTTATGGATATGTAGGACAGTGATTTGTAGAGCAAATCATCATCTTTATTAACTCGCCAACGCCTATTGTGACCTTCAGTTAATTTGGTAAAATTAAAGATTGAATTTTAGTCCTTACAACATGTTGTACCTCTTCCAAATAAGCAAAAATTTGATTTGGTATTTTTTTTTTCGGGAAAGGGGGGGAAAGTCCAAAAATGTAAAAAAAAAATAGTAGAAAGTCACATTTTTGCCTGAATATTAAAGTTAACTATACTTTTAATAATATATGTACGATTTTGATGACATACAAGCTTTTGTTGCTATCTTGAATATGTGGGTAACTTTCTAGGTACTTATGCATTTAGATTATTTTTTCCTCTTGTAAGTGTAACGGATTCAGTACAAACTATAAGTTTCTAAAAAATGTATTTATGCTTACTTATGTGCAGTGCACTATAAGGATTAATTTGTATTTGTAGACGAAATTTGTTTTTTATTACTCTTTCAGTTAAAACAACGCAACACAACACAAACATTGAATTGAACAAAGCCATTTACGATGACGCATGGGTGCGTATAAATAATAACTTGAACTTTAAGTGAAAATTTGCCCTTTATTACCCTTTTAAAATAATATAAAAGTACCTAAAATACCTATGAACTTTTAAAAAAAGTTGCTCTTACATATATGCGTTGTTGTGTTAATATTTCTAATTCTAGATAAAATTTGTTTTTTATTATTCTTTTAGGCAAAAAAAACACAGTACAGAACTAGAATTTCCAAAAAAAATCCCACGCTTACTTACGGGTGTATATTAATAATTTGTATTTTAAAACAAAAGTTGCTTTTTATTATTCTTTTAAAGGGAATTAAAACAACCTAAGAACTTCAGAAATTACATTTACACTTACTTACGCGCTTTGTGGTGTTAATAATTTTTACCACTGGACAATTTTTATCTCTCTTTTTAGTGAAAAAGGATACATTACACACATTGCTTTTGAAAAATACAGTTACGCTTTCGAAAAATGTTGTTAAGAATAACTTGTACTTTTACACAAACATTGTTTTTTATTATTCCCTTGGTGAACACAACACAACAACATAAATGAAACAACCAAATACCTATAAATAATAATAATAAAAAACATTAAACATATACATACATCGAGTACTTGCGCTTACTTTTGAGCGTTGTAATATGAATTACATTTGTTTTTCTTTTGGACAATTTTTATCTCCATTTTTAGTGAAAAAATAATTTTAGAAACATTGTTTTTCGAAAAATATAGTTGTGCTTTTTTACAGGTGTTGTAACGTTAATATTTCAATATATTTTCTAGACGATAATCCTACCTGTGGCTCTGGACATATAAAGTATTTATTCCGGGTTTACATAGTAATGATGCAGCAATAGCAAACATAGATAGTATTTCCTACCACTATTATTTAAAAATGAGAAATTCCGGAGTCTGTAAAACTTAAAAAAGAAATCTGCTGTCAAATTTATTTTTCGAAAAACTGGTAAGACGTAATAAATTTTTTCCAATGCTATATCTGCCCCTGATTTAGTGTTTACACATTAAATTTTTTTGCTAAAAATTTAAAATAATATTACATTGTTTCAAAAATTTTCGTTTTTGTTAAAATAAAATTTTATGTGAAATGTAAATTCGTTTTAAAGAAGTATTCTTTTAAAAATAATAATGAAAAACATTTGTTTTTCATTTTAAACATTATATAAACATCAAATAAAACATTTTAATTTTATTTATTTATTTTGCTTCTTCTCATTTTTTTCAATGTTGTAAAATTATATACATTTAAAAAATATGATTCATATTTTCACCACGTTTATATCACATAATGAATGATATAAGAAATTTGTTCCTTGTTCAATGTTACAAATATGTATATTTATATAAAACTTTTCTCATTAGAATAAAAAAAAGTAATCTATGATTATAATAGTAATAATAATAAAATGGTCAAATATATAAAAATTTTACCATTAGAATAAAAAGATTATCTATAATAATAATAATAATAATAATAATAATAATAATAATAATAATAATAATAAAATGGACAAATAATTTAACAACTTTTTTTACGCAACATTTCTGCCGAGGAATTTAAGTTCTACACATTTGAATATGTCGCATAATTTAATTTTATTTCATTCAGCTTCCTTTTCGCTTTTAAATTATTTAAAATGCATGAAACATTTGTATCTTTCCCATTCTCCCTATCTATTTACTTTTTGAATATTCGTGACATAAATATTTTTCTAACATATAGTTCTAGATACATTCGACATCATCGAGTATTTCGAATTGTCGAATTCGAAATTGGCTCATCGAGCTGTTATTAAAGATAAGTTGAATAGTATGACATGTATTGAAATGTGCTCTATCATATTTATACGTTTTTAAGAATAAATGTTTTAGCAATATGACATGCGTGACCTGTTTATTTAAAACTTTTGAAGCGTTTGCCTGATCTTTGATAACACATATAAGCATATACAGGATGTCCAGTAAATGACTGACCCATTTTAAATGTAAATAACAAAAAAAAATGGTTTGAGATAAAAATGCGCGGTTTTCTGTATTGTTATTAGAAAATCAATTAATTTTTAAACATGTACTTTGTTAATATAGTTCAAATTTCAGCCAAAAATATTGCGCGGGCGGCAACAGGCTGTTTGAATGCAGACATGACTCTAATTTTCATAGATATGAGCTTTTCGGCTGAATCTAAATCTATATGTTGTCGAATCTGAATGTATATGTTGAATCGACTCTCGACTCAGCTTCAGAAATAAGGTACGTTGAATGGAAAGAGATTTAAAACAATATTTATGATTGAACAATCTGTATTATACTTAACCTCCTCAGTCTTGAGACTGAGATATTATTTTAAATATTATTATGCTACGTTAACAAAGTGCATATTTTAAAATTTATTGATATTCTAATAACAATACAGCAAGCCGCGCATTTTTATCTCAAACATTTTTTTTGTTATTTACATTCAAAATGGGTCAGTCATTTTCTGGACACCCTGTATATGCATCGTGTCATTTTTGAAAAGCTATTTTAATCTTCTGAAATATAAAGCATTTATTTCTGATACTGTATACAATACATTACAATTTTGTAGTTACTAAGATACTGTCAGAATTATAACAGAAACTAATAACGTAAATATAGTTAAAGATTTTAAATTCTTTAACAGACTGGGTGGCGGTAGCACAGACAATCATCTCATGGAGTTTCTGCATGGATTTTTAGAATAAATTTATTCTCAATTCGCATTTTAAAACGGAATCAGTTTGTCATACCTAAAAACCTGATTTTAGCACTTGGCTCGTAGATTTACTATTGTGTTTTCCTACACCCAGAAGTATGAAAACATGGAGGACTGGGTGCAAAAAAAACACAATGGTTAATCTACGAGCAGCTGAAATCGCATTTTCAGGTGTATTGGTGTAAATGTGACTTGGAAGACCGATTGCGTTAAAAAAAAAAAAAAAAAAAAAAAAAAAAAAAAACGATTTTTGAACATTTAAATCTTATGATTTATTTTAACCTCATCGGTCCTCCTTTTTGGGACTTCAGTTTTTTTTTCTTATAAAATTTAAAATGTCTATTTTTTTACATTTTTGCGTTACTTCTTAATAACTTGATGTTTTTTTTTGCGTTGAAAGCAAACGAATAAATGAGCTGAATGTCTTATAAAATGAATGTTATTTTCATCTGAGTTTGTAAAATGCCTAAATATGTCCAAATGCCAGTGTGTCTAAGAAATTGATCAATTTTCATATTTAACTTAAATCTTTTCCAATAAGATTTTTTGAGGATATTTAGATAATTTACTTATTTGAAGCTCTTAAATTTTCTGATTGTGTTAATTTAGGTTAATGGTTATTAAATTGATGTTTTAAGGGGTTTTATAGTTTTAGCTCCATATTCTTTAACCTAAATTACGAAGCGCGTAAAAGATCAATTTCAGAAAAAAAATTCTGTTATTTACAGTGTCATTTTGTTTGAAAAAAAAAAGAATAAGTTATTTTATTATTTTAACTTTGGAATTTAAGAGGTTAAAGTGTTTTCATGCAATACAAACACAAACACATAAATATTAGATTGTAAAGAATAAAATATAAAGAATATAATGACAGATTTAGAAGTAAAGAATGAAAAATAATGTTTCTTTTAGCAAACACCATTTATCTTCCTTAAATAATTGTTTAGGTTTAGCTATCTACAAATATCAGTAGACATTAAAGGCAGAGTTATCTTAATAATTGGTAAAAAAAAAAAAAAGATAAAAAAGGATTTTTCTTTTTTAATCTTAAATCATAGCCTGTTTAGTGTCAGATATTTTCATACCAGATTCATACTCATACGTATTTTAAATCGTGCAATATTGTAAACCTTGTTAAAACATTCAGCGCAATTACCCACACAAATTTAAATCTTAAATTTCTTTTTATCCATGTTCATGATTTATTCATCTTCACTTTTAAATATGCTAAAGATTTTCTTGTATTTGTGATAGAGACAAAAACTGTTTTGTTCATCACAAAACAGTTGACAGTTTGACTTCAGGTTTTATGTTTGTTGTTGTTTGTTTGTTACGTAAAAAAAAGCATATGAAGATGCGTTAGAATTACATCATTTGCATGCGTCGGTGTCTATATAGGATGACCTTTCTAGTAGTTGACTAATTTTTTTAAATATGGTACCATTTCCGAATGAAAAGAATTTTATGTATTTCACTAGACATAATCCTTTTGTTTGAATGTTAGTGCACATGTTATCATATAGTTAAAAAAAACGTAAAAAAAGCATATGAAGATGCGTTAGAATTACATCATTTGCATGCGTCGGTGTCTATATAGGATGACCTTTCTAGCAGTTGACTAATTTTTTTAAATATGGTACCATTTCCGAATGAAAAGAATTTTGTGCATTTCACTAGACATAATCCTTTTGTTTGAATGTTAGTGCACATGATATCATATAGTTAAAAAAAGTAAAAAAAGCATATGAAGATGCGTTAGAATTACATCATTTGCAGGCGTCGGTGACTAAATAGGATGACCTTTCTAGTAGTTGACTAATTTTTTTAAATATGGTACCATTTCCGAATGAAAAGAATTTTTTGCATTTCATTAGACATAATACTTTTGTTTGAATGTTAGTGCACATGTTATCATATAGTTTTCAGCTGTCTTCTGTATAGGCCACTAAAATTGTCCAAAATACATCCAAAAATTCTCCTAGAAGATTTTATGTTTTTAAAGTGTTTATGGGGAAGCTAATAACAATGATTAATTGTTTTCCAATAAAATACCTCAAGGCAAAATTTTGCGAAGCAAAAAATCATGAAATTGTCAGACATTTTTCAGTTTTTTACTCATAACTCAATAATTTAAAACTTTCTGCAAATGATACTTATTTACAAAAATAAAGATCATTAAATTTTCTATAAATTTCATAACAAAAACGTTTTTCTAAATCCATTGCGAAGCAGGCTAGAACTTTTGGAAAATGAGATTTTTTTCTAACTTAACGGAAAATCAAAAAAAAAAAAAAAAAAAAAAAAAAAAAAAAAAAAAAAACAAAGAAGCATTTGATTTTTATTTTTTATTATTTTTATCTTCATGAATGTAATTAGTTTATATTATAGATGTTTGTATGATTGTAATATTTATTCATTACAACGGCAACAATGAAAAAATAACTAACACTGCTTTAATTTATTTTAAATTTAGAACTTAAGTGGGAGAACATTAATAACGGACATTTACGTGAATGAATTAAAAATGACTTATTTCGTACATTTTTAATGTATTTAGTAACATCTGGAGTATTTCGGGTTTATGGATTTGATTGAGCTTGAGCCGAACCTAGATTTTAAATGTCTCTTTCTGCTTGTAACCTCTGCTTGAGGGGAAAATGAGCAATATGCTTATTCTTCAACAGCTTTGATGTTCTTTGAGCTTGTTGCGACACCATCAACTTGGTCTTTAAAGTCATCGTCGTTGTTGTTTGGATCAATGGTATTTCAGGCATCAGCTTCACCATCTTCTTCTGCGTAAAGAAAGTCGTCAACATTTTCGTAGTTGATACCGTTGCTGTTTTAACAAAGAGCCGAGCATTTGAGTCCTGATTTTTTGCAAGATCATGCCTTGCTGAACAGTTTTTGCAACTACATGAGACAAATGTGCAGCAAGAAATCAAGTGCTGGGTTTTGGCACATTTGGACTGGCTGGAAGAAACTGTCAGACCTGCGAACCTAACCTGATTCTTGAGGGATTCTTCTGTTTCCAACCTAACTTGAATCTTATAATAATATCGGAAAAAATATTGTTCGCAGCCTCTTGTATTGGTTGTAGCCTTGTAAGATGAAATTTGCTTTTAGTGGCAGATTTAACAAATAACTGGACCCTTAATATGTTCAGTGTCTGCGTGATGTCTAAACATCCATTGTATAGAACAATAATGTTTTTTTCTTCAACCTATATGATTTCTTGACGGGTAAATTCCAGTTAATTGAACAAATAAACTATTTCCTTAAGCTGATCATGCTTTTTCAAAGTGTTACAAAACTTTGATTTCTTAACCTAAAAAGATTTCCATTTGTAATATTAGCTTATCGCCTCATGCCTTAACCATGTTTCGATTAAAATTGTATACATGAATGAAAGTGACACGCAATACTAATTTTATTAATATGCTTTTTCAAGCTCACTAAAACGTTCTATGAAGTTCTTTAATTCAACCAACTATGACATGCATGGAAGTCGTATTGAGAGAATTAACTAAACATATAATTAGTATTTTCTTTGGATCATTCTTCATGTTCTGGAGACAAATTATAATTCAGCCAACTTTTTCTGATTAAATGTATGTGAGGATGTGTGTGTATACTTATTGAACGATGGGCAAATATTTTGGTTCTGAGAGGATTCACTTTGATCTCCTTGTATTTGTAAATTGTAATGTAAAAATATTGCACATATTTTTAAATATAATTTTGTACAGCATTACAATACAAACTTCATAGAGCTGGTTCAGCTATTGTTGTATGTAATAACGAAAAAATACATTCGATTAATCACGTAGTTATTTAAACGGGTTAGTTATAATAAGCACTAATGATTCTAGCTACTACATCAGACAAATAAACTTCTCTATGTTCATGTATGATTCCTTGGTTATGAGTATAAAATATCCAATATGTTTCACAAACGGATGTATTTTGTCTTTGCTTTTTCTCTTCTCTTCTTTTTTTTATCGGAGTCATTCGCATTCACAATAAGTATATGCTTTCATCATTAGAAATAAAATATTTCCCTGTTTATTTTATTTCCTATTTGAATAAATTGTTTTGCTGATTTTTAAGTAATGCATAAAAATTTTAAAACATAAAATTGTACTAAATATACACTAATGTAAACAACTCATTTAGACTAACGAAAAATGTGTATTAATTCAGATTTTTTATCGAAACTTGCACTTGGATCATAATTAAGCATTAAAAAAATCCTAGGTAGGATTATATTTTTATACAAGCTAAAAATGATCCATAATTTAAATTTTCTGCATCTCTGAAGCTTTGAAATATATTAAATATGTGCTTAAAAGAATTTGGATTATTCCAATTATTTTTGGAGATACTTTTGCGCGGAATCGTTTGTGTTCTAAGTACTTATAGAATAATTTTTTTTAATTTGTTTGTTCAAATCCATTTTTTCAAACACTATTAAGCATATTTTAAAATATTAATCGTTACACTATTTTATCACTGCGGCTATTATTTTAGACTATTTACCTTATTTATTTGAATTTTAAATTTAGTGTTCCTGTTAAGTAAAAAAATATCAGTGGAATATCATGACTTTTAAAATAAGTATCAACCTATCATACAAAGAAAATTTATACTAAAAGAATGAAAAAGGGAAAATAATTTTAAAAACCGTCAGAAAGGAATTTTCCTCTAAGGTCTAGGGTTTATGTATTTTAAAATCCTTCTGAAAACATAGCTAATATTGTATTGTTTTAAAGGATTTTCCATTTATCTAAATAAAATGAACGATTTAATGTAATATGGCTAATTTTAACGTAAGACCTATTGCACATATTTTTAAATATAAATTTGTACAGCATTACAATACAGAATCTATACAGCTGGTTCAGCTATTGTATCATAAAATAACGTAATTATTTAACCCTTTGCGCTCTGGTGTGTAAATTCCTTCAGAATTCCAAATCTCACATTGGCACCTGTATTTTGCAAAGAAACAAATCGGTTACGATATACACGAAAAAATGAAAAACACCTTTTACAAATAAATTTGGTCAAATTTTCCTGCCTAACTTCGACATTTTAGAGTTAAAATTACGTGGTAGAAAATTCAACCATCAGAGCTGAAAAGATGAAAGGTGTTAATTACAATAAGCACTAATAATTCTTGCTACTACTTCAGGCAAATAAATTTCTCTATATTCATATGTGATTTCTAGGTTTCACTGCATTTAATTTATGTATATATATATATATATATATATCAATATAAAGTGAAATGTTTGAACATTAAAAAATAAATTATCTGAACTCTTTTGAACTTTTTATACCAGATATAAATTTTTTTAAGTACACAAAAAGCACACCAAAACACAAAGCAAATTGATAAATAAAATGATGCATTTTAATTTATCAATACTGAAAAAAGCTACATCCTCGGAATTCATCATCTAAAATGAAAAATATCCTTGTTGCGGTAAAAAAAATCCACACGAAGGGAAAAAAAAACCTTCCTGTATCTTGACATTGAGAAATGGCTTTTCTTTGAGTTTTGAAATTTATTTATTTATTCTTTTGCTGCTTTTTGAAAGCGTCAAAGTCCCTTTATATATGTTTTACGTGAGTATAAAAATTCATCTTCGAATAATATAACACAAAGAAGGTTTTTTACTGTTATTCATGATGTATTATTTAATATAATTCGTATTTTGGTTTCCCGGCAATGAATTTTGTTTAATGCTTTCAAAATGTCATGTTAAAATTTTAGTATGAAATTGATATAGATATTAAAGGGTATGATATATGTAGTTATATAATTTCTGAATGGATATGAGGACAAACATAAAAAAGTACCTAGATATAGAAGACAACTTCCAATTCCGCTTATTGCTTATATATGGAAGAACGATTTTTGATCAGATGTGTTTATTTAGTAGTAAATGTTTATCCATGTATATGAATAATTCCAAACAACAACAACAACAAAAAAAAACTATAAGAAAAAACCATGCGTCAAGAATAGATTATGAAGCATTTTCCAACATATTCAGAATAAAGTAATAAAACAACACCGTTTAAAAAATTAAAATATTACGTCCTATTTCAGATTATATGGAAATGTATAATCAAATTACAGTTGTTCCCATCTACAGTCGGAAAATCAACCGAATTTTTTAGCAGCCCTGTATATGACATGGAGATTTGTATCTATTAGCAACATGCGTTCGAAAATTTAGTTCATTTAAGCGATACATATATTTCAGTATAACATTCCCCTTCAGCAATTTCCTCTAATAAGGAAAATGGTACGCGAATGTTTTTGTGCAGCCCTGTAGATGAGATACAGAATTTATATATAAAGAGTAATATGCAAAACACTAATTAAATTTAAAAGCGCATACCGGATTTTAAAACGTAGCCTCCAGCAATTATTACGTAAAGACAATACTGTAACGGATTTATTTTGTGTTTCTGTAAATTATTAAAAAATGCTATGAATGCTCTGTTATAACGTAATCATAGTGAATTTTTATCACTTTCGATACATTTGAAATAGCCTGATGTCATTAAAATACTCTCCAAATGATTTTTCCTCATACACCATAATGTTATCGAATTCTTTTGTGTGTCCCTGTAAATGAACTATTACTCGTACATACTTCATGTGCAATATCACACATGCTTTGATGACCCTAAATAACCTTTATCAATTTCATGAAAATATGAGTATATTTAAGCGAGTTAGAGCGTGGATAGACGACCAGATGGACAGACGAACCTAATGCATAACAACTTTTAAACTTTGTTGAAAAGTGCTAAAAAAGCAACATAAAATTTGTATCAACATCATTGATGCACAATTTATATCATTTCGGGATAGTCATAAATGTATTAAGTTTGTTCGAATAAGTCATCATTGGTCGCTGTTTTTTTGTTTTAGCAGTATCGGTGATGGAAATCCTCACGCTTTTTACTTAATGTCTATGTTTTTCAAACAGATAAAGTGTCATTTATTAACATTATCATTAAATCGGGGACAACGCTTGAAATCCTTCTAAAATTATTTTTGTTACTTTCGAGACAGGGTCACTAAGTACAGCATAAATTGCGCAGTGATTCTGAATGAATAGCAGAAATGTGTGACGATATCTAGTATAAAAAAAAAACGTGCTTTAAAACAATACAGGAAAAGTTGAACTTTCTGATCACATTCTAAAAAAATCTGTTAAATTTACGGTAAAAAATTCTAGCAGCAAAGTTGCCAACAATTTTTGCCGTAAAAAGTGCAGTAAAAATAGATGTATCCAAAAAATTACATCGAATTTTACTGCAATTTTTACGGCAAAATCTCATAGCAACATTGCTGCCAGCAATTTTTGCCTTAAATTTAACTTTTTCTTCAGTGCAATACAGTTCAAGAAAACTATAAGAAAATCATGGATACTTGATTAGATTGTATTATATTTATAACGATAATGACACTAATTTTGTCTCTGTACGACTTAAAAAAGATAGTTGCATAAGTTAAAGAAAAAATAAATACATTGAATTAAATTTTCTAATTAATCAGTATATATTTTTTTACAATTTTAAAAATGCCCCCAATAAAGCATGTGTAATATGAAGTTAGACCTGTTTATATTAATTTTGTCTTTGGATTTAATTTTTAATACAATTTCGTAAATTCAATGCAATAAATGATAGTTAATGTTTAAATATTTATAGATTATTAATGTATCGATACCCATAATATCGACAGTTGCAGCGAAAAAGAAAAATGAATAAAATAAGTAGTCGTAACTAATAAGTGTTCACTGTTTTATTATATTATATTTTTAGTTAATTATAAAATGTATTTACTGACAAAACTATAATGATATACTCATAATGGTAAAATGCTCGCCACATTACACATTATACAACATGTTACCGTTAATGCATTACATTGTGAAATGAATTACGTATTTTTAAAAAATTTTACACTAAAATTCAAAGTTATTTTTTTATTCATTAAATAAATAATGTACTGAGTACAAATTTCGCAATTGCAATGTACTGTATCCGCAGCAAAAAATTTAAAAAATAAAATTTATACCGGCAATATGTGCTATAAAAAAATTACTGCAGATTTAGTGCATCGGTTATTTACATCCATTCACAGACTTTTGAACTGTCTATCTATAAAAAACTTCTCTAAAAGATTCCACATGAAAATAGCACTTATTCTCTTAAGCCTTAAAAATATATTTTTACAATGAGAAAGCAGATTTAACATATAAAACAATAGCGTTCTAGCAACCAGAAAAAATATTGGTGATATTTGGTTTGATTAAAGAGTACTTTTCCATATATGACTTTGTGCATATTTTTAGAAATAGTTGAAAAATGTTATTTGATAAACCATCAGAAAGAAAGTTAATATAGAAAAAAATTGGCTTTCCAAACACTGTTTTTTTATATTTTTTCAATAAAATCTTCATTAAAGACTTTGTATTTTGAAATTTGCAAAATAAATGGATAGAATTTCGCTATAATTTTTTTAAGCATTAAAGTATCACATTTAGGAAAAGTACATCAGGCTGGATTTTTTTAATGCTAGTGATAATTATTGCAAAAGATTTATCTTGTTTTAGAATATTTGTCGTCGCAATCTAACAGAAAAATTCTTTTAAATAGCTTAGACTAATTAAAAACAGGAGGTTAATTGGAAAATCCTTGGGAATTCATTGTTAAAAAAGGGAATATTCGTTTACTACATACGAATGAAAATAGAGCATCGATTTGAAAATCTACAATGCAAGTTTAATACAGTTTTTTGAAATACATTATCTTGCAAAGAAAGTTTTCAAAAAATACAGTGTTCTGACAAAATGAACTTCAAAAATTGTTTAATGCGTCAATTATTTCCATGCTCATTCACGGACTTTCCAAAAAGCTCTCCACAAAGGACTTCTCTGAAACTTTCTACAAGAAAATCGCATTCATTTCCTTTAGCCGTGAAAATGTCTTCTCAACAATGGACAAAATCTTCTTCAGATAGAGCGAGACTATTTCCACGAAATTGAAAGAAATTGATGAATATTTTATTTCATTCTTTAGAACATACACTGAGTGCAACCCTAAATTTCTTTTCAGCCAGCTTAGAAAAGGAATAGTTGACATAAGAGCCAGAAAAAGCTAAAATAGAAATAAACTGGGTTTTGTAATCAGCGAATTTAACTGATTCTTTTGCATTTCATAAGTCATTCTTCATAAAAGACTATAAAAATTAGAATAGACGAAAAACGGATAAAATTTAGTTTTGAAATTGATCAAAGTTTTAAATAATCTCCTTGTTTTATTTTCTATATAATATTACATATTCGCAAAATGGGAAATAATTTAATTATAATCTATGTTCACATAAATAAATGCATGTTTATTTTACAAGAAGTACTTTCTAAATGCTTCTGGCATTTGAAATTGTTGCAGAGCTTATATCCGAACATTAGAATTCTCCTATTAAAGTTACCTGGACATAAAATAAAAAAAAGAAAAAGAAAAGGAAAAACTATTATATAAAAACAGAAAAAGTTGATATATATATATATATATATACATTGGAATACCTAATAAATAAATGTGTGCTCGAGAATGAATGTTAACTGATGAGATTCCAAAAAGTCTATGCATGAAAATATATTGAAATAGTTTTATCACTGTCATTGCCATTTCATTATTTAAAAAAATAATAAAATAAAAAGGCCGTATTCTGACAAAAAGAACATTTAATGTTTCAATTATTTTCATGCTCATTTACGGACTTTCCAAAAATGTTGTCGACAAAGGACTTCTCTGAAACTTTCTACAAGAAGATCGTATTCATTCCCTTTAGCCGTGATAATATCTCCTCGACAATAGATAAAAAATTTAACAGATAAATTTAGACTATTCCAGGATTTTGAAAGAAATTCATGAATATTTGATTTGATTTACGTGAGCATAGATGGAGTGCAACTCTAAGTTTCCTTTCCTTAGAAAAGGGAAAGTCGACATAAGAGAAAAAGTTTAAAAAGAAAAAAAAATAGGTTTTATAATCACTGCATTTAACAGATTTTTTTTTGCATTTTGCATTCTTCATAAAAGGCTGTAGCATTTAGAATTGTCAAAAAATGGATGACATTTAGTTTTGAAATTTAAAAAAGTTTCATAAACCTTACTGTTTCACGTTCATTTTTATTCTAATCTTGTAATTAAAATTACATAGTTATAAAATGAGGAATAAAATAATGATAATCTATTTTCTAATAAATGTATGTTTATTTTAGAAGAAGTGTTTTCTTAATACATCTAACATTTGAAATTGTTACTGAATTTACCTCCGAACTTCAAAATTCTCCTGTTAAAATTATTTCAATTTGAAGTAGTAATAATAAAAAATATTACATAAAAACTAACAAGGTTCAATTTTTTTGTATGCCTAATAATTAAATACGTGTTCTAGAATGAGCATTAATTAAGTAGTTTCCAAACAACAAATCTAAGCATAGATTTATATTAAAGTAGTTTTATCATTTTCACTGTCATTTCATGCCGATAATTTTCATCGGTATTATTTCTATTA
This sequence comes from Maratus speculifer, assembly GCA_964019185.1. NCBI lineage: Eukaryota > Metazoa > Arthropoda > Arachnida > Araneae > Salticidae > Maratus > Maratus speculifer. The sequence goes on along the minus strand of OZ025291.1, from coordinate 304,316,544 downwards.
TGTCCCACATGCATTGACATTCGCATATTCATTGCATTATTAACAAAGTATACACATGTATGTATATAAATATGTAATCATAGTAAAAATATTCAAATTACAGAACACAATTTTAATCTCAATAAAAAATGGTTATAACTAAACGCTTTGAAGAAAAAATAAAAACTGTGATTAAAAATGAATTCTTCTTCTAATTTAAACTGTAGCACATATGACGTCATGATTCTTATGTTCAGTATTAAAACTTATGTGTTAACACTAGTTTTTTTTTTTCATCAGAAATCCTCTTTGTGATTTATAGATGAATATCAGAGGTGGTTTAAGAAAAGATTTTAATTTCCCGTTAATAAAAAGTATATAGTTATAAAAATTCACAATGCAAGTTTAATATGGTTTTTCAAAGTAATTTAACTTGCAAATATTAAAACAAATGCCGTACGCTGACAATATGAACTTCACAAACATTTAATGCTCAAATTATTTTCATGCTCATTCACGGACTTTCCAAAGGGTTGTTCACAAACGACTTCTTTGAGACTCTCTTCAAGAAAATCACATTCATTTCCTTTAGGCGTGAAAATATCTTCTCAACAATGGTTAAAATATTTAACAGATAAAGCCAGGCTATTTCCACGAATTTGAAAGAAATTCATGAATATTTGATTTGATTCATTAGAACATATATTGAGTGCAACCCTAAGTTTCCTTTCAGTATGCTTAGAAAAGGGATAGTTGATATAAGATTGAGTAAAATCAAAAATAGAAATAAACTAGGTTTTGTAAATCAGAGCATTTAAATAAATCTTTTGCAATTCACAAGACATTCTTCATAAAAGGCTGTAAGATTAAGAATTGACAAAAAAACAGATAAAAATTTGCTTCGAAATAGAGAAATGTTTCACAAATCTTGTTGTTTCATTTTCATTTTCGTTCAAATTTTGTAATTAATATTACATAATCATAATATGAGGAATACAACAATGATAATTTATTTTTTAATAAATAAATGTTTATTCATTTTACAAAAATTATTTTCTTAATGCATAGGAAATTTGAAATATTTTCCGAGATTACCTTCAAGCTTTAAAAGTATCCTATTAAAATTAAAAAAATATTTTATAGAAGCAAACAAATATATTCTAAAGTGAATATTAGTCAAAGAAATTCCAAAAAATATATCTAAACATCGAAATACATTAAAATAAATTTTTATCATTATCATTGGCATTTCATGCCGATATTTTTCACATTTCTACTATGTCATAAATACATTAACTCAAAACAAGTGAAAATATATATCGGTGGAATTTTTCGTACTATTAACGCAGTGTTCATATATATGTACACATTTATGTACTCCGAATGAATTCAAATTTCCGTTCAAATTCTAGAAAATTATTTTAATCTCAACCAAAAATAGTGATGATAACGATTCTTGGAGAAAACAAAAAACTCTAAAAATAAATGTTTCTTTCACAGACTTAGGAGTAATCGTGATTTAATGATCATAATCTTATATAAGAAAATGCCATTTGCTGAAAAATGAACTTCAAAAACATTTAATGCTTCAATTATTTTCATGCTCATTCACTCCAAAAGGTTATCCACAAAGGACCTCTCAGAAACTTTCTACAAGAAAATCGCATTCATTTTATTTAGCCACGAAAATGTCTTCTCAACAATGGTTAAATGATTTAACAGATAAAGTAAGACTATTCCACGAATTTGAAAGAGATTCATGAATATTTGATTTGATTCACGAGAACATACATTGAGTGCAACTAAGTTTCCTTTCAATAAGCTTAAAAAATGTATAATTGACATAAGAGTGAGAAAAAGTAAAAATAGAAATAAACTGGGTTTTGCAATCAGTGCATTTAACTGATCCTTTTGCATTCACATTGTTCATAAAACGCTGTAACATTCAGAATTGACCAAAACCGGATACAATTTCCGAAACATTCGAGAATATTCGAAATTGAGAAATGTATCATATATCTTATTGTTTCATCTTCATTCTTATTCTAATTTTGTAATTAATATTACATAATCATAATATTAGAAATAAAAAATGATAATCTTTTTTCTAATCAATCAATAAATATCTATAATGTTTACATAATATATGTTTATATGTTTTATAAGAAATATTTCCTTAATGCATTTAAAATTGAATTTTTTACTGAGTACTCCTTAAAGCTTTAAAATTATCTAAACAAATCCAGTATCCTGACAAAATGAACTTCAAAAACATTTAGTGTTTAAATTATTTACTTGCTCATTCACGGACTTTCCAAAAGGTTGTTCGCAGGACTTCTCTGAAACTTTCTACAAGAAAATCGCATTCATTCCCTTTAGCCATGAAAATGTCTTCTCAACAATGGATAAAAGATTTAACAGATAAAGCATGACTATTTCACGAATTTGAAAGAAATTCATGAATATTTGATTTGTTTCACGAGAACATACATTGAGTGCAACCCTAACTTTCCTTTCAGTAAGCTTAGAAAAGGGATAGTTGACATAAGAGTGAGAAAAGTTAAAAATAGAAATAAACTGAGTTTTGTAATCAGTGCATTTAACCGATTCTTTTGCATTTTACATTTTTCACAAAAGGCTGTAACATGCAGAATTGACAAAAACTGGATACAATTTAATTTCAAAATTGAGAAATGTATCATAAATCTTATTGTTTCATCTTGAGTTTTATTTTAATTTTGTAATTAATATTACATAATCATAATATGAGAAATAATGATAATTTATTTTTTAATCAATATATGTCTATTTATTTTAGAGCATTTTATTTAGGCATGAATTTGAGGTTAATTAATTTACTGAAACAAACTTAAACAAGTATTTATATATTTTAGAAGTTCTCACCTAAGAGCGTTTAATGAGGTGGTCATACTATTAGGACATTTCGCCATATCTCTGTAGCAGTGTTTTAAGTAGAAGCGCAGAATGTATGCCAGCAAATCTCCTAAAAATAGTTAAATATAGTGTTTTTAAAGCTATTGTGTCTATAATGTCGTCAACATCAATTATGAACTGGATAATATGAGATTATACGAAAAAGACAACAATTATGACTATTAGATTAGATTTTTTTTAAGTTAATTGATTATTTTAAAGATTTTAAAGATTTTTTTTTGAATGCCTTCCTTTTGACTGAAACTTCTTTTAAATAAACCAACCGGCGCAGCATGGGCATGATAAATTTTATAATTCTGCAAAATATCCTCCAAATTGATAAATAAAATCAAGGTGTAGAAAATCTCGATCGATTTCATTAATGGGAAAAATCGGACAAATATGTCGGTAGAAATAATCGGTAGAAATAGGGAGGAGTTTTGTGAAAACACAAAAACCCCCTCATAACTTCTTAATTATAATGCACTTGGAATCAATTAAATGTTTTTACTACTTCTAGGAAAAGGGCCAAAAGCTTATAAATAACCAATTTTTCATTTAATAAAAATGGACTCAAGGGCAAATTAAAATAGGGTTTTTAGAAAAAAAATGTAGCTTTGTCAATTCAGAAGATATCAAATCTATTTAAATTTGTTATAAATTGTCTTAGTATTATCTACAGCTTTTTGTTGATAAGTTATTGATAGGAATAATTCTTACAGAAAAAATAAAGCAAATACATAAAGAAATAAATAAAAAAAAACAGGGACTAAAGAAAAAATATTGTGTTAGCATGATTCTAATAAAACCAGTTTTCACAGAAAAGATATTAAAAACGGTAAAATAACGTTCTTAAACTGGTTTTATCTGTAATCATTTAGTTTTTGTATGAGACGTTTTTACTCAACTTCTGTAAATTACTGCATAGGAATTCATTTCAGGTAGAACCAGCAGGGATTTTTTTAATAATATGTTATGATTCCATAAATTTAAAGTCTGGCGGCATTTCTTTTTTGCACTCAATATTATATGATATTTCAATTTATGTAAGGTGATTTTGCAGCTACAATTTATTAATAAATAACAATGAAATGTACTGTGACTTTTTGACAGTAAATGAAATGTTACGGAAGATCAGAAAAGAAAGTTCCCGTTTTTTGTCGGAAATCTAACACTATTGTAATAATAAATATATTTTTAATTTCAGCATATTTAGAAAACATAGATTTTATAAAATAGTTCTTAAAAAAGCATTATTTGATTGTATATTGGTTACGATATATTTATATTTCTTATACACATAAAGTACTTATACACGTTGCTTCTTTTTATTTTAAACATAGTAATATTTATTACATATTTATTTCATGAAGGAAGCATAAAATCATATACTTAGGACGATTTTTGTCATTTTAAGGATTGAACTAAATTTTAAAAATGTAAAATCTTTTGAAATAATTTTTTTAGATGCACTTTTCATCTCAATCGAACTTCCGCAAAGCTAAAATGAAACAACGAAATACAGTTAAACAAATAAAGTATAACAACAACAATAAAAAAATCAAATAAGAAATATCCTATTTCTATACAAATACTTTTGAAAAAAAGGGAAAAATGTATTTTTTTATTAACATATAATCCTCGTTTCTCTTCTCGAAAAGCAAATAATTCTTAGAAATCCCTCTTGTTTGGAATTTCGTTTTTCTGCAAGATATGTCACTACAAAATTAAATTCTATATGTACATATTTTTTGCATCTAATATCAATTTCTTTCTTTCTCTCTCTCTCTCTTTTTTTTGAATATTTATTGATTTTTTTCATTTTTCTATTTTTCTAGTTAATGACATTTGACATTTTTATATAACTACAAAATATGTTTCTTTTCACTTTTAATACAATAAGCTAAATGAACTGCCTCAGTAGAAGGATAGATTGAAAAAAATTCTTAGAATAATCAAACTTCTACGAATACATTTTAAATGAGTAATGTTTTATGTCAAATTAAATTTGAAATATGTTTTATCAATTGAACTTTTATAAATAATCTAAGTAAAAAAAAAAAAAAAAAACGTAATGAGAGTTAAGAAACAAAAAATTTAAACAAGAAGTGTTTTATCGCCGAAAATAATATTTTTAATAAACTATAAGCCTAAAAGGTTCCTGTCATTAACAGATACACATTATTTCTTTACTTAAAAGGGGATTAATTCATTTGAATATCCTAGCCTGGAATTATTTTTTTTAGGTGTATCAGCAAATTAAAAACTGTTTGTAATACTCTGTCACATTCCGTATCAAGTGACTTTTTTTATTTTGCTAGATTTTCCTAGGGCAAATCCAAAAAGAAATTCACTCCTTATAATTAGATTTGTAAATCCTAGTTACTGAATATAGAAAGGGGGAAAATATTTATTTAAAAATTTGAATTTTTAGCAATAGTAGATTTTCCTGTAATTGTGCTCTAAATTCCATATTCCATTTTTTCAGTAGTGCCTGCCATGAAACAATGAATAAAAGGGGAATGACAAATCTTCAAAATAGCAAATCTTCAACTGTAATCGGTTTTGTTGTGGCTCATTACAATCTATGCAAGCTTTCACCTGTAAATTTGAATAGTTTTTTCCCATTATTTAAACCTCTTATTAAAGTAGAATTTCAGTCATAATCATGACCGAAACCAAATCTTTATTTTTACTAGTGGAACTTTACTTTTACTATAGTCTGGCCCTGCATATTTGCCATTGTGATTACCTTAATAACCTCCTATGAATGTCTGTACAAAAGTGCATAATATCCGGGCTAACTCATTTCTATAAAAACGAGTAAAAATTTCAATCATACTTGGGCGAAGAAATTAAAAAAATAAGCTATTAAAATAATGGCAAATTCTCAATAAAAAATTTACAGTTAGAAGTTTGCTTGATTATAAATTGTTAATCCGATGTTAAAAATCGGTCAGCATTATATGACCTCCTCTGTTACTTCATTCGTAACTGGTAGACTGTACAATATGTACCTCCACCTCTTTATTGATAACTAAATTTTCACAAAAGATTTTCATTTCTTGCATACTTTAAAAAACAATGCTAGTTTTTTTTTTCAATATTTCCTTTTTAGGCACGTTCGTAATTATGTGAATACGTAGCACATATAGTCGTCGTCCAGTTTGTCCGTCTGTCCGTATAAAAAGAGCAAAAACTACCCAATCGAATCATTTGAATTTTAAAATGTATAATTGTTGTATAATTTTGTTGAGTCGTTTCAAATTTTATGAAAATCGGAAGCAGAGTTTAATTACAGGGATAATCACAAGTATTCCGTTACATTACAGCCTATGGGAAAAATCGTTTCAAGTGCATTTTAATGGTGTTACACACTTTCCAACTTAATAAAACTGATATGCATCTATGAAATATATACTCAAATATGCATTCTATGCAATCTGTGATTCAAAAAAACATTTGCAATTAATTTATATTTCTAAACAAAAATATTCCATTAAATAATGGTATAGATGGAAACATGGGAAACATTGTTGGGGCGCGTTTTAATAATATTAAACTATTTCATATTTTATGAATTTGATGTACGTTGCTGTGGTTTACTACAAGTTACTTCCAGTATAACAGAAAGAAGATAGTATTTACAGGGATACTCATAAGAATCTAAATACACAACTGTATCTAATATACTGTATGATATTACAGCAAGATCTATATACTTTAAAAACTTCCTTATAGTAAGAACGCACTTTGCTACGCTTGACGTTGAATTCCGAACTTGTTAATTTAATAATATTTGTCAAATTTTGCGAAAAAACATAGGAAGCTATACTATTTTCTAAAAGAGAAACACCATTTTAGACGATTTTCTGAATTGAGAGGCTGGAAAATTTTTATATAATAACTCAAAAAAAAAAGTGTTCTTGCAATCAAACATCTTCAAAGCTATAAAATAAAAATCGGAAAAAAGATAACAAAAAATTACACAATCTGCAAGTATCCTAGGTCCATTCAAATAATTTTAATAAAAAGGAAACAAAAATAAATCTTGTCGTGAACATATACCCTTCACTTCTTTTTTCTGTAAGGAAAATTCTTAACAATCAACATAGACTGGAATTTTTTTTTCTCAGCATACGTCACCACAAAAGGCTGATTGTATTTATTTGTTCCGTTTCGCAATAGTTTCTTTTTCTCTTTTTCATTTGTTTCTGTGTTAGCAGATACCGCAATAAAAAAACAATAACATTTTTAAAGTAAAAATAGTTATGTATTTAATTTAAATTTATTCTGACATCTGCGAGGAAAATTTGAATATGTCGACTGTAGTTTAATTTTATTTTTTCGGTACCTCTCATAAATTGGCTATATTCTTTTTAAAGCAGGTTTGATTTTTTTGTTATTGTTTGTGAATTTCTTTATTAAATTTAATGTAATAAAACATCTGAATAATGGTCACCTTTAGAGGGCCTACTTATTTCTCTTTAATGGAGTTGTAGGATAGAAAGTATAAATGTACGAATGTAGAGATGTAAAATTGCATAAATATGTAGAGTAATAGGGATCGAAAAATAATGTTCGCTAAATAGAGTTGTCCACTGCTCAGAACTGGCAATTTTAGACGTTTTACTGTATTGAAAATCTCTTTGTATACTGTATATACGAAATTACATTAGATAATTTTAATGTATTTAAAGTATGTAATTTAAATGTAATTAATTCTTAATATATAAAATTAATAGAGCATTTAAAATTTGAACATTTCGTAAACAAACATTTATAGACAACAGATTAAAAAAAAATCAGAATAATTTAGGTATTTCAGACTTTAAACAAGATCCCAGTCATCTTTAATATAGACAAAAACTAATAATTGTTATTCGGTTTCTTTGAAAGCAGAGTAGGACAACAGAGTAGAACCACATATTCAATAGACATTACACTTGTTTTGTATACAGCAGATCTTTGTCATAGTTTAAAAAAACTGAAAATATACTCAGTAAACTGTAAAAATTACGACCCAAATTGGTTTGTAAGATTTTCGGGTATAGTAATGTTCTTAAAACGGTACAGTAGTGTTCCCAAAATAGAAAAGTAGTGTCACCAAAGTAGTTAACCCAAAATGATACAAAACAGAGAAGATCCTCAATAACATGAAAACAATGAAAATTTCTTAGATGTTGTGTATATATTATCTAAGTTGTTTTTATTGTTTTAATGTTTTTAAGGATCTGCCATTTTATAAAACCATTTTGGGCTACAAAGTCAACTTTCCAATTCGGAACACTGTTGTACCCAAAAATCTTATAACACAATTTGAATCTTTTGTTTTTACAGTGTAAAAGTATATATCGAAGAGTGATAATATGCTAATTTGACCACTTTCATCATTTATCTAGTATCTTGAGTATGTTGAAACTTTTTTGCGGAAAAAAGGTGTATTTATTTACATAATAATTATAATTATAAAATCAAAATCTTTTAAGAAAGTTTGTGCATGTGCATAGAAATTCACTCAAAACGAGACATGTGATTTTTTTGCTGTGTATGCTATTCTCCTTGATGTATATTTTTAAATTTTTAAAACGAGTGTTGATGTCCGTTGATATTCGTACTAATGAGACTATTCCTTTGTTATTTTCCTCCAATAAGCGGTTTATATATATATATATATATATATATAATAAAATTAAGGTATTAATATATATATATATATATATTAATATCTTAATTTTATCAATAAAAAACGATATGTTTCAAATAATTATCTTTTTTAAAACATGCGTTTGTACATGGTCTCTATTTCTAACAATTTAAATTTAGAAAAGTTTTGTGTTCGCTTGAATTGGTAAATTGTAAAAGTTTCACTTTTCGACGAAATATTTTGACTCAGTAAATATAAAATTATTTTAAAATGTGTACGGATCCCCTTAAGTTAAATAAATACTATTTCTACAAATGACAAATCACACATATTAAGACATTTCCTTTATTTATTTATTTATTAATTTTCTAACTTTTCAGCAACTGAAAATCGTTTTTTGTTTAATGAATACTTATTTTCGTGCTTATTAGCTTTAAAGATAATGTTTAAGTTTAAATCAGTACTTTAAACTTGTAACAGTAGGTGACACCAGTAGGTGTACTGTTTAGATTTGATCCTGCCATTTTCATATGGATTTATTTGTCAAAGATTGTATAATTATTAACACATTTAAAATTCTTACAACTTATTAAAAAACAATTTTAGTAATTAAAGAAACATGTTGAATAGTTAATCTATGACCCTTTTCTTGATTCATTCTTGTAAAAGTAATAGGTTATGTACCATTTAACAATTATTATTTCTAAAAACAAATTTACTTGCTTTATAAATGACAATGATTATTAGAGGATGCGATAGATTTCAACTAATGACGGTAATAAGTGCTTTAATTAGAGAGTCCCTAAAAGATTATTTCTTGCAATTTTAATTGATGATTTGTTGCAAGTACAATTAAGAGTAATTTTTGAAATAGTAAAAATAAAATTGTTTTCTCTGATTAGAAAAGGCATATATTTTTTTAATTGAAGTAGATAATCACCTAATTCATAAATCAAACTAATCTCTGGAAGTTCTAGAGGTAATTACTACCTTAAACTAAGGAGCTCTGAAAATCATCTCTTAATGATAATAATAATAAAAATGCAGCGTAAAAATGCAGCGTAAAAATGTAACAAATGAGCTTTTTTCATAGTAATGCTGTATGTAAATCAAAAGTTTTAAAAATACAGAATTGTTCATGAACGCACTACAGAGCGCATGCAGTGAAACAAAATTATGTTATAATTTTAGTAGGGGAGAATTGACTTATTGCTTCAACATTTTGAAATCAGCATTTAAAATATGAACTGACATAAAAATATTGGGTTAGCTGGATCAGTTTATGCTTACAATCACATAATCTTTTTTTCCGGAAGGGATTTCTGATACTTCTGGTAGGGGTATGGAGAGAAGATGATTGCACTTTTTGACCAGTAATAATACAAAATCTCAAATCTTCCGGAAGGACAACTCATTGCTTCGTCGACGGGGGGTGATGGTTAACCTAGGCAACCACATGAATTCAAAATCGTCAATGAATAAACATTTAAGAACCATTATAAAACAGAAAAGATCACCATGTCATTCAAAAATTGCTGCGTCACAAACCAGCATAATTGCATAGAAATTGCCTTGATTTATTATTTAAAAAATAATGACAATGAAAATAATTGGCATAAAATGCACATAGATGAAACTAAAGTAGGAATATTGACTTGCGCATGGCATTTGTATATGTAGCTTTTTTGTTTTCTTTATTTTATTTTCTTATATCGTTTAGGAAAAAAAAAAGATTTATTCGTGAGACATCGTCTATGCTAACACAAACTGTTATTATATGCATGTAAAAAGTATTATACTACACCACACATCGATTATTCTTTTAATAAATATTCTGTAACATAATTTTGTGCAATGTTTAAAGAATGAGTCATATATTTGACCACGTATGGAAAATGTAATAATCTGTACCTTTATTTTTCTCGCTTCCGGCTGTTAGTACCATTCGCACGATAGCTTGTTCTTCTCAGTGGTCATCGATTCTGTGTTATGAATATGTAGAAAAGTGCTTTTTAGAACAAATGATCATCTTTCATTAACTCGCCAACGCCTATTGTGACCGTCAGTTAATTCGGTAAAATTAAAGGTTGAATTTTATTCTTTCCAACATGTTGAACCTGTTCCAAATATGCAAAATTTTGAAAATGTGCGTTGTTATGTTAATAATTTGCAATTTTTGACAAAATTTGTTTTTTCGTTATTCTTTTAGAGAAAACAACACAACCTTGAATTTCCGAAAAATATTTTTTCACTTACTTACGGGTGCATATTAATAATAGTGTGTATTTTTAGACAAAATTTGTTTTTTATTATTCTACATAAAAAAATTAAACAACCTAAGAACTTTAAAAACTATATTTATGCTTGCTTATGCACTTTGTAATGTTAATAATATTTTGTACTTTAGGACAATTTGTTTATCTGTCTTTTTAGTGCAAAATATACATTATAAACATTGTTTTTCGAAAAATACAATTACGCTTTCGATTATATAGTTACGTATAACTTGTACTTTTACACAAATATTGCTTTTTATTATTCCGTTAGTGAACACAACACAATAAGATCTTGAATTTCCAAAAATATCTTTTACGCTTAATTACGGGTGCATAACATTAATAACTTGTGCTTTTAGTCACGTTACAAACATTGTTCTTCGAAAAATATAGTTACCCTTTCTTATGGGCGTTGGAACGCTAATATTTCAATATCCTTTCTAAACGATAATCCTACCTGTGGCTTTGGAAGCATAAAATATTCATTCCGGGTTTACTTAGCAGAGGCCGCAGCGATAGCAAACATAAATAGTATTTCCTACCACTATTGTTTAAAAGTGGCAAATTCGGTAGTCTGTAACACTTAAAAAAAGAAATCTGCTTTCAAATTTATTTTTCGAAAAATTGGTGAGAAGTAATATTTTTTTTTCTATTACTATATCGGCCCCTGATTTAGTGTTTACACTTTAAATTTTGTTGCTAAAAATTTAAATTAATACATTGTTTAAATAATTTTCGTCTATTTAAATAAATTTGTATGTGAAATGCAAATTCGTTTTAAAGAAGTATTCTTTTTTTAAGTAATAATAATGAGAACTATTTGTTTGATTTAGTTTGATTTCTTTCTTTTTCTTTTTTTTTTCAATGTTGTAAAATTGTATATATTTAGAAAATGTGATTCATAATTCCACCACGTTTATATCACATAATAAATGTTATAGGAAATTTGTTCTTAGTTTAATGTTATAAATAAGTACATTTATATAAAACTTTTATCATTAGAATAAAGAAATAATCTGTACTTATAATAATAATAATAATAATAAATGGACAAATAACTTAACAACTTTTTTTACGCAACAGTTCTTCCGATCAATTTAAATTATACACACTTGAGTATGTAGCATAATTTAATTTTATTCCATTCATATTCGTTTTCGTTTTTTAAATATTTAATCCTTTAAGCGTGCGGCCAAATTTTACATGCAAGTTTAACGACTCTTAAAATAATAGCTACGGAAAGTATTGATATGGAGATTTGTATTCTATAATCTTAGATATTTATTTATCATATGCAATTCAAAAAATTAATACAGTGAAACCTCCAAATAAGGGACACTCCGAATAAGGGACACCTCTACTTAAGGGACAAAACTTTCGGCCCCAGTCCCTTGGTATAGGACGTGTAATGTATTTACCTCTGAATAAGGGACACTCGATTTAAGGGACACTTGAATATGAGATTAAAGAACCTGGTTCTTGCATTTCAGATAGTGAATCAGTTTGTGATGAATATGAAAATGCAGATTTTTGTGAACTTATCAAACAGATAGACAATCATGTTGATACAGAGACATACGACGGAATTAATATTTATTTACTCACAATTCTCATTCGATACCAGTGCGTTTATCCCCATTGAAAGTAATTATGAAAATTGCGATAATTCTGAAAGTGGTGAATAAAGGAAAATTGTGAAATAAAGAACTTTACAGATGCTTTAAGGGTATTCTCAAATCCAAAATTGCAATTTTTAAAACATAAGTTTCAATTTATTTTTATTCAAAAATGCCTCAAACTATAAGACATTGTTGTTCAAAAAACATGTAACCGACCAGTATTTCCTATTTCTTTGCAAATGCAATAGATCTTTCAGAAAATTTTGTTAAGTGAGCATTTTGAACCAAATTCCCATGCGGAAGAAGATTAACTATTCAAGAAAGGGTAAAAAACGCCTTTGTGACGTGATCAAAATCGCCTCTAACTCAATTTGTTTATCAAAAAAATGAAAACACAGCTGAATTCCTTCTCACTTCCATAGTCAAGTGTTCCAATTTTATACTTTTCCGTTAAAAAATAAATTTGTAAATGTGTCAAAACATTTTACACTTGCTGAGTACACTGTAAAAAAAAGGGGTCGATCTACTAAAAAAACTTTAGTAATCCTTGTAATTACTAAAAAATGTTTAGTAATCTTAGTCGGTTACTAGAAAATCTGTAAGAATTACTAGAAAAAAGTTAGCAACGAATAGAGTTAATAGTTTTATATTTTTAATAGCTATTACTAAAACTCACTTGGCGTGGCCTCGATAGCATAGTGGTTATAGTAACGGACTCCAGGCTAAAAGGTCCCGGGTTCAATACTGGACAGCGCCAATACGCCCCGAAAGTATGTAGTGTAAGTACACTATAATAAAGGGGTTATGAATTTCCTGTTGGAGCTGGTCGCAATGTTTGGTGCTGCCATCTATTGCGTTTTTGCTGAAAATCTATCGCTTCGCAAGTCTGGATGCAGCTCGAAGGAAGCTCCTGCCTTTCGGACGCACGTAATTGTTATTTAAAATAATTTTGGAGCTATTACTAAAATTTGCTTGGTGGCTCATACTAAAAATTTTTAAGTTAGTTATACAAAATATTATTTTGTTCAGTTTACAAAAGAAATGCTTGTTTCACTTGCAAAAAAAATGTTTGTAATGGTTACTAAAAAATTCCGTGGAATACGAATTTACTAAAAAATTTTTAGTAACCTCTTGAATTTTTTTTTTACAGTGTAGCGCACTTGAGAGATTTGTTGCCTTAAAATACGCAAACAGTTGAATATTTTTTTTTTTTTTTTTTTTTTTTTTTTGTAAATATAGCTAGTAATGAAAAACTAAATTTATAAATATGTTAAATGTGAAAGGTTTGTGCTTAAAAATTGAAATTTGCAAAACAATCCCTTTTGATTGATAACTTCAAGTAAAATTCTTTTAAATGTTTGCATACTTTTTGCATAGACACGGTTTGCATAAAAATACAAATCAATCATTCTACAAATCATTTAACTATGTAGTAATCAATTGCTAATTTTAATTAATTCTCTTTTCTTCCTTTTGTCTGATTAATGTACTTTATACACTTCGGTTACATTTGAATTTCACCTTTATTGCTTTGTAAATTTTATATATTTCTGAACAATCAATTAAAAATAATATAAAAAAACTCCAAATAAGGGACACCTCTATTTAAGGGACAAAAATTCCAGTCCCATAGGTGTCTTTTATTTGGAGGTTTCATTGTATTAATATCAATTTTGAGTTAAATCAGCATTTGAATCCAAAAACTACGTGACGGAAAAACCCGGTTAGGCCGCTTAAAGGGTTAAAATGAATAAAACATTTGTATGTTTCGCATTCTTCCTATCTATTTACTTTTTCAATATTCGTGACATAAATTTATTTCAAACATATTGTTCTAGATCCAATTGACACCATCGAGTGTTTCCGGATGTCATTAACGATACGTTGTGTAGTATGACATGTATTGAAATATGCTCTATCATATTTATACGTATTGAAGAATAAATTGTCTAGCAATACGACATGTGTGAACTGTTTATTTAAAGCTTCTGTGTCGTTAGCCCGACCTTTGATAACCCTATATAAGCATATATATGCCTTCGTGTCATTTTTTAAAAGTTATTTTACTCTTCTAAAAGGTAAAGTCTTTATTTCTGATACTGTGTACAAAAAATGACAATCATCTTATGAAATTTATGCATGAAAATTTTAGAATTAATTAATTCTCAATTCGCATATTAAAACGCAGTCTGTCAAATCATAACTTGGTCGAAAACCCCTAAAAATCCGATTTTAGCACTTTATTTGTAGGTTTACTATTGTGCTTTTCTATACCCAGAAGTATGAAAACATAGAGGACTGGGAGCAGAAAAACACAATGGTTAATCTACGAATCAACCCCTAAAATCGCATTTTATGGTGTTTCCCACCAAAGTATGAATTGACAGATCGATTGCGTTTTAATATGGGAATCGAGATTTAATCATTTTTAGATTTTAATCCGTGAACTCGATGAGGAAATTGTCTCGCTGCTTCCTCCCGGTCTATAATTCGTATATAGAGATAAATCAGAAGAAAATTATATGTCTGCTGGCAGTTGTTACTGACATTTTTCTGCATAAGGGTTGTAGACCGAGATGGGATTACCCATCGTGGGTATGTTTCTAAAGAAATCTTAATCTTACTAATGTGTGTTTTATTCATGCTACAAAAAAACCCCACAAAACACTCTCAATTATAAGGTTGACTTAGATTTGAAAGACAATATTTATATCAAAATACTCTTTTGTACAGTGCGTGTAACAAATACACAGTTTTGAAAAAGAAACGAATCAAAACAAAACATTTAAATTTAATATATCAATTATAGTAACAACATTGCATGTTAAAATACACATTACCTATTCAAAATTGATTATTCCATTTTGAATATTTTCCAGCGTTGATGTCAGTCAGGGCATTTTTCATGCAAAATACAAATGTTTCTTTAAAAAAAAAAAAAAAAAAAAAAAAAAAAAAAATTATTCGAAATTAATTTTAATATTCTGTTAGGCATGCTTCATTATTTTTCGCTAAATATTAGTTAAACCACTTGAGGCTCGAATAATAAATTATCAACTTTGAGAGATTTAGCTCGGAATTTGGAGACATTGATATGCTTATGCAAGCACAATAAATAACTTCGTTGCCTAATTTTATGATGCTTTAATCTGTATTTTCCTTTATAAATTATAAAAGGGAATATACGTGGTATGATAAAGTGTACTAAAATATATTACTTAATCTTTAATGAAAAAAAAAAAACCAGCAGCAGAATTCGGCTATTTATTTGAAATGCTTATAGTTTTTCACTGTAATTCTTAATAAAATATAAAAAATAAGATTAAATATATATATCTGAATTATTTTTCGTAAAATGTCTTGCAATAGCGTATGATGTTTTTAAATTGAAGTAGATTATTAGGAGCTTCAATAATGTGACTTAAAAATTAAATATTATTTATGTAAAAGAAAAGAGTTTCAGAAACAATCTTCATTGAAATTTATATTTGCGATGAATACAAATGAATTTAACTCTCAATTTCAAAATTTAAACCTGTGAAATTAATAAAATACTCAACTAAAGACGTGTAGTTTTTTATCCTAAGGTACAATTTACTGAAAAGGACATACATTTTGTACAAATTAAGGGTTTGTATTAAAATTCCTTGAGTTTCTTGGAATATTATTAGGAAAAAAATGCCTACAGATATTTTTTTTAACCATGAATTGAAAAAGGTTTATTTTTAGTTGAATGGATGCTACGTTTTTTCCCTGTTATGATTAACAGTTTTAAACATATACATTGTTAAAAAAAGACAGATGCTTCTTAATTTACGAAAATGTAGTATGAATACGAATGAAAATATGCAATAGCCTTTTCCGAGTCATCCAACATTTCGAAAAACTCTTGCTTAGAAGCCCCACGAAAGAATTTATATTTGAAATTTAAAAAAGAATTTATAAAAATAAATTCTTATTGGTTGACCGTAATATACAGAAGCGTGCCTGAATACGTTTACAGAACATCAGTCAGCCGTCTCTACCCAAAAAACGGGTTTTTTAGATGCTAAGGGGTCTCAAATTAATATTTTCATGTTCATCACACATGTTTATCTGAAAACATACAGAATTAACAGCATTAATATGAACATTAAAAATAACATTTTTCTATTACAATTGAATGTGCAATTTCAGTTATGAAGCTGAAATTTTTTTAATTGAGGTCTGTTAGCATCCGAAAAACTTGTTTTCCGTGCAGGCAAAACGCGTTAATGCACTGTAAAAAATGTCAAATGTTTCTGAATACATAAAAATGTACTGTAATCAAAAACTAAAATATACAGTGACCTCTTCTAACTCACCTAAGGTTTCGAAAACCGTTCCTTTATCTTTAAAAATCCCAAAAAACTATTTAATTTAGAAATTTAAATAAAAATTTATAAAAATTAATTTTTATTAGCTGCCCGTCCTTTTTCGAAACGTTTCTAAGTAGCTTTTACAGTACAATAATCACTTTTCTCTAATCAAAATATCACTTTTTCGGATGCTACCAATTATCTCGGATACGAAAATATTTTGATATTCAGAGAACATGTTTAATAGACAAACATACAATTTTAACAGTATTGACATTAATATGAAAATTAACAATGTTTTGCTACAATTGCATGAAAAAATCAGTTACGCAGCTGAAAATATTAACTTGAGAATTGATAGAATCCAAAAATGTGATATTTTGATTTTAGAAAAGTGATTATTGTACTGTAAATGCTACTTAGAAACGTGTCTGAAAAGGAAGGGCAGCTAATAAAAATTAATTTTTATAAATTTTTATTTAAATTCCTGAAATAAATAGTTTTTTGGGGTTTTTAAAGGTAAAGGAACGGTTTCGAAATCTTAGGTGAGTTAGAAGAGGTTAGTGTATATTTTCGTTTTTGATTACAGTACATTTTTATATATTCAGAAACATCTGACTTATTTTACATTGTGCATTGTAAAATGTACTAGAAAACATTTAAAAAAAATTTGGATAGCTAATAAAATATTATGTTTTTCACTTTTTCTTTAAATTTCAAAAAATAAATTGTTTTTCGAGGTTCCAAATATAAAGGAACGTTTTTCCGAATATTGGGTGATAAAGCTGTATTTCAAAGCTATACCACATCAGACAATATTCATGGGCGAAAACCAGCGTGCTGCACAAAAAAGTAATTTTGTAATTTATATTTCATTTTAACAGTTTATTTTTTTAGTTCTTTTTAAACTTCGTTCTCTTTAAGCTTTAAATATGAAATGCAGTGGTACAGTGTTAATAATTTTCTTCCACTTCGAAATTGAAAAGCAGAAAATAAATTTTATTAATTAGAAAAAAAACTATTTTGTTAGTCATAGTCATCCATAGTTCCTCAAATAAAGGTATATGTACGTTTTCAGTTAAAAACTTTCTCATTCTCTCAGATAGTGTACAATAATTTATCATTTACATTATTTACTCAATTATATGTTACTCAGTGTTTTCTTTGAAACAGATTACATATTGACGTGAATCAATTAATCGTATTTTAAGTGTTTCTTACGATAAAATTTAATTCAGTTTTTGAAAAACCCGTTTGAAATCAGTTATGTTCGCTATCGAAGGTAGCATTGTATTTCTTTGGAAAAGATAAAAAGAAAAACAGAAGTTAAGAAACAAGAACTAAAAAATGAAACATCTTACATGTATTGAGATAATTTTATCAAAAATAAATAGCAAAGTGTCGTCTCATCAGCATGTATATCTCTTTTCTTACACTGAAAGGAGAAGAACGAGTTTTAAGAATGCACTTAGTCTAGATTTTGTTTTTGGTATATTTCGTAAAAAATACCATCTATTACATTTTCCCTTATGTAAAAATTAAAAAAAAGAAGAAATCACTTTTCTATGGTCACGATAACCTTCATAATTCTGCACAAATCTCTCACAAATTGATAAATAAAATCAAGTTTTAGAAAATCTACGTCAATTCGTTAATGGAGAAAATCGGATCAAGAGGATGGCAGTAGAAAGGGGTTTTGTGAAAACTGAAAAAGCACAATAACTTTTTAATTATAATGCATATGAAACCACTAAAAAATTTATTATTACTTTTAGGGTAAGCGCCAATAATTTATGTATAGCAAAATTTTTATTCAATAAAAATGGGGTCAAGGGCAAAATAAAATAGGGTTTTTAGAAGAAAAAAATTCATGACTTTGTTGATTCACATGATATCAAATCCATTTAAATGTATTATAAATTATCTTAATATTATCTACAACTTTTATATTGTCAAGTTATTGATAAAACGAATTCTTATACGAAAGAAAAAAATCATAGGAACTGAAGAAAAAATTATCCTTTTAGCAGAATTTTGATAAACTCAGTTTCCAAAGAAATAAAACATTACAAAGTCATAAAAAGCGGCTAAATAACATTGTTAAACTGGGATTATCTGCAATCTTTATTTAATTTTTGTATGCGACATTTGTACTTAACTTTTAAATCCGCCTCTACCTGTAAACTCAGCCGGAAGGTTTTTTCATTTTGCTGTGTTATGAGTGAATAAAATTAAAGTCAGGCTGCATTTCTTTTACGCACTCAGTGTTATGTGATGTTTCAATTTATTTAGGGAGATATTGCTGCTGCAATTCATTAATAATAGTAATAAAATGATGCACTATAATTTTTAGATAGTAAATGTAATGTTTCGTATAAACGGAAAGTTTCTGTTTTTTGTCAGAAATCTAATCCTATTCACTGCATTCGAAATTCCGCACTAATTGAATGTGGCGCTTTGCATTTATAAATATTTTTTTAGTTTCAGCAGTATTTAAAAAATAGATTTTCTTTAAATTGTTCTTAAAATAATAGTATTTAATTTTAAACTCGTTACGATATGTTTTCATTTCATATTCACATAAAGTATTCATACACATTACTTTCTTTTATTTTAAACAGAATAGTATTTATTATATTCCATGAAAGAATCATAACTTATATATTTTTTGTAATTTTAAGAATTGAATTAAATTTTAAAAATATAAAATCCTTTGGAATAAATATTTTAAGTACATATTTCTTCTCAATCGAACTTCCGCAAAGCTAAAATGAAATACGGTTAACAACAACAATAAAAAAAATCAAGTAAGAAATATCCTATTTCTATACAAATACTTTTGTTAAAAAGGGAAAATGTATTTTTTCATTAACATATAATCCTCGTTTCTTTTCTTGAAGGGCAAATAATTCTTAAAAATCCCTCTTATCTAGAATTTCGTTTTTCTGCAAGATATGTCACCACAAAATTAAATGCTGTATGTACATATTTGTTGCATCTGGCATCAATTTCTTTCTCTTTTTGTTTTCGAATATTTATAGATATTTTTTTTTAATCGTTTCGCTTTTCTAGTTAATGACATTTGACATTTTTATAAAACTGCAAAGTACGTTTGTTTTGACTTTTAATGCAATAAGCTAAAGGAATTTTCTCAGTTGAAGTAAATATCGAATTTTTTTTAAAATATTTAAACATCTACGAAAACATTTTAAATGAGTAATGTTTTATGTCAAACTAAATTTGAAATGTGTTTTATCAGTTGAACTCTTATAAATATTCTAAAAAGAAAAACCTGAAGAGAGTTAAGAAACAACAATTTAAATATCAAGTGTTTTATCGGCCGAAAAAAAAAAAAAAAAAAAAAACAAAACTGATAGAGGTCTTTTAGAAGGGCGACCCCGTTTAGAATGCAATGAACTAACTTCATTTTTCTTGTGTTTATCAATGTAATAGCAAACAGAACGGCGTGAAATACCCAATTGATTAGAAATTTCTCTCTGAGACATTGGAATTGCGGAATAATAAAGAAATACAATTTGACGTGCTACTTCTTCATTGACTAGATTCATCAAAAACGGATTTTTTCTTTAGTGTAAACGCTTTTTTATAGACTCTGAGAAAAAGGAAATGCATTTTAAGAATAAAATTTTATGAATGTCTCGTTGTAATGGCCAGATTACGAAACTAGTCGTTGGGGGCCACCGTAATAGTTACCCATCATGGATATGCATTATGTAATATGTAAAAACTTTTTATAAAATGCATTGCAATTCGAAAACAAAATTTAAACGTATATTTAAATATTCTTAATATACATAGTAATGCTCCATTAATGAATTGCTTATGAACCCATTTCGACAAATTATGTAAAATACTAAACAACACAAGTAGTACCGGATTGCGTAAAAGCAACATCCTTATAACTCCAAAACAATAATCATATTAACTAACAGTTTACTACGTCAGATTAAGCGTCTCATTTCCAATTAAAACATACTTTTGAATTAAAATTTGAAGAAAATACAGGGTCATGAAAGATCGAAAAATGTGGAAAACAGGATTAAAAATATCTCGGCTACTGTTAATCCGACCGACTTCGTTCTTGATGCAAAATTTGTGTTATTTTATTGCCTTTTATGTCCTTTCCTTAAAATAAAAAAAAATCGAAAATTTTTATATACATTTCATCAGAACGAATTTTTTGAGAGTCCGAAAAAAATAGTTCCGGATAATCGAAGTTACTGATATTAAATAGGCTTCGTCCTATTCTTACTTATTAAATACATACAAAATTTTAAGTCTCTATCTCCATTTGTTCGTCAGATAGAGCGTTTACAGACAGACAGACGGACAGAATTTTTTTTCTAAAAATATGTTTTTCGGAATCTCCAGTATCTGAAACGTGTAAATCCGTCAATTTTTTTTCGAGTGTCCGAAAAAATTAGTTCCGGATAATCGAGGTTACTGATATTAAATAGGCTTCGTCCTATTCTTACTTACTAAGTACATACAAAATTTTAAGTCTCTATCTCCATTTGTTCGTGAGATAGAGCGTTTATAGACACAGACAGACGGACGGACGGCAATTTTTTTTTCTAAAAATACGTTTTTCGGAATCTCCTGTATCTGAAACGTGTTAATCCGTCAAAAAATTTTTCGATTTTCAAAACGATTGCAAGACCTGCCCTATACTACGTATGATAGATAAGTAAAAGTGGGCCGCAATTTTTGATACGACACTTTTTAACTTGTCTGAAAGAAATAGCATCGGAGGCTAATAAATTATAAACCCAAAATGATCCTATCATTAACAGGTACACATCATTTCTTTATTTTAAGGGAGAATAATTCTTTGGAATGTTCCTAGACCGGATTTTTTTCCCTTTATACTTACCCATCATACGTAGTATTGGGAAAGACATGCAATCATTTTAAAAATCGAAAAAAATGTTTGACGGATTTACACGTTTCAGACACTGGATTCCGAAAAACATATTTTTAGAAAAAAAATGCCGCCTGCCTGCAAATACTCAATCTCTCGAAAAAATTGAGATAGGGACTTGAAATTTGGTATGTACGTAATATGTAGAAATGGGATGAAGCCTATTTAATATCAGTAAAATCGATTATCCAGAAATATTATTTTCGGACACTCAAAATATTCATTCTAAGAAAAAAATATAAAAATTTTCGAACTATTTTATTTTAGGAAATGAATATTAAAAACAATAAAAACATAAATTTTGCATAAAGAATGAAATTGATCGGATAATTTGTTTTTGAAATATTTCTAACCATATTTTCCACACCATTCGATTTTTCATTACCCTTAATTACATTAAAATTTTAATTCAAAGATATATTTTTATTGGAAATGGTGCGTTTAATCCGATATTGTAAATTGTTAGCTAATATAAGTATTGTTTTTAGAGTTGTAAGGATGCTTCTTTTACGCAATTCCTTGTTACTTGGTTTTATTTTCATACTTTACAGCATGCATATCTAAGATGGGCAAGTATTACGGTGCCCCCCAACGAGGTGTGTCTGCACAAAAGTAAAAACTGTTTGTATTGCATTGTCGCAATCGGTATCAAGTGATTTTTTAAAAATCATATTAGATTTTCCAAGCACAAATCAAAAAAAGAAATATTCATGAAACGCGCACATATTCTTTAAAAACTAAATTTTACTCTTTCAGTTGTAATATTGAGCGTGTTGAGTTTATCGACATTCACTCCATATAATTGGATTTGTAAATCCTAATTATTGAATACGCAAAGGGAGAAAATATAAATATGTATTTTAAAACATTAATTTTTGGCAATTGTAGATTTTCCTGTAACTGTACTCAAAATAACCCATTCCGTTTTCACGGTAGTTCCAGCCATGTAACTATGAATAAAGCGGGAATGACACATCTTCAATATAGCGAATCTTCAACTGTAATCGGTTTCATAGTAGCTCATTACACCCGATGCAAGTTTTCACCTGTAAATTCGAATAGTTTTTTCCATTATTTGGACCTCTTATTAATGTAGAATATGAGTCATAATCACGACCAAAACCAAATATTTAACTTTAGTTTTACTATAGTCTGGCTCTACATATTTGCTATTGTGATAACCTAAATAACTTCCTATGAGATACAATATATAAGTGTGTAATACCCTAGAAAACCCCTATCTGTCAAAAACAAGTAGATATTTCAATCATATTTGTGAGAAGAAAACTCAAAAATAAGACATTAAATTAACGGTAAATTCTCTATACAAAGTTTACTGGTGGAAGTTTGCTTTGGCGAAATTATAAATTGTTAATCCGATGTTAATAATCGGTCGGCGTTTTATGACAACCTCCCCTGTTACTTCTATCTCCTACTCATAGGCTCTACAATATATGTCTCCACCTCTTTGTTTATAATTAAATCGTCACAATCGATTTTCATGTCTTGCATACTGTTTAACGCTTAAAAAGAGTGTCAATAGATGGCGCAAGTAGTTCTGAAATTCTCCTTTGAATAACTAGTGAACTATGATTTGAAATCAGTCACTTGTAAGTGAAAGCTTTGAATGTGTTGTACGCGGTTTTTAATCTATTGAAAGTGTAAAATGTTACTGATGTCTGAAGATGGTTTGATTATATTAAATTGGTTTAGTTTTAAATATGCATATTTAATGGACTACAGTTACACTGAAATATATCCAGGAATATCCAAGATTGTAATGGAAGAAGTTGCAGTTGGGGGGAAAATTTAAACCGTGAATTTGGACTTCAAGTTAAAGGAAAGGGAAATAATTTGAATAAAAATACATTGAATTTTGAAACAAGATTAATCATTTTTGGTGAACCCGTATGTGATATGGATATGCATAATTTCATGGAGATTAAGACAAAGTATAATTAAGGTAAGCAAAGCTTCATATGAATTGAACTAGAGTTAATAAAGATTTTTTTTTGTCTGAAAGTAAATTGAAAGGACTTGCATTTTACTAGTTGTTTTAACTGATTGTTTTAAATGTTTGAGAGTGTTTAACTAACTTTAACTATTCAAAGTAAAGGTAGCATTGAAGTAATAGCATATAATTAAACTAGTAACAGACTGTTTGATTGAAATATGATATATATTTAATTGAAAGTAAAAATTTTGTAAAAATGAATGATATTGATAAAATTAAGAAATTACGTGCAACTGCACGCAGTTTAACCACAAAATTAATATCTAAAGTAGAGACAACTTTGAATGAGGGGGTTGAAATTAATATACCTAGTTTAAGAGTGTTTTTAGAACAGTTAAACAAAAAATGCGAACTTTTAGTAAAATATGATACTGAAATTAAAGGATTAATTAATAAAGAGGATGAGCTGGAAAGCGAAGTTATTACGGCTCAAGAATATCAGGATAAAATAATAGCCTGTAAATGTTTAATAGAAGAGAAAATTAAAAATAATTCTGCCTGTAATGAAAATGTTAATAAAGAGGGTTCTCATATTTTATCTCCCAAGGCTAATGTTAAACTTCCGAAGTTAAGCATAAATAAATTTTATGGAAACCCGAGTAATTGGCTTGAGTTTTGGAGTCAATTTGAAAATTCTATTGACAAAAATGATAGTTTAACCTTGATAAATAAATTTAGTTATTTGAAATCCCTAACTGGTGGTTTGGCATTTAATGCCATTAGTGGTTTGGCTTTAACAGGAGAAAACTATAAAATTGCAATTGATATTTTGAAAACACGCTTTGGTAGGATAGACCTGACTATTAACTCACACATGGCCAAGTTATTGAGTCTTGAACGTGTGAGGAGTTCCTCGAATGTGGCCGCCCTAGGAAAACTTTATGATGAAATTGAGGTAAATATTAGATCTTTGGAAACACTCAATGTAGTTTCTGGTTCTTATGGTCACCTTCTTTACCCATTATTATTAAAACTGTTACCGGAAGACCTCACATCGGAATTTAGTAGAAGGCAAAATTCAAAGGCTAATTCGAAATTAGAATTCGATATTAAAGAATTAATGGACTTTTTAAAAGTTGAGATTCAGTCAAGAGAACATATTTATTCTTTAAATGAAAGAGGAATTTCAGGTTCAGTTACTCAAAATGGTAAAAGAGATAGAAATAGACGTTTTCAAAATGAAAATTGTAAAGGGGGAAATCCATTCACAAGTACATACGCAACGCATGTGAATTTTAATTGCGTATTTTGCGTTTCTAAGGAACATAGTTCAGAACAGTGTCCTACCAGCACTGCTCAGAGGAAAATGAATGCTAAAAAGCGTGGACTTTGTTTTAAATGTCTCTTGGGTAAACACGTAGCTAGGGATTGTTGGAGAAAAAATACTTGCAATATATGCAAACAGAGTTGGCATAATACACTTTTATGTGAAAAACGTAATGAAATTATAGATTTAAAAAATTGTCAGGTTAATTCTAATACAGAGAATGAAAATAATGATCCAATGTCTACGACTGTTTCAACGTGTAGTGCAAATAATTTAAATAAAATTTCAACTGTTTTTTTGCAAACTTGTACTGCTTTAATTTCAACAAAATTTAAAAACATATTAATTAGAATCTTAATAGATGGAGGCTCTCACAGATCGTTTATAAGTAAGCGTTTAGCTGAAAAGTTAAAGCTTCCCGTTATCGGAGTTGAAAAGTTACAAATACATACTTTCGGGGAGGAAAGACCCAATACGGGTGAATACAATTGTGTTAAAGTCAATTTGCTAAATCCGCGCAATCGAAACAAAAAGGCTACTGTTAATGCGTTAGTAGTAAATAAAATTACAGGTGCTAATGTTGTGAATATACCAAGTGGCTGGATAAGGTCAAAATTGAAAAGATTATCCCTTTGGTTATCAGATAACAATAAAATGCCTATAGATATGTTAATCGGTGAGGATAGCTACTGGGAAATAGTAACGGGAAATATTGAACGTTTAAGTAAAAGATTGGTGGCTCTTGACACTATATTTGGAACAACACTACAAGGTCAAGCAACTTTAAATTCTAAGTATAATCCTTATGTTAGTGTAAATAAAGTGATAATTGATGAAAATAAGACAATATTAAGCGATATTAAAGCAATTTGGGAACTTGATTTGTTGGGAATAAAGCAAAGTGAAAATGTAACTAATGAAGTGGAAAATAAAGTAATAAAGGAATTTGAAAATAATATAGTATATAAAAATATACGTTATGAAACCAGGTTGCTTTGGAAAATGGAGCCAGAAAATTTGGATTCAAACTATGAAATTGCTAAACATCGTTTAATTGGGTTAAATAGAAGATTTAAGCAAAACATTTGGTTGTTTGAGCAATACGAAGAAATTTTGAAAGAGCAGTTAAATAAAAATATCATTGAGGAATGTAATTTTAAAGTTACTGATAAAAATTGTTATTTTATGCCACATCATCCGGAAATTCGTAATGATAAATCTACTAAAATAAGAATTGTATATGATGCCTCTTCTAAGGGTAAAGATAAATTGTCTTTGAATGACTGTTTATTAAATGGTTTGAATTTGAATCCTAATATATTAGACGTAATTTTGAAATTTAGAGAAAATAAAATTGCATTCACTGCTGACATTGAAAAGGCATTTTTACAGATTGGGATAAGTGAGGTCGATAGAAATTACTTAAGATTTCTGTTTTCTGAAGATTGTACTATAGATGAAAATTTAAGGTGTTTTCGAATGACACGTGTGGGTTTTGGAATTAAATGTTCTCCATACATTCTTGCTTGTGTTATAAAGCATCATATTAAAAAATTTGAAAAAATACATTTTGATGCATTTAAAATGCTTGACACTGAGTTATATGTTGATAATTTATGCTCTGGAAGTAATTCAGTTGAGGATGCTTTTAAACTTTCTACAACTGCGGTGAATATATTGAAAGAGGCTAGTATGAATCTTAGACAATTTGAAACTAATTCAAAAGAGTTAAGAGAATTTTGGAGGAGAGACAATATATTGTTGGGTGATGAGGCCGGCTCAAATAGATTAGCAAAAATATTAGGAATAAACTGGGATACACGTACTGATAGTTTAAGTCTTGATATGAAACCTTTGTTACTGGCATTAAATAATGTTAGTGATACAAAAAGATGCGTGTTAAGTTTTGCCGCAAAGTGCTTCGATCCCGTTGGATTTCTTACTCCCTTTACAATGAGAATTAAATGTCTGTTACAGGAATTATGGATAAAGGGTTTAGACTGGGATGAAGTATTTGATAGCGAAATAAAACATAAGTGGAATGAATGGTGTTCCGAAGTAAAACATTTAATTGAATTTTCCATGCCGCGGTATTTCTTCAATACGAAAGATATGATTCTGCAAGATAATATTGAACTACGTGTCTTTTCTGATGCCAGCTTGAAGGCCTATGGCGCTGTCGCTTATTTTAGATTTGTGACAGAAAATGATAAAACAAATGCTATTTTCGTTATGTCCAAAACAAGGGTCGCACCTTTGAAGAAAATAACCCTTCCAAGAATGGAATTGTTGGGTGCTTTAGTTGCGGCTCGGATAGGAAAATATTTGCAGGATATGTTTTCTGTTCCAGGTATCATTTATTGGACAGACAGTACAATTGCGCTCCATTGGATAAAGGGGCTACCTTCAAGGTGGAAACAATTTGTTTGCAATCGTGTTTCCGAAATACAGGAATTAACAATTCCTCAGAATTGGAGACATTGCGATGGTAAGAGTAATCCTGCTGATATATTAACTCGGGGATGCTCTGCAAAAGAATTGCTTGACAACGAAATCTGGAAAAGTGGACCACCATGGTTGATAAAGGATCGAACTCACTGGCCGAAAAAGGCAGTAAAATTTGAAAATATTGTAGAGGAAGAGAACAAAAAATATAATGAACCAGTTTTTGTCAACACAGTTAATGCAGATGAGAAATTAAATATTTTAACTAAATTCTCTTCATGGACAAAATTACAGAGAATTATGGCCTGGTGTTTAAGGTTTATAAATAATTCACTTACTAAGAATCGAGAGGTTGGAGTTTTGACTACTAAAGAAATAACACAGGCTACTGAATTAATTATAAAATCAATTCAGTCTCTGGAATTTTCTTATGAAATACAATGTCTAGAAAGACAAAGGTCTATTAACTGTAAGAGTAAAATTCTTTCTTTGAATCCATTCTTAGATGAAAGGAGAATATTGAGAGTTGGTGGAAGACTTAAAAATGCTGAAATATCTGAAAACTGTAAGCATCCGATTATACTACCAAAAAATAATCATATTACGAAATTAATTATACAATATTATCATGAAAAATATTTACACGGTGGAGTTCAGTTATTGCAGTCTGTAATAAGACAGAATTATTGGATTATAAATGCCAAATCTGAAATAAAGAAAATTATTTGGAAATGTATAAAATGCTGCAGAGTTAAAGCTAAGACAACATCTCAAATAATGGCTGATTTGCCAGCCAGCAGAGTTGTTCCATGTAGAACATTTTCAAAAATAGGCGTAGATTATGCAGGCCCATTTCATATAAATATGAGAAATGGTAGAGGAATTAAATCTATAAAATGTTATGTGTGTGTTTTCGTTTGTATGACTACGAAAGCTGTTCATTTGGAATTGGTGAGTGATCTTACAAGTGAAGGATTTTTGGCTGCTTTGCAGAGATTTTCTTCTAAAAGAGGGACACCGGGAGAGATAAGTAGTGATTGCGGTACTAATTTTGTTGGTGCCGATAAAATCCTAAGGAAATTTATTTCTATTAAATATAACACCAAACTGCATGATTGGATTTTATCCGAGAAAATACAGTGGAAATTTAATCCTCCGGGAGGTCCTCATCACGGTGGTCTCTGGGAGGCAGCAGTGAAATCTATGAAACAGCATTTGCGAAAAACTGTCGGTAAGCAGCTTTTGACGCACGAAGAAATTTTAACTTTACTTTGTCGAGCGGAAGCCTGCTTGAACTCAAGACCAATAACTGCTGTTTCAGATGATCCCAATGACATTAGCGCTTTAACTCCGGGACATTTTTTGATTGGAGCTTCTTTGACCGCTCTGCCAGAGATGGATTTAACAGATAAAAAAATTACTTCGCTAAAAAGATGGCAATTAACTCAACAACTGTTTCAGTCATTATAAAAGCGTTGGTCAACAGAGTACCTGTGTCAACTACAGCAACGATATAAATGGAAAACTCCAAAAAGAGACATTAAGGTAAATGATTTGGTAATTATAAAGGAAGATAACTTATCTCCCCTTCATTGGAAACTCGGAAGAGTAATCGAAGTTTATCCTGGATCCGATGCTAAAATTCGTGTGGTGAAACTGAGATCTGCTAGTGGTGAACTTAAGAGACCTATTACTAAGATTGCGGTGCTACCGATTGAAAATGAAGATTAGTGTTTTATAAGACATTGAACTGTTATTTTATGAACTAATTTTGTTCTTTTAATATTTCAGTTAGGACTTCCATTTGAGAACATTAATTTAATTTAGAAGCAAAAAATTTGTAAGTTATAGGATTGCTGTAGCGGTGAGTTAAACTTTTATTGTTTTAATGTTTAAAGTTAATTATTTAATAATTTGTTTGTAATTATAGTGTTTTAGTTAATTGAATTGTATATGTAATTTATGTAATTCTTTAAATTGTATGAACTGTGTTCATCGGCGGGGAGAATGTTTAACGCTTAAAAAGAGTGTCAATAGATGGCGCAAGTAGTTCTGAAATTCTCCTTTGAATAACTAGTGAACTATGATTTGAAATCAGTCACTTGTAAGTGAAAGCTTTGAATGTGTTGTACGCGGTTTTTAATCTATTGAAAGTGTAAAATGTTACTGATGTCTGAAGATGGTTTGATTATATTAAATTGGTTTAGTTTTAAATATGCATATTTAATGGACTACAGTTACACTGAAATATATCCAGGAATATCCAAGATTGTAATGGAAGAAGTTGCAGTTGGGGGGAAAATTTAAACCGTGAATTTGGACTTCAAGTTAAAGGAAAGGGAAATAATTTGAATAAAAATACATTGAATTTTGAAACAAGATTAATCACATACTGTAAAAGCTCTTTTTTTCGCAAATTTTCACGAGCCCGTCGTAATCGCGAAAATTTAAGCCTCGCGAAATATATATATTTTTTTTTTAATCTCAAATAATAATAAAAAATCAGAAAATTTATACCTTTCCAAAATTTAATGATTACAGTTACTTAAATAAGAAATAAGTAAAAAAATTTCTTGAAATTCTATACAATAATTTCTTGAGTAAAAACAAAAATACAACTAATGGAATGCAGCTTATTTATTTACAATATGTATATCAGTTTTTTTTTTGAAGCCATTTAGAATTACCTCATATTTTGCTTCAACACCGTTAAATGTATTATGGAATTTTTCTAATTTTTAGATCTGTCCATATAAAATTTGCAAAATTACCTGTTCGCGAAATTACTTATATCTTCATTTTCGCGAAAGTTACGACTCACGAAAATAAATACTTTTACGGTGATTAAAACAACCACGATAGTGGCTTTCTTTCAGTGTTTCCTTTTTTAATATATATATATATTTTTTTGTTTTAAGACATTTCTTAAAAGAAAAACACCATTTTAGATGATTTTTCGAATTGTTAGACTGGAAAATTTTTATAAAATAACTTTTAAAAAATGTTCTTCCAATTGAACTTCTTCAAATCTATAGAGAAAATTCTGAAAAGAGTTAACACAAAAAAAACACAATCTGCAAGTATCCTAGCTTAATACAAATAATTTTAATAGAAAGGAAACAAAAAGAAATCTTGTCATGAACATATACTCTTCGTTTCTTTTTTCTATAAGAAAAATTCTTAATAATCAACATAGTCTGGAATTTTCTTTTTCTGCATTTGTCACCACAAAAGGCTAATTGTATTTATTTGTTCCGTTTGGCATTCGTTTCTTTTTCTTTTTTTTCGTTTGTTTTTGTGTTAGCAGATCTTGCAATAAAAAAAACACTAACATTTTTTAAAGTAAAAATAATTATAAATTTATTTTTAAATTTATTTTGACATATGTGAAGAAAATTTGAATATGTCGACTGTTGTTTCATTTTATGTATTCGGTACCTCTCATTAATGGGCTATATTCTTTTTAAAGCAGGTTTGATTTTTTTGCTATTGTTTCTGCATCTGAATAATGCTCACATTAAGAAGGCCTAATTATTTCACAAAATGAAGTTGTCGGATAGAAAGTACAAATGTACGAATTTAGAGATGTAAACATCATACATATGTAAGGAGTAATAGGGATCTAAAAAATGTTCGCTAAATAGCGTTGTCCACTGCTCAGATAAAAAAAGTTTGGACGTTTTACTGTATTGAAATTATTAAAACCTAATAAAGTCTATAATTTAAACTTAATTAAGTCCTAATACATAAAATTAGTACAGCTTTTAAAATTTCATAACCAAAACATATAAACAATAAATTTAAAAAATCAAAATAATGTAGATATTTCAGGCTTTAAACAAGATCCCAGTCATGATTAATACAGACAAAAATTAATAATCGTTATGCATGGTTCCTGGAAAGCATTTCAGAGTAGGACCACATATTCGATAGGCATTACAATTGTTTTGTATACAGCGGATCTTTGTAGATTTGTCATAGTTCTAAAAAAACCGACAATATAAATAATGTAGGAGAGACCGGGGTTAGTTGTACCAGGGGCAAGTTGTGCCATCGAACTTTCTGACTGAGCCAATAGGTTGCAGTACCTGTCACGTGATGTGAGTGAAGAGGTTGTTTGTCTTAATGTGCTGCATATTTTTTGAAGTATAGCGTCGCGTTGTTTTGGAGATAAAAATATTTATCTTGTTTTCTATCGTTAAAGTAAATTTTGCGACCTACATTTCAATCATCATTGCCACTAGCGATACTGAACTTCCCTAACATTATTTAAGTGCTTATATTTTGAGCTGTTATTCTATGTATTTCATTTGTTAATCATGCCAACATTTCGGAAACTAATGAATAAAGTTCAAAATGGTGTAACGCGGGGTTAGTTGTGACGAAGTCTCAGAGCCACGTTGTGACAGTCTCACTACTTACCCCAGCATAATTTTTGATGAAGGTTTTTTATATTTCAGAGAAAATGGTGCGAAATTACAAGCGGCCTACTGAAAGAGGTAAAGCTACTTTTGTAGATTATGGAAGGGTGCAATAAATGATTAAATCTGGAAATTTCTAGAATTGTTCCCAAGATTTGTTCAACGTAAACCAAATGTCACTTTTTAGATATATGAATAAAAAGAAGAGTACTAACACGGAAGGAAATAGTGAAATGGGGTATAAGAAACCGCGTAAGATATTCACACCTAAATAGGAGATGGAATTATGTGAATATGCCAAACAATCAGCGAATATGTTTTATGGAATTAGTTCAGCAGAACTGCGAAAGTTACCGTATGAGTTAGCCATTAAAAATGACATAAACATGCCTGAATATTGGTTAACAAAAACACTGCAAGTGCTAATTAGTTGACTAAGTTTATGCAACGACGTCCTACAACTTCCTTTCGAGTTCCTGAATTAACAAGTTTGAGTAGAAATACAAGTTTCAATAAACATAATGTAGAGCTATTTTTAAAAACTTAGCGTCTGTATTGGAAGCTAATAAATGTGATTCAAATGACATATGGAATATTGATGAGACAGGAGTAGGAACAGTATGGAAACCTGTAAAAATAATTACAGAAAAGAAAAAAAGAGTGGGGGAAACACCTCTGCAGAAAGGGGAACAAACGTAACTATGGTTAATGGCATTAACGCTCTGGGAAATTCAGTCCCACTGATGTTTGTATTTCCACGTAAGTTTTTTAAAGCTCATTTTATTCTTGACGGTGCCATAGACTGTTGCGAAAAATCAAAACCAAGTGGACAGATTACAGGACCTGACTTTATACTTTTCATGAAACATTTTGTTAAAAATATAAGGGGTTCGAAAGAGTCGCCAGAATTAGTATTTCTTGATAACCAAAGCTCTCATCAAAATATTGATGTTTTGGATTATTGCACGGACAACGGAATGATTTTGTTATCATTTCCACCTCATACGAGTCATAGATTACAGCCTCT
Source organism: Maratus speculifer (assembly GCA_964019185.1). Lineage (NCBI taxonomy): Eukaryota > Metazoa > Arthropoda > Arachnida > Araneae > Salticidae > Maratus > Maratus speculifer. The sequence goes on along the minus strand of OZ025291.1, from coordinate 304,283,636 downwards.
TGATGTGTCAGTACACGAGCCGTTCAAAAAATTCTACAATCAAGCTGTATGTGGATGGTTGAAATCGCATCCTGGAAGCACTGTGTCGATCTACGACATACCAGGTATTGTCAAAATAGCCTTTCCTAGACTGCCAATCCAAGAAACATTCAAGCAGGATTTCGTTGTAGTGGAAATTGGGAATTTAATAAGAACATTTTTAAAGATGAAGTCTTCCTATGTTCTTTAGAAACTAGTGTTACTGAGTTCCTCAGTTTATAAGTGTTAACAATTTAACTATTTTATTTTCATATAATTTACAATATTATTAAAACATGAAAGTGTTTTATTGTATTAGCAACGTTATAAATGAATAAATTTCTCATTCTTGATTAACATATCCCATTTAATCGGCTTTTTTTACATAATTTGTATATGTTACAATGTACTTGTATGTGTTATTTATGTGTCACAATGTGCGCCAAGCATGTCACAAATTGCCCCATACCTGGGGTTAGTAGTACTCTAATGATATGATACACTAAATGTTTCGCTTCAATTCAAATCTTACGGCTAATATAAAAAATGTCGAAAATGTCACCACTAGACCTGGTCTCTCCTACGTGAAAGAATGATAATAAGCAAATTTGATCACTTTCATCATTTATCTAGCATCTTGAGTAGTTTGCAACTTTTTAAAGAAAAAAGTGCATTCATTTACGTAATAATTATAATTATAAAATCAGAAGGTTTTAAGAAGGTTTGTGCACGTCCATATAAATTCCCTCAGAACGAGGCATGTGATTTTTTTAGCCGTGTATACTATTCTTCGTGATGTATATTTCTGAATTTTTAAAATAAGTGTTAGCGCCCGTTGATATTTGTACTAATGAGACTATTCCTTTGTTCTTTTGTTCTAATAAGTAGTTCTTTATATATATTTCTTTTATTAAAAATCTTAATTTTCAGTGTTCTACTATTAATAATTTAAAATTTCATGTTGACATGATATTTTAATTTACACGATCCAGTTTGTATTTTGTTTGTTTGTTGAATAATTTTGCAAACAAGGTTAGATTGACAAAACGAGTGAAAAAGACTGCTATTTATGAAAGGTGAAAGTTAAGTTAATAAAAATATTCAATGTATGTCTATGCATATATTTTTGAATTTTGCAGAGTATATAATAGTCTCAGACAAATATTTCACAATTGATTTTGAGTTTACGGAAATCTTGCTTATTCCAAAAAGTGAACAGTCCATATTGGTTAATCCATCTTTACCTTAAACGAATGGCCAATCTAATTCTAAAAACGTTTCAAATGTAATTTTTCACGATATTAAAAAACAAATTCTTTTCAAATAATTACTTTTTAAAAGCATGAGTTCATACATGTTTCCTATTTTTAATAAGTTAAATTTAGAAAACTGTGTCTGTGCTCTAATATGTAAGTTGTAAAAGTTTCACTTTTTTACGAAAAACATTTACTCGAGAACTAAGTATTGTTTTAAAATATGTCCCGGATCCCCTAAAGTTAAATAAATACTAGGCACACATTTGCACATTTATTCCCCCCCCCCCACCCGCCACCAATTTGGTTTTTGAATATCAGTCACAAATTGCTTGCAGTAACAGCAAGGCATTTTTTATTGCAATATAAAAACAAATGCAATATAAAATATAAAATGATGTTAAAAAATGAAAGAGATTCTAGTATTTTAAATAAGGAAATGAAAATAAATAAATGATAGTTTGATTTAAATAATTATTGATATAGTATGTAATAAAAATAATTTACAGAATTAAATTATAAAATAACAGTAAATAAACATGAATTTAATAAAAAATAAAAAATAAATAAACAGTTTTAAATAATAAACTTAATAAGTAACAAAACAGTAAATCTAATTTTCACAATAAATCGTAAATATTAATACTTATAGCCGTATTGGATGCATGCAGTTGCACCATATAATCAGCACATTTCACTTAAATCTTTAATTGCTCCCTTTTTATTTCCCTAAGAATTGTTATAAACTTATAAAAGGATCTTTCCTTTTGCACAGATATTCAATGTCGGATTGGCAGGGAGGAAGCATATGCAAATGTGCGGCTTATATGACATACTTGCCAAATATTATTTCTACACATATGAATTCACACATCCTAAAACATTTCCATACATTATTTATTTATTAATCTTTTAATTTTTCAGAATAAAGCAATTTCAAATCATTTTTTTGCGTAACGAAGAGTTATTTTCGTACTTACTATTTTTAAAAATTATGTATAAGTTTAAATTAGCACTTTAAAATTTGCACCAGTAGGAACATTGTTAAAATTAGATCCTGCCATGATCATATGAATTTATTTGTCAAAGATTGCATAATTATTAACACATTTAAAATTATTTTCAACTCATTTAGAAAAACTTTTAATAACTAAACAAAGATGTTAAATAGTTAATCTATGACAGTTTTCTTGACTCATTCTTGTAAAAGTAATAGGCTATGTCACGTTTAACAATTATTATTTCTAAAAGAAATTTACTAGCTTTCTAAATGACAATGATGATTAGAGGATGATATAGATTTCAACCAATGATGGTAATAAATGCTTTAATTAGAGAGTTCTTAAAACATTATTTCTTGCAATTTTAATTGATGATTTGTTTCAAGTACAATTAAGAGTAATTTTTGAAATAGTAAAAATAAAATTGTTTTCTCTCATGGTTGTCTATGGTTTTCTCTCATTAGAAAAGGCATATATTTTTTTTATTGAAGTAGATAATGGCCCAATTCATAAATCAAACTAATTTCTGGAAGATCTAGACGTAATTACTACCTTAAACTAAGGAGCTCTGAAAAACATCTCTTATTAATAATAATAATGTAACGTAAAAATGTATAAAACGAACTTTTTTCACAGTAACGTTGTATGCAAATCAAAAGTTAAAAAAAAAACACAATTGTTCATGAACGCACTACTGAGCGCATGCAGTGAAACAAAATTGTGTTATAATTATAGTAGGGGAGTACAATTAAGTAAGTACAATTAAGAGTAATTTTTGAAATAGTAAAAATAAAATTGTTTTCTCTGATGATAAATGGCATATTTTTTTTTAAATTAAAATAGATAATCACCTAATTCATAAATCAAACTAATTTCAGCATCTGAAAGTTCTAGATGTAATTATTATCTTACACTAAAGAGCTCTGAAAAATATCTTTTAATGATAATAATAGGGCCATTTTCACCATTCGCTTACATTTCACAATTTTATTTTTGTTCTTCAAACTTAATAATTTCTTTTAAAAATGGAGACACATGTTAAAGTAAATGTTTGATGTACATGAAAAAAATGATTGTGCATTTTTTCCTATAATATAATATGTAAATGTTATTTAAAGCTTGCTTGTAAGGCAAATTATCAAGCCCGTTACCATACAAAATTACTATAAATACACAGCTTTAAATTTATTAAATTTCCTAAAATCAACTTACTTTAAAGTGCTTATGTCCCAAAATTTCAAAACATGATATTTATCAATAATACTTAAATTAAGTTGAAATGAGAGACAGTTTTAGCCACAAGATATTGATCACATAGAAATTATACAAGAAATTTTTCTAATAATTACAGTATACATTCATGTCAATTATTAAATTTTAAGGAAATTGCATATTTGTTTCTTAGTTGAATAAAAAATAAAAGTAGAATGGTGAATAAAGGATAATCATTAAAAAAACTGTGCGGTAACAGACTTGACATTTGGTAACGGATTTGACACTATGTTGAAAATAGCCAAATAATAAAAATGTAACATACAAGTGTAACAAACGAACTCTTTTCACAATAATGCTGTATGCAAGTCAAAAGTTTTAAAAATACACAACGGTTCATGAACGCACTACTGAGCGCATGCAGTGAAACAAAAATCTAAAATTTGAAACAAAATCGTTTTATAATTATAGTAGGGGATAATTGACTTATTCCTTCGACATTTTGACGTCAGCATTTAAAATATGAACTGCGGTAAAATTATCGGGTCAGCTGGATCAGTTTATGCTTGCAATCACATAATCTTTTTTTTCTGGAAGGGATTTCTGATACTTCTGGTAGGGGTAAGGGGAGAAAGTGATTGCACTTTTTGACCAGTAAAAACACAAAATCTCAAATCTTCTGCTGGGAAAACGCATTGCTTCGTGTGGGGGGGGGGTGATGGTTAACCTAGGCAACCACATGAAATCAAAATCGTCAATGAATAAACATTCTCAGAAACATTATAAAAAACATAAAAGATTACCATGTCAGTCAAAAATTGCTGCGTCACAAACCAGAATAATTGCTTAGAAATTGCATTGATGTATTATTTAAAAATTAATGACAATGAAAATGACTGACATAAAATACATATGGATGAAACTAAAATAGGAATATTGACTTACGAATGGCAAAATATAAATTTATTTTATTTTTTAAATCAGTTTATATATATATATATATACCTTTTTTGTTTTCTTCGTTCTATTTTCTGATATCGTTTATGAAAAGGAAAGATTTATTCGCGAGACAACGTCTTTGCTAAAACGTACTGTAATTATATGCATGTAAAAAGAATTTTACAACACCACATATCGACTATCTTTTTTAATAAATATTCTACAACATAATTTTCTACGATGTTCAAAGAATGAGTCATATATTTGAGCACGTATGGAAAATGTAATAATCTGTATCTTTATTTTTCTCGTTTTCGGTCGTTAATATCATTCGCACGATAGCTTGTTCTTGGTGGTCATCTATTCTCTGTTATGAATATGCAAAACAGTGATTTGTTGAGCAAATCATCATCTTTTATTAACTCGCCAACGTCTATTGTGACCTTCAGTTAATTCGGTAAAATTAAAGGTCGAATTTTAGTCCTTCCAATATGTTGAATCTCTTCCAAATAAGCAAAAATTTGATTTGTTATTTTTTTTTATTCGGGGGGGGGAGCAAAAATGTAATAAATATATAAATAAATAAATAGTAGAAAGTCACTTTTTGCCTGAATATTAAAATTAATTAAAATTTTAATTAATATATGTAGAATTTTGAATGACATACAAGCTTTTGTTGCTATGATGCAATCTTGAATATGTAAGTAACCTTCTGGATACTTGTGCATTTAGATTATTTTTTCCTCTTGTAAAAGTAATGAGATCAATACAAACTATAAATTTCAAAAAATGTATTTATGCTTACTTATGTGCAATGTACTGTAAATAATAACTTTGTATTTCTAGACAAATTTTTTTTTTTTATTACTCTTTTAGTTAAAACATCGCAACACAACACAAACCTTAAATTAAAAAAAATCCATTTACGATTACGTATGTGTGCGTATAAATAATAACTTGAACTTTTAGTCAAAATTTGCTTTTTATTACCCTTTTAAAAGAAAATAAATCTACTTAAACTACCTATGAACATAAAAGAAATACTCTTACATATGTGCGTTGTTGTGTTAATAATTTGCAATTTTAGACAAAATTTGTTTTTTATTATTCTTTTAAAGAAAACAACACACCCTGGAATTTCCAAAAAATATTTTTACGCTTACTTACGGGTGTATAATAATAATAGTTTGTATTTTTAGACTAAATTTAGTTTTTATTATTCTATTTATAGAAAATAAAACAACCTAAGAACTTAAAAAATTATATTTATGCGCTATATAGTGTTAATAATATATATATTATTAATTTTGGACAATTTTTTTTATCTCTCTTTTTAGTAAAAAAGATACAATACGAACATTTTTTTTCCCAAAGATATAGTTACGCTTTCGATTATATAGTTAATAATAACTTGTACTTTTACACATTTTTTTTTTAATTATTATTCCTTTAGTGAACAGAACACAAGAATATCTCGAATTTCCAAAAATATGTTTGCGTTTACATACGGAAGTATATCGTTCATAACTTGTGCTTTTAGGCTTTTTTTGTTGTTTAGTGAAACAACCAAATACAAGCTATAAATTAAAATATAATATATAAAACACACACACACACACACACGTATATATATATATATTTGCGCTTACTTTTGAGCGATATAGCGTTAATAATATTTGTTTCTATTGTACAATTTTTAGCTCTGTTTTTAGTAAAAAAGATACGTTACCAACATTGCTTTTCGAAAAATATAGTTACGCTTTCTCATGCCCGTTGTAACGTTAGTGTTTAAATACCTTTCTAGATGATAATCCTACCAGTGGCTCTGGAAATATAAAGTATTCATTCCGGGTTTACTTGGCAGAGGCCGCAGTGATTGCAAACATAAATAGTTTTTCCTATCACTATTTAAAAGTTACAAATTCCGTAGTCTGTAACACTAAAGAAATCTGCTTTAAAAGATATTTTTCAAAAAATTGGTTAGACGTAATATTTTTTTTTCTTTTGCTGCGACCCCTGATTAAGTATTTATACTTTAAATTTTGTTGATAAAAATTTAAAATCATATTAAATTGTTTACATATTTTTCGTCTGTTTAAAATTATGAACATTACGAAAATATGATTCATAATTCATTCCACCATGTTTATATCACATAATGAACATTATAGGAAATTTGTTCTTAATTCAATGTTACAAATATGTATAGATGTATATATATATATATATATATATATATATATATATATATATATATATATATATATATATATATATGTGTGTGTGTATTACAAATTTTACTTTTTTTCGAAAAAAATTAACCTTTATACTATATTCATTTCCTTATAACAATATTCCGTACTTAGTTCATTCAACTTATTAAATTAAAATCTTGTTTCTAGATCTAATCTGTTAATCTTTATGGAAACGATATAAATTCTTAATTCGCCTTAAAAAACATTTATTCCAATATGCGTAAATTAAAAAAGATGGTTCTAAATTAAAAATATACTTAATTAAACTTTATTTCTTAATATTCCAAATAAAACTCATTTTTTCTATGTTTTTATCAACCCTTTTTAAGAAAGTCTTATTAAATTTATTCCAAAACCATGCCTTTCAAAAAATATCATTATATTTATTTATTTATTTATTTTTCCTCCTTCAACATTTGATATTTGTGGATCAATAAATTCATTTCTTTTCTTTTTCTCTTAAAATTAATCGTTTGCAAAACTATCGTCTGTCTAATATATTCGGAATTTTGAGTTGATTATAAATTAGTTAAATAATATTTTTTTAAATAAAATTATCGTCTGTGGAATAAAATCTCGACTCTGGGCATGAGGTATGTTTACATGGAAAAATAATGGTTCGAGAGTAGAGAATTTTTTTAGAACTTTCTTTTATATTTAAGAAAGGAAGCCTCGAGGTAAGAAGGAAGATTCTTGGTTTTTTCTTCGATGAGTATGGCTCGCTGAAATAATGATGGAATATTCTTTTGATGTTTCGGTTAAAGACAGTTTGCAAAAAGAGCCCTTCCTCTCTCATGACTACAGTTTAATAAATTAACTTGCAGCAGCCAATGAGTTATTTATTAGATTTTCTACATTTATTTACTTTTTTTTCTCGCTTGCCATGACTTCTGTGCGGTAAAACGGGGAAGCCGGCTATGATGTTTCTGGCTCCTAACTTTAAAATGTAATATATATATATATATATTATCATTAGAATAAAAAATAATCTATGGTTATAATAGTAATAATAAATAAATGGTCAAAATTAAAAAAAATATATCATTAGAATAAAAACATAATCGATAATTATGATAATAATAATTAAAAAAATGGAAAAATAACTTTTTTACGCAACATTTCTGCCAAGGAATTTAAGTTATACACACTTGAATATGTAGCATAATTTAATTTACACCATTCAGCTTCATTTTCCTTTTTAAAATATTTAAAATGCATGAAACATTTTTATAGTTCTCATTCTCCCTATCTATTTACTTTTTCAATATTCGTGACATAAATTTATTTCAAACATATTGTTCTAGATACATTTGACACCATCGAGTATTTGTGGCTGTTATTAAAGATAAGTTGAGTAGTATGACATGTATTGAAATGTGCTCTATCATATTTATGCGTTTTGAAGAATATATGGTTAGCGATACGACATGTGTGACCTGTTTATTTAAAACTTTTGAGGCGTTAGCCTGATCTTTGATAACCCATATAAGCATATGTATGCCATCGTGTCATTTTTAAAAAGCTATTTTAATCTTCTGAAAGGTAAAGCATGTATTTCTGACACTGTGTACAATATATCGTTTTGTAGTTAGAAGATACTTTCAGAACTATAACAGAAACTAATTTCGTAAATAGTTAAAGATTTTATATTCGCTAATAGACTGGGAGGCAGTACAGATAATCATCTCATAGAGCTTATGCATGAAATTTTAGAATTAATTAAATCTGGACCTTATTTGATCCTTATTATTAAAAACCTTATTTCATCAAATAATGGATCGCTGAAAAATCTCAGGCGCCGCCCTCTTCTGTAACATACGTTTGTATTTTTTTTCTTTTTTTTTGGGGGGGGGGGGGGAAGATATAAATTTTTAACAAAACTGTGGGGATTTTTTTTTAAATTGAAATTTTTATAAGCAGTTTAAAAATTTTAAAGAAATATACAGATTTTTTTTCACAATGTGCTTTTAGTTTAATATCAATTCAAAATGAATTAATCATTTGAACCATTATTTAGTTAAGTAAACAAACTTAATGAAAGGTTATTGAAAACTTAATGAAAATGACCTCTTATGTTTGGAGGATCGAGTACAAAATAGATTATTACAGAAATGTTATGCTATAAGTTTTACTCCATACTTCGATGTCGCTTCTGTTAATTAGTTATGGTATCTGGTATTCATAATAACGATCTTCTTCGATCTTTCCCAGTTTCCAAAAATGTTGAAAATGCTGATTCTGAAACATAAAACCGTAAAGCTAACTTCTTGACTGTAACTTGAGAACTTTCTTCCAAAGTGTTCTTCAGTCTCATAACGAGGGAATTGTAACCTTCGCCCTTTTTTATCTTGATGGGCTGTGTCGCTAGAGTGAGATTTTGAGAACTATAGACTTTGTTGCTATTTGTGATATTATCTTATCGCTTCATGCCGCACCACTGGCTGAGAGGTTCTACTTCCAAAACTGGGAAACGGCAAGTGCTGGATTCGATCCCAATAGCGGCCGTCGGCCTAATCGTTCAGAGATTTCCGAGGCTTCTTCGAACTTCGGATTTCCTTATGTAAATACGGGTTAGGTTCCCTTAGAAAGACTCCCACGGAGGGCATACTCCCCTGAAGGGCCTACATCCCACGTGTAGATAATTGACCAACATAAATACAATCCAATCTAATCGCCCCATGCCTTAACCATGTTTCGATCGAAATTGTATACATTTATAAAAGTCTTACTAATACTAATTTTGCTCACCTGCTTTTTGAAGCACTCGGTCTATGAACTTCTATAATTGAACGAACTATGGCATGCATGGAAGTCGTATTGAGTGAATTAACTACACATATGGTTACTAGTTTATTTGAATCTTTCTCCATGTTGCGGAAGACCAATGAAAATTATGTCAATATTTTATGAATTTATATATGTGAGTGTGTGTGTGTATACTTATTGAATAATGGGTTTAAAATTTGTTTCTCAGAGGATTCGCATTTATCTCTTTCTATTCGTAAATTGTAACGTAAGAAATGTTGCATATATTTTTAAATATAATTTTATACAGCATTACAATATAAAATTTATAGAGCTGTTTCAGCTATTGTAGCATATAATAACTACAAAATACATCTTATTAATCACGTCCTTGATTATGAGGTTAAAATATCCAATATGTTTCAACAAACAGGTATATTTTTTCTTTGATTTTTCCCTTCTTTCTAAATTTTTAATCGAAGTTATTCTCATTCAAAATAAGAGTATGCTTTCATCATGAGAAATCAAATATTTTCCTGTTTCTTATTTCATATTTGAATAAATTGTTTTGCTGACTTTTAAGTAATGCATAGAATTTTTAAAGTGTGAAATTGTACTAAATACTACCCCTGACAATAAAGTTCGGTGAATAGTACTACAGCATTAATGTAGATGAAATATTAAGGAAAGTTACCATACCATCTTTCAATATAGTCATCTGCTATAACTATGCAGCGCTGAGATCTGCTATACATGTCCTTGGAACTTCGCAAGAAGTCTTATTTTGGGATGAAGTTCAAAAGATTCGCCACGTTTCGTTGGATGTAAGCAATAGGGTCAAATCTCTTTCAAAGAGAGTCTGAGTCGTGAAAATAAAAAGAAGTATCGAGGATTGAGATCTGCCGAGTATGGTAGGTGTTCAATTTGCACCACCCCTCATGACATTCTTTCGGTGTCTTGCAAAGCTTAAAACCAAACTTTAATCTGATCTTTTGTTCGTTTATTTTCCTGTTCTCAGTTAAGAACCAACACACTGAACAAGCAATTAGTAAAGCACGTTTTACACAGAACATAAACGACGCTCAACTGAACAACGGTGGGGGAAGATGGTTCACACTTGCCTCTATGCAGGTGCAGCGTTTTGTTTCCCCAGTGTTGCCAGATTGGTAGTTCTGAATTCATTCACCGAACTTTATTGTCAGATGTAGTATATACTACTGTGAGCAGGTCATTTAGACTAACGAAAAATATATACTACTTCAGAGTTTTTATCGAAACTTCCGCTAAGATTACTGATAAGTATTTAAAAAAAAATAAACCTAGATATTATTATATTTTTATACAAGCTAAAAATGATCCATAATTTAAATTTTCTGCATCTCTGATCCTTTGAAATAAGTCAAATATGTGCTTAAATCTATTTCGATTATTCCAATTATTTTTGGAGGTCACTTAAACGGAATCACTTGTGTACTAAGTACTTACAGAATATAACATTTTTAATTCGCTTGTTCAAATCCATTTTTTAAATGCTATTCAACATATCTTAAGATATTAATCGTTACACATTTTTATCACTGCGACTTTTATCTATAAGTATTTAACATATTTATCTGAATTTTAAATTTATTCTTCGAATTAAGTAAAAAATATCAGTGAAATATCATGACTTTTAAAATAAATATCAACCCATCATACAAAGAAATTTTTTACTGAAGGAATAAAGAAGAAAATTAAATTTTAAAAAACCTCAGAAAGGAATTTTATTCTATGGTCTAGGGTTTATGTATTTTAAAGTGATGCAAATCCACCTTAAAACACAGCTAATATTGCGTTTATTTTAAGGATTATCCATTTATCTAAATAAAATGAGAGATTTCATGTAATATGACTGCACTATATTTTAAAATAAATTTATATATATATTTTTATACATCATTCTAACGCGAAATTTTTGAACTTTAAAAAATAAATAATCTGAACTCTTTTAAACTTTTTATACCAGATAAAAGTTTTAAAGTATGCATTTATCAAAATGCAAAGCAAATTGATAAATAAAAGAATGCATTTTAATTTATCATCACTGAAAAAAGCTACATCCTCGGAATTCGTCATCTAGAATGAAAAATATCCTTGTTGCGGTAAAAAAAATCCATACCGACGAAAAAAAATCTTCCTGTATCTTGACATTGAGAAATGGTTTTTCTTTGAGTTTTGAAATTTATTTATTTATTCTTTTGTTGCTTTTTGAAAGCGTCAAAGTCCCTTTTTATATTTTTACGTGAGTATAAAAAATCATCTTCAAATAATGTAACAGAAAGAAGGGTTTTTTTTTATTGTTATTCATGAAGTATTATTTAATATAATTTATATTTCGGTTTCCCGGCAATGAATTTTGTTTAGTGCTTTCAAAAAGTGATGTTAAAATTTTAACATCAAACTTATATAAAATGGAAACGGTATGATATATGTAGCCATATAATTTCTGAATGAATATAAGAGCAAACATAAAAAAGTAGATATAGAAGATTCTCCTAGATATAGAAGACCGGTTCCAATGCCTTTAGTGATTCTGAATGGAAGAGCGAATTTTAATTAGATGTGTTTATTTAGTAGGAAATGTTTATCCATGCATACGAACAATTCGAAAGAAAAAAAAAGAAATAAAGAAAGGAATCACACATTAAGGATAGGTTATGAAGCACTTTTCAACACATTCAGAATAATGTAGCAAAACTGCGCTGATTAAAAAGTTAAACTATTACATCCCATTTCAGATTATATTGAAATATGTAATACATTTCAAAACGAAATTTCAGCTGTTCCCAACAGCAATCGGAAAATTTACCAAATTTTTAGCAGCCTTGTATATGATATGGAGATTTATATCTATTAGCAACATGCATTCCAAAATTTAGTTAATTTAAGCGATACATACATTTCAGTTGAAAATTTCCCTTCAGCAATTTCCTCCAATAAGGAAAAGGAAATGGTATGCGAATACCTTTGTGCAACCCTGTATATGAAATATAGAATTTATATATAAATAGCAATATTCAAAAAAACTAATTAAATTTAAAAGTGCATACTTCATTTTAAAACGCAGCATCCCGCAATTATTACGCAAAGACAATACTGTAGCCGATTTCTTTTGAGTGTCCCTGTAAATTAATAAAAAATGCTATGAATGCTCTGTTTTAACGTGATCATAGTAAAATGAACCATTACTCGTACATGCTGCATACTAGCGGACCCGACTGGCCCGTTTTACTGGCACCGACTCCAAAAAATCAAATAAATGTACATAAATATAATAATACGCATGATAAATACTTACGCTTTTAATTTAATTTCCTATTACAATTATGTAAGAAATTTGCTTTTCATTTTGCAGTGGTTTTTGAAGTCGGTTCAATTTTTTTACAGAAAAGTTTATTTTTCTCATTTTAGTTAAAAGGTAACGATTTTCTGAAGTCGGTTAATTAAATTTATAATACATGAAAAATTATTGTAAATCATGCACGTATGTCAGGAGTGGAGCTCGAACATACTATCGCTTTCTCCGAAAACCAGAGCTTAAATATGGCGCCTTAGACCACACAGCTATTCTATCCACACTGTAATCAGCGAACTTATTCAACACTTTTAATTAGCGAAAAATCACTATTAGTTTTTGCCTAATTACTAAAAAAAACTAAATCAATTTCGATGAAATGTGTATCTAAACCATTCTAGAATCCACTGGGACACACAAAAAAAAATTTCATTAAAATCGGCCCATTCATTTAGGAGGAGTTCAGTGACATAAACACGCACAGAAGATTTATATATATAAAGATATGGATCGATAGTAGGATAAACAATTGAGTTTTAAGACTTAAAAAAAAAACACGCTTTTATGTACATAAAAAGATGTGATATGCATCCGCTGAAGAATTTCACATTCATTATCCAGTCTGAAGCAACATCAATAGAAAAATATGCATATAACAACAATATTTCTGAATAATACATAAGCTAAGAAAAACTGATTTCGTACACTCTTGCAAAACAAATCGATAATCTAATGATTCACATATTTTCATTTGTAACATTACTATGCATGATGAAAATTAAATGTAGTTTATAATATCTGTAAAAATATTTGCTCCATTCATACAGTAATACATTCATTTATATTTTTTCAAAATTCGAAAAATGTTACAACACACAGAAGAGTTATACATATAAAGATTTGCTCTGCATACTTAATTTTAATTTTGAAATTGGTTTGGCTGGCACGGACTCCAAAAAATCAAATTAATGTACATAAATATAATAATACGCATGATAAATACTACGCTCTTAATTTAATTTTTTATTACAATTATGTAAGGAAATTATTTGCAGTAGATTTTGAAGTCGTTTCAATTTTTTACAGAAAAAATTATTTTTCTCTTTTTAATTAAAAGTTAACGATTTTCTGAAGTCGGTAATTAAATTTATAATATATGAAAACTTATTGTAAATCATACACGTATGTCAGGAGTGGGGTTCGAACACACTATCTCTTTCTCCGAAAACCAGAGCTTAAATCTGGCGCCTTAGACCACACAGCCATTCTGCCCGTACTGTAATCGGCAAACTTATTCAACGCTTTTAATTAGCGAAAAATCACTATTAGTTTTTGCCTAATTACTAAAAAAGTACTAAATCAATTTCGATGAAAAGAGTATCTAAACCATTCTAGAATCCACTGCGACACACAAAAAAAATTTCATTAAAATCGGTCCAGTCGTTTAAGAGGAATTTAGTCACATACACACGCACAGAAGAATTATATATGTAAAGATTTGCATTGGATACTTAATTTTAATTTTGAAATCGGTTTGGCTGGTACCGACTCCAAAAATCAAATAAATGTACATAAATAATACGCACGATAAATACTACGCTCTTAATTTAATTTCTTATTACAATTATATAAGGAAATTATTTTTCACTTTATAATAGTTTTTGAAGTGGGTTCAGTTTTTGATAGAAAAGTTTATTTTTCTCTTTTTAGTTAAAAGTTAACGATTTTCTGAAGTCGTTTAATTAAAATTAAAATACAGAAAAAAATATTACAAATCATACACGTCTGTCAGGATTGGGGTTTGAACACACGACCTTTTACTTCGAGAACCAGAGCTTAAATCAGGCGCTGTAGACCGCTCGGCCACTCCGTCCGCACTTTATGCAGTAATTATTCAACACTTTTAATTAGCGAAAAATCACTAACTATTAGTTTTTGCTTAATTACCAAAAAAGTACTGAATCAATTTCGATGAAATGTGAATCTAAACCATTCTCGAATCCACTGGAACAGACACAAAAAATTTCATTAAAATCGGCCCAATCGTTTAGAAGGAGTTCAGTGACATACACACGCACAGAAGATTTATATATATATATATAAATAGAATGTCAAACATGCTTTGGTGAACCTAAATAAGCTGTATCAATTTCATGAAAAAAATGAATATATTTACGAGAGTTAGAACGTGGATAGACTAACTGAATGCATAAGCATTTTTAAACTTTGTTGAAAAGTGCTAAAAAGAAATTAAAATTTATTTTACCATCGATGGTTCAAAATTTATATCATTTCAGAAAAGTAAACTGCGAGAAAAACATTTGAAGTTGTAATCAGACAATATGAATAACAAGGGGGGGGGGGGCAACTTTGACAATCATAGATTTTGAATTTCTTAATATGTAATGTAGGGCAGAGACCCCTTTGCCTCAGGTTCAATGGATTTTATACAACACTCTTTAGCTCTTGAGAAAGGGGGGGGGGGTGTAATATTATGACAAAATTTAAATATTAAATTTGAAAATACAGGGTATGGATGATCGTGGCTCGTTTGGTATAGAGTTCGCTCGCTGTCCTGGGCCTCGAGATCGATTCCCGATCGCGCTACTTTTGCTTTTCGCAATCATAATTTATAATGTAATCATCTTTATTAAATATCTTAATATCATACCTTACCTACAATGTTAGAACATTTAAAAATGAATTTAGAATTTTTGATTTTTAAATCATCATTTAAGGAGATTTAAAAAATTTCAATCTGTTATTGTATAAAAGAAATTTCCGAATTTGTTGTGGTGCCATCTATTTATAATAAAATAAAACATTTTCAAATAAAAATAAAAACAGGTAGAACATAAATGTTAAGCAAAATAAAAAAGCAACAAAATATAATCAAAATATTTCTAAAAGCAAGTATACTGTTTCTAAAATTTAAAAATCTTTAATATGCAAAAACTAAGTTTTAATTTAATTCTTATGTTTACTTTTAATATAATTACGTTTATGAATTTAAAAACAGAGAAATATTAATCATCCTATTGACTTAGCTTGTTAAACTAATACATAAATGATGTTTCTTTAAAATCAGGAATTGACACAACTGTTCAATATCGTTGCTTTGATAAAGAATGTGTGAAATACATTTTAAAAAGGATTTTAAAAGAATTACAGTTTTGCTTTTATTTATTATGTTTCATACAACTATTTAGTTACAAATAAAAAAGTAATTAGGTTAAAGTTAGAATTGATATACATTATAATTTTTAATTGACAATGAGCATATCAAATTATAATTATAAGTATAATATATAAGACACATAAAAAAAAAGTTGCGCATCTCGAAATCGAACCCGGACCTAAAGGTCTGCTCTTGCCGGAATTTCCAAGCCCGGGCCCGGCCCGGCCCGGCCCATAGGAAAATTATTTCGTCCCGGCCCGTTGTAAAACTCAAAAGTTTGGCCCCGGCCCTGCTCGAACAAAAATGAGTGAAAACAGGCTCGGCCCGGCTCGTTTTGGCCCGTTACAATTTCTACTATTTCTAAAAAATTCAGATTTTTTTCATATAATTAAGATATCTTTAAAGAATACTGCATACATATCTATGGAATGATTTTACAGTACATTTTACAGGAAATACACATTAACAACATTAATGATTACTTAGATTCTTAGGCTTTCAACATTCGAATAAAGATTCATTAAAAAAATAGTATGGCTTAGATTACAAAAAAGAAAGAAAGCTAAAAACACCGTTACATTTGAAGCTGTTTAATAAAAAAAGATTTATAAGTATATTTCTATAACATTTTATTAAAGATTTTAAATCCAAATTTAAAGAAGTTCCTTTCTGATACATTTCTATATTCCTTTTTTTCTCAGACGCGTATAAGATTAGCAGGTATCTTTATTTCTAAACTATATAATCGAATGGCGTTATCCATTTTTTGATACAAGCATATAAGAATATAAGAATATAAGAATTCTGCAAGCAAATAAAATACTGTCATAATTAGCGTTTTGAATAGAATTTCCGGAAGCGATTGCACGGGAAGGGAGAAAAACCTGCAATTATTTGAAAAACTATTATATCTCAACAAGGTTATACAAGTATTTTATTTACCAAAAATGAAAAACCCTATTCGATTCCAAATCTCTTCAATAGTTATGTTTATCACTTTTATAATTTAAAATTAATCAGAAAATGTTTCAAACTTTCGTATTATTGAGAAATTAATTTAAAAACCATCAAGAAGTATATATCCGAAGATTAAGCTAACATAAGTTCTTTATCGCTGTTAATAATTTTAGAAATCATGTCTAGTTCGGATCCGGCCAGTCTATATATAGAAAAATAATGCAAGCTTGATCTCGGACAGGCATGTTGAGCTAAAAAAATATTAAAACGGGTTACACACAATGTAATTCTCCGATGCCGATCTCTACACTGTACATTTTTATATTGATGCTGTCACACTAGTATGGCTCGTTACGCACATTTATACTTATTCTCGTTAAAACCATTTTTGTTGAAAATAGCTCATATTTTATAGTTTCTGCTTTAAATTTCAAAACAGGCCGGCAGGCCCGAAATTTTTTTTTTATCGTCCCGACCGGTCTGGCTCGTTAAATTCTTTTGCCGGCCCGGCCCGTTTATATTGTTTGTCGACCCGGCCCGTTAGAAAATTCGAAACTATTCCGCCGGCCCGGACCGCGGGCGTACCGGATGTAAGACTAATGCTTTTCTCACACAAGAAGTACCATTTGTTGGTTAATCGGGGACAACGCTTGAAATCGCTCTAAAATTATTTCCCCCGTATTTTAATTTAGATGATTAAAAGCTTGATTTAAAAGTTAAAGAAAAATTAAATACATTGAATTAAATTTTCTAATTAATCAATGTTAAAGTTTTTTTACATTAAAAAAAAAGCCGTCAATAAAAAAGTTAGAAGTACTTCTATTGATTTTGGCTTTGGGTTTAATAAACTCCATGCAGTTGATATTTAATGTTTAAAAGTTTATATTTCTATTAGTGCGTCGATACTCACAATATTGATGGTTCCAGTGAAAAAGAAAAGTGAAAAATAAAATAAGTATTCGTATCTAATAAATGTATACTGTTAAATGTACAGTGTTAAATGTACACATAATAAATGTTATATTATACTTTTAGGCAATTATATAATGTATTTACTGACAAAAACTAAAATGATATATTCATCTATAACAAAATGCTTGCCACATTACACATAATTCAATACATTACCGTTAATACATTACATTGTGAAATGAATTATGCATTTTTAAATTTTCTTACACTAAAATTCGTAGTGATTTTTTATTCTTTAAGAAAATAGTGCATTAAGTACAAATCTCGCAATTTCAATGTACTTTACCTGCAGTAGAAATTTTAAAAAATAAAAAATATATACCCATAATATGGACTAAAAGAAAATAATTACAGACTTAATGCATCGGATATTTACATCCATCCACAGACTTTTAAAATGCCTATCTATAAAACACTTCTCTAAAATTTTCCACATGAAAATAGTACTTATTCTCGTTAGCATTGAAAATATATTTCAACAATGAAAAAGGAGGTTTTACACATAAAACAATACTGTTCTAGGAATAAAAAAAATATTGGTGGTATTTGATTTGATTAAAGAGTACCTATTCTAAATATGTGTCATTGTGCATGATTTCTGAAATAGTCGAAAAAGGTTATTTGATATACGATAACAAAGAATGTTAATATAGAAAAAAATTGAATTTTCAAAGACTGGTTTTTTATATTTTTACAATAAAATATTCATTAAAGACTTTGAGTTTTCAAACTTGAAAATAAATGAATAGAATTTCTTTTTAATTTTTTTAAGAAGTGCGTCAGCCTGGATCTTTTAAATGTTAGTGATAATTATTGCAAAAGATCTATCTAATTTTAAAATAATTGTCGTCGCACTCTAACAGAGAAATCTTTTTAAATAGTTTAGACTGACTAAAAACAGGAAGAGTAATTGAAAATCCTTGGGAATTCTTTGTTAATAAAAGGGATATAGTGGTACTACTTGCGAAAGAAAATAGTGCATCGATTTCGAAATCCACAATGCAAGTTTATTATAGTTTTTCAAAATACATTAAATTTCAAAGAAAGTAAAAAAAAAGTATTCTAACAAAATGAACTTCAAAAACATTTAATGCTTCAATTATTTTCATGCTGATTCACCGACTTTCGAAAAGACTGTCTACAAAGGACTTCTCTGAAACTTTCCACAAGAAAATCGCATTCATTCACTTTAGCCATGAAATGTCTTCTCAACAATGAATAAAAGATTTAACAGATAAAGTAAGACTATTCCGCGAAATTGAAAGAAATTCATGAATATTTGATTTGATTCACGAGAACATACATTGAGTGCAACCCCAAGGTTCCTTTCAATAAGGTTAGAAATGGGATAATTGACATAATAGCGAAAAAAGGAAAAATAGAAATAAACTGGATTTTGCAATCAGTGCATTTAACTAATTCTTTTGCATTTCACAACACATTCTTCATAAAAAATTGTAAGATTAAGAAATGACAAAAACCGGATAAAATTTTGTTTCAATATTGATAAGCGTTTTAAATAATCTTATTTTTCATCATTTTTTCTATTTTATTTTTTTAATTTACATTATATAAGCATAAAGTCAGAAATGAAATATTGGAAATAAAATAATTGAAATGTAATAAAATTATCTATTTTCTAATAAAAGTATGTCTATTTTACAAGAAGTACTTTCTAAATACATCTGGAATTGGAAATTATTACAAAGCTTACTTACAAACATAAGAATTTTCCTAAGAATTATTTGAAGATAAAATAATAATAAAAAAAAGAAATTAAAAAAAAAAAAATACAATATAAAAAAAAGAAAAAGTTGATATTTTTTTTTCGAACACCTAATAAATGAATATGTGCTCGAGAATTAATGTCAACTGATGAGATTTTAAAGAATAAGTCTAAGCATAGAAATATATTAAAATAGTTTTATCATTGTCATTGTCTGTTTATGTCAATAGTTTTCATCTATAGTATATCTGTTACGTCACATATATATTGATATTAGTATATTCAACTTATTATTTACAAAGTATATACATGTATGTACATGAGTATACACTCCTAATAAAATTGTTTAAATTACAGAATAATATTTTAATCTCTATAAAAAATGTGATAAATAAGATATTTGAAAAAATTGAAAACTGTAATTAAAAATAAATGCTTCTTGTAAGTTGAAACCCTAACATATATGATATCATGATTATTTATGTATGATTTAAAAACATAATAATTACACTAGTTTTTTTCCGTCAGAAATGTTTTTTGTGATAATAGATGAGTATCAAAAATAGTTCTATGAAAGAATTTTTATTTAATTCCCCGTTAATAAAACGGTTATAATAATCAAAATTCACAATGAAAGTTTAATACGTTTTTTATAAATACTTTAATTTGCGAAGAAAAATAAAAGTGGTGTCGAGACGAAATGAACTTCATAAACATTTAATGCTTCAATTATTTTCATGCTCATTCACGGACTTTCCAAAAAGTTGTCCAAAAAGGACTTCTCTGGAACTTTTTACAAGAAAATCGCATTCATTCCCTTTAGCCGTGAAAATATCATCTCAACAATGGATAAAAGCTTTAACAGATAAAGGAAGATTATTCCACGAATTCGAAAGAAATTCATGAATATTTGATTTGATTCAGGAGAACATATATTGAGTGCAACCTTAACTTTCTTTTCATTAAACTTAGAAATGGGATAGTTGACATAAGAAATAGAAAAAGTAAAAATAGAAATAAACTGGAATTTGCAATCAGTGTATATAACCGATTCTTTTGTATTTCACAAGACATTTTAATAAAAGGTTGTAAGATATAGAATTAAAAAAAAACTGGATAAAATTTAATTTTGAAATTGAGAAGTATTTCATAAATCTTATTGTTTTACCATCATTTTTATTATAATTCTGTAATTAATATTATATAATTATTAAATGAGAAATTATTTTAATGATAATCTATTTTTTAATCAATAAATGCCTATTTGCATCTAAAATTAAAAATTGTTACTGAGTTTACCTTTGCATTTTAAAATTATTCTATTAAAATTGTCTGACATTAAAAATTAAAAAAAAAAATAAATAAAGTACACAATTTTATAGAAGCAGAAAAAAATATGCAATATATATGTACTCTAGAATGAATATTTATAAATGAAATTTCAAAAATAAATCTAAACTTAGAAATACATTAAAATAAATTTTATTTTTATCATTGTCATTTCATATTAATATTTTTCATATATTTTATTTCTGTTTTGTCATGCATGCATTGACACAAAGCAAGTGAAAATATGTACATCAATAGAATTCCTTGAACTATAAACAAAGTGTACATATATATGTACATATTTATGTACTCTGAAGGAAGGTTTTTAAATTACAGAAGATTATTTTAATCTCAATCAAAAATGGTGATGATAACGATGCTTGGAGAAAACGATTAAAAATAAATGTTTCTTTTAGAATTAGGGATAATCGTGATTTAATGGTCTTAAGATTAAAAAAAATACCATATGCTGACAAAATGAACTTCAAAAACATTCAATGCTTCAATTATTTTCATGCTCGTTCAAGAACTTACCAAAAGGTTGTCAACAAAGGACTTCTCTGAAACTTTCTACAAGAAAATCGCATTCATTCCCTTTAGCCGTGAAAAGATCTTCTCAACAACGGATAAAAGATTTAACAGATAAAATAAGACTATTCCATGAATTTGAAAGAAATTCATGAATATTTGACTTTATTTACGAGAACATACACTGAGTGCAACCTTAAGTTTATATCAATAAGCTTAGAAAAGGAATAGTTGACATAAGAGCGAGAAAAAGTAAAAATATAAAGAAACTGGGTTTTGCAATCAGTGCATTTAACTTATTCTTTTGCATTTCACAAAACATTATTCGTAAAAGACTGTAGCATTCAGAATTGACAAAAACTGTATAAAATTTAGTTTTGAAACTTATAAGTGCTAATTAAATCTTAATGTTTAATCTTCATTTTTATTCCAATTTTGTAAATAATATTACATAATCATAAAATGAGAAATAAAATAATTACAATCTAATTTCTAATCAACAAATGTCTATTTATTTTAATAGAAATATTTTCTTAACGCATCAAAATTTCGAAATTGTTATTGAGATTTGGAAATCTATTAAAATTAACCAACATTAAAATTCCTTAAAAAATATAAAAACAGAAAAAATAGATATTTTTTCAAATACTTAATAAAAAGATGTGTGATCTAGAATGCATATTAATTAAAGAAATTCCAAAAATTAGAAATGATATAGTAGTTTACCATATGCGAATGAAAATAGTGCATCGATTTGGAAATCCACAATGCAAGTTTAATAAAGTTTTGAAAAATACATTAACTTACGAAGATTTTAAAAAATGCCGTATGCTGAAAAATGCATATCTATAAAGCACTTCTCTAAAATTTTTCACATGAAAATAGTACTTATTCTCTTTAGCATTGAAAATATATTCCAACAATGAAAAAGGAGGTTTTACATATAAAACAATACTGTTCTAGGAATCAGAAAAAATATTGGTAGTATTTGATTTGATTAAAGAGTACCTATTCTATATGTGTCATTGTGCATGATTTCTGAAATAGTTGAAAAAGGTTATTTGATATACGATAACAAAGAAAGTTAATATAGAAAAAAATTGGATTTTCAAAGACTGGTTTTTTATATTTTTACAATAAAATCTTCATTAAAGACTTTGAGATTTGAAATTGGAAAATAAATAATTATAATTGCTTTTTAATTTTTTAAAGAAGTGCATCAGGCTGGATCTTTTTAATGTTAGTAA
Source organism: Maratus speculifer (assembly GCA_964019185.1). Taxonomy (NCBI): domain Eukaryota; kingdom Metazoa; phylum Arthropoda; class Arachnida; order Araneae; family Salticidae; genus Maratus; species Maratus speculifer. The sequence goes on along the minus strand of OZ025291.1, from coordinate 304,260,942 downwards.
TAATTATTGTACAAGATCTATTTAACTTTAAAATAATTGTCGTCTCAATCTAACAGTGAAATCTTTTTAAATAGCTTAGACTGACAAAAAACAGGAAGAGTAATCGGAAAATCCTTGGGAATTTCTCGTTAATAAAAGGGATATAGCGGTACTACTTGCGAAAGAAAATAGTGCATCGATTTCGAAATCCACAATGCAAGTTTATTATAGTTTTTCAAAATACATTAAATTGCAAAGAAAGTAAAAAAAAAGGTATGCTGAAAAAATGAACTTCAAAAACATTTAATGCTTCAATTATTTCCATGCTGATTCACTGACTTTCCAAAAGGTTGTCGACAAAGGACTTCTTTCTACGAAACTTTCTACAAGAAAATCGCATTCATTACCTTTAGCCGTGAAAATGTCTTCTCAACAATGGATAAAAGATTTAACAGATAAAGCAAGACTATTCCGCGAATTTGAAAGAAATTCATGAATATTTGATTTGATGCACGAGAACATACATTGAGTGCAATCCTAACTTTCTTTTCAATAAGCTTAGGAAAGTGATAGTTGAATAAGAGTGAGAAATAATAAAGTTAGAAATAAACTGGGTTTTGCAATCAGTGCATTTACTGATTCTTTTTCATTTCACAAGACATTCTTCATAAAATGTTATATGATATAGAATTGAAAAAAACTGGATAAAACGAGACTACTGGATAAATTGAGAAGTGTTTCAAAAATCTTATTGTTTTATTTTCATTTTTATTCAAATTTTGTAATTAATCTTGCATAGTTGTTAAGTTAGAAATAAAATGACGGTGATCTAATTAGTAATCAATAAATTTCTATTTATTTTACAAGAAAATTTTCTTAATGCATTGATATTCGAAATTATTACTGAGTTTACCTCCAAGCTTTAAAATTTTCCTATTAAAATTATTCTACATTACCAATTTCTAAAAGAAAATTATTTTATTAAAGCAGAAAGAAAAGATATTCTTTTCGAATACTTAATAAAATTTAGAATGCATATTATGTGCTCTAAAATACATATTTATTCACGAAATTCTAAAAAATAAATCTAAACATAGAAATACATTAAGATAGATATCTCATTGCCATTGCCATTTCATGCAGGAGTTTTTCATCTATAGTATTCCTATTACGTCACATATGCATTGACACAAAACAAGTGAATAGATACATTTATGGAATTCATTGCATTATTAACAAAGTGTACATATGTATGTACATAAATATGTACTTTGGAATAAAGGTGTTAGAAATTTATTTTAATAATTATAGAAGATTATTTTAATCTCATTCAAAAATGCTGATGGTTAAGATACTCGGAGGAAACGAAAACTGTAAATTAAAAATGAATGTTACTTTCACAATTAGGGATAATTTGAAATGTGTATGACTAGATTCTTTATCTACATAACCATATTTATGAAATTATAATTTGTGTTTCAAAAACATTTATTGCAATCATCAAAGTATTTTTAGTTAGAAAGTTATTCTGAATAAATAAAATCATAAAAACAGTTATCTCTTGCACAACAATTTATATTTATTCTTCTCTATTTGACGCATTTATTTCAATTTAAAATATCAAGCAGAATTTCCCTATAATGACTCTGCTTTATTGAATCATGGAATACCTTTGAATTAAAGAAGTACATACTGCTATTTGGTATATCTAATAGACGATTAAAAAAAATCGCTAAATTAACAACTCTATATATTCCATGAAAAAATATTTTTTTTTCAACACGTCGCGAATATATCAACATAACCCCATATTGAATTTAAAAATGTTAAAAAAATTATGCACACTTTCTATGCTTCGTTTTTTTAAAACGTTAAACAAAATATTTTAATTTAACTGTAATTTTCAAGTACAAATAATTAACAAACTACAAAACGTTTCTCCTACATTATTAATGTATTATGTGGAAAAAAAGAGTGGAAATTTCCTATCTAATGATTTCACCGAGATTATCGTGATATAATAGTATTAAGTGAATTTTAATATACACCACTCATTTGTACTTGAAAAGAAATGGATATAAAAATCAGATATTTAACATTTACAAATAAAGTGCTAAATGAATAAAGTTAATTCTCTCGTTTACATTCATGCTTTGTTAAAAGAGAAACTTCCTGAGATACTTAATTTGAAATTCCACTTTCTACATGTATGTGTATGATAGATACATTAAAGTATATGTCTCCACAGTGTGTTTCAGAATATTATCTAATTTGCATGTATATAATGCTTTTTGACAGTGAAATATGTCTATCTTATCTCCATTATTTTCTGTAATATTCACCATTTCAGGAAAACTAATATATTCATGTCATATTCGTGTATTACGAACTTAAAAATATTCTCATATATTTTCTCAGTACAATAATTTTTTTTGGACAGATGTGTAAATTGTACAAGTATGAAAAGAATACTATATTAACCCACTATCTTAACCCTTTTCGGCACAATGGTCGCACTTCCTGGAAAACTTAATTTTAATTCCAAATTTGCTATCGGCACAAATAATATTTTATTAAAAATTTGCTTTTACAATGAAAGACTAAAGTACACAGTTCTTAATTTCTATAAAACTTGTTTGTAAATTACGGGGTCAGCCGAAAATTTCCAATTTTACGAAAAGAAATTGTCCATGCCAGAAAAAGATGTGTACACATGTTAAAAATGTGGGCATACTTTTTGAAAATATTAGGCATAATCTGTTAATTTAACTGTAATTTTTATGTATAAAAAATTAACGAAATACAAAACATTTATCCTACATTATTAATATATCAACTGGAATAAAAGCTGAAATTTCCAACGCTAAATGGTTTTCCCAAAATTATTCTGATATAATAGTATTAAGTGAATGTTAATAGACATCATTCACTTGTACTTAAAAAGAAATAGATAAATTTAGATTTTGAACATTTACAAATAAAATACTAAATGAATAAAATGGATTCTCCCGTTTTAATTCATGCTTTGTTGAAAAAGATTTTCTTGGGGTAGTTAATATAAAATTTCACTTTCTACATGTATCTGTAAAATAGATACATTAAAGTATATGTCGCCACACTGCGTTTCGGAATATTTTCTAATTTGCATGTATATTATGTAGCTCAACAGTGTAATATGTCTGTCTAATCTACGGTATATATTTTCTATATTATTCAAAATTTTAGGAAAACTAATATGTTCTTCTCATATTTATATCAAGATTTCATATTCGTGTTTTTGGACTTTAAACATATTCTTATTTATTTTCATAGTAGAATCGATTTTTTTTATTTGACAGATATGTAAATTTCACAAGTACGGAAAAAAAAATACTTCATTATCCTACCACCATAATGAATTTTTAAAAGTTAAGCAAACTAGGCACAATTTTTACGCTTCAGTTTCTTTAAAACATTATGCATAATCTGTTTATTTAACTGTGATTTTCATGCAAAGATAATTAACGTATCTCATAACATTTATCCTATTTTATTATTATATTAACTCACAAGGAAGGTCTCCATACCGGGCATACTCAGAATTAAAAAAAATACTAATTAAACTACTCACGTAAGTAACAAAGGATCAGTCAAAATTAGCGGCAGAATCACAGTAGAAACTCTGTAAAAAAGTAAAATACTTTCGAATATTTGGCTTGAAAAGACGAAAGTGTCACACGATTTGGCGAGCAGTACTATTCCCTGCCAAAAGAAAAACGATTTTAATGCAACTGAAAATTTTTGAATTTTTAGAATACATGTAAATGGTTTTTAATGAATTTAAGCATAAACAATAAGAGATTTTAATACATTACCTACATATATATATTATTTGTTGTTGTAGTTATTTAATTTACCTCTGGAAAAAAAAATATTTTCATATATAAAAAAATTCTTATTCAGAAAAATTATTTTCGTACATTTAAGCGTATTGAAAAATAGAACCGAGATGTTTCCATAGCAATAAAATTGAATTGACAATGCTCAACTGGACTTTGAACTAGAAAAATTTCAATTAATTTAAATTTGAATTTCGTTTAAAATCTCAAATTTTGATGGTTAAATTTCAATATAAATACCTATGAATATCGATATAATGAAATTATACTTAAAACAAACTAAAACTGATATTTAATTTATCTGAACAAGTTGAACATAAAACTTTTCCCTTTTAAAATGCATTTGACATAAAAAAGTATATTTTGAAATTGCTTACCATCGCCAACCGATGATAAATTGCTAAATAACGAAATTTTCATTATTTTTTACGGTCAGGGTACAGAGGTTCAGCGGAAACGTATATATCCTCACAAGAAGTACATTCTGTAATTTTTTCAGATTTTTCGTAGTATGGCCTTAAGGACACCTTCCTTGTCAGTAAAAATTTTTATATTCTAAATAATTTTACTGGTGTGTACCACGACATAATGGAATCAAGTGACTTTTAATAAACATCGCTCACTTGTACTTAAAAAGAAATAGGTATAAAAATCCGATGGTTAACATTTACAAATGTGGTACTAAATAAATAAATTATCTCTTTTCATTCATGTTTTGTTCAAAGAGAGCTTTCTGAGGTATTTAATTTGAAATTCCACTCTCTACATGTAACTGTACTATAGATACATTAAAGTATATGTCACCGCAGTGCGTTTCAGAATATTATCTAATTTGCATGTATATTATGCAGTTCCGACAGTGAAATATGCCTGTCTTATCTACCGTATATATTTTCTATAATATTCACAATTGCAGGAAAACTAATATGTTCACGCCATATTCGTATCATGATTTCGTATTCGTGCTTTAGGAACTTAAACATATTCTCATGTATTTTCATAATAGAATCGATTTTATACATGTATGGAAAAAAGAAGCTGCATGGTATATTTTTGATTAATTTCATGTTTTTTTACTGTGATGAATCCAAAAATGACTTCCATTTTCCGCCATTATCAACAGTATTGCTGCGAAACAAGCTGAATTTACATAGAAAAAGCTTAATACGTGACCTGTTTCGGAAAGAAATAAAGAATTAGAAATGTTAGAAATTTCTAAGTTACTTAGGAGTTTTGTCGCTGGGAGCAACGCTGGTTAATACACTTATCGATACACTGCATCCTATTAAAACCGTTATAATGATCTATATGTAAATAATAATAATAATAATTATTATTATTATTATTATTTTATTATAATATACAGTTAAAATCGTTTATCTCCTTTTAATTGCAGGTTAGGAAAACTACTTTGTTCACACCATATTCGTATCATGATTTTTAATTCGTATTTCAAGAATTATAAAATAATATTTCATATTTTTAGATTAAAAAAAGAATTCTTTTTTTTCGCTCACTTGAAAAATGAGCAAATTACAAAAATAAGTACAAAAACAAGAAAAAAATATTTTTTTTCGTTTTATGGCATATTTTTAGTTTATTTAATGTTTTTTTGTCTAATGAACTTAAAAATGACTTCCATTTCTTTGCATCATGGACAATATTATTACAAAATATGGAAAGTTTACATTAGAAAAGTTCAATGTCCATTTAACTGTAATTTTTATGAATAAATAATTAACGAATCAAATAAAATTCATCCTACATTATTAATGCACTAACTAGGACAAAAACAGAAATTTCCTATGCTAAATGATTTTACCGATGTTATCGTGAATTAATGGAATTCAGTGATCTTTAATGTACATGACTCACTTGTACTTCAAAAGAAATGGATGTAAAAATCAGAGGTTTAACTTTTAAAAATGAGGCACTAAATGAATTAAGTAAATTCTCTCGATTTCATTCAAGTTTTGTTGAAAGAGACCTTCCTGAATTACTTAATTTGAATCGCCATTCTCTACATGTATCTGTATAAAAGATACATTAAGGTATATGTTGCCGCAATGTGTTTCAGAATATTATCTAATTTTCATGCATATTACACAGTTCCACCGTGAAATATGTATGTCTTATCTACCGTACATATTTTGTGCAATATTCACAATTTTAGGAAAACTAATATATTTATGTCATATTGGTGTGTTAGGGATTTAAACATATTCTGATATATTTTCACAGTATAATAATATTTTTCGGGCAGATATGCGTAAATTTTACAAGTGTGAAAAAAATTACTACATTAACTCACACTTTAGGAATTTAAACATAATATCTTGTATTTTTATAATAAAACCGTTTTTTGCACAAATGTGTGAATCATACAGCTATAAACCAAAAAAAAAAAGGCCGCATGGTATAATTTTGGTTAATTGTTCGCTGTGTAGTGTGCTGAATTAAAAAAAATCTCTCCATTTTTTTCATTATGAACACTATTGTGTTGCTAAACATGGGGACTTTACACACAACTTTTATTTATATCTTTCTAAGTTCTTATTTCATTTTCACAAAGCTTGAAATGACTCGACTAAAAATTCTTCAAATTTCACATGTATTATATTTCATACTATTCGTTTGACTAGCTTTCGCGCTGTTATATGGGGACAGAGGGAAAGAGAAAGAGAGAGGTCAGATCAAGAATATAAATGCTACGCATTTTTATAATTACGAGAGTACCTTATAAGGAAATATTAATATTTTTTGAAGGAAAAATGGAAAAACTGATATTTTCATAAATTTGTATAAAGTTACCGAGCACAATTAAATTGAAATTTTTCATGCCCCGATATGGAAGGAATACAATTTATTTTTTTCTTCTAAGACGGAAAGTTCTATCTAATGGAAATTTCTTCAGTTCCTGAAAATTTTGTTTTATAAATATTACAGATGTTCATTTTATGGTCATATAAAATTAAAATAAAATAAGAATTTTGAAATATATTTAACTATTAAGTAGAAAAAAATAAAGTAGTATCTAAACAAGAGTTTCTACGCATCATTTACCATTAATATTAGTATGTTTTCGGTAAATGGTCACGCAATTTTGTTTATTTATTGAAAATTGGATGCTTAAATTAAAGAAGAAAAAATAGACTTTATTTTAGATAAAGTTAGGAAATTAATGTTAGATCACATTTTAAAATGAATGTATAATTTTTTTTCGAATGATGCTGATGTATTTTTATGAAATGTGTTTGACTATATAATTATTGTAAATGGCCATATTCATAAAATTATAATATGTTTCGAAAACATATAGCAATTATCAAAGAACTTTAAGAGAGAAAGTTTTTCAGAATAAATAAAATCATAAACACAATTATCTGTTGCACGACATTTTATATTTATTTTTCTCTATTTGACGTATTTATTTCAATAAAAAAAAGAATTTTCGTATAATAACTCTGCTTTGTTAAATCACGGAATACCTTTGAATTAAAGAAACACATGTTGCTGTTTGGTATATCTAATAGACAGTTCGAAAAAAAAATTCGTTAAATTAACAACTCTTATTTTCCATGAAAAATAAAATCAACATGTCGCAAAAATACTAATATACCACCATAACGAATTTAAAAATATTAAATAAATTAGACACACTTTCCATGTTTCGGTTTCTTTAAAACATTACGCATAATCTGTTCATTTAGAAATTTTGGTTTAAGCCTTCCAAACACCGCTTCATACTAAAACCATGCTATTTATCTACGTTTTAATAACAATAATAATAACAGTTAAATACGTTTGTCTCGTATTAAATCGTAAATTAAAAACTCCATATATTCGATTTAAAAAATTCAATAAGGATTTAAAAATGTTAAAAATTAGGCACACATTTTACGCTTCGCTCTCTTTAAAACATTACACATATTCTGTTCATTTATCTGTAATTTTCATGTATAAATAATTAACGAAACACACAAGATTTATCCTAAAATATTAATGTATTAACGGGACAAAAAGTGAAAATTTCATATACTAAATAATTTGACTCAGATTCCATGACTTAATAGTATTAAGTGATTTTTAATATAAATCACTCACTTGTACTTAAAAAGAAATATGCATAAAAATTAAATGCTTAACGTTTACAAATGAAATATTAAATGAATAAAGTAAATACTCTCGTTTTCATTCATGCTTTATTGAAAGAGAATTTTCCTGAGGTACTTAATTTGAATCTCCACTTTTTACATGTATCTGTATTATAGATACATTAAAGTATATGTCGCCGCAGTTTGTTTCAGAATATTATCTAATTCACATGTATATTCGCATGCATGTATTAAGCAGTTCCACAGTGATATATATCTCTCTTATCTACTATATGTATTTTCTGTAATATTCACAATTGTAGGAAAACTAATATTTTCACTTTATATTCAAATCATTGTTTTGTATTCGTGTTTTAGAAATTTAAACATATTCTGATGTAATTTCATAGCAGAATTGGTTTTTGTTCTTTAAAATGCAATGTTTTTTTTAATACAGGTATGAAAAAAATTACTACATTAACTCACCACTTTAACCCTTTCCGGCACAGTAGTGAAATTTCGGGAACACTTAATTTTTATTCCAAACTTGCAATTGGCACCAATAACATTTTATTAAATTTTACTTTTACAATCAAATATTAAATTAAAAAGTTCTTAATTTCAATAAAATTCATTTGTAAATTCCGGTGTCAATAGAAAATTTCACGAACAGAATTTGTCCGTGCCGGAAAGGAATAATGGATTTAAATATGTAAAACAAATCAGGCATAATCTAATTTAACTGCAATTTTCATGTATAAATATTTAACGAAGCACAAAATCTTCATCGTATTTTGTTAATATATTAACTGGAACAAAAGCGGAAATTTCCTATGCTAAACGATTTTACCGAGATTATCGTAATATAATAGTATTAAATGAATTTTAATATACAGTACTTAGTTTATTACAGTTGTTTTACTTAAAAAGAAATATAAAAATTAGATGTTTAACATTTACAAATGAGGTACTAAATCAAAAAAGCAAATTCTCTCGTTTTCATTCATGCTTTCTTGAAAGACAACTTCCTTAATTTGAAATTCCACTCTCTACTTGTATCTGTATAATAGATGCATTAAAGTATATGTTGCCGTTGTGCATTTAAGAATATTACCTAATTTCCATGTACATTATGCTGTTTCGACAGTGAAATAAGCCTGTCTTATCTACCGTATGTACTTTCTGTAATACTCACAATTTCTTGAAAACTAATATGTTCACGTCATACTTCGTATTCTTGTTTCAGGAATTTAAATATATTCTCCTGTAATTTCACATTAGAATCGATTTTTGTTTTTTGACAAGTGTGTAAATTATGCAGGTATGAAAAAAATTACCACATTAACTCACCGCTTTAACCCTTTCCGGCACAATGGTGACAGTTTGGGAACACTTAATTTTAATGCCAAACTTTCAATCGGCACCTATTATATTTTATTAAGGTTTTGCTTTTACAATCAAATATTAAATTGAGAAGTTCTTCATTTCTAAGTCTCTTAAGTCGTTTGTAAATTCCGTTGTCAATCGAAAATTTTACAAACAGAATTTGTCCGTGCCGGAAATTGATAATGGATTTAAAATGTTTAACAAATCGGGCACACGTTTTCCGTTTCAGTTTCTTAAAAAATTATGCATAATCTGTTCATTTAACTGTAATTTTCATGTATAAATAAATACGAAGCAAAAACTCTTTATCCGATTTTATTAACATATTAACTGGAACAAAACCGCAAAATTTCCTATGCTAAAAGATTTTACCGAGATTATCGTGACATAATAGCATTAAGTGAATATTAATACACAAAACTTACTTGTACTTAAAAAGAAATATACAAATTAGATGTTTAACATTTACAAATGAGGTACTAACTGAATAAAGTAAATTCTCTCGTTTTCATTCACGCTTTCTTGGAAGGCAACTTCCTGAGACACTTAATTTGAAATTCCACTCTCTACATGTATCTGTATAATAGATGCATTAAAGTATATGTCGCCGTTGTGTGTTTCAGAATATTACCTAATTTGCATGCATATTTTGTAGTTTCAACAGTGAAGTATACATATCATATCTACCGTACAAATTTTCTATAATATTCACAATTTTAGAAGAACTGATATGTTCACGTCATATTCGTATCATGATTTCGTATTCGTGTTTTCAGGATAAAACATATTCATTTATTTTCATAGCAGAATCGATTTTTTTTGAAAAATGTGTAAATTATACAAGTATGAAAAAAAAAGTTGCATGGTACATTTTTGGTTAATTTTATGTTTTTTATTGTGTAGAATTAAAACATGACATCCATTTTCCTCTTTTATCGAGTGTAATGCTGTGAAACAAGCTGTGTCTACATTGAAAAAACTTAATAAGTGATTTTTTTCGGGAAAGCAATAAAGAGTTAGGTATGTTAGAAATATCTGAGTTACTTGAGAGCTTGGCTTCTAGGAGCAACTCCGGTTAATCCTCATCTAAACACAGCGTCATCCTAAATTCGTGCTAACTATCTATGTTTAAATAATAATAATAATAATAATAATAATAATAATAAGAGTTGAATTAGTTTCTCTCGGAGTATTAAGGTATTAAGGTATTCTTGTAATATTGTAAATTTACGAGAACGACTATGTTCACACCTTATTCGTATTATAGTTTCTTCTTCGTATTTTAAGGATTTTAAAATAAAATTATATATTTTTGGAGCAAAAAAGAAATTCTTTTCTCTTTCCTTTTCAGAGATGATAAGCAAATTATACAGATATGAAAACAAAAATAAAGAAAAAAGAAATACAGTTTTTTAAGCTGCATGGTTTATTTTCGATTAATGTCATGTTTTTCGCATACTGAACACAAAAATGACACCGATTTTCTTCCACCATGTATTTTATTCTAGCAAAACATAAATAGTTTAAATTAGAAGAGCTCAATAAGTGATAAGTTTTTGAAATATAATAAAAAATCATGTTAGAAATTTTTGGGTTACTTAGAAGTGAAAAAAACTCGTGCTCTTAAAACTATGCTAGTTAACTATGTTTTGATACCACTAATAATAATAATAATAATAATAATAAATAATAATAATAGTAATAATAATAATAATAATTGCTAAATGGGTCTATCTACCATATACATCGTGTCCCTGAATGCCGCCTACAAACTTGCAGGAGAGGTAGAGAGCGTCGATAAGAATCATAATTACATAGGCAAGCATGGGCGGAAATCGATAGGTGATGCTATACATATGTATGCGACCTCTCAAAGTCCGCACAGTGTTGCCAGTGTGCTACTTATTCTTAATTCAGATTTCTTCATTGGCTTACCATTGTTTACACATATTCTCGGTGTCGCATCATTTCGGCGCAGCATGGTTCAGAGTTTTCCGTTATTGTCTTTGAACTTTGGATTTCCTTGCGTAAATACGGGTTAGGTTCCCTTAGAAAGCCCCCACGGAGGGCATTACACCTAAGGCCTATATCCGTCGTGCAGATAATCGGCCGTTATACATAACACCATCGGTGCCGCAAATGGTTTCAACAGGATGGGGTAACATCTAATTACAAAATGTGTACACGTGACCATTTGGATAGAACATTTCGAAACAAATGAACTGGCCATGTTGGTCCCGTCACTTGTCAACCAGATTATATGATTTGACTACTTTGGATTTTTTTCTATATAATAATATCTATTTTCTATATAATATCTATTTTTACTATAATTAAAAGTAATAAAATAACTAAAAGAGCTATGATAATGTAAAACTTGTTAAATAATGTTGCTATTGATATGAGAAACCTTGTCCCGCCAATTCTGAAATGAACCTGGTGGTACGAATATCCATTGCTGCTACGATCTGTGAAACGTCCAGTATTTTGGAACATGATCATCAATCCATGTTATGTCGGCATACTTGCTAATGGTCGCAATTTCGAACACTTCCTGTGATGCTTTTATGTCCCTTTTTACTCAGTCTTACTTTTTTACTTGGCGGTGCAATTTAACATCATGTTACATTTAATTTCTTTTCTGAGTTACTATAAAACAGGAATTTCATCTGATGAACATTTCAGAACTTTGTATTTTTAAATTTTTATGTTGCATGTTGCCTGATATGGGCCTTTTGTTTAATGGGGGGAATAAGATTGTTTGTTTTTCTGAGTCTTACCGAATGGTTTTGATATTTCAACATTACGAACTTCACTATATTCGGGACTTTTTCTACACAGTCCTCTTCTACTGTCGGTGGGGGTCTTCGGCTCCAGGTACTGCGTAAAGTTTTTCGCCTTAGTCCTAGTATAAAACAGAAGTGCATAAAATTTTTAACATGAACTACTTAATATTTCTTCCATTTAAAATATTTAAAAAATTTTCTATGTTGTTTTTTTTATATTTAAATTTGATGAAAAAATTGGAGTAGTTTTTTAACTTGCACCCACTACGCGCAAGATTGAATAAAGCCTATTGTTTCAGGAACCCCCAAAATATTGATGATGTTGTTAAGCTAATGTATCTTGAATGTATACTTTGCTTTTAAACAATGTATATATTTATTTGAAATTTAAATTATAAAATTTTGTACATATTCATTTTTATTGAAATATTGCCAGTTTAAAACAAACAAATAAATAAATTGCTTTCAAGTGAAGTATACGTTCAAGACACATTAATTTTATATCATTATCACTATTTTTTAAATAACAGGAAAAAAAAACCTGAAGACAAATTTTATTACATACAGAAGGAAGAACATCTGGAATAAAGGTTATATCTCTATCAGACATAAAAATAAAAAGCCTTATCATTTTAAAAACATGTAAGGGAAGAAAATATAAAAATGATGAAAAGTTTTAAATTGTATGAGAATTAAGGTGAATATACTAAGAAAAATTACAATACATCTTTATATAATAAACATATGGGTAAAAAAAAAGATTAAAATATAAGCAGTTAAACAAGCTTTCACGCAATATTAAAAGAGGAAAATCGATTTTAGACCATTATTCATGTGAACTAATCCCTTGAAAAACGAATCTATACTTTTTCTCTTCAACATACACATAAATTTTTTTTTTATATAAGTTCAGTTTATTTTTAAATTAGTTTGTTTTCTATTCGGATAATTCATTAGTGTAATTCTCTTTTTTAAGCATTTAATGAATATTCTCCGATATTTTTTACACTTTATTTTTATTTAAGGATTACTATTAAGAATATTTCTTCTGCATTTTTTTAATCAATGTACTGGATAACTCGATAAAACGATTTGCATGTTTCATTTGAGTCAGTTAATGGCCTCGCTTATGTTCATTAGTAAAATAAATTAAAATATTCTTGTTAAGTAAATGCAATTTTATTATTGATTAGTTATTTAGAAAACTGTAAAAAGCTTTTCATATTTTTATTTTTTTCATTTGGGATAAATACTTTAATGGAACAAAATTAAATCAATCTATCAAAGCACTACATTTTTTTGCATATGCTATTATTTGATTTCTTCAGAACATTTAATTTTAAAACTAAGATGAATATAAGATTGAATAAGACGCCGCTCATTAATTTAGTAAGAGTAACATATTTTAATTCCTAAACTAAGTAAAATGTTATAAGTCTAAAGTTCATAGTAAAAACTAGACAAAATTAATCAATACTTTTATTTACTTTTACAGAAGCAGTTTCAACATCGAAAATTGCAAGCCATAGTCAGGAGATATGCATCGCGGTGGTGTAACTCTCTCCACTTTCTAGTAATCAGATTGACCATTGATTCATCGTCACTTTTTCCAGTTTATAGTTCTCTGAATACACCCTTCAATGCATTAAAACCCAAATAAGTTTTATATGTCATTTTATGATTTTTAAAAATGTCAAATATCTATTTAATTTTGAAAATTTGTTCATTTCAATCTAACAGTTACTATCTTGTCTTTAGAATAGTAATATTAAATTAATTTTCGAAAGTCCAAGATTTTCCTAATGTTAAAACTCTAACCAATTTTCCCGATTTTATTTACGATAAAGTACACTTTGTATATGCAATTTATAATATTTTAAATTACATATAAGTCGATATGATAAAAACTATTATAGTGGAAGCATAACATGCATTTGCCTTTCGTTATATATTAAATGACATATATTTTCAACTTTTACACCATCGTATGAAAAAAACTAATTTTAGATGAAATTTCTTTTAAAGCTCTATCTCAATTTGTTTTAAAGTTATTAACTTTTTTATAGTTTGTTTAACATTTTTTTGTCATTGTGGCAACAGAAGTATTTCATTTATTTACATTAAACCTGAATCAATCACAAAACGAATAAGTTGCGGAGTTCAACCAATAAAAAAATTCAGATATACTTCAGATTTCCCACTTCTGTGTCGAAGACAACAACTATTTTACGAATATATATATATATATATATATATATATATATATATATATAAGCATAAAATTGTCAGCCATTTTTTCCAAATAGTGATCTCGGGCATGATTAGTCTCTCAAATAGGGATATCCGTCTTATTAAGTATTATTTTATTATTAAATTGCTGATTTCTGCGATTAAATATTTCACAGATTACAATTTTAAAAGAATAGTCCAGGTAAAAAAAGCATTTTTATGCACATGGAATTTAACGATCATGAAACAGAATGGAAGCGTTTTATGTGAATTCTAAAGTAGTAATATCTGCCCGGAAAATTGACTATTTATGAACTCACAAACATCCTATTTTCAGGGCAGATATTATTACCAAGTAAGTTCTCATAAGACAGTCATAAACTTTGCGAAAAAAAGCTGTATGTCCATAAATAAGTCATAAATATTCTGTAAATTAGTTTCACATGTTTAAGCGATTTCATGACTTTTTGTAAAGTTTAAGGATAAGAAATGCATTTTTTCATTACTGTTGTAATTATTTTATGATTTTTTTTAGACAAAAGGCTTTTAAAGAGAGCATTTTTTTAAAAAGAGAACTAAGACATAACATCTCTCAACGGTGAGGTGTTCTTCATAATAAATAATTTTACATTAAGAATCATAGAAGAATTTGTCAAAGTAGCTCCAAAACAATTTTAACCCACATAAAACGCTCCTGAATTTCATTCCATAAAAAACTAAAGCAATAATGACTTTTGAGAAAATAGAAACTTTATAAACAAAGTAAATTCTCTTCATAAAAGAATCAGAAAATCCGTGTAAAAAGAAACTTTCTCCTTTTTCTTCTTTCACATGAACCGAGAAATAAATTTCACACCCGAATAATTTTAGTACTGATTCATATTTAAATTAATCTTTTGCAAATATTTTTCTTAGATTTATTCTCTACTTTTATATTTTACTTTATTTTATTTTTAATAAAGTTTAAAATATTTTGTTTCGAGACAGAAGTATGAGGTATTTATTTAAATACTTGTATGAAAGATGAAAACATTAAAAACAACAAATTGTAAATACGCACAAGGTTTTGATCTGAAGTTGTTTTATTTAAGATTTTGGCTTGAATGATTATTTCAATAAAATATAATTACAATATAGATTTTGGAACATTATTCACTACATTTTAGAAAATTGTTTGTAAAATAAATGATTCGGGATTTTGATCTTTCAGTATAGATATTTTTATTTAGTATTTAACTTCATATTCTTTACATGAAATTAAATATTAAATCTTAAGATTAGGGATCGCAATATTAACTAACGAAATTATATATATTACATATAATTATGGAATTACAAACATTTTTTAGTGCGTAAAATACCGAATTTGATATTTTGAATATAAAATTTAACTTTACAAATACATTAAGCATAAAGATTACAATTTTAAATACAAGATAAATTTCTGATTGTTACTGCAGAATTTCTTAGATTAATTTTCTTGACTTTCTTAAAATGCATTTCCTTCTTAGAATTAATTATGGGAAATTCGAAGAACTTGGTCGAGTATTTTCTTTGGAAGTTAACTTATATCCATTTACAGTTTCTTGAAATTCGAATTCCACTATTGGTTTTCTGCATCTTTAAGAAGGAAGTTTAAACTTATCTGTGAAATATGCAAAAGAGATTTTGCACAGTTAGTCATTAGAATTTCGTTTATATCTAAAGCAAGATAGTTTCACATCGGCCATTCTTTAATGACACAAGATTTTTGATTCGGATGTCATTCATGAGAAAAATGTGAAGTTTTTAAGGTGAAAAATTAAAAGAAGATTAGCTTGAAATAATAATAAGAATAATAATGATTATAATAATAATAAGAAGAATAAAAATACAAAATACAAACTTAAAAAAATAAAATATAAAGGTGAATTGATATATACTAGGGTGATCAAATGAAAAAGTACGAAACGCCCTAACTACCAAACTTGTTGAAATTTGAATATGCTGCTATGTAATAAAGTAGTGAGACATCGAGAGATGCAATTGGAGTATCCAGCGTAGTTGCGAACATGCGTAGGTGCTTGTGCATGAAGGGAGAGAGAAGCAGACAGCAAGTGAGTTCCGTCCAATTGTCGCGGCAGCGCTTGTGAGGCCACCATGGCTTTATTATTATTTAGTTTGAAATAATAATAATAATAATAATAATAATAATAATAATAATAATAATAATAATAATAATAATAATAATAATAATAATAATAATAATAATTGTAATAATAAGAAGAAGAATAAAAATACAAAATACAAATTAAAAAAAAATAAAATATAAAGGTGAATTGATATATACTAGGAGTGATCAAATGAAAAAGTACGAAACGCCCTAACTACCAAACCGGTTGAAATTTGAATATGCCGCTATGGAATAAAGTAGTGAGACATCGAGAGATGCGATTGGAGCATCCAGCATAGTTGTGAATATGCGTAGGTGCTTGTGCATAAAGGGGGAGAGAAGAAGACAGCAAGTGAGTTCCGTCCAATCGACGCGGCAGCGCCTGTGAGGCGCAGAGAGGTGTTATAAGATTTTTCACTGCGTCAGACTTTTATCAAACACCTCGCTGCGCTTTAATCATCGGATTTTGCAATGGGAAAGCCATGATGGCCTCCCAGGCACTGCCGCGTCAATCGGACGGAACTCACTTACTGCCTGCTTCTCTTCCCCTTCATGCACAAGCTCCTACGCAAGTTCACAACTACGCTGGATACTTCTATCGCATCTCTCGATGTCTCACTACTTTATTCCAAAGCGGCATATTCAAATTTCAAACGGTTTGGTAGTTTGGGCGTTTCGTACCTTTTCATTTGATCGCCCCTAGTATATATATATATGTAATATATATTTGTGGTATCTGTTAAAAATTCAATTGAAGTTGATACCGATTTTGTTCAACATAAAATAAAAATGTGTTTTTTCGTTGATAAATTTAATTTTTATGCCAAATTGGGATACCTTATGAATAATTTTATGTAACCTGATAATGATTTGGTTGATAGCCAAATTTTAATATGTATAATTTTAAAGCATACAGGACAAAAATATTTCGCGAATTAGCTTAGAAAATCAATTTCTTTAAAGAGTCTGACATTTTTTATAACCGCAGAGGTCGTTTAAAAAAATTAAAATAGTTTTGTTTTGTTACTTTTTTTTATTAGTTCGATTTTTCGATGCAGATGTAGTCTTTTAGAAATTAAAGATAAAAATAAAATCAAGTTAAAAAATAAAGTTATTCACTTCCATAAATGAATTTTTTTTAAAGTTAATATTCATTTTTATAGAAAAAAAGATTTATGCCTTTGGAAAGCAAAATAAACATATATGTAGTGTGGTATTTTTTTTTGTTTTTAAGTATTTTGATTTTCAAATTCGATTTAAAATTTTAAACAATTTAAAGAGAAAATGGAATTCGCGGAAAAAAACTTGAGCAAAATGCAAACTTTTGAAAAAGGTTATTATTAATACGTATATTTGTATATATTTTAAATATAATTGAAAGTGATCGTTTTAAAGAAACAAAGAGCATAAAACTTGTTTGGTACTTTTGTTTTTTGCATTTTGACTTATGAACAGGATTAACATTCGTATTTTTGACACGGGTTATTTCAGGAGAAAACTTTAAAAACATACGAATGATTCCGTGCATACATGATTTCCTATCACGAATTGCAGATGCAAGTTTGAAAGCGGGATCGAAAAAACCTTTTGGTATTTCGGCATTTTCAAGCATTTTATTCTTCTGCGTTTAGGATCCATGTTTCTGATGCATACCAGTATTTTTTAGTTTAAAGCTTAAAATTTAAATGTTTTTTTTCGGTTAATTATTAAAAAAAGTATCAAAGTATTATAGATTAGAAATTCCTTTGAACTACTCTCATTCAAAGCTTTATGTCTTTACGTGTGGTAGATTCTAAGAGATATACATACACACACACACATAAATGAAAACTCTTTACTTGTATTAGTACAGATTGAAAGACTGTGTGATTTAAAAAAAAAGCTAGAAATTTGTAGGGAAAAAATAAGGACAATTGAACATTATATTGAAAATTAAACACTAAACTATCTTTCGGTAAATTCAAAATAGTCCAATAGTTTAGAGATAATTGAATGCCTCAAATGTAAAACAGAACAACTTAACAATTTTTAAAGAGTAAAATAATAAAAACTTGGTGCGATACTTCCCTAAAACTTGGTGTTAAAAAAATTGAAACCATAAAGCGATGATGAAACCTAGTTACAATTCAGGGACATAAAACTGAACTAGGAATTTCTGTAGATTCAAACATAACTTGCGAATGATTGAAACTTTATTGGTAATGAACTGATAAAAAATTCAAGTATATTTTGAACCATAATTTGGATTCATGTTGACTCTTTAAAGAGTTTAATAAATCCATAAATGAATATTATTTTTAGCTATTACAATTGTGTTTAAAGGGATCAAAAAACTAATAAGATTTAAAATATTAAAATTTAAAATTTTAATTTTTTTTCTACAGGGTGATTAAAAAAAATTGACAAAATGATATGACAAATCAGGCATGCGACAAAGATAAAAACATCGAATAGAAGTTTTTGGCCGGAAACCACTTATTTAGTCACAAATACAGGGTGTTTCATCCTAACTCAATTTGATTTGACGGTGATAACTTTCAGAAAACTGAAGTATATTATAATAAAACATTTAACATACATTCTGACCTTTTTTTTAAATGTGAAAACACCAAAAAAAAGTGATAGAAGTTTTTATTATGTGCCAGAAATATGCACTTGACACCTCATATTTTGGACTGTGATAATCAGTTTATGCGGTATCATCGGTTGCTTGAGCAATATGTTTTTCCAGATCTTTTCGTAATGCTATCACATTTCACACAAAATAAGGTAAATATCGTTGCATTTCCATTACAATGTTTTTATTTTCTTCGAAATTATTACTTTCAAACCGGGTGTAGCTAGAATGAAACACCCGGTATTTGTGACTCAATAAGTACACTGCTCAAAACAATTAAAGGATATTGCAGTTTTAGGTGGATTTTGTATCTGGGAAACTTTTTAGCTGATTGATACATGGTCGACAGACACAGTAGGTTATATGAGAATAAATTACTCATGTTTGGCAGAAAAAAATGCATTTTATTGCGCATTTGTGTACAAAAGGGAAAAAACACAATTTGTGCATATGAGAAAAAAAGAATAAGAAAAGGTATTTTCTTCAAAGAAAATCATTTTCAGTAAGGGGTATGGTTTCCACAGGCGGCCAGAAACATTGTAAATCTTTGAGGCATGGACTCAATGAGGCTATTAATGATGAGTTGGGGTATTCTGCCCCACTCTTCCAGAAGAGCTCTTTCCAGTTCTTGGAGAGTTTGTGGGGGTTGTTGGCGGCCAGAAACTCGTCTTCCTAGAGCGTCCCAAACGTGCTCGATTGGATTCATGTCTGGAGAACACGCTGGCCATTCCATTCGAACGATTCCTTCCTCGAATGTGGCCTGCAGTTATAGTCCATTAAATTGAAGTTATCTCCGATTGCTGCAGCGTAAGGGACTACAATAGGTCTGAGGATCTTATCCCTATATCGGCGACCAGTAAGAGCTCCATCTCGAATGATGTAGAGGTCAGTGCGCCCGTCAATGAAGATGCCACCATACACTAACACTCCTCCACCGTCAAATCTGACACTTTCGTGCACGAACGCAGGATTATTCCTAATGCCACGATACCTCCAGATGAAAATACGCCTATTATCCGGATGCACAGAAAAACGGGATTCGTCAGAAAACAGAATATTGCTCCATTCATTTCTCCTCCAGTTGACATGCTCAGTTGCCCACTCCCTGCGGTCGCGATGATGCCTTGATGTTAATCTAACACATACCATCGGTCGGCGAGCATACAGACCTACATCATGGAGCCGGTTTCGGACAGTCTGAGTTGAAATCGTGGTACCTGTAGCCGAGCGAAGGTGTTGTTGAAGAAGAGTAGCGTTCACGTTTCGGTGTCTCCGAGCTGTTAACCCGCGAATAGTCGCGACTTTTTTCACAACGTCATTAGTCGCGCTCGGCCTTTTCTCCGCTGGCCCCCAGCATACCAAATATGTAAAATAAGAAATATTTTTCACCTAATATACGAAAATAACATTACAACGAAAATATAAATTTGCAGTTTTCTTAAATTATGCATTTTATTCATGAGATTTGGAGTAATTGGAAAAAGTAAAAATGAACTCGCATTAGTGACTTTTACGTAGACTTTTTTGCCAATTTTAACTTTGTTTCTAAAAATCTACCTGAAAGAAAAACAGAGGTGTCCTGTTACTTCACTAAGGTGCTCGAGGAAGCTTCAAAGTCAGCTACATGGTAGAGCTCCGCTGTATTTGTAATGTGATATAAGTTAGGAGAAGATAAGTTATACGGGCGGCGAAAAGACCGACACGCGACTACTGACGGGTTAACGCTAAATACCGATCTTCATTGGGCGTTGTTGTCCGTCTACGACCTTGCCCTGGTCTTCGGCCTGCACATCCACTCTCCAAAAAACGGTTCCAGATCCTGGAAATGAAACTTTGTGACACTCCAATGGCTTGCGCTACTTCGGCTTGAGTTTGGCCCCCTTCTAACCTACCAACAATTCTACAGGCTTCTGAATCTGTCAAATGACTTCGCTGAGACATCGTACTCATCGAAACAAAGCAATCACTGAATGCCGATCATCCTTGTCTTCATTCTCTTTTATCCAGTTGAAAGTCATATTTCATTCGCTGCCGCTGAAGCGACATTTTTGACGTCGAACTCAAAATTTGCATACTCCACAGTTTGAAAACCAGAAAAAATTGTATTTGTGATTCTCTTCTTCTATTTTCGGCAAAAAAATTTCGTTTCTAGCTTTATTTTATATAAAACTTCAAATATCCTTTAATTGTTTTGAGCAGTGTAGTTTGTGACCCTATGTTCCTATGTGATTTTTTATCTCTGTTGTATGCTTGATTTGTCATATCATTTTGTCAACTTTTTTAATCACTCTGTATAATTTTCATAATAAAAAATTGGGCATTCCTCTTAAAACCATGTGTTATTATTGAGTAAAAATACATGTTGAAGATGACTTGCATAAAGAAATAAATTTTTTATATATTTTCAATAAGTCATTTGGTAATCTTCCTATTTGTTTGATATTTAATACCGCTTACAATTTTCTTCAACATCAAACTTATGTACAGAATTTAAATCAATTTAAATTAAATTCGCATTTTAATTAATTATGTCTGTGGTAAGCTTTTGTTTCCTTCGTGTACTTATCATTTAAAAACTTAAGAATTAAACGTGTTACATTTCAAAAGAGATACTATAATATCTGTTTAAAGTTGTACTAACATTTGTGTACATAAATCGTGTTATAAAATTATTTTGGTTTTAAAAATGAAACAGCAAGACGTTTTCAAATCTCAAGAGAATTTGTACAAAATAATTCATAATAATTACGGTTTTTTTTTATTAAATGATACAACAGTTTTATTATTGTGTAATTAAAATCCATTTGTGTAATTGAAGAAGAAACAAATAACTCCTTTTTGAAAATATCACCTCCCACTCCAATTTTATTCCTGGTATTTTCCGTGGTGTCTTTTCCATGGGTCTTAAGGGTGTATTCGAAAAAACGCTTTTCCACCTTCAACAGCTCGAATTTTTCCGATACAATTTCAGACACGTTTTTAAAAGTAGAAACCTGAAACTTGTTGAGGGGATTCTTGAAGGGACGTATGAGGTGCCGTGTGATGTCTTTTTACGCTCAATTCATTAGAATTTTAGTTATAAACAATTACCTTATCAGTATGACCCTTTTTTTCGTTCCCAAATCTCCGGCTTGGGAAAAATCGGTTCGAAATGCCGTTTTTGATTCCTTTTTTGCAATATTTTCTACATTTATCAAAGAATCGACAATTACGGCACCTTGTGTACTTTCCAAATAAGAGATTTTGAAAGTTTGGTGTATTTGAGAGCAAAAATGAATTCAAAAATAAATCGGAAAATAAGCAGTTTGAATCGAAATACACCCTTAAACCGCAGGCATGCGCTTTTGTTGCAGTTTTTCAGGAAATCTTTTTTTCCCTTTATGATTACTGCGATGATTCTATCTCAAATACTAATTCACGAATTTTCATGAAATTTCAGATTCAATTTTAGATTTTGGAATTTTAGATTTTTGATGTAAATCACCTTACCGGTGACGCTACTATGTTTCGTTTTCCTGGAAGTATTAACAGGTATGAGATAAAAGAATGTTTTAGGATTGCCACATCTGAGTAGTTTATTATTAATTTTAAAAATGATTGAGGTAAAAAATTGAGGTAAAAAATAATTTTCTCGCATTAAATAATAAAAACCTAAGATATTGTCAGAAATAATAATAGATAATAATAATGATGAGATAATGTCAGAAATTTAGTATTTTTAAGAGGATTGTGGAGAAAACAATATTATTAAGTAGTAACATTTTAATTCCAATATGTGAAAATCTCTTTTCACTCTTAATATTAACATTTATGCTTATATCATAGAAAGTTTCAGTAAAAAATATACACTTTGAAAGTGCTCGTTATCTTAAAAGTATTAATTGTAAAGAAAATATAAAATAACGGATTAAATCTAGTTGCGAAATTTGAGTAATTTATAACTGCTTTATTGCGAACTTCTCCTATAATCACAGAATTTGCATCATTAGGTTATAATTAATAATTTTTACGCATCAGTGACTTTCTTGTTAAAATCTAATAAGTCGAACTATACAAGCGTATCAATTTGTTAATTGGGTTACCTTCCGTTTTCCTGCTCACCATTGACAAGTGAGCAACTAATGTGTTTATACATGAATACTTAATGGAATTAGGTAGTGTAAATTGCTAAGAAGTGCAAAGTTTCATTGCTTCATTGAGCAAGTACCGATAATTAAAGTTGTGTAGTTTTAATTATTAGATTTTTCAAATTAAAAATTTAAAATTAATTTCTGACATAGCTTTTTACACTTTCAAACGTATGTAAGAATTCTTTCAATTAAGAAAACGTTGCGTTTAAAATGAAGAGTTCAAAATGAAAATTTTGTTAAAATTCTCTCACTATAACCCTCGAGTTCACTGGTTCACTGCACTACACTTTTTTATTGCAATTTAAAGGTATTTTAATTTATACAAATTTACTAATTTAAAACACCGAGCAATAATTAACAAAACTACAAACTAAAACTTAAAACTACAAATATAATTAATTTTTACATTATAATTAAATAATCATCATTGCTTTTAGAATTTATCCAAAAAAATGGATCTCATTGTTAAAAGTTTCTGTGTCAAGAACCTATAATTATAGTTCTGAAGATTAGATTTTTCAAAATAAGAAATTAAAATTAATTTCTAAAATCGGTTTAACACTTTAAAATGTATACACAAATTCTTTTAATTAAGAAAATGTTGGATTCGTGATTAAGATTGAATTTTTGTAAATCATACTCTATATTGTTAAAATCCTGTCACTGTAACTCCCGAGTTAACTGGTTCAGTAAGATACATTTTTCTTTACAATATGAAAGTTATTTTGATTCATAAAAATTCACTGATTCAAAACAATGGGTAATGCCAGGATTTAATTACAAATGTAATTATATTTTTACATTATGTCGATATAATCATAATTTTTTTTCATAATTTACCAAATAAAAATACGGATATCACTGATAAAATTTTCTGTGTCATGGTCGGTCAGATGTTAAAATCTACACAAAAATGAGACTCACACACATTTCGTTTTCTTACTATTATACGCTGTTAAATCTATATATACATTATTAGTATTAGTGCATTACGTGATTAATCAGAAATTTAAATTTAATAAGCTGCATCTTATTGAGGATATCTTTAATCCTGCTTGCTTGTGCAATCTATTCTTTCTTTAAATTTAAATCTATAACAAGAACATGACACACTTAGTCATGAACTTTTGATTCAAACAACTATACTTTATGAGGGATATGCTGAATATATTCATGATTTATCGAAATCGTCATTATATTCAAAAGGCGCTGGTAACTTAGGTTTCGTATTCCCGTCACTCATCGCGTTTGATACATTCTTACATTTAAAGTATCTTCTTGGAAAACTTATATTTTAAACTGCCTTTTTTGTATAGACTTTTTAAAAGATGTCTCTGTTTTACTTAGTTTTCCGTATATTTCTAAAGTATATACGTAATTACATATGAAGTGTTAAAATTTTACTCACAGTTTGCCAGCTTTTAACATATGAAATATTAAATTAATCACAGATTTTGGAAATATTTTGAGAAAAAAGAAAAAAAAAAGAAGCATACTTTAAGAAGACCACGAAGAAAAATGAAGTTCTTGGGGAAAATACTAATTTCCAGGTTTCCACAAGAGATATATTAAATATATAAATACATCAGACGTCCGTAAAACTTAACATTACGGAGAAGAAATCCGATGCTGAGTGACCAGGTCCTTTAAATGTTAAATCTTTAACGAATATATGACCTACACTAAAATACAATTTAAGTTTAATTAATTACATTTAAAAATGGATACGTATAATCTCTGACGGAACTGTCTAGTAAGATAGTCGCCATTAGAAAATCCGGTAAGTTAGGTTCAAGATTTACTTCGCAGACATTAATGATCACAAAGAGTTCTATGCCAATTTAACCCTTTATACCCTAACGGTACTTTCAAGTACCATTGAAGAAAATTTGATATAAAACTTATTTATTCTGTCTATTAATAAAAGTTTTTTATTCTTTCCACACAAAAAACTCTTCTCAACCAAATTTAGATAAAATAGAGAAACAGTCAAAGGTAAATATTTTCAAAAAGTGATAGTTTTATTATTAAATTTTGTAGGTATTTCTTTTCTTTCTTTAAATAAAATTATTTGAATCATATTGCAAAAACAACTGCAAAAGCGTTTCCATTTATAGAAAGATTCATGATGCATTTAAACACATTATTATTTTTTTAGAATTGTGATATTTTCAAAGGGGTTTTTTTGGTTAAAAAGATTATTTTTGTAAATATTACTGAAAAAATTATAACTATCGATATATTTAATCAATTTTAATGAAAAAACATATCTAAATTCCACATTAGTATTATCTAAAAATTCCAGTATACCTTTAGATATTAAAGAAGATAATAATTGAGGTGGATTCATTTTTGATAAATAATTCGGAAGATAAAGGGTTAAATGTCAAATCTTCAATGATTACAGGACCTTCGCTAAAATACAATTCAAATTTAATTAATTATATCTTAAAATGGATAGGTTTAATCCCTGACGGAATTGTCTAGTAAGACAGTCGCCGTTTGAAAATCCAGTAAGTTGGGTTCAAGACTGACATCGCAGACATTAATGATCGTAAAGAGTTCTATACCAATTTAAGAGGAAGTTTCGTCTGTTAGCCACGCTTAGTAACGCAGAACCGTATTTAACCCAGCGCTCGTTATACGATACATATTTCTTTTATAGTTTTGATCGATATACTTACATACACATAATACCTTTCTACGAAATATGTGTACATCAAACTATACATTTAAACATATCCGGAGATGTATAAAAGTACTTGATCTGTCCATAAAGTAATGAGATTAATTCCATAAAACTTATTTGAAGATAATTTTATAAAACCTTTTTTATTTTTAAAGTAGCCTCCTTCAGTATTAATACATCATTGTTTATAATTATGGCAGCATTTATGCGCACCTAGAAATTTTCAACTGAATATCGTTTGTACGCTCGTTAAGTTTGGTCGCATGTTTTTCAGACTGCCAAAACGATTAACTTGATAGTTAGATTTTAAATGAAGAAATAGAAGATAATGCCATGAGTGATTGAGGCTGCATGATGGTTGCAGAAGTTTTGCGTATTTTGCTAGAAACTGGAACATTTCAAGAACCAGCTTGTCACAAAGTTTTCGCATTTGAAGTTCTTCAATAAAAAATTGATACACTATCTATAATGTTTTACTGCTGGATAAATTTAGTACATACGGTCCTTTCGATATACTGTTTCGTATAATACGGTACCAGGGTTTGGTCGTATCCATACATATACAAAATGTGCATCCCGTATAATGCGTATTTTGCATATACCCATACATTAAATTTATAGGAAGCACTAATGCACACAAGCAACTTGTGTATCAAGGTGTGTTTAACTGTATGTTTTTAGAATAGTAAAACAAAGTTAAAGACATAGTTTAAAAAGTTCATGTTCACAGACGCTAGGATATAAGTATTTTTTGTTCTTGTTTCTGTATAATGACTAAATAATTATACAGACCACGTAATCTAATTTATAAAATTTATTTAGGTGTAAAAAAGTATAACACAGTTAAAAAACACAACCAAGATTCATTGACTTTACAAAAATGTAATTTTTTTATATATGTATTCCATTTGAAGCCGGAATTAAAATTTAATGTTGAGCTTTGATATACTATAAACGCTCCTATGATTTAATTATTATTGCAATTATAAATTATTTTACATTTGTATTAAAGTAAACATTGTACATAATGTACATTGTACGTATCCGCCTAGATTACAGCTTGCAACACTGCCTTTAAAGGAACAAGAATTATATAAATGTTATTTTTTCATCTATGACAAAGCATTGCATCATTCACATTTAATATCATAAATATCTTATTAGAAATTAAAAATATATATTAATTTTATCAATTTAAAATGCATTTGATCGATTTATGTGCATAAATGCAGTTATCTACTCTCTTTTAGATTCAAAATCTTGTATAAATAGAAATGTTGATTTTAGACATAGTTGAAATTATGAATAGATAATAATAATAATGATACAGATGATAATGTTAAGTCTATGGGGGCGTTTTTTTCAAATATCTCCTTCAAATTTTTTTTTAATACTTGTACTTTCCAAACCGGTTAGAACCGGTTATGAAATTGAATAGATCATATTATAAAAATATGTAACCAAAATTGAAAAAGTAAAACCAAGCCCGGGTGTACATTGTCCTCAGATATCCTTCGCAAAAAAGTTTGTAAAAATATTAAAATTTGAGCGAGATATTTGAAAAGAACGCCCCCATAGGCTTAATATTTCAGCCGGGTCTTTTTCAATCAGTAGCGTGAGCTCTTAAAAAGAAAAATCTACCGTCCCATTATCCTCCACTCTGAGCTAACATTTTACTAAATATAATTGCTGCTTTTTAGCCTTATATACTACCGCAACCATTTAAATCACACCACTTATCATTATAATACACAATTATGATAAAATCATTTATATCACCCCAAAAAGTAAATCGTTATAATATATGTAATGAGCATGGAAAGAATATAAGTGTCACAATTAGCTTTAATTTTCAGTTAAAAATTGCTGTTACACAAATTATATCCAGAACCACTGTTTTAAAGAATCTAACACATAACAGACAATTCTAATAAATTTCGCTTAGATAAATTTGAAAAAAATTAAATTCCTCGATTCGCTAAAGATTGAAAAACAAAAAGAAAATGAACGAAAGCGTTAAAATCTGAACCAATAGAAATGTCAAGAATGAAGGATTAAAAATATTTATGTATATATGTGAGCTTGGGAAGGAGAAAACATTTTTTAGCTGTAAGTTCTCGAAATTTTCACCGAGTCCGGTGTTTAGTTATTTTTTGGTTAACTGTACATATCAAAGTATCTAACACAATCATTGTAGAATATATTTTCATTTTGCCGAATAATTACTCTCTTGAATTAAAACCTCGCGGTGAAGAAAGATAATTATCTGCTACAAAAACGATATTCATGATTTATATTTATATAATAGACAAAACAGTCTTACTGCTAAATATCTTTCGTCCTCAATTAAAACATAGGAAAACTTGTTTCATTAAATGGTATTTTTACATTAATACAGAATATTCAAGGAGCGTGAGTCCTACAGGAAATTTTCAACATTTCAAGACGAATTATCGCTGAAACTTTCAGTGAACAAACAATTCTCGTTAGTCATTTTAACTCGTTAATCAATGTAAATGACTTTGTTTTCAATGGAACAAGTATCACTTGGTAAACGTTGATTGTATTAACACGAAAGAAAATTGAGCTCAATAGTACATTTCTTGAATTCTCATAATAATAGCATGTACCGAGAAATATATATTATGTTATTCCTAAAGGAGAAAACATATTTTAATACAAATATAGTAATATTTGGTGCAGACTGGAAAATATGCGCATTTGTAATTCTGGTGTTGGTGTTGGTGTTGTTTATGAATGGCAAATATTTGTACGAGGTATATATTCCGAAAAAGGGGGTGGTATGTCCTAAGATGGGGGTCTTTCTAAGGGGCTTCAAACCAGTATTTATGCAAAGAAATCCAAGGTTCGAAGAAAATTATTTAGAACTTCCAAAGATTAGGCAAATTCTGTTTACAGCTTTGAGAGTAAAATATCTCCACCATTGGTGAGGCCATTTGTAATTCTAAGAAACAATTTCTCATCTCTCAACTATAAAAAAAAAATTCGTAACGCCGCAACTATTGCTATTGTAATTGAAACTATTGTGACGTTTTTCACATTCTCGTCATACGTTTTATAAAAATACAGGATATAAAACCATGAAAACTAACAGTTTTCTGGAGTATTTATTATAAACACTGAAGTAGACATTTTTATGTTACAAAATAATTTCAAGTGCTATTTAATGATGAAAGTGTTGTAAATAGTTCCGTTACAAAAGTTTCATAGGATGAAAAAAAAACATAGCAATTTTGCCATCTTTTGCAGGTATATGCTAGAAAACATTATCTTGTGTGGTATCCATTTTTTAAAATTAGGATGTGAGAATTAATTTATAATTAAATATAGTAGTTTTTATATACAATTGAAAAATGTTTAAATTGCTCCAAAAATATAACATCAATAACTCAACATAATAACTGTATTTTAAATTGAAATATATGTTTGCACGTGAATATCGAAAGAGAAATAACTTTAAAATTAATAAATTATTACGAGATAAAAAATAATGATCAAAAGTCGTCATATTTAAAGCAATGTAAATGGTTGGACAAATAAAAGTGACCCATATCACTTTTTTAATATATTTTCCTTGACTAGTAGCCACCTTGATCTTCGCCTTTACACTAATCACACTTACAATGAATGACGTAGCTCGCACTAAGATCTGAACGTAACCAGTTTATACAATATGATTTTCAAATATGCAATTCCTCGTAGCATTCAAAGACCAAAAACAGCCATTAAATGCTGCGATAGCTGGGAATAATTTAATATATTTTTAAAGGAACATTTAAGTTATTTGTGTTCATACACTGTAATTTTAATGAATTCCTTTGAACAGCCCTGTATATGATGTAATCTCGCAACATAATATGCTAAAATTTAATTAAACCTAAAATCGCATATCACAAATAAAAATGCATTTCCAGCGATCACCACTATTATGTAGTGTTTCGGTTACAGAAAAATATCCGAAATATTTTGTGTGTCCGTGTAAATACCATGCACTTTCTTTTATCCAGGAAGTAACTTGTAGTAAACGCCAGAAACGTGATTCATTTTCCTTACATATGAAATAAAACAAAATAATTAAAATATGGCTGCAAATATTATTTGTCTTTATACGTTATGTTGCAGAATTATTTAGTGTGGCCCTGTAAATAAATAATAAATTTTCTTTGTGCCGCATATTCTACAGAATTTATATTTCGTTGCACTTTAGAGAGACAAATCAGTTCAATTATGTTCTAAATGTTCTAATTATTAAAATGCATTTAAAAAAATTCCTTCCGGCCGTAATATAATGGAATACTTTTGACTGTCCTTATAATCGAATTATACGTCCGATAGTTATAAAATTTGAAATGATTCGATAAAATTCTGAAAAAAAAAATATCTATTTAAAATTTTAAACCATTCGGTTGAATAAATTTTGAGCTATTATAGGTAAAAGGACTGGCAGACGGGTTGATCAGACGATAACTATATGTGCAATGTATTTACATAATTATGAATGCATATAAACTACAATTGTTGCGTTTTAAACGGTAATCGCGGTAGTTCAATCCCAAGAACTAATTTACGGTCTTTTTATTAGTTGAATTTTGCAACTTATTTTACTTTATTCGTTTTCTGATTGGCCCATGCTTAGTGTATAGAAATGGAATACTTCTGGTTTTTATTTTATTCTTGTTCTGATTTTCTATGTTTAATGTCTAAAAATTAAATACTCCTGTTACCACGATGACAAAAAAGTAATAAAACTGCAAAAACAAATTTAGGTATTAGGTTTCAAACAAGTTGCATTTAACAGTAATTTTTTTCTTTATACAACGGTGTAAAAATTGAAAATGTGCGATATTTAGAAGTTTAAAAATTTACAGTACCGAAAATTGTTAAACTGAA
The DNA here is from genome assembly GCA_964019185.1 of Maratus speculifer. NCBI lineage: Eukaryota > Metazoa > Arthropoda > Arachnida > Araneae > Salticidae > Maratus > Maratus speculifer. Next base: position 304,230,091 of record OZ025291.1, on the reverse strand, counting down.
ATTTCAATTAATATTTATTGATGGTTGGTCCAGGAATATTAACATGATTCTAAATGTCCAGATATATTAATATGACTCTGTTATTACGTAAGCTACGTTTTGATGATCATAAAAATGATGTCATTATTGTTCTTTTAAATAAAGGAATCATTTATAAACCTAAAATTATAGTCTTTGAAAATATTATTTTCCAAATAATCGTTGAATTTTTTATTTGCCGATTTTTTTTCTTTTTTTTCTATAGTCTTTTAAAAATGATATTTTAAAAAAAAATAAGATAGAGAAAGTCACATTATTTTTTTAGTCCAGAAAATGACTCATTTGAAATAAATGTTAGCTTTAATATCTTATCAATGTGTATATGCAATTACATTTGCGTCCCTAATCTGACATGTCTCTCCAAACTCCATATCATATTGAACTGCACATACTCTTATTGTAAGATATTTTTTATCTTTAACATAAAAAATGCTAAAGAAATGACATTAATTAAAAATATATATAACTGAATTTAGTAGTGTTAAAAACAGTGTTATTTATTAAACATGAAAACTCCCTCACAGTCAGTCACACGATGCACAGTGTGCGATTTCTCAAATCTAGCGGGGAAAAAATCCAAAAATCGACTTGCAGTAATTTAAGTTTTAAACATTTCAAATAACACCTAACACATTGGAGGGAAAAAAGGTAAAGTTATAGCAGCTAAGAACACTATAAAAAATTGGCTTAAAAACCAAATTTTCTTTAATTCTTTTCAGAATGACGATCGATGTAGTTGTAATTGCCATCGATATCTGTGATTGAAAACGCAATTATTTTGTAAATATTTTTTTATAATAGCATGGAATCTTTACAACAATGTAGACACTTTGTCTTTATAGTTATAGTAGTTATTTAATAATTTTTGAGTCAATATAAAAATTATTAGAAAACTTAATAGCATATGATAAATTTTAATAATCTGCCAAAAGTTTTGCCCAACCGTTCCATTGTAATATATATTTTTTTAAATTATGTATGCATATAAATATATAAAAAGAATCAGTTTCAACTGCAACTATTTGCAACTCTTGAAAATAAGTATTTTTTTTTTTCAGGTACAGATTTTATGTAATTTTGCATTACATGTGGTTAAAAGATAAACATATTTGGTTTTAAGCATTATAAATCATGACATTAAAATTTGGGTAAAACTATAGAGTGGCTGAAATTCATCCTGAAGTTTTAATATTTATATTTTCTTACAAATAATAAAAGAATAGCAAACGACAATAAATGACAGTGATTCACTTTATGATAACACTGGTATCTAGAGCAGTATGTAATTAATTAAATGATATTTTTAAATATAAGACAAGCCTTATTGTTGAAAATAAATAGGAACTATATTTTTAAAAATATTCTTTGAATGCTAATACGACGTAAATGTCAATGTATGATAATGACAAAAAACTTTTTATCATGATTATGATAATGGAATGGCAATAACGCTAATTGTACAATAAAATACGTAAAGATATATTTTTTAATAATACATAACCATTTTATCTCTAGTAAGATCAACTTTATTACTTTAATATTGATAATTTTCATAAGTTGAATTTTGATCCGCTAGATTCTCAAAATATTACACTATGCGATGTATCACAGTTAGCCATTTTGTTTCTAACTTTTCTATCATTTAAGGGAAAAAATATTTATTTTTTGTGCTTTTGTAATAGCGGTGCTATTTTTTATAAAGAAAAATTATTAATAAACTGATTAATTTTATGAGAAAATCCAATTTTGACATTATACCGCTGTCTTTCTCTAGGTAAGAGAAAATTATCATTATTTTTGAAATCTGTTTTTTTAATACGTAGACAGAAACAGAAGCCATTAATAATATTTTTGACGAGAAAACCACGATGTCGATATTTTCGACGAGTTGTACGAGGCAACGACAGCAACAAAAAACACTTTTAATTAAGGTGTCAGGTACACTTTGAGCTAAGAAAATATGTGAAAAAGTGACCTCTGTAAAAACGTAAACGTTTATAGGTTTGACGAGAAGCTTTGTATGACTCATTTCCTATTAAGAATCACTGTATGTGTACCTTATTCTCAGGCATTAGTTTTTTTAACACAAAAACTACAAGCATAGACAAATTTTCTTGTTTATACTCCCTGCATAAAATGTATAGTTTTCTTTATATAAAAGGGATGAATAATTAGTTTCATAGATTTACGATAGTGCCATCACTATCCCTAAAAGTTCAATGTTTAAAAATCAATTAAAAATTCAAGTTCAGTTTATAAATAAAAATAAAATTTTAAAACCAGTTTCTTCTAAATGCCATGCACACAAACAGCTCTTGACTTATATCTATTTGTTCACAAAAGTCCCAAGTTCACACTGTGCCAATATCGTTTTAAAAAATTTCACTATTTTCTAATTCGAAAACAGTTTTTCCTCTTTTTTTAACCAAGATATATACAATTAGTCATAATTAATCTAAAGTTATCACATCTCCAAGGTTCAAAATATAAAAATTTCATAATTCATTTTTAATCCAGTTTTTATCGATTTCCTAAAAATAGTTCAAAAAAGATTATATATAAATGTTCAGAAAGTTTTATTCCATTCTCACCCTCCTTGTCCCGTTCCTCTTGTAGTTTCCGTTGTCAAAATTATATATTTTTGTGATCAAATAGATATAAGTCAAGAACTGTTTGTGTGTATGGTATTTGAAAGAAACTGGTTTTAAAATTTGATTTTTATTTATTATCTGAACTTGAACTTTTATTTGACTTTTAAATATTGAATTTTTAGGGATAGTGATGGCATTATCGTAAAACTATGAAGCTAATTATGCATGCCTTTTACATGAAGGAAACTATACATTTTATATAGGGAGTATAAATAAGAAAAATTGTCTATGCTTGTAGTTTTTGTGTTGAAAAAAAATGAAAACTAATGCCTGAGAATAAGGTACATTTAAAAATTAGAAAATAACATACGGGCATTAAATCTAATTTTAATAATTCTATTAGATAGAAACTTTGTTTCTAAATTCTTTCATTTAATATCGTTTTTGTACAAACTCGGAATATTTATGAAGTGTGATTCCTAAAGGAAATTTTCAACGTGTAGAGATAAATTGTCTCTCAAACTTTTAGTACGCAAACAATTCTCGTTAGTCATTTTCTGTCATTAATCAATGTAAACGACTTTGTTTTCAAAGGACCGAGTATCACTTGGTACATGCTGATTGTATTTAACACGAAAGAGAATTAAACTTAATAGTTCCTTTGATGAATTTATAAATAATGCCATGTATTCAACAACTATTAATGTGTTAGTCGGAAGGGTGAAAACAAATATTAATACCAATCCACATATTATTTTATTATAAAATATAAATAAAAAGACTAATGGAAATTTATATTGCTGAAAGAGATTTACTTGCATAGTTACGCTGCAACTAGTCGAATATTATTGCGTTTATAAATAGTCTATAATAATAGAAAAATAGTTCTATGGTTTCAAAAAATTAATTAATTTAATATCGTTTCTGTACGAACTCGGAATATTCACAAACTGTGATTCCCAAATGAAATTTTCAGCATGTAGAGATAAATTGTCTCTCAAACTTTTAGTACGCAAACAATTCTCGTTAGTTATTTTCTAGCATTAATCAATGTAAACGACTTTGTTTTCAAAGGACCGAGTATCACTCAGTAAATGCTGATTGTATTTAACACGAAAGAGAATTAAACTTAATAGTTCCTTTGATGAATTTCTAAATAATGCCATGTATTAAACAACCATTAAGGCCCCACACTAGGCATATAAAAAGACCCGGATGATAATGTAAAGTCTATGGGAGTGTTCTTTTCAAATATCTCATTCAAATTTTAATATTTTACATGATTTTTTTTGCATAGGATAGTTGATGACGATCCACAAACGGCCTAGTTTTTACTTTTTTGATTTTGGTTTCAGATTTAAAAAAGAAAATTATTTTAAATTTCAAAACCGGTTTAAACCGGTTCTGAAATTGAAACTATCATAACATTAAAAATATATAAGCAAAATCGAAAAAGTAAAAACTAGGCCGGTTGTAGATCGTCCTCAGCTATCCTACGCAAAAAATCATGTAAAAATATTAAAAATTGAGCGAGATATTTGAAAAGAACACTCCCATAGACTTTACATTATCATCCGGGTCTTTTTCTGTGCCTAGTGTTGCGCCTTAATGTATTAGTCGGAAGAGTGAAAACAAATATTAATACTAGTCCACGTTTTATTCTATTATAGAATAGAAATAAAAAGAATAAAAATTTATATTGCTGAAAAAGATTTTTTTATATAGTTACGCTGAACCTGGTCAAACATTGTTGCGTTAATCTAAAATAATAGACGAATAGGTAAAATTTAAAAGATATTCTCTTAAACATTTCTTTTCATTTTAAATTAAATCATATATGAAATACCAAATTTATTTAACAAAAAACACTTAAAAACTTAAGATTTTTTTGCATATATTATACATTTTGGATATTTTTAAGCTATAATGTAAATAGGCTATAAAATGATAACACTATCGTAACCGAACTTTTGTTGAAAACATTATAAATTCAAAGTTTATCATTTTTTAAGCTTTTTAATTTTTCTATCATTTTATGAAATTAAAATTTAATAGATGTTTTAAATTAAATAGTTTTAACGTTGCATGCAATGGGGCCTTCAACTTAACTACAATATCCGAATTTTAAGAATATTTGATCATTTCATTCGATGGTTTATTATTAAATATAGTTTAACTTTATTATTTAAAATGATTTTCAAGATGAAAGAAAAAATAACGGACAACAAAAAAAAAGAAAAACATAGTCCATTAATTTATGAGACACTGAAGCTGATTCATACTAATAACTTCTTTTTCTTCTACGTAATATTATACTAGAGTGCTTCCTATCTACCTACCTGATATATTACATTTAATGCATTATTTTTATAAGCATATAATTGAGTACTTACCCATCATTCTTTCACATATACATCTTCAGTAGTTCTTACATCTTAGAATGTATACATAACCATATTTACATCCAATGTGCATTACAAACAATATGGGATAAAGAACATAAAATGTACTAAATATGTTTTTTGCAATTTATAATACATTCCGTACAAACAAAAATCAGTAAACTTTATATAAAAACAAATGCTTCAAAATTTTGACACATAAAGCGTATCCCACAATTCAAGGAAGAGGTAATTTTGATTAGTACAACAGTTTTATGTTTAAAAATTGTAATTATTTTAATGATTCATAAAGCATATGCATTTTGGGATTATGCACGACTGTTGCTTTGCTGTTACATAACCTCTTTTTGAAGAGATTTTACATGACCATTTTGCATAAATGTGACTGAAGTCAATTTCCTTCTTCAAGGTATTTGTGGATGTTAGCTTGTTAGCGTAAGCATTGCATTTCAAAAACCTCAAAAAGATATATACACTGTTAAAACTAATGGTGACACATTGCACCTTTTAGGGGTGAAAGGCTTGTCTCACTGGTGACACCCCTAGAGGAGCTAAAATGGCACCCTTAACTAGGGTGAAAGGATGGCACCCCTAATCCAGGGTGTTTCAGGGGGTGAAAGGACGGCACCTCAGGGAAGAATAATGGCACCCCTTATCCACAGTGTTCGAGAGGGTGAAACGATGGCACCACAGGGGAGAATAATCTCACCCCTTATCCTGGGTGCCCCAGGAGGTGAAAGGATGGCATCTCAGGGGAGAGTAATGGCACCCCTTAACCAGGGTGCCCCAAGGGGTGAAAATATGGCGCCTCAGGGGAGAGTAATGGCACCCCTTATCCAGGGTGCCCTAGAGGGTGAAAGGATCGCATCTGAGGGGAGGGTAATGGCACCCCTCATCCAGGGTACCTTAAGGGGTGAAAGAATGGCATCTCAGGGGAGAATAATGATACCACTTATCCAGGGTGCCCCAGAGGGTGAACAGATGAAACACATAATCCAGTGTGCCCTGTGGCATCCTACAAGAAATAGCACTCACAATCTATGGCCCACAGTTGCAACCCCCCTCCCCCCCTGCTTGTCAAGAAATTGTATTGGTTTGAATCATGAAATACAAAGTGTTTACCCATTTTTAAATTGAATTCTGCAGAGAAAATTATCATGATCAGTCTATATTTTGAGCCTTTTGTTTTCTTTTAGATTTATGGAATATTATATTTTTAAACTCATTATCAGGTGTCCAAAGAAAAATTGTAGCATATTTTTGTAACTCAGAGAGGGATAATATGAACTACAAAAATAATCATAGAAAGGCAGAGAATTCAAATTGTACTTTCATTTACATGGAGAGTATTTTAAGAAAAATTCAAAATTTTAATATTTTATACAGTCTTTGCATTTCAAAATCACCAATCATCATCACTAATTAAATCATCACTATTGCATTGTTAGTCATACCCAAAAGGTTTTGTTAGAATAAATCGAAAAATTTACAGAACCTCTACACCTCTTTTCTGCCTCTAAAAATCACTGAGTTAGAGTCAAATATTGTGACTTTGTCATGCAATTTGAAGCCTGATTTTCAATTTTATGTTTTGAAGTTTTTGTAAAATGAAATAAATAATGATTTTGACTGTCTCTAACTCATATGTTTGGATCAAACTTTTTGGGTATGTTTAAGAAAGGGCCAGTAACTATTTTTGTGACTGGGCATTTTTAGATGCAGGAACATTATAAAAATTTTATGTTTTTTGACACCAAAATAAGAGAAAGTACAAATTGAATTATCTATCTTCATATGAATATTTTTATAATTTTCTTATAGTTTCAGAAGTAATTCGTAACCATCTTTTTTGACACATAGTATATTGCTTGACATGTATTTTCATTATTTTATATACAGGGCAACTGAAAAGTATGGGGACACAGAAAAATGCCATATCCTGTAAAATATATGCCATAATTTAATAATAAAAAAATAAAAGAAATAACAATATTTTAACAAATTGTTCACTGGCTTGATATTTATTTTTTACACAAGTTTGAAAACGAAAGATCACAGAATTGACAGTCCGCTGCAGATAATTCTGATTTAAATCATTTTATGCCTTGATAATTTCGCATCACATACAATGCAAACTGGGGATTTTCTATTTCTAGCTTTTCTACAGAAGTCAAGTGAGTTAAGATCTGATTGTTCGAAGGCAATACACCTGTTATTAAATATCCACGCAGATGGGTGTTGAAGGTCAATGTTGTTTTTGCTCCATGTGAAGACCCCAATACTGCTGGAAGTTCCATTAAAATTATTTTGCTTTCATGAGGCGAACACTTCGTTGAACATATTAGTTGCTGATCATTTTAACTGTTGTGAACTTTTCGGAGGATTAAGATTTTCATATAATAGAAGAAATGCTACAAAATTTTAAAATAGGCATTTCTCAGATTTTAGTTGTGAAATATCAATGTCAAACAACGCACACATATTTTTTCAGCTACCCTGCTGTATCTAATTAAAAAGATGTAAAACACAAATTAGAAAAGAATATGTAATAAATGTTGTGTAACTTTTAAATTAGTAAGAATACTTCATATTCTTTAAAATTCTTCCAGAAAGTTAGCCATCAAGCTATGAAATGAGTTATAGAAAATAAGTTCATTTTATGGTTGTGGTAAAATCACAGATGAAATTGAGTAAAAAAAAAATCATTTTTACAATATATGTAGTACTTACCTTTATAGTGAACTTATGCAAATCCATATTTTATAGCATATATCCACACAGGATTAGAAATTAAGAACTGTATGTAAGGTGTCAAAATAATGCCTACAATTTTTTTTCGATGTGCCAACTGCATTTCATATTTTCTTATTTCTTTTCACAGCCATGTTAATAGTAATAATATTGCATTGCATATTTAATTTTAATGTATTGAAGGGAAGTGGGGAGGAAACTTTATATATTAAACACCTTTTTCTTACTAAACAAAATAAATACTGACTTTCCATAAGTATGAAAACTGATTAAACTACAATATTTGGATTCTGGAAAAACTTATTCTTTTTATAAAGCTAATATGCATACAAAACAGATAATCAAGCAAATATGTCCACAGAGAGAAAATATGAGCTATAGATATAATTAGGGATAAGCTAATTTTTAAAAAATCTGAGAGTAACAGTACATCAGAAAATAAAAAGTTAGCAAATAAATGAATCTTTGGTTGCCAATTATGGTGTGGCATTTAAAACATTTCCAAATCACACATAATTTTTTTTTTGTTGTTGTTTGAGAAAGGGAATACAAAATTTTTAAACAATTTTAATACAGTTTCTTATTTTAGGAACATATAAGGATGCAGAAATATCTCATAATAAAAGAAAATCTTGTTTACAGGGGTGTAATATCCAAGGACCAGTTTTATTAGTCATTGGTGAAAGCGAAGTTAACTTAGAGGTTATTGACAGGTTCAAAATTCTTAAGACACGTGCTGATGTCATGGTGCTGAGGGGGGGATGTATGCTAAAATACAAATGAAAGTATTTGCTAAAAAAAAATTAAAGAAAGCTAGCTATCAAGATTTGACGACTAGGAATAATTTTTCAATAATTTAGTTTCATTTGACGACTAACGACTGCTGATTTCTAGTGCTGTATCCACATCAAAACACTTTCTGCCAAATTGTTTTTGCATTTTGACTTATTGCATCTGAAATTTTAATCCAAAGAGTAATTATAATGAAAGGAATAAAACACTGAATTAAAAAAACAACCTTTTAGTTCAAATAATCTTTTTATTGTAAACACCAAGAATGTATTAAATATTATTAAACAAAGACGTAACACTATGTGGAACTGATGCCCCTGAGAAAATTTTGGAGACATAAGTATCTAATAAAAATGATAAAAATTTAAATTGGCTTTTGCTATAGTTAACGTTAAACAACAAAAATAATGCATACCACAAAGTAACTAAGCTTATAAAATTATCAGTTTTTGTAATTAACTGTTTATATAAAATTAATACATAGCATGAGTAATTTAATAAGTTGCTTGAGTTGCGGAGCACAGTAACAGGTTAAAACACAGAAATTTCTGCACCTTCTTCATGATAAAGAGTCGGAAACTTTTCTTGTATCAAGGATGGTAATGTAAGTACTATAAATGTAAGTTCACTATCTGAAATAATAATAATAACACATTAAGGAAAACACACAAGAAGACAGTCCAATTAAAATGTATCATCAAAGTACAGCAAAAATGGTAGATAAACAAAAAAAGAAAGAATAAAATTTAAATAAAATTTAAATTATAGCTCACAAGGCTATCAAAGCCTGACAGCTAATGTGCCCACAGGTTCTGTATGTAACGTGATAACTCTTTATATAAATATCCGATTTGCTTCAAATTTTATATGTAGTTTCATTCTGATAAGGTTCTTCACTGATTAGCATTGGAGGTTCATTGGTTAAATATGAAGGGGGGGAGAAGAGAGTGCTACCCTCCTTAATTTATATAAATATGCAGAATTATCACATTTTCTTCAAATTTTGTTAATAGGTTCACTCTGATAAGGCACTTCCCTGATTAGTTTTAGGGGCTCAATGGTTAAGTATAAAGAGGGATGGCAGTTAATCCACTGTCCAAATACTTACAGTTGATTTCTTTTATTTTTGGAAGGGCATTATTCTTTGAAATAAGAGTATAATATACAGTTGTATGTATAGCCTGCGAGCTCAATGCCATCAGTTTAACTGGGCACTTTCCTCTTTATTGCCTATTTTCGGACAGCACGAGAAAATTACATGACCAACTCATACTTGTCATTCAGATATTCTTTTCCTGTATTATCATTAAGAGTTACAAATGTTTTACATTATTAACCATATTTACAAAACATATCTTGCAACAAAGTGTCTATTCGAGATTAGCAACGAATTTCCCTAACATGTACAAGTATTCCATACCAGTAATAATAATAATAAAAATGAGGAATTTTATTCAAATTTATTAGTACGCTCCTATTATGTATCCTATATTGACACTAATCAATGAATATATGGATACAACCCCTCGTGTTTTTCCTTCATTTTGGGAATAACGAATTTTCAACGTATTCTATTGACGATTATTTTTAAAATGTTCAAGATGTGATTTTGCGACTTTCACAAAAGTTGCTCTATACATTTGGCTAACATAATATGCAAATGAAATTTTGATATCTTTGTCGCATGCGCAGTGAAAAATTATTTAGTAAACCTACTCAATATTCGAACAATTTTTATTATTTTTTAATTCTGATTACAGGATATTGTGTGCAATGTTGTTTGTCACATTTTCTGAATAGAATTTTACTTTATATTAAGAACTCTTCAAATTATAAGCAAAAATCTTGGGTAAATTTGAGACTGTTTTTCGGATTCGTAGAAAACCTTAATTTTTCTACGAGTACACATGCTATCGACATAAAAATGCTATATTAGTTTTGACAGGGTTATCCAAAAGATATCCAAAAGGTATTCATTCTTTTTTAATTTGTTGACGGTCCCCTATTGGAGTTTCGGAATAAAATCTTCAGGGAAATATATGACTTGTACTACACTACCTAGCCATTGATTATCGTCCACTTGAGATTTTAGACATTTTGTTAAATACCTAGAAAAATACATGAGGAATTATCCTGAAACTCTCAGTGTATATACATAATAGTACAGGTCATATATTTCCGTGAAGATTTTTTCCAGAAACCTTATAGGGGACCGTCAACAAATTAAAAAATAATGAATATCGTTTGGATAACCCTGTCAAAACTAATGCAGCAGAAGCGCTCAAACCGTAAATTGTGATTAAGTGGCTTATTGTTATAAACTGTGTTCATTTTTATGTCGATAGCATGTATTCTCGTAGAGAAATTAAGGTTTTTATAAAAATACTCCCAAATTTTCCCAAGATTTTTGCTTATAATTTGCAGAGTTCTTAATATAAAATAATGATATTTTCTCAAAATCTGACAAACAACATTGCACATAATACCCTGTAATCAAAATTAAAAAATAATAAAAATTGTATGAAAGATGAGTAGGTTTACCAAATAATTTTTCACTGCGCATGCGTCAACGATATTAAAATTTCATTTGCATATATGTTAGCTAAATTTATAGAGCAACTTTTGTGAAAGTCGCAAAATCATAGCTTGAGAATTCTAAAAATAATCGTCAATATAATAAGTTGTAAATCCATTGTTCCCAAACTGAAGCAAAAAAAATGAGGGATTGTATCCAAATGTACTAGTAAGTTCCGTATTGTGTATTCTATATTGACACTAATCAATGAATATATGGATACAACCCTTATTTTTTGCTTCATTTTGGAAATAACGGATTTTTAAGTGATTCTATTGACGATTATTTTCAGAATTTTCAAGCTATGATTTTGCAACTTTCACAAAAGTTGCTCTATACATTTAGCTAACATAATATGCAAATGAAGTTTTGATATCGTTCACGCATTCGCAGTGAAAAATTATTTAGTAAACCTACTCATTTTTCATACAGTTTTTATTATTTTTTAATTCTGATTACAGGGTATCATGTGCAATGTTGTTTGTCTCATTTTCAGAAAATATTATTATTTTATATTAAGATCTCTGCAAATTATAAGCAAAAATCTCGGAAAAATTTGGGAGTATTTTTATAAAAACCTTCATTTCTCTACGAGTATACATGCTATCGACATAAAAATGAACACAGTTTATAACAATAGGCCACTTAATCACAATCTACAGTTTGAGCGCTTTTGATGCGTTAGTTTTGACAGGGTTATCCAAAAGATATTCATACATTTTTTAATTTGTTGGCGGTCCCCTATAAAGTTTCTGGAAAAAATCTTCACGGAAATAGATGACCTGTACTATATTGTTTATACACTGAGAGTTTCAGGATTCCTCATGTATTTTTCTAGAAATTTTGCAAAATGTCTAAAATCGCAAGTGGACGATAATCAATGGCCAGGTAGTGTATTATATTTATACACTAAGATTTTCAGGATAATTCCTCATACATTTTTCTAGATATTTAACAAAATGTCTAAAATCGCAAGTGGGTGGTAATCTCTGGCCATATAGCGTATATCAGCAGCTTTAGGGAACTGGCTAATTCTTTATTTCCCCTTTTGCTATATGGGGGAAAGTCGGGTGGAATGGGACTGTAGGTTTTTCTCTTTGTGCATTATTCTAAACATTTCATCGATCGCATACAAGATGAAGCAATGATAATCCATTCTTCAGTTTACAAAAAAAAATTGATATGCATAGACTTGCAAATGTATAAAAGAAAAAAATATTTCAAAAATCCAATTTAAATTTGATTTATTTGCTCTCAATATATTAAAGGCTTGTTTATGTATAAATGTAATTGTTTCCCTATTTATGGAACATTATACAGTATATTATTCATAATTTAAACTAAGCCTAAAGCAACATTTTTGTTTGAACAAGAAGTTTAACACAAACAAGGAAGTGGCGAGGAATGGGACATGCCAGAAAAGGGATGAATGGGACGCGCCCAGTTCCTTTTTTTAATTAATAATAATGCGAATTGCTAATATGCAAATTTTTTAGAGGATAATATATTAATTATAACATTGATAATATATGCATTCATACTTCAAAATGTAAATAAATTGATGATTATTTAAGGCGCAACGCTAGGCACAGAAAAAGACCCGGATGATAATGCAAAGTCTATGGGGCGTTCTTTTCAAATATTTCGCCGAAATTTTAATATTTTTACGTGATTGTTTTGCACAAGATTGCTGAGGGCGATCCGCAACCGGCTTAGTTTTTACTTTTTCAGTTTTGGTTTCAGATTTTTTTTTTTTAAATTACTTTAACTTAAGAAATTGGTTTAAACCGGTTCTGAAATTGAAACTATCGTTATACAAAAAATATAAAAGCAAAATCGAAAAAATAAAAACTAGGCCGGTTATGGATCATCCTCAGCTATCTTGTTCAAAAGAATCATGTAAAAATATTAAAATTTGAGTTAGGTATTTCAAAAGAACGCTCCTACAGACTTTTACATTATCATCTTTACATTCTGAGCCTAGTGTGGGGCCTTAATGACACCTATGACAGAGAATCCTGAATTTTCATTCCAGTCATGAAGATACTGGAAGCTTATATTGTGGCATATACATTATCAACTTACAACCTTTGTTTGATTGTTTATTTTACCGACACTATAGGTTATTTTGTGCCTTATAGCTTTTTTTTATTATTGCTGTCCCATAACTCTTAATGAGGAGGTATGAGACACATTTTGAAACTTACTTTCTTTTTAAAATAAAATAGTATTTGCACGTTATGTTTCTATATTGTTCAGGGGGATTAAAAAGTGTTTTACCTTGCATGCTATAAATTGATTTTTTTCATTTTGTATATATATATATATATATATATATATATAATTCTTACTTTTGTAAAAAAAAGTCCCACACCACCCCACTCTCCCCTATATAGATATTATATATTAATACACCAATTACATGAAAATAGAATTTTTATCAATAGTATTAAAATACAGTTTAAGGGTAACAGTTTATTGTATATCCTTAGGTTTCTACCACCTTCTCCCCAGGTTTTTACTGGTAAAAAGCCAATCCTGTTTATTGGTCTTGTTTCAGAATGGGTGGAATGAAAGATTGTTAAAAATTATGTCATTAGAAAAATGTTTAAGATTTATAAATGACAGTGCAAAAATCGCCTTTAAAACACGAGATCTTCATCATCTGCGGAAAATTTTCACATTTATGTAAAATTACGATATAAGTTTTTATTCATTGTTATATTTTTTGAACACACACTATTTCTGTAAACTATTCTGAAAGTTCAGTGGAGTAAATACAGATTGTTTTCCTTTTATAATTTGAATGTTCATGACAACAAATTTGTCATATCGGATGATGTTGATGATTGAGAAAGGGGGGGGGGGCGGGACTGGTTACGGTCTAATCAAACTTAAATTACTATTATTGAAAAAAAAATATTTTATTTTATTTAACCATAAAATTCTGCTACTAAATAAGGTTTAATGCGAAAGAATACTTTCGAAAAAAAAATGGGTGTAAATCTGCATAGCCGATAATCAGATCATAAGGTTTATTCAATTCAATACTCTAACATTTTCTCACCTTTTGAAAGATAATGAAATTAAAAGAATGAAAATATGAAGAATTAGGAGTAAGAAAACGTAACGGTAAACCCAAGATACCGCTAAATTCGGGTTTTTAGGCATTTCCCACCAAGGTATGACTTGGCTGACTAATAACGTTTTAATATGCAAATCGAGGTTTTATCCGTGATTTTTGTCCTTAAATGAGATTAAATGATTGTCTGTGCTACCGCCTCCCGATCTAATCTTATTATGGAGATTATTTTGGAAATAATGGTGGTTAATAAGGAAAATATTAATAATGAAAACCCTGTAAATAAGTTTTGATTACTTTAAGATTTGCAAGTATTCAATTGTCTTAAATGAAAAAGTTACCCCCCCCCCTCTCAAATAAAGACAAATCAGGTATACTGAAACAATATTAGAGAAGTTACGCGAGGCTGCAATATGGTGTGAATTAGCCTTTACTGGAGGGGTTCGGATAGCATCTATCCGACAATATATGCAAAGCCGGCCAGATGCTGTCCGAGATCCCGTGTAAAGGTTAAAATTAAAACTTCGCGAATAAAATTAATTGCTTTTAACTGTATATAGACGGAAAAACATATTTTAACCTTAACTGCTCTGACAAAAATTGTTACATAACTACTGTGAGCTGTCTGTCAGACCATTTAATCTGAAGATGAATAAAATGTTACATTAATTCTCAGAATACTATTTATGTATTAAACTTTATGTACAAGAATATTATAAATCAAATTCAACTATTCAAAAGTATTTAGAGGTAGTAATAAGACTCCAAACTAAAAAAAATTGAACAGTATCTATAGTTAAACTAAAAATTACAAGTTAAACTGTGAAATTTGAAAAACTCACGGTGTCTGAGACCACTAACAGCAGTTAAGGGTTAAATCTAAACAGTTGATTTTAAACACAAGGTAAAATGGTCATAGAATATTCCGATTGCAACAAGATTCGTCTATAATAACTGATTTGGAATGAAAAAATATGTAAATATTTTAACAATCTTTCATTTCACTCTTTCTAACTGTGCGCCCTTAGGATTCCCGTGCCTAGAGCAGTTTGCTCCAATTGCTCCTCGGTAGCTAAGGCCTCGATAAATCATTTAAACATATTGACATGTAAACGAGAAATTGTAAAATAACTACCTCATAGGTTTAACATTAGCAAGCGGGTATTTTGGTGAGAGTGTAGCTTGTAGCTTCACATAATAAACTTAACAATCAATCATACTAACAAAAAAATCTAATTTACTGTTTTTTTATGACATTACTTATAGGGATGTACGATAAATTAACGTAACAATAAAATAAAATAAAATAAAGTTAAATCTTACCTTTAATCAGACTTTGCCCTGTTCACTGGTCGCTCAAATCAGATCGTTAAGTCCTCGTTGTTTCATTGTAGCTCAGTGGTTAGTCCTCAATTAATATCGCCAATTTACACACATGTTTTGATTTGCTCACACCCGTAAACTTTTCTTGCCGACACCGAAAGCAGAAAGACACGCGTCATAGCGCATGCGCAAGTTGCCAGTCACCCAATGAGGTTGTTACGAAGTGCATGGCACCTTATTTAGCTCCCATCATCCAGTAACAGATCTGTCGTCACCTCAACCGCATATTCAAGCTCCTATGACACCCTAGGGTTCCAAATGGCACCGCCTTTGCACCTCCGGGTCCCAAATGGCACCGGTTTGTCACCTTTATTTTTAACAGTGTAGTCAAATAGGAAAACGGATGATCTAGTGGCCAATTCAGCACTGAAAAAAATACCCTTCGGGCATCTAAAATCTAAGTTGTGACTGTAGAAAAAATAGTTAGATGTCATCGTTATAAAATTTTAGTTCCCTTTGAAAGAGAGTTTTAGTCTCTTAGAAGAATTCAAAAACTTTCTCCTATATTCTCGTAGTGAAACATGCTTAAAAATTTCTGCAAACACATGCGAACACACGAGGTTTGTTTTAGAAGCTATAATTCTAGCTTATGAACCATTCCATAAATAAAGCGATAAATTCTCGTAACTAAAGTATTTAAATATCGGCACTTAGAAAAAAAGACATTAAAAATTCTCGATCATTTGGACTATTCTGCTCAGTTGTTTACCTCACTCTGGCTGTTCGAAAGTTTATAATTCTATTTCAGGGATTCAGAAAATGACAAATTATTCATTTAAGGTGAAGGCACTATACATTTTTTTCTAAGTGTGATCACCAAAATGGAAATTACACTATATGACTCTCGCAGGAATCGAAATATTTTTTCAGAGTGTATGGCATATGGCATCACTTTTTTGAAATTACACGCAATGCACATCCATATCTTGCAATTTCAGTTTGAATGGCTGAAAATTCAAATTGAAAATTTTGAGGTACACAGGAAAGCCATGGCGTTTGGATATGTAAATCTATTCATAACGATATACTGTATGATTTGTGAATCCGAAAACGCGATATAAAAAGCACAAATAAGCAGCACCGCGGATTTGGTAGTTTACATCGAAAAGTAATCTGCATTAATTTATATCAGGACCAAACTGAATCTAAAGATTAATCTTGAGATAGAGTACCCACGAAATTTGTCTTACAGACTTACAGTCAATTGACTCACAGACAGATTCAGAGACAGACATTTTCTAAAAATTTTAAACCGTGTTCGGGACCTTTTAAAAAGGTAAATCCGTCGAAAAGCGGTAGACTATTACTTTTACAAATTGAATATTTTCTTATAGTAAATATAGAGAAAATAAAAAAAAAACTTTTGAAAAACTTTTAAAAATATTACTCAAGTTAATCTTTTTTTTTAGTTTGTAAGAAATGTAAATGTTTTTAAAAAGTTCCAGAATCATAAAGTTTATCATCTCTTTCTTTTTAAAAACAGGAAATTTTTAATTGGAATTATAACTGAAAATTATATTTTAATGGCTTAAAGATACCTCAAAGTACAAAAAAAACCTCTATAACGGAGGGAAACAGGGCCATGATTTTACAATGTAACTCTGGAGATTCTGGCAATTCAGCTTGGTAACTGGATCCCCAGACAGGTCTATGTGCCACACGCTTATTTTTTATACGGGGTATGAGGTACTGTTTAAAAAAGTTTAAATAACTTTTCAAAATTTAAACCAGGCAGATTATATATTAATTGAACAGTGTTATAAAGGAAGCCTTTAATGTTAAGAAGTCAAAAAATCACCAAATATGACATTTTTGGATTTTTATATACAAAAATCACAAAAACTAAGTAAGTACGTATGTAACTTTAGCATAGGTAATAACTTTAAAACTTACTTTATAGGTGTTCTAGGGAAAAAATGAACAAGATAAACCTATGAACAAACTTGCTTGTAAGCAATGAGGTATTTTCTCTTTTTTAATTTTCCTCGATAATTTTTAGATAAGTTCAATGAATGTGTGGAAAATGTAACCACATTCTTCTTGTGGACAGAAATATATTTTCATTTATTTCGGTAGTTTTCTAATAATGTCTTTGTACCCCTTTGCAACTATATCGTAAAATTTTGAGGTCTAGATATCTCACATAAGAAATCTTCCTTGATACTCGCTGACATGCTTTTTAAAAATTTTAATACATAATTTTAGTAATAAATTGTATAATATCTATTATTGCATGTAAAAAACAATGGATAAATTAATTTCCCGCAGTAAGAGATACTCTAAAAAAGAATTTATAACTGTTGGGATAACTGAATATTACATAATCCAGTTGCCCCTTCATGTACGCCCAAATTACTCCATTCTTAAATATTTATGGGATAACTAAGCACATCGGCCTTACATTAAATAAATATGTATAAATATTTAATAACATTAATGTATTTATACGCCTAAAAAAGGGATTGTTTAATAAAAGTGCTTACCGTATTTTAGTAAAAAGGCGAAAAAATTTAAAATCAACGTTGTTTGTATATAAAAAAAGACGAACATTTTGGTAACCTATCACAGCAAAGACAAATATATGATTGAGTTAATACATGTCGTTTTAAGAAGTAGAGAGGGGAGTTCACAAAAGCTAAATCTTGAAAATCATGTACAATTCTTTAAAAAAATTGTCTATGTCCCACTTACCTCGTGGTTCCAGCTATCCTCAGCTTACCTTAGCTATCTTTAATGCATAGTATTTTATTACGATACCTCTCTTTCGAGAACTGTTTAATCATTTGTAGTATATACTGATTAATCCCCCAATTCACCAAAAATAACGGCATAATTTACAACAAGACGAAATACAGTATGCAGCGCTACCACAGTCGACTATTTATTAATTCAGACTGGCACCAATATCTCTAAACAGAAATTCTTTTTAACACACACTTTGACAACAGATGTAAGAAAAGTATACTTCAAAGTTTTTATTAGAAAAATATTGGTGCGAACAGAATATAAAAATAGTCGCCTGTGGCAGTCCTGAGTGTGTCCTTAAAATCATGATGCATTTTTAACCGGTCACATGAAATCATCGGAACCAGAGTTGCCACTTTTTTAAATTAAGATTTCTTAATTGGCACCACTTTTTTGAAACGGTAAAATTCCCTTTGTTTTCGCTTTTATGAATCGGTCAATAAATAAGGTGTATTTTACCATTACAAAATAGTGGTGCCAATCAAGAATCTGAATTTTAAAGAAGTAGCCCATCTGGCAACACTAATCGGAACAAGAAACAAATGTGAAATCTTCACCAAATAAAAGAAAATGTAATAAGTTTCATGCCTATCATAACAAGTTTATTAAATACAATAGATTTTTTAAATCACCTGATTTTAAAAGATTCGCCTTTTATATTGGTGTTTATATCTCTTTGTCGCGTGTCATTTGTATTGACCGTGAAATGTTTTGAAATTTGTTTTTTATTTTTATTATGATTATGGATCTTATTAGACGGATCCGAAACATGTCAATGTCATTTATTTTTAATTATTATAACACCTTTCTTAAGTAAAATAAATTTTTTATTAAAAACTTTCATGCCCCTTCATCCAAGTTCGATGTTGCCTCCATTTGTTGCTCTACACACATATTCAAGTTCTTATCATACACAGCTAAGTATATTTTGTGTAGTAGACGTCTGTGATGTGGTACGTTGAATGTAATGTTCTCGACGTGGCTTCCGTTTGAAACAGATAATCACACAGGTTATACATTTTAACCTTTCGCCGGGCGTGCAAATTTTCATAACATGAGCGGGCGCGCGTTTTAAATTGCACAACAGGTAAAAAAAAAATCAATTATTGCTGCTTTATTTTAATTTTACAAATAATTTAACTTAAAAATATGATATAAGTTATCTCTGATCACAATTTATGAAAGTATTTCGCAATACACTTATTTTGTTATAACATACCAAAGCAGAAGTTTAGATGTATAAAAAGCTACTTGCTACTACAATCACAAAGAATAAAAAATAATAATGAATTACTAAACAATGATTAAGTAATTTTGGATTTACAGAATTAGTCCTATATTGCATCTATATTAGTCGCTACCCATATCAAGCATAAGATTTGCTTTTTTAAATGCTGTTTACTAGGGCTGGGCGATATCAGAATTTTAATATCGTGATATATCGCCGACCAAATATCGATAATTTTCGATATATCGATATATTTCAATTCATATGTCACTCCATTATAGCGTCATAAATGTAACTGTCCTCTGTATAAAATACTACAAACACATAATAGTATATATATGTGTGTGTGTGTGTATGTTAATTATCAAGAAAAACAAATATATCAATATATTAACATATTCCAAGGAACATAAATTTTAATTTTTATGTATTGATTCAAAATATGCAAACCCTTTACCTGCAAATATGATCTAAAATATGTGTTATTGAAAACTCTTAGAAAGTTAAACATTATAAATCATTAAAATAAAACAAGAAAATGTATATAAGACAACAATAGACATTATAGATATTGAAAGAAAATACTTTAATTATCTATAAACTTAGAATTTTTTTATTACAATACAAAAAAAAAAAAAAAAAAAAAATTGCATTTCTGCAATTTTAGGCAGTAAGGAACAGCTTCTTTTCGTTGTTATAATAAATAATTCTATTATTAGTCAGAATACAAATGAAAGCATTAGAATAATCAAATAATTTTAAGGAAACACGAAATTTCTTTAATAGAGTACAAAGTCCCAAATCAGGACGTTTTGCTAACTACCGTTTTTTTTCCTTCTTTTAATAATAATGCTGAATTAATCTATATAATGATCTTTTACTTTTTCGATTTTGTTTACAGATTTTTTTTCTAGGATGCTTTTACTTTCGAAACCAGTTTCAAAAATAAAAGTATTCCAGTAAAGAAAAAAAAAAACTTGAAAACAAACATTAAAAAACGGCTTTTGTTGAAAGAGATCAACCTCAGATGTGCAATGCAAAAACAAATAAATAAATAAATAAACAAAAATATGGAAATGCAAACGAGGTATAAATAAAATAAGATTGACATTGAGCGGATGTTTTTGCATTAGTGAACTCTTGAAATAAAAAGGAGCCATGATATTCAAAATCAAAACTATCCTCATTCTTTTATGAGAGATAAACTGTTCGATTTTTTTTTTTTTTAACTTATAAAAAGGGTTTTGTGAAAGTATCAACTAGTTTCAGTTGTTCAAGTGCGCGAAAAACGCATCCAACGGCACATACAAACGAAAAAGGGGGGGGGGGAAGAAAACAAAACCTTTTATTCTTTACCATCAAAAGGGAAAAAAATTCATAACTCCTAAGTTAATTTACCGATTTTTTTCAAACTTTCAGCAATTTGCAATAATAGTAAATTAGGCTGTGTGACAAATTTTTATTAAAATATAATAAGTTATTACAAAATTTGAGCATCTTTTAAAAGTGTCCAGTACAGAAGAACCTCAAAGAAAACGTAGGAAACTATCCATCGTTTGTTTTTGTTTATCGAACTCAGCGAAATCGAAGCTTGAATGTTTATACAATAATCATATTGTCATCTGCTGTGGACGGGTAATATGTTTTGCCAAGCAGAAAGACACCATCCATAGAGTTTTAGCGATCTTTCAAAATGAAAAGTATTTTCCTTCCTAATTTGAGAAAGATTTTCAATTTTTTTTTCTTTTTTTTGGGGGGTGGGGGATTTTTTCAAAAACCCGTACGCAAAACGGGTAAAAATACTAGTATCCAATAAACTCTAAAACTAAGGTGAATCACAATGAAAAAAGAAAAAACTTCTGCTTTAAGTAAAATTTCTGCTTAAAATAAATGACATAATAGAATTACCATACATGTAAATTATTAATGTTATTAATAAAAAATGTAAAATAATATGTGACTTAATATAATTATTTATTAATGCTATTAATAAATGAAAAACAAACATACAAGAAATATCGATTAATTGTACTCACATTCTTGAAAATATGTCAATCAATTCTGCATTCCGGCAGCAATATCCTCGAACGAGTGTTTCAACTTCGATTCTCGAACGAACTCCGATAAATAAAGCGGTACATCAGAATAGTAGACTGTTCGCCCATATTCCGGTATGTGCGCGACACCAGTGCAAAAAGTAGACGGTTCGCCCATATTCCGGTATGTGCGCGACACCAGCCCAAAAAGTAGACGGTTCGCCCATATTCCGGTATGTGCGCGACACCAGCGCAAAAAGTAGACTGTTCGCCCATATTCCGGTGTGTGCGCGACACCGGCTCAAAACCGGAAGTATCACGCAAGTGCCGATTACAGCACGAACATTTGCAAAAGTAAACAACTTTTGCGCCGACAGAGGTAGATTCGAAATTCCGTAATTCCGAAAGTAGGATGAAATACCGTTTGAAACGATATATCGGAAGGATTGAAATCTCAATATCGTTACCGCGGTCTTAAAGAAATATCGATATATAACGATATTACGGTATATCGCACAGCCCTACTGTTTACAGATAAACCTTGAGCATTCCATGCACTGTTAACAGATTAAATATCACACACAATAAACACATTAAATATTGACAGGTGCAGCTAATTGCGCAATCAGAGATACAAATAACTTTCAGGAACTGGGTAAAGAGATCCAATAAGCGAATACAAATGGTTATTAACACCTACTAACGCTTGAATTTTGTTTTAAAGAAAAAAGAATGTGAATGTTGCACATTTTACAAAGGCGGACGGTTAAGAATTGAAGAAGACTCCGTTATACAAGAAGTCCATAACTATAGTGAGTTCATAACATGTAGGGGAAGATCATGAATTTCGTTCATATCTTATGTAGGACGGGATGCAATCACTGGGCCAAAACGGTTATTTCTAACCGTTAAAGTTTAATTTTGTTCTTTGCTTCATTAATTTTTTTTAAATCTTACCTTGCATTATTCAGCTTTCTCAAACTGGAATAGTGATTCTTAGAATACCATCAAATCTTAAACATTGCCAATTAATAGTCCAAATAATCTCTTATACTAGTAATGTTAAAAAACCACTTATTATACTTTACATCTTTAAAAAAATTTCGTTAATATATTAAAATACTTCGTGCATTTACACGTAAATCTTGCTTCTTATTTTGCTATCAGTTAAAGGAGATCCGTAAGAAAAAACCGAAAATTTTAATTGATTTTAAAGTAGTGAATTTTGGTGTACTATTTAAGAATCTTTTTGTAAGGAATAATTAGCAAAAAAATTAACTTTTTATTTAAAAATATATGTTTTATGTCGATTTTTATGATTTTTTTGTGGAAAAATACATTTTTTAAAATTACTACTCCTCGTGCAATTTTAAATATTTTGGTATTACTAAAATTTCTTAAATAGTGTTATAGTATATGGAAACGACCTAGGGAGAGATATTTTTGATTTTCTATTTTAATCAGCTAAAAAAAGAGGAAGCAATTACGCAGGGTAAAATTCCTTAAATTCGTTATAATTTTCATGTTTACCAATTTATGTAAAATTTTCAGAAATAGTTAAAAAATATCTCTCTCCTTACTTTTGTTGTAAACTTTTTTAAGATTCTAAAAACATAAACAGTTTGTTTCTAAACCATTTTACCACTGAGCCTTAGTACTTTGAACTTAGGCAAAATATGGAAAAAGTCATTTTCAGAAAAACACTTTTTAAATGGCCGCTAGTCCTTTAAACTCTAGTGACTACAATAAAAAAAAAGCTCATTTGCTACCTGTTCCAAGTGTCCCTGAGTTCTGAAATTTTGCATGGATATTCGCAAATATGTATTTTATCGTTTTCTGAAGTAAAATATTTTTTGAACTTTTGAAAATTTTTGGCCGAAAATGGAGTTCGGGTCTCCCTTAACGGAGAAAATGTTTTATATCTGTACTTGTGTTATTATCTTTTAAACCAACCTATTAATAAACGGATTTATTTAATGAGAAAATTCTGCAGCTTTAATAACAGCTAGTTTCCACTATGTATGTGAAAATTGTCATTATTTTAATATATGTATATATAAACTAAAACCAATAATGATGTTTTCAGTGCGGAACACTTGTACAAAAAAAATCTCATTTAATTAAAGACGCATATGTTTGATGAAAAGCTTTTCATAACTGAGTTTTCATTAAGAATCACGAACAGCCTCTAGACACTTTTAAATTACGGAAAAATCTGTCCCCATTATTTTTGGAAAGTATAATAATTGATTACGACAGCTTTTGATGAGGAAAGGGTGGGGATATTTCTCCACAGCAAGATAAAACATTCAGTCATCTCGGATAATTAGGTGGATGCGTCACCCCATAATTAGAGAATAATTAAAAATTAAAGAACTTATTGATTAGAACATTTTCCATTTAATATATGGATGTTGATTTTTCTTTTAGAATAATTATTGTTCCGTTCTTGTGATTTTTTTTGCTTTATTTTTTGTATTAGCAACTATATTTTTTTACAGGGTGTCAAGCGAATAAGGCGCTAATTTTAAAATTAAATCTCTTAAAAACAAAGGTCGATAGAAATTGCGCTAAATGGCTTGTTTATTAGGTAAGCTGTAACTAATCTAAAACAAGAAAAATGTCAAATCAAGCGTTCATTGCAAACAGAACACAATCTTTCCAAAATATTCACCGTTCGAAACTTTTGCATAATATTTTTACAGCTTACCGAAAAAACAAACTGTTTACCGCATAATTGTGACGATCTTTGTTTTCCAGAAATTTAATTCTAAAATGGCTGACTTAATCGTTTGACACCCTGTGAGATTTATTTATTAAAAAGTATCAATAATAAATTTTTTCTTCATTTTTTAGTTGATTTTATTTGGAAGCAATTACTTTATAGCAACATTAATTGTTCAAAACACATAACTAAGAGCTTTAAACACTATCCTATATTTATACAACAGAAACACATTTATTTGGTACTAAACTCTGAATGTTATCAGAAAAAATGTCCCTCTATAAAAAAGCTGTATAATAAGCTGTTTTACTTTTTAGTAAAATCAAATTTTATCCAATATCCACCATTTTACACCACGTATATGAAAAGTGTCATTATTTTAAAATATCGATATAAAAACTAAAACCAATAATGATGTTTTCAGCGACTTGTACACAACGTGAGAAAAGAAGAAACTCTTTTAATTAAAGTTATGTAAGTTTGATAAAATGCTTTGCATGACTCAGTTTTCAAAGAACCACGAACTGCCTTTAAACACTTTTTAATTATGGAAAATCTGTTGCCATTATTTTTTAAAGGAATAATAATTGGTTACGACAGCTTTTGATGAGGAAAGGGTGGGGAAAATTCTCCTCAGCAAGATAAAATACTCAGTCATCTTGGATAATTAGGTGGATGCGTCTCCCCATAATCAGAGAATAATTAAAAATTGACAAACTTATTATCGAGAACATTTTACATTTAATAGATGGATGTTGATTTTTCTTTTAATAATTGTTCTTGCGTTCTTGTACATTTTTACTTTATGTTTTTATTTTTTATTTTTTGATGTTTTGTATTATTGCATTTCCTTAGATTTTTTCATTAAAAAAGCATCCATAATGCAGTTTTCAGTTTGATGTCATTTAAAAGTAAACACTTTTCAGCAAAATAAATTATTACGCAACAGATAACTAAGGAATTCTAAGTTCTATTTTACATTTATGGCACAGAAAAACATTTTTTGTACTAAAAACCTATTATTATCGTGTAATATTAATATTATATTGGAGAAACACTAAGTTGTTACGTTTTACGAAATATGTTTTGTATAATTTTTTACTCTTTTAAAAATTTTATTGTTAAGTTTTAAAGTCGAAAACTATTATTTATACAGAGATAATGCACATTTTCTCTGTTAACTGATTGATAAGTAAAAAGCAAGAACTTTGTTAAAATTTGTTAAATATTTTAAAATATTAAAGTTAACACTTAGACTCTTTTTAACATTGCAAGTATAGGAAATTGATTAGACCTGTACTCGTGCTGTGTAAGACTGATAATATTATCTATTAATAAAAACTATTAATAAATAGTTTTATTTTTTTGGCAAAATCCAATTGGTTCAATATCCATCATTTTACTATATGTATGTGAAAATTTTCATATTTTAAAATAATTATATAAAAAACAAAAACCAATAATGATGTTTGCCACGAGGATCACTTGTACTAAAATTGAAAAAAAAATCTCTTTTAATTAAAGGCGCGTAAGTTTAATGACAAGCTTTGCATGACTGAGTTTTCATTAAGAATCACGAATGTCCCTTTATCACTTATAAATTAAGGAAAAAAATCTGTCGCCATTATTTTTGAAATGCATAATAATTGATTACGACAGCTCTCGATGAGGAAAGTGGGGGGGGGATTCTCCACAGCAAGATGAAACATTCAGTCATCTACCTTAATTAGGTGGATGCGTTGCCACATAATCAGAGAATAATTAAAAATTGACGACCTTATTAAACGCGAACATTTTCCATTTAGTAAATGGATGTTGATTTTTCTTTTAATAATTGTTGTTGCGGACTTGTGATTTTTTGCTTTGTGTTTTGTATTAGCGTCTACGTTTCTCAAGATTTATTCATTAAAAACCATTTATAATGTAATCTTCTTCGTTTTGTTTTCAGTTTGATATCATTTAAAAGTAGTTACTTTATAGCAAAATTTATTATTGGCCAACGCATAGCTAAGGAATTTAAAATACCATTTTATATTTATTGCACAGGGAAAATATTTTTTGGAGCAAAAACTGAATGTTATTGGAAAAAAGTAATATTATATTGGCGAAACATCACGTTCTTATGTTTTACAATGTATGTTTCTAATTATTTTTTATGTTTTAAATAATTTTATAGCAAACCTTTAAATTTTAATAATATTGCTTATGCAAAGTTATTGCACATTTTCTCAGCAAGATAATGCTACGATTAAAGTTAAGACAGAAATTCGTTTAACATTAAAAAAAGAAGCAATTAGTTGGGTCATAAACTATATCTGAGCTGGTGTCATGTAAGACTGATACTGTAATCTATTAATAAAACCTATTTATAAACTGTTTTATTTATTGGTAAAATCCAATTGGTCCAATATCCACTATTTAACACTATATATGTGAAAATTGTCAATTTTTAAAAATATTTACATAAAAAAGAGATCAATAATGATGTTTTCAATAAAGGCCATTTGTATCTAAAACGAAACAAAATCTGTTTTAATAAAATATACGTAAGTTTGATAAAGAGCTTTGCATGATCGAGTTTCCATTAAAAATCACAAATAGATTCTAAACACTTTAAAATTACGAGAAAATCTGTCGTCATTACTTTTGAAAAGCATAATAATTGATTGCGGCTGCTCGCAGTGAAAAAAGAATGGGGAAGATTCTGCACATCTAAAGAAAGATAAAATTTTTACCTTTAACTATACCTAAGCTCATGTCTTGTAAAACTGATCTCTTTATCTATTAATAAAAGCTATTAATATACTGTTTTGTTTTTTGGTAAAATCCAAATAATTCAATATCCACTATTTTGCACTATGTATGTGAAAATTAATATTATTTTAAATCATGTACATAAAAAAGAAATCAATAATGATGTTTTCAGCGAGGGTAATTTTTACCCGAAACGAAAATAAATCTATTTTAATTAAATACGAGTAAGTTTGATGAAAATCTTTGCATGATTTACTGGAACACTTTTCAACTACGGAAAAATTTGTCACCATTATTTTTAAAATGAATAATAATTGATTACAGCAGCTTTTGATAAGGAAAGTGTGGGAGAAAATTCACATCAGCAAGATAAAACATTCAATCATCTCGGATAAATTATGTGGATTTATCGCCCCATAATCAGAGAGTAATTAAAAATTAAAGAAATTATTAATGAGAACATCTTTCCTTTAATAGATGGATGTTAATTTTTATAATTATTGTCGCGCAATTGTGAATTTGCTTTATATTTTGTATTAACAGTTTTTGTATGTTTCCCACTGGATGTCCCGCAAATAAGTCCCTAATTTCAAAATTAAATATGTGAAACACAAAGATCGATAAAATTATGCGGTAAATGGCATGTTTTTTTGGTAAGCTGTAACTAATCTAAAACCAAAAAAATGTCAAAACAAGCATTATTTGCAATCAGAACACAACCTTTCCAAAAATATACATCGTTCGAAACTTCTATGTAACATTTTTACACCTTACCTAGTAAACAAACCGTTTACCGCATAACTCCATGGATATTTCTTTTAGGAAATATAATTTTGAAACCAGGATCTTATTCGCTGGACATATTGTGAGATTTATTAAAAAGCATCCATAATGTATTTTCTTCGTGTTTGAATTTATTTAAAATTAATTATTTTATAGCAAAATCAACTGTCTCGCAACACATAACTATGAAATTTAAAAAACTGTTCTATATTTCTGGCACAGGAAAACCTTTTTCTACTAAAACCTGAATATTATTAGGAAAAAAATTAATACTCTGTTACAATACTTAAATTTTACGACATGTGTTTTGTATTATTTTTTATGCTTTAAAAATTTTTATAGCAAACTTTTAATTCGAATTATATTGTTTATGAACATTTATTGCACATTTCCTCTGTTAACGGTCTACAAAATAAAAAGTATCGTTTTCCTTAAAATTGGGGAAATGTTTTAAAATATTAAAAATAACACTGATAATTTTTTAATATTGCAATTATAGAGAATTAATTGAGTAAGTATGTGTTCGTGTAATGTAAGACTGATAATATTATCTATTAATAAAATTTATGAATAAACAGTTATATGTTTTGCTAAAATCCAATTACAGGGTGACCGGCAAATAACACCCTGATTTCAAAATTAAATTTCTCAAAAACAACGATCGATAGTAATATGCGGTAAACGGTTTATTCATTAGGTAAGCTGTAAAAATCTTATACAGAAATTTCAAACGGGGAATATTTTGAAAAAATTGCGTTCTGATTGCATAGAATGCTTTGATTTGACATTTTTCTTGTTTTAGATTATCTGCAGAGAAATAATTTTTCAGCTTACAGTGCAATATTTTAAAGATTTTTCGAAGTAAATTTTTAGAATTTCGAAATTTCAAAAATTTAATAAAAAAAACTATGAAATATGGCACTTTAAGCCGAAAAACACATTCTCTGGCAGCAATCTAAAGCAAGATAAATGTCAAATCAAAGCATTATTTGCAATCAGAACACAATCTTTTCAAAATATTTACCATTCGAAACTTTTGTATAAGATTTTTACAGTTACCTGATAAACAAACCGTTTACTGCATAATTCTATTGATCTTTCTTTTTGAGAAATTTAATTTTGAAATCAGGATGTTATTTGCTGGACACACTGTAGTTGAATATCTATCATTTTACACTATGCATGTGAAAATTTCCATTATTTTAGAATAAGTATATAAAATTTAAAACCAATAAGATGCTTCCTGCGAGGATGACTTCTACCCGAAATATAAAAGAAAAAAATCTTTGAATTAAAGGCGCGTAAATTTCACGAAAAGCTTTGCCTGACTGAATTTTCTTTAAGAATCACGAATGATTTTTAAACACATTTAAATTATGAAAAAAATCTGTTGTTATTATTTGGGAAATGCACAAGAATGGATTACAATAGCTCTTGATGAGGAAAAGGTGGGAAAGATTTTCCACAGCAAGAGGAAACATTCAGCCATCTCCGATAATTAGGTAGATGCGTCGCCCTATAATAAGACAATAATAAAAAATTGTCGAACTTATTAACGGAAACATTTTCCTTTGGTAGATGGATGTTTTTTTTTTATACATATAATTGTTGTTGCGCTTTTTTTGTTTTTTGCTTTATGTTTTGTATTAGTTTCTATTTTTCGTAAGATTTATTCTTTAAAAAACATCCATAATGTATTCTTCTTCATTTTGTTTTCAGTTTGATATAATTTAAAAATAATTACTTTATCGCAATATTAATTTTTACACAACACATAACAAATAAATTTAAAATACTGTTCGATATTTATGACACAGGAAAAAATTTTTTTAAACTAAAATCTGAATATTATCGGAAAAAGTAATTTTATATTGTTGAAACATCACGTTCTTATGTTTTACAATAGATGTTTTGCATTACTTTTTACGGTTTAAAAATTTGTATATCAAAATTTAAAGTCGAATAATATTGTTTAACCAAAGTTAATTCATATTTTCGGATTGCTAAGTAAGAATTGCTAGTCAAATATTATTGTTTAAAAAAAGTTAATTCATATTTTCGAATTTGTACGATTTTAATATTTAAGAATTGCCTCGTTAAAATTCGGGAAATATTTTAAATATTAAATATAGAACCAATATATATATTTTAAATATTACAAGCAAAGGAAACTTATTGGGCCATTAACTATGTCTGTGCTGTGTCATGTTAAAATGATTCTATTATCTATTCTTAAAGCTATTAATAAACAGTTCTATTTTTTGGT
Source organism: Maratus speculifer (assembly GCA_964019185.1). Taxonomy (NCBI): domain Eukaryota; kingdom Metazoa; phylum Arthropoda; class Arachnida; order Araneae; family Salticidae; genus Maratus; species Maratus speculifer. The sequence continues at coordinate 304,199,939 of OZ025291.1, read as the reverse complement.
AAAATCTTATTCGTACAATATTTGCCATTTTGTACTATGTATGTGGAAATATCATGATTTAAAAATCTGTAAATAGAAACAGAATTGAATAATGATGTCTTTAGGGAAGATCACTTGTACCCGAAACGAAGTTTGATGAAAAGCTTTGTATGATTGAGTTTCCATTAAGAATCACGGTCAGGCTCTAAACACTTATAAAGTACCGAAAATTCTACTGCCATTATTTTTGAAATGCATAAATTCGTTATACAGCTCTCTGTGAAGAAAGGGCGGGGAAGTTTCTCCACAGCAAGAAGAAATGTTGAGTAATCTCGGATAATTAGATGGATGTGTCTCCCCGTAATCAGGGAATAATTAAAAATTTTGAATTTATTAACAAGAATATTTTTCATTTATTAGATGGATGTTGATGTTGCTTTTAATAATTGTTGTTGCGTTCTTGTGCTTTTTTTTTTTTTTTTTTTTTTTTTTTTTGCATTTGATACTATGTTTTCTAAGATTTATTCCTTAAAAAGCATTCTAATGCATTCTTTTTTCATTTTGTTTTCAGTGTGATATTATTTAAAAGTAATTACTGTGAAGGTTGCCTATACTCCATGGTCCAAGAACGTTTTTCAAGAACGCGGAATGGCAATCGCAGAGAAGATGGACGGTGGTTGTTCGAAAGATGCGTGTTGTGACGCGATAATATGTAATCTCCAGCACAATTTCTTTATTGTTTGTGCGGTTTTTGTGTGTAATGCTCGTGCAGTGTCTTCGTCTATATAAATGTATTTCAATATAGCAAAGCCTCTTGTTTATTTAGAATAAACAACATTCTAGTATGTATGCCCAACTTCATAATTACTTTATAGCAAAATTAATCGTAAAGAAACATAGCTAAGTAATTTAAAATACTATTTAATATTTTTGGAACCGATTTTTTTTTTTAATTTAAATATTATCGGGAAAATGTAATAGTCTGTTAGAGAGACATCAGTACTTACATTTTACAACGTATGTTTTGCAATATTTTTCCCATTTTTAAAATTTTTATACCCAATCTTTAAAGTCAAAAATTGCTGTTTATGAACAGCTATTGAACATTTACTCTGTTAATTTATTAAGAAGCAAAATTTTCTTTAAAAATTTGGAACCATTTAAAAATATTAATGTTAACACTGAGATTTGTTTTAATATTGCAAGCAGAGGGAATTAATTGAGTCTTTAACTAACCCTGAGATCGCGTCGTGTAAGACTGATACCATTATCTATTAAAAAGTGCAATTAATAAACTATTTTATTTATTTATTTTGTAAAATCCAATTAATCCAATATCCATTATTTTATACTATACATGAGAAAACTGTCATCATTTTTAAAAATAAGCATAAAAACAGAATTTCATAATGATATTTTTAACGAGGATAATATGCACACTAAACGAAAAACATTTCTTTTAATTAAATGCGCGTAAGTTTGATGGAAAGCTTCGCGGGATTAAGTTTACATTAAGAATCACATATAGCCGCTAAACATTTTTAAATTACCGAAGAATATGTCGCCATTATATTTTGAAATGCAAAATAATTGATTACGACAGCTCTCCATGAAAAAAGGGTGGAGAAGATTCTCCGCAGCAAGATGAAACATCCAGTTCCTTTGGATAATTAGGTGAATGTGTCTCCCCATAATCAGAGAACAATTAAAAATTGATGAACTTATTAACGAGAAAATTTTAAATTTTGTAGATGGATGTTGATGTTTCTTTTATTAATTAATGTTGTGTTTTTGTACTTTTTCTTAGGTTTTATATTAGTTTTTAAATTTTGTCAGATTTATTCATTAAAAGGCATTTATAATGTATTCTTCATTTGGTAGTCTTTTTTTCTTGATTTAATTTTCAGTTTGAATATCATTTAGAAGTAATTAATTCATAGTAAAATTAATTGTTAAAAAAGGTACTGAGAAATTTAAAATACCATTTTATATTTTTGGAGCAGGAAATCTGTGATAAACCGTAAATGTTATCTGAAAAAATAATAGTCTATTAGAGAATTATCAGTAATTGCGTTTTACAATATATTTTTTATATTATTTTTTTACTTTTTAAAATTTTTATTGAAAAGTTGTAAAGTCGATTAATATTAATTATGCACAAGTACTGCACATTTTCTCTGTTAACTGATTACAAGTAAATAGCTGGATTTCCGTTAAATTTCGGGAAATATTTCAAAATATTAAAGTTAATACAGATTTTTTTTTATTTCAGGGATACGGAGTTAATTGAGCCATTAATTATGCATGTGCTCATCTCGTGTGAGATTATTACTAATATCTAGTAATAATAGGTATTAATAAATTGTTTCTATTTTTGGGAAGAATGCATTTGTTCCCATCTCCGTCATTTTACACTATGCACGTGAAAAGTGTCATTGTTTTAAAATATGTATATAAAAACAGAGTTTATTAATGATGTTTTTAACGAGGATAATTTGTATGCGAAACGAAAAAAAATCTCTTTTAATTAAATGCGCGTAATTTTAATGAAAAGCTTTGCTTGACAGGGTTTTCATTAAGAATCACTAATACACTCTAAACACTTTTAAGTTACTAAGAAATCTATCACCATTATTTTTGAAATGCATAATAATTGACTACGACAGCACTCGGTGATAAAAGGGTGGGGAAATATCTCCACAGCAAGATGAAATATTGAGTCATCCTGGATAATTAAGCGAATGCGTCGCCCCATAATCAGAAAATAATTAAAAAGTGACGAACTTATTAACGAGAACATATTCCACTTAGAAGATGGTTGTTGCTTTTTTTTAAATACCGTAATTTCCGGTGTATAAGTCGCACATCGAACAAGTTTTTTGGACCCCGAAAATTTCTTCAGTAATTGAAGAGAAGTATTTACTGGCATCTGAAAAGTTAAATTTTATTTAAAAGTTTTTCTGGGTCGATAAATAATTGTTTGATACGCAGCTTACACACCGGAATTTACGTTAATTCCAGTTGTGTTCTTGTGATTTTTTTTTTTTTTTGCTTTTTTTTTTATTTAGCTACTAAATTTCCAAAGATTTATTCATTACAATAATATCCCATAATGTATAGTCTTCATTTTTTTCAGTTTCATATCATTCAAAAGTAATTACTCTATAGAAAAATTATTTGTTGTGCAATACACAAGTAAGAAATTTAAATACTACTTTATGTTCTTGGCACAGGAAAACTTTTTTTTTATTAAACAACGAAGGTTATTGGAAATAAAATAATGTTTTATTAGAGAAAAATCAAATTCTTAAGTTTTTTTTACATACATATTTTGCATTGTTTTTTACACTTTAAAAATTTGCGTATCAAAGCAAGGTAGAATAATATTCTTTATGCACAGGTTTTGCGTATTTTCTCTGTTATCTGATTATAAAGTATGAAGTTATTTCGAAAGTATTTTTGTTAAAATTCGGTAAATATTTCGAAGTGTTAAAGCTAACACTGAGAAATTTTTAAACACTGAAAGCGTAGGAAATTAAATTACCTATTACCTATACCTGTGCTCGTCTCACGTAATACTTATACCATTATCTATTAGTGAAAGCTATAAACAAATCTCTTTTTTTTTAGCAAAATTCAGTAGGTCCAATATCCAATATTTCACACTACGTATGTGAAAATTTTCATTATTTTAAAATATGCACATTAAAGACGAAATTAATAATAGTGTTTTTAGCAAGGGTACTTTATACCCAAAGGAAATAAAACTTTTAATTTATTGCGCGCAAGTTTCATGAAAAACTTTGCTTGGTTGAGTTTCCAATAAAGAATCATGAAGTGCATCTAAACACTTTTAAATTATGAAAAAAATTGTCGCCTATTTTTTTGAAATGCATAATAATTTTTTGCGACAGCTCTCTATGAGGAAAGGGTGGAGGAAATTCTCCATAGCGAGATGAAGTATTCAGTAATCTCGGATAATTAGGTAGATGCATCGCCTCATAATCAGAGAATATTTAAAAATTGAGGAACTTATTAGCGAAAAATTTTATTCATTTTGTAGATTTATGTTGATGTTTCTTTTAATAAGTGTTGTTGCATTCTTACACTTTTTCATTATGTTTCGTATTAGCATTTAAATGTCGTCAGATTTATTCATTAAAAAGCATTCATGATGTATTCTTTATTTTGTAGTCTTTCTTTCATAATTTAATTCCCAGTTTGAATATCATTCAGAAGTAATTATTTCATACTAGAATTAATTATTAAAGAAAGTACTGAGAAATTTAAAATACCATTCTATGTTTGTGAAACAGGAATACTTTATCTGTGATAATTTCTAAATGTTATCTGAAAAAAAATAATAGTCCATTAGAGAGATATCAGTAATTGTGTTCTACTATATATTTTGTGCATTATTGTTTTACATTTTAAAAATTTTATAGCAAAATTTTAATGTGAAATAATATTGATTATGCACAAGTATAGTACATTTTCTCTGTTAAGTGATTATAAGTAAAAAACACCATTTTCATTAACATTGGGGACATATTATAAAATATTAAAGTTAATACAGATTTTTTTATATATATTGCAAGGACAAGGAATTACTTGGGCCATTAATTATACATTCTCTCATCTCGTGTAATATAATACTATTATCTCTTAATAAAAGTTATTAATAGAGTATTTTATTTTTTGGGAAAGTACCATTTGGTCTGATATCTGCCATTTTACTCTATGTATGTGAAAAATGTTATTTTTAAAAATATGTATATAAAATCAGAAATCCATAATGATGTTTTCAACGAGGATAATTTGTACCCGTAACGAGAAAAAAAAGAATATATTTTCATTAAAGACGCATAAGTTTGATGAAAAGCTTTGCATGACTGGATTTTTATTAAAAATTTCGAATACACTCTAAACACTTTTAAATTACTGAAAAATCTATCATCATTATTTTTGAAATGCATAATACAGTAAAACTTCCATAACGGACGCTCCCGAATAGCGGTCACCACTATTTAACGGACAGTTTTCAAATCCCCACTCCTAAAACTTTAATTTTTGTATGTTTAACCTCTGAATAACGGACATTCCAAATAGCGGACAGTAATTTTGTCAAAAAAGAATAAAAAATTATTTTTTTTATAACGAGAAAAAATATAAATAAAAATCCTCTAAATTTACCAGGGCAATGTATCACAAATTTTGTGATCACAGATAAATGTGGGGGTGAGCTGGAGAAAATCCCCTCTCCCCCCTACATTTATCCCCTACATACCCCCCTCCACACACACACACACCACCACCACCACCCTCGGACGATTAGAGATTGTATGCTTTTAAGAAGCAAAAAAATACAATAAACAATTATACTTTTTTTTTGTTAGAAAAAGATGTTTTAAAAGGATTAAAACTACTGACGGAGTTAAAACTTTAGATTGAAAAACACATGTAATCGCAAGTAAAAGCATATATATATATATATTTTTTTTTTATTTGTAAGAATGTAATAAGAAAAGGATAAAGGTATGCACAATTTTATTTCAGTTTTAGTGCTTTAAAAACTATTTTAATTTCTGGTTTAATCATATAATAATCTGGTTTTAGAAATTTTTAAATCGACTAATGAAACATTAAGCATTCATTAGCAATTTTTCTATCGCTGAGGTTTTCCCAATAGCGGAGGCCTCGGAATAGCGGACAATTTCTGCGCTCCCAAGCTGTCCGTTATTTAGAGGTTTTACTGTAATTGATTACGACAGCTCTCCATGAGGAACTCGTGGGGAAGATTTTCCACAGCAAGATGAAATATTCAGTAATCTCTTATAATTATTTGAATGCGTCGCCCCTTAATCAGAAAGTAATTAAAAATTGACGAACTTATTAACGAGAACATATTCCATTTAGTAGATAGATATTGCTTTTTTTTAAAATAATTCTTGTTCCGTTCTTGTGATTTTTTTGCTTTTTGTTTAGAATTAGCTACTATGTTTCCAAAGATTTATTTATTATAATACTCTTCCATAATGTATTCATCTTCATTTTGTTTTCAATTTGATATCATTTAAAAGAAATTACTTTATAGAAAAATTAATTTTTAACCAACACATAAGTAAGAAATTTAAAATACTATTTTATGTTTATGGCACAGGTAAAAAAAATTTGTACTAAACAAGAAATGTTATCGGAAAAAAATAAAGTTATATTAGAGAAATATCAAATAATTACGTATTTTGATATATGTTTCGCATTATTTTTTACACATTAAAAATTTGTATATCAAAGCAAAGTCGAATAATTTTCTTTATGCGCATATTTTGCATATTTTCTTTGTTATTTGACTATAAAGTAAGAAGCAAAATTTTCCTTAAAATTCGGGAAATATTTTCAAATATTAAAGCTAATACTGAGATTTTTTTTAACATTGAAAGCATAGGAAATTAAAATAACCATTAACTAGACCTGTGCTATTGTCGTGTAAGACTGATACTATTATCAATTAATATAAGCTATTAATAAACTTTTTTTTCTTTTTGTAAAATCCAATTGTTCCAATATCCACTATTTCACACTATGTATGTGAAAATTTTTATTATTTTAAAATATGCACAGAAAAACAGAAATCAATAATTGTGTTTTCAGCGAGGGTACTTTGTATTTGAAGAGAAAAAACTTTTAATTACATACACGTAAGTTTGTTGAAAAGCTTCGCTTGATTGAGTTTCCAATGAAGAATCACGAAATGCCTCTAAACATTTTTAAATTATGAAAAAAATTGTCGCCGTTATTTTTGAAATGCATAATAATTATAATTGGTTATGGCAGCTCTCAGTGAAAAAATTGTGGGGAGAGTCTCAGCAGCAAGATGAAATATTCAGTAATGTCAGATAATTAGGTGGATTCATCGCCCCATAATCAGAGATTAATTAAAAATTGATGAAATTATTAACGAGAATTTTTTTCCATTTAGTCGATGGATGTTGATGTTTCTTTTAATAATTGTTATTGAGTTCTTGTACTTTTTTGCTTTATGTTTTGTATTAGCTTTATAATTTCGTCAGACGTATTCATTAAAAAGCATTTATAATGTGTTTTATATTTCGTAATTTTTCTTTCTTGGTTTAATTTTCAATTTGAATATAATTTAAAAATAATTATTTCATGGTAAAATTAAATGTTAAATAAACTATTAAAAAATTTAAAGTACTAATCTATTTTTATGGAGCAGGTAACTATTTTTTGCACTAAACTCTGAAAAAAGTAATAAATTAGATATCAGTACTTATGTAATATGATAAATTTTTTACATTATATTTATCGCTTTAAAATTTATCAAAATTTAAGTCGAATAGTATTGTTATGCACAGGTGTTGCACAATTTCTTCATCAACGGATTACAAATTAAAAAGCAAAATGTTCGTAAAAATATGGGGAAAAAATTAAAGTATTAAAGTTAACATTGAGATATTTTTAACATTGCAAGCATATGGTATTAAATCTCTCATTAACTATACCTGAGCTTGTGTCATGTAAAACTGATACTATCTTCTTTTTATAATTGGTTTTATTTTGTGATATAATCCAATTGGATCTACAGCTGTCAACTTCCATTGTGTATGTAAAACCAATATCGATTTTCATAATGAGAATCATCTCTATAGGAAACGAAAAAAAAAAAAAAAAGAAACATCTATTTAAAAATATATATATGTGCTTAGGTTTCATGAAAAGCGTTGCATAATTAAGTTTTTATTATGAATCACGAATTGTCTCTAAACATTTTTAAATTGGAGGAAAATATGTCGCCATTATTTTTGAAACGCTTTATAATTGATTGCGACAGCTCTCGGTAAAGCAAGGGTAGGGAAAAATCTCCACAGCAACATGAAACATTCAGTCATCTTGTATAATTAAATGGTTGCGTCTCCTCATAATCAAAATTTAATTAAAAATTAATGAACTTATTAACGAGAAAATTTTCCATTTAGTAGATGGATGTTGATAATAATCGATCTTTAATAATTGTTGTTGCGTTCGTTTACATTTTTGTTTTATGTTTCGTATTAGCTTTTTTATTTCGTCTGACTTAATAATCAAAAAGCATTCATAATGTATTTTTTTTCGTTGTGTTTATCTTTTTTATTTAAGTTTCAGTTTGAATATAATTTAAAAGTAATTATTTCATAGTAAAATTAATTGTTAAACAATGTACTAAGAAATTTAAAATGCTATTCTATATTTATGAAACAGGAATTTTTTTTCTACTGAATCCTGAATAATATCTGACAAAAGATCTATCTACTCTCTTAAAAAGTCACCCACAAAATAGCTCAAGTTGAGCTGAAATCCACTCATCTCAATGGTGAAAGGCAGCTTCTCAAAAAAGAGTTGAAATAATTCGAGTTTTAACCAATTTCAATAAAGTTGAGCTATTTAAATAATCAATTTAGATCAAGAAGATTTAATCGTTTGAAAAACAACTCTTTTATGATCGCAAAAATTACAGCTCTTTCATGAGAAGCCAAATCAGCTCTTTTATTTTAAGAGTATATTTGACAGAAATCAGAAATTATGTTTTACGATACATTTCTGCATTATTTTTTATGCTTTAAAACTTTATAGCAAAGTTTAAATCGTAATAATTGTTTCAAAGTTTAAATCGTAATAATTGTTTCAAAGTTTATATCGTAATAATTGTTTATTCCCAGGTATTGCACATTTTCTTTGTTAACTGATTACAAATTGAGAAGCAAGCTTTTCGCAAAAGTCCTGGAAATATTTTAAAATATAAAAATTAACACTGAAATTTTTAAAGAGATTTTAAGACTGCAATCGGTATTAATTTACCCATTAACTATACCCCAGCTCGTGTTGTGTAAGACTGATACTATCATCTATTAATAAAATCTATTAATAATCAATTTTACTTAATGGTATAATCAAATTTTTCGAATAACTGCCATTTTTCACTGTGTATGATAAACAAATAATAATGTTTAGAGTGAGAATCCTTTTTATCCGAAACCAAAAAAACAATCACATTAATTAATTACGCCTAGGTTTAATGTAAAGTTTTGCAGGACTGAGTTTTCATTAAAAATCGCGAATTGCCTCTAAAGAATTTTAAATTACGGAAAAATATGTCGCCATTATTTTTAAAATGAATAATAATTGATTACGACAGATCCCGTTGAAGAAAAAGTGGGGAATATTCTCCACAGCATGATAAACTATTCAATAATATCAGATAATTAGGGTAAGCTTCTTCTAATATTCAGCAAATAATTAAAAATTAATGAATTTTTTAACAAGAAAATTTTCCATTTAGTAAATGAATGTTGATTTTTCTTTAATAATAGTTGCTGCGTTTTTGTACTTTTTGCTTTATGTTTTGTATTAGCTTTTATATTTCGTAAGATTTATTAGTTAAAGCAATATCCACATTCTATTCTTTATTTCGAAGTCTTTCTTTCTTCATTTGATTTTAAGCTAGAATTTCATTAAAAACATTATTTCGCAGTAAAATTAATGATGAGGCAATATTAAACTAAGAAACATAAAATACTATTCCAAATTTTATAAGGCAACATTAAACTAAGAAACATAAAATATTATTCCAAATTTAAAAAAAATTAAAAATTAATTTTTTTTTGTTTTAAACATATGTTAACTGCAAAAATAATAATCTATTAAAGAAACAACAGTTATTATATTTTACGATGTATGTTTTGTATTATTTTTCATTCTTTAAAAAAATCTGGATGAATATTTTACGAATTATATATATATATATATATATATATATATAAATCTTTCCTACTAAGAATGTACTTGTTGAAATCACATAAGCTTGCTCATTGGTACACAAAAACAAAAACTTCAATGTACAACAATTAATACAACAATGAGGGTCCCAATGATACTTACTCAAAGTCATTTCCTTTGTTAAGCTCCGGTACAAAAGAACGAAAGTCCACGAGTCTTTTCATTTACGTAAGAGGCAGCCGTCAATAGAAGATTTTAAAAATATACTGATGTAAATTATAAAAAAGATATAAATAATTCGTGATCTAACTAGAAGATTTAAAAAATATAATGCAAACTCTTCTGGCAGTTACCGATAAAATATCATATTGCCGAGATTTAACTAAACATTTCTTAAACAAATTCTATTTTTGCGGCCATAATTTTCGATAATATATCATATTTACTAGTTTGTAAAAAACATTAGATATTTTTCTTAAACTCCATATCTAAAGGAATCGATTTTTCGAATGCTAATAAATTTAAAATAATTATTTTGATATTTAAGATGCATGTTATGCAGACAAACATGCTAAAATAACAGCTGAAAGAGAACAGCATTATTTTTTTACTTTTGTATGGAAAAATACTTTGGTGCATGTGAATATGATTGCTATAGAACAGATTTCATCCAAAAAGTATTATTTGAATGTATTTAAATGTTATTTTGTGTCCATATTGGATAAAGGAAGTAATTAATGCATGGTAAAACAGCATCGTTACGTTAAAAAATTACAGGTCCCAAAACAGTTCTTTTGTTTTAAAAATACATCTATAAAAACTTTATTTGTAAATTCTAGATAAAAATGAGAATTCTTTAGTGCTCATCGGAGAGACATATGCGAAATTAGACATGCAGGTTCAAAAGTCATTGTATTGGTGAAAAGACTTTTTTCAGAATTATTATAATAAAAGTACAACAATATCTTATTTTATTGCTGGGAGACGCGTAAAACAGTTCGTGACGGGTACGCGATAATGAGCACTTTTTAAGATATAATATTTTTAAAAAATACCATTTGAAATTGCGACAAGAAAGTAAAATTATAAACCAAAGTATAGATTATGAATCGCTTTCTAACACTATCTGATAACGTCGACAAAAATTTCACATTTAAAGGTAAAGAATAAGTAAAGAACCTGTAAGTAAACATTTTAGAAATCACATAACATTTTTAAAAACAAATTTTTAATAATTGCACCCCAAAGCTGGAAAAGTACTTTTATTCTTTTGAGGAATTCGGAATGCGATCTATAGATTTGTATACATACTACCGAGTTTTCTAAATTTTAGTATATTAAAAAATCATAGAATGCAGCTTAAAATTCACCTGCAGTATTTTCTACTAAATAACTGGAATGTACTTGAATTCTTTCGTATAGCTCTGAACATTAACAATGAATTTTCGCACATCTCACGTGTTAAGATAAATGATAACGCAAGCAATAAATAAATAAATCAATTAATTAAACATACTGAAATTATTTACTTTCAGAAATTATCATCGATAGGTGTGCATATAACAAACTCTTTGCTTAGCCTTCGATATTGTTGTATTTATATTTCACAACCAAATCTTCCTAATACAAATAAATTGGAAGATACATAACTGAATGTAAACTTTAAACAATTCACGCTCATTTCACAACAATTTTTAGCAATTCTTTCCGTTGCCCTGTATTTGGTTTGTAGCATTCACATGAACATGTCGTGCGCAACAATTTATTTAAGCCTAAACAAGCATACTTTAGCTTAAAATGTAATTTTAGCATCAATGCCAATTAGACTCTACTTCGTGTACAATATTGTATCCGAAATATTTTAACTATCCATGTAAATGACATTTAATGCGATTAGCAACATATACAATAAGTATTTTGGTACTATAACTTAGTAACCTACATAAATTCCATCATGTTTAAAATACTGCTATGTAAATAAAATAAGCTGAGAGCTGTTTTTTCAAGTAGACTATAATAGAACTTAAATGCATTATGTGACGTGTAAATGAAAGATAAATTTTGTTTAACCACTACAGGAATCCTGTTTTAGTATAACTCATAAATTGATATGAATTTCATTGTTTTTCTTACAGCGATGTTCTGTTAATGTACAATAGATACAGCATTTTCCATATAAACCATATTTTAATGCACCTCTGTAAAGTGTTTAAATTTCATTGTGCTGAAAATAATTGAACATATTTAATGCCCATAAATAAAGTTTCTCTATAGGCCATAATGTAACAGAACTCTTTTTGAATACTCGTGTAAATGAAGTACACGCTTCATTTTCCGAATCGAATATGGCTCAGTAATACTAATCTGTCAATCACAATATATTTAAGCGTGTTATAGGACGAAAAAATGATGGACAAGCAGACAGAAAAACTCAATATATATACATTTTAAAGTTCTGTTGGAAACTGTTAAAAAACACATTTATAATTCATTTTACTATAAATACTAAGCATTACGGATTATTTCATAATATTTATCCTAGGATGATGTATGTATTTCTACAAGCATGTTCGAATAAATTTTCAACATTTTAATAAAACTATGATAAACATCAATAATTTAAAAAGCACATGATCAAATTTTACTTAAAATGCTACATTTCGTTTTACACAATCAGTTTAAAGAACATAAAAAAATACGATGTATAAACATCTTAAATAGATATTCGAGATTTAATTTTTCAAACTTCAATAAGCGTCTTATATTCGGAGGCAAATAATGTGAATGCCAAAAGATGACGTAGCTTCTAAAGTGGCAAGGAAAAGGGAAGCAGGTTAATGCGATTTTCAAAAGAGGGGAGAGTAATCTTTAATTTCATGACAGCTGGTTAGGGTTGAAAGGATATTGGCGTGGTCTTTTATCGCAGGGAAATCTCATTATTGCTAAAAGATTAAAAATTGTGAATGATTTAGGAAATGTATTTTTTTATTTGATCTATTTTACAAGAAAATGATGTTACACAAGTTTTAAACGTGAACGGTGAATTAATTGCTGAAACAAGCAGTAACAAATTCATCAATCATGTATCGAATTTAATTACATGGGTAATTTGAAATACATTTCTTAAATGTCTTTTCAGTATTTTTTAGACTTTATATGCAATGTATTGTACTTATTTACAATACTTAAAGATACTTTTTCTTCATAAAGAAGAGGTATTATAATAAGAAAATAATTGTTTTATCAAAAGTGTATAAAAATATTTAAATTTGTAAACCAAAGTAATCAATTACATAGAAATTCGAGTATATTTATACGAGTTAGAGCACGAAAAAACATGGAGAAATAAACAAAAAACCCAATCTATTAACAGGTTTCAGCTCTGTTGGAAAGTGTTTAAAATCATATTTATAATTCATTTTAGTATGGATACTAAGCATTACGGATTATTTTACTATGTTTAGTTTGAGGTGATGATTTTTATAAGCACTTTCGAATCAAGTTTCAACATTTTAATAAAACCCTGATAAACATCATTAATTTAAAAAGCGCATGATCAAATTTTACTTAAAATGTTACATTTCCCTTTACAAAGTCTGTTTAAAGAACATAATAGAATACAATGTACCTTAGATGTAGAAGCATCTTAAATAGATATTCGAGATTTAATTTTTCAAACTTCAGTAAGCGTCTTATATTCGGTTGCAATTAATGCAAATGCTAACAAGATGACGTAGCCTCTAACGCGGCAGGAAAAGGGAAGACGGTTAATGGGATTTTCAAAAGAGGGGAGAGTAATCTTTAATTTCATGACAGCTGGTTAGGATTGAAAAGATATTGGCGTGGTCTTTTATCGCAGGGAAATCCTATTATTGCTAAAATCGCGTGAATTATTTAGGAAAAATATTTTTTTTTTAATTTCATTTATTTCACAAGAAAATGACAATCAATACGTTATACATATATTAAACGTGAACAGTGGATTAATTGCTGAAACATGTAGTAAGTGTTGGAAAGAAATAGACTTACTCTATTAAATGAGTAAAAAAATCATTAAAATAATTTCTTTTTATCATTTATACATAGAGAACAATAATAATAATATTAAGATTAATGCTATTAAGTAAACAGCAGTGATCGTTTCTCTGAGAAAAGGTTGGAATTTTAATTAACTTTCTTAAAAGAAAATAGAAATGATTTTTTTTGCGTTGTGATCTTTTTGAAGAACCTTCCCGTATGAGAATATAGCATTTAATCCATTATTATTAGAAGATAAAATGAAATAAGCAATAAATTCAAAATAGTAAATCCTAAATTTAAAACAAGAAATCAACACATTTTCTTTCTAAATAAAATAATTCTTCTACACTATCTTTAACAATTAAAGATAAAATTTATTTACAAATATTTACAAAACTTTGCATTAAATGAACAAAATGCATTCTAGTGAAAAGATCACCCCAAAAAATTACAATTTAAATTTCTCTAGAATCATATTGTTGTTAAGAAGAAAAAAAACAATAATAATATTTTGCAGAATTCCCATATTGCAGCTGACTTTAAATTCAAAACATTTTTGGGGGATTATTATAGTAAAATATTTACTTGCCAAACTGTTGACTTTCATCGCTGTCATCTTCGGACGTCGGAGCATTTTTTTGGGCACTCAGCTAGAGGGATACTCCATAAGATCCTTTGGGCACCAAGCACATCGAGAATTTTTTTCAACTGTCATCCGGCATCAACATCAGAGAGCAGAGAGGCAGGCAGGAGGAAATCCTCCCTTTGTCAGCTGAGGGTGTACACACGTTGAAAGATTTTTAGCCAACTGACCCCTCGAAGAAAAAAAAAATCTTTTCTTTCCCAACCTGTGGGAGTGACCAAGTTTTTTTTTTTAAAAACTATAATTGGAGAACAGAATAAGCTGGGTTTTTGATTATTGGGTGATGGGCGTCCTCGCCTTCTTTAGAGGGACACCTGACGTAAGAGAAACTTTCTCATGTCCAGAAAGCTGTAGTAAATTTATTTTATGGCCCATTATAAATATTCTTGACGTTAAAAGTCAGTGTACAATGGTGGTGTCTTGGGTTCTCAGGCCTTAAAATTTTATTACTACGTGTGTCTCTTTAGACCACCCAGATGGGTAAAAATTGTTCCGTTGATTTTATTACCCTTTTGATTTATGCGTGATGGATATTTCCATCAGTAAGAAATTCATAAATCATGTTTTGAATTTATTTACATGGGTACTTAAAATACAATTTTTATTATTATTTTTTTTAGTATTTTTCAGACTTTATATGCAATGTCTTGATCTCATTTGCATTTCTTATCCGTGTTCATTCATGTGTATGATAAGTAGTTTTTTGTTACTACGTTTAAAAGAAAAATTGCATTATAATGCTATAATACAATTATGAATGCTAAATTTTTTTAAGGAAGGGAGTCAAAAAGTTTTTTATACACAGCCTGAGGTTTGCCTAAGATTTTTTATTTATTGTTTTAATAATAAAATAGATATTTCATCAAAAGTGTATAAACATATTTAAATTTATAAACCAGTGTAATAAATTACGTAG
Organism: Maratus speculifer; assembly: GCA_964019185.1. Classification (NCBI taxonomy): domain Eukaryota; kingdom Metazoa; phylum Arthropoda; class Arachnida; order Araneae; family Salticidae; genus Maratus; species Maratus speculifer. The sequence continues at coordinate 304,184,607 of OZ025291.1, read as the reverse complement.
GAATTCAAGTATATTTACGCGGGTTAGAGCATGGAAAACATGGAGAAATGGGCAGAAAAACAGAATTCATAAACAGTTTAAAGTTATATTGGGAACTGTTTAAAAGCATGTTTATAATTCATTTTAGTGTGAATGCTGAGCATTACTGATTATTTTACAATGTTTACCCTAAGCCGATTTATTTGTTTCTACAAGCACATACGAATGTAATTTCAACATTTTAATAAAACTGTCATAAATATCATTAATTTAAAAAGCATATGATCAAGTTTTACTAATAATGTTGCATTTTGCTTTACAAAATCTGTTTAGAGAACGTAATATAATACATGTACCTTAGCTATATAAGCATCTTAAATAGATATTCGAGATTTAATTTTTCAAATTCTTCAGTAAGCGTCTTATATTCGGAGGTAATTAATGCAAATGCCAGCAAGATGACGTAGCCTCTAACGCGGCAGGAAAAGGGAAGCAGGTTAATGGGATTTTCAAAAGGGGGGAGAGTAATCTTTAATTTCATGACAGCTGGTTAGAGTTGAAAGGATATTGGCGTGGTCTTTTATCGCAGAGAAATCTCATTAATGCTAAAAGATTAAATAGCGTGAATGATTTAGGAAATGTATTTTTGTATTTGAACTTTTTCACAAGAAAATGACAATCATTGCGTTATACAAATGTTAAACATTCACAGTCAATTAATTGCTGAAACACGCAGTAAGAAATTCATCAATCATATTTTGAATTTATTTAGATGAGTAATTTGAAGTAACTTTTTTAAAATGTCTTTTTAGTTTTTTGCAGACATGCTTATTTGCATTTCTTATCTCTGTTCATTCATGAGTATAATATGTAGATTTATAACCCTTTAGTGTCAGGAGTACTATTAATAGTACATTTATCTAATTGTATATTATTTTATTTTAACAAATACTTTTGTTACTCTATGTATAATAATATTAGTATGTGTTTTTGAATTTACTATGTGATTTCATTAACGTTTAGGCATTTAATAATAAGAAGAAAAATAAATGCTTGCTTAATTCGCTTTGGTTTAATTCTGTTTTATTCTGCACCGTTTGCATTTCTTTTATTTAAAACATGTATTTCATTCTTTAATATAATAATAGAGGATACTTTCCTAGAAGAATTATGCATTATAAAGCCCCAAAAAGTAGAAAGTTGTAAAATCAGTTAAATCTTCTTGTAATAGAATATTTTCTAAATATTTCTAAAAACTCTTTCTTAGAATGTTAGTTTAAAAAATAAATCGGACCCGAAAAGGTTATTCTATTTTTTGTTACATTGTTCAAAAGAAAAGTTTAATTTTAATGTAACAAAGTAATTAAGAATGCAAAATAATTTTTAAAGAAGGTAGTTAAAAAACTTTTATACACAGCCTGAGTCTTCACCGCTAGTCTTTTTACTCTAAACACTTCTGTGAGTAGGTCAGCTGAAATTTTGAGAGAAAAATTATATTTACTTAATAATTCCCAATTATGACATCGAAAATATTTGGCTATTCATTTATTAATTTCTTCCTTTTGGGATATAACCACTTTCTCTAATTCCCAATGTAGTACACTGTAAAAAAAATCTGTAAAGGTACTAAACATTTTCTAGGAAACTGGGATTCCAAGAACTTTTCATGTAACGATAACAGGAAAAATCCATGTAACCGATTCTAAAACTTGGGATTTTGTTGTTACCGTTACAGGAAAAGTTCTTGGAATCCCAGTTTCCTAGATAAAGTATAGTACCTTTACAGATTTTTTTTACAGTGTATTTTGCGCCTTTCAAAACGTTTGTAATCCGGGATTATATGTAAATGTATTAATAATTTAAAATAGATTATTTTCGAAAAAATGTTTCTATAATAATGTGATTGATAAATGTGATGCTGATAGATCTTTTTTAAAAATTTATCATTTATCATTTTGTTTTTGCTATTATTAATTAAAAATGAATGGTTTGGTTTGGTTTGGTTTATTTTTGTCGTCTGATTATCTACGCTAGGGATATAGGACCAGGGGGTAGTGCCCTTCGTGGGGGTCTTTAAGTACTATAATTTAAGTACTTTTCTTCATGTACTTTAAGTTTGTACTTGTGCATATATTAAAATAAAATTGATGGTAGATGCAACATAAAACCGGTTAATGATTTTGCATAAAACAATGCATACTTCTAATAATAGATTTTCTTAGCTTTCTTTTGTTGTACTAATTCTTGTACTAATGCTAAATATAATTTAATTCCTAAATATGATGCCACTTTTTCTTTATAAACCTTTGTATATGATAACTTCCTTATTAAAAGCTAATGTATAAAATGAAAAATTTTATTTTAGTAAAAATTCCTGAAAGTATACAAAGAAAAAATGTACCATAAATCAGGTTAACGTTGCCACGTTACAAAGACATTTCTGTGCATAACATTTTTTAATCTTCGAATTCGGGGTCTCAAAAAATATAGACGTATGAGCTTAACGATTTCTACGAACACTAAAGTAAATTTAAATGTATAGAAGAATCAGTGTAAGGAAAAAAAATAGGTGACAAAATTACCAAGAGTTTAGAGTAACTTGGTCATGTAACAACAATGATGCTTTAAATGCTCGTGATATACGATTTATGTCAAAGTACCCTGTATGTAAATGTAAAATAAAAAAGAAGAACTCTTAGATTACCTAAGGTTATCTGAAAGATTCTATTTTATGATTTATTGCGAAAAAATGACTTTCATTTTTTTTAATGTGATCCAACAGCCAGTATTCATATCATCTCTTGCGATGTTATTATCAGTAAGTGGATATAAACACCCTACCGCCGAGGAATTTTTCAAATACCACTGTGACTAAATGCCTGTCGTATTTGGAATGATTTGGCTGCTATTTTTTTACTTGTGCCATTATTGACAACTACCACTGCTTTTGTCAAATAATTATTATTATGCTTGTTATAGTTATTGTATTTCTATTGTAGAAGCAGAAGATAAAAAATTCTAGCACTACAATCTTCATGAGATTACTTTCTGATTTGTTTTTGCATGATTACCAACTAGAACTTTTAATGAAACGAGGTTTTTACTGAAATATGAGTGAATAATCTGAGAAATCACCTCTTTTCTCGTTATGCAGTTTGATTGTTATCCTGAACACTAAATAATATTAAAAACTAGACGGCTACGCTCGCTATGTTCTCTAAACAAACCTTGAATCCGACGAAATATAATGATGAATATGACGTATTTTAATGCGATATGGATTTTTACCTACAGAGTATTTTCTGATTTTGGGAAACGATTTAAATGCAATTTGTTCTTTATATTTTCTAATGCGTTGAACAAAATTTTAGCTATAGGAGTTGATACTCCAGATTCATCAAGGATATCTCAATTGGCATACCATTGAGAGCTTTTGGTAAGAGGTCCTGGTTCGATTCCTGGTTCAGACGCTTTTCAACGTCATTTTTCAACGGCCAGTTGAAAAATGACAGCTCATCTGAATCATTTACCAATTAGAATAATTGTGTTTTAATTTAGTCTAAAATATAAGTTATTATGCACCAACTGTTTTATTTAATTCATTGCATTAAGTAATTAGGTAAATCAAGCCGTTATGAGCCGGTAAATCAAGTACATTACGTAAATCAAGCCGTTATGACAACAGATATGAATGTTTTTTTTTGTCACTACCTTATTGAAATTTAGTGCATTACAATGATTGCAAAGATAAGTATGCAGTTACGTTTAATTTTAAAATTTTGAAAACTGGCAAATTAATTATTTTTACAATATCAATTTAAACTGCTAGAGACCCTTCGATTTAAAATACATTTTTGTATCATAATATCTTTTAAAATTTTATGTTCTACATTTAACATATCTAGTACCACTTGCCAAAATATGTATATTTTTTCTATTCAGTTCATTTCTTTGATTCTTATACATGATTCTTTAATTAGAAATGATTTAGTGAACAGAGTAATCCCAGAGGTTTCTTTTCAATCTGATGCATTATATGGTGAGCGAATCATTTTGCACTGTGATTATTTATTTATTTATTTATTTATTGTTAATTCCTTACATCGGTTAAAAAATTCGTTATGAACTATTGCAATTTTCATTTGATTGAAACAAAACTCAACATATACGATATTATTAAATAAGCAATAATATAGGAAGCGTTTTCTACTGCATAACGTTTTAATGCTATACAAAGTTAATCCATTCACTTGTTTCTAAATCTCCATATTCATGTTTACTTACTAATTACCTTCTATGTTTAAATATTATACTTTTTCTCGTTTCTATGAAATTTAAATGAAATATTTCAAAATGCAACTAGCTAATAGACAGAAAAAAAGAGTTCAATTGTAACATCATTATTTATTATTTACCTTTTGAGAAAAATAATTCACAAATGGAAATCTAATCAAATTATTATTCCGTTTCTTATATTTTATTCATAAGCTTTTGATTTTAATATGAGAAATCGTCATTGTTAGAAAATTATTAAATAGTATCTAGCGACTGCCTAGATACATGTAAATTTAATTTCTTATCTCTCATTATGAATATTTCTGCTATATTAATATTTCTGCAGTTTAGTTATCAGACATTAAAAAAGGTAAAATTAATTTTTCATATGAGTGAATATATTGTATGAATTTTTATCTGACTTCTAATTAATTCAGAAAAAATAATGAAGATTATAGAGTTCCATAGAGGATTCCGTCCAATAGTGGGAGATATTCTTTGCCGTAATTAAATTCAATCTGATTGTAATATATATATATATATATATATATATATATATATATATATATATAGTTGCGGCCAATACCCGGAGCCTGGCCAATTCTAGAACTGGCCAAGCTTCCTGGCCAAAACCCGAAATACATGAAATGAATAGCGTATTTCGGGTTTTGGCCGGCCAATTCGCGAACTGGCCGGGAAGCCTAGGCCAACACTCGAACTATTATGCATAGGTACCAATAATAACGTAACATTATTGGCTGTAACAGATATTGTAACATTAAAATGCACAGTAAAAAAGATTCCCATTGACTATATTGAAACGAAATATTTTTGTGTACCCAACTAAATTAACCAAAAATAGTACACAATCCTTTCAATATCGAAATTAATTGATAAACCAAATAAGATGACAATTACAAGTTAACCGGAACCTTTACTCGAGTTAGAGCACGGACAGGCTGACGGCTAGACTATTTTAATTTATAGACACTTTCAACTATGTTAGAAAGGATCTAGCCGAGTGCCTATATGTATTTCGCGAATTGGCCAATCGCATCTGGCCAGTTCGCGAATTGGCCGGCCAATTCTAGAAATGGCCTGTCATAGTTTAACGTTGCTGGCCAATTCGGGAATTGGCCAATTTCGGGTTTTGGCCGCAACACATATATATATATATATGTGTGTTGTGTTGAGGGACATAGAGTGTATAAACATACTATCGAATGCGTTTTAATTCTTATCAGTCATGCATGAACTCGTTTTCAATAAACACTGGCATTTTTTCGATGTTAATGCAGATCGTGAATGGGTGCATAGGCAATGTAATAAATTAAACTAGGATTTTCTCCATGAAGCCTACCACCCTTGCTGTCTATGCATTGAATCCCAGTTCTTCCCAAGATCGAAATACATTAATAAGTTTGGTTAAAAATATTCCTAAGAGATGGCTGCACCAAAGTTATTATTATTATTTTTTGTAACATATAGTACCATAAAGAATTACCATACACTTAACGTTTATATGGTTTTTCATAAGAATTACCATACACTTAACGATTATATGGTTTTCCATAGAATCACTTTTACGATAGGCAAAAAACCATATGATTGCACTTATGGTCATTTATTTTAATTCTATGCCCTTTTTTGCTAAGAAATGCTACATTGACATGAATCAATGGAATATAGATACAGCCCCTTATTTTTTTGTTTCATTTTGGAAATAACAGATTTTTTTTGCTAGCATTGTAGTTATCTATTGGCAAACATCCAGACATTCGGATGAACGGACGACTCAAGCTTATCATATCCACCGCAATCCAAACGAGGACCTTGTCTTCTAATTTTGTAAGGATATTTTAAAATAAAGTTGTATTCTGGAAACGCCAGATAAGCAATTTCCACTATGAACATTAATATTGGGATAAGTGACAATGCTAAGGTAAGTGTACCGGTAGTGGGGCACCAGTTTTCAAAGTTGAAAAACAAGTTTTCTATTCACCCCTGTCAGATAACAAACTAACTGCTGATTGGCTGGATCCCTTTTCTATTATCAGACAAAGGGACAACTTCAGTATTCTTATAGTCTTTGAGCTGGAAGGGTGTTTTTCTTCCAGTCTTAAAATAAAATGATTTTGTGGCTCTTTCTTACTGCTTTCCTTAATAGGTAAGTTTTCATTCAATGTTTTTTTCTTTAAAAGTATATTGTATTTTATATTAAAATGACACATTGCACATTGCTAATACACTTTATAAATGAATACTTCATTCCTTACTCTTAAAAGGTATCAAACTAACATATTATTAAGTTTGGGGGTGGCCCACTTTTAGGTCATAAAATTGCAAGTTGCTTCAGTAGTGGGCCCTTATTATATCCCAGGAGAATCTGAAGTGAAAGAGGGACAATTTATACTTGTCTCAATAATCGGAGGAAAAAGAAATACAGAAAAATATGTTTATTTGTGTGTAGTTCAAAAAATTAAAGAAACAATAATATTTTTTCAAGGATTGAAGTCAACTGAAATAAAAAAGACTTTGTCATTAAGGAAAATGATGTCTTTAACATAAATTTTTCCCATATAGTTGGAGTAATACTACAACCAAAACTGAGACAAACAGATCGTAAACTTTTGTATTCTTTTTGTAAAAAAAAAAAATGGCTGTAAAAGAAAATTAAATGCAGTTAAATTTAAATCCCACTCACATTTTTTTTATAAAAATATAATGTACTTTTGCAATCATTTCAGCATATAATTACCCTTTTTATTATGTATATTTTATTAACTATCACTACTGCAAAGTAACAAATAGGGCAGATATTTTTTAAAGTTATAAATATTACAAACTTTCAAAAAACTAAAGGGAAGCTGAAATTATTTTACGTAATCATCAAATCTTCTAAATATGATTTCATTATTGTGTATATTTAAGTGTAGGAATGTAAAAAGAAATTTATAACCTCTGTACAGTACACGTTAAACTCAAGAATGGAGTGACCCACTACTGGAGCATCAGAAATGTACTATGCCCACTATTGGAGCATAGAGGAAGGTAAAAAATTTTTTTCTTTTTTTCTAAAGAATATATTTTAAAAATTTGAATATTTATTCTGATACGTGAAGGTAAGGACTAGGCTATATATATATATATATATATATATATATATATATATATATATATATATATATATATATATATATATATATATATGTATGTATATTTTGGAATTCTCTAATATATTAATAATAATGAGACAAATGTCCTTAAGTGGCCCACAACTGGTGCGTTTACTTTATATGACTAATCCATAATTAATTTTCGATCATAGAAATTCTATAAACTAGCGACCACACTTCGCTCTGCCGCATGAATTTTCTTTTCTCTTTTATAGATATTTTTCGTCTTCTGTATTTTCCTGTGAATTTTCTAACACAAAGATCGTACTGGCAATTATGATAACACAATTTTTTATTTGTTTACATAGAATAACTATTTTATTTATTATTCCTTTTGTATTAAATAGAAGGACAAAATATTAAAATCTCACAAATCTATTGTATATAATGGCATTTACCAAATATTTTTCATGAAAACAAGCAGAATATAGATACGCAGTGAAGATTTATTTCACCCATTTAATATCAATAAAATATATTATCTTTATTTATAAATTGCGTCAGTATATTAAATTAATGTATGAATAAGAATATTTCCTTTTACAAGATTATGGAGGTATTTTTTAATATATGGGACAAATGTTTTATAAGTTTCAATTAAATAAGATAAAAATATTTCTTCAAAAATATCGAAAATAAAACAAATTAGTCTTTATAAAACTACACAAAATTATTAATATATTTTGAAAGCTACTTTTAATAAAATAAAATTATAAATTTTAATACATTGTTTCCAGGTAAAATATATGTAAAATACTTTATGTCTGGATGTTTTTATCAAAGGTTTTCTTGCGATTGCACTCAGACATGTATAATTTTTTTTTAAATGTTTAAAATATGAAACAAAATATTTTTTCATAAGATATACATACATTATAAATAAATATTTTTTATCTTAATATTAAATGTTTATATTTGTTTAAAGTTTCTTTTACGCGCAAGAATTTCGCAAAGCAGAATGTTTTATGAAAAATAAATAGCTATGAATAAATGCATGATTTGTGATTTTATTAATATAAATAATAATTTTTAATGCATAATTTCTGAGCATCTATACAAATGTTTAGTAGTCAAGAGGTATTTATATCAGAAAAAAGAAAAGAAATTTTTAGAATAAGTTCTCAGTGAAATGTTTAAATTTTCAAAAGAAAAAAATATTTTTAAAGGTCAAAAGAAAAACAAACTTATAATAAATAGAAATATAAAAATGCAAGTATCGAAAATACAACAAATGCAATTCCCAATATATATATATATATATATCATTTAATTCACATGTTAGTTATCAAAATAAGCTATCCTTTGCTGGTATATTTTAAATTGATATAAAAAATTATTAATTCCCCGATTTTTGCTTTAAACAAATAAGTAACGTAATTTGTAAAATTTAGTTCGTATGGCATTAATCAATATTTTGCATTAATTAATTCTGTTAAGAAAGTAAAGATGGCGCCACTGCTAAAAAAAATTTCTTTTATTAACTGCAACAGATGGTAAAGTAAATATTCATCGATATTTAATCGATTTAAAGTAAATTTTCATCATTATTAATTAAAACTTGTTATAAGTATAAAATAATTTAATTATTTTTATTAAGTTCATAACATTTTTGTTTACTAATGTTTTGCAATTAATTATTTTTAATAATAGTTAATTTAATTATATATTATTAATTATATCATTTTTGGTTTCTGATATAACTTCGTTGTTAACTGTCATCTGTAATTGCATGCAACGTGAGATTGCACATTTGAAACTATCCACATGGTAGCGATTGATATTTGTAAGTTAAGTAATCTTTTTGATAATTCAATTATAGTCTTATTATTTTTCTAGTATTTTCCTTTGAAATAGTTTTTCCATTGCAACTAATCTATTGATAATTCAATTATTATCTTATTATTTTTCTAATATTTTTCTTTCAACTATGTTTTTAATTGCGATTAATCGGGCAATATAGAAATAATTTTTAGGTTTATCCTAATTTCTATTCAGAAATTAATCGCAATTAATGTGTCTATTTAGCATTGCCCTTGATAACGAGCTAAATACCACATTTCCAATATTATTCCAGTTTTTGCCAATTCCTATGATTAATATAGTGCGTTATTTACGAGTTATTCCACATTTTTATGTTGATTTGTAGTATTATCTAATGGTTATATATATTACAAATTTATTTTTTTTCACCAAAATTAACTTGTCTACTGTATTAATTTCCTTTTAACAATATTCCATACTTAGTTCAACTTATTAAATTAAAAACCTGTTACTAGATCTAATATAATAATCTTTACGGAAACGATATAAATTCTTAATTCGCCTTAAAAAGCATGTATTCCAATATGCGTAAATTAAAAAGATGTTTCTAAATTAAAAATATTCTTAATTAAACTTTATTTCTTAATATTCCAAATAAAACTCATTTTTTCTATGTTTTAATAAACCCTTTTTAAGAAAGTCTTATTAAATTTATTCCAAAACCATACCTTTAAAAATATCATTATTTTTATTTATTTTTTTCTCTCCTTTAAGTTTGATATTTGTTCATATCAATAAATTCATTTCTTTTCATCTTTCTCTTAAAATTAATCGTCTGTAAAAATATGGTGTGCAGGGTATTCGAAATTCTGAATTCGATTATAAATTAGTTAAACGATAATATTTTTAAAATAAAATTTATCATCTGAATGAAATAAAAATCTCGACGCTGGACATAAATTATGTTTACATGGAAAAAATGATGGTTAGAGAGTAGAGAATTTTCTAAAAGTTTGTTTTTAGATTTAAGAAGGAAGCCTGGAGGTGATGAGAGAGATTTTTTGCTCTTTCTTCGATGAGTACGTTACGGTTTGCTGAAGTAAGGATGGAATATTCTTTTCGATGTTTCAGTTCAAGACGGCTTGAAAAGGGAACATTTCCCTCTCTATATGACAACAGTTTAATAAACTAACTTGCAGCAGTCAATGTGTAATTTCATGAATCTTCTATATTCATTTATTTACGTTGTTTTTTTATTCGCTTGCCACGACTGTGTGTTTTTAAATAAAGGGAACCAGTGAAGATAATTCGAGTTTCTCCTTAAAACGTCACATCCAATATAAAAGTCGCACAGGATAGATTAGCGGGAGCTAATAATATGCTAGTGCAGATTTTCGGATTTTGAAAGGAATCTACTATGGAACGAAGCGATGATCAACCTGTGGATCGCCGAAAAATTTTCCCGCCATTGTTGAGAGCAAGAATTGCCATTATCGCTTGATTCTTCGAGTGACTATAACAGAGGAGATTTTAATGTTAAATAGCTTTCTGTGCGTGTGGTTCAAAAGATCGCTTCGAAATTTCTTGTGAATTCCCGAGGCCTGATATTCCACCTTTTTGCTGTTTATGTGTAATTGATGACTCAAGATAATCATGGTCATAATGACAAGTTTTTGAGAATTAATAATTTCAAAGTGGTGAGTATGCGAAAGGTGTTCGATGAGGAATTTAATGAAGATTTTTCTTGAACTGTAAGTTATTTTATTAAATATTTTGATTATTATTTCTATTCTTTTTATGATTCATGAAAAGTATTTATTAAGTATTTATTTATTTATTTATTATTTTATTGATGAGAGTAATTTGAAGTTAATTTATTAATTTACTAATTTATTTATTTATTTATTATTGCATATTATGAGTCTGATATAGTAATTTAAAAATTATGTAATTGATAGAATTTATTAACTTCGAAATTTATTGCGAATGACATTTACGATCAGGATTTAAAAAAGAAAATAGAAGTGCTTCATTTACTATAATGAGTAGGGAAAAAAATATGGACGATCCTAAATTCGTACCCTTTGCCCCGAGCTCAGGAATGAACATTTTGTCTTGGTTGACTAATTTTGATAAAACATGTGAAAAGGAGCAGAAAAATCTAGAATGGAAATTTAATTTTATTGCGCAATATTTGAAAGGGGAAGCACAAAAATTTATATCAATGGCTACTTAAATTGTATGGATTATAAACAAATTAAAAAAAAAATTCATAGAAAGACTCATTGAATTAGACATCCCAAGTTTTTCTGATTTTTCATATCTGCAATTAGATAATTTAGACAATTTAGAAACTTATTTTCGTAAAAAAGTGGAAATTGGTAGGAAATTACACTTTAGTGAAAACATACTATTACAAGGTTTAACTGTTGGTTTAAAACCAGAATTCAAAAACAATATTATTATAAATCCTCCTAGTAGTACCACTGAATGGTACCGGGTTTTCAAACAATTTGTGGAAGTTTCCACCCCATTAGTTTCAAACCAAGTAATAAATCAACCATCAGCTAGACAAAATTTTCAACCTTTTCAACCACCTAGGCCCTGGATTCAGCCAGTTAGGCCCAACAATATACCTAAGAATTGGATTCCACAAAGCCAATCTCAGTTTCAAAGGCCTAGAATTTGTCCAAATAATTATATTCAGAATTCATATCCTTCAAGACCTTATAGGATATGCACAAATAGGGGTGTGAGTAATGCTTTTCATTGGGAAAGGGAATGTATTTTTAGGAATGAGTCGCCATCCACTGATACTCTTCCAAGTAGCTCACAAAATATTTCTCATAATATTTGACAATTAATCGTGTATGGATATACAAATAATTATAATTTATCATGTGTTGTAGATAGTGGCTCAACTTTTGCAATATTGCCATATAAATTTGTTAAAAATCTTAATACTAAAATTGAGACTATACCCTCAGTAACCATTGGTCAGGCAAAAGGATTTTTACATATAAATAAAAAAGTGTAGTGTTTTTCTAAAAGTGGGTAAAATTAAAAAAAATGTAAACTTTTTAGTATGCAATACAAATTTGGATTATGCTATTTTGGGGTTAAAAGAATGTTCTAAATTTAAATTAACCATAGAATGTAAAGATTGTATTGTAAGGCAAGGAAGGAAAATTATAAATAACAGTATAACGATACATAATGAGAGGTCCCTTCATTTTAATACAGTAAATATGAACCAAGTACAGCAAAATAGGGATCAATCTAATGAGTTTGTAACATCAGAATATGAGAAAAATATGAAATTAGATATTGGTAATAATGCAGCAATAAATGATTATGATAATGAAAACTGAATGCAAGTAATCATGATAGAGAGTTACAACCTACTTGTGGAAATATTATGAAAAATGAGGACTGTTTTGAATATAATCTCGAAATTAATGTGCAACCTGATTATATGTTTCATGATTCCTCCAAAATTTTGCGATAACTCTGATTCAGATTTAACTGGGGAAATAAATTTAATTCAAAATGAAAATTTAAGGGAATTAGTTGAAATTTATAGTGATATTTTTTCAAAACATAAATATGATACGGGTAAGATAAATATTGAACCACAACGCGTTTTATTAAAATCTGACCAACCTATATCTTTGAAGCCTTACCGAACAACTAGAGGAGAAAGAAATAAAAAATCAAATTCAATTTTTGTTAGCAGCTGGAATTATAAAGGAAAGTAATAGCCCCTATTCTGCCCCTGTTACATTAGCTATGAAAAGAGAAGGTAAAAAGACCCGATTATGTACAGAATATAGAAAGTTAAACGCAATAGTTAAAAACGATGCAGAAACCTTACCCCGTATCGATGGAATTTTAGATAAAATTAATAATGCTCAGCATTTTTTCACTTTGGATTTAACCTCTGGCTACTGGTACATACCAATACATCTATCCGATACCGAAAAATTAGCTTTTGAAACCAATTTCGGAATTTTTGAATGGCTGGTGCTCCCTTTTGACATAAAAACTGGATCCCCCATATTCAATAACCATTAGATGGATTCTTAATAAATATAAAATCGACTTTGCGTGCCACTATTTTGATGATATTATAATTTTCTCTTCCTCTTTAGCAGAACATTTAAATCATTTAGCTCAAATTTTTGAAATCTGTAAACTAGAAAACATTAAACTTAAACTTTCTAAATGTAAGTTAGGCCAAAATAAAATCAATTTATTAGGCTGTGAAATCACTAATGGAACTATAACACCAGCAAATGCCAATATTGAAACCATTAAAAAATTAAAACCTCCTTCCAATGTTAAAGAGTTACAACGACTTCTAGGTTCCATTAATGTTTACCATAAATTCATAAATAAATATGCTGAAATTAGATATCCTCTAAATAGATTACTTAAAAAGACTCTGAGAGTGGAACTCAGAGTGCCAGGACACTTTCGAAAAATTAAAAAAAATTTTAATTGCAAAACCCATCCTCAAAATTTATGATTCTAAATTACCCTTACATATGTTTGTAGATGCCTCTCAGATAGCAGTAGGTGCAATTCTAAAACAAATTGATAAAGATAATTTCTTACATCCTATTGCTTATCATTCTAGAATTTTAAAGGGTTATGGACAAAATTATTTCATAAATGAATTAGAATGTTTAGCTAATTGAGATACTCTTAACAAATTCTATCATTACATTCATGGTGTCAAGTTTACAATTCATACGGACCACGCATCTCTAGTATGGTTAAAGCGTGTTAAAAACTTAAGAGGTAGGCTTTTAAGATAGTCACTCAAACTTAGTATGTTTGATTATGAGATAAAATATGAAAGGGCTCAACAAATGTCGAAGCAGACATGTTGTCACGAAATCCTGTTTATCATTTTAATCAACATATTAGTTTATTGCTAGACAGGAAAGAAATTATAGAGATGCAAGACAAAGACAATGTTTGTGACAAAAAATATAAAAAAGAGAATGGAATTATTATAGTTCAGAAAAAGGGATTAAAAAAAATTGTTGTTCAATATGTCATTGAGAAAGAAAATACTCCATATTGCTCATGATAATTTTGGACATTTGGGGATTCAAAAAATGCTTAATTTAATATCTCCCAACTATTATTGGCCTAATATGACAATAGTCATTACACAATTTGTTAAACATTACGACACCTGTGAGAAAAATAAAAAAACAAAACAGAAAAGATTTGGCTTATTACAAGCTATGCCAGCGACAGATCAGCCTTTTGAATGTCTTTCTATTGATACTGTGGGTGGATTTAACAATTACAACTCAACAAAAAGATTCTTACACATAATAATAGATCATGCAACTAGGTTTGTTTGGGCTTTTCCCTCCAAAAATGTTACCACTTTAACACACACTAACTGTTTAAAACAAATATTCAATATCGAAGCACCAAAAATACTTAGTGACAGGTATAAATCTTTCAGGTCTCCAACATTTAAGAAATACCTTAGAAATCATTACGTTCAACAGCGTTTCACATCCTCACATCATCCTCAGACCAAGGGGAAGGTAGTGCGTGCTAATCAGACTGTAGTTACCAGGCTTAAATGTCAAGTTAATTCCACTTCTTATAAAATCCCTTGGACTAGATTATTAAACCAAGTCATCGAAGAATACAAGAATACGCCCCATTCTATAACCAAATTCCCACCTGCCTATTTATTTTATGGTCAATTGCCTTATGAATCTCCTTTAAAACAGAATTATTATCCTCCAGTAGACAAAGCTGTCAAAATTGCGAAAGCGCGAACTCGTGAATTTCATCTTAAAAATAAAAGACACTATGATCGAAATTTTGTCGAATCCCCATTAAAGATACAAGACTCTGTAATTTATGAAGAATTTAAATACCCTAACACTCGAAAATTACAATCTACTTTCTCTGGATCATGCAAAATTATAAATAAACCTTCTGATGTAACTTATGAAATAGATAAATTTAATTATGAGGCAAGACAGAATTAAGTTATTGTGCATGTTTCTAAATTAAGATCCTATTTTTCACCCGAATATTTTAAATTGTTTCATGAGCAACCCAAAAAACAAACAAAACCTCAGATACAATCACAATCACTAGATCAAATTAAAGTCAAGACAGTAGATTAAATTTAAATTTTTATTCTTTAAATATTTTATCACCATAATTTTCAACATTTGCAGATATGTTCTTAGTGCGCAACAAGAATATTACTTGTTTTTGGGAGTTTTTGGGGTTAAATTGGGCTCCTTATGCAGGCATAAGGTGTACACTTATACTGTAAAAACTTTCAAATTGATGTTGATAAAATAATTTTAAGTGTATTTAATTCTAACTATATTTACTCATTTATTTTACATTAATTTTATGCTATTTATTCAACAGATATTTATGTGATAACAGTTATAATATTTGACTCAAACCTGTAACTTAATATGTGATTTTTAGTGATTGTGAAAACTACAGATATTAAAAGTTTTTCTAAAAGCAAATTATCTTTATTTCCATTTCTTAATTAAGTATGACACTTTTTATTCCTATTTGTTTTATTATTAAAGTTTATAAACCATGTGTAGATAAAACATTACTCTATATTTGGCATATGAAAACTTATAACCAAACTTGACAATTTTGTAAAAGAGTATCACAGAGGGATTATTGGAATTATAAGGAAATACTGGTTGAGAGTCCATTTTCTAAATAATTAGATTTAATTTTATTTGGATTTTGGATTTATTATTTTTTATGTATACTTCCGGCTAGCAAAAATACTTTCTTATGCTATTAGAAGATAAGAAAATTATTTAATTGCTATGTAATTATTTTTATCCTCAACCAATATTTTCCCTATCAATAATAAACAAACTGTGATACATTTATTTTATTATATTCTTGTTTTAATATTATTATCATTATGATTTCTATAATGAAGTGTAGTATTGATTATGCTCTTATTGAGAAATATTAGGATATGGGGAATTATTATTATTATTATTATAAATTTTGAATTTTATATACTACATATTATTATTGTTGTTATTATTATTATTTAAATTTTCTTCATTATCTTAATGTGATACTATTGATTATTAAAAACTTTGATGTATTATTAAAAGTTGTTGGATCCAATATAAGATTAAAACCAAAGATTACACCCAACATAAGATTAAAACCAACACCAGCTAAATTTGCAAAAAATTATACAGTTTACTAGTGAGCTATAGCACTGAAATGGTTTAGTGTACTATTGAAACGGACTAGTAAGCTACTAAAAAGTTTCAGTTAAAAAATAAAAAGACTGTTTTCAATAAACTTTGGAAAAGACTTTTTTATAAATTATTGAAAGACTTTTTTCGTTTGAAGGACTTTATTTATTAGAAAGACTGCATCTAAGAAACTTAATTTTGAAAAATAAAATTAAATAAAATAAAATAAACTATTTATTAAGTTATTAACTTATTTACTGTTATTGTAGGTATTACCTCCTATGCACTTACAAATGGTAAAACTGTGAGTTTTCCGATCCAGAGACGAGAGGCTCCATGCGGTCCAAGCAGGGAGGTCACGAGAACTCCAATGAGGAGGAACCAAGTGACGCCCGGCCCCACAACAGCACCTGCTGCAGGCCAGGAACAAGAAGTAGGGGCACCAGGCACCCGATCAATGCGTCGCGGCCCGACGGCTCGCCATCCGCAGCCACCGACACGGTACCGCCCGCGCCCCACCAGGCTACACCGAGAGGAACAACCAAGCAGACACCGTAGCAAGAGCTGCCTGAACACCCGCTGATCCGAGGACTCAGCCTTCCGGGAGGACTTTCGGGAAAGCGACTCGAATTCTCGTTACGTACAAGGGAAACCCGGAAAAACCTTGTATAGTCGCTTCGTCCGAATCGCGCCTACAAGAGGCCTCGGACTCCTCTAATGAGTGTTGCGTTCGAGCGATCTGAAAATCATCAAGCGTTCGAGAAGTCTTCGGAACGAGACAAGCCGAGAGCTCAATTGGCCCGACGACCAACCCGATCCAAAGTCTTTGTCAAGAGTTCGCCAACAATGTCGACGATACCCTTCCTGCTATAATGATCAAAAACAAGATCGGTGAGCGTTCGAGTGCGGAAGTTAGGTGGGAAACACTTTCCCCTGATGGACTTCCACAGGGGGCACTAATAGACACAATGTCAAATCGTACTAACCCCGTTCCCGCAAAAGCACGCAGGGTTGCCTTTGAAAAAGCGGGCCTGATGGTCGCCAAAGGCACCATGTCCTGTTAGAACCTGGTTGAGAAAGAAATTGCCCTGAATTCTCCGAGTGGAGACTTTCGGAAAGATCTCATACGTCAACCGGCCGTCCTCAGATCGGTCCCACTATTGCTGCCAATCCCAAAAGCGCCCTGTCAAGGAGCTTCCTCTTGACTTGACGTCCTGAGAGAGGAACCAGTATGTCGACCGTCTGTCGACACGCAGCCTCCTTCGCCAGAGCATCGGCATGCTCGTTAAAGGCGTACCCGACATGAGCCTTGATCCAGTGCATATGGACCATGATTCCTGTATTTGCAACCAGGTTTCTAATCTCGGCTACTGCTTTGTGCCGAGGCACCAAAGAGTAAAGCGCTTGAAGCGCCAATCTCGAATCCGAGTAGATGTCGAGTTCACCGAGACCTCTCCGAAGGGCGTCAGCAATCGCTTCCTTGATCGCATGGACCTCGGCCGCGAAGACAGTCGACCCATCGGAGAGGCGGAACCTTCCCTCCGAAACAACTTCATCCCTAGTGGCGAGGTGATAGGCACAGCCAACCCTCTCGTCCACCAGCTTGGAACCGTCCGTATAGTATGTATACGGAGACTTCCGGCTGAGTTCCGGCGTCCAAGGTATTCGAACCGGATAGTGTCGTTAAGGCTGGTACTTCCAAACTTCCACCATTTCTGGCGAAAGATTTGGTCTGTCAATGCTCTCGCCCCATCTCGTGAGGGCCTCGAAGTCGCGTTCGATACGAGCACGGAGGTCCAGGGGAACCACCCCAGACAAAACGTTCAACGCATCTGTTGACACCGTGCTGTAACACTTGGTGACACACAGCGAATACCTCAAGAGACCTCTCTGAATACTCAGCAGCCTCTGACGAAGAGCCACTTTGCTGGAGTATCAGATAGGGGCCGCGTACAAGACTATTCGCTCGGCCACCACCGAGTAAACCGCCTTTCGAACATCAGGCTTAAGTCCCCAAGTAGCAGTTGCCAATCTGGTAAGCTTGTACTGGACCCTGGTCGCCTTCTCTCGGACGAGATCCAAGTGAGGCATCCAGCTGTAGTTCCTGTCTATGACCACGCCTAGGTACTTGATTTGTTTGGAGAATTTAACCCTATGTCCACCCATCCGGATGCTTACAAATGGTAAGTGATATTGTAAAATTATTGTATTTCTTTTAGAGAAATGTTCCTACCTAATCATAATTCTATTTAATTTGCTCTTAACTATTTTTTTAATGGCTATTATTTTTTATATTGCCTTAATTTTCTTTTTCTTCCGTCTCTTAGCTTCCTGGGTTTGACAGTTTTATTCCAAAATTTAACTTTTCTAAGTTATTAGATTTCTGTTGTCTGAACTTGTAATTTTATTTAACTATTAATTTCATACAAAGTTTTGGGGAGGGGGAGGGGAATAATAATATCAGAAATTTAATTTTTTTCGCCAAAATTAACCTTTATACTATATTAATTTTCTTTTAACGATATTCCGTACTTAGTTCAACTTATTAAATTAAAAACCTGTTACTAGATCTAATATAATAATCTTTACGGAAACGGTATAAATTCTCAATTCGCCTTAAAAAACATTTATTCCAATATGCATAAATTAAAAAGATGGCTCTAAATAAAAAATATTCTTAATTAAACTTTATATCTTAATATTCCAAATAAAACTCTTTTTTTCTATGTTTTTATCAACCCTTTTTAAGAAAGTCTTATTAAATTTATTCCAAAACCATATCTTTAAAAAAATATCATTATTTTTATTTATTTATTTATTTATTTTTCTCGCCTTCAAATTTGATCAATAAATTCCTTTCTTTTGATTTTTCTTTTAAAATTAATCGTCTGTAAAAATATCGTCTGCAAGGTATTCGAAATTCTGAATTCGATTATAAATTAGTTAAACAATAATATTTTTAAAATAAAATTTATCGTCTGAATGAAATAAAAATCTCGACGCTGGACATGAATTATGTTTACATGGAAAAATGATGGTTAGAGAGTAGAGAATTTTCTAGAAGTTTGTTTTTAGATTTAAAACGGAAGCCTGGACGTGATTCTTTGCTTTTTCTTCGATGAGTGCGTTAAGGACGGGTTGCTAAAAGAAGTATTGATGGAATATTTTTTTCGATGTTTCAGATTAAGACGGCTTGCAAAGGGATCATTTCTCTCTGTATATGACAAGCAGTTTAATAAAATAACTTGCAGTAGTCAATGTGTAATTTAATGACTTCTTCATCTTCTACATTTATTTATTTATGTTGTTTTTTCCCTCGCTTGCCACGACTGTGTGTTTTAAAAAAAGGGAATTTTCTGTCTTACAATTAATATGTCTAATAGCACTTGCTCGTATATATATATATTTTTATTCGGTCGATTTCTTAAATTCCTGTACATAATTCTTTAGTTAGAAATCATTTAGTGAACAAAATTCCCGGGAGGCTTCTTTTTTCAGCTGATGCATTTTTGGATGAACAAATCATTTTGCTCTGTGCTTAATTATTTTTATTAATTTCTTACATCGATTAAAAATATCATGGGGAAATATTACAATTTTTGTTGGTTTGAAACAAAACTCTTCATGTATGACACTGTTACATAAATAATAGCATATTATATGTTTTCTGCTGTATAACGTTTTGATGCTATGTAAAATTAATACCCTCTCTTGTTTTTAAATCTCCATATTAATGTTTCCGAACTAATTAACTTTTATGTTTAAATATTACACCTTTTCTTGCTTCTATTTATCCTAAATTAAATATTTCTAAATGAAGCTAGCTAACAGACAGAAAAAAAGAGCTCAATTGTAACATTATTATTTATTAATTACCTTTTGAGAAAAAATAATTCACAAATGGAAATCTAATCCAATTGATATTACGGTTCTTATATTTTATTCATGCGTTGTTGACTTTAATATGTGAAATATTCATTGTTTGAGAATTATTAAATAGTATATAGCGACAGTCTAAGTAATTGCAAACTTTTATTCCTGATATCTGATTATAAAATAAGGTAAGAAATAAGTTAACCGTGGAGAATAACATTTCTGCAGTTTTGACATGAGAATTGAAAAAGTAAAATAAATTTTCAAATGAATGAATATATTGTACGA
The DNA here is from genome assembly GCA_964019185.1 of Maratus speculifer. Classification (NCBI taxonomy): domain Eukaryota; kingdom Metazoa; phylum Arthropoda; class Arachnida; order Araneae; family Salticidae; genus Maratus; species Maratus speculifer. Next base: position 304,164,008 of record OZ025291.1, on the reverse strand, counting down.
ATTTTTATCTGACTTCTAATTAAATCTGAAAAAATAATGAAGATTATTGAGTTCCATTGAGGATTCTGTGTAATAGCGGTAGATATTCTTTATCATAATTAAATTCAGTTTGATATATACCGCGTGATTCAAAAATCAGGACGAACTTTAAAAAAGAATAATTCGGAAACGAATCAAGATACAAAGATACGGTTTCGATTCCGGTACGATTCCGTCCACTTATGCGTGAACATATTTTCAATTAACGCCGACATTTTTTCGACGTTAATGCTGATCGTGAAGTGGTCATATAGGCAATGGAATAAATTAAACCAGGATTAACTTTATGGAAAAAGTAAGGGGTTTTCCTTATCTTTATTAGCAATACATCAGCAAAAACAATTCCCACCTTTAAAATTCAGGTCTTGATATTACAAATCATAGTTCATATTAGCAGAAATTAGAATGAAGATTCATACGAAATTTACCAGACAGCGTACGATGTTATCAAGTGGAAAATTGAACTAATTCTGAAATTCCATCTAGTGCCGCTGTTTTGTGATCAACCTCGCAATAAAACGAATCATGACATAGTGCACAACTGACCATTGAGGAACAATAACGTCATGCCTGAAGGTCCATTAAGAACAATTCTCCAAAGAGCTCTGTAAAAATGTGTAAGAAATTAAAAGAAGTAGGAGTAAAGAAACATCCCAGGAAGCGAAATATCTCGGAATAAAATGCGTAAAAAATAAATGTATATTTCAAAAACATTCCAATTCACACTAAATAATAGAAATTGTCATTTATGATTATGCAATTTAGGAATAAATTAAAAACTTTATATTTAACTAAATTGAGTAAGTTAAAAATTAATATCAAGAATTGTAGATAACTACATTATCATAATAACACATTATTTTGGTTTGTTTATACAGATTAACTATTTTATTGCTTATCCTTTTTATTTAAATTACAAATACGATATATTAAAATCTGATAAATCTATTGTATATAATGCCATTTACTAACCATTTCTCATGACAACATTTAGAATATAGATGTACAATGAAGATTTATTTCCCCAATTTAATATCAATAAAATATATTATCTTTATATATACTGCATAGGTAGATTAAATAGCTAAATGAAAGAAACTATTTCGTTTTATTAGTTTATAGAAGTATATTTTTGTATGTATATTGGATAAATGTTTTGAAAGTTTTAACTATATAAGCTGGAAATTCTTTTTCACTAATACAATTTAAATTATTTAAAAATATAATTAATTTTAGCTGAAATTAAAACACTTTAGCTCAGTGATGCACAACCTTTTTACCAGAAAATCGTTTCACACTAGAATATTTGAGAAGTGTAGTTTCTTTTCTTTAATAGCCAAGTTTCTGTCGTTACTATAAGGAAAATTATTCTGCATAAAAATAGTGGTATTTCTGTGGCCCGCGGGCCAAAGGTTGTGCACCACTGATTAGCTTATATAAAACTGTATAAAATTATTAATATATTTGAAAAAAGTACTTTTTTTAAACCAAAATTATAAATTTCAATACTTTGTTTTGCAGGTAAAATATACGTAAAAGTATTTTATGTTTGGATGCTTTTATAAAACGTTTTCTTCAAATTACACTCAGACATGTATTTTTTTATTAAAAATGTGTAAAATATTAAACAAAATACTTTTTTTCATAAGATATACATACATTATAAATAAATATTTTTTATCTTAATATTAAACATTTTTATTGGTTTAAAGTTTCTGTCTCATTCAAAAATTTCACAAAGCAGAATGTTTTATGAAGAACAAAAAATTATGAATAAATGTATGATTTCTAATTTTATTAATATAAATAAAGTTTTTTAATGCATAATTCATTAGCATTTATATAAATGTTTAGTAGTCAAGAGATATTTACATTAGAAAAAAGAAATATTTGGAATAAATTCCCTGAAATGTTTAAATTTTCAAAAGAAAAAATTATTTTTAAAGGCAAAAAGAAAAATAAACTTTTAATAAATTAAAGTTTAAAAATGCAAGTTAAGTGCCTTAGAAAGAGATATTTTTATATAAAATTGTGTGGTTTTTCTTTTCATGCGCAATACATACTTTATTTAAATTTTAACACTCCAATATCATAATTAGGGGCCGTCCACAAATGATGCACTCTTGGAGGGAAGGAGAGGGGTTCATGAAACTATGATAGTTTGTGACAAGGGGTAAAAAGAAATGTGACGACGCACATTTTAGTTAATAGAAATCATTAAAAATCAGCAGATAATGTTTTGAAGTTATTTTAAAATTAAAGTATTTTGTGTTAATATTAATAACGATAAGATATAAAGCCAAATATATTAAACACTTATTAAAATTCCAAAGTACTAGAGTTTTCAATTGTTCTTTCATATTAATATTTTATTACTATTCTATATTATTATGATTTAAGTTGTAAATCTTGACTTTTTTTCATACAAAATAAGTACATGAATCATTTTTATTGTTATGCTGATAAGTTCCATTAAAATACATAGTTAAAGTTTAAATATAAAGTTTGAAATATGATCTATAACGTAATGCTTTGTTTCTGAGCCACAAGTATATGTTTATGTAATGTAGTGAGACTTGTGACAAGAGTGGAGCAGTATGATGAAAAATGACATTTTGTGACAAAGAAGGGGGTGTCATAATATTGAAAGAATGTGTGATAGCATTTATGGACAGCCCCTTATATGTTTCACAATTTAGGAAAATCTAAATTTAGCTTTAAAAAATGTTATATTAAAAAAGAGTTAAGTGTTAACATATGAATACACATGATTTGGCAAGAACGCATCTCAAATATTTAGAACGGCATCGGATGCCAGACTTTTGTCCATCAAATTGCAGTAGTATTTAATTTAGAACTAAATTTAACAAATTAAATCTCGAAAAGTTTACTAAAAAACATTTTAGAAATATAGATGAAAAATGAATATTCTACGTGAAAATTATTTTTAATGAAGAATGGTGTTTTAACTTAATATCATATTTATTTTACAAAATAAGAAAGATTTTTAGAAATTTCAATTATTCATAAAGTGAAATTTTGAGAACGTGATATTAAATTTTTCGTACATAAATTGTTTTTTTTCCTGTATATTTTGCTTTCAATTTTATTCATATTTTCTAATTTCCTTCTTTTTCTTAACTTCCTTCTTAATTTCTTTTTTTTTGTATTATTATAGTTTATTAAAGTTGTTTACATTTTATTCTTATGAATTATTATCTTCTTTATAAAAATAATGTCTATTTTTTTAATGTATAGTTATAGGATTTAAAATATTTTTGTATATACAGTTAATCTCAAAAATGCATACAAAAATATTAAATGAAAGAAACATGTTAAAGATTCTTATTTTTAACTAGAAGGGGCATCATCTTACTGCTATAAGTAGATAAGAGATTATCCTTATGAATATTTACCAAACAGAGAATTTGTAAGAACAGTTTCAGCAGAATGTACTTCGCGTTCTCCAAACATCCAACATTGGATATGCATTATGGGGAGTTATAAAAGAAAAAAAAATGCACAAAACTGACAACATTCAACGAATCGAGAGCAGCCATTGGAAAATAATTTTCAAAAATAGACAATTATCTTTGATAATTCGATTGCATAATCAGCAATGGCTGAACTAGGATGAACAATAATTTGAATTCAGGCGTAAATTTTACAAAAAGTTCATTAATGTATTTCCATTTGACAATTTGAAAAATAAAGTGTGTGATTCGAAAATGATTTTTATTTAAATTTTGTACACATATTTGGCGCATGTTATGTATGCTCACTGTAAAAAGAAATTGTGTAAAATTCCTGAGAAAAGCAACGAAAATTGAGAAAGTCTAAAAACCATATAATCTCGTATGTTACTCATGAAATCTCAGTTAAGTTCCACCATTGTGAAAAGTCTAGAAACCTATAATCTGTAACGTTGCTCATTAGATTTCATTTAAGTTTTACCACACTTTAAATCTAGAATATAGAACGTAAAGAGAGAAGTCTCATTTAGTTTTCACCATTCCGTTAAAGCTCCGAATCTTACAGTCTGGAATGCTGCCCAATTTATTTAAGTTTGGTTCCGCAGATAATCCCAAAAATGCACTAAAATATTCACTAAAAAGTGACATGTTGAAGATTCTTATTTTTAACTAGATGAGGATCATATTACGACCATAAGTATGTAGAATCCAATCCCTGTAAATATATAGCAACTAGAAGATTTGTATGAACAGTTTCAGCAGAATACACTTCGGGTTCTTCAAACCTCCACCATCACATTTGTATAAAGAGGAGATAGAGAAAACCAAATTTTATGCACAAAACCGGCAACACTCAATGAATTGACAGCAGCCATTGACAAATAATTTACAAAAATGCACAATTATTTTCAATGATTCGATTGCATAATCAACAATGTCTGAATTAGGTGCAACAATATTCTGAATACAGACGTAAATTTTATAAAAAGTTTATTAATGTGTAGGTAGAATTTTTAACCTTCAGGTAAAATCACAAAATTTCAATTATCTCTCTGTTATTTAAAATATAAATAAATGACTAAAATAGAAACACAGAAATTTCTAATTTCAATCTCTCGTAGAACTGCAAACCTTTTTTAATATTCCATTTCACAATTGAAAATTATCGTGTATGATTAGAAAATTATTTTTAATTAAATTTTATACACACACACGTACAGGATGTCCAGCAAATAACACCCTGATTTCAAAATTAAATTTCTCAAAAACAAAGATCAATAGAATTATGCAGTAAACGGTCTGTTTATCAGGTAAGTTGTAAAAATCTTATACAAAAGTTTCGAACGGTAAATATTTTGAAAATATTGTGTTCTGATTGCAAAGAATGCTTCGATTTGACATTTTTCTTGCTTTAGATTGCTGCCAGAGAATGTGTTTTTCGGCTTAAAGTGCCATATTTCAAAGTTTTTTGAAATTAAATTTTTGAAATTTCGAAATTCTAAAAATTTACTTCGAAAAATCTTTAAGATATTGCACTGTAAGCTGAAAAATTATTTCTCTGCAAGCAATCTAAAACAAGAAAGATGTCAAATCAAAGCATTCTATGCAATCAGAACGCAATTTTTTTCAAAATATTCACTGTTTGAAATTTCTGTATAAGATTTTTACAGCTTACCTAATGAAAAAACTGATTTAATTTTGAAATCAGGGTGTTATTTGCTGGACACCTTGTATATATATAATGGACAATCACAATCTGACAAATTTGTGTCATTCATTTTATTATTTTTATAGCTATGTTAAATTTTGAGCACAAACATTTACCATGCAACTTTTTAAAATCATAATATTTACTTATGAAAGAAAATACTTCGTTTTTCTTTCCCTGTTTAAGAGACTCTTTAAACAAGGCCATCAATGGCACTTGTCTTTTTGTTAATTGTATTAGCTTCATTGGTTATTTAAAAATTCAGTATTTTTTTAAAACTCATTAAAGAGTAATCACCACAATTTGGATTGCATAATAATTTTGCATTGTAAGTGTTTTTTCATTTACTTTTTACACGTGAAAAATAAAAAAATCACTAACTTCATCGAATACTCAAATGTTCAAACATTCTGTAAACTTTCATTACTGCTTTCGAACTATTTCAAGGACTTTAAATCTGAAAGAATCTTGTTAACTCTATAATAAAATTCTTCTAAGTAGGTTTTTAGAAATATAATTAATTTTGATATTAGATTTTAATACTTTTTTCTCTTTATCTAATGAATAATTGGTTATTAAACATCAACAATTTTATCAATAGTTTTATTAACATTTAAGAAGAATCTTGAACGTTGCTGATCAACAAAGATGCATCTTTTCTTTTTATAAGATTTATTTAAATAAGTCTGTGATTTAAAATATAAAAAATATTAGAAAATTTTTTTTGGAAAAGTTTCAAAATACATATAAATTCAAATGTTTAAACGGAATAATGTTAGAAAAAAAAGTTGAAATTTAAAATGACTTTATAATTACGACATTCGGTAAAGTAAATACATTAAATGACATAGTATTAATGTTGGGCAGCTCTAAGAGAATTTCTTATTATATTTTTGTAAGTTTTTATTTTATTTTTTTACTTTTTAGCAGAATTTTATGTTTATTTTTTGTGAAATATTCGTATAAAATGGTAACTGATGATCAAATCTGTCTCGAAAACGTAATCGAAGCCGTTGTAATTAGCAGAGATGTAGGGAATGATAAACGACGTTTATTGCACTCATTCAAATGTAGACAGTGTACACCTCTCTTGACTCTTTTGACAAACTACATTGTCAGTGCATCGAGACATTTGGATGAACGGACGGCTCAAGCCTTGCATATCCATTGTAATCCAAACAAGTAAGTTAGTTGTCTTTAAATTTAGATTTAGAAAGATATTTTAAGATACGTTGTGTCCTGAAGACACCCATTAGCAATACCCATTATTAACGTTAATATTAGCATTAATGAGAGTGCAGTATGACTCGTCAGCCATGATTAATTCTCGATCAGAGAAATTCTGTAAATTAGCGACAACACTTCGCTCTGCCGCAACCATTTGCTTTTCTCTTATATAGATTTTCTTTTCTTCTTGTATATTTTTCTGACAAATATTTATTAAATATATCATACTGACAGTAATGATTGATTTGTTTTGAATTTTTGATTTCTTTGTATAGAATAACTCTTTTATTCATTATTCCTTTTATTTTAAGTACAAAAACGAAATATTAAAATCTCAAAAAATGCAGCTCACCCTATATGAAACAAATAGTAATTTGAGTCAATATTTCGACGAAAAAATAAAAATAGATTGTTTTTATGTATTGCTATTTACCGAATTTTATTTTATGCAAACATTTAAATTATAAATGTACAATGAACATTTATATCACGCAATTGATATGAATAAAAATAGTATCTGTACACATAAACTGCGCCAATAGATCAAATTAATTTTTGAAAAAAAAAAACATTTCATTTTACAAAATTATAGAAGTATTTTTTTTAGTATATGGGATAAATGTTTTGAAAGTTTTAACTATATAAGATAGAAATTCTTTTTCACTAAAATTAAATTGTTTTAAAATATAAATGTATTTAACTTTAAAAAAAAAAGAAATCAGTTTATATAAAACTGCATAAAATTATTAATATATTTTAAAAAGCTATTTTTAATAAAATAAAATTACAATTTTTAATACTTTGTTTTGTAGGTAAAATATATGTAAAAATATTTTATGTTTGGATGCTTTTATGAAAAGTTTTCTTGCAGTTACTCTCAGACATCCATCTTTTTTATTAAAAATGCTTAAAATATGAAACAAAATACTTTTTCATAAGATAAACATACATCATAAATAAATATTTTTTATCTTAATATTAAATATTTATATTGCTTTAAAGTTCCTGTCTCGCGCAACAATTTCGTAAAGCAGAATGTTTTATGAAAAATATACAACTATGAATGAATGCATGATTTTCGATTTTATTAATATAAATAATGTTTTTTAATGTATAATTCATTGGCATTTATATAAATGTTTAATAGTCATGAGATATTTATGTTAGAAAAAAAAAAATTTTAGAATAAATTCTCAGTAAAATGTTTAAATTAGAAAAAAAAACTTTTAATAAAAAGAAATTTAAAAAGGCAAATTAAGTGTCTTAGAAAGAGAAAGTTTTATATAAAGTTCTATGATTTTTTTCATACGTAATACATGTTTTATTTTTAATTTCAATACACCAATATTATCATTAGGGGCCGTCTACAAATTATGTCACGCTTGGAAGGTGGAAGCGGGATCATGAAATTGTGACAGTTTGTGACAAGGGGGTGGGAGAGGAGGAGTAAGAAGAAATGTGACGTCACACATTTTGGTTAAAAGAAATCATTAAAAATCAGCAGATTAAATCTTGTATTTATTTTAAAAATACTTTTAAGTATTTTGCGTTAAGAAAGTAAAGATAAGATATAAAGCGAAACATATTAAATTATTTTTCAAATTCCAAAATACTAGAGTTTTTGATTGTTCATTCATATTAATATTTTATTACTATTTTATATTAGTATGGTCTTAGTTGTAAATCTTAACTTTTTTTTTATTCAAAATATGTACATAAATATTTTTTATTGTTATGGTCGCAAGTGCCTTTAAAACACATAGTTAAATTTTAAAAATAAAGTTTAAAATATGATCTATAACGTAATGCTATGATTCTGAGCCGCAAGTATATGTTTATGTAAAGTAAATGACATGTGACAAGTCGGGGCAGGGGATAAGGTGAAATATGACACTATATGACAAATAAGGGGGGAGAGGTGTCAGAAATATTGAAAAAACGTGTGACATTATTTAAGGTCAGCCCCTTATATGTTTAACAATTTAGGAAAATCTATATTTATTTTTTTTTAAATGTTATGTTAAAAAAATATTAAACGTCAACATATGGATACATCAGATTAAGCAAAAAGGCGTTGCATACAATTAGAACAGCAGTGGATAATAGGTTTTTGTCCATCAAATCCTAGTATTATTTAATTTGTAATGAAAATTAACAAATTAAATCTGAAAAAGTTTACTAAAAGTACATTTTGGGAATAGTGGTAAAAAATGGAAATTCTTGGGGGAATATATTTTTAATGAAGGAATGATGTTTCTTGATTTTTTTTACTTAATATCATATTTATGTGTTACAAACTAAGAAAGATTATAAGAAATTTCAAAAATTCGTAAAGTGGAATTTTTGAGAACTTAATTTTAAATTTTACGCTGCGCCCTTTTTTTATTTCTTTTTTACGTATGCTGAAATGTGCTGAAATAGAAAGAAGATAAATTTCACGAAGAATCTCTCGTTTTTTTGTAATGTGAAATAATCAATATTTATAAGAAATCAAAGGAGAATCGAAAAGTTTTTTAAATAGCTTTCTGATAATTTAAAAAAAATGCCGTAAAAGACAACACATAAGTATCTGAGCGTGAAATGTATATTTATTTAAATACTATCACATTATTTAATACGCATGCTACTTAAACACATAATATATTTATGGGCCAATAAATGCACTACATATTGTGATAATATTCATAAATAAACCTCAAATTTGATTTTACGTCGACTGTGTGAAAAATCACTTGATAAAAAAAACTGATAAAGTAGAAACTGATTAGCCACAATAAGACTGCAAAGCTAAATAGGAGAGGGATATGTTTCTGAAAATTCCAAAACTTTTGTGCTAACATGTTTATATTTTATAGATCACTCTTAAATCTCGTAAATATTTATTTTTAACACAGAGTTATTGAGTGAAATGTTTTAATTTTCAAACTAATTATACTATCTTTCAATCCCACTAAACGTGAATCAAGTCGATACTCAACCATTAGCTATAAAGTTAGTCTGTAATATTAAAATTTCAGAGGTATTGTATAAAATTAAGCACATATTCTTAGTCAGACTATGAATAATGATCTTTCTGTGGCAAAATCCTTATCATAACCTAATATTAGAATAACCGCAACCTAAATTAAGCGGATCCTTAATCTAACAGTACATTAAATATAACGTAAATTTAATTTAACCCTAACCTAACCGTCATCTAACTGTTACGTAACAGTCATCTAAATGTAACCACATTTAAATCTACCAAACCTAACAATAACTTAAATTAAACCTAAATTTAAATTCCATTAAATTAAGTTCCAATAAATACATTCTTACAATAAATGTAACATAACCGTAATTAAAATATAACGTAAATGTAATCAAAGCGTCATTTATCTGTAACCTAATTGTCGCCACACTGTAACATACCTAACCAAATTGTAATTTAATTATAATCAAGATGTAACCTAATATTTATCTAACCGTAAACTAGCTATCTCCTAACTGTAATCTAACCGTAACCTAACTGTAACTTACGTAATTTTGAAATGTATACATTTTTCTGACGCAAGACATCAGTTTTCACTTTTTTGTTACTAGTTTTGAAAATTTTTTTTTCCAAAAATGTTAATAAGCGAGATTGAGATCACCCACCTCTTCTGTAAAATAACTTTTAGGTGTTTTATAGCAATATTTATGTAAAGTATTACTTTAAATTAAAAGGCATAAATTCTTTTCTTTTCTATATGTTTTATATTCAATTTGATTCATATTTTCTAATTTTCTTTCTTTTGTTATTATCTTTCAATAGTGTTCTCTACAATAAACTAAAACACTTTTTAAAATCACTATAAAATGAAAATGAAGTAGGACGCGTTTCGAGCTACAACAATAACAGCTCGTCATCATCTAAACCAACACGCGTCCGAAAGGGTACAGAGTAGAGATAGAGTGAAAAAAAGAGGGAGGAGATTACAAAGAGTGTGATAGGTGGCGCTAAATGAAAGACCACGGGTGGAAGGGAAAGTGATGCCAAAATAATAAAAAAGAAAGAAAAAGGTGGAAAAAATAATAATAACGAAAATAAATAAAATAAATAAAAAAGTAAAATTAAATTAAATAAATAAGTGAAGTTAAAGAATAAAATAAAAAAATAAATAATGTTAATAGTAAAAATAATAAATTAAATAAATGAATAAAAATAAAAATAAAAATTAATAAATAAAAAATATAAAACAAGAAAATTTGTTAAATATTTTAAAATAGTATTTTTAAAAAAACTACAAGATTAATTTTCACGCAGGAGAAAGGGAGGGGGGGTGATAAGAGATAATTGACAAGGGTATTAGAATTTTTACAAATAAAATAAGCTTCGTGAACATCTAAGTGAGAAGGAGAGGCAGGATTAGAAATAATTCTGGCCATGGAAAAATTGAAATAATGACCGGAAGACCAACAGTGAGAAGCAATCGAAGACCTGGAAAAATTCCTGATTTTCAATATATCTCTGATGCTCGCCCAATGTTTTCTTCAACGTTCTTCTGGTCTGACCAATATAACCCAAATTGCAAGAACAAGGAATAAAATAAATTCGTCACCGGTTCTCAATAGGAATAGGATCTTTCAAAGACGAGAATTTAATTTTATTCATAGGTCTGAAGATAACTTTAAAATTGAAACAAGAAAGGATTTTAGCAATTTTGAAACAGAGAGAAGAATAAAAAGATAGAACGGTAAAGTTAATATTAGAAGAATTAATAGAATAAGTAAGAAGACGTTTACATTTATTAAGTTTATACATAAATTTGTTAATCAAATTGGGATTATAACCACGGGCAAGTGCAACATATTTAAGGTAATTACTTTCATTACTTAGAGCAGAAGAATCATAACAAATGCGAATGCTTTATTTATTTAATTTATTATTTTTACTATTTATTTATTTTATTCTTTTATTTCACTTATTTATTTATTTTTATTTTACATTATTTTATTCATTTTCGTTATTTTTTCACCTTTTTCTTTCTCTTTTATTATTTTTGCATAACTTTCCCTGACACCTGTGTTCTTCCAGCTAGCGCCACCTTTAACACTCTTTGTAATCTCCTCCCTCTTTCTTTTACTTTATCTCGACTCTGTGCCCTTACGGACACGTGTTGGTTTAGCTGATGACCAGCTGTTATTGTCGTAACTCGAAACGCGTCCTACTTTATTTTTCATTTTATGGTGATTTTATAAGTGTTTAAGTTTATTAATTATCGCCAGTGTTTACGGTGCTTTTTCACTAGTGTTCTCTACATTTTATTCTTATGAATTTTTATCTTCTTTATGAAAATGTATAGTATTTTCTTTTCTTAATTTTTATAGGTTTCTAAATAATTTTGTATGTACAGATAGTTCCAAAAATGTATAAAAAATTATTCAAGAATAAGAGACAAATTGAGTATTTTTTTTTTTTTAACTAGAAGGGGCATCATATTACTACTATAAGTGTATAAGAGTCTATCTTGGTAAATATTTACCAAACAACATTTGTAAGAACAGTTTAAGTGTAATATCTTTCGCATTCTATAAACCTCCACCGTTGGATTTACATTATGCGGAAGAAAAAATATAAAAGAAGAAAATTTGTAAAAGCGGAAATAAAAAAGTAAGCGGAATGCACTTTGCGTTCTCCAAATTTCGAACATTAGATTTGTATCATGGGAAGATAAAAAAGAAAAAAAAATATTCACAAAACCGGCCACACTCGATGAATAGTGAACAAACAGTCTGTGGAAAATAATTTTCAAAATTATATAATTATCTTCAATGATTAGATTGTACAATCAGCAATGCCTGGGGAACAATAGTTTGCATACAGACCTAAATTTTATATAAAAAAAATTCGTTAATGTGTTTCCATTTCACCAGTTAAAAAATAATGTGAATGATTTGAAAATGTTTTTATTTAAACTTTATAGCATATTTAGGACATTTTATGTATGCTTATACCAAAAATTATCAATAAAAGAAGTAGATAACAACAATTTGTCAATTTTGCATAATTCATTTTATTAATTTTTAATTCTATATTAAATTTTGAGCTCTACGTTTTAGCATGCACCTTTTGTAAATCTTAATTCTTTCAGATCCGTTTTTTTCCACTTGGAGAACAAAATTATTTTTATTTTAATAATGTTAATCTTAGATATCAAAATAGACGTATTGATGTTTAAAAATTACCTCTTTGTCTGAAATGTACTTATGCACTTACATATTAATGTTGGATGTACTTATTTTGCGCTCTGTTCAATTCATATATATATATTATTATAGGTTAAGGAAAATATTTTAAAGACATTTAGAACATATGGTATTGCAACAGAGTTTTTCAGTTATTACAACTTTCTTAAGATTCGTTCAGAAAAGTATTTTCTGCATTTATCTATATTTGTATTATCTATATTTTAAATTTAACGAGTGAAATTTATGTATCAGATAAATGAATCGCTAACTGTGTAAAGCAAATTAAGTAAACTTTTATTATTATTTTTATTACTGAATGTCAAAACATAAATGAAGTTATAGTAAAAAAAGCATTAACATGTACTATCATTTCTATATGCAATAATAATAATAATAATAATATTTGTTAAGACAAAATATAATTCGATGAAAAGACATGTACTGTTAATAGTACACCAAACCCAAAAGGTTTCATATTTATTTACGAAAGTAAATACTTCAAATTTCTTTCAGGGTTTAAGAAGATCTTTAAACAAAGCCTTCAATGGCACTTGTTTCCTTGTTAATTGGATTAGTTTCATTGGTTATTTAAAAATTCAGTATTTTTTAAAATTCATTAAAGAGTAGTTCTCTACACTTCAGATTACAAAATAATTTAGTAATGTAAGTGTTTTTTTTTTTCATTTACTTTTTAGACGTGAAAAATAAAAATTCACTAATTTCATTAAATACTCAAATGTTTAAACATCCTGTAAACTTTTAGGGTTGCCTTTGAACTATTTCAAGCACTTTTAGTCTATAAGAATCTTGTTATCTCTATAATAAAATTCTTCTAAGTACTCTTTTAAAAAGTCAGCCACAAAATAGCTCAAGTTGAGCTGAAATCCACTCAATGTTGAAAGGCAGCTTCTCCGAAAAGAGTTAAAATAACTCGAGTTTTAACCAATTTAAATGAAGTTGAGCTATTTAAATAACCAATTAAGATCAAGAAGGTTTAATCGTTTGAAAAACAACTCTTTTATGATCGAAAAAATTACAGCTCTTTCATGAGAAGCCAAATCAGCTCTTTCGTTTTAAGAGTGTACGTTGTTAGAAATATAAATAATTTTGATATTAGATTTTATTACTTTTTTCTCTTTATCTAATGAATAATTAAATTACATGCGCGAGACGAATCTTTCTTCTAGTATCAAATAATTGGTTATGAAAGATCAACAATTTTATGAATAGTTTTATTAACATTTAAGAAGAATCTTAAACGCTGCTGATCAACAAAGATGCATCTTTTCTTTTTATAAGATTTAATAAAGTAGGTCTGAGATTTAAAGTATTAAACAAATTAGAATTTTTTTGAAAAGTTTCAAAATACAAATAAATCCAAATGTTTAAAAGAAATAATGTTCTAAAAAATAGTAGAAATTTGAAGTAAATACATAAATGACACAATAAAAAAGGTGTGCAGCTCCACGAGAATTTCTAATTAATTTCTATTATGTTTTTATTTTATTTTCTATTTTTTTTAATGTATTATGTAATGTAGCGACACGAGAAGAGGGCAGGGAGTAAGGCACTTGTTTTCTTGTTAATTGGATTAGTTTTATTGGTTATTTAAAAATTCAGTGTTTTTTAAAATTCATTAAAGAGTAGCTCTCTACACTTTAGATTGCAAAATAATTTAGTAATGTAAGTGTTTTATTTCTTTTTTTTCATTTACTTTCTGTAAACTTTTAGGGCTGAATTTGAACTATTTCAAGCACTTTTAATCTGTAAGAATCTTGTTAACTCAATAATAAGATTTCTTTAAGTATGTTGTTAGAAATATAATTAATATTGATATTAGAATCTTAGAATCTTAGTACTTTTTTCCCTTCATCTAATGAATATTTAAATTACATGAGCGAGATTAATTTCTCTTCTAGTATAACAAAATTGGTTATTATAGATACAATTTTATCGATAATTTTATTAACATCTAAGAAGAATCGTATCTTGTACTAAGGCTAAATATCATTTAATCCCGGAATACGATGTCAGCTATTCCTTATAAATCCTTCTATATGACAACTTCCACATTATTAGCTATGTATAAAACAGAAAATTTTGTTACAATAACAAATCCTGAAAATGAACAAAGGAAAAGGTATAGGGGAAACTGGGGCACATTGATACATAGGGCACATTGGTACACCCCCTGTACTGCACAAAGGATCATTACAGGAAGTCTCAGAACAGCTCCAAAAGGTGATACTAGTGCACTCAACAACTAACAGAAAGTCTTGGAATGATTCAGTAGTTTTATGAAATGGGACGGGTGATTAATTGTTTTTGTAGGTCAAAAGTAAATTTGAGTTGTACAATTGAAATGGTATTATACAACTGTTACAGTATTTTCAACCGAAAAGAATACTCTGCCTGGCAAGTAA
This sequence comes from Maratus speculifer, assembly GCA_964019185.1. Classification (NCBI taxonomy): domain Eukaryota; kingdom Metazoa; phylum Arthropoda; class Arachnida; order Araneae; family Salticidae; genus Maratus; species Maratus speculifer. The sequence continues at coordinate 304,148,928 of OZ025291.1, read as the reverse complement.
AGCTACTCTTTATCAGTTCCTCATTCTTTATTGTTAGATAAATTAGGAAGTGTTGGATTTGAGACTTTTATTCAAAATGGCTGTATGGGGCACATTGATGCAGTCTATGTCGGGGCACATTGATACAACCTAAATGATTTTCTAGTTCATATTTTTCATTACCTTTTATTATTTTTTTACCATACACTCCTTAATCCAACCATTTTTTGCCAAAAAATTCTAATATTATTTTTTAATGAAGTGAAATAGCTCTAATTTCTTTATATTAGAACATTTTATAGCATTTTTGCAAACCGAAGACGTACGAAGTTACCTAACATCTAGTGCTAGTAGAATAAACAAAAGAAAAGGACGTCAGCCTGGAAAATCTCAAATTTACATCGATTCTCCAGAGAAAAAAGTATTTTCGACATGAGAAATGTTAAGTAAGAGAAACAAGCTGCAGAACAGCATAGGATAATTATATTATAAACAGAATTTTTAATGTAATTATCCTTTATTTTATGTTTATAAACCGATTTATAAATAGAAAACCTGGTAATTTTTTCATCTTTCCTAAGAAAGAAGTTAATTCTTGATTTGAAGTGCCAGATATGACAAAGTTACCATAGCCAACAATCAGACAAGGAACAGCTAGAACATCAGGTCATTATACATTTCATTTTGATTGCTTTAATATTGCTTACAAATAAAATGTGGGCGATTTGAATTTCTATAAATAAATATAAAATGGTTTACTAACTATTTTTCTATGAAAAATATGCATTGGTGTTATTTTGTCTCCATTTTTCCCTGACGTATCAAAGTGTCCCATAAGGTGTATCAATCTGCCCCGGGGATGGGGTATATTGATACAAATGACTTTTTTTGATTTTTTTAAAATTACATGCAAAAGTACTATATAAAACAACGATTGTACATTTTTATAATACACTGCAGAAGTTTTGCTGAAAGTGTATGGAAAAATAACTTGAAATTTCTTCTTTCTGGACACCAAAAAAATCTTTAGAAAAAAGCTGTACCAATGTGCCCCAGTTCCCCCTACTTTAAATCGGGTTAACGTTGTCATGTTACAAATGTGTTTTTGTGCGCATAACTTTTTTATTCTTCCAATTTGATAAAAAAAAAGACTTGTTGACTTATCAAATTCCCTCACCCTGAAGTAAATTAAAATGTATAGAAGAAGTAGTGTAAGGAAAATAAATAAAGAAATAAAGAAATAAAAATATTATAAAATAAAAAATTACGTGACAATCTTAGCAAGAGTTTAAAGTAACTTTGCCGCCTAACTACAAGTATGCTTTAAATGCTCGTAATATGCAATTTATGGCAAACGGTCTTATATGTCGATGTAAGTTGATGAAGTACTTAGGCCACCTAAAGTTTTTTGAACGATTCTTTTTTATGATTTTGTGCAAAAAATGTGATTTTCCAATTTTTAAAGCAAACCGATAAGTAATATAAAGTTATCTTAGCACAATCAAACTGGTTGTTAAAGATATCTCATGAATTGAATATTTCCATCTCAGCAAAAAACTACCCATACCGGGAATCGAATCTAGATCATTGGTTTTGCATCAATAGCCCTTACCATTTAAGCTAACTGGGCCGATAACTAGCAGGATTTTTCGCTCAGATAAACCTGTTGGTATTAATGTGTGGTCTGTCATTTACAGAACTCAGTAGAATAAACCGCAGGTAATGAAACTCCATATAAACGATGGATGCGTAGATATAAAATTATTTTAACACATTTAAACTGATTGGTAAACGTATGTTATGAATATTTCCAACTAAGCGATAAAATTGCTCAAGCAGGGAATCGAACCCAGATCCTTGGTTTCATGGCTAATGCTTTGCCGTTTAATGATATAATTTTTCGCTCAGTTGGAAATATTCAATTTATGTGATAATTTAACCATCAGTTTGATTGTGTTAAAATAATTGTATATCGACGTACTCATCGTTTATATGGAGTTTCTTTAACTGCTGTTTATTCTGTTTAGCTGCCTAAAAGACAGACCAGATGTTATTACTAACAAGGTTATCTGAGTGAAAAACGTTCGCCGCTTGTTGGCGCAGTTAGCTTCAACACTAAAGCATTGGCCTTGTAAGCCAAGGAATTAGGTTAGATTCCCGGCCTGGTCAATTTTTCACTCAGTTGGAAATATTTAATTCATATGATATGTTTACGAATCAATTTGATTGTGTTTAAATAAATATACATCTACGTACCTATCTTTTTATGGTGTTCTTTTACCTTCGGTTTATTATGTTTAGAGTCTAAAAGACCGATTAGATGTTATTACCAACAAGGCTATCTAAGCAAAAAATGTTAGCCGGTTGTCGGCCCAGTTAACTCAAACGGTAAAGCATTGGCATTTTAATCCAAGGATCTGGGTTCGATTTCTGGACTGGGCAATTTATCGTTCAGTTGGAAATATTTAATGCATATAATAACTATCTTTGCCAATCAGTTTGAATGTGTTAAAATAATTGTGTAACTATGTATCCATCGTTTATATGGCGTTCGTTTACCTGCGGTTTATTCTGTTCAGAAGCTGTTTAAAAGACCGACCAGATATTATTAACAAGGTTATCTGAGCGGAAAATAATCAGTTGTTATGGGCACAGTTAGTTTAAACGGTAAAGCATTGGATTTGTAAGCCAAGGATCTGGGATCGATTCCCGGCCTGGGCAATTTTTCGCTCAGTTATAAATATTAATCCATGTGATATCTTTACCAATCAGTTTGAATGCGTTAAATTAATTGTATAACTATGTATCCATCATTTATATGGAGTTCATTTACTTGCGATTTATTCTGTTGAGAAGCTGTCTAAACGGTCGACCAGATGTTATTACTAACAAGATTATCTGAGCAGAAAATGATCGACGGTTATTGGCACATTTAGCTTAAACGGTAAAGCATTGGATTTCTAAGCCAAGGATTTGGGTTCAATTCCCGGCCAGGGCAATTTTTCGGGCAGTTAGAAATATTCAATTCATACAAGAAATAATATTATCACCTGGAGTGTTATTTTCAGTTTATGGGATATTAACACCCTTACGTCAAGAAACTTTTTAAGTGCCATTATGTCATAGGTTCCCAACCTTTCCTGGACCACCGCCCCCCTCAGAAGAAAAAAAATTTCCAACGCCCCCCTCTCCCATAATAGTTAATTACACCAATTAAAATAATATTGCATATTATCTATACCAGACATGCCAACCTCCGGCTTTTTAAAAATCATACAAATATAGTTCTAACCAGAAATTTTTTGAGTCAACGACATTAAGTAAATTTCAAATGACCCTCTAAGTTAATACTAGACACTTCTAATTAAATAAATTTTCTGGTTCAAAGTACATTCTCATGAATTAACAAAAGCCGGAGGTTGGCATCTCTGCTATACCTATTTTTTGTCTATTTATAAAGAAACACAAAGTAAAAATGAAAACATAATAAAACGTTTTCCAGTAAAAATGTTAAAAATAAATACAAAATTAAATTAAATGAACTTTTTAAAAGGGTGCATTTAATAAGTAAAAGATGTCATAGATATCTAAAATATCTTATTGTATATAAAAATACAGTTTTAAAAGGTTAAAACTGTATATGCAAATATTATACGTCGAGCACTTCGACCCGAATTTCATCATGTTCAGGGCAGCTTTGTCTATGTACTGAAATTCATTTTTGTTCTCTAACATAACTCGAATGTAAACTAAGCTACCCCTAGGATGATCAAGTTTTGGTCGAAAGCACTCGGCATATAGTATTTGAAATTTTAAGTTTTTAAAAACTGTATTTTTAGATGCAACATTTTTTTAGATTTGGGACATCTTTAACGTATCAAAAGTTTCACAAATATTAATGTGAATAAAATTAAGAAATTAAAAAAAGTAATGACATAAACATAAAATCAATAAGAAATAAAAAATATCAATGAGATAACTGAGGCTGATGGAATTTTAACAATTTTTTAATGTCGTTTTTCCAGCTTTGCTTACAGCAGTCGTAAATCGTCACGTTCAGTGAAGTCCAATCTATTTCTTTTCGTAGCCAATTAATTAGATACTGCACTGAACCCACGTTCAGCCAAATAAGATGACGAAAAAGCAGTTAACAATTTTTGTACTTTTACCCACAACTCAGTGTACAGAGGTGCTATAGACTTCTGAAGCCAAAACTCTAGGTATGTTCTTCCAAAGTTTACTTTTTGTTCTTCATTAGTTGTGAGTTCTATGAGTTACTCCTCTAAATTTGATGAATCTGCAGTATCTTCATTTGCGAAAGGATCTAAAACCCAACTCGGTATGTTCATGTTTAAAATGTCCTGAAATGGCTCAATAAAGTCCTTATGAAGAACGTCCAAGTGTTGGCAGTAAGTTAGTAAATCTTTCTGTTTTGCAAAGGCTGCTGCTAAAGTGGGAAAATGGCTGTATTGTCTCTACCTAGATTTCGCTTGAACATAAGTTTTCTCACAAAAGCAGCTATGACTTTTTTTTTGTTTTAATTAAATTTAATTCATCATCTTGCAATTATAAATTGATTTCATTGAATATTCTAAACAGGTCTATCAAATAACCAATGTCATTTTTAGATGTTATCAGGTTTTCGCTCAATCTTTCATCTCTGTTTTCAAAGAAGTCCAGTACTGAGTCGAGCTGATTAAAAAAACGATTCATACAAATACCTTTCGAGAGCCAACGAACTTCCATGTGCAAGAGCAAGCGATTGCAATCTTCGTCATTTTCACTACAAAGTTGACCAAATAATCTGTCGTTCAAAGAATTTCTTCTAATCTTATTCACTGCTGTAATAAAGTAATAAAGCGACGTATGCATTCGTTCATACAGTTCTTTGGCAACCAAATGCGACAAAGAAAAAAGCAATGTATAGCGAGTATATTTGGTATTGCTTCTTTCAAATGCGCTATGAAACCATGTTGACGACCCCGTCTTTGCAGGAGCCATCAGTAGCTGCTGGAAAAATATGAACAGGAAATTCTTTCTATAAAGAAACATGTTTATGCTGTTAAATATCAGTTCTCCCTTTGTATGAGTTTCCAAATTTTTGACAAATAATAACTCTTGACTTTTTTCCTTCTTTTATGAATCGGTCATATAATAAAAATAGTGCTTTGTTATTTGGTGAGTTGATTAATCGAGTTGAATGGAAAATTTGCACGTCTTTAACAAATGCATAAAGATATTTAAACGTCTTTAGCCATTTAATCTATTTTCCTTTGTACAGAATTATTAATCAGAGGTCTTTTTTTAATGATATCTGACAGTGTTTTATGATTAAGAACAGTTGTTGTTACATCTTTGACTGTCGGCAAGATTAATTTCTCGGCAATGGCTTCATTTGAAAAACTTTTTGGCAAATTAAACACATATGTAAAAATTGGTTTGTAGGATAATGCGTGAATCCACATTTCTAATATTCAATACTACACTTCCAGTCTTTTTTCTAAGATTCAGACACTTAGAAATACAAAATTTGCTACAGTTTAAGTTAAATAGATTATCTTTGCAATATATTCATAAATAGGTTTAAAAATAAAGGCTATAACATCTTTTATAGCTTTCACTCAGTATAAACAAATTTCTTGAGCAATTTCAAACTATAGTTTCGAAATCTCTATTTAGGCATATTTCTATTCTAAGTCGTCATAGTTCCCACATTTTTGGAATACCGATTTAAAAAAAAAAACTCTAGTCATTAAACTTTTAGTGAGATTAATATAGCAAATTCTACACTAGTAATCGCGATGATATTTTGAGCAATGCGTTTGATACTAAATCAGAAAGTTAAATTACATTTTTATATAACCAAATAGGACAAAATCAAATTCTTAGTCACTGCGAGAATTAAAAAAAAAAAAAAAAAAAAAAAAAAAAAAAATACAGCGTTCAGAGCATGAGGTTACGCGATCCAAGTAGCATACCACATACCTACAAATCGAGGGGCAAAAACAGCGTCCCACGACGTTGGTTGGAATGGAAAGTTATCCTTCGACAGGTGCGACAAGCTGCGACAGGTGAAAGCAGATCCTAGCTATATCAGCTCGATTTCATAGATTTACATTTAAAGCTATATTTAATATTTTTATGATGCGCCTGGGCAATGACAGGAAGACGAGTCAACTAGTTTCAATATATTAATTTTCTTAAATAGAGAGGTACGTCATGACCGCCCCCCTTGACTGGCTTAATGCCCCCCATTTTCCTCTGGACCTGTCACCGCCCCCCTGGAAGGCTCCAGCGCCCACTGGGGGGCGGTACCGCCCCCGTTGGGAACCTATGCATTATGTCAATGTTCTTGGTTAATCGAAAGCGCCAGTAAGCCACGAGTCGCCACGAGTGGAAATAAACATCATTCTCCATGAGTGAGGATTATCGGACAACCCACAGACTTGGTGTGTCTTCGAAGAACTTATTGACAAATGTACTGTGTCGTATTTGAAATGTTGCGGCAGCTACTTTTTTAATCGTGGCATTGTTAACAACTGTCACTGCGTTTATGAAATAATAATTATTATTCTTATAGTATTTCTGTTGTACAAGCAAACGATTCGAATTTTTCGCACTACAATCTTTGAGATTATTTTCTGATTTTTTTTTTTTTTTTTTTTTTTTTTTTTTTTTGTATAGTTAACAACTACAACTTTTGATGAAACGAGGTTTTTAATAAAATGTAAGTGAACTATGTCAGAAACCTGTTCAAAACCTTTCGTATAATTTACTCCGTAGTACTTTCCTCATTATGAGGCTTGATTGTTATCAAGAAAACTAAATTTTACGAAAAATACGTGTGCAGTTGAGTTTGTTTTTAAAAATTTTCTAGCTGACAATATAATTATTTTTACAAAACCGGTTTAAACTGTTAGACATTCTTCGATTTAAAATACATTTGTGTGTCATGCTTTCTTTTGAAATTTTTTGTTTTACAATTAATATGTCTAATATGACTTGATATATTTACTTTTTACTCGGTCGATTTTTTTTTCCGATGCATGATTCTTTAATTAGAAAGGATTTAGTGAACAAGCTTGGCGGGAGGCTTTTTTTTAGTTGATGCATTTTCGATAAAAGAATTATTTTGTACTGTGCTTAATTTTGTTTTATTACTTTCTTACATAAATAAAAAATTCATGGCAAAGAATTACGCTTTTCTTTGTATTGAAACAAAACACTGCATATACGACACTTTTACAGAAGTAATAACATATTATACGTTTTGTGCTGTATAACATTTTGATGCTATGTAAAATTAATATCTTCACATGTTTCTAAATTTCCATATTAATATTTATAGACTAATTACCTTCTATGTTTAAAAATCATACCTCTTATTGTTAATACCCTAAATATACCCTAAATGAAATATTTCAGAGTGACTAACAGACAGGAAGAAAAAAGAGTTCAAATGTTACATTATTATTTATTAATTACCTTTTGAGATAAATAGTTAACAAATGAAAATCTAATCAAATTAATATTCCGTTTCTTATATTTTATTCATGCCCTGTTGACTTTAATATGTGAAATCGTCATTGTTAGAGAATTATTAAATAGCTTCTAGCGACTGCTTAGGTAAATGCAAATTTTATTTTTTAACTCTGATTATGAAATAAGGAAGTAATAAGTTAACGGTGGATAAAGGGCATTTGTGCAATTTTGTCATCAGAATTAAAAAACTAGAATTCGCTTTCAAATGAATGAATATATTGCATGAATTTTTATCTGATTTTTATCTGAAATCTAATTAATTAAAAAAAAAAATAATGAAGATTATTCAGTTCCATTGAGGATTCTACTCAATATCGGTAGACATTCTTTGTCATAATTAAATTCACTCTGACAATAATATATATATATATAACTACATATGTATAAACAAATAAAGATAATATTTAATGGATAAAAAAACAGGATGAACAGTAATGGGGAAGCCTTAAATCTATGAGTCGTATACAGATTCATAAAAATTGCTATGGATGCCAGTTGATAGAAAATATATCTTATTTAGTCGTACATTATCAGCAATATTTTTAAAAAGACAACAATAAGCTCCTTTAAATATATATTATATTATGGCACATAGAACGTATAAAAATTCAAATGCATTATAATTCTTCCATGTTATGCATGAATTCATTTTGATTAACTTTGACGCTTTTCTGGAGTTAATGCAGATCATGGAGGGGCCATATATTCAATGGAATAAATTAAACTAGGAGTTTCTCCGTTTAAAAAAGTGAGGCGTTTTCTTTGGCTTTTAAATTTTATTAGCAATATATCAGCTAAAATTGTTCTAACCTTAATTCTAAAGTTCAGGTTTTGATGTTACAAGTCATAGTTGATATTAGAAAAATTTAGAATGAAGAAAGCTGTTGCCATACGAGAATTACTAGACAGTGCTAGATTTTCGCAAATGGAAAACTGAACTAATTCTGAATTTTCATCGAGTGCCCCAGTTTTTTAATTAACCTCGCAATAATACAGATCATGACACGGCGCGCGTCTGACAAATGAGGATTAATAATGTCGCGTGTGAAGGTCCAATGAAAGTATTTCTGTAAAGAGTACTGTCAAAAAGGTTTAAGCAGTTAAAAATATTTAAAGTAAAAATTATCTCAGGGCACGAACGATCTCGGAATAAAATGAGTAAAAAAAAGAAATAACTCATAATAAGCATTCGAATTTACACTAAATAATTAGACGTTTGTTGAAAATGGCGATGTAATTCAGGAATGAACTAAAAACTTTATATTTAAACAAATTCAGTAAGATAACAATTAATTTAAGAAGAAATGAATAGAATTAATCATAGATTTTATTAAGTTATAGGAAATAAGCGAATATACAAGTAAAGGAAAAAATGGCATAAAAAGGAAATAAAAGGAAATATTAAAAAAAAAAACACTTAATAATATAACATACATACAGATTTATATGTCTAGATTCTATTAACAATTTTAATAATTGTGATGAAAAATAGTTTTTAAACCTTCAGTTTAATCCTTTAAAACTTAAAGAATTTGGGTGGAAATTAAAAGTTTTCTGTGTTTTTGTTTCATTAAAAAATATTTAATGGAAAAAAATTACGCAATATCAGTTAATGCCTAACGATGATCTACGCAGTTGTGTAAGTTCAAGTACCGGATTGAATCATATAGAAAGAGGTTTTTTTTCTTTTTTATTAGGATAAAACTGTACATTTCTGTAGGTCAGGTCTTAAAACAGGGTTCGTATGGTTCCTGGAATTTTTAGGCCAGTATATTTTTGAAACCAGTATTTTCTTATAGGAAATCTCTTGCTGTCAATAGTGGTGTGAGAGAGAGTGCAGTATGTCTCATTATCTATGACTAATTCACAATTAAAGAATTTTGTATATTAGTGACCAAACGTCGCTCTGCCGCAAACTTTTGCTTTTCTTTTGTACATATTTTTATTTTTTATTTTTTTCTGCCAAATCTTTAAAGGAATTATCACACTGAAAATAATGATAACACAATTTTTGATTTCTTTATATAGAACAAATATTTTATTCATTATTTCTTTTATTTTAAATACAAAGACGAAATATAAAAATCTCCAAAAACTAAATTCACACTTTATGAAATGAATGATAATTTAAATAAAGGATATTTAGACGAAACAAATACATTGTTACTCTTTTATATATTATTATTTACCGAAAAGTTTTCATAAAAACATTTAAAATATAAATATACAATGAAGATTTATATACTCCATTTAATATAAAAAAATTGTATTTCAACACATAAACTGCGTCAATGAAATAAATTAATATTTGAATGAAAATATTTCATTTTACTAGATTATAGAAGTATTCTTTTTAATATATTGGATAAATGCTTTGAAAGTTTAAACTATATAAACTAGAAATTCTTTTTCACTAGTATTTTTTAAATTGTTTTAAAATATTATTTTTTTTTCTGAAAAAAAATAGTTTATATAAAACTGCATAAAATTATCAATATATTTTAAAATCTCACTTTTAATAAAATAAAATTTCAAATTTTAATACTTTGTTTGCAGGTAAAGTATATGTAAAAATATTTTATGTTTGGATACTTTTTATTAAAAGTTTTCTTGCAATAACACTCAGACATGTATCTTTTTTTTATATTAAAAATGTTTAAAATGTGAAACAAAACACTTTTTCATAAGATATACGTACTTTATAAAGGAATGTTTTATACCTTAATATTAAGTATTTACATTGATTTAAAATTTCTTTCTCGCGCCAGAATTCCGCAAAGCAGAATGTTTTAAGAAAAATAAATAGCTATGAATAAATGCATGATTTCTGATTTTATTAATATAAATAATGTTTTTTAATATTAATTCATTAGCATCTATATAAATGTTTAGTAGTAAGAGTTATTTATACTAGTCAAAAATAAATTTTTAGAATAAGTTCTCAGTGAAATGTTTAAAGTTTAAAAAAAATGATTTTTGAAGGTCAAAAGAAAAACGAAGCTTTAATAAATTGAAATATAAAAATACAAGTATCGAAAATGCAAGAAATGCAAATGGCACTATACAGGGTGTTTCGCTACCAGACCGACAAACTTTGAGGTGTGATAGTAGACACGAAGACAAACATTATTATATAGGAAACCATGGGGAGCAAACGTCTTCTATAGAAGCTAGGGACCATTAAATTTTAAGGTCCAAAACATCAAACGATGATAAAAAACAGAAAAATAGGTCAATTCGTTTACAATTTTCAGTAAAATCATTCTTTATATCACGATTTCTTTAGAAAATATTTTAAAGGTTATGTTCAAAAATTGTCGTTAGAGGACGCTTTAGACTTTAGAGTAACGAACAAATACTTTTTACCGTTATTTTGTGCATGGGGTTGAAATCATTCTAAAGTTTAGTCTTTAATTTAAATTTTAAGCCCGAAATCGAAAACATTCGATTTCGGGCTTTATGTTTGTCCGAAAACATTCGGACAAACTAATCGATTTTGTTGCGGTTTGCGTGAAAGTCATTCCCTTGGTAATTATTTTATTCAAAATGACGTACATCTTTTGTGTACTTATTTTTTGATAGAGGGCGCTTCCGACATATCTCCAATATTTCAATGGCATTACTCCTGGTTGTTTTACTACCAGACTAACATACTTCCAGGAAATGTTAGGGATACAAATACGACTCGGAATCACATACGAATGTAACTTTGGAAATGCTTTTTTTACGGGATACGGTTAAAAGAAGCAGAGAAAAAAGCAACAAAAACAGCCGAGAAAGAGCAACACGTTAATGTAACAGAAAATAGTGTATTTAAAGGTTTTACTAGAAAAAGTGTTCGAAATTCCAACCAGAAGTAGTCCGGCAAGTTTGACAGCGACGCTAGATGGCGCTGCTGTTTCCTTGCGGTAGATGGCGCTAAACGGTAATGCGTGTGAACAGCGATCATCTTGAAGTGATCATTCGTGAACCAATTCCAAAGGTAGCAGAATGAAGTATTTCAATGATGAACAGCACGATGGGAATCCTCCACATTTTACCAATGATGTTTGCCGACAATTCATAGTAACATATGGACAGCGGTGGATAGGTCGTGGTAGCCAGGTTCATTGGCCTATTAGATCTCCGGACCTATGATGTATCAATTTCTTCTGCTGGAATCAAATGAAAAGTTGGGTATATGAGACTCCCGTAATATCAGTTGAAGGCCTCGCAGCTGGTATTTCTGTAGATGCCAGAAAGCTATCAGATATGCCAAGAATCTTTCAAAGCGTGAGGAATTCCATTCGACGCCACTGTCAAGCATGCCGGACTACTTCTTCTACACCTTTTGTTGACATTGTTGTTTTGTAAACATTTAAATAAACTACTTTCTGTCACATTAACGTGTTGCTCTTTCTCTGCTCTTTCTGTTGCCTTTTTCTCTGCTTCCTTTAACCGTATCTCGAAAAAAAATATTTTCCAACGTATTTTCAAACCATTTCTATGTGATTCCTAGTCGTCTTTGTATCCCTGACACTTCCTGGAAGTATGTTGGTCTGGTAGTAAAACATCCAGGAGTAATGCCATTGAAATGTCGGAGATATGTCGGAAGCGTCCCCTATCAAAAAATAAGGACACCAAAGCTGTACGTCATTTTGAATAAAATGATTACCAAGGGAATGACTTTCACGCAAACTGCAACAAAATCGATTCGTTTGTCCAATGTTTATGAGCGCTTAAAATGTGTGTAAACCCCATCTGTTCACAGTTTAATTTTTGCTAGCTACCCGATTCCAATGTTTTCGATTTTGGGATTAAAATTTAAGTTTAAGTCTAAACTTTAGAATAATTTCAACCCCATGCACAAAATAACGGTAAAAAGTATTTGTTCGTTACTCTAAAGTCTAAAGCGCCCTCTATCGACAATTTTTTAACATAACCTTTAAATTTTTTTTCTAAAGAAATCGTGATATAAAGAATGATTTTAGTGAAAGCCGCAAACGATTTGACCCATTTTTCCGTTTTTTATCATCGTTTGAAGTTTTAGACTTTAAAATTAAATGGCCCCTAGCTCCTATAGAAGACGTTTGCGCCCCATAGTTTCCCATTTAATAATGTTTGTCTTCATGTCTACTATCATCCCACAAAGTTTGTCGGTCTGGTAGCGAAACACCCTGTATATATATATATATATATATATATATATATATATATAGTCATAAATACAAAATGTTTTATTTTTAATTTTATTATTTTTAAATTCTTCGATTTAAAATACATTTTTTATTAGGGTTTTGTTTGAAATTTTCTGTATTACAATTAATATGTCTAATACCACTTGCTCAAATATATGTATATTTTTTATTCGATTGATTTCTTTAATTCCGATACATGATTCTTTAGTTAGAAATCGTTTAGTGAACCATGTTCCCGGGAGGCTTCTTTTTCAGCTGATGCATTTTCAGATGAACGAATTATTTTGCATTGCACTTATTTTTTTATATTAATTTCTTACACCAATTAAGAAATTCATGGTGAAATACTACAATTTTCGTTCTATTGAAGCAAAACTCTATATATATGACACTTTAACATATGTAATAACATATTATACGTTTTCCGCTGAATAAAGTTTTGATGCTATGTAAAATTGATACCTTCTCTTATTTCTAAAGCTGCATACTAATGTTTATGTACTAGTTATATTCTATGATTAAATATTATACCTTTTCTTGTTTCTATGATCCTAAATAAAATATTTCAAAATGCAACTACCTAACAGACCAAAAAAAAGTTCAATTGTAATATTATTGTTTATTAATTACCTTTTGAGAAAAATAATTCACAAATGGAAATCTAATCAAATGAATATTGCGTTTCTTATATTTTATTCATGCGCTGTTGACTTTAATATGAGAAATTCGTCATTGTTACAGGATTATTAAATAGTATCTAGCGACTACTTAGATAATTGCAAATTTTTATTTCCTATCTATGATTATGAAATAAGGGAAGAAATAATCTAGCGGTGGAGAGTAACATTTCTGCAGTGTGTCATCAGACATTAAAAAAGTAAAATTAATTTTCAAATGAATGAATATATTCTATGAATTTTTATCTAACTTCTAATTAATTCAGGAAAAATAATGAAGATTATTGAGTTCCATTGAGGATTCTCTTCAGTAGTGGTAGATATTCTTTGTCATAATGATAGTCATATATATAGATATATAAGTTTAATATACATTCTGCATGTATCAGATATTTCTGTAAATGATGAGCATTTATTTTAATTTCCCAAATATCGAATATTATTATCTGAATTAACTCAAAATTGTATTCGAAATATTTATAGATTTCTGAACTGTTACTTGAAATATACAACTATTAATTTTATATTTTATCTACGTTTAGAAGGTAAATTTGACGCAATTGATATCGCTCAATTTTTGTAAATTTGAAGTAATCAAATAAATGAATTGATATTCGGAACTTTAAGTAGTTTCTCAATGGAGTTAAATTATTAGGTTATTAGAAATGTATATTCGATTAACGGAAATTTTGTTGAAAGATTTATCTTCTGAGTCAACTTTATTTGTCATGTACAATAAGTCAAATTTTATGAAAAAATATTAATTCTATACAATTTATTTTGTCCTTTATTACTTTTTAGTTTAATAAATTTGTCCAACTATTGAATTTTTTACACCTAAAATGGCCATTTTTTTAAATGTAAAATGAGATAACTATATTCTAAAAATATTGCATGCAGTCGCATACATATATGTGTGTAGTATTGTAGTAAATCTGGTGGTAAGCATTGGATATTTTCGTAGATTTTTAAAATTCTTTTGTGCATTTTACTGTTGTATTTTGGCACATAAAATGTGTAAACATCCAATCGAAAGCATTAACCAATTATGCGCGGCCAATTATGCGTGAGCTCATATTCGATAAACACCCACACTATTCCGACTTTCTTGTAGATTGTGAAGTGGTCATACAGGCAATGAAACAAATTAAACTAGAAATTTCTCCGAGAAAATGTATGGCCTTTTTTAGCTTTTATACTTTATTAGCAACACACAGCTAAAACAGTTTTCAATTTTAAAACACAGGCTTTGATGTTATAAATCTAATTGTTATTAGAAGAAATTAGAATAAAGAAAGCTATTGTCATGCGAGAAATACCAGACAGCGTAAGATGTTAACAAGTAGAAATTCGACCAGATTCTGAGTTATCATCGAGTGGCGCTGCTTTTTGATCAAACTCTCAATAATATGGCACGAGTCTGGCTAAAGAGAAACAATTACGTCACACATGAAGGTCCATTGAGAATAATTATGCAAAGAGTTCTGTCAAAATGGTGCAATGAATAAAAAATAATAGGAGTGAAGAAATATCCCACGACTCAAAAGATCTCGGAATAAAATAAGTAAAAAAAAAAAAAATCAATCTTTCAAAAACACAAAATAAATAAATAAATTAAAAACTTTATATTTAACTAAACTGAGTAAGTTTAAAATTAATTTAAAGAAAATGTAATAGAATTAAAGACCGATATAAAAAAAATTGAAAATTACTGAATATGCCGGTAATTTAGCATCATAAAAAGAGAATATCGGGAAGAAAAAGTTAACAATATAACATATATGTGTGTGTGTGTGTGTGTGTGTGTGTTTGTGTGTCTGGATTATTTGATCAATTTAAATAATTGTAACAAAAAATCGTATTTATAAACCTTAAATTTAACCCTGTCACACTTCGAGATTTGTTGAAATTAAAAGTCTTTATGTTGCCTTTAATTAAAAAAAAATTGGTTGAAAAAAGCCCCACGATGTATGATAATGTTTAAGGATGAACTACACGGTTTTATGCGTTCCGCTCGACTTTGAATTATACAGAAAGAGGAAAGATTTTTTATTTTTTTATTAGGATACAACTGCAAAATTGTGTAAGTCAGGTCTTAAAATAGGGTTTGTATGAGTCCTGGAATTTACAAGACAGTAAATTCTTTGATACCAGTATTTTCTTATTAAAAATCTCATCTTAAATAAGAGAGAATTTTGATAATTTTAACTATATTTATATCTATATATATAATCATATTGCACCTTGAAAATTACGGACGAATCCTGTAAAAGGATACATTTACACTTTTTTGCGCGGATCTATTTAGGATACATTTTTCTCTTAAACGAAACCATTTAAATAATCGTAATGAAAAAAGATACTCAAACACTTTTAATATATAACAAAATCTATGTGCTCGGAACTGTCTATGATAAGACCTTTTCTTAAGGAGGCAGTTTTTTTAATTTTTTTTTTAATATCAGATAATCCAGAAAGTAAGCTCCATTAAGCAATTAAATAAAAAAAATACTAGAAAAAAATTTATTGCAAAATGAAGTACAAGTCTAAGATTATTTTTAGACACGTATACCATCATCGTTGAAGCTTTTGCTATAGCGTGGGATGAGATTTCGTATGCCCTTGTCACAGAAAGATTCCACTTGTGATATCTATCATGTGCTAACAACATTGAAAGAAGTGAAGTGATAAATTTGATAAAAATGCATCGAAGACTTCGTAAAATGGTGAATATTTGGTGAACTGCTCTCTTCTCTTCAACTTTATAAGCAAATCTTTGCCAATCACAGAAGGCTGCAAACATCGTTATTCATCCTGAATATTTTCACAACCTTCATTGAAATTTCGCATCCACTTCCATATCATCAAACCATTCATTGCATTTTGCAATAAATTTCTCAAATTTATCCGCATCTTCCAATTTGTTTTAGTGTTCCTAGCATTCAAAAAGCGGATAAAAGACCTTAAATCGCATGCAGCGTGATATACTTAAAAAATTAAATGCTTAAGATGTTTGATAAAATGCTATTTAATTTTCTACTGGCGGTGTCGCCTAGCAACCAAGATATATCTAATTATTTCGAAATGTAAAAAGTTTTCTGTGCAAACGTTAATTTGTGATAAATATATTATCTGTTTATTTCTTCAGCTTTTACCTAAGCTGTGTGAAGCATTTTTTTCTTTTTGTTTTTGAGTTTGATTAGAATGTTTTTTTATGAGAATATGTGAAAAAAATGTTACGGTTTTTTATTGGAGTTGTGTTTTGTTAAATTATCTATGTTCGAAAGAACCTGAGATGAGTGTTCTCATGAGAATAAACTGTTTAAAACCAGAGATGAGTAATTAGTTTTGAGTTGAGTAAGAAATTAATAATAAACTTTTGAACAAATGGAGATTCATATGGCCCGTCTTATACGGAGAAAAATCTGTGAGTTGTTGTTCTACGTCAATGACTGAAGGATAACTGGTGAATATTTTGTTCTGCTTTGCTATTTCTTCGTATCTAGAAATAATCTATTAAAGAGTCAAGAAGGGTAAGTGCACCCATTTAATTTTTATTCGTTAAAAATGAGTATGCAAGAATTAAAAGCGAAAGAGAAAATTTACAAAACAAATTTAACAAAACTAAAAGAAAAATTATCGAATTCTGAGCTAGAATTAAATGAATTAATTCTCATAGAGGAGAAACGGAAAAAATTAGAGCAAAACTTTTCTGAGTTATTTGAGTCTATTTATAAGATAAGTAAAGAAGATGAAATTGAGGATTTTATTACGGAAAACGAGGAAATTAATGAAATATTAGAAATAATGGAATTCGAGCTTAACAAAAAGTTATCAAAAATGAAATTGCAAACTTTTAATTTAGAAAACGTCTCAAAGGCTGAAAATAACATAAAATTGCCGAAGTTAACTCTTCCTGTATTTACGGGTAATTTGCATGAGTGGCTTTCTTTTAAGGATATATTTAAGGCTACTGTACATGAAAATTCAAATTTGTCAGGGGCAATGAAATTGCAATATTTGAAGTCTTCATTGAGAGAAGATGCGTATCGTATAATTCAGTCTATTTCAATCGTGGATTCTAATTATGAAGTTGCATGGTCGCTTTTGGAAGAACGGTTTTCAAATTCGAGAGAACAAGTTTATGCGCATTTAAAACGTTTTCTAAATATTCCTGTTATTCAGAATGAGTCCCCAGCAGCATTATTAAATCTAATAGATATAACAAACGAATGCATTAGATCGTTAGAGATTTTAGAACAAAAAGTTGAGGGGTTTTCTACTACTATGTTTGCTTATATTTTGGCTCAAAAATTACATGTAAATGCAAAAATGTGGTGGGAAAGACATCTTAAGCGGGATAATTTACCGAGTTTAACTGAATTGCTAGAATTCTTGAGAGACCATGCGCGTACACTAAGTGCAAACAAGTAAATACAAAACGAAAGCCAAACAAAGCATAGCTTTTCAAAGGTAACATCCATGGTTGCGAGTTTAAATGAGAAAAATATGCGCAAATGTGTTGTGTGTTATCAGGAAAATCACAGTGTTTTTAAATGTCCCAAATTTCAAAAATTTAATGTACAGGAAAGAATAGATTTTGTTAAAAAAACAATATGTGCTATAACTGTCTTTCAGAATTCCCCTGCGTCAAAAAATGTAACTCAACATTCTCGTGTTCAAAATGCTATAAACGCCACAATATACTTCTTTGTTTTGATAGGCGTGAGAGAAATTCCAATGCGGAGGGAAACAGAAAAAATTATTGTGATAAGGAAGTGCCAAATGCATTTTCAACGAATGAAAGTAAACCAACATTAAATGCTGACGCCATACCATTTGAGTTAAAAAACCAAATTGAAAATTTCACTGGTACTTCAAATGTGAGATCGAGTAATGTTAAAACAGTTCTTCTTTCCACTGCGATTGTTAATATGAGAGATAAATTCGGAAAGAAAGTTCCGGTGCGTGCTTTATTGGACAGTGGTTCAATGAGCAATTTTTTAACATAGCAGTTAGTTGAAAGATTAGGAATTCGAAAAGTAAAAAATAATGTTTCTGTATCGTGTTTAAGTGGATCTTTTGTAGCGGTAAAAAATAAGACTACTGCCTTTATCAGTAATAATTCGGGAGATTATAGCCGGGAGTTAGATTTCCTTATCATACCAAAGATTTCGCAATTTATGCCCTCGAAATATATTAATATTTCAGAGCTAGGAATTCCAGAGTCTATTATTCTTGCTGATCCTGAATTTAATAGGCCAGGGGAAATAGATCTTTTGCTAGGAGCTGAAGTGTTTCTAGAATTCATAAAGGTGGGTCGTATGAAGCTACCAAATTCTAAATTAATACTGCAAAATACGGTGTTCGGTTTCATTGTAAGTGGGAGTGTTTACGATTGTAACTATCAGGAACAAGTACATAGTGGGTTAATTACTGAAACAGATTTAAATTTTGAAATGAAAACATTTTGGGAAATTGAAAGAGTAGAAGAAAGTACACCATTGAAAAACACAGAAGAATTAGCATGCGACACCCACTTTATAAACACACATCTGAGAGATATAACGGGCAAATTCATAGTACAAATGCCGTTGAAAAAGGATCCTATATCTTTGGGAGAATCAAAGCAATTTGCGGAAAATAGATTAAATTCACTTTGAAATAGGCTAGTCAAAAATCCAAATCTTTTAGAGTTATATTGCGCATTTATGGTGGAGTATAGAGAGAACAAGAATTAGAGAAAACACGGGAACTAGAGAAAACAGATGAGTCAATACATGCGAATTATCTACCTCATCATACTGTTTATCGCCCAGATAAAAGTTCTACAAAATTGAGAGTTGTCTTTAATGATTCACATGCAACTTCATCAGGAGAATCCTTAAATTCCATAAAGCTGAAAGGACGTGTCATTCAAGATGATTTGTTTAGCATAATACTTAGATTTCGTACACACCGTTATGCATTTACAGCAGATGTAAAAATGATGTATCGCATGATACTTATCGATAAAAGTCAACGTGATTTACAGCGCATAGTTTGGAAAGATACTGTAAATGGTAAGATGAAATATTACAGACTATGTACAGTCACATATGGCACAACTAGTGCCCCTTATTTAGCCATGCGCTGCCTTAAAGAGCTTGGTATAGATGGTGAATCTCAATTTCCGTATGCTTCTGTGTGGTACAATCAGACTTTTATATGGACGATGTCCTGACATAAAATCGGCTAAGAGATTGCAAATTGAGCTTATTCAACTATTAAATACGTGCGGCATGAACTTACATAAATGGTTTAGCAAACATCCAGAGTTAATGGAGCCAGCCTTTAAAAATCAGAATTACACTTTTGAAAATATGAGTGAAATTAAGGCACTAGGACTTTGTTGGAAGACCAATGATGATACTTTTAGTGTATCATTCAGTGAGCAAACCAAGGTAACTAAAAGAAGTGTGCTGTCAAATATTGTTCGCATTTTCAACCCCTTGGGTCTACATGGGCCAGTTGTGACTAAAGCAAAAATTTTCCTACAAAGACTGTGGAGACTGCAAATTGATTGGGATGAAAACCTCCCTACAGCTGAGCTTGATGATTGGTTGCAGTTTCTAGAATCATTAAGAGCCATCAACAATATAAGTGCTGTTAGATACATTTTTATAAATAATCCAGTGCAAATTAAAATTTGTGGCTTTTCAGATGCTTCGGAGAAAGCCTACGGTGTTGCATTGTATGTTGTTCAAATTCTTCAGGGGAGCAAATTTTTCAGTTGCTTTGCAGTAAAAGTCGAGTTGCTCCAATTAAAACAATCACTATTCCTTGCTTGGAGCTCTGTGG
This sequence comes from Maratus speculifer, assembly GCA_964019185.1. NCBI lineage: Eukaryota > Metazoa > Arthropoda > Arachnida > Araneae > Salticidae > Maratus > Maratus speculifer. Next base: position 304,128,713 of record OZ025291.1, on the reverse strand, counting down.
TGCAGTTTTATTAGCCAAATTGATGAATAAGGCTGCCAAAACCTTAAAAGTTCCTAAAGAAGCTGCCTACTATTATTCAGATAGTACTATTGTATTATGTTGGATTCGAAAACAGCCGTGTGACTTAAAAACCTTTGTGGCATCACGTGTGGCTACGATCCAGAATCTTTCTGATATTAGTCATTGGGGAGATGTGGCTTCTGCTGAAAATCCTGCTGATCTTGTGTCACGAGGTGTAGATCCAGACAAACTTCTCCAGAGTAGCTTATGGTGGAAAGGTTCAATATTCCTATCACAACAGACTGAAGAATCTTCAAATATTGTTGAACTTAAGCAAAATGATAAGGATCTATACATAAGTGAACTTAAAAATACAGCTTCAAATACTTTTTCAGAGACTTCACTTTTAATATCAGACTGTCCATCTTTTATTGACTATTTTTTGGAATTGAGTAATAATTATGCTAAATTAATAAGAATTCTTAGCTATGTTTTCAGGTTCGTTCAGAATGTCAAGAAGCCAAAAGAAAGGTATTCAGGTAAGTTAACATCTGCTGAATTGAAGAAAGCTGAGCAGTACATCATAAAATCTGCTAAAAAAAGAGTTCAGTTCTGAATTCACATTGTTATCTAAGGGTAAGGAGTTACCAAAAAATGGTAGATTACTTTCATTAAATCCTTTCTTGGATAAAAATAATCTAATCAGAGTTGGAGGTCGTCTCCAAAATAGCACGGTAAATTATGCCCAAAAACATCCAATTGTACTGCCCTCTAAACACAAATTAACAGAATTAATTATTGAGTTTTATCACAAAAAAAATCTACATATAGGGCCACAAAATTTACTTTATTGTGTTCGAAGAGAATTTTGGCCTTTAAACGGTAGGGCTATTTGCAGAAAAATTGTACATAAATGTATTACATGCTTTTGTGCCAAACCTAAATTCATTAATTATAAATAGAAGTTTTCATATACGTCCATTAAAAACATTTCAAAAATATGCATTAAAGTATTTAATTGCTATAAAGGACGTTAAATACGAATAAAAACATTAAAAGATCTTAATAATTTTACATGTTTCGATTGAATTTACTCAATCATCATCAGAAAAAAGAAAATACAAATAAACACAAAGATGGAAAATGACAATAAACTATTACAAATGAAATTAAAAAAATTTAAAAAAATCTTTTTTAAAAAATCACGCGCGTTATATTTTAATTATGTATCACGTTGTTTAATTTTTAAATTATTTAACAATTCAATCCAAATATTTGGGATTTGAAATGACAAGGAATCATTGCAGACCATTGAGCTTCTGACGTAAATTTCAATACTCTCTCTAATAAAAAGTTGCAAATAAAAATATGACCTACAAATTAATTTACTTTCATTAAACAAAATATCTATGTTTTCTATTTGATTTAGCCTAGATAATGCTGTTTTACCTCTATTAAATTTTATGTCTACAATGTGCTCTTTACATCTTATTTTGAATTTTCTTTGAGCCATGCCAATATAATAATTCTTATAACCACCTTCTTTAAGATATGAAATGATGTAAACACCTGATCGGTCAAATTTGTCAATGGGGTCAATTCTAGTTGTTAAAATTGATTTTAATTTTGGAGGGGGTCTAGCAATTAAATTTAAATCAAACTTTTTTAATTGTGTTTTAGCAGACTCGAAGAAATTTGGATAATAATTTATAACCACCCTTTTCATGTTATTTTCATTGTCGGTTTTATTTTCAAAAACTGCATTCTTCATTTAGTTACTAAACTTTTTTATTAATTTATTAACGATTTTAACTTGATATCCGTTGTTAATAGCTATTGTTTTAATTTTATCTAATTCATCATTTAAATTTTCAGTAGAACAAATTCTAAAAGCTCTGTTAATAAGGAATCTAAATGTAGATAATTTATAAGAATATGGAGTGCAAGCATCAAAAGGTATAACATTTAAGCTTGTTATTGGTTTTCGATAAAATGAACGAATTAGTTTATTATTTTCTCTTTTTAACTCAACATCTAAAAAAGGTAATTTCTTATCAGTTTCAAGTTCGAAAGTAAATTTAATCTTATTATCTAGATCATTTAACTGTTGAATAAAAATTAACAATTTATCAACTCCCCCCTGCCAAACAATAAAAATATCATCTACATAACGTAGCCAAACTAAAGGTAATAATTTAAAAGTATTGAAAATTTTTGATTCAAGGGGACGTAATTTGAATTCTGCAAGGAGGCCTGAAATTGGAGATCCCATTGGGGCATCGTCTGACTGCTGATAAATACTATTGTTAAAAATAAAATAATTACTATTAATTATTAGGTTTAGGCCACTTTTTAAAGTGTTTTTCATTGGTACGTCAAAATTGTCAATGAGCAGTTCGATGGTTTGAGATACTTCTGAAGTATCTATGGATGGATATAATGACTCAATGTCCAAGCTTGCTAAAATACAATTATCTGTAATGTCTATTTTCTTTAATCTTTCAATGAAGTCAGTACTGGAATCAACTGTGAAAATGGAAGGAGGCAATAACTGCTTCAGTAATGGGACGAATGCACGCTCTAAGTAATATGTAGGACCTTGACATTTAGTGACAATCGGGCGGAGAGGATAATCTTGTTTATGATCCTTCAATCTGCCAACTAATCTTGGAATAACTGCTTCTTTATTTAACTTGAGGTGAACTTTCATAAAATCTGGCCATTTGCCTTTTTCTATTATTTCCTTCGTGTTCGCACATATTTTATTTAGTGGATTGTGTTTTAAAGTTTTACATTTCATCTTATCAATACAAACATGCATTTTATTAATATAGTCATCTCTGTTAAGAACAGCTAGGCGATTAGATTTATCAGTTTGGATAATAGCAATATCATTATATGATTGTAACCGTTTAATGGTATCAGATTGCTTTTTGTTTACTGATTTACTAATTCTATTGACAGAACTATTGGCTCGTTTATTGAATTTAGTCAATCTATTAAAAAGCAAACTTCGTACTTCTTCTTTGTGATTTGTAGGTGCAGCTTGTACAATATTTTCACATTCTGTAATCATTTCTTTAGTATCTGGGCGTCTTTCAAACATGAATTTCGGGCCAAGTTGTAAGATACTATCTTCATCCTGATTGAAACGATGATCTGATAAATTAACATATTCAACTTTATCTTTAATTAGTTTCTTTGGAAATGCCATACGTAATTTCTTAATCTTGTTGTTCTGCGTGTTTATTTTCTTTTTGTTTTGTATCTCTCTGTAACATACAATTTTCTGGTGTAATCTGACAAATAGTAGAGGGGGGTATTTATCAACCATTTCCCAATATGCATCCATAGTTTTGAGCGTTAAAGAATTTATTAATGAATATTTCCGTCTGATATAAGAATTCAAACATTTTAATTCAAAGTTCGTTACCATTTGTGCGCAATTATGCTTCAAAAACCAACTCTTGACTTTCAAAAAATTTGGAACAATATTCATATGTTTGCAGATATTAAGAAAACGTAGGTTAAGAAGTTCCCGATCTAAACGTAGTCTTTCATATTTAAAATGATGAAAATCATCCAAATTCGTTATAATATCCATAGGGTCAAACATACACCTTTCCATCTTCATGTTATTGTAGTTGAGATCACATAAAACCATAAGTATACTTCATTTAATCCAGCATAGATGCAAAAGACATTAATTATAAATAGAAGTTTTCATATACGCCCATTATCAACATTTCAAAAATATGCATTAAAGTATTTAATTGCTATAAAGGACGTTAAATACTAATAAAAACATTAAAAGATCTTAATAATTTTACATGTTTCGATTGAATTTACTCAATCATCATCAGAAAAAAGAAAATACAAATAAACACAAAGATGAAAATGACAATAAACTATTACAAATGAAATTTAAAAATTTTTAAAAAATCACGTGCGTTATATTTTAATTATGTATCACGTTGTTTAATTTTTAAATTATTTAACAATTCAATCCAAATATTTGGGATTTGAAATGACAAGGAATCATTGCAGACCATTGAGCTTCTGACGTAAATTTCAATACTCTCTCTAATAAAAAGTTGCAAATAAAAATCTGACCTATAAATTAATTTACTTTCATTAAACAAAATATCTATGTTTTCTATTTGATTTAGCCTAGATAATGCTGTTTTACCTCTATTAAATTTTATGTCTGCAATGTGCTCTTTACATCTTATTTTGAATTTTCTTTGAGTCATGCCAATATAATAATTCTTATAACCACCTTCTTTAAGATATGGAATGATGTAAACACCTGATCGGTCAAATTTGTCAATGGGGTCAATTCTAGTTGTTAAAATTGATTTTAATTTTGGAGGGGGGTCTAGCAATTAAATTTAAATCAAACTTTTTAATTGTATTTTAGCAGACTCGAAGAAATTTGGATAATAATTTATAACAACCCTTTTCATGTTATTTTCATTGTCGGTTTTATTTTCAAAAACTGCATTCTTCATTTTGTTACTAAACTTTTTAATTAATTTATTAACTATTTTAACTTGATATCTGTTGTTAATAGCTATTGTTTTAATTTTATCTAATTCATCATTTAAATTTTCATAATAAGATTCATAATAAGATAATAAGATTAAATTTACTTTCGAACTTGAAACTGATAAGAAATTACCTTTTTTAGATGTTGAGTTAAAAAGAGAAAATAATAAACTAATTCGTTCAGTTTATCGAAAACCAATAACAAGCTTAAATGTTATACCTTTTGATGCTTGCACTCCGTATTCTTATAAATTATCTACATTTAGATTCCTTATTAACAGAGCTTTTAGAATTTGTTCTACTGAAAATTTAAATGATTAATTAGATAAAATTAAAACAATAGCTATTAACAACGGATATCAAGTTAAAATAGTTAATAAATTAATTAAAAAGTTTAGTAACAAAATGAACAACGCAGTTTTTGAAAATAAAACCGACAATGAAAATAACATGAAAAGGGTTGTTATAAATTATTATCCAAATTTCTTCGAGTCTGCTAAAACACAATTAAAAAAGTTTGATTTAAATTTAATTGCTAGACCCCCTCCAAAATTAAAATCAATTTTAACAACTAGAATTGACCCCATTGACAAATTTGACCGATCAGGTGTTTACATCATTCCATATCTTAAAGAAGGTGGTTATAAGAATTATTATATTGGCATGACTCAAAGAAAATTCAAAATAAGATGTAAAGAGCACATTGCAGACATAAAATTTAATAGAGGTAAAACAGCATTATCTAGGCTAAATCAAATAGAAAACATAGATATTTTGTTTAATGAAAGTAAATTAATTTATAGGTCAGATTTTTATTTGCAACTTTTTATTAGAGAGAGTATTGAAATTTACGTCAGAAGCTCAATGGTCTGCAATGATTCCTTGTCATTTCAAATCCCAAATATTTGGATTGAATTGTTAAATAATTTAAAAATTAAACAACGTGATACATAATTAAAATATAACGCGCGTGATTTTTTAAAAAAGATTTTTTAAAAAATTTTAAATTTCATTTGTAATAGTTCATTGTCATTTTCCATCTTTGTGTTTATTTGTATTTTCTTTTTTCTGATGATGATTGAGTAAATTCAATCGAAACATGTAAAATTATTAAGATCTTTTAATGTTTTTATTAGTATTTAACGTCCTTTATAGCAATTAAATACTTTAATGCATATTTTTGAAATGTTTTCAAACCTAAATTGTTAGAGCAAATTATGGGCGAGCTCCCGAAAGAAAGAATAAATGTAGACTTTGTTTTTAATTGCACAGGAACTGATTTTTGTGGTCCATTTTTGATTAGATATAGAGGTCAACGTAAAGGTATTTGTCATAAAGTTTATGTTTGTATTTTTATTTGTATGGTAACAAAGGCAGTGCATTTGGAATTCAGACGTTAATGATTTAACGTCTGAGGCTTTTATTGCCACATTAAAGAGGTTTTTTGCCAGACGAGGCAAACCTTGAAAAATTTTCAGTGATAATGCAGGCAATTTTGTGAAGACTAATGTAGAGCTTAAAAGGTTGCATGAATTGGTAAACAAACCAGACCAGAATCTTACTAATTACTTGTTATCTGAAGGTATTGCTTGGGAATTTATTCCCCGTAGAGCTCCAAATTTTAGAGGTTTATGGGAATCGGGAGTCAATTCCTTCAAGTACCACTTTAAACGTGTTGTGGGCAACTCTAAATTAACTTATGAAGAAATGTTAACTATAATTGTCCAAATTGAAGGTATCTTAAATTCGCGCCCGCTTACTCCATTGAGTACAGATATTGATGACTTGGAGGTCTTGACCCCGGGACATTTTCTTATTGGTCGCCCACTTAATGCCATTCCTGAATCTGACTTGAGTAATATTGAAGATAATAGACTTAACTTATGGCAAAAGACCACTAAAATGGTTCACACCATCTGGAAAAAGTGGAAAAATAGTTATTTATGTACATTGCAGCAAAGGCATAAGTGGATGATATAAAAAAAAAAACCTCAAAATAGGAGATATGGTTGTAATAAAGGAAAATGATCTTCCAGTGTCTAAGTGGTTATTAGGGAGAATTGTAGAGGTACTTTTTGGTAATGATAATAGAGTAAGAGTTGAAAATATAAAAACCCCAAATGGAATATATAAAAGAGCAGTATCCAAAATTGCTGTATTACCTCTTGAAAAGTAATTCAGTTTTTATAAGAAAAGTGTACATTATTTTAAAATTTCTTTATTTATTATGTATTATGTAAAATTGTTTAGATATTTGCTTAAATTTAACTTAACTGTGACTCATTTATATTGTTATTTATATTTTTTACAATGGTTGTAATTGCAGTGTTTTAGTTTGAAACCCCCCTCAGAGGTTTCAAGAGGGGCGTTATGTTTGATAAAATGTTATTTAATTTTCTACTAGCGGTGTCGCATAGAAACCAAGATATACCTATTTATTTCAAAATGTAAAAAGTTTTCTGTGCAAACGATAATTTGTGATAAATATATTATCTGTTTATTTCTCCAGCTTTTACCTAATCTGTGTGAAACATTTTTTTTCTTTTTGTTTTTGAGTTTGATTAGAATGCTTTTTTTTATGAGAATATGTGAAAAAATGTTACGGTTTTTATTGGAGTTGTGTTTTGTTAAATTATCTATGTTCGAAAGAACCTGAGATGAGTGTTCTCATGAGAATAAACTGTTTAAAACCAGAGATGAGTAATTAATTTTGAGTTGAGTAAGAAATTAATAATAAACTTTCGAACAAATGGAGATTCATAAGATGCATATGACGCAATATTCAGCTATATAAAACTAACTTCTCTTATTTGCCTTTGAGTCATAGAAATTGATGTGCGTGCGTGAAATCATGATTGCAGCTTTTTCGCTGCCAAAAGTAAAAACGGAACACTATACACATACACACTCTCTCTCTTTCTCTCTCTCACATACACAAATATATATATATATATATATATATATATATGTATATGCATATATAATTAAAATATTTTTTTCTTCAGGAAGAATAAATAAGAAGTGAGCTTGCATAGACATATTTCGTTTCGATCTTATTCTGTAAAAAAAACCGTGGAAAACGGCACAAAATGTATTGACAATAAAGTTCTGATTGCTTCCTGTATATTGACAAACTTTTAAATTAGGAATCCACCCGCTCTGAAGAATGACAATTTTCCGCTATTTAAAACTGTAAGTCTCATGGGATTTCATTATTATTATTATTATTTTAAATATACAATATTTAAAAAAAAAGTAACTAATGTTATTCGAATTTCATGCAGCAATTCATATTTACACGGAACAGGTATTTGTATAGAATACAATCTCATCCGTTTTTACTACCTTACATTTCTCAATATCCGAATTTCGGGACTAATTAGAATATTTTCTATGAAACCTACACGAAGGAACATCAAATAATTTAAATATAGACCAAAACATCAATTACAAAAAAATAACACATAAATTTTCTCGTTTTCTCCTCTTTAAGTTCAACATTTTTGTTGTATTTACTCGTGTATAAGGCGCACTTTATTTCCAAAAAATTAGGGCAAAACTCTTAAGTGCGCGTTATACACCGAATAATTTTTTACTGTTGGATGCAGTCGAACGATATGCATATAAAACAAGAAATTATTCAAAGAAGATAATAAAACTCGGAAAATGTTATTTAACTGAAGTATTACTGCATATTTATTTCATTCCTTGCAGATTTTTATACAGCAGAGCTAATGACATTATCTAAACGCTAATTAGCAATTCTCTTTACCGGCACTCATTCCTAATTACCGTCATTCGCTTACAACCCGAAATCTAAAAATGCAGTTTTGTCTTGTTTTCTGTTCTGGTGTAATGTTTGTTTCGACTTTTTTTTTTCTTTACTGAAATTTATTTGGTCATTCTCCATCAGCGTATCAAATTTATGGTGCGCGTTATATACGAGATTTTAAGAAATCACCAATTTTACTTGTAAAGTAGGGGTGCGCCTTATACACGCGTACACCCTATACACGAGTAAATACGGTATGTCTTGAAGGGGAGATTTTCATTTTTACTGTTCAACTTTTAAAGATAGAAACTAAATTCTCCGTTTTCTCCCGTAAAAATTACGTAGTCTGCTCAGAAGAGATTTTTTTCACTAAAAAGGGAACATTTTCATAAAATCACCCGTCACCATAAAAAAACCTCTCCCTTATCTCACAGTTTAAATCGATAGTCAAATTTCAGGATATAACAAACAAACCGAAACATATAGGGACAAACATGTTATTTATAAAAATTGTTTCCTAGAAATTCGCATAATTAGGAAAAAAAAAACATCTGGGCATTTTAATATCTACATCACTTTGTAAAATAGTAGTCGGATTTTAATTCTACTGTTTAATCGCACATTACCGATTTTACATTTTGTGATAAGATGTGATTTTACATTTTGTGATAAGAGTTTCAGATGTGAACAAAATAACGTCCTTAATATTAAAACAGAACTTGATTCAATGGATGAAATTCTATATTTATCTACTTTCCAACCTTTAGCATATACAGCTCATATTCAAAATATTAGAATAATTACCTTTTTTTTAGAAATTGAAAATATCGTTTGGTAATTTAATGTCTTTTAATGAAAATATGCAAACGATATTTTTATTAAGAACTTATTGTTGATTAAACTTACTTGTTATCTTAAATTTAATATCATTTTTGAAAAGATTAATTGCAAAAAAAATTATTTTGAAAAGTCAAAATATTAGAATATTTATTCAAGTGGTTCAAAATATTAGAATATTTCACATTAATTCTCCTTTAATTATTACCAATTCTTAACTGGTGGCATCATTGATTAAATTCAGACTATTTTATTTAAAATCAGTATTCTTTTTTGCAGTTTGTTTCTTTTTCGTCTTAAAATGGGCCGTGTGAGTGATATTCCTGAATCTACTAAACTTCGTATGGTTGATTTGTATCGGCACGGTAAAAATCAATGTTTTAAAGCGAATTATTTACATTGTTCGCAATCGAGCGTTAGTAAAATACTAACACAATATTCAAAAATTGGAAAATTTCAAAATAATCGCCGAAATGGTGGCCGAAATCCAAAAACATCTGCTAGAGATGACAGGAAACTGAAGCGTATAGTTAAGAAAAACCGTTTTAAAAGTGTGCGATTCTTGCACCGAAAATGGAAAGAAGAAGGAGTTGAAGTTTCTACATCGACAACATTAAGACGTCTCCATAAATTTAAATTTGAATCTCGTGTACCGAAAACAAAACCTCTCATGACTGCAAGACAAAAGCTTATAAGATTGAATTGGTGTAAATCAAGACGTTTATGGAGCAATGAAGATTGGAAAAATATATTATTTAGTGATGAAAGTATGTTTTGTGTTTCATAGGGTAATCAAAATATTCGAGTTTGGAGAATGAAGCAAGAAGCATTTGATAAAGAATGCCTTAAACGTTCCGTAAAATTTGCTGCTAGTGTCATGGTTTGGGGTTGTATGAGTGCAGAAGGACCTGGAAAGTTATGCATCGTCTACGAAAAGGTTAACTCTCTGATATATCAAGAAATTTTAGAATATTACATGATTCCATCATCAGAAGATTTATTTGAAGATGATTTCATCTTTCGACAAGATTTAGCGTTCCCGCATACCTCGGTGTCAACTAAGAATTGGTTCCGCCAACGCAACATTAAGGTACTTCCTTGGCCACCAAATTCACCAGATCTTAATCCCATCGAAAACTTATGGTGTATAATGAAGAAAAAACTTCAAGAAAATCCTCCTTCAAGTAAAACTGAGTTAGTGGCACGTATAAAGTCTATTTGGGCTAATATTGATAGAAATGTTTGTAAACACCTTGTATATAGTATGCAAGATCGATTCTACGCTGTTATGAAAGCTAAAGGGGATGCTACAAAATATTAACTACCATTTACTTCATATTCATAAGGTAATATTGTTGCGTAAAATAAAATATTCTAATATTTTGAACCAATCTAAATTTTATTCTAATATTCTGGTGTGTTTAAGGAAGCTGTATACCTAATTTATTGTGCTGTATTTTATATTTTATAAATGTTAAAATCTTATCTAAACATTCCAGATTTAATTTATAAGAAACTTAATTGCATTTACTTAGTATAAAAAATAAATAAATGACAAATAATTTTTTCTTATTACTTTTTCTCAATTATTCTAATATTTTGAATATGAGCTGTACTGTAAACTTAACCCCTTAAGTCGCATTAAATTGCAGTTAAAAAATTCAAATTCATTATTCCTACCACTTTTTTGAAAAAAAATATTCGTCTATTTAATGAAAAGTAAAATGAATACCAGAATTAAAACCAATTACACTATTTTACAAAACTTTTTGGAATCAAACCATTCTGAATAAAAGCCGCGTAGCTTGAAGCCCGTGAATGTCTAGGGCGCGACTATTAAGTGGTTACGATGCGTAACAATTACCTGCTCAATTTGTCGAATTTCGGCAATATATTCGAACATGGCCCGGCTGTCGGACTCTATTACGAAAGTGGCGTTTAGCTAATGCAAGTGCTTGATAACAATTTTGTAGTAATGACTGCTGACCAAATCTGGCTGGAAAATGTAATCGGAACTGGCATATATGGTGGAAATGAAATGAACGTCGTATGCACTCATTGAGATATAGCTGTTTATTGAAAGTACAAGCGAGTATTTGGACTAACGGACAACTCAATTTTTTAGCAGAGCTGCCAACTTCTACGCCTATTTAAATCTTATAAACATGTTTCGAACCACAAAAATATTTTAGTAAAATGTATACCAAATATATTCAATGTTATGTGTTACAGAACATATTCTTAGTTATTTACTAAACTTTCTGTTTCTAAAGTGTTTATTTGACTTTAAATGGGCGTAGTAGTTGGCATCCATGCTTTAGTATTAATCCGAATCTAAACGAAAACCTTGTCCTCGAATTTGACTTCAGATGGAGATTTTAAGATAGGTTGTATCCTGGAAATCCCAGATCTGTAATGACCACCACTAATGACAATAGTGGAGTGAGAGAGAGTGCAGTATGATTTGTCATCCATGATTAATTATAGATCAGAGAATTTTGTAAATTAACGACCACGATACCATCTACCACAAATATTTTCTTTTCTCTTGTATAGATTTTTCTTCTTCTTCTTTCTTTTAGCTAAATCTTTAACAGAAATATCACACCATTAATAATAATAACACACTTTCATGATTTGTTTTTAAAGAATAATTATTTTATTCATTATCCCTTTTATTTGAAATACAAAGACAAAATATTAAAATCTCATAAATCTATTGTATATAATGCCATTTACCTACATTTTTCAGGAAAAAATTCAGAATATAGATGCACAATGAAGATTTATTTCAGCAATTTAATATCTGCAAAAAATATTATCTTTATATGGAAACTGCGTCAGTAGATTCTATTTCGTTTTACTGGATTATAAAAGTACATTTTTATAAATATATTGGATAATTGTTTTGAAAGTTTAAACTATATAAGCTTAAAATTCTTTTTTACTAATATTACTTAAATTATTTTAAAATATAATTATTTTTTCTGAAAATAAAACAAATTAGTTTATATAAAACTGCATAAAATTTTTAATATATTTCAAAAAGCTACTTTTATTAAAATAAAATTTCAATTTTTAACACTTTGTTTTGCGGGTAAAATATATGTAAAAATGTTATAAATTTGGATGTTTTTTGTTAAAAGTTTTTTTTGCGATTACACACTACTTATTTTTTATTAAAAATGTTTGAAATATGAAACAAAATACTTTTCCTTGAGATTTACATGCATTATATACATATAAATCTGTTTTTATCTTAATATTAAATATTTATATTGGTTTAAAGTTTCTTTCTCGCACAAGAATTTCGCAAAACAGAATGTTTCATGAAAAATAAACAACTATGAATAAATGTATGATTTCTGATTTTATTAATATAAATAATGTTTTTAATGCATAATTCATTAGCGTCTATATAAATGTTTATTAGTCAAGAGGTATTTATATTTAAAAAAAGAAATTTTTAGAATAAAATCTCAGTGAAATATTTAAATTTTCAAAAGAAAAGATGATTTTTAAAGGTCAAATTTTAATAAATTGAAATATAAAAATGCAAGTATGGAAATGCAAGAAATGCAAATGGCAATATATATGTATGTATATATAAATATATATTCATATAAAATAAATGTTTTATTTTTAATTTTATTATTTTTAAATTCCTCGATTTAAAATACATTTTTTTATCATGATTTCGTTTGAAATGTTCTATATTACTATTAATATGTCTAATACCACTTGCTCAAATATATGTTTATTTTTTATTCAATCGATTTCTTTAATTACAATGCATGATTCTTTAGTTAAAAATCATTTAGTGAACAAGGTTCCCGGGAAGCTTCTTTTTGAGCTGATGCATTTTTAGATGAACGAATCATTTTGCACTGCACATATTTTTTTTATTATTTTTTTTTCACCAATTAAAAAATTCATGTTGAAATACTACAATTTTCGTTGGATTGAAACAAAACTTTCATATACGTCACATTTACATAAATAATAACATATTATACGTTTTCTGCTACATAAAGGTTTGATGCTATGTAAAATTAATAACTTCTCTTGTTTCTAAATCTCCATATTAATGTTTATGCATTAATTATCTTCTATTTTTAAATATTGTATCTTTTCTTGTTTCTGTTTATCAGAAATTAAATATTTCAAAGTGCAACTAGCTAACAGACAGACAGAAAAAAGTTCAATTGTAACATTATTATTTATTAATTACCTTTTGAGAAAAATATTTCACAAATGGAAATCTAATCAAATTAATATTCCGTTTCTTATATTTTATTCATGCGCTGTTGATTTTAATATGCGAAATATTCATTGTTAGAGAATTATTAAATAGTATCTGGCGACTGTTTAGGTAATTGCAAACTTCATTTCTTATCTCTGATTATGAAATAAGGGAAGTAATAAGTTAACGGTGGAGAAATGGCTTTAGTTTTGTCATCAGAGATTAAAAAAGGGGAAATTAATTACTCTTTGTCATAACTAAATTCACTTTAATATTAATATATATATATACATAACGACGTGTATATAAAAAAATAAGGATAATAATGAATGGATAACAGAACAAAAACAGTAAACTGTATAATGAACTGTAATGTAGAAGCCTTAAATCTTTGAGTAGCATAGAAATTCATAAAAAAAAAACTACTGTGAATGCTAATTCATAGTATATATATCTTATTTCATCGAATATTATCAGCAATATGCTTAAAAAGACAAAATTAAGCTCCTTTTAATATATATGTTATATTATGGCACATAGGACGTATAAACATTCAGTCAAATGCATTGTAATTCTTCCCAGTTACGTATGAACGCATTGTCAATGAACGTTGACACTTTTCAGAAGTTAAAGCAAATCATGGAGGGGCCACGTAGGAACTGGAATAAATTAAACTGGGAGTTTCTTCGTGAAAAAATGTGAGGCGTTTTCTTTATCTTTTATACTTTATTATCAATATATCAGATACAACTGTTTTAACCTTAATTCTATAATTCAGGTCTTGATGTTACAAATCACAGTTGATGTTAAAAGAAGTTAGAATGAAAGTAACTGTTGTCATACGGGAATTACCAGACAGCGCAAGATTTTACCAAATGGAAAATTGAACTAATTCTGAATTTTCATCGCGTGGCTCCAATTTTTTGATTAACCTCGAACTAAAACAAATCATGAAATTGTGCGCATCTGACAAATGAGGAACAATAATGTCATGTGTGAAGTTCCAATGAGAGTAATTTTGCAAAGAGTTCCGTCAAAAGGGTATAAGGAGTTAAAAATATTTTGAGTAAAAATTATCTCAGGGCACGAACGATCTCGGAATAAAATGAGTAGAAAAAAATGACTTTTCAAAAACATTCGAATTTACACTAAACAACAGAAATTTGTCGAAAATGGCGATGCAATTCATGAATGAACTAAAAACTTTATATTTAAGTAAATGAAATAAGAAAACAACTAATTTAATGAGAATTTAATAGAATTAATGATAGATATTATTAAGCAAAATGAAATTATTGAATATATGCAAGTAAAGGAAAAAAATGACATAAATAGGAAATATCATAAAGAAACATTTAATAATATAACGTACATATATATATATATATATATACTAGCAGGCTAAGCCCGCTGCGCTGGTCTATTTTTCAAAACAAAACATGAATAAAACAAAATATTGAATATGATTGTGTTTTTTAAAGCAACTTCACCTCCAATGCTCTTTCACATTTCTGAAAATCATACAAAACGCCATTGTAATTAAAGATAGAAAACCAACGATTATAAATGCACCAAAAATGCATTAAAAGTTAGCAAACAGCTGTTTCGAATCTACTGTCGAGATTCTTCATCAGTGAAAAAATTAAGCGAGCTAGAAAAAACAAAACTGAGCCAAAAATAATTTCAACAACAATGGAATCAAGGTCCGTTGACGCCAAAATATATTAAAATAATAATAAAATATTATGTTGTTGTATCAGCTTATGCATTCGATAAAATTCGGGCTTTTAAGAAAAAAATATTTCAGTTGACCATTTATTGTAGAGTTTGATAGATAAATGAGGCTATTATGAAAAGAGCAATTTAGATATTATCTATTCACCATACTTCTAAAATAGCCAGCATTATGATCACAGAGATTGACCATTGAATTTAAACAATTTTCAAGTGATTCATTTTCATTTGATAGTTTTGAACTCTAAATCTCTCAACTTGAGGATATGGGTATCTGTAGAAACCTTAATGCATCCTCTATCAATATTATATTATATTTCGCAACGTACATCTGCTCTTGACAAATCTGTTACAGTGTTCCGTTTTTGGAATGCAGCAGAATAAATAAAGTTAAATAAAGCTTTCCTTAGAAAAATAAGGTGAATGTTTTTGAATGTTTGAAATTCATTTTTTGATACAGATGTTTAATACGCATCACGTTGGCGTGATTGAAACAAAATGAACATTTTATGCCTCTTATGGTAATCCAGCTTTGTTTTTAATTTATTAATGAACTATTTATTTACTTTTATTTGCATTTTAAAATGATACAAAATGCTATGCTCTATACATAGAAATGTAAAATAGAAAATAGAAATATATCTGTCATTTGAAAACGAAGTTTCCGTTAAAATGGCGCCAGAAATGTATCACCCCAACGTGGTGCATATATGACATTTGTGCCTCTTTCTTACAACATGGGTGTGTGCATTTGCACCTAAATTTAGTTATTTAGCTCAATTTTTGTAACATTAACTGGAGTTTGTAAAATGTACAGCACTACTTGATTATTCTGTCGAGGAAAAAATTAATAGCAGATTATAGGAATAAATGTCCATAATCGATGATTGTAAGTATGATAGCAAATGATATTACACGTGATACACGTATTTTTTTACGTCATAAGTGCTTTTTAATTCGACTTTTAATTTGTATTTTTTTATTTATGTTTATTCTTTCGTTATTTAAAATAAATTTATGTAAATTTGAATAGTTTGGCGAATCTGGCCGACGTGTTAATCAAGTAGCACTCAATTTACATTTGAAAATATCATATTTCACAAAAAACTCCGGAACAAATCCGGATTAGCAAGATTTCCTTCCAATACCAATTCGGCAAAATCCTCGTTTTAGAATAGCGAAGAAATGTGCATTTTTAAAAATTATTTTCTTTATTTTAAAACGAAAATATTACTAAATAAAAAAAAGTTACTATAGCGCAAAACAATTTCTAAAATTTCTAAAAAGAAATTGAAAATAAATAAACAATTTATTAATACAGAAACAACTATTGTTGGGTTACCATATCAGGCAAAATAACACCGTTTTGGCGATAGTCAGATACCTCAGTGTATATATAATATCTGTGCCAAACATGTTTGGAAAAAACAATAATCGTTATTTATACAGCATGTTTAAATACTGTAGTATAGTGAAAAAAATGTATACATGACATATACGCACCACATTGGCGTGGTTTTTTTTTTCATCTTCTGATGTCGATTCGGAGAAAATTTTGTTTTCAAATACCAATTACATTTATAGTTTACAATTATTTTCTGTCATTTTAAATAGAAAATAACAATAAATTTTAGAAAGTTCAGTTAATAATTACAAAACAAAACTATTTATATCTTTTCAAAAATAAAATAAAATAAAATAAAAATTTATTAATAAATAAACAACATCCAGGTTACCAAGTGAGGCATAAAATCGCCATTTTATTGCAGTCGCGCAAATGTGGCGCATGTATGACAAATGTGCCTAGATTAAAATAGTTTATACAATTGGAAAAAAAAGAAAAAAATTGTAAATAGACAGTTTATTAATAAATAGACAATAACATCCGGGTTGCCATATCAAGCAAAATAATGACACTTTGGCGTCCGTTAATTACCCAGATGTATATATGGTTTTGGCGTAAGAGACAAATCGCACAAATGTAGTGCATATATCTCATCTGTGCCAAAAAAAAAAAAAAAAAAAATTAAAGTTGCAGTTAAATTATTTTACAATATCTATGTATGTGGAAAGACATTTACCCTAAAATTTAAATATTATTCATTTTTGTGGTATTAACTGCTATTTATATATTTAAGTTCAATGTAAAATTTTTTCCTAAAAATGCTTTCACTCATTAAAAGAGAGAGAGAAAAAAAATAGTTCTTGCAAACATCGCTCCGTTTTGTGCTTTTTTTTTGGTTTAGAATAGCATTGATTTGCGAGAAAAGTAGATTGAAATACCCAATTGAACAAACAACATACAAATAACAATTAGAGCCTTTTTAAAAAATATTAATTCTGTGAGTTTCTTCTGTAAAACACATAACGGAAAAATTAGATTTAAAAATATTTTTAAAAAAAGAAAGAAAAAAAATACATATGTTTCACCTAATGAACTTTTTGAGATGTTTTCTTTTAATCTGGCTCGAAAGAAATAAATAGCCAAATATTGTGTCACTTCAAAACTTTCTTTCACATTGAGTTACTTTTTAAATATCACAAATATTCTTTTTTTTTTCGTTAAAGATAAATATTTTCCTTTCATAATCTTATTTTGCTTTAAACGGATTTTTTTCTTTTTATCATTATTTATTTTAAATCAATGAATTAACAGGTTTTTTTTCGAAATGATTATATGGTTTTCCATTAGCGAAAGCATTTCATTTCTTTTTTGAAATATAATTATCGCCAAAAAATAGTTGTTGCAACCCTTCCGTCAAAAATTACCGAAAAATACGAAATTTAGTACGAAAAATCAGAGTTATCCCTGTATATTTGTATCATAAACCTCCGCAAAAATATTTTCTACCGAATGATATAATCTGCAAAAAGATCCATCGGGTAGTTTTTGAAAACACTCGTTTGGAAGTTTCAGAACTTCTGCTTTATAATATATATGATGATATACATATATCTGAATACTATGAACAATTTTAATAATTGTAATGAAAAATGGTATTTCTAAACCTTGAGTTTAATCCTTTAAGACTTAAAGATTTTGGGTAGAAATTGAAAGTTTTTGTGTTTTTCCTTTAAAAAAAAAAATATTTGATGAAAATAAAATAAAAAAATTACCCAATATCAGGTTATGTTTAACGATGAACCCCGCAATTGTGTAAATTCAGGCTCATCATTGAATCAAACAAAAAATAAGGAAATTATTTTTTTATTAGGATAAAACTACACAATTCTGTAGTCAGGTCTTAAAACAGGGTTATTATAGTTCCGAAAATTTCCAAACCGGTATATTCTTCGATGCCAGTATTTACTTATAGAAAGTTTCTTCTTAAAAAAGACAGAATTTTGCTAGTTGGAAGTAGATTTATTTAAATATATATATATATGATATTTCACCTGGAAGATAACGGTAACTAGGCGAATCCTATTAAATTATATATTAAAAGCTATGTGGGCGTAACTACCTGGGATAAAATCTGTTCTTAATCGAAAACTATTTGATTAAATTTGCAAATAGACAATAAAATGGTAGACTTGCACTTAAAAAGGATATTCAATGACTTTTAATATACAGGGTGAGCAAAAAGTCCGTAAAAATTTTAAAAATTCATAAAAACCGAAAAAATAACCGAAATGAAAAACGGTTTGCAGGGTTAGTATCTATAGGTCACGGGGATTTTTTTAAGACATAAAAAAAATTCAAAAAACAGCCAATAGGTGGCGTACCCAAATCAAAGAAAAGATACCCAAATAAAGAACAGAATATTTCCTCAAACCGCCGAACAAGCTTTATGAGGCCTGCCGCTGTTAAAGGCCCCTTTCCCGTCCTCAAATCCTTTTGAAATCGGAATTTACGCAAAGCAATAGTCGCTGATTCCTTGTTCATGTAAAATAACTTCACCAAGAAAGCTTTGTCCTTCGCAGTGAGCATCCTTGATCAAGTTCACGGCTCACAACGGTGAACTAGTTGTGGATTAGGAGCGCAAGCTCTTATAACCGGTTCATTTGCATATTTCCGCGGAAATCGCAAGTACCAGCGCCATCTGTCGGCTGTTTTTTGAATTATTTTTTATTTCTGTCTTAAAAAAATCCCCGTGGCCTATGGATGCTAACCCTGCAAACCGTTTTTCATTTCGTTTTTTTTTCGGTTTTTATGAATTTTTAAAGTTTTTACGGGCTTTTTGCTCTCCCTGTCTATCAAAATCTATATACGCAGAACTGTCTATGATAAAATCCTTTCTTAAGGAGGCAGTTGACATCAAAATTGCTCCTAAGTCATTTTTGCTGACATCAGATAATTCAGAATGTAATTTTAACTAAACCATTAAATAAAAGAAAACGATTATTAGAAAAAAATAATTTATAGCATAATAAAGTAAAAATCAAAGATTATTTTTTGATTCAGCTACCATCATTGTTGAAGATTTTGCCATACCATGGCGCGAGCTCTTGTATCCCCTTGTCATAGAAAGGTGCCACTTGTGATGCCAATCCTTTCGTAAGAACATTGAAAGAAGTGAAAGATAAATTTGATGAAAATGCATTGAAATTCTCGTAAAATGAAAATTCCGTTTATTGTACTCTTCTCTTCAGCTTTTGTAAGCAAATCTTGTAAGCGAAACATAGACATTCGTCAACTTCGTTATTCTGCCTGAATGTTTTCGAACCTTCATTGAAATTTCACACCCATTTCCGTACCTTCGAAGCATTTTGTCAATAAACTTCGCAAAATTATCTGTGAGTTCCAATTGGTTTTAGTGTTCCTAGCATTGAAAGAGGCATGACGGACCTCGCATGCAAAATACACATTTAAAAAAAAAAGCAAAAAAAAAAAAAAAAAAAACTTTTTAAATGCTTAGCATGCAGCAGGTCGCAATGCTCAGCTTTTTAAAGTAACTTCACTTATTTGCCGTTGAATCAAACAAGTGGATGCGCATGCGTGAAATCACGATTGCTGCGCTTTTGCGCCAAAAATTAAAAACGGAACTTACTTCCTGGATTACCTGATATTAAATAAAAGCTTGATTTAGTATAAACAGTTTTTATACTTCCTTTTTACACATATTATATTATATTACGAGATTTTTTACATTTTGTTCATACATCCAAAGCAATTATGCACCGTTTAAATTTACAGCTGTGAAATTACACATGAAATTATTGAATATTTAATACGTGAATTATCAGTTTCTGACTAAGCGTAGAACCAACATTGTGAAAAATGTCCATGCCGGGGATCGAACCCGGAACCCTTGAATTAGCGCCCCAAGTGCTCTACTCTTTAAGCTACGAGGACGATGCCCAGCTTAGCATTTTTCACTGCTATATGTTGACAAGGCTGCACTGCAGAACAAGATGGAAATCTACATGAACACACAATCTTGATTTGAATTAAATTAAAATTATATTTGAAATATTTATAGATCTCTCAACTGTTACTTGAAATACACAACTATTAATTTTATGTTTTATCTACGTTTAGAAGGTAAATTTAAGGCATTTGATATTGCTCATTTTCTCTAAATTTGAAGTAATCAAATAAATGAATTGATATTCAGAACTTTAAGTAGTTTCTCAATGGAGTTAAATTATTAGGTTATTAGAAATGTATATTCGATTAATGGAAATCCTGTTGAAAGATTTATTTTCTGAGACATGTTTATTCGTCATGTACAATAAGTCAAATTTTATGTGAAGTTACGTATTAATTCTATATAATTGATTTTGTCCTTCATTACTTTTCAGGTTAAGAAATTTGCCCCATTATTCGATTACTTTCACCTAAATTGGCCATTTTTTTTTTAAATATAAAATTTGATAAATATTTATCTAAACTCTTGGGCAAAACTTCAAGGGGTGATAGTACACAACAAGAAAAATAATATTAAATAGGAAATTAAGGGTCCCAAACGATTTCCGAAGAAGATAAACGCCATTAAAGTTTAAGGTCCAAAATTTTAAATAAACATAAAAAACTGAAAAATTGGTCGATTGATTTGTGGTTTTCACTAAAACTATTCTTTATGTCAGTATTTTCTTGAAAATAAATTATAAAAATAAATTTCAAAAAATGCCGACAGAAGGCGCTTTAGACTTTAGAGTAACGTACAACTATTTTTTGCCGTTATTTTTTGCATCTTATTGAAAATTTCGGAAGTTTAGACTTAAATTTTGAGCTCAAAATCTGAATAGTTGGGAGTGGTTAAGTAGCGCAAACTTAACCGTATTCAAAGGTGAGAATTTCCGATGATTATAAAAAATGGAAAAATTGGTCGATTCATTTGCGGTTTTCGCTAAAACAGCTAATGAACTTTAAATCAGTATGATGACTTTAAATCAGTATTTTCTTGAAAATAAATTTTAAAGATAAATTTCAAAAAATGCCGATAGGGGGCGCCTTAGACATTGGAATAACGTACAACTATTTTTAACCGTTATTTTTTTAAATCTCACTAAATCCTTGCAAAAGCTTAGACTTAAATTTTGAGCTTAAAATCTGAATCGTTGGGATAATTACGTAGCGCAAATTTGAACTGTGTTTGAGTTGGGGGGAGGGTTAAATTTCAACTCCTGAACACATTCATTCATCAAAATTCGTGACTTAGACAACTTAACCATGATTGAAAACGAAGAGTTTTTTACTCATTTTAGAAGCGAGTGACGGGTAGTCCACAAATTGTCTGTTATTAAAAGTCGATTAAAGACAGTGCCTCTTATTTGGATACAAAAAAGCAGCGGATTGATTTAAAGCTAAACTTGTTTGGTAGATATGTTGGTAGTTCGCACTGGAGGTCTGCATGGATAGAAATATCTAGATCCGGTCCCAAACCGACCCACAGGGAGGAAAAATCTGAAAATCATAGCCCGTATCGGCCTGAAAAAAAAAAAAAAAATCAAAGCCCGGCTCTGCCGTGAATGTCTACGTAGTTTTTTTTTTTTTTTTTTTTTTTTTTTTTTTTTTTTTTTTTTTTTTGATTCGGTATGATTAAAAATTGTGTCGTATTGAGGAGTTCTGACCAAAAATACTTACAATAGCTTTTCGTTTTTCATATTTATACTTTTTATTATTAAATAAGCGCCAAAGGCTGTGATATATTTATTTTATCAATGAATCTGTGTTTATATGTAAATGTTTCACTTATATTTTAATATCGTTAATCCATTTATTATGCGTTGGAGACTTTGAAAAACGTTATACAGTAAAACCTTTTAAGACGGAATCACATAGGAAAGAAAATATACGTTATTGACAAATGCCCTATTTATAAGGCGTAAATGGAGTTTATTTTTTCTCATATTTTTATTTTTATGGATCAATACATTTTCCGTTTAAGACAGGATTCCGTCATAGGTAGATTTATTGCATTTAATTTTAGAGGTTAATTAGAGGTTTTATTGCATTTAATTTGTTAACTTTTGAATATACTATTTATTAAAAAAATAAATTTTAAAGTTTTTTTTTTTTTTTTTTTTTGTAAAATAAAGGCGATTTTATAATCTATGTGTTTTTCGTAAAAATTTTGATTGAGTCAAATTTTATTTATTTTATGCACGTATTAGGTCAGTCAGATACAGTGATTTCAATATGGGTTGTCTCAAGACCGGGATTGAAAATTTCGTCCAGTGTAGACCTAGGAAAAAAGGAATCAGTCCTCTCCGTTATGAAAAATACGTTAAGCCCGGCAGGGCGAGTCTTCAGAAAAAGCCACATCTTTGTCCTGGCCCGACCTGGAACCAGAATACAGAATTTTTAATAGTCTCATAAAGAAAAAAAAATACTTAACCGCATCTTAGAAAAAGCATTGTTTTAAATAACTGAGGCACATTTAAATAGGACAGAATGAGATGGAAATGGGAAAAGTTAAACTAAATCGGAAGTTTGAGTGACCAAAAAAAGAGTTATTTTGCACTTTAAATTCTTTAAAAAAGCATTTAAACAATTTTTAAGACTCAAATTTTACATACAATACATTCAATACAATTCAATTTTACATACAATACTTTCTGACAATAAACTTCGCAAATTTATCTCCAACTTTTATTGTTCCTAGCATTCAAAAAGCGGATGACAGACCTTAACTAGCATGCGGCGAAATATACTTAAAAATAAATAAATGTTTAAAATGCAGCAGACGCAATAAATAGCTATATAAATTTAACTTCATTTATTTGCCGTTGAGTCAAATAAATGGATTCGCATGCGTGAAATCATGATTGCAGCGCTTTCGTGGCAAAAAGTGAAAACGGTATACTATAAACATACACACACACATATATATAATTAAAATAACTCTTTCTTTAATGAAGAATAAATTGTATAGATTTTTTCTTCTTATATATATATATATATATTTACTAAATCTTAAATAGAAATATTACAGTAGTAATAAAAATAACACACTTTTTAGATTTGTTTATACAGAATAACTATTTTATTGACTATCCCTCTTATTTAAAATACAAAGACGAGATATTAAAATTTCATAAATCTATTGTATATAAAGCCATTTACCAACCATTTTTCATGAAAAGATTTAGAATATAGATGTGCAATGAAGATTTATTTCACCAATTTAATATCTATAAAAAATATTATATATAATATGTAAACTGCGCCAGTATATTAAATAGCTAAATGAAAGAAACTATTTCCTTATACTAGATTATAGAAGTATATACAGGATGATTCTAAATTTTTTTACAATAAGAGAGTGGTGATAGTACACATCAAGGCAAACAATATTAAATAGGAGACAAAGGGTCCCAAACGTTTTCTAAAGGTGGAAATTTATCTTTAAAATTTATTTTCAAGAACATTCGTAAGCCGCTATTAAATTTTTGGGACCAAAATTTCAAATAAACATAAAAAACGGAAACATCGGTCGATTGATTTGCGATTTTCACTAAAATTATTCTTTATGTCGGCATTTTCTTGAAAATAAATTGTAAAGATAAATATAAAAAAATGTCGATAGAGGGTACTTTAGACTTTGGAGTAACGAACAACTATTTTTTGTCGGTATTTTTTGCATTTCATTAAATGTTTTCGTAAGCTTAGACTCAAACTTAAATTTTGAGCTCAAAATCTGAATAGTTGGGAGTGGTTAAGTAGACAAACTTAACTGTGTTCAAAGGGTTCAAATTTCAAATCATTATAAAAAACGGAAAAATTGGTCGATTCGTTTGCGGTTTTCACTAAAACTAATTTTTAAATCAGCATTTTCTTGAAAATAAATTTTAAAGATAAATATCACAAAATGCCGATAGAGGGCGCCTTAGACATTGGAGTAGCGTACGTCTATTTTAAACTGTTATTTTTTTTTAAATCTCATTATATACTTTCAAATGCATAGACTTATTTTTTTTTTATCTCATTAAATACTTTCAAATGCATAGACTTAAATTTTGGGCTAAAATTCTGAATCCTTAGGAGTGTTTAAGTAGCGAAAAATTGAATTTTGTTCGAGGAGGGGGGGGGGGGGTTAAATTTCAACTCCTGAACACACTTCAGTTTCAACTTCTTAACCCCTCCCAGCGACTCAGAATTTGAGCTAAAAATTTAAGTTTAAATCTAAGCTTCCGAAAACATTTAATAAGCTTTTGCAAGCATTTAATTAGAATAAAAAAATAATGGTTCAAAATAATTGTTGGTTACTCTGAAGTTTAAGGCACACTCTAACGGAATTTTTTGAAATTTATTTTCAAGAAGATACTGACTTAAAGAATAGTTTTATTTTAAACCGCAGGCGAATCGACCAATTTTTCCATTTTCTATAATTATTTTAAATTTGAACCTCTCCCCCCCCCTTAAACACAGTTCAGTTTGTGATACTTAACCACTCCCTATTATTCAGATTTTGATCTCAAAATTTAAGTTTAAGTCTAAGTTTCGGAAAACATTTAATGAGATTCAAAAAATAGGTGTTCGTTACTCCAAATTCTAAAGCGCCCTCTATCGACATTTTTGATATTCATCTTTATAATTTATTTTTAAGAAAATACCAACATAATGAATAGCTTTAGTGAAAACCGTAAATCAACGAACCGATTTTTCCGTTTTTTATAACCATTTGAAAATTTAACCCTCTGAACACAGTTCAATTTGTGCTGCTTAATCACTCCCCACTTTTCAGATTTTGAGCTCAAAATTTAAGTTTGTGTCTAAGCTTACGAAAACATTTAGTGAGATGCAAAAAATACCGTCAAAAAATAGTTGTTCGTTACTCCAAAGTCTAAAGCGCCCTCTATCGGCATTTTTAAAAATTTATCTTTATAATTTAATTTCAAGAAAATGCCGACATAAAGAATAATTTTAGTCAAAATCGCAAATCAGTCGACCTATTTTTCCGTTTTTTATGTTTATTTGAAATTTTGGTCACAAAATTTTAATGGTGGCTATCTCCTTTGGAAAACGTTTGGGAACCCTTGGTCTCCTATTTAATATTGCTTGTTTTGATGTGTACTATCACCCCTCTTTTATTGTAAAAAAAAAAAAAAAATTAGAACCATCCTGTATATCTCTCTCTCTCTCTCTCTCTCTCTATATATATATATATATATATATATATATATATATATATATCGGGTGTCCCAAAAATGACTGAGAGATTTTAAAATTCAATAACTTGCAAATGGTGACAGCCATTTAAAAATTTTTTGCAGGAGGGTTATATTTAAAGTCAGGAGTTTTTTTACCGTATTTTTTTATTTTAGTTCGAATTTCGAAGAATAAATGGCGTGGACGGCGATTGAAGGCCAGGTGATCAGTGCTGAGTGAGGTCAGTTACGGCGTCAACCTGGGCTTCATTTGCCGTCAGCGCCATCTATTGTTTGAAATTCGAACTAAAATAAAAAAATTTTATAAAACACTCCTGACATTATACATAACCCTCCTGCAAAAATTTTTTAAATAGCTGTCACCGTTTGCCAGTTATTGAATTTTAAAATCCATCAGTCATTTTGGGACACCCGGTATATATATATATATATATATATATATATATATATATATAGATAGATAGATAGATAGATAGATATAGATATATATAGATATGTATATATAGATATATAGATATATATATAGATATATATATATCGGATAAATGTTTTGAAAGTTTTAATTATATAAGCTAGAAATTCTTTTTCACTTATATTATTAAAATTATTTTCAAATATAATTCATTTTAGCTGAAATTAAAACAAATACGTTTTTATAAAACTGAATAAAATTATTAATATATTTAAAAACTACTTTTAATAAAGTAATATTTCACATTGTAATACTTTGTTTTATAGGTAAAATATATGTAAAAATATTTGATGTTTAGATGCTTTTATTAAAAATTTTCTTGCAATTGCACTCACACATATACCTTTTTTTTTTTTTTTTTTTTTTTTTTTTGAAACATAAAACGAAATTCTTTTTTTATAAGATATACATACATTATAAATAAATATTTTTTTTTATCTTGATATTAAATATTTATATTGGTATAAATTTCCTTTCTCGCACAGGAATTTCGCAAAGCAGAATGTTTTATGAAAAATAAACATCTATGAATAAATGTCTGATTTCTGATTTTATTAATATAAATAATGTTTTTATTGCATAATTCATTAGCATTTATATAAATGTTTAGTATTTAAGAGATATTTATGATAGAAAAATGAAATTTTTAGAATAAATTGTCAGTGAAATGTTTAAATTTTCAAAAGAAAAACTAACTTCCAAAGGCCAAAAGAAAAACAAACTTTTAATAAATTGAAATTTAAAAATGTAAGTTAAGTGTCTTAGAAAAAGATAGTTTTATATAAAATTGTATGTTTTTTTTCATACGCAATACATGTTTTAGTTTTAATTTAAATACACCAATATTATCATTTGGGGCCGTCCACAAATAATGCCACGCTTGGAGGGGTGAGGGAGTCTCATTAAATTGTGACAGTTTGTGACAAAGAGGGGGGTAGGGGGGTAAGAAGAAATGTGACGTCACACATTATGGTTAAAAGAATTCACTAAAATTCAGCGGAATAAAATTTGAAGTTATATTAAAATTATTTCGCGTTAATAAAATAAAGATAAGATATAAAACCAGATATGTTAAAATTCATTTTCAAATTCCAAAATACTAGAGTTTTCAATTGTTCTTTCTTATTAATATTTTATTACTATTCTATATTATTATGGTTTTAGCTATAAATCTTAACATTTTTTCATACAAAATAAGTACATGAATAATTTTTATTGTCATTTTCACAACTACCGTTGAAACACATAGTTAAAGTTTAAAATTAAAGCTTGAAATGTAATCTATAACGTAATGCTTATATATAGCGACACTAGAGGAGAGCAGGGGGTAAGGTGAACTGTGACATTTTGTAATAATGGGGAGGAGGTGGTCAAAAGTATTGTAATAAATTAGTGACATCATTTATGGGCAGCCTCTTATAGGTTTAACAATTTAGGAAATCCTATATTTAGTAAAAAAATATTTTTATATTAAAAAAAATTATACTTCAACATATGGACACACCAAATTTGGCAAAAGAACAAAAGATTTCAAAGCTTTAGAATAGCATCGGACAACAGCTTTTTGTCCATCAAGTTGCAATGTTATTTAATTTGTTATGAAAACTAACAAATTAAATCTCAAAAAGTTTCCTAGAAATACATTTTATGAATAGTGAGGAAAAATGAATACTGTAGTTTGAAATTTATTTTTTATGAAAAAATGATGCTTGATTTTTTTAAAACTTAATATCATATTTATGATACAAACCAAGAAAAATGTTCTGGAATTTAAAAAATTCGTAAAGTGGAATTTTGATAACTTTATTTTAAATTTTTTGTTGCCCTGTTTTTTTTTTCTTTTTTACGTATGAATTGAAATAGAATGCAGATAAATTTGATGAAGAATATCTCTTGTTTTTTGTAATCTGAAGGAAGCAATATTTAAAAAAGTGAAAGAAAATATGAAACTCATTTAAGTATGTTTCTGTTAATTTAAAAATTCTACGGAAAAAGGCAACACATGCGTATTTCAGCATGAAATGTACATTTATTTAACCACTACCTGGTATACCTGGCATTGTTTGGACCTATAATATATTTGCAAACCTATAAATAAATTATACATTCTGATAATATTTAAAATGAAAATGAAATTTGTAAGCTTTTACCTATAACTCATTTTTGTTTAAAAGACGTGCTTGCTAATAAATCGCTTGATAAAAAAAATTATTTAAAAAAAACGATTTGCGGTAAATAGACATAAAAAAGACGGCAACGGGAAATAGGAGAGGGATATGTTTGTGAATACTGCAACATTTCCGTTCTTACATGTTTATATTTAATAGAAGCTTCTTAAGTCACATAACTATTTATTTTTAACATAGAGTTCTTAAGTTAAATATTCTGATTTTCAAACTAACTATATTATCTTTAAATCCCACTATACATGAATCAAGCCGATACTCGACCATTAGCTATATATTAAAATTTCAGAGCTATTGTATAAAAGTCTTTAGTCAGAATATGAATAATGTTCATTCTGTAGACAAAATCCTAATCGTAACTTAATTGTAACCTAACTGCAACGGAAACTTAACTTAACAGTAACTTAAATATAACCTAATTGTACTTTAACCCTAGATTAACAGTCACCCACTTGTAACCTAACTGTAACCTAAATGTAACCAAATTTAAACCTATCATAACATTAGATTAATTTTAAAACACGATTATTCAATCGGTAAATTAATTATAACATATGTAATTTTCCCATTTTTCGTTGAAAAAAGCCCGGGCCAGGATTCGAACCAGGGATGTATAGACTGAAGCCGCAAATGCTGTACCAAGTGAGCTTTCCCGGACACGAACACTGGAGGAATATTTCACCCAATTAACCTTAACGATCACTTTATCTGGTCTGATATTCTGGATCAGCTCAACAAAATAAATCGAAGATCAATATATGGAACTGCAGAAATTGTCTGCATACGAAATTGCATTAGATTAATTTTGAAACACGATTATTCAATAGGTAAATTAATTATAACATATGTAATTTTCCCATTTTTCATTTTTGGGTGAAAAAAGTCCGGGCCAGCATTCGAACCAGGGATGTATTGGCTGAAGCCGCCAATGCTCTACTAACTGAGCTATCCCGGACACGAACACTGGAGGACTATTTCGTCTAATTAATCCAGAGTATCAGACCAGTTAAAGTGATCGTTGAGGTTAATTGGGTGAAATAGTCCTCCAGTTTCTTAAAAGAAAAAAAAAACCGAATGTGTGTTGATTACCGAAAATTAAATTCTATTATGAAAAATGACGCTGTACCTTTGCCCCGAATAGATGAAATTTTAGAGAAATTAAGTGGTGCCCAATATTTCTCTACACTAGATTTAGCCTCAGGCTATTGGCACATACCTATTCACCTAGCAGATTCCGAAATGTTAGCCTTTACTACTAATTGTGGGCTCTGGGAATGGAATATTCTCCCCTTTGGTGTAAAGGTAGGCCCCCAAATTTTCAATAGGACAATTAGAAGAATTCTTACAAAATAAAAATAGACATTGCTTGTTATTATTTTGATGATATAATTATTTTTTCTAAATCAATAGATGAACATATACAGCATCTCATCCAAATTTTTGTATTATGCCGAATAGAAAATATTAAATTAAAATTATCTAAATGTACTTTTGCTCAAAAACAAATCAATTTTCTAGGGTATGAAATCCAAAATGGAATTGAAATCCATTGGGGTTTCCCCGCGTAGGTTCGAGTCCTACCGGCTAATGTAATAAATATATAATTCGACGAAATAGCTACGTTGCATAAACTCTAGGGATCCGCAGCAGCACAAGCAGAGTAGTCGCTCCGACAGTTGGCGAGCAGTGGAAGAATTTCATTGGGGTATTTCCCCATTATAAAAACAAACACCATCAGTCTTCAAGTTCTTTATTTATGAACTCATAGAATAGCTAAGCTTTTCCCCGCAATCACCTTAGCACACATCGACACTACAACTTTCGTTATCCAGTCCACATCATCAGATATTCTAATTCTGAGGGGAAATGGAACGCGCGTCTTGATAGTTTAAAAGGCAATTGCATTCTAACGCTCCTCAAAAACCAAATGAAAAAAAAAAACATTTTCACGACAAAACTAGCTCCCTCCTACTCCGCGTCAATCATTTTAAAAATCCAATTAGGATTAACTCGAGTCTCAACGAAAAAAAATGATCAGTTCTGATTGGTCTTAGCAGGCGTGTCCTCGGCAGGATCTATATTTTTCCTCGCAAATAACAAGCCCTTTAACAACGCGCATTAACACCTGTCACGCGATGTTAAATAAAAAATAAAATTAAAATTCCGGGAATATTTCAGAAAGTAAAAAGGTTACGAAATACCTCCGCCTTTTTGAGAAGCAAGCAATAATTTATTAATAAATAAAATAAGAAAAAGAATTTTAGCTGTTACAAGTTAATACATTACGAAACTAAGATTGAAATATGTTCCACAAATTTAGAATTGAAGCTAAGAGAGAACAAAATGGCGCAATTTTTTTTTATTTTATTACATATATGTATACATATATATATATATATACATATATATACAGGATTGTTATAATTAAAGTTCGCCTATTCAGAAAGCTCTAGAGCCGGTTCTATGGCTCCAAACGAAGCAAAATTTCATTAGTACGTAGTTGTAGAGATGGGCTCTGCGAAAATCGAAAAAAAAATTGTTAAAATTTTTCTCAATAGATGGCACTGCATCACTATTTAATCCCATATTTGTAGATTTCTTTATTTTGTAAAAAACGAAATACAGGAAATTTTATTAAACAGTTTATAAAAGTAAACTTTTTGGGATTCGTTATATCAATTTCAGTCAATCCAGATGAAACACACAAAATTACAAAATTTCCCCAAACGCTTGAAAAAAATAGCATTTTATTTAAATTTTTGGACGAATGACGTCAAAGTGGCGTCGCAACTTCGAAAATTTGAAATACTCTTCCAATCAACTGACGATTTAAAACTTGCTGATAAAGTGCGTCTATGATTTCTTTGACACTGTTACAGTTGATTGTTTCTGAAAAGCATTTCAATTTGCGCTTTTTGGAGAATGGTAACTTTTAAAGAAAAGATATAATAACAGCAATGCAGCTGCAGCTCTTCTAGAATTCCGGATATTAAAAGATATTAGACGTGGACCAATGTAGGATCGTGGAGTTCACAAAAAGGTTAAAAAGTTGGAGGAAACAAGAAAACTCGACATTCTTCCTGGCAGAGGACGAAAAAAGGAAGACATTTCTAGCATTGAAGATATTGCTACATCTGCCGTTGATTTAACAAGCCAGTCATCATTTGGTAATGTAAGTGTGCCCGCTATTGCGAATGAAGTCGATATGCCGATTTCCACTGTGAGAAAAGTGATGCGTCAAATTTTGCGCTTCTATCCATACAAGATTCAGAGGGTGCAACAACTAATGCAGGGTGATACCAAAAGTCGACTATCATTTTCACTACAGTTTCTTGCACGAATGAATGTAGACAATTCTTGTCCCTGGAATATTCTATGGAGAGATGAAGCGCATTTTTATTTACACGGACAAGTGAACACACAACTGTCAAATTTGGGCGAAAGAGAATCCTAATGTTGTCCAAGAAGTTCCATTGCATGCAGCTAAAGTGACGGTGAGTGCTGTTTTACTGCTACGTTTATGATAGGGCCATATTTTTTTGAGGAAGTAACATCCACAGGTCCCATTACATGTTCCGTAAATGGAAAAAGGTATCTCAATATGTTGTCACATTTTCTGATTCCCGGGCTGCAACAGCGAGGCTGCCTTCAAAATATCGTATTTATGCAAGACGGTGTACCACCTCTCATTTCTAGAGCAGTTCGGACTTTCTTAACGAGCCTTTTTCAGAAGACCGCATCATAAGTCGATATTTTTAAAGAACCTGGCCACCACGATCTCCTGATCTAACACCATGCAATTTTTGGTTGTGGGGATTTTTTAAAGATTCTGTACCTAAAGACAGATGTCAGACAATCTCTGATCTGAAAGACAGTACTAGACTTCACATTCGCTCAATTCATTGAGCATTCTTAATGTTCTTTTCCTTATTTCCTTGCTGACGAGCGACATGTATCATTTTTCTGATGCAGATTACATCACATGAAATGATGTTCATTTTTCTGTATTGTTTGTAGTCATAGGTCAGGCACTAGAGCTGTCTGATTATGTGAACTTTAATTATAACAATTCGAAGTTTGTCGAAATTTTTAAATTTGTGTGCTTCGTCTGAATTTACTGAAATTGGTATAATGAATCTGCAAATACCGTCTTAAATATTGGCGCAGTGCCACCTATTGACAAAAATTTTAACTATTTTTTTTTCGATTTTCGCAGATCGCATCTCTTAAACTATCTACTAGTGAAATTTTGTTTCGTTTGGAGCCATAGAATCGGCTCTAGAGCCTTCTGAATAGGCGAACTTTATTTATAACAACCCTGTATATATATATATATATATATATATATATATATATATATATATATATATATATATATATATATATATATATATGAGATAGACAATCACAATTTAACAAATTTGTGTCATTTATTTTATTATTTTTTAATACTATGTTAAATTTCGAGTACAAAGTTTTGCCAAGACACATTTATAAATCTTAATATTTACTTATTAAAGCAAATACTTTATTTTTCTTTCAGTGTTTAAGAGACTCTTTAAACAAAGCCGTCAATGGCACTTGTCTTCTTGTTGATTGGATTAGTTTCGTTAGTTATTTAAAAATTCAGTATTTTTTTAAACTCATTAAAGAGTAGTATCTACACTTCAGATTACATAGTAATTTTGCATTGTAAGTGTTTTTTCATTTACTTTTTACACGTGAAAAATAAAAAATCACTAACTTCATCAAATACTCAAATGTTCAAAAATTCTGTAAACTTTCAGGGCTGTCTTTGAACTATTTTAAAGACCTTTAGTCTGAAAGAATCTCGTTAATACTATAAGAAAATTCTCCTAAGTAGGTTGTTGGAAATATAATTAATTTTGATATTAGAATCTTATTACTTTTTTCTCTTTATATAATAAATAATTAAATTACATGCGCGCGAAGAATTTTTCTGCTAGTATCAAATAATTGATTATAGTTTTATGAATCATTTTATTAACATTTAAGAAGAATCTTAAACTTTGCTGATCAATAACGATACATCTTTTCTTTTTATAAGATTTAATAAAGTATGTCTGAGATTTAAAGTATAAATCATATTAGAATTTTTTTGAAAAGTTTCAAAATACAAATAAATCCAAATGTTTAAAAG
Organism: Maratus speculifer; assembly: GCA_964019185.1. Lineage (NCBI taxonomy): Eukaryota > Metazoa > Arthropoda > Arachnida > Araneae > Salticidae > Maratus > Maratus speculifer. The sequence continues at coordinate 304,095,203 of OZ025291.1, read as the reverse complement.
AAAAAATGTTCTAAAAAAACAGTAGAAATTTGAAGTAAATACATAAATGACACAGTAAAAAAGGTGTGCAGATCTACGAGTCTTTCTAATTAATTTCTATTATGTTTTTATTTTCTTTTCTTTTTTTTAATGTATTATGTAATGTAGCGACACGAGAAGAGGGCAGGGAGTAAGGTGAAATGTGACACTTTGTAATAAAAGGAAGGAGGGGGGGGGGATCAAAAATATTGAAAAAAAAGTATGACATCATTTATGGACAGCCCTTTATAGGTTTAACAATTTAGGAAAATCTATATTTAGAAAAAAAAATGTTATAGTTAAAAAATATTAAACGTCAACATATGGATACACTAGATTTGAAAGACACGTTACAAAGATTTAGAATATCATCGGATAACGGCTTTTTGTACATCAATTTGCAATGTTATTTAGTTTGTAATGAAAATAAGAAAACTAAATCTCAAAAAGTGTACTAAAAATATATTTTAAGAATAATGATGAAGAATGAATATTCTAAGTAGAAATCTATTTTTAATTAAAAAAAAATAACGTTTGATTTTTTTTTTAACCTAATATCATATTTATGATACAAACCAAGAAAGATTTTCTGAAATTTCAAATGTCGTAAAGTAGAATTTTGTTTTAAATTTTTATACTTTTTTAAAACTTTATTTTAAATTTTTTGCTCCCTGTTTTTGTTTCTTTTTTGTACGTATGAACTAAAATAGAATACAGGTAAATTTGATGAAGAATATCTCGCTTTTTGTAATGTGAAACAAGCAATACTTTAAAAATAATATGAAGCTCATTTAAATATGTTTCTTTTAATTTAAAAAATCTACAGAAAAAGGCAACACATGAGTATCTCAGCATGAAATATGCATTTATTTTACCCCTACCTGGCATAACTGGGCCTATAAATATATTACACATTCTGATAATATTTAAAATAAAACTGAAATTTGTAAGCTATAACTTATTTTTGTTTAAAAGACGAGCTTACTGATAAATTGCTTGATAAAAACTGATAAAGTAAAAACCGATTCGTGTAAACAGATACAAAAAGACTGCAAAGAGAAATAGGAGAGGGATATGTTTGTGAATGCTGCAAAATTTTTGTGCTAACATGTATATATTTAATAAATCCTTTTTAAGTCACATAACTATTTATTTTTAACATAGAGTTCTTAAGCGAAATATTTTAATTTTCAAACTAATCATACTATCTTTAAATCTCACTATACGTGAATCAAGCCGATATTCGACCATTAGCTATATATTAAAATTTCAGGGCAATTGTATAAAATTAATTTCATACTTTTAGTCAGAATATGCATAATGTTCATTCTCTGTCCAAATCTCTAATGGTAAATAACTGTAATCTAACTGCAACCTAAACTTAACCTAATAGTAATTTAAACATAACCTATATGTAACTTAACCTTAACTTAACCGTCACCTACCTGTAATCTAACCGTAACCTAAATGTAACCAAATTTAAACCTACCAAACTAACCGTAAATATCTATAACCTAACCGTAAATTAAATATAACTTAATGAAAAAAACTTAAAATAAACGTAACATAATTGTAATTTAAGTATAACCTAAATGTAATCTGAGTTTCATCTATCCGTATCCTAATTGTAATCAAACTGTAACATATTGTAAACTAAACGTAACTTAAATATAATCCAAGTGTAATCTACTATTTAACTAATCGTAATCTCACCGTACCTAACTGTAACCTAATCGTAACCTAACCGTAACTTAAATATGGAATATAATAAAGTTGGGATTTGTATATTTTTTCTGCGAGACATCAGTTTTTACTTTTGTTGTTACTAGTTTTGAAAATTTTAGTATCGAAACAAGTAAGTAAGCGAGATTGAAATCCCTTCTCCTCTTGCGTAAAATAACTTTTAAAAAAAATATGTAAATTACTTTCTTTTACTTTCTTTATATATATATTTTCTTTCAATTTTATTCAAATTAATGGATATGTATGAATAAAAATATTTCGTTTTACTAGATTATAGAAGTAATTTTTTAATATATTGGATAAATGCTTTATAAGTTTTCATTATATACGCTAAAAATTCTTTTCCAAAAATAATATTTAAATTGTTTTAAAATATAATTCTTTTATCGAAAATAAAATAAATTAGTTTTTATAAAACTGCATAAAATTGCTAATATATTTTAAAAAGTTTCTTTTAATAAAATAAAATTTATATTTTAATACTTTGCTTTGTAGGTAAAATATACGTAAAAATACAATGTTTGGATGATTTTATCAAAAGTTTTCTTGCGATTACACTCAGACACGTATATTTTTTATTAAAAATGTTTAAAATATGAAACAAAGTACTTTTCATAAGGTATACATGCATTATAAATAAATATTTTTTTATCTAAATATTAAATTTTTATGTTGGTTTAAAGTTTCTTTCTCATGCAAGAATTTTGAGAACATTTCATAAAAAAACCACTATGAATAAATGTATGATTTCTGATTTTATTAATATAAATAATGTTTTTAATGCATAATTCATTAGCATCTATATAAATGTTTAGTAGTCAAGAGGTATTTACATTAGAAAAAAAAATTTAGAATAAGTTCTCAGTGAAATGTTTAAATTTTCAAAAGAAAAAATAAATTTTAAAGGCCAAAAGATAAAATTTAAATTTAAAAATGAAAGTTAAGTGTCTTAGAGAAAGAGATAGTTTTAAATAAAATCGTATGAATTTTTTTTTCATACGCAATGCATGCTTTATTTTTAATTTAAATTCACCAATATTATCATTAGGGGCATCTACAAATGTTGTCATGCTTTGAACGGGGGAGCCGGGATCATGAAATTGTGACAGTTTGTGACAAGGGGGTGGGAAGGGAGGAGGGTAAGAATGAATAATTAAAAATCCGCAGATTAACTTTTAAAGTTATTTTAAAATAGAAATATTTTATGTTAATAACGTAAAGATAAGATATAAAGCCAAATATATTAAATTTGTTTTCAAATTACAAAATACTGAAGTTTCCAATTTTTCTTTCATACTAATATTTTATTATTGTTCTCCATTATTATGGTTTTTGTTGTAAATTTTAATATTTTTTCGTACAAAATAAGTACATGAATAATTTTTACTGTTATGCCCACAATTGCCATTTAAAACTCATAGTTAAAAATAAAGTTTAAAAGTTAAAAAAGTTTAAATATAAATCGTAATAAATATAGAAATATAATCTATAACGTAATGCTTTGTTTCTGAACTGCAAATATACGTTTATATAATGTAGCGACACGAGTGGAGGGCAGGGGGTAAGGTGAACTGTGACACTTTATAATAAAGGGGAGCAAGGGGTAAAAAAGGAAAAAAAAAATTGAAAACAGTGTGACATAATTTATGGACAGCCCCTTTTATGTTTAATAATTTATAAAATTCTATATTTAGTAAATAAAATTGTTATATAAAAAAATTGACGTCAACATGTGGATACATCAGATTTTCGAACGACGCGTTGCAAAGATTTAGAATAGCATCGGATAACAGCGCTTTGTCCATCAAGTAGCAATGTTATTTAATTTGTAATGAAAACAAAACAAAAAAAAAAACAAGTCTCAAAATGTTTACTAGAAAGTACATTTTAGGAATAATGATGAATAATGACTATTCTAAGTGGAAATTTATTATTAATGAAAAAATGTGGTTTGATTTTTTTTAACTTAATATATTTATGATGCAAACCAAGAAAGATTTTCGGAATATTCAAAAATTCTTAAAATGGAATCTTTACAACTTTATTTTAAAATTTTTGCTGTCCTGTTTTTTTTTTTTTTTTTTTTTTGTACGTATGAATTGAAATAGAATTCAATGAATGAAGCTCATTTAAATATGTTTCTGTTAATTTAAAAAATCGACAGAAAAGGCAACACATGAGTATCTCAGCATGAAAAATACATTTATTTAACCACTACCTCGTATATATAGCATTGCCTGGGCGTATAATATATTTGCGAGCCTATAAATAAATTATAGATTCTGATAATATTTAAAATAAAAATGAAATTTGTAAGCTTTTAGCTACATCTCATTTTTGTTTAAAATAACTGCTTGCTGATAAATCGCCTCATAAAAAACTAATAAATTAAAAACCGATTCGCGATAAACAGACACATAAAGACTGCAATGGGATATGTTTTTGAATACTGCAAAATTTCCGTACTAACATGTTTATATTTAATAGATCCCTCTTAAGTCGCATAACTATTCTTTTTGAACATACAGTTATTAAGCGAAATATTCTTATTTCAAACTAATTTTACTATTTTTAAATTTCACTGTACGTGAATCAAGCCGATACTCGACTATTAATTGTATATTAAAATTTCAGAGTAATCAATTCCATATTTTTAGTCAGAATATCCATAATGTTCATTCTGTGGCCAAAATCCTAATTGTAATTTAATTGTAACCTAACTAAAAAACAAACTTCACCTAACAGTAACTTAAATATAGCCTAAATATAACTTAACCTTTGCATAACAGTCACATACGTGTAACCTAACCGTAACCTAAAAGTAACAAAATTTAAACCTACCATAACTTAACCGCACTAAACGTAACAAAATTTAAACCTACCATAACCTAACCGCACATATCTATAACCTGACCGTAACTTAAATATAACCTAAATGAAATCAAACTTTAAAATAAACGTAATAAAACCGTAATTTAAATATAACCTAAATGTAATCTAAGCGTCATCTATCCGTATTTTATTGGTAACCACACTGTAACATATCGTAACCTAATCGCAAAATAAATATCTTCCAAACATAACCTTCTATTTAACTAACCGTAAGCTAACCATAACCTAACTGTAATCTAACCTTAGCCTAACCGTAGCTTACACATGGCATATTCATAAATTGGGATTTAATTATTCTGGCGCTAGACATCAGTTTTCACTTTTTAACCGACTTCAAGGAGTAGGTTATGATTTCGACCTGTATGTATTTCTTGTTCACTCATAAATTCTTTAAATATAAATCGATTTTGATAATTCTTTTTTTTTTTTTTGAAAGTATACGATATCCATGTGTTCCCATTTTAATTTCATTAAATTCTGATGATTAGAATTTTTTAGATAAAAAAATGTAAATTTGATAAAAAAAATAATGACTTGGCGCAAATATTCTTTCATTGTTGCAATCGTTTTCAAATCATAAGCATATTAAAACTATGCATTCATATACGTTAGCACCAAGTTATCGCCAAGAGTGATTCTTTTTTTTTTTAAGTCAGTTAGTATTTTTTTAAAGCAATTTTATTATGTTGTTAATAGTTTTGAAAATTTTAGTATCTAACTCAATAAGTAAGCGAAATTGAGATCAATCCTCCTCTTGTGTAAAATAACTTTATTTTAAGACAAATTTTATGTAAAACATTTTTTTTAAATTAAAGTACCTAAACTATTTTCCTTTTCTTTCTTTATATAATCATTTACTCTCAATTTGATTTATATTTTCTAAATTTCATTTTTATGTTATTATCGCTTAACATTGTCATCTACATTTTATTCTTAAGAATTATTATCTTCTTTATGAAAATGTCTAGTTTTTTATTTTTTGTATGGTTGTAGGGTTTTAAATATTTTTGCATATACAGATAATCCCATAATGTAAACAAAAATTTTCACTAAAAATAGACATGTTGAAGATTCTTATTTTTAAGCAAAAGAGACACCATCTTACTACCATAACTATGTAAGTTTCTATCCTGGTGCATATTTACCAAACAGAGAACAGTTTCAGCAGAATGCACTTCGTGTTCTCCAAACCTCCACCAAAGGATTTGTATATTGGAGAGCTATAAAAGACAAAATTTCATGTACAAAACCGACAACACTCAATGAATTGTGGACAGCTATATGAAAATAATTTTCAAAAATACACAACTATCTTAGATGATTCGAATGGATAATAGCAATGTCTGAACTAGGAGGAGTGACAATTTGAATACAGACGTAAATTTTAATATAAGTTCATTAATGGTTGGTTGGTTGGTTGGTTGATTTTTGTCGTCCGATTATCTACGCTAATGGGATATAGGACCAGGGGGAGTGCCCTCCGTGGGGGTCTTTCTAAGGGAACCTAACCCGCATTTACGCAAGGTTCGAAGAAAACCACGGAAAACTCCGAACGGTTAGGCCGACAGCCGCGATTGGGTTCGAACCCAGCACCTGCCGTCTACCAGTTGAGAGGTCCGAACCTCTCGGCCACTGGTGGGGCAGTTCATTAATGAATTTACATTCCCTAATTTGAAAAAGAATGTGTGTGATTATAAAATGTTTTTTGTTTAAATTTTATACACTTATTTCGGGGATGTTATGTATGATTATATAAAAAAAATATGAAAAAATTTAGACAACCACAATTTAACAAATTTGTGTCTGTCATTTTATTATTTTTTAATACTATGTTAAGTTTCAAGTACAAAGTTTTACCATGCAACTTTTCTAAATCTTAATATTTATTTATGAAAGCATATACTTTCACTGTTTAAGAGGCTCTTAAACAAAGCTTTCAATAGCACTTGTTTTCTTGTTAATTGGATTATCATCATTGGTTATTTAAAAAGTCACCATTTTTTAAAATTCATTAGAGACTACTTTTGCGCACTTCACATTATATAATAATTTAGCAGTGTAAGTGTTTTTTCATTTACTTTTACACGTGAAAAATAAAAATTCTTTAATTTCATCAAATACTCAAATGTTCAAACATTCTGTAAACTTTCAAGGTTGTTTTTGAACTATTTTAAGCACTTTTAGTCTGAAAGAATCTTGTTAACTCTATAATAAAACTCTTTTAAGTAGGTTGTTGGAAATATAATTAATTTTGATATTAGAATCTTATTACTTTTTTCTCTTTATCCAATGAATAATTAAATTACATGAGCGAGAATAATTTCTATCTAGTATCAAATAATTGCTTATTAATGATACAAATTTAACGATAGTTTTATTAACATTTAAGAAAAATTTTAAACTTTGCTGATCAATAAAGATACATATTTTTTTATAAGGTTTAATAAACTATGTTTGGTATTTAAGTTGCAAAACTTAATAGAAAAATTTCAAAAGTTTAAAAATTCATGTTAGTCTGAATGTTTAAGCGGAAGAATGTTCGAAAAAACAGTTGAAATTAAAGAAAAATCTTTTAAAAATTCAACATACGATGAAATAAATATATAGGGGGAACTGGGGTACATTGATACTTGGGGCACATTGATACACCCCCTGTACAGCACACAGGGTCATTACAGGAAGTTTCACAACAGCTCCAAAAGGTGATAGTAGGGAAATTAACAACATACAGAAAGTTTTGGAATGATTCAATAGTTTGATGAAATGGGGTGGGTGATTAATTGTTTTTGTAGGTCAAAAGTAAATTTAAGTTGTACAATTGAAATGGTATTATACAACTGTGCCAGTATTTTCAACCAAAAAGAATACCCTCCCTGGCAAGTAACGCTAATCTTTATCAGTTCCTCATTCTTTATTGTTAGATAAATTATGATGTGTTCGATTTGCGACTCATTTTATTTAAAATGGCTGCATGGGGCACAATGATACAGTCTTTGTCGGGGCACATTGATACAACCTAAATCTTTTTCTAGTTCATTTTTTCATTCCCTTTTATTTTTATTTTTACCATACACTCCTTAATTCAACCATTTTTCGTCAAAAAGTTCTACTATTAGTTTTTATTGAAGTGAAATAGCTCTAATTTCTTTATATTAGAACATTTTATACTATTTTTGCAAACAGAAGACGTACAAACTTACACAATATCTAGTGATAGTAGAATTAACAAAAGAAATGGACGGCAGCCTGGCAAATCTGAAATTTATATCGATTCTCCGGAGAAAAAAGTATTATCGACATGAGAAATGTTAAGTAAGAGAAACAAGCTGCAGAACAGTACATGATAATTGTATTATAAACATAATTTTTAATATAATTATCCTTTATGTTCTGTTTGTAAACCGATTTATAAACAGAAAACCTGGCAATTCTTTCACTTTTCCTAAGAAATAAGAGAATTCTGGGGTTAAAGTGCGAGATATGACAAAGTTACCGCAGCCAACAAACAGACAAGGAACAGCCAGAACATCAGGTCATTATACATTTCATTTTGATTGTTTTAATATCGCTTACAAGTAAATTGTGTGCGATTTTAATGTCTATAAATATATATAAAATGGTTTGCTAACTATTTTTCTGTGAAAAATATTCATTGGTGTTATTTTGTCTCCATTTTTCCCAGACATTTCAAAGTGTATCAATCTGCCCCGGGGATGGGGCACTTTGATATAAATTACTTTTTTTAAATTACATGCAAAATAATATATAAAACAACAATTGTACATTTTTCTAACACTCAACACAGGTTTTGCTGACATCACATAGAAAAATAACTTGAAATTTCTGCTTTCTAGACACCAATTTTTTTTTTTTTTTTTTTTTTTTTTTAAAGCTGTATCAATGTCCCCCAGTTCCCCCTAAATGGTATATTAAAGAAGTCGAACATTACACATCAAACGTAGGAAAATGAGGTGCGTTCGTACTATAACAAAGTTCTTTAAATATACAGTACTTCGGATATAGTCTAATATCCGAAATCTCTTGTGTCCCCCTGTAAAAAATATATGCAATCTATTAGAAAGGAATTAACTTGTAATAAACCTCAATAACTTATATCAGTTTCATAAAATCTGAAATAGTTTAATGTAATTAAAACGCACCCAAAACATCGGTTCACCCTATAACCATTATATAATAGAATACTTTTGTATGGCCCGGTTAGTTAATAAAAAAATATTTTTTGCACTATATATCATACAGAATGCACATTTTAGTATATATTTCATAAACGAATATCAATTTCATTTCTTTTGAAAAAGTCTGACATTGTTATGCATTAGAAATTATTTTTTGCATTGACCGTAATGTAACGGAATAATTTTGATTGTTCCTGTAACTGAACTATAAATCCTACTATTATAAAATTTAAAAAAATCGACAAAATTATGTAATATATATATATATATATATATATTTAATTTCAAACGATTTAGTTGAGTAGTTTTTACGTTGATATATGCGGACGGATGGTTATTTATTCATTTTAAATAGCTGAAAGATAATTCAATTTTAGCTGCTTGACGAGAAGGTTAAAAATACCAATAAATCATACTCCTGTAAGACCTCAGAATGATTTTTTCCTATATTTTTATACATTTTCAGTTTAAAATTGCTAATTTTTTTATAAAAAACTGTCATGAAACTATTACTTAACACAAAATAGTTTTTATTTTTACTTAAAAAATTAGTATAAAATTAATTGGAAAATAACTATTTTCCTAAAGCTACTTAAATATAAAACTATTACATATATACATTTTACGAATTCCATGATAAATTAAATATCGTTATACAAGTACTAGACATTTTTAAAACAGTAACAATAATATTCTACAAGCAGTATTTTTATGGCTAAGACACTTTCCAACTAGACGCGATCCCTGAAAAAATCATTCTGTGACATAGATGAATTTCCTTATAATTCTATAACTAACGAACTTAGACTGATACATTATATACTAAAGTTTTCCATTGAAAACTATCTAATTAACTCGTCAGCACACACGCTTAAATTTGTTGATTCACATCACAATGTAATGTAACATCAACAGTCACAATGTAATGGGGTGAATTTCAGCACAGCTCGTGTACTGACTGCATGTCTCATCCAAATTCATGCGACAGAAAACAATTATTAACAGAAAAAACTAAATTCTTGTTTGCCATTTACGTAGTACAATCCAAGAATTAGGGATTACAGCAATTTTTGAGAACGAAAGCAAGTGCCTAATGTAAAATCGTTTAAAATGTATTCTCCCAATCCCCTCCTATTTGCTCATATTTGTTTCACCAATGTCATGTGACCGAACAGCAGGCCCAGCTATTATTTCTCTAAGTTAGTTACTTTTGCCCCACGACGTAAAAAAGATAACTTTTCTTGATTAGTATTGCAGCACTAAATTTTGTCAATGTTTAGGTAAGACACGAATGAAGACTTTGAAAATACTAAGAAAGGCATACGATGAATCTAATATAATCAGCCGCAAGGTTTACGAATGGCATCAATGTTTTAAAGAGGACCGAGAATCCACCGAAGATGATAAACGCGTTGGACAATCTTCGCTGAGGATACACACTGTTGCTTTAGCCATTTAGTAGGCCTCCCCACCTAGCTGTAACTGAAACTGAAACTTTTTGATAAGGCATCAGCACATCGATCCCAACTGGTAAAACAAAACTCGTCTAGACTCGTGTTTCCATGTCCTTCTCCCCGACAACTAGACATACCACCGTGTAAATTTTACTTGTTTCCATCAATGAAAAAACATTACTGGGACAAGGTTTTTAGTCAGCAGATGAGGAGCAAACAACATCGCAGCAGGTCTTATGGTAAGTTCTGAAAAATGACTTCCAACAGTGCTTTCAGAAACTATATGAATGCTGCAGACATGTATTGTCGCCCAAGGTAACTACTTGGAACGCGGATATGCTTCGGTGCTGTGAACTATTCAGGGTAATGTTTTTTACACCTGTTCCCCGAACTTTTGGATCATACTACGTATATATGACGACCTCAGAAGCCAAAGGGTACACATAATAAAAATTCGATTTGCAGTAAATTAAGTTTAAAGTTCAGTGCAGTAAGTTAATTTTTTTTCAGTTTTGTCATTTATGCCCCATGGCTTCTGGGGTCCGCATATTTAGGAGACTTTTGACGGATGATCAATTCATAGCTTAAATATTAAAAAAACTACTACGAAAAATTACGGATAAAGGAAGAACATCAATGTCAACTTTATTTATGTGATTTTGCACCTGATGATATTCCCTCAAAATCATTCCTTTAATAATACAAATAAAACTTTAAAATATTTTAAAAAATAAATAATATATAAAAGGATATCGTACATATTAAAATTACTATACAGCGTGAATTAAACAAATTTATCTACAGAAATGTAATATTTGATTTATTTTGCTTTGAAAAATTACATAATATTTTCATGTTTACTTTTCAATGAAAAATTGTTAAATTGCCACGAATGTCATGTTTTTGTAATCTTAAAATCACTAAATGAAAAGAAAAAAAAAGTTTACTATTTCAAAGTATTTCTGAAATTGAAAAAGTAAAAATAAAATAACAAGTCTAAGAAATTCTTTTAATAAAGATCTTTTGAAGTTCTTTGAATGTCAGGAAAGCGTTACCTCGGAAGTATTTTCAATTTAGAAAGTTGTTCAGGTTTTCTCCAACTTTGATTATTTTATCAAACTATTCTAAAAGTGTGATAAAATATTTTGGAGACGTATTATTTTATTTAAACCTGTAAATAATTTTCTTGAAGAAAATGTTTTATCTTTAGCAGGAAAAAAATGTTATGATAGTAGAAAATTATAAACATATTTCTTTCATAGAAAAGCATCAGGTATTCAGATTTTTAATCGTGACAAGAATTAAAAAATATATAATTTATATTTTGTAGATTAATGTATCTAATGTATATCCATAAAAAATCAAATAATTATCCATAAACGTGATTTAACAAATTTAAAAAATGAAGAAAATACTGTTTTTAAATTTTAAAATTAATATTTTAAATTCTCTATTTCATGGGTGGCAAAAGTTTTAACATGCATTTGCAAAATATTTCAAAAAATCCTTTTGCAATATCTTGACATACAACAACCAAACTATTTTGTGAATCAAAAAACAATTGATCAATATTACTTAAAAATTTATTTTTTAAAATAGAGTGACCGCGCAAATAGTTGATATTCCTCTAATAGTTGATCAACTTTTTAAAAAAATACTACGCTATTTTAGGTTGAACCAATGAACCAATGCTGTTGGATGAGAAATGCCTACTGAAGTCGTCTTGCTTCAGTTTACCTTCCATCGAAGTCGATGAATCGAATGACAGATTGCATAGATGTCGAGCAAAAAAATGGAATTTCAGAAATTTTGGAGCATTGGGATGGTCGGATGAGTCATAGGGTAAAGTATTTTAGGTTGAATTGAAATTTATGCGTTTTACTTGACATAATATTTTGGTTTGAAATTTGGTGCACCTATTGTCAATACAGTTTTCCGCTGTCTTCTGTAAGAGGAGCAATATTATGAAACATGTTTATTAGAAAATGTAAAAATTTAATTTTTGATTAGTTGGAGACAATTACGGTAAGTTAAAACAATACCCTTTTAACTTTCTTATCTGAACTAATGTCCTTTTAAAGAACTGTTGTTAATTTCAGACTCAAGGATGATATTTTAAATATCTATTTTTAGATTTTGAACTGACTTTTTTAGGAGTTGAAATTTCAGTGATCAACTTTTGATCTTTTTCAATAAGCAAATTCGATAAATTGACTACTAGTGATCAATCTTTGGTTTCGAGGACTCTAGTTATTGAATAGTATATCAACTATTGCCTAACAATATGCGTAATCACTAATTGGCCATTCTTTAATTTCTTTGTTTACCAAGCCATTATTGCTTATTTTTAGAATTCGAGTACGTTGTCATCAAGTATGAAGGAAAAAATATTCAGTAAAAATATTGTAATGGAAAAAGAAGGAGCGACTGTGGCCCCCATGGCAGTATGTAGGCGGCTATGGGAGTAGTTCTTTCCACTTTCTTCTATCTTTACAAGAAGAAATTATTGGATTCTTGAAAAATTCCGACTTCCAGTTTTCGATGAATTTATACGTTTTAAAAGGTCCTGATACAATAATTTTTTTTAAACAAATGACTGTTTATGAGTCTGTCATTCCGCCACTCTATATGCAAGACAAATTTTGTGGGCGCTCTATTAGAAGAAATAACGCACGGAATGTCACAAAAATTCAGATTCAATTAGGCTTTGATATAAAGGGGGCTGATTAGTTTTAGTGTATAACACTCAACAAGTGGTTCTGTTATACTGCATTATTCACGATTTTCATAATAGTTTTATCTCAAGCACTATTGGATGAATGTTCATAAACCTTTAGATTCAGCCAGTCTTTGATATAGTTTGATGTTGATTACTTTTTGGTGTAAATCGCTCAACAGGTGGCGCTGTTATGCTGCATTATTCATGATTATCGCAAAAGCTCTATCTCGAGAACTAATACACGAATTTTCATCAAACTTCGTATTCAGTTAATTCTTGATATAAATTAATTTTGCTTATTTTTTGTTGTAAATAGTACTTGAGATGGCGCTATTATTCTGCATTTTTCAGATTTTCTATAGCTGTATCTCAATAATTAATGCATGAATTTTATTCCCCAACTTCAGATTCAGATGACTACTTATAAAAAGTAGTTCTGATTTGTTCCTGGTGTATATTACCCAACAAGTGGTGCTGTTATGCAAAATTTTTTAATATTTCGGCAATAACTCTATCTCAGGAACTTATGCATGAATTTTCATCAAATTTTACTTTCAGTTAGGAGCTGATACATGTAGCTGCTGACTAGGTTTTTATTTAAATTACGTAACTGGGGGGGGGGGTGCTGTTATGCTGCATTTTCAAGAAGTATTAGCATGTATGATATTGAAGAAAATTTGAGAATGCCACATCCCACCATTTTATAGATGGTATGAAGTTATCACATAAAACTCACAAAAATCTGTAGAACAAGACATCTCTTCTCTATTCCTGAATAACAGTTTCAATATCGCTTATACGTTATTGGAAAATTGTATTTTTAATTTTAATCGTTTCAATAAAATGTTTACTATTCTCAATTTTCACACTTTTTACTTATTTTTATTTATTTATCTAAGGTACCCTGGGGTAATAACGCCACGTTCAGGTTCTACCAATTTTCACGGTTCAGTTTTAGATTGTATTTTTCAAGCAAATATATGATTTGATACAGCAACTCATTGACTATCTATATAAAAAATAATTTAACAGATATGTATTTATAAAATGTAATGGCGTGATTTCTTGACCAATGCTATTTGGCGTTATTACCCACCTATTTGGGTAATAACGCCATGCAAACAAAACTATGAAATAAGATGGAATAATTGCATGTAGATTGCCCAATTCTAAAAATACAAACTCTACAAACTTAGAAATTGACAAATTGCATTCTAAGCTATTGAAAATGTTCAATTTTTTTGTGAAAATATAAGAAAAATAAAAGTGTGGTCTGGGGGGAGGAGGGTGAGGCAAAAGAATATCAGACCGTGAGCTTCTTTTTGCTTAAAAAGGACTGCTTAAATAGAATTATTAGAAACATTGCACAGTTTTAACTGTGTTTATTTGAATCAGTATTTAGGATGTAGCTCGGCCACTGTAGGGAATCAACCGCGGTATTAATGCCAAGAATTGGCGTTATTACCCCGTTATAGTTATTGCGCTGTACATTTTAATTTACAAATTATCTCGAGAAGATATCCAAAATTTTCAACAACATTTTGAAAGTCCATGAAATGTACTACAAATTTATGTAATTAACGAAGTATTTCCGGATAAAAAAAATAGTCTTCACATCACAAAACGTATCTCGCAAATTTTAGATCAAGCCTGAATTTTAGATGCTTGTAAAAACAATAAGACCTAAAAATGAAACAAATTAACTTCAAGCTGTTTTTTGCGATTTATATGACTCAAAACCCTTCTGCGGAGGGCGCATGGGTGTCATTTACCAGATTATTTCATAATTATGCATAATATTAGCACTTGGCGTTATTACTCCGCCTGGCGTTATTACACCAGACCAGCTTATTTATTTATTTTTATTACACTGAAACAGTGCCGTTGCTATTTTTGCTTACAATTTCCAATAATTTTTTCTTGTCTTATAAATTTTTTAACTATTTATAATCTATACTTTTCTAAAATCAATATTGAGCTGGATTTAGGTTCAAAATTTGTATTTCAAATTCTTCAATCTTTATGAGGACCATCCAGCGAATTAATTCAATTCAGACCAACTCATAAATTCTTGCCTTTTGTGCAATTTTAGCACATATATTTTTTTTAGAACCTGAAATTACGCTATACCAATAGTAACCTGCCACGTGAAATCTGTTACATGGGTGCCATCAGTTCACCATATCGTAATATTAATAACACTGTTAAAACTAATGGTGGCACATTGCACCTTTTAAGGGTGAAAGGCTTGTCTCACTGGTGACACTTCTAAAGGAGCCAAAATAGCACCTTTAATTAGGGTGAAAAGATGGCACCCTTAATCCAGAGTGACCAATGATAAAAAATTAAAAAATATATACTAACCGACTTTCGGCCCTCGGTGGATTTGAACGCAGAACGTCTGATTACAAGCCCTATCCCACTCGGCCATCAAGCTCACCTTCAAAGTCTCCCTGAAATGTTCATATGTTCTGAAATTCAAAGGTTGCTTTATATAAAAAAGCTCGCCAAAAGTTAGCCATCCGAAGTTCTAAACAAAATTGGGATAGCGTATAGCGGTGATAGTCATCGTAGGAAAAAATTGCTGTGTTGATCCACCAGTGACAGCGAGTTGAAGTGCAAGGATACACGTTACAGAGCATGCGCAAATGACTAAGGGGTGAAAATCTTCCAACGGTATGCAATGCGCGGCACCCTAATTAGCGTGAAACACCCAATGGCACCCCAAACACATTTTCAAGCCCGCTGGTGTCAAGTGATTTAACCTTTTCACCCCTGGGCGTCAAATGCAACCGGTTCGTCACCTTTATTTTTAACAGTGAATATATATTCCACAATGGAAAAGTAAGAATCTATATTATAAATAAATATTTTACTTATAAGACGTTGTTTTATTAATCGAAACATTTAAAATACAATCAAAATTTCTATTTCTATTTTATTTTTATTTTTTATCTATTTTAAAAATATTTTTTTAATTATTTATTTAATAAAAAGTATTTGAAATGTTTTTATTAATACATCGACGTCTTATACGCAGAATATTTATTTATAATATAGAATATTACTTTCTCATTGTGGAATATATATTATTATTATTACGATATAGTTATTAATGCACATAATCAAGGCTTACTAGCGTTATTTTTCACAATGACAACAGTTCACCGTCCGTTCTCCATTCAATGTATCGTAAATTGTTGTAAAAAAATGCAAATCTATAAAACTAATTTTTGTAAAATCTCTACAGAAACCTATTACTAAACTCTTTATTAATAAAATTTGTACACTGTAAACAAAGAAGGATGTAAATCTAGAAAACTAGTTTTTGTAACGCTGCAGTAAGGCTTAGTAAAATTTTATTAGTAATCTTAGATAATTACGCGGATTTTTTTTTTGACTACATAAAATGTTTTAGGCATCTCAGATTTCCAAAAAATCCTTTGTAACATTACAAATTTTTCATTTACAGTGTAAACGTGAATATATTACATGATTTCTTTTTTACTACAGTTACATATAAAGTTCTAAGCTCCCAGTTTACAAAAAGAATCACTCGTAATCTTTTTTACAGTATGAAATAGGTTCTATACCATATTGTTATATTATATATTAATTTATTTCTTATATATATATTTCTCTCAAAAATAATTCAAAATAAAGTGAATTGATTAAGTGACTATATATAGAGGCCCTCGTCTTATTATTAAATAATAAATCCCTGAAACGTTACATTTTAGAAGGGAAGTTTCAATTGCAAAACTATTTCAAATGTTTTTCTTCATAGCATTAAAATCTATTTAAATCAAAATAGTTATTTTTCTCTCTATTTACCTATATTTACAAAATCTTTAGTCATATACTAACAAGTAAAAATGTAAAAGTTGCAAATATGTAAAATCCAAATTTTGTGTAAGACAATTTAAATTCTATGAATTTCTTTCGTTTTTTAACATTAAAACGCGTGTTTCTATTTTTGTTTCGTTTTGTTTTATATCACTTAATATTAACTAAACAAGTTGGAAATTGCACGTGAAGCGCAACAAATGAGATGCATTCATACTTCAACGAAATTAAAAAAATTCAGATCTTGCTGTTATAGTATACAGTATAATGGTCTAAAACTTGTGTGTGACCCTGTAAAAATTATCTGGTTTCTATTATACAGGAAATACCTTGTATTAAACCGCAGAAACGTATATTAATTTCATAAAATATGAAATAATTTAATATAATTAAAACACGCCGCAAACAATGTTTCCCCAATATATCATAATGCAGTGGATTATTTTTGAGTATCCCTGTAAATTAATAATAAATAATCTTTGCATCATAGATTGTACAGAATGTATATTATAGTATCTCATTCATAGATTCATGTCATTTCTATTATATTCGAAAGAGTGTAACATCATTAAAATGCACTTTAATCAATTTTTCCTATTGACCGCAATGCAATGAAATACTTTTGATTGTCCCTGTAATTAAACCATACATTCGATTTTCATAAAATTTGAATTGACTCGATAAAATAATGCAAAAATTATATATTTTAAAACTCAAACGATTTGGTTGGATAGTTTATGCTTTGTTTTATACGGACGAACAATCGGACGGACGGAAGGATTGAAAAACTATAGGTGCTACGGATTTACATAATTACGAACGCTCCTAAAAATATTCAGATCTTGGTGCAATAGTATACAGTATTTCAAATACAGTATAGTAGCCGAAATCCTTTGTGTGTCTCTGTAAATACTGATTGCTTTTTATTATACAGGAGATAGCTTGTAGTAATCCTCAGCAACGTAAATCTATCTCATACAATGTTATATAGTTTAATACTATTAAAAGGCCCACCAAACAATGTCTCAATATATAATTATGTAATGGAATACTTTTGTGCGTTCCTGTAAATCAATAACAAATATTCTTTGCACCACCGATTGTACAGAATGTATATTACAGTATATATTTCATTGATGCATATCAATTTTATTATGTTTGAAATAGTGTAAGAACATTAAAATGCACTTGAAACTTTTTTCCTTATTAACCATATTGTATCGGAATCCTTATGATTATCCCTGTAATTGAACTATGCATCCAATTTTCATAAAATTTGATGATTACATATTCTATATTTCAAACGATTCGATTGGGTATTTTTTGAGTTGTTATATGCGGACAGACGGACAGACGGACGAAATGAACGACAACTATAGCTGCTACATATTTTACAAAATTACAAACGCACCTAAAAATCAGTGAAACATACCAAATGATAGTCATTTGAAAAAAAGGTGGGAAAAACATTGTTTTGGCACTGAAATTGAAAATCCGATATGTCCCCTACCAACCAAAATTTGCTACACATTATCCTCCTTATTTTGAAAAAGGGTAAAATTGAAAAACTTTGCCTCCCTGAACAGTTTGGGAAATAATTCTTTATTACGATAAATAGGGTATCGTTTATTCAGTCTCTTTTAATTCGGAAGAGAATGACACCGTATATATGTCGAGACAAATATTTTTCACAAAGTTACGGGGGGTTTTATAAATACAAAGTCGAAAATTATACTTCATTCAAGTTATCAGTAACAACTTAAAACAGTGAGTAACAAAAATTTGTAAACAAACACACTATTGGCCCTAGAAATGAAGATTCGAAGTTGTTTTACCTATTTTCCGGAGGGGAGGGGGGAACAGAATAATTTAAACTCGGAGTAGAATAATTATTTCTTTTAAATTCTAAATCGGACGTCACCATTCACCAATTGATAGGTTTTTCTTTACAAAGTTAGGAAGGTTTTTATGGATACAAAAT
Organism: Maratus speculifer; assembly: GCA_964019185.1. NCBI lineage: Eukaryota > Metazoa > Arthropoda > Arachnida > Araneae > Salticidae > Maratus > Maratus speculifer. Next base: position 304,076,354 of record OZ025291.1, on the reverse strand, counting down.
CAGTGAATGATTTTCTGAATGGATTATAAATACATAGACTATGTTGTCATTTAAGGACACACTGGAAAGCATTTCTGTAACGTTGCGCCATAAAATGGGTGGCAGCGTTTCTCCTTCCAATTTTATGGAGTGTTTTTTTTTATCACCTGTATAATGGTGTAATGTAAACATATATTTCTGGTGTAACATTACAATGTTACACCGGTTATATCATTTAAAATACTCCTTAAAATTGGAGGAAGCAAGGCTGCTCCATAAAAAGGGAGGCAGCAAAGCTGCCACCCATTTTATGGTGTAACTACTCAAATGTTTTACAGTGTATTGAAATATACTCAGAGATGATCTCAGATGAGTGAGAGAGAGAGAATTTAAGAGATTTAAAATATGATAAACTAAATACAGCATTGTCAAGAAGTAACCATAAGATACCTCTAAAAATAGAATCTGTACATATACAAAAAATAGCTAATTATGATAACCTACACAATACATTAATCCGGGAAACTCTCGAAATCCTTACTTCAAAAGAAAAAACATGTAATGATATGACACATGCAGCCATTGACCCCAGATGGGCAAAGATGCTTGGCGAAAAAGAAGAGAAAAACAGAAAAAAAGGGAAAACCTGGGGATTTGCACGGTATATAAAGCTCAAAAGAAAATGATTTTCACTTACGCTGACTGAGGATGTCCTACAAAGGTCGAAAACGTTATCAGTTTTAACTTTCGGATTATACAAACTTCTTTGTTTACTACACTTTTATTGTGATAGTGACAATGTAGTTTATGATATATAAAATTATTTTCGAGTTTTTTTAAAAGATCTAAAACTAATGCCTATAATTGGTATTTTTAATAAAGAAAATTATATGTGAAGGCATTATACTTGTGATTGTGGTTATCTACAATTTCCTGAATATACAGTGGCTCACAAAAGTGTTCGTACACTTTAAAAATTTGTACTAAAAAGACATTTCCCTGAAATTAAATTCGTACATGAAGTCGATAAATTTTTTATATTATCTCCAAGTTATTCTAAATAACACACAACCTTTTTGTTTAACATTAAGGGATTTTTTTTAAATCTAAAAATGAAAACGGAAGATGCCACAGAAAGAAGACGCCACAAAAGTCTTCGTACACAGAAACATTTTCGGATAATTTCATTATTAAAAATATTATTTATCGCTTTATTTTTATTTTTGCATTGTATTGACATTTAAAAAATCGCTTGGCTTTATATTTTGCAGAATTGGTCCGTAATATTCTATTTATTAATTAAAAATGGTTTGTAATCGTAATGTCACGACTAATAGCATTTGAAATTAGTTATTTTTCTTCATAATAGTAGTAAATCAATTCGAAATATTGCAAAATTAGTTAATTATTCCATTCTATGGTGAAGTATGCGATAAAAGGCTTTGTAGAAAAAAATTGATTGAAAACTAGGTATGAAAAGGTCACCAATCTAAGTTAACGCAATGAGATCAAATACTTATAATTAGAAAAGTCTTAAAAAATCCGCGTTTAAGTGCTATAAAAGTTGTTATAGAATTTAATGAAACAGTTTCTACTTCATTTTCACCTGAAACTGTTCGACGAGTGGTAAGCCCAGCTGCATTATATAGGTATTCTGCCCGTAGAAAAAATTTTGTTAAGGCGAAATACAGAAAGCTTAGGCTTTCTTTAGCAAAATCAATCATAACTAAATTCGAATCGTATTAAAATAATATTTCATTTACAGATGAAATCTAGTATGCCTTCTTGGTCCAATGAATGCATAATAGTATGGAGAAAAAAAAATTAAGAATTTAATTCAAAGAACTTAGTTGGAACAGTTAAGCATGGCAGTCGAGTTGTCCTTGTGTGAGGGTGCATATCAGCATCAGGATTAGGTAATTTGGTATATATTGATAGCATAATAAATCACGATCTTTGTTCCAATATTTTAAAAGGCAATTTAAAATTATCAGGCCAATATATGGGTAACAGATACAACTTTGTTTTTTATCAGGATAATGATACAAGGCAAATGGCTCTCAATGTTCGCCTCTTGCGTCTTTATAATTGTCCACAAGTTCTGAAAACATCACCTCAATTGCTGAATTTAAAACCATTAAAACATATTTGGCGATAACTGAAAGTTAGAACACGAAAACACAGCACTGAAACAAAAAGCGAAGTAAAAACAGCAATGTTCGATGAAAGCTTCAACTTTCATGCAGAAATTACAAAAACACTAATTAAATCTATTCCCAGGTGTTTGAAAAACTTTTGTAGGTGCTAAATAACATCCTATTAAGTACTACTTTAGCGAAATATTACAATATTTACAAATGTACAGCGATTTTTTTAAAGTGTACGAAGACTTTTGTGAGGTAATATTTTTGTTATTTTTTTATTAGTGATTTTTTTTAAATAAAGTTTTGCTATGTTTTTAAAATATTTTATGCAGTTTTGTTAATAATGAGTCATAGATCTTACTCTTATATACCCATTTTAAAATATTAATTTTAATTAATAGATAGAGCCCTATTTCACTGAAATTCCTAAGTGTACGAACACTTTTGTGAGCCACTGTATACTCAGATGATCATGATGTTGATTATTGATGTTTTGAAGGCATAATGAGTTTAAGATTACTTCGTATGATCTAAAGAACTTATTTTGAACGTGAAAGAAATGAAGCAAAGTTTTGCTCTACAATAAAATATAATGTTATTCCATATAGTGGGCTCAGAACATAATATCAATATTACGCAATGAATTACTTAATGAATTAATATTATAATTTTGATAATGTGAAACAAAAGAAATAAATCAATAATCCTATATTGCAGACTCGGATCATAATATCAACATTAGGGTAAAATAAAATGAAATAAAATAAAAAACGGGTAGGTGCCAAAAGTTGCCTATACACTAATCCATGAACTGTGTGAAATATTATCGCGGAAATAGAGATGATCTTTCGGTCCAAAAGTTGAAATTTTGGGTAAAATTAGATATTTTTTCTTAAAAAATTAATAAAATTTCTACAGAGCTGGTTGTTATCTAAGAGAGTTATTTAAACCCTTATTATTAACGACTTAAATTTTGAAAGTATTAAACAATAGCCTTGTTCTGCATGACTTGAGCAAAGCTGACAACTTTTAATTAATTAAAGATTTATAATCACTTTATTGTAGCATATATAATGAACTGTTGTTATTAATACACTTTTACTTAGTTGCTTTCAAAACTACTTTGCACATAACTCATGGAGGACATTTCATGTCCCACCCGTCCCAACTGCTAAACCATCTATGGACAGTGCTTTATTTATATATATATTTAATTTTTTTTCGGAAATTGTCATAAGTATTTTAAGTATCAACCTAGTTCATTAATTCTTTGTATCCAAAGGCTTTGAATGATGCTGCTGTGATCTCCTTTATGTATTTTTTACAGCTTGTTTAAAAGAAGATAAGCGGAGTAATGCATGACGATGTTATTATTAAAATCTATTCAGCCATCTATTATCTTTACCAAATCGTATCCAAATAAAGCATTGCGATTGGATCACATTTTTTTTTAAATCAGTTATATTTTATACATAATGATCTGTTTCAAAGATGATTTTAGGTATTTCAACTTTCAGTATGCTATCATTTAGTCTATTTTTTACAGTGAAGAGTCTAAAATTTGAAAGCGCAATCAATATCACAACATTTCAGACTTCATAAATAAAAGAACAGTTCTGCCAAACAATCGTATAACAATAAATATTTTCAGCCATCAACTGACAACTAATATTTGTGTATGTTTATAATGATTCAAATTTATTAGCAGCACTACTATTTAATTTCTTCTATCTTCAATAGAAAAAGTATTGTAATCGAAAAATCGACTTCTGGTTTTCGACGGATTTACAAGTTTTATGGGTCAGAGATTCCAAAAAAAAAAAATAATAATGTTTGGTATAATACTGAATTAAAATTATTAAAGCATTAATATATGTAACTACTTTTGAAATATAAAACTGCACATATGAGATACAAGAAAGTTTTGGGATTGGCACATCCAACTAGTTAAAGCTTAATAAATGTATTTTTGCATTTCAATTGATTTTTTCTATTTAAAATAAATGAGAAAACCTGATCTTTTTTTATATAAGTATTATGACAATGTCAACGTTCGCAATTTTGACAACCTAATCCTCACGTGACGGCTGTATTAACTCATACGTAGTATTGTTAACCCTTTCCGGCGCAGTGTTGCCGGGCCGGCAAAACCTAAAGTTCCCCCTGTTTAGAGACACAAAAACTCCGTGAATGTTTCAAAAACTACTCTAATGGCTACTTTAAATCTTTCTTATGAGTTCTAGGTGGCATCACCACAGAGATCAAATTCTACTGTTTTTAAATAATAGGTAAAATATTTTACTCTAAAACGCGCTTCACAGCAATGCTCTTCTCACTGCGCTTATCAATTCTGTACTTGCACGTTGTTACCACTTCGGCAACAGCTGTATAATTAAAATGGTTTGTGCAATATTTACAAAATTGTACCTCTGTACTCCTCTAAGCCTAAATAGATTGCCTAATTTTTTTTCTTCTTTAAATTCCAACTTTAAAAAGTAGTGCGCCGGAAAGAGTTAAATGGGTCACTAAATGTTCATTTTTATTAATCAAAAAATTATGTAAAAATAAGGGATTTTTTTCTATGTGTGCCTCTAATGATAAACCATTACTTAGATTTTATGTGTAAATCTATCATAGAATTAATTTTTTAATCAAGAGGAAAAATTTCGTCAGCAGTTCATTTCATTGAAAATACCAAATTTGCATTTTTCAGAGACAGCGTTATTTGTGTAAAAAAATATTTATTTCTATAAAAAACATGATATATTTAAATTTTTAAGTCGTTAAAAATCCATTTTCTATAAAGAAATCAAAAATAGGGAAAGGATGTGTAAATTAATTCTCTTATTTAAAAAAAATAACTTATTGCAAAAGCATCAGAAGTATATTTTAAAATTTGAAAGAGTGTTTGAAAAATTTTAATACATTTTAACAATGAAATTCACTGCATATATACATAAGAACGGCAAAAATAAATTTAAATAATAAGTGTCAGGTTTTTCTTCAAATGTATCAAACATGAAAAAAGACGGTGGTTTGTTTTTAAGCTTTATTTCTTCATTTCCCCCTCTCCCATTTGCACGCATGCATTAAAAAACTCCCATTACTCAACTCATTTTATAAAATCCATAACGTGACGGCTGTCACCAGAAAATAAAAGAGAATTGTATTTTTTTTTTTATTTATTCGAAAGTTTTGCACACTACTTTTTTATAAGTTTAGTTTTCATTACAGCTAGACAGAGTGGTCCGATTGCCTGGTACGCATTTAAACTGAACATGAACTAACTTTATAGGTAATAAATGTTTATCTTTAATAAACATTTATGTAATAAATGTTTATCTTTAATAAACATTTATGCAAATAATTATATGCTATTAAAACATATTTTAAGTAGGAAAAAATTCATGAATTCGGAATTTTAATGCAAAGATTTACATATCTGAGTTAAGATTTCTATAAGATATTCTTAAAACCGCTTATAGTAAAAGAAAAAAAAATTTTATGAAATATTTTAGGAAATTCGCTGACCTCAAAAAATTCTATCTCTCTGGCCCTCAAATAATTATGAACGAAGTTTACATGATTAATATCTGAATGCTTTTCAGAAACTTCGGGTGCGAGAACGTCTGAGAGGTCTCAAATCAAACCTGACTAGTGCGCGGGAGGATGACAGAGATATCAGCCAAAAACGTCATCGTGATCCCAGTCCTTTTTGGAAGAACACTAAATCAGAGCCTCGGATGGATGCAGTTACTAATAATCTCAAACCCAAGCACTCACGAGTACATCGTCGAAGTCCTATGTATCAACTTGAAGTAACATCTCATCTTATCTCACCTGTATGGTCCTATAAACCTAGGAATTTTGTCACGGAGCAGCAACGTGTGGAACATGGGCTCATTATACCTACTTGTAGTCTTGACATACATCAACCGTGCCCAAAGGGATCGGCGATGTTTCACCCTGTTGTGACTGAGGTATGCTGGTATAAATCTGAGATATGAGTGAAAATAATATATAAAAAATAAAAACTGTGTGACTACTTGCTTCAGCTAAATTAAGGTAATCATGATCCGGCTTTCTAGGAAAATTTCTATACGTTTTGTTACAATTCTACTATTTTAGTTATACAATACTATTCTACAAACGATGCATGATTTATTTCTATTTGGCAAGTTTTAAAGTTGTTTTTTATTTATTTAGATAAATTTAGGATAAGATATAAATCGAGTTTTTATTCTTTGTCTTTTTTTGTCAGTTAAGGCAGAAGAGAATGATTACCTTATACTTCTTTATGAAACACAAACAATGACAAGTAAAAATACATAGATTATACAAGTACACATATATAACTTCTGACAACTACAAATATATAACTTATGTTATATACGAGTTCGTACATGTTGATTGTAATATCTACGTGTTAAAATTTGTAAATTGCTAAAAAAATATGTGACTCCAATTATGAGTCGGAAGTATTCCGTGTAATGTGACCTCCAACTTTAATACTATCTATTTTGATGTAGTGTAGAATTTTCGACAACGAAAATTTTCCACGAGCAGAGTAGTGAATACACCCATACTACTAGACTACTTCCAGCAATGTTTTATTTAGAAAAGCATCTGTATTCCTCTCTTAAATCTCGCCTGTAATACACAGAATCATCAGGTCAAGATTAAATTTCTTTTCGTCACAAAAAAGTCTTCACATAAAAGATTCTTTTTTCCTTTAATGAATGAAGAAAAAATGTAGAAATTTTATCTCTACGATTTTTGGCCATGTTATTGCAACAAAATTGCGATTTCGCATCTTTGTGTCTAAATTTAGGTAAGAAATAAAGCGGGTTTTAATTTAAAAAAAAAAAGATTTGAATTTATTTGTTCGGAAAACAGATTCATCATTATACTGCAATTTATCCTGCAATTCTGCCTAAACTTACTTTATTTTGATACAGCCTTAATCATTTGCCGTTCGTTCTTCATATTTTGAAATCAAAACAGTTCCAGATACGTATAAAGGGGTAAGAACTGTGAAAGTCATTAAAAAACATAATTAAAGATATTAAAGATTGATATAAAAACAGAATAACAATGAACGTTGACACTTGTAAAAAAAGTACAATGAATAACTGTAATTTTTCACTGGTACATTTTCCCCATTTGACATCAGTTTTTTTCAATTTATTAAAGAATTACGAAACTTCATTTACGGAACTTTTTTAATTTTACATATGAAAATTAGATGTTTAATCACAATTTTTTATATTTCATGTTTATTAATTTATTTAACATATTATAAATATTAGAAAATATGAAATTATTAATCATATATTTCATACTTATATTTATATAGGAAAAAAATTCTCTAAAGATTGTTATAAAAACATTTGAGCATATTTCAATTTTGTAAAATATGTTTAGACACTTTTTTGTCATAACAAACATTAAGCTTTTTACGTAACTTCTAGAAAAAGATTTGTTGAATTTATATTTTATCGTACCAACGTTTTTCGTATTCTAGTTGTTATAAAATAGTTTTTGACTTTTAAGAAAAAGTTATGATAAAAATATCTTTATTTGAGAATTTTACGTAACGTTTTACATAACATATATAACATTCTTGGCTCTAAGAGATTTCAAAAATCCTTAAAACAACTTATATTTGACTTTCGTTTTCACTAAGTAATCAGTACATTCCTTTTCTGGGATATGTCTATTTAGTGAATGAAGATAAATTAAAATATAAGACAATCAAGATATAATCAAGATAATATAATCAAGATAAACTAATCACAAGATAAATTAAAACTGATGAAAGAAATATTTTATGAAACAATTTATTGGTCATGCCGAAAAGTACATAATACAACATTACTAGATGATGTGCCAGTTAGAGTTAAAATGTATTTATGATGGGATTTTCTGTCCGTCAGTTGTGACTTTTTTAAAGCATGTTTAAAGTGCTTAGTTAAAAAAGTTTTGAAAAGTATCATGCATCGATGTTTGAAATAGAGTACAATTTATAATTGATTAATGTTGTTTAACTAAATTTTGGAGCATTAATTTTTTTGCAAGCGTCCAAAGATTGCCGCCAGGCGGAAAAGAAAGATCCAGTAAAATGTTGATAGCAATGTGATATTATATATTCTTACTATAAAATATAAAACATAAAAGTATAAAATTTAAGAAATCAGAATTAGAAATTTGATTTAAGGAACCAAAGAAATCAATTTTTATTCATTTTGTTCCACAATTCGCCTTGAATTATCTGTTCTTCTCTTTGGATCATGCTCATTTGTTATTAGCACATGTCCTCTATTTTAATTTTAGCTGATGCCCTGTACTTTCTTATTGTTTTTCCTTCAGCCTGTATTTCCTCCTTACCTTATTCATTTCAGTGTTTTTCTTACTTTCAAAGTTCTAGTATGTCTCTTGTGTGGTTGATGAAGGAAGAGTGAATGATGAAGGACGTTTTTTTGAAATTTTTGTGTATTTATAAATTTTATGGTGCTTTAATAACTTGTATTTGATTTTACATCGTTTATAACTATAGCTGCCATGTTTTTAAAGTTAAATATTATAATAATATATGCATATGAATTACTTTGTTATACCGAAAAATATGTGATAGCTAATAGATACTATATCATTTTTCGCAAGGAACTGAATAGTAGAATCTTTTATTCACAGTTTTGCGTAGCAGACAAACAATGAATTGCTTGGGAATTTTCGCATTCAATCAAGACAACATCCTTATAAACAAATTTATTTGTGTTTCGCATTGTAAGAAAACGGTTCCACGAATACTCCTTTTTAAACTTAATATCGCTATACGCTGCCTTAGCCAAAATAGAAAAAATTTATTAAGAAATTAGAACTGCAACTTTTTGAAAAATATTTCTCGACCAATGTAAAATTATTTTTTTTAATCTAGCTGTGTCTAGTCTTATACTATGATAGTGTGAGGAAAGCGATTCGACAGCAAACTTCTGGACATCCAACGAGATTTTTAGAAATGGACTTCAGTGTGAGTAAGTAATTAATGAGAAAGCAAGATGAGGCTACAGAAAGAAGGAATTTGCAAAGTCTGTAGTAGTGATTATTATGTAATTCGGTCAGCGCACGTGGTTGCCAATCGGAAAGGATCGCGGTAAATCGAATAATATTTTAAATGTAAGAAAGAGATATCAAATGTCTCAAATTGATAGAATAAAGTAAATTACTAGGTTTTAGTGTAAGTGTTGCTGTGAACAGACTAACGTTTTTTAGAATAAGAAATAAAAAATGTGTGATTAAAGGCATGGGATTAAAATATTAAAAATATATTAAGGTATTATTAAAAGATAGGGGAATGGATATTTTAAGAGTTTAGAATAAATTAATTAAGGAAAGGGACAAAAAAATTTATTGTTACATTTATATAATTATGTATTATATTTATATTATTATTATTATTATTGTGTAAAAAACATCTAAATTAACATACTATCGTTGCGAAATTTGTACTAAGTTAGTTTGATATATTTTTCCTTTTATCATATTTTAGCTCAAAATGGCTTTATCCATATTTTTCGTTGAAAAATATTAATTCATTAAACAGAGATACTTATACCATTTTAATGTTGATGTATCATCAATCTTCCTTTAGACAAAAATTTTAACAAAAGGTTCCAAATTAATTTTTTTTTCTCATAAATCCTGATTTTTTATATGAAAGTCATGAAAAGAGTTATTGTTTTATATACGAGAACGCATTAATCATTTTTCACACAAGAATGGTGTACGTAACTTCCACTTTCCTATCGTTAAAAAAAAAGAAAAAAAAAGATTGTTTGAAAATTTGAATCGTTTTTAGCATTTTTTATTTCAAAACTTTCATTTATTCATTCTCAATTAAGAATGAATTTAAACAATTTGCGTACCATACATTAATGTTTTTACATTTTTCAGTATTCTTACATCTAAAACTATTAATCTATGTATTTTTGAAAATAACTGGCTTCCAAAACTTAAAGAATAACCGTGTACTTTCGATAATTTACGATTCGACAAATGGCTTCCAAAATCATTGATCAATTGTACTCGAAATTTGAGAAATGTAAAAAACATGTTTGACTTTACATTTTTGAATGAAGACTGCATACAATTAAAGGGAACAAGAAAACTATTAACAATAAAGTAATGTTTGGTGTTAATACAAGGGGTCTATCACTGTAGCAAATGACTGTTATGCATCTAGTTTAAACTCTTGCATTGCATCTTGCGATTTCCTTGGGCAATGTAAATGTAAAAATTAATTGAGCAAGGCGGAATTTCTCACGATCTTTGTATTTTATGATCTAATCCTGTATTAAGCAAGTGACTCTTTTTACAAAAAATTCATTTTTAAACTCTGAAATAGATATAGATCTGAAATATGTAATAAAATAAATGCGCAATTTTTTAACTTATTTGAATTTTTAAAAATCAACGAGTGGGTTAATGGTCGTGTGTACTTATGTGATTATAGGACTCATATTCGAGAAGGTGTTAACTTTTATGTGAATAGCACAAAAGTCTTTCTTTATAGACTAGTATAGAGTTTACAACTAACTTTAACACCACATTATAGCACGAACGCGTCTCATTTGCTACGTCTGACATGCAATTTCCAACTTGTTCAGTTTTATTTTAATAAGTCACTATCAGTGGTCCACAATGCTAGAAATGTGCTGAATTTTCTCTGTGTAAAAACTGATCAATGTGGTCACACTGCTTGGGAATCAAACGATTTAGCATGGCTGCCAATGAACAATGAAACAAACAAACAAACAAAAAATAAAATTTGGTTAATACATATCTTTTAAAGAAGCGTTTTTCTCGATTCATTCACTGTCTAATAGTCTAATTTTAATTTGACGTATGTTTACTACATAAAAAACATTTTAAAAATTCAAATTTGAGCTATGCAATTTCTCGCAAGACGTACACTAAACATTAAAATATCATATCATTTCACGCTTTGATTTATAAAAAGATAAAACTGATTAGATAGAAACTTCTTTTGAACTTTTAAGTTATTGTGACATGTAAGTTAAAAAGTATTTGTTTGACAGTTAGACTAAGTAATATAAGATGAATTTTTATTGTAACTAATTGTGTTGGTTTATTTATTATAAATTAATTAAATAGTTTCTTCATAAAAGTTTATTTCGTTGATAATAGACGGATTCTACCTCATAATTATATTTTTTTCTTTCATCGAAGGCGACACTAAATTCTAAAACATCACTATTCCTGTTTCTTACTTGTAATTTACTATCTAATTATTTATTATTGTTTGATGTTGCACTATATCCAAAAATTTTACTTTAAATGATATTAATTTGAGATTTACACTTTATATATTTTTAAAAATCTAGAAATTGATATTGTGCATTTTTACTAATAATTCACATGGAAATGTTACATTAGAAACGAATTTTTATAACGAAAAAATAATATTTGTAATAATCATATACTTTTTATAAGCCGCATTTATGAATTTTTTAAAGAAAAAAAAAACACTTATCAGCAATACCACTGTGCAAAGGCTCAAAAACAATCCTGCATGTAAATTCAGTGTTTCTTCAAAAACGTTTATTTTGAAACGTTAAGTTATTGTATTAGTTAATTTTTAAAAAAAGTTTAATAATTAGACTTAACAATTTAATAAGCATTTTTATAGTAACTAATTATATATACTTATTGTACGTGTAAATTAATGAAACAGTTCTTTTTTAGCATTTATTTTGTTGAAATTAAATGGATTTTAACTGGTAATAATATTTTTTTCCTCATCGGAGGCGATATTAAATAGCGAACGTTCCCAGGTGTAAGTTGTGTATTTGAACAAGTGTGGTATCACAGGAAATCTTGTCATGTACTATAAAAAGTGCAATGGAACTATCCGTCCGAATCCAACCATTTCCGAGATATCAGCACTTGAAGTGTGATAAACCACCCATTTCCATAGGAATAACAGACATAGTATGCATCTAACATAACTGCCAGCCTAAAAAAACATTTTATTTTACACACTTTATTTAAATTCAGTTTATCCATTACGTCACGCGACACATCTTCCTAAAATTTTGCATAAAATAAGGGTCTGGAAATAATAAAAACATATGGTAAAACTCTCCGAGTGCAGCTGTTCACGAAAACTTCGCAGAATGCAAATCTATCTAATCTATGCCTCTGTTTAAAAGAGGAGAAATAACCGGCAGTGTGTGGATGTAATAGATTTTGCTCGTAGCTCCGGTAACGTTATTACCAGAAGGATTAAAAACTATGCAAAGAAAAGTTTAACTTGCGAACAATTTATGTACCTGCCTGTCAGTTTATTTATTTATTCATTCACAATTCAAGTGCTGATACCTCGAAAACGATTTGATTCGGACGAGTTCCATTGCACATTTTAACGTACATGACACGATCTTCCGTTTGATACCACACTCGTCCAAATTCACAAGTTACACCTGAAAACGCTCTCTAGTAAGTTTTGAAAAAGTTCCTGCTCACAATTTTCTGTTCATTTATTTATTTATTATTTAATCAAACTAAACTATATATATATACATAAATATGAGGAGCCCAGAAGCCAAGGGGTACAAGTGACAAAATGTCGATTTGGAGTAAATTGAGTTTAAAGATAACTGATGTTAAATTGGAACATCAATAACAATTGACTAAATTGAAATAGGAAACATCTGCTTGTTGCATTCTAATCTTTGAACTCCCATTTCAATAACTGTTAAAAAAATATAGTACAATTTTCTTTAAATGTATAATTAATCAATATTGTTTGTTTTTCGAAAAAAGTGGTTTATCTCTATAACTCCCCAGATAATCAGAAAATGACCTATATTTCTTTACCTGAAATGAAAAAAGCATATTTCCAGATACCCTGTGCACTTAACTCAATTTTTTCAAGTTTGTCACTTATACCCCTTGGCTTCTGGTGTCCTCATACATTATTTCCTGTAAATAAAATATTTGTTAATTGTAATAAAATATTATTACCTGTTACAATCTATTTATTTTCAACAAAATAAATGTTAAAAAAGAACTGTTTCATTAATTTACACTTACTAATCACGTTTATGCGAGTCTTCTGCATATAAAAATTGTTACATTAGAAACTATTTTTTACAAATGAAAAATAACTTTTGTAACAGTCACAATCTTTTTATAAGCAGCATTTATGAATTTTTTGAAGAAAAAAAAGCACTTATAAGAAATATTACCGTATAAACAATATTACTGTGTGAGGATTTAAAAGCAATTCTGAATGTAAAATCAATGTTTTTTAAAAAACTAGGATTTGTTATTGATCATTTTACGCCAATAATTCGTATGCAAAAGTTACATTAGAAACAAATTTTTATAAAAGAAAAATAATATTGTAATAATGATAGACGTGTATACGTTGCTTTATGCGTTTTTTTTAAATAAAGAAAAAAGCACATATAAGAGAAATACCCATAGTTCAAAAAATAGTATATTTTGAGTATATTGTTTAAGAAAAACATAGAAGCTACAGATTTTCTGTCAACGATTGCGATTTTTGAAATACAGTTACCTCTGTTTTATGAAGCTAACGGAACTATAAACGTTATTATCGCAAAGAATAAATAACATAATTCCAAACATTTGAAAACAGGTTAATAAATTAATAGGTATTCGCAGAAACATTTTTATTATAAAACACAATTTATCATAACTTCCATAACATTATACTATAACTACTGACACCTAATAATCATATTAAAAATATTATTATTTTTTAAAATTGGAAACAGGTTTTATAAAAGAAAAATAATATTAGAAATAATAATAGACATTTTGTAGGCTACTTTTATGTGTTTTTTAAAGTAAAGAAAAAAAGCACTTGCAATCAAAATTACTATAAGAGGGTTGAAAAGCAATCCGATCTGTAAAATCAGTATTTCCTCCCATTATTTATTATCCATCAAGACTTTGAATAGCCATTTAAGAAAAGTTTTACGGGTGAAAGAAAGTTACTCACATGAAATAGGAGATCGGAGCGATATTTGAACAACAGGGGGAAGCAGCAGCCATTAAGTTTTTAAGAAAGTCATTAAAAAAATTCCCCTGGGAGAAAGAAAACAGTAGAATTCGAAACGGAAGAACACACAATAAAATACAGGAGTGGGAGGTCTAACAATCTAGAAAAGAAAAACGTTACATTGCCTCTCCATCTTCCCCTTAAAATCTACTACAGCAGCAAGGAAATGTCACCATCTATTCTTACTTAAACAAGGATAAATTTATAAGGATTATATTACTGTAAATTAAAAGCATCTATACTTTAAAAAATGGTGAGATTAAACTAGATTAGGAAGCTATTGTTTTTGTCTCAACAATAGTGATTTTTGAAATACAGGAATTTTGTATTATGAATCTAACAGAACTATAAAAGTTATAATCTCAAAAAATAAATAACACTTATCCAAACTTTTGAAAACATATTAAAATTTTAATAGTTATGTGCAGAAATATATCTGTTTAATGTAATACGCAACATATCATAACTTGCATTACAATTTTGTCATATACATTGGTCCTAATAATCATATTATTCTAATTTTTTTGCTTGTAAATGTATTGAAAAAGTATTTTTTAATCGGCCAATGTTTTTCGAATTATTACATTCATTGAAAATTTTAATGTATTTCTTCATGATCATCTTAAGGTGGTAACAATAAAGATAACATATTGTTTTTCATATGAAAAATGCTGTAAAGATTTAGAAGACATTTTTGCTTCCTGGATGTAATTTACAATCTGACGAATTCCATGCCAACTGAAACCAGTAGTGAATTTTTCAACTTCATGTTATCTTTAAGTATTTGGCGTCATTTTAAAGGCAATTTATTGCAGTTAATGGATTTAATATTTATTTTTGAAAATTATGCATGGTTTATTTAAATTTTATTATAAATAATGGGTATTTAAAAATTTTGACTTATAATGCTAAAAATGTGACTTCTTAAAGGATCAATTATTTATTAAAAATATGGTGATTTTATATATTTTTTCATTTATATAGTAAGTTAAATGGTTCCTAATCATAATTTTACAGTAATAATCTTCATATACAACTTTCTTCTTATTTCTTTAAAATAAAGTTATTTACAATTTTTATTTGTCCCCTCTGTTACAATTTTTTAAAGTTGATTTTATTCAATATATAGAAAAGATTTAAATTTAATAAAAAGTGTTTACAATAAATATCATTTGTGTAATCATATTGTGTAATAATTTTGAAAATATATTCAAAATTTTTTTAAATACATGCGTAACAGAGGAGATGTAACAGAGGAGACAGAGCTAAATGTCCCCTCTGTTATACATGGTTGTGAACGAATCTAATTATTTTAACACAATCTAATTTTCAATACAATCTAATTATTTTAAGCTGCTTAGATAAAATCCAACCAAGTATGTGTTACAAGTAGATTTTAGCGAAAACTTTACTTTTGTTACACAAAATGAGATACAATCAGCACATTGGATTCACAAGCAGTGTTCTTTGTTTTACTGCTGTTGCTTGGCTCCCAAAAGATGATCTCTTGGAAGGAAAAGAAATTAGGAATTATGTCATAACCAGTGACTATATGCAGCATGACAAATATGCAATCCACACTTTCAATGAAATCCTATTTGATAAATTATAAAAGGAATTCCATGTGTTAAAAGAAATTGACACTTTTAGCGATGGGCCATCATCACAATTCAAACAGAAATACACACTTTGCAATGTTACTTTCTCACCCTTTAAAGTCATTTTGCATCATTTTGCTACTAGTCATGTAAAGAGTGCATTTGATGGAGTGGGAAGTACTGTAAAGAGGGCTGTATACCGAGGAATTATGTCTGGGAATATGGACTCCTCCACCATCTAATGCTAAATCATTTGCTGATAGCATTTGCAATGGAATAGAAATTATTTATTGTGTAAAAGAGGATGTAGAAAGGGACATTGCTGCCACTAATGACAGAGTTTCAAATATAAAAGCTATATCAAATTTGAGGAGAATTTATTGTGTTAGAGTGTTACAAAAATATTGTATTTCTTATTCATCTGTGTCTGTTGAAGAAGGTGTTCAATTTTGCTTCAAAGATAGTATGGATAAATCTGTAGAAAATAACAATTTGTCAACTCCTGATGTCAATGTTGGCAATTTTGTAATTGTTAGATTTCAAAGAAAGAATAGGATGGTGGAATCTGTTGCCCAAATAACTGAAATTGACAAGGAAACTGACAATGTCCATGTTGTATTTTTAATTTGGTCTAGTGGACTTAAAACATTTAAATATAATCATAAAGATATAGCATGGGTTCACATATTTGAAATAAAACAAGTACTACCAGCTCCAACATTAAATAATCAAAAATCCCTGTCGGCTGGGCCTATAGGCGGAGGTATATTTCGAAGAGTGCTCATTTCAACAATATATATATACATATATATATATATATATATATATATATATGATTAGAGATAAACCCAGTTTAATAACTTCATTTGGCCGTTTATGAATAATTTTTAATTTCATTTTTCTGCAAAAACTGGTTTTATCAGAATCATCTTAAGAAAAATTCAGCTCAAATGCCGATTTTGACAACATATTTTGAAATAGATTCTGAATTTATTAAAAAATCGAACAAAACAGTACTTTATACAGTTCCTAAATAACAAAAAACTGTCAGTTGAATGCATTTGAGAAAAAAATTGAATTTAAAAATGAGTCATAAAATAACCGATTTGTTGTTTGAATACATCCTTAATTCTTTAATCCTGATTGCTTCGGAAAATTTTATGCGAAATACTCACTTTGACTGCATTTTTAAAAATATATTCTATCTTTATAAAAAAAAAAAAACTGGCCAATGCGTCACAGTATTTAGTTCCTAAATAAGAGGGTCTGTAAATTGGATGCGTTTGAGAGCGAAAATGGATTTTAAAAGGAGTCATAAAAAACGCTTGCTATGTGAAAACTTCCTTAAATTTTCAAATCACGAAGACTTCGGGAAATTCTGTTCAAAATACCCTTTTTGGTACCCTTTTTCAAAATATATTCTGTCTTTATCAAAAAAAACCGATCAATGCATCATATTATATAAGGTACCCTGGGGTAATAACGCCAGGCGGGGTAATAACGCCAAGTGCTTATATTTTGCATAATTATGAAATAATCAGGTAAATGACACCCATGTGCTCTGCGCAGAAGGGTTTTGAGTCATATAAATCGCAAAAAACAGCTTCAAGTTAATTTGTTTCATTTTTAGGTCTTATTGTTTTTACAAACAACTAAAATTAACGCTTGATCTAAAATTTGCGAGATACGTATTGTGATGTGAAGACTATGTTTTTATCCGGAAAGACTTTGTTAATTACATAAATTTGTAGTGCATTTCATGTACTTTTAAAATGTTGTTGAAGATTTTGGATATCTTCTCGAGATAATTTGTAATTTAAAATGTACTGCGCAATAACTATACCGGGGTAATAACGCCAATCCTTGACATTAATACCCCGGTTGATTTCCTACAGTGGCCGAGCTACATCCTAAATACTGATTCAAATAAACACAGTTAAAACTGTGCAATGTTTCTCATATTTCTATTTAAACGGTACTTTTTAAGCAAAAAACAGCTCACGGTCTGATATTCTTTTGCCTCATCCCCCCTCCCACACCACACCTTTATTTTTCTTACACTTTCACAAAAAATTGAACATTTTCAATAGCTTAGAATGCAATTTTTCAATTTCTAAGTTTGTAGAGTTTGTACTTTTAGAATTGGGCTATCTACATGCAATTATTCCATCTTATTTCATAGTTTTGTTTGCATGGCGTTATTACCCATATAGGTGGGTAATAACGCCAAATAGCATGGGTCAAGAAAAAACGCCATTACATTTTATGAATACATATCTGTTAAATTATTTTATTTTATATAGATAGTCAATGAGTTGCTGTATCAGATCCTATATTTGTTTGAAAATTACAATCTAAAACTAAGCCGTGAAAATTGGTAGAACCTTAACGTGGCGTTATTACCCCAGGGTACCTTAGTTCCTAAATTAGAAGATCTGTAAATTGGATGCATTTGAGAGCAAAAATGGATTCAAAAACGAGTCAGAAAAAAACGCAATTTCTTATTTGAACACTTCCTTAAATTTTCAGTCACGATGATTTCTGAAAATTCTGTTCAAAATACCCTTTTTGGTAGCCTTTTTTGAAATATATTCCGCCTTTATCAAAAAACTGACCAATGCATCACATTATATAGTTTCTAAATAAGAGGATCTGTAAATTGGATGCGTTTGAGAATAAAAATGGATTTAAAAACGAGTCAGAAAAAAACGCAATTTCTTATTTAAATACTTCATTCAATTTTCAGTCCCGATGACTTTCGGAAATTCTGTTCAAAATACCCTTTTTGGTAGCGTTTTTTGAAATATATTCTGTCTTTATCAGAAAAATGACCAATGCGTCACTTTATACAGTTTCTAAATAAGAGGATCTTCCATTTGGATGCGTTTAAAATCAAAAATGAATTTAAAAATGAGTCAGAATATAAGCAGTTTGGATTTGAGGTTTTTTTTTCTCCAACTCCTATTTTTGTTTAATTTCTTTTTGCTATACGAATTGGTCCTATGAAAAACTTGTCAATATAAAAGTTGTAGATATTTTTGAGAAGATGTAAAATAAATTTAATCAGATTTGATATCTTAAAAATTGACGGAGTTATGGATTTGTCTCTTTTTTCAGCGCCCTTTTTCTTTCCGTTTTTTATTTTTTTCATCGGTAAAAGTTGGTCCTATCAAAAACTTGTAAATACAAAAGTTTTAGATAATTTTAAGAACATTTACAAAAAATTTAGTTGGATTTGATATCTTGAAAATTGACGAAGTTATTAATTTTTTCTCTCAAAAACCCTGTTTTTTCGCCTTTTGAGCCCACTTCTAAATTTATCAAAAATTTGCCATGCGTATACTTTTGGCCCATTTTTAAGAAGTAATATAAACTTTAAACCGATTCGATATCTATTTTAATTAAGAATTTATGGCTTTTTTCGGTTTTCACAAAAACGCTCCCTATTCCGACCCCCTTGGTCCGATTTTGCCCATTAACGAACTTATCCAAGATTTTATCCCCTTTGATTTTATGTACCAGTTTGGTGGAGATTGGTGAAGAATTATAGAAGTTATCGCGTCCATAAAAAAGTGAGATATATGTATATAGATAGATAGATAGATAGATAGATAGATAGATAGATAGATAAACTGGTGCGATTGCAATAGGTAGTATTTCTTACGAAATCCACCTAAAACGTCACCTTTAATAATGATATTACACTGGAAATATGATCAATGAATTTGTTAGATGTCCCCTCTGTTACGCTCGATTAATTTCATTGAAATAAAATGTGTTTTCAATTTAAACAATCTGATAGGTAATTATTTTACCTTGATATGTCTTTACTTAAAAAATGCATTTAATTTCTTTTTTGTAATTTCCAAATCACAGAGTTTTATATAAATTGTACTGCATGTCAAAAAATGTTTTTTGTCCCCTCTGTTACATACCATTTTAATTAATTTATAATTAAATAATTAAGCTTTTTCATCGTTTCTAATTAATTAATTAAGCACTGTACCATAAATTAACATAGTCTTGTAAAATTTTTGTCTTTGGAAAATTTAGTATGTATTTATATGGTAAAATTCTTGTGTAATTTCCCCTCTGTTACGCTTGGAATTAATCATCTATTTATTTATAATTTATTGATATTATAATATATGTACTTTTTTCTTTGAATCACACTAATCTAAAACTTATACTATATCTTAAAAACCAGAACTAAATCATGTGCATTTTACACTGATACGTCGTCGCATGAAAATGCTACATTAAAAACAAGCTTTTTTTAAAGAAAAATAATATTGATAATAATGATAGACATTGTATACGTTGCTTTTATGCGTTTTTGAAAGTAATGAAAAAAAAACACACACACACGATCAAGATTATTATGAGAGGGTTAGAAAGTAATCTTATCTGTAAAATCAGAACTTTTTTCCTTTATTTATTATCTATCAAGATATTGAATAGCCATTTAAGAAATGTTTTACGGGTGGAAGAATGTTACTCACATAAAATAGGAGAAGGGAGCGATATTTGAACAACAGTGGGGAACAGCAGCCATTAAGTTTTCAAGAAAGTCATCAAGGAAATTCCACTGGGAGAAAGAAAACAATACGATTCGAAACGGAAGAGCACACAATAAAATACAAGAGTGGGAGGTCTAACAATCCAGAAAAGAAAGACTTTACATTGCCTCTCCATTTTTCCCTTTAAAATCTACTACAGCAGCAAGGAAATGTCACCATCTATTCTTACTTTAACAAGGCTAAATTTATAAGGATTACTTTACCGTAAGTGAAAAACACCCAGAGTTTTTTTTTAAAATGGTATATTTTTGAACGTCTTGTTAGAAAATAGCAAAAGAAGCTATTCAAGTTGCATCAACGGTAGGGATTTTTGGAATGCAGGGTTCTTGGTTATGAATCTAACAGAACTATTAAAGTTATTATCTCAAAGAATAAATTACGCAATTTCAAGCAGTTATAACATATTAAAAGTTTAATAATTGTGCGCAGAAAAGTATCTATGTAATATAAAACACGAAATATCATAGCTTCCATTCCACTTTACAACATACTATAGTTCTTAATAATCCTATTAAAATTATTCAAATTTTTTTATACTATAAACATGTTAAATGAAATATTTTTTATCGGCCACTTTTGTTGTCGATAATTGATCGAATTATTACATTTACTGAAAAATTTAATATATTTATCTATGACAATCTTCAGATATTGACGGTAAAGAAAGCATATCATTTTATCTACGAAAATATTAGTACGGAAATAGAAGACTTTGTCCTTATACTCCTGTACATCTGGGATATTTACTCTTAATAACTTTAATGCTAGTAATAAAAATAAAAGATGAAATTTAGCGTAGTGCAATACAAGCTGATAAAAGAGTACTTTAAGCATCAAAATATTTCTGTTTTATGCACTTAAATAAAAGTTTTTATTAGACAAACGTTGTTTTATCTACCAGCAATTTGGATATTAAAGTACCTCGTCATTAATAAATTCATTTTGTGTCGAAAGTTAGAGATAAAGTATTTTTATTCAATAATAAAAAAATAAATCATTACAAAAATTTGAAAACAAATAACATATGTGAAACAATGTATGTACGTTCCACTAATGTATGTAGAACTAAAATCAAGTCTAAAGTTAGAAATAAAGTATTTTTATTCAATAATAAGCAAATAAATCATTAAAAAATTTTCAAAACAAATAACATATGTGAAACAATGTATGTACGTTCCACTAATGTATGTAGCACTAAAATCAGTATTATATGAGGTTTTGGCAAGTGACATCAATTTTATAAAAATAGGTACAATTGGTTGACCGGATTGCTGCCTCCTGTAATAAAATTTAATTTGACAAATTTCAACATAGTTTTTGAATATGTCTTTAGATTTAAATATTATGAAATTACCTTATAGTATCAAGAATAAGAACAAAGTGAAAGCAATTTAATAGAGATCGCTTTAATGGAAGTTTTATCATATTGCACCGTAAAGAGTAAAGTGTTAAAATATGAGCAATACTGACATGAAATGTTCTTCAGAAGAAATAAGGACATCGGTGAATAATTGGATTCCAGAAAGTTTGACATTTATTTATTTGTATGCTAATTATTGATGATTAATCAGAAAGTTAAAGTGAGAATAAAGTACAAATTTGATTTTCCGTGATTGAATCGACTGCTAAAGATGGAGACTAACATGAGAGATTCTTATGAAAATGTTGTTTAATATAAATGTGTATTGCACTTTAAAATACTATCACAATAAACACTGTACTGCACCAAATCATACTCAATAAGCTAACGCTGCAAACCGTCTTTTATTTTTCCGGCTTTTAAGAATTTTTGAATTTTTTACGGATTTTTTTTTTTTTTTCATTTGGCATTTTTAAACAGTTGTTTTATTACAAATGTCTGTATGTAAAAATATGTCTACAGATAAACTTACATGTAAATACATTTGTATTACATCTCACCGATGATAATCACTTCTTTAATTGCATTTTGAGATTGTGATGAAACTTCGGCTGTCTATCTGTTCCTTTTTCACACTTGCCATACATTTTCGATATGAAATGAAAGTAAAAAATTTCTTTGAAATGCGACATAGCTAATAATTTTTATTGATTTCTTACGTACAATACTAATTTAATGTATCGTTGATATCATGCACAACTAAAATTATGTTAGAAGGAATAGGGACTTATAGAGGGAAACGTTCAAAATTCAGCTTAGTTTCCCCATTTTATTAATAAACACACATATTTTTAAGAATTTTATCTAAATTCAGAAAGCTTCAATAGCAATATTTTGACAAACTTTTAATTTTTATTACAATAATGATAATGATACAATATATATATTTTTAAATAAACGGATATAATACGTGTAATGTTTAATAGAAAAAATTAGTATAATTCATTAATTTATAGACGTACATAATACAGTTATGTTTATAAATAATAATTTTTTCAAAATCTTTCTAGGGATGAGAATATTTTTCCTCTTTTAAAATGTCTCATTCATCCACGTGATACATCTGTTCAGTTGTCACCCATTTTGAATCAGAAATGTTTTCGTCATAATGGTTTATATTCTTTCAATTCAATTATCAGTATTAAACTTCAGATGAATAACTACAAAATATCATAATTATTTATATTGTATAATATATCTGAGAACTTTAAATGTTAAAATAATAACAATAATAATAATAAAAATTTTGAAGCAGAGTTTCAGGTAATGTAACTTTAAAGAAATATGAAAATAACCATTTGATTTTGCTTTTGTTATTAAAGTAAACAAAAGTAGAGTCATAAATAAGAACAGAAAGCAACTAAAAATGTGCTTATTTCATGAAATATTGAAAAAGGTCAAACCATCATTTGTCTTATTTATCCGTAGCTCCTTTAAGTAATCAAGGAATTTATTCAAACTAATAATTATATACGAACCATTATAAAATTATCTGAAACAAGTCCTTATAACAAGGGAAACATGCTTTTAAAAATACCAAAAAAAAAAAAAAAAAAAAAAAAAAAAAAAAACGAAAAATGTAAAAAGTAAAATATTTGTAGAACCAAGACAAAATTTTCAATCTCTAATTACTTTGATTAAAACAAATAACATGTACAGTTTCGTCTTTACGTTAGTCATAAAAACCGAAATAATCCAAAAAAGAGCTACCAAATGTTTTATCTAGCGAAAATGTCAAACCAGAAATAATTTAAGATATAAAAAAATGGAATGAAACTTATTTTAAAAAAAAGCATATTACCAATTAAAGATCCATATTGGAGTTAATAGAAAAGCAAATATATAAATAAATAAGCAATGATATGAATACTTGCCGCAATTTTTCTAATAAATATGAATAGGACCAAAAAATGATAAATTGTAGATGTAGAAATTGATGATGTAGAAATTAAACATTTATAATTATGCATAAAAATATTTATATAGAAAAAGATATGGTACTTTCATCTATATAACAGTTGTATATAATCATGTCCATGATTTTTTTTTCATTTCTGCATCGTTAAAGCTGTTAAAGTGAATCTCTTAGTGATGTATGTTTTTTTTTTCTCTTTATATTCATTTACATCTTTATTTATATTTTAATATGGTTGCTTTTCCCAGGTTTTATCGTCTGTTAGTTGCGATAAATTTGTATTTTTTTAAAATTTTCTAATACGAAGATGAAACCACAAACTTTATTTGCAGTGCCAAAATATTTATGGCTTGATTATTCTACTTTGGTTCTACAAATTTCCACAACATTCCTTTTACTGCATTTTTGTATGTTTCTTTGTTATAATTTGTAATTCTTATTAATGGTTTTATACACAAACAGTAAATACGCAAAAAACAAAAAGCATATTGAAAGGATACCTCTTAGTCCCATTCATTTTGAATCACCATGTATATTATTAAACCGATGAAATCTCTTCTTAGTGATACCCATAAATGGGCATAAAGTAAATGTGTGTATAGTACACTTATCCTTCTCATCGAAACATCATTTTACGAAATAAGTAAAAAAAATTAATAATGATTTGAAATATCGGAAATAATTCTCTTTTCCCTTAATCCAAATTCTAAACTTAAAATATAATTTCATAGCCCGTCATTTCAAGATCTAACATACGTTTTATATGCTAAGACCGTACCAATCAATTTTAACAGATTATAAGATGAAGTCTTTGTTTTGTAGAGCACTTCTGGGATCCGAGAGAGAAATTCATCTTCGTTGACAAGTAAAGACACAAATATCGAAATCCAAAATCTCCAGAAAACATATTCATCTTTTTTCTACGATATTTTGGGAATATGAACTATAGTACATGTGCATATATTAGTTTTATGGATTTTCGCTTCTTTGATAACATCAAGAGACTTCCAATATCATGTGTTTTCGCATAAATATTTACATTCGAATACAGACAAAAAGATGGAAAAAAGCATACAGTATAATTTCCCTGGTTACTGATATAATATTACGAATTTGTATATACATATATATGCACATAAATTTTTCTTTGGTCGAAAACCACAGACTCTGTTTGTAATGTATTTAGAGTTTAAGAATTCTACTTTGGTTACACAAATTTCAATAATGTTCTTTTTATTTCAGTTTTTGTATGATTCTATGTGTTAATTTGTCATTTTTATTAAGTGATATATGTAATAAAAACTAAAAAACAAAAAGGATACTCACAGAATACTGAAAGGATACCTTTTTGTCCCATTCATTTTGCATTACCATGTATATTATTAATCGGATAAAATTCCTTCTTAAATATCCATAAATGTGAATGAAAAGAAAACATATGTATAGTGCACTTAGATTTATCATCGAGACATCTTTTTACAAAATAAGTAAAAGAAAAATAAAATATTTTTCGAAATATTAGAAATAAAACCCTTTTCTTTTATTACAAATTCTAAGTTTATAAAATATAATCCGTTGCTCGTCATTTCAAGTTCTAACATATGTTTTATATGCTAAGACCATACTTTTACCAATCATTTTTAACAGATTATGAGATGAAGTCTTCTCTTCGTAGAACTCTCCTGGGATACGAGAGAGAAATCCATCTTCGTTGACAAGTAAAGACACAGATATCGAAATCAAAAATCTCTAGAAGACATATTCATCTTTTTTTCTACGATATTTTGGGGCATATGAACTATCGTACGTATGCAGATATTAGTTTTATGGATTTTTGCTTCTTTCATAACATCAAGAGACTTCGAATATCATGTGTTTTCATATAAATATAAAATTTTGCATTCAAATATTGACAAAAAGATGGAAAAAGCTTACTGTATAATTTCCCTAGTTACTAAAATAATATTAGAAATTTGTATGCATATATATGTGTATGAATGTTTCTACATAGAAAGAGATATGATCCAATTTTCCGTTATTTGATTTTTCTTGAATAAATACACTTAATGAAATCATTTTAAACTTATAGAATTTTTCAATGATTAAAACTAAAAACAAATCATTCACAAAGATTTTTTCTCGGTTTTATTTTAATCGAGGGATAAGGTAGTCTATTATTTATTTATTTGGTTATTTATTTATTTACATTCTCTTTACCTTTTTACTTATCTAGCTTATATTTTTATTAAAATACTACTTTAAATTATTTCTCATGAACCCTTAAAACTTCTAAATAAAAAATAATATGTTTTTAGAATTTCTAATTCAAAATTTGATGTTTTTCAGTGTCTCAAAAGCTTAAATATAGGTTATGTTTATTATTTTATTCGAAATTATTTTGTTTTGTTGTTATTTACTTGTAAGACAAAATCTAGACATGGATGTAGTGGAGGGTGTACGGAGGTATACGCCGTATACCTCCTGTTTTTTTCAAGTAATACCGTATAATGTCTCTGTAAAATTTGGAACTGTTGTATCATTCATTTTTACAAAATTTGTCTCCAGCCGTTCTAGGGTTAGAACCTGAGACCTTTTGACAGTGGAAAAGTATGCTGCTGATTGAGATACGGGAGCTTTTGCTGTTTTGTTCAAAATACGTATTGTGATTCTATGGTCCGGCGGGGGGGGGGATTATAAAAAAAAAAACATTTCCCTGAATAGTTCACAGTACCAAAGCATATCCACTTTTAAATTAGTCACCTTGGGCGACTATACACTTCTGCCGATGTTCGTGTAACTTCTGGAAGCATCGCTGGAAGCCGTTTTTCACAATCTGCCATAAGGCCTCCTGCGATGTTTCACCGCATCTGATGCCTAAAAACGGCGTCCTGTAATTGTTTTTTCATTAATGGGAACAGGTAAAAGTCAGACGGGACCCTGTCCAGTTAATAGGGGAGGATGTGAAAGCACATTACTCCGAGTTTTGACGAGGTATTGTTTTAACGGATAGTATCCACATGCTGCAGCATTTTCAAACAGAATGTACCAGTGTCTAGCCTCAGCGAAGTTTGTCCAACGCATTTATCATCTTTGATGGATTCTTTATTCTCTTTAAAACGTCGATTCCAATCATAAACTTGTGTCTCACAATGGTAGATTCATTGTACTCATATCTCAGCATGTTCAAAGTCTCCATTGGTGTTTTACATAATCGTTTGCAAAATTTAATTCCGCAACACTGTTAAAAAAAAGCTAAGTTTCTTACGTCGCCGAACAAAGATTACTAATTTCAGAAGGTAACAGCTGCATGTGCGGTTCGGTCACATGACAAAGACTAAAAGAACATGAGCAAATAGGGGAGGGTTGGGAGAATACGTTTCAGGCGGTTTTACTTTAGGTACTCCCTTGTCGTTGTCAAGAATGGCCGAAATCCCTGAATTTTTTAATCGTACTATGTATATTTTTTATGATTCAACGAGGGAAAATGAATAAAAATCCCCATTAGCATGAATGAGATGGTTTTTCATTTTCTAAATTACTGTAATTAAAAATTTATTATTGTAAAATATATATTTTTTAATATGTCTAATAAATTTGCAAAATAATTTAACAACTATTAATTTTAAATTATAAGTTTTAACAAAGATAAAAACAGAGATGCCAAGTCTCTGGCTTTTTCAATACCACTAATATCTTATAGAAAATGTATTCTTTTAAATCGCCCGAATTATCCAATTAAGCAAAATAACCTCTTCTGTATTAAAATACAGGTATTAAAAGCCGGAGACTTGGCAGCTGTGTAAAACTATCTTTAAAATGTGACGAAATCCTACAGGGAATTATACATAATATAAGGAAAATGTCGTTGAAATGATAACCGAGAAACTTGATCGAATGCCCTTAAGTGAAAACTATTGATCAAGAACAGATAAAGAAGGGCTAGAGTCAAGTCCAAAAAATATAATAAGTTTAAATACATGAAAATATTTGTTATTAAATTTAAAAAAAAATCAAATATTACATAATTATTATGTATGCCAATGTAGTCAGATAAGTAAACTGAGACACGTATCAATAAACAGAAGCATTTAATTATCACTTGAAAGCTTTTCGACATATAAATATGAATTTGAAACCTACAAAAATAAACTATTTTCAATTAATTTAGTTTTTGATTCTGATATAGGAGAAAATGCTTTTCGTAAAGCAAGAAGTTCAAAATAAATAGGGTATTGATTTAAAAGCATTTGTTACTGATAAGGTAACTACAAAAATTGTAAGTCACTGATTTTGACAAAAGTGTTATCGTTGGAAAGATCTCATCGTGAGCAGTAAAAAACTCAATGGAACTACCCGTCGCATATGAGTCGTTTTCGAGATATCCGACAATTTATGCCATGTAACTAGTGCATACTTATTGCGGAATTCCAAAAAAAATTAGTTGAAATTTTGATGAAAGTAGTATTGTTGGGAAGTTCTCATCGTGAGGAATAAAAAACTCAATAAAATTACCCGTCGGAAATGATCGACATATCCGAAAATTTATGTCACGTAGCTAGTGCACTCTTAAAGGGGGACCGCAAAAAATTGTATTCTCGATTTTGATTCATAGTGTCGTTACAAAGATATGATTGTGGAAATAAAAAACTCAATGGAACTACCCATCGGAAATTAGCCTTTTTCGAAATATCCGCCAATTTATGTCTCTTAATTCAGTTTTCCAGCTAGTGTGCATTAGCTATGTGATACAAATTGCCAGATATCTCGAAAACGTCTGATTTCCAATGGGTGATTCCATTGAGTTTTTTAATCTTGACGATGATATCTTTTCAACGATACCACTATCGTTAAAATCGAAAATAATTTTTTTTTCGGTTCCCATTAAGTATGCACTAGCTACGTGACATAAATTGTCGGATATCTCGAAAACGACTGATTTGCGACGGGTAGTTCCATTGAGTTTTTTAATACTCACGATGAGATCGTTCCAACGATGCCACTTTCGTCAAAATCGGTGATTTACACTTCTTGCAGTTCCCTAGTAAGTTTTCAAAGCAGAATAATTGGCAAATTTGCTTTATTTGTTTTATGAATGTTTAGAAGATATTATTATTTAAAATTTTTAGAATCAATGATTTTGATTAATATGCATATGAGAAATTCTGTCAAAATTTTATCTTTCATGAATAAGCAACATGTGAAATTTATCGTAATAAAACAGCATTTTTAAACTTCCAGATTTAAAAAATTCATCTTCTTGTCCCAGTAACTGAAAAAAATGTTCTTGGTTAGAATTAATGTTTAGTACTGTACTATTTCAATGAGATCTTTGTCATATTTTTATAGTGAAATAGAACAGGAATGTTTAGGAAAGGACAGTAATGATGGGACGGTAAGGATAATTAGCACTATTTTTACGCAAGTTATGTTAAGTGTAAATTATAACAATTTTCATTGACTTTTAGCAACAGTTCAAAGAAGTTCAAAGTTGACTTTACATTCAAATAAATAAAAAAAATGAATACTTGCCTTTTTTTATAGTGAAACAGAACAGGAAACTTATGAAAAAGACAGTAACGATGGGACGGTAAGGAAAATTACTACTATTTTCAAGCAAGCCAAGTTAAGTGTAAACAATAACCAAAATCTTTATTGATTTATAGCGACAGTTATTTACATTCAAAAATTTCAATCGTTTGAAAACTGAATTATCTTTTTCTAATTTTTTATTTTATTATTATTATTATTTATTTATTTTTATTTTCTTTATTTATTTAGTTTGCTTTTAATTTCAAAAGGATTTTCTAATGGAAACACTGATAAGTGGGAACCTTTATCTGTGAAGTATTGAAAAAAAATCAAATTACTTAAATAGCGAAAAAATAGCTATAGTAATATTTTAGTTAGTAAATTTGTGAGGCTTGGATCATATATAAAAGCTGGTTTTTGTTCAAAATTTTAAAAGTTTTCATACATAACTTCCTTTAAAATGTGTATTTCTTTGAAAGGTTTTCTGAAAAAAAAAAAACTTTTTTTAAACAACGGTTAGATACATATATGACGTAAAACGTAAATCTCTTTTGTAAAATTCTCCTTTCATCATACGCATATTATTAAAAAAGACAGTTACAGAATAATTTATGAATACATTTGTTCTCCGAAAATAAATTTGAGAAGGTTAATTTCTAATTCTGAAATCTTACTTTTGTTTTCTTCATTTCGATTATATTTGTTTCGAATAAAATATGAACATTTTTAAAGAAGTCTTTTCCAGTTATGTAATTCAGAAATTCATTATTTTTTATTGAAGATTGGAACCTTAATAAGCTTAAAACTTCATCTATTCATATACGATCTTTCAAAAGAAATATTTTCGAAAAGCAACGAAAAAAAAAAAAAGATTTAAATTAATTTATCCAAAAAAATCATTACTGTTTATTATTTTTTATGATATATATATATATATATATATTTACTTTTTGTAGTAAAAAACATTGTAATTCAACAAACGCAAGCTCAAAAAATTGTGTAAATAAAATTTTAACGCATTTTTTTTACCTGTATATTTTTATAAAGATTATATAAGTGATATATTTTTTTACCAAAGTATAGACTTTTTTATGTTTAATCATCATAGTTCTTTCTAATTTGTTTAATTTTGTAAATATAAAAACATTTTTTTTCTATTCATCTATTGAATATTACTTGTTTCGTGTAAAATATGAACTTTTTTCTTGAAGTATTTTTTGTTACGTAATTTTAAAGCTTATTATTTATTAAAGATGAAACTTAAGCTTGGAAAATAGATATTCTTATAACTTCTCTGAAGGAAAAATCTTTTTTAGGTTAGCGAGGAGCATGATTAAATTATTTTATTTTGAAAAAATCTTTAGGGTTTTTAATTTATGTATGTATTTCTTCTATCTGCGAGATAAAATGTAGATCAATATTGTAATTTAGTATCAAATTTCAAATTTCAAATGAACTTTAGTAATATTTTACTGCATTTGTTTACTTATGTATATTTTTTCGAGAATAATGGAATATAACTAAGCACATTCAGGTCCAGATTTTTTCATGAATACAATTCTAAAGTACAGGTATTCTAAGGTATCTACATAGTTAAGAATTTTTTCAATATTTCCTGCAATAATAATGATTATTAATTATATGATCAATATATATTTCCAGAAATAAACGACTTACTATAAAACACTGTCCTTTATGTGCAGATGTAAAAAGAATCCATTTAACATTGCATCAGGTAATTTTACAAAATAAGCCTATTCATTAAAAAAAAAATCTTTAAATATTGCTAAAATTCTGGCTTTTATGTGTCTATATAATAAATAAATATATCAAATGTACTAAAAATAATAATCATTAAAAAAAATCCATGATTTTTTTTTTTTTTTTTTTTATATATATATATATATATATTACTTTTTCACATTGGCCAGTGACATGTTTGCTTTCATTTTAAGCAAAATTGAAATAAAAAGTTAGACGTCCGTTAAAGAATTCCGTTACATAATAGTATAGGGAGATACTTTGTTCTCGATCTATTTAATCCTGTTAAATTATTTTACTTGTAATAAAATTGATATACATTGTTGAAATTTAGTACGCGTAACATCGTGTATCATAGAAAAGGCACGGTTTATTACAGAGCCATAAAAAAGATTTCGGATACTATACTGCAATCGAAATTCTGCATATTAGAGATAATTGCTAGAAGTGCATTTTTAGTTGTGACATTAGTTTTTAAATTTAATTAAATTTCATTTATAAAATATTATATTGAAAATTTTGTATTAGTTATATTCTGATTTTTCTTATTTTATTAATTTTATGTTAAGCACCTCACATAAAAACATTAATGTGGGTAACTTGATCTCTCAGCAGAAATCTTTTTTGAGAAGAATTGAAAGGATACTTCACATTTTTTTCTACATAAAAGCTTGAAAGTCGACATTTCAGAAAAAAATTTAATCTACAAATTGAGTCTTACACAAACGCAAAAATTGAAGAAAAAAATCTTATGCCATAACAGCTGATTCTTATTAAATTCTATACCTGCATGAAGATAACTTTATTAAAAATGTCTAAATATTAATCTAAATATAGTAATAATTTATAATTCAAAAATTTCGATTATATTTTGTACAAGTATACCTAAAAGTTAACAATTTTACAAAAAAAATGCATGAAAAAAAGACTAGATACATAATTAAACGTAATTTCTCTTATTAAAAATGTATTCATGTATAAAATTATTTCAATAAAATGCTGATTTTATAAAAATGGTAAAATTGAAAATTTAGCATAAAATTTAAAGCATGTATTTATTACTCTCTTCTACCTTTGCAAAAAGTACTGAATTCGTGAAAATTTTTGACTTTCGGTTTTTTGTGCATTTATATGTTTTAGAAGGTCCTGAAAACGATTTCATGGTTTTTAGAAAATGCCTGCCACTCTGAGTTTATATGTGACAAAAATTTTGTGGACGCTCTATCTGAAGAGTTGGTGTACATAATTTCACAAAACATTAGATTCAGTTACACTATGATATAAACTGGAGATATTTAGTTATTGGTGTATACCCCCCAACAGATGATGCTGCTACGCTGAATTATTCATGATTTCCACGAGGGACCCGGAGCCGAAAAGTATTTTATGTTCCAGCTCCGCTGCAGTTCATAAGCTATGGCTCCTGCTCCGGCTCCAACAACAGATCTAACTGTGTGTTTTTGAGTTTCAGATTTCAATTTGCAAATTTTATTATAAAAAAGGAACATTAAAAAATAATTATCAGCTCACACTAAAAATACAAATTTAATTTAATGCAGAGATATTTGTTCATTCTTAAGAAACCATTTGAAACTAATAAATCCTTTTACATTTTTTTTCATCTTAAATCAATATAAATGTATTTTAAGCCGAGAATTGTCTTCCGACAGCTACTTGGCTAATGCGCAAAGCAGTTACAATGCGGTTAACCTCTTCAGTGTCTGACCCCCCCCCCCTTTCCCAAATTATATGCATATATAATTAAAATACTGAATAATAATGTAATAAAAATTTTAAAAATTTGAAAGACTAAACAACAAATAAAATGAAATAAAATAAAAAGAATATTTCAAAACTAAAAGCGCCGTGGAGTAGAAGAAAATTAGAGCTCTAGCTCCAAGGGAAATACAGCTCAGGGTCGATTTCCACAATAGCTTAATCTCAAGAACTAATGCATGGATTTTCATAAAATTTCAAATTCAGTTAATCCTTGATAGAATATTATGCTGATTACATTTTGGTGTAAATCACTTACCAGGTGATGCTGCTATGCTGCATTACTCATGATTATCACTCTATCTCAAGAACTAAAGGGCGATTTTTCATTTAACTTCAGATTCAGTCAGTTCCTGATGTATATTAGCGTTGTTTGGTTTTTCGTGTAAATGACACAGATCGATAGATGTTACTATGCTACAATTTTCTTGATTTCACTATAGCTGATCAATCATTTTTGATTGCATGATTGTGTTCAAATATGAATCGTTAAGATCGTTAAGTAAAATCCCCAGATTTTACAAACTAAAGTAAAATTGTACTGACATTTATTTTTCGTTCAACATTATTAGCAAGAAATATTTTATTGAATTTTTATTAAAAAAAAACGTAAAATTATTAATAAGGTATCCAAATAGAATATGTTTATGATAAGAGCGTTATTTGCAAGTGTTTATAAGCTATTTTAAAATACCGCACATTCTTTCATACTTACTAGAATAAATATCTTTTAACTCGCCATAAGAAAAATAAACTATTACAGAGTAACAAATTATCGTTTTGTTTGGTTTTGATAATATGGGAATTATCAAAATGGAAATGGATAAGTTCATTTTTGATCCAAATATATTCAATTCGATAACAGCACATCAATTAACTCATTTTTGAGACAGGATTACTTTTAGAAAATCTTGAATTAACTTAAAATAAAATAAATCCGATAGTAATTTTCGAAATTACTTTTACGAAATATTAACTTTGAAATACCTGCTAAAAATATATAACTTCATAAATAATATGTAAAAACTTCATAAAAGAGCAAAATATCAGTTTTGAAATAAGGTAAAGAAATATTTTGAAATATCCACTATAAATCATACTTCTTCTCTGAGGCATACTTTCAGCTAAAAATTTATTCATGAATGCATATCGGAAAATATGTTTTTCATGCCAAAACCATACTTTTATCAATCCGTTTTTTAACAGATTATAAGATGAAGTCGCCTTTTTGTAAAATTCTTCCGGGATTCAAGAGGAAAATCCATCTTCGTTGACAAGTAAAGCCATCCGAACCGAAATCAAAAATCTCAAGAAAAAATATTTTCATATTTTCCGTAAGCAATTTTGAGTCGTATGAACTATCACGCGTTTATTTTGGCCTTATAGATTTTTCTCTGTTATTTAAAATACGGGAAAATTCAGGGATGCCGTTGATTCTTATTTTTAAATATCCGATTTGTGTTCAAAATATGACAAATTTGCTTTCAAACTTTAATCGAAGTAGACAAAAGAGTGTATTGTATAATTATTAATACTATTTCAGAAATGTTACAGTATTTAACTGTTGAATCGCTGTGTTTAATTTTTAGACAGTTTAATTTTAATCGCAAAATTTCATATTAGAACTACAATTTCGGAGTATTTTTTTTTCTTTTATCAACTACACAAAGGAAACCTTTTATGGATTTTCAAATAAATTAATTTTTAAATAATGATGAAATTCAAACTTCTAATTTTTTCCAAATTTGTCCGGCTCCTCCAGTGGCCGAGATGTTCTGCACTCAAAGCTGGTACATGGGTGGTACTAGATTCGAACCCAGTCACTCCCGTTGGCTTAAACGTTTGGAGATTTCTTCGAACCGTGGATTGCCACTCATAAATACAGGTTAGGTTCCCTTAGAATGACCCCAATGGAAGCACTCCCCCCCTCTGGACCTATATCCTTCGTGCTGATAATATGCTGTTATAAACACAGTCAACCAACCAACCAAAAGTTGTTCGTATGTTGCGACTGAAAGTGTTAAAAACTAGGCTTATAGAGTTTTATATATCTATACATATATCTATATATATACATAACTTATTTCACGCTTTTAAAACAGTTTTAGACTTTTGATTTTTCCGAATTTTTTTCTTCTGAATTTTAAAACGTTATACTAAAAAGCTGATGTTGCCTCTCATCTAGATGAATATTATGAGAATTCAGAACCAAAAAAAAAATATTTTGTAACTATAATCATTATTATGTTTTTAGGTTTATGTTTGCGTAAGTCATAATGTATTATAAAAAATGTTAAATTCTCAGCAGAGCTATAACTATAACATAAGCTCAGCACTTATATATATATAAAAAAGAAAATTTTATTAAAAAATTTAATTTCTTTCGTATTTCTCATTTTCTATATTTAAAAATAAGTTTTTTTAATCATTTATTTAGAGTGCTTTTTTCTATAAATATAAATATTAAATTTTTTAGTAGTCCAATAGGTCAGCAGAAATAAAATATTGAATATATATGAGGACCGCGGAAGTTTAAGTAACAAAGTTGAAAAAAATTAACTAACTGTACAGATGACCTGGAAATAGACTTTTTTTCTTTTCAGGTAAAGAGGCATAGTTGATTTTCTAATTATGATCTGTGTTCCAGAGATAAGCCACTTTTGCATAATAATAATCAGCATTGATTAATTATAAATTTAAAGAAATTTGTATTGTAAGTTTTTTCACAGTTATTAAAATAAGAATTCAGCGACCATAACGAAACAAGCTGCAGTTTGCTATTTCAATTCACTCAATTTTTACTGATGTTCAAATTAAAGATCAATTATCTTTAAACTCGATTTATTCCAAATCAAAATTTTGTCATTTGTACCTCTCGGCTTCTGAAGTGATCATATAGAAACCATACGAGAAAAAAAGCATGTTTTTAAGTTCATAATTAAAAAAAAGTTGCATTAAATACAAAATACTTAGTTTATCACAGACAGGATCTAAAAAATGTCGAACAATTTTTTTAATATTTGTAGAAACTTTAGCATTTCAATTAAAATATATATATATATATATATATATATAAATCAAACTGAGAAAAAGGAGTTTACACATTTCCCTTCCCCCCGTAAATAATATAAAATTTAATCTGTATGATTATTTTTGTATTACCTGTATCTGTTTGATTATTAAGTTATTTTTACAATAATAATAATAATAATAATAATAATAACAACAATAATAATAATATATGTATAAATACCTAAATAAAATATAAAATAAAATGAAATGGAATATTTATCAGTTGCTTCAAAAATAAATAAATAAATAAAAGAAAACAAAAAGAAAATTAAATGCTAAGTATGTAAATTATTTCAAATGTAGTGAATATATATAATTGAGTCGTTAATATGCTAAAATTGTACATTTTCAGCAGAAAAGTGCTTTAAATCTACAAAAAAAAAAAAAAAAAAAAAAAAAAAAAAGACATTCTAAAAAAATATTTTTTTAAACTTATAATAACATTGTTTATAAAATAAACCAGATTTTATAACAAATAAAATAAATAATTCGCTATAAAATATGAATGATTTAAATAAACTCAATCACTACACTAAATCCTGAGAACTTCTAAAAATCCACCAATTACACATTTAAAAAGATCTGAACTATAAGTATTGTCTTCTCGGCTCTTTTGCAATTGTTGTCTTCTGATTACATTTATTTTTATTATTTCTAGAACGATGAATATGTATTCCTACGCAATCTAATCTTAGCTTTGTGTAAATATACAATTTTTGTCATTAGTGCTATATTATTTCCACATTTAAAATTCAGAGTTTAGTGCAGATATTTTTTTATTCATTTACAATTAGAGGGGCAACCTTGATAATCACAGGCGGACTGGGATTTAAAGAAACATCGAACGGGACGGTTTATGGAAATAATTTATTGAAAATATATCTCCATTATTATTTATTGATACATTCCGGAAATTGGATAGAATAAGAATACTAGGGCAAGTTAGAAAATAAAAATTTGAAATTCGACATCTTTGTCATTTTTATGAAAATGTCAGGGATTACATCTCCTTAAATCTTTGATCAAAATATCATCTGAAATGAAGAAAGCAGCTCTACGAAAAAAGTATTATTTTATTAATTCTTATTCGAGTATTGTTTTCGAATAAAATAATGTTTGGTGATATTTTTCTTTTCAGTTTAGAAATTGTTTTATTTTCCTTTTAAAATGTGAATAACCAAGCATTTTAACATTTTTTCTTTCTTTTCATTTTTTATCTCTCTGCCCCTCTCTCTCTCTTTTCAAATTTTTATTTATTTATTTTTTTTTTTTTTAGTTGCAAAGTAAGAATGTCTGGGTTACCAATGGGACTATGGATTTTCTTTGCCTGTTGGTTTAAAGTTGAGCTTATCTATTTTTAGGTCAATAACCCATTCTTTTGAAATAGAATTCGCTTTATTATTTCAGATGGTAAAACCGTTTTTTAAATACGAATCACAAAATATTGTTCAATTTTCTCCATAAAAGATAAAATTTACATTTGTGTTACATATTTTTTTGAAAGTTTATTTAAAAAATAAATTAAATTAATTTTATTTTTATTTTAAAGTCAGGTATCCAGTTAAACACAAATGAGCATATTGAGTACGAACAGGTTACATTTTAGCCATTCGGATTCGACTGTGGATAGTAAGAACAATAATTTAAATAAATGTTTTTCAGAAACGTGAAGATATGACACAATAATTTAAAATTACTTACGGCATTTAAGAAAAAAAATGTGGCCAGTTTCCTTTAATTTATATTGTTCAGTTTCTGATATTTGTTTACATACTGTAAATTCTAACGAATGATTGGAAAATATGAGGATTGTTATTGCTTCCATTTCTATTATTTACAAGAAAAGGTTTTAAAAATAAAAATACAATTTTTAAATCTACTTTAAAGTTCTTTTTAAAGCCAAAAAAACTTCATTTAAAAGAAAAAGACAACATTACCAAAAAGTATCGTCGATTTTTTTCTGCAAGTACAAATGGATGTATTTAAATAAGTAAAATCCTATTTATATATTTAGTATAAAATACTTACAATAAACTTGCTTTTTATTTTTTAAAGAAATCTATTTGTTTATTTTAGTTCCGAATTATTTTGCTTCTTTTTATATATAAACTATTGAAATTTTGAGTGTTTCATAACACATGATTTAATTTTTATTGTAAGTGTATACGTGATGAAAAACCAATTTTAATTATGAAATTTGATTTTATTGTCTAAACTTGACTGCCAGATAAGAAAACTAACTCTGCATAGTGTATCTGCTGCGCCTGTCCTATTTATAGGTGTCTAAAAAATATGCAGCTTTGAGCCAATTGTGCCAGAAATTGCGACAATTTGTGGTATTTCCAGAAATTTTCGTATGAAGTTCAGGGATGCAGCCAGGCATTTCAGGAATGTCTAAAATGCAAGCAAGGAAAAGGGTGACACTAAAGCTTTACAGAATTCGGCAATAGCTGTCTGAAAACAGATTTTGCACCGACACTGGACAGCGAAAAGCCAACTTATTTGGTCCTTGGCCACATAATTTATTTGACAGGTGGTGGTAACTTCGGGATTCTCAAATACAAATTCCCTAGCGTTATTCTGTGAAAATGGAGCTACACTAACGACAGGTTAGAAACGTGAAATCTCAGAGGAGTTTCCTAGTTTAACTTAGAGAAGTATGTAGTGTGTTCATATATGTTTTTCAATTTCCACTTAAGAATTGAGAGAGTGAGAAAATTAGTAAGCCAAATATTAGGTGCACAATAAAAAAATCTATTTTAAAACAAAAGGTACTTACACCACGCCTGCCAACACAGTTGGTGTAAAATTTAAAATTAGCTATCTTTATAAATGCTGTAATAATTTTTCACGTCTTGGAAAAATCGCGTTGCTAATGGCTGCGCGGCGAAGTGAAGGACAGAGTTCCCTTTTTCACTTTACTTTTTCTTTGAATTCGCTTTTACAGCATTAGTGATTGAAAAATTACAGCATAAAGTGCAGTAAAAATCTATATTATACAACAAAAGATGTTGGCACCTCGGCTGCCAACATATATGATGTAAAATGTTTGAGCTAGTCACTTTGACCATGTTACATTTACTAAAAAAGAAAGTCTGGTTTAAATTAGTAGTGTGGTGCACTAATTGCTTCAGTTCGCTTTCTCAGCATTTAATCTTAAATTCATTTTCATAGCAACGATGCTTGAAAATATACAACATAAAGTACAAGAAAAATCACAGCATTTTTGCACAATTTATTTGTAAATAATTGTTGCACAAAGTGGATTTTTCTTAAAAATCTCCAATAAATTTAGGGAATATATTTAATCTTTACACGAGGGCTCAGACAACATCAGCCAGACAATGCGTTCAAAGCCCGTACAGTTATTATCCGATCACCTGTGTAAAGGTTAAATATAGTTTATGATACCGTGATAAACATAATTTTGTTATAAGTAATTTGATAATATGTAGTGTTATATAAAAACACTTTATTATATTTAAATAATTTACAGTAAATTTGTTTAATAGATTTATGTTACTACGTAAAATAATGTAGTTCATTGTAACCGAGTCTTTTGACAAACATATCGTAGGTATATTTTTTTATATACTTGAAGAATAAAAACGTGATTTCGCTATGAATGTAAATAAAGAAATGAAGAAATTAAAAATAGTTTTTAAATCAGCAAACGAGAAGTATCTTATGCATTAGTTTATGCAAGACTTCATAATTTATATTATAAAAACATTTTTAATAAAATATCTCTCTGGCACATGGATTGTATACATAATACATTTTTCTATATTACAAACAAATATTTAATTTCCATATTTTTTTAATTTTCTCACGTACGAAAATATTTTTGCAATTACTTTAAACTTAAGTTTTGGGCATAAAATCAAATGTATTAAAGCTTGAAGATCTTATTTTATTCTTATTCTTTCGTAATACGTTCCTGTTATATAAAAGATAAACACTTCAGTCAGTGTCTTAAATGTTTAACTTTTCCATTAAAAAAAAAGTGATTTGAGGAAGTAATAGAAAATTACAATATTGGAGTACTTCTTCCCTTCAAATACTTTTAAATGGTGATGGGAATATTTGTAAGAGAAGTTTGTTTAAAGTGGTATTTTTAAAATCAAATATAATGATATCACATTAATCTCATTTGGATCTATTTACTTTATAAAGCTTTCAATGAAATGTTAACTAAATAAACATTATCGCTAGATTTTTCTTTTTAAAATCTTGAAATTTTTGTTTTTTAAAAACATAGTACAAACTTTATTAAGAAATAGTTAATGTTCGGTATATTTTTGTGGCATATCTTCTTGTGATATATATATATAAGAGTAATGAATAATATTTAAATAAATAATTGGGATTTGCTCATATCGCAAGTGAATTAATTAGATTTTATGTGTAGACTTTTTTATGATATTTTATTTACGCCCCTTAATGTATACTTTTCATTTTGATTATTTTAACGCAATTTATATTAATATTTCTTGATATATTAACTTAATAAACACGAGTTTTAGGGTAGTATATTTCATTTATTATAAATAATTTACTTATTGTTCTATGCAAACATTTATTTCTATTTAAGGCCCCTGTCCTCGCTCGAGGAAACGCTCGCGAGCTAATGCTATTCCTATGGGGAAGCATTTTTCTAATAACTCTTTCGCATTTTGACATTTTTGAATAATTTTTTTTGCATTGGATAGCTGAGGTGCATGCCGACAGCGCACCTTTTTTGCTTTTTCGATTTTGGTTGCAAATATATTTTACAAAGTTAGTTTCACTTTCAAAACCGGTTTCGAAACTGAAAATGCTTTTTAAAAAATATATCTGCAACCAAAATCGAAAAAGCAAAAAAGGTGCGCAGTCGGCATGTACCTCAGCTGTCCAATGCAAAAAAAATTATTCAAAAATCTCAAAATGTGAAAGAGTTATTAGAAAAATGCTTCCCCATAGGAATAGCATTAGCTGGCGAGCGTTTCCTCGAGCGAGGACAGGGGCCTTAAACAATATACAGAAACAAATATTAAATAAATTTATGTTACTACGGAAAATGATGCAGTTCCTTATAACTGAGTATTTTACAGTTTTATAAATCACATAGGTTTGTTTTTCTATACTAGACGAATAAAAAAGTGATTGTGATATCAGAATAAATAAAGAAATAAAGAAATAAAAAGTAATTTTTAAACCAACAAATGAGAAGCATTTTATTATGCATTACTTTAGACAAGGCTTCAAAATTTGTTATAAATTATAAAAAAGTTTTTAATAAAATATCTTTCTGGCACATGGATTGTATAGGGGAAGATGGGGATACTTGAGCCATTTTTTAAATTTTAATTTTTTAAAATTTTTTAGAATTTCTTAGAACAAAATAAAATATTGAAAATGAAAATTTGATATTTTTTCTTCAATTGAAAACCACTTTCAATTAATTTTGAACTATTTTTCTATGTCTAATAAATTTTTACTTTTTCTTTTACATTGTGGCTCAAGTATCCCCATGGAGGGGATACTTGAGCCAGATGTCACATTCGCACCAGTATTTTGCAAAGAAAAAAACCGATTTACAATATACGCGAAAAAATGCATTAAACCTTTTTCAAATAAATTTGGTCGAATTTTCTGGTGTCGTTGTGACATTTCAGAATTAAAATTTTGTGGTAGAAAATTCTACCAGCAGAGCTCAAAGGGTTAATCACCATACTTTAAAAATGGTACCAAGGTATATGATTTCTTTTTTACATGTTCAGAACTATAAATATGTTACCATGTTGCCAGTTTTAGAAAGAAAAATTGAACAACTGTAGAGATAAAGGGGGTGGCTCAAGTATCCCCTATGCTCAAGTATCCCCACTCTCCCCTACATAATATTTTTTTCTATATTACAGACA
The DNA here is from genome assembly GCA_964019185.1 of Maratus speculifer. Lineage (NCBI taxonomy): Eukaryota > Metazoa > Arthropoda > Arachnida > Araneae > Salticidae > Maratus > Maratus speculifer. Next base: position 304,034,565 of record OZ025291.1, on the reverse strand, counting down.
AATATTTAATTTCCCTATTTTTTTTTCTATTTTCTCACGTACGAAAATATTTTCGCAATTCTATTTTAAACTTAAGTCTTTGGCATAAAATCAAATATATTAAAACTTGAAAATCTTATTTTATTTTTATTCTTTCGTAATTCGTTTCTGTTATATAAAAGATAAACATTTCAGTCAGTGTCTTAAATGTTTAACTTTTCCATTAAAAAAATGTGATTCGAGGAAGTAATAGAAAATTACAATACTAGAGTACTTCTTTCCTTCAAATAGTTTTAAATGGTGATGAGAATTTATGTAAAAAAAATTTGTTTAAAGTGGTATTTTTAAAATTAAATATAATAATATCACATTAATCTCATTTGGATCTATTTACTTTACAAAGCTTTCAATGAAATGTTAACTATGTAAACATTTTCGCTAGATTTTTGTTTTAAAAATCTTGAAATTTTTATTTTTTTAAAATATAGTACAAGGTTTATTATCAAATAGTTAACGTTCGGTATATTTTTTGTGGCATATCTTTTTGTGATATATATATAAGAGTAATAAATAATATTTAAAAAAATACGTAGAATCTGCTCAGATCGGAAGTGATTAAATTAGACTTTAATAATAGACTTTTTTTCATGATATTCTATTTACGTCTCTGAATGTATACGTGTTCTTTTGATTATTTTTAAGCGATTTGTATTAATATTTCTTGATATATAATAAGTTAACTTAATAAACACTGATTTTAGGAAGGCATATTTCTTTTGTTATAAGTAATTTACAAATATGTGTTGTTCCACAGTATAAAAAAATTCTGTAAACGTACTAAATTTTTTTTCTAGGAAACTGGGATTCATAGAACTTTTCATGTAACGGTAACAGCAAAATCTCGCGTAACATAATCAGTTACATGAGTTTTTCTGATACCGTTACATGAAAAGTCCTAGGAATCCCAGTTTCCTAGAAAAAGTTTAGTACCTTTACAGAATTTTTTTTTCAGTCTATGCAAATATTTTCTTATATGTAAAATTAAACAGTATGCAGCAAAAATGTGAAATAGATTTATGTTACTACGTAAAATGATGCAGTTCCTTATAACTGAATGTTTTTACAGTTTTGTAAATCATATAGGTTTCTTTTTTATATACTGGACGAATAAAAAAGTGATTGTGATATCAAAATAAATAAAGAAATAAAGAAATAAAAAGTAATTTTTAAACCAACAAACGAGACCTATTTTATTATGCATTAGTTTATGCAAGACTTCAAAAATTATTTTAAATTATAAAATCGTTTTTAATAAAATATCTTTCTGGTACTTGGATTGTATGCATAATACTTTTTTCTATATTACAAACAAATATTTAATTTCCATATTTTTTTTAATTTTCTCACGTACGAAAATATTTTCGCAATTATATTTTAAACTTAAGTCTTGGACATAAAATCAAATGTAGTAAAACTTGAAGATCTTATTTTATTCTTATTCTTTCGTAATACGTTCCTGTTATATAAAAGATAAACACTTCAGTCAGTGTCTTAAATGTCTAACTTTTCCATTAAAAAAATGTGATTCGAGGAAGTAATAGAAAATTACAATATTGGAGTACTTCTTCCCTTCAATTAGTGTTAAATGGTGATGGGAATTTATGTAAGAAAAGTTTGTTTAAAGTGGTTTTTTTAAAACTAAATATAATTATATCACATTAATCTCATTTGGATCTATTTACTTTATAAAGTTTTCAATTAAATGTTAACTAAATAAACATTTTCGTTAGATTTTAGTTTTTTAAATCTTGAAATTTTTATTTTTTTAAATGCTGTACAAGGTTAATTAGAGATAACTTTCGAAATATTTGTTTTGTAGAATATCTGCTTGTGATATACATATAATTGTAATGAATAATACTTTAAAAAATAATTAGGGTTCTGCTGAGATCAAAATAAATTAAATTACTCTTAATTTATAGATTTTTTCCATGATTTACGTTCCCTTTCTGTACTATTTTGTATTGCTTTTTAACGATTTATATTTATATATCTTGATATTTAGTAAATTAATAAACTGATGTAAGGTGTTCTGGTGTACTAACGGCAGGTTGGGTAATAGCGCCATGTGCTGATATTACGCATATAAATATGAAATAATTCGGTAAATGGCACCTGTGGGCTCCACTCAGAAGGGCTCTGAGTTATATGAAACACAAACAACAGCTTAAGGTTATATATAAGGTTATATAAGGTTATATTAACAGCTTAATATTAAAAATTCTGTTTATAATATAATTTTTCTGTGCTGTTCTGCAACTTGTTTCTCTTACTTAACATTTCTCATGTCGAAAATACTTTTTCTCTGGAGAGTGGATATAAATTTGAGATTTTCCAGGCTGTTGTCCTTTTCTTTTGTTAATTCTACTAGCACTAGATGTTGGGTAAGTTTGTACGCCTTCTGTTCGCAAAAATATTATAAAATGTTCTAATATAAAGAAATTAGAGCTATTTGCCTTCAATAAAAACTAATTGTACGGAGGTGTACTAAATGAAAAAGAAAAACTAAAAAGAAAAAGCAAATAGACTGTAAATTTAATGGAATGTTTTTTTCTAAGAGTCGCTGCTTGATGCAGCATTAGAGCTTGTTGCTAAGAGACTGTTTCTCTCAATCCACTGCGTCACACAACACGTGAGCAGGGTTACAGTAAATTGCCGATTGGCGTATAATTGGCGTGGGCTGTGTTTGTCGCCAAGGCGATGTTACAAGAACACAATACAGAAGCGGAACATCCCGCCCGGCGTTGAAATATTTTTATATTTCAAGATACATATGCAATACAAGTAATAATACAATATGATACAGATTATAAGCAAAAATAAATAAATAAAATAAATAAACACAAATAATACATGAAAAATTAATACATAATAAAGCACATTTAAAGTTTAGGATCTATGATGTTGTCCTCAATGGGTAATATACTTATTTTTGAAATAGGTCGTTTAAAATTACCCTTAGCGGTACGAACTTCAACTACCCTGACTATCCCGTCCGCGCCTGGGAAAACCTTATTAATGCGGCCTAGTGACCAAGTGCAAATGGGTAATTGTGAGTCCTTAAGCAAAACTAGCATTCCTGGCAGAATATTAGGCTTTTTAAATAGCCACTTGTTTCTTTCTTGTAACTGGCTCAGATAATTATTCTGCCAACGTTTCCATATTAACTGCGTTAATTTTTGAGTCCTTTGCCATTTATTTAGCAAATTATCTTTGACCTCACTTAAATTGGGTTCTGGAATTAAATTAAGAGGCTTTCCTATGAGAAAGTGACCAGGAGTCAACACCTGAAGATCGTCAGGATCTGTTGACAAAGGACAAAGCGGTCGCGAATTTAAAATAGCCTCTATCTGTGTGATAACTGTCAGGAATTCCTCGATCGTGAGATGAGCTGAACCCACAGCTCTTTTTAAGTGGTATTTGAAAGATTTGACTCCTGCCTCCCAAAGGCCACCAAAATTTGGCGCCCTAGGAGAGGAGAACTTCCAGTTAATACCTTCAGAAGCTAAAAAGTTCGAAACTTCATCACTCGTAACAAGTCTACGTAAATGTTTTAGTTCTGCTGAAGCCCCAACGAAATTTGTAGCATTGTCGCTAAAGATTACAGAGCTTTTCCCACGACGAGCGAAGAATCTTTTTAGAGTCGCTATTATAGCCTCGGATGTCAAATCTGAGACAAAATCCAAGTGCACAGCTTTAGTGACCATACATACAAATATGGCAACATAGATTTTCTGAAAGGTATCCTTTCTTTGACCTTTATATTTTATTTCAAAAGGCCCACTTAAATCTAATCCCACATTTGAAAATGGGGAACTGGGCACTATTCTTTCAGGAGGGAGATCCCCCATCATTTGACTAGCCGTTATAGGTTTAATTTTAAAGCATTGTAAACACTCATGTACAAGTTTACGCGCAATATTTCTGCCACCGAGAGGCCAATATTTTTGACGCACAGTGTTCAAAAGAGCTTGGGGTCCTACATGAAAATCTCGTTTATGATAATATTGAAAAATTAGTTTCGTCAAGCGACAGCTCGCCGGAAGTATAATGGGGTGTTTATGGTCAAAATTCAAATTTGATTTTGCTAGTCTTCCTCCCACCCTCAATAAGCTATCTCCATCTAAAAAGGGATTTAAGAATTTTAACTTACTTGCGCGATGAACCGAAGATCCCGCTTGGAGGGCCGAAATTTCATTTTTGAAATACTTTACCTGTTCATTTTTTATTAAATAAACCTCTGCCTTTCTTAATTCCTCCAGCAACAGAGGGCCGGTTGCAGATGTTGCTTTTTTACATTTATGTGTGAATCTGAAAATATAAGCTAAAATTCTAATTAATTTTTGGAAATTATTGCTAAGATTAATTAAATTATCACAGAAATTAGAGTCATTATGAATAGCGAATGTCAAGTTGCTGGGAGCTTTAAGCTCACTAGAATAATGTTCATCTTTAATGTCACTTATATTAGAGTCAGTTTTTGCTATTGTTTCTTCAAGAATTGAAAGAGGCGGGCCATGCCACCACAACTGGTTAGAAGACAGGTTTTCCACACTTGCACCTCTTGATATCAAGTCAGCTGGATTGTGTTCTGACGGAATATGAAACCATGGAAAGTTTTTAGTTTGTTCCTTAATTTGCACAACGCGGTTTCCCACAAACGTTTTCAGGAGATGAGGAGCAGTGTCTATCCAAGCTAAAGCAATAGTTGAATCAGAAAACAAATTGACTGAAGCTACTTGTTTGTCTAATGAATTTAAGACCTTGTTAGTGAGTTTAGCCAGAAGAAGACATGCTGACAGTTCGAGACGTGGCACTGTTATTACTTTGGTTGGACACACGCGGGATTTACTACATAATAAGTAACTGATGGTTTCACTAGAATTAGAAGTTTGCATGTATATCACTGCGCCATAAGCCTTGGAAGACGCATCTGCGAAACTATTTAGCACCACTGATTGGTTCACAGCTAGGAAGCATCTTGGTACTTCAATGGATTCCAGTTCTTTAAGACTTTCGAGGAAGGTTTTCCATAGTTTGGCGACATGAGAGGGCAGCTTCTCATTCCACTCTATTTTAAGAAGCCATAGTTCCTGCATGAATATTTTTGCTTTAGCAATCACTGGCCCTAAGAGACCGAGAGGATCATAAATGCGGGCAATTTGCGAAAGTACATCTCTTTTTGTGAAATCACTCTTTGTGTTGATATTAACTTTATACCTAAACGTATCATTGAAACTGTCCCACAACATCCCTAATGTTTTAACAGTTATTTCTTCAGAATTTCTGTCCAGGGGAAACATGTGATTATCAGTAGATTGGACCTCATTGGTACACCATTTGTGTAAAACCATCCCTCCCTTTAGGAGGAGTTCAGTTAATTGCGATTTCATTAATCTGAATTCTTCTAAATTGGATGAGCCCGATAGGCAATCATCCATATAAAAGTCCTTCAAAACAATTTTCGATGCTAACGGGAATTCCTTTTTCTCATCTAGAGCTAATTGTTGTAATACTTTGGTGGCTAAGTAGGGAGCACAAGATGTTCCATACGAAACTGTTGTTAGCTGAAATACCTTAACCGGGGATGACATACTGTCTTTCCACAAAATTTTTAAATATTTGTACTGGGATGGATTTATTTCTATCATCCTAAACATTTGTTTAATATCCGCAGTAAAAGCATAAATATGCTTTCTAAATCTAATTAATATCGAAAAAAGATCATCTTGCAGAACTCCACCCTTACATAATAAATCGTTCAAAGATTTTCCGTTGGTTGACTTGGCACTAGCGTCAAAAACGACGCGTAGTTTTGTGGTTTTACTAGAGGGTCGTAAAACGCCGTGATGTGGTAAGTAATAGCCATCATTAAAGTTCGTGTTTTCTTTTATTTCATGCATGTGATTTAAATCTCTGTATTCTTTAATAAATTCTGTGTATAAATTTTTCATAACAGGATCTCGATCTAAACGTTGCCACAGAGAGTTTAATCTTTTCAAAGCAAGATTTTTGGAATTTCCCAAATCGGGTTCTAAAACCTGTGGTTTAAACGGCATTGTGACCACAAACCTACCATCCGGTTTTCTGAAGTGCGTTTTATCGAAGTGATCATTACAATATTCTAATTCCTCACTGTTACAGGGTTTTAAATTTTGCCCTTCTTCAATTTCCCAAAAAGACTTCAAAGTGTCATTAAGTAAATCAAGATTTTTTGTGAAGAAACAATAATTAGTATTATTATTATTATTTACTGTTTTGTCATAAATACAACCAGATACAATGTAACCGAAAATACTTGATTGCAAATATAAATTATTGCCTAACTTTATTTTTTCTTCATTTAAAAGAGTAAAATATAGTTCAGCACCGATAATTATCTCCACACTGCTTGGAATGTTAAATTTTTTATCCGCTAAACAAATATTTGCTGGAATTTTTAAATCTGATATGTTTATCTTTTTCGAGGGCGTGAAGTCACAAATGTTTGGAACGATTAATAACTCAATATCATAACTGGCACTATTCATTTTATTTGACAATTTTGATTTGATTCTAGATTTAATGTAAATAGGCAATTTATTTATTCCACTTACAGGAATATTTATTTTCTCCTTTTTCAAGCCTAATATTTGTGCTGCTTTAAATGTACAAAAACAATTCTGAGATGCGGAATCTAATATTGCCCTGAAAGGAATTTTGATGCCATTTACATTTGTCAAATAAATTATTGCAGTGCTAATTAAAACAGATTTATTATTATCATTTTCATATGAAAAAAAATGAATGAGCAGTAGTTTCGTTTTGTGATAAATCTTCCGAAACAAAATTGCTATTTATTGTTTCATGTATTGGGAGATTGTTTATAGGATTGTTTACTGGTGTTGTATAATTATGTAATGATGAATGATGGCTTGCGCTCTTGCAAACATGACAAGTGCTTTTTGAATTACAATAATTAATGAGGTGGGCTGAACTTAAACAATTGAAGCAAAGTTTATTTTTCTTAACAAGGTTAATTCGCTCACTTAACTTCATATTTTTATATTTAACACAATGATATAAGGGGTGGTTTTCGGTTTTACAAATTACGCAACATTTACTTTGAGGTTTGTTTGTTTTTATGAATAAGGATTTTGCAGTATATTTAGAGGATACATTAGAACTTATACTATTTAAGATTTGACATCTTCGCTCAAGAAATTCTAAAAATTCATCAAAATTAGGCACTTCATTATCCTTTAATGTTAGTCCATATTGTTTACGAGTTTCATTATCTAGTTTATTTAGAATAATATTCAGCAAAATTGCGTTCGAGAAAGTATCTCTATTATACTTTAAGATCTTTAAAGCCCTTAAATTTTTCTTCACGTTATCCAATAAAATGCGGAGATCCTTAGCGGATTCCTGTTTAATTACACAAAGATTTAAAATATTCTTTATATGACAATCTACCATAACTCTTTTATTGTCGTATCTTTGTTCTAACGCATTGAAAAGTGAAACATAATTTTCATCTGGTGTAAGCAAACTCCTCGCTTCACCAGTCAAAGCAGAACGCAAATAAAATAATTTTTCATTATCTTTTAAATTTGAATTATCATTAATAAGCTCGTTAAATGTACTTTTAAATACGGACCATTCTTCAATTCTGCCACTAAAAACCGGCAATATGACCCTAGGTAGCTTAATGCTAGACGTTTTAGCTTGGTCCTGTTCAATAGATTTTTTATTAGAATCAGTATTTTCATAATAAGCATTAATAGAGGATTTTAAGCTTACCTCTAGTTTTAGAATATCCTCGTCCAGTTGACTCAGTATTTTTTCAGTTTCTTCCAACTTTTCTTCCTCTATTATTCTATAATATTCCAGTTTAAGAGCTTCAAACTTTTCTTCAGTTTTCGACAGTAAATCCAGGTGGGCTTTCCATTCGGATAAATTAAATGTTTTTCCATCCGTTGCGTTAAATATCCTGGTGACTTGGGCCTTGATATTCCCTCGCCTTCTGTTCAATGCTTTTATCTCAGTTTCCGACATTATACATCTTGTTGACGAAATTCGATAAATTCAATATTTAATTCAATAGAAAAGACACTGATTCGTTCATACCTCCGGGTCGCTAGGACCAAATGTACGGAGGTGTACTAAATTAAAAAGAAAAACTAAAAAGAAAAAGCAAGTAGACTGTAAATTTAATGGAATGTTTTTTTTTCTAAGAGTCGCTGCTTGATGCAGCATTAGAGCTTGTTGCTAAGAGACTGTTTCTCTCAATCCACTGCGTCACACAACACGTGAGCAGGGTTACAGTAAATTGCCGATTGGCGTATAATTGGCGTGGGCTGTGTTTGTCGCCAAGGCGATGTTACAAGAACACAATACAGAAGCGGAACACTAATATTAGAAATTTTTGGCGAAGAAAGGTTAGATTAAGGAGTGTATGGTAAAAAAATAATAAACGGTAATGAAAAAATGAACTAGAAAAGGATTTATGTTGTATCAATGTGCTGCATACAGTCATTTTGAATAAAATGAGTCTCAAATCCAACACTTCATAATTTATCTAACAATAAGGAATAAGGAACTGATAAAGAGTAGCTTTACTTGTCAGGGAGAGTATTCTTTTCGGTTGAAAATACTGGAACAGTTGTATAATACCATTTCAGTTGTAAAACTCAAATTTACTTTTGACCTACAAAAACAATTATTCACCCGTCACACTTCATCATACTACGAATCATTTCAATACTTTCTATATGTAGTTTAGTGCACTAGTTTCACCTTTTGGAGCTCTTGTGAACAGGTTTCAGGACATCAAACTTCCTGTAATGACCCTGTGTGCAGTAAAGGGGGTGTATCAATGTGCCCAAGTTCCCGCTATATATATACTTTTAGTAACTTAATCGTTTTACTGTGGTATATTTCCTTTGGAGAATATTTCTATAATTGATCTGATTTTTGTCATGTGAAAACACGCATATTAATGAACCGATATGAATGTAACTTGATGTGTACATAATACATACAGATGTCTCGACCGAGTTTGTTGGTCAACATTATCCGACACCTTGTTAAAAAATGTAGGTGCTTTGAAATTTATAAAAAAATAAATTTAAAATGAAGTACAAAAAATTAGAAATTGGATATGATTTTTTTCCTATGTGCTTGACATTGATACAAAGAATTTTGAGCATTTTTTGCTGGCTGAAGAGTGAATGGCTAAATATTAGCACTTTGAATTTCTAGTGTGGCTGAGATTTTGAAATGATCTGACTTTTGTCACGCGATAATATTATATATGTACGATATATGTATATTTATGAACTGATTTGGATATAACTTGGTGTGTACATCGAGCAAATCTATCTATTGACCGTATTTTTTGTTTAACTTCATCCGTCATTTTGTTTCAAAATTGCTCCATCTGTCAAAAAAAATTTTTATTCATAATAATGTGAAGCAAAAAATAAAAATAGATTTTTTTTTTTGGAGCGATTGATCTTAATACAAGGATTACAGAGAATCTTCTGTTTTGTCTTTATCTTAAAAAATTGTTTATATATAACAGTTGGAATTTTTAAAGTGGGTGATACGTTTAAAAATACATTTGCCTGCGACAACGCTCGCATATATCAACCGATTTCACTGTGAATTAGTATGTGCACATGATTTATTAAAATCTCGATCAAGCTCATAGATTAGTTTCACCCAGTATGTTTTTTTAAAACGGCAGGCACTTTATTATATCGCCAAATTTGGCGATAAAATATAAACTGCTTTAAATAAAACCAACTTACATAAAGATGACTAATTTGTTGTAAATTGACGAAATTTCCTTTCATATTCAGTATTGTGAAAAATAAGTATTGAATCTTCTATTATCGTGTTCTACTGATTTGAGCTTTGTATGGATGAATAATATAGCAAGATTTTTTTTAAGTAAAGAACATGAAAGCTACCTCTGCCTCCCGGTACTGGCCGGAAGGACTTTATTTAATATCTTAGCACATTGACTAGATTTTAATTCCATATCTTTCATCTGCGCTTTCTTTATTTTGCTTTATTGTAAAATAATAATAATAATAATAATAATCTTTTAAAGCAACACTTTCCGTAAAGTCTCATTTATCATTTTTATTCTATCACTTGTTTCATAATACCATTTTTCATTTACATTCTAAAAAATCATTCGAGTACCAACAATACCCTCCTAACGACGCAAGAATCGGATTACGTCATTAGTATTCCAAATAACTGATAGAATTTATTTCTTTTTTCCCTTGTTTTAAATTTCGCATTTGTTACAGACGTGAATTCTAGTAAATTAACTAGCAACATCGAAAGTTAACGTAAAATCCTGTATCCGAACTCAGGCGATATTACGCGATAGAGGACTTGGATATATTGGGATATAAAGCAATTACTTTGACTCGAGAATGAGGCTTCTACATTTTTTCATGTGTCAAACAGAATCTTATAATTTGGAAGTTAAAAGTCTTTAATCTGTGAAGTCCTATTTCAATAATAACATCTTTCGATTATATTATGACAGAATATTACGGTGGTATGAAATTCAAACTAAATCATTAATTTAATTGTTTAGTATGCAATGAAACACGAATAAATGTGTTGTGTTTTAAATGGGAAATATCAAGGAATTTCCTTCTTTTTTCTTGACAATATATGCACGCGATTGCTGATATTACTGCTGAGTGTTCCGAGTGTTCCTGGTAAATGATTTAGAGCGGCAGTTGCATACTCTTTTTTTTTTGTAATTAGAATCAATTCGAATATAACAGTGAAGGGAATAATGGTTAAGATTTCACACATTTCACACGGATCTGTAAATGTAGACAAACAAAACTCATTCTTAAAAAAATATGATGCATAAACAAAAAATGTTAGTTGATTAAAAAGCAAATAACCAACAGAGTGAAAAAGTATTCAAATGAGAATCGAACCCGTGTCATCGGTATAGAGCACAAACGTTCTACCATCTGAATCTCTTAGAACGATACCCTGCCTGGTACTTCTGTCTATCGTATGTTTCCAAGGCTGCAACCGCAGCACAACATAGAATATTTTTTGTGAGCCACCACCTACATAAAGGATTGCCATTCCCATTTTATTTCATTTGAAAGGCATATATGTTCAATTTATTTTATAAATTTAACAATTTCAAAAAAAAAAAAAAAAAGAGAGAGAGAGAGTGAGAGAGATACAGTTTAAGCATAAATAATTAAAATGTGCAAATTTCCCAAAGGAAAGCTTTCAATTTCGGCTTATAACTGCGTAATATTTTTTTTAAATGATGATTTTTTTCTTAAGTTTGAAATCTAGAAAAAAATGCATATATAATACTAAAATAAAAATAATAATTAAAAAAAAGAATATCACACAGAAAAGGAGGCAAAATATTATTGTCTTCGATACAAAGCAATGATATCAGGTCTCAGGTGGTGCAAGAAATTTCAAATTCAAGTACATGAATTGGAAGGAGATAGAGAAATCATATTTATAAATGCTACGTTCAAAATTTTCAATGCAACGTTGTACCTCAAAAAAGCAACGACAAAAATTAAATATGCAGAAACAATTTGATACAGAATAAAGTAAGAAGTGTTCAAGAAATAAAAGCATTTTCTTCCACAGTTTATAATAAAAAATATGTTTGTTAATAAGAATAACTAATTCAGGTTTAAATAAATATGGAATTCCTGCCTTATGTGCAAATATCTTTTGATCGTCACTTTAATAAAATTTATTAAGTATATTAAATTTATCAGGTATTGTACAATTATTATCTGTTCAATTATCTCCTTATTAATTTTTTATCTTTTCGGTGTAATAATCGAAAACAAACCAGTGAAATAAAGGCTGGAATTCCATATGAAATTGAACATATGGCTGGAAATCATACTATATATATAGCAATTTAGTAACCGTGGTAAAGAAATCCGAACTGGTTAATGCAAAATGGAAATCTGTAATAGACCTGCCAGGTGAAGACGTATATTAGGATATAAAAATATAATGTAAAATGAACTTGTATTCCAGCTTTTAGAACAACACATATAGTCATATGACAGGTCTGAGGTTTAAAAACTAACAAACAAATGTGAATCAACTCGAAAATTATTTGAATTCAATGTGCAATTGCTGTAATCATTGTAATGGTGAATATTTTTAGCAGTTTGGAGACTAAAGGATATTATAATTCCGGTTAAAGTAACGGCCTCATAACGAACGCCAGCATAAATGAAAAATTAAAAGTTTTTCTCTGCTGAATAGTCTAAATACTTCCCAACGCAAAAGATAATACAAAATCTCAATGGCGTTCACGCTGATTGTATCATTGCGGAAAGACATTCGTGGTGAAGGATTTTTTTTCTAATTTAAAATTCAGGGTCAAACTTGGTGAATTTAATTATTTTATTTGATTTAAGGTTCGTTTACCCCCCCCCCCCCGAAAAAAAAATAATACAGCGGCCATAGTCTACTAGTACATCTATAAATAATTCGTATTATTCTATGTCGGATATATTTTAAACATGACATATTCTTATACTGCTTAAATCGCATAAATACATATTTTTATTTAAAAGTAATTTAAGAAATCTCTTAAATTATAGAACAGACGCTATATTGTCATTAAAACACTACAACTATCTTTTAAATTTTAATATATTTTTTAAATTTATGGGTGAACTTTCTTTTATCAAGTAGATATACAAGAAAATTTTTTACCACTTTTCAACGAAATTGAAAAGTGCGTACTCATTCAGTTTGTAAATCAGTCTGTCCGTCTGTCCACGCCTTAACGTCCGTAAATATACTTACATTTTTATGCAATATTTAAAGCTAATTTAGGGTCACCAAAGCATGTTTGGTATTGCATATAACATATGTACGATTAATGGTTCATTTACAGGGACACTCAAAAAAATTCCATTACATAATGGAATAAGGGGAAAATTGTTTGGAGAGAATTTTAATGATAAACTGCTTTTTCAAATGTTTTGAAACTGATATACATATACTGAATTTCACTGCGATCACATTAAAAAAAGAGCTTTCATAGCATTTTTATTTATTTACGAGGACACGCAAAAGAAATCAGTTACAGTATTGTCTTTAAGTAATAATTGCTGGAGAGTACGTTTTAAATTTCGATAAGCGCTTTTAAATTTAATTAGTATTTTGCATATTACTCTTTATATATAAATTCTATACGTCATATACAGAGCAGCACAAAAGTATCCCATACCATTAATGCATATTAGAGGAAACGGCTGAAGGGGAATTTTCAACTGAAATATGTGTATCTCTTAAATGAACTAACTAAATTTTGGAATTCATGTTGTTAATAATTACAAATCCCTATATCATATACACAGCAGCTAAAATTTTCACATTATTTTCCGATTGTAGGTGAGAACAGCCGAAATTCGGTTTTAACATGCGTTCTACATTTGCATATGGTGAAATAAGACGTAATATTTTCATTTTTTAAATGGTGCATTTTTGTTACCGTATTCTGAATGTGTTGAGAAGTGCTTCATAATCTATGCTTGACTCATGCTTTCTTCTTTCTTGTTTTAATTATTCTTGATTTATAAATACAGTTCAGTTCTAACATACAACGAAATATATGAGGAACTGTAGAAAGTATTTTCATTGGAAATATTTTTATTTTAAAAGTAATACAAAAATTGAAAAATAAAATTTTTCGGAAGGAAACTTAGTATTTCTCCTCTCTCCCATAATTCCTACGTGAGCGATTTAAACCTCCCACGTGAGGTATTGCTGGAAACCTTCACTATTTGATTTTTTATTTAAACTCAAATACCAAAAATAGAGACTACTTTTTTAGCCATTGATATTGATTTTAATAAAACTAAATACAGAATAAATGTGCATTACTCGGTTTCCGATTTCTCGGTTAACCGATTTCTCGGTTGATATAACTTTTTTTTATCGAACTAATTTGGATATATATATTTATTCATTTATAAGATAAATAAAGAAGAAACTGTTGAAAATGCTCATATATGCTTATATAGAATGCTTACGTATTTTTAAGTTATACTTTAAATGAAAAACTTGCGATAATACCAATCAAGTTTGATATTCTTCAACTTACTTAATTAGAAAAGAAAATAACAAATATAGTTTGATGGCTACAGTTAAAAAAAAAAAAAAACATGGTTTGTTTTAAAATGAAAAATTAATTTTTGAAATATTATTAAGAGAAATTAATTTTTAATTTTTATAACTAGTGATTTAAAACCGCTATTTGGTACGTTTTCTGTGGAATAATTAATTGTATTTTTATCAAAAATATAAGTTTTCCAATAAGTTTTAATTGCACTGAAGAAAATTTTGAAAAATATAATGCCTTTACAAGTAGTATTAATTTAAAATTTATTTCTTCTTGAGAAAACATATAATTGTACTAACCCATTAAAGGAACGGAAAAATGTCATCTAAAGAACCCATTAAAAAATCTTTTCAAGTTATATATAGTGATGCTTGTTGTACCAGTATCTTTACGTATATACTTTGAGAATAATATTCAAAACTATACACAACTATTTAGAAATACTGGTCTGGTTATCAAATCAGGAAATAAATTCTAAAAACAACGTTACAATTAACAAAAAAGGCTCCTCTTAAAATTATGTTTTTCTTTACAGTTTATAATTAGTTTTTTAAATTACATATTTTTTGAAAGATATTCAATTTTTTCCTTATAATTAGCCTTTATGATACATTTTTTATCATAGAAATTTTCTATTTTGTTAAAAAATAAAAAAAAATCTATAATTCTTTAAAGGGAAGAAATAACAATGTGTATTATAAAAAATATTTATTTAAATATTGTGGAGTTTTATGAAAATATGTGAGATGATACTAATCTACAAGGAAAATCTATCTAGTTACTGACTGGAAAAAAATATCACTTGCAGTGTTGCCAATTGAAAAGCTTTGTTTTAAAATTATGTTTTTGTTCCTGTTTTAAAATTATGTGTATTTTGTCTTTATGCTTTGAGAAAAGTATTTAAGATTCGTCCACTTTTAATAGATAATATGATTATTTAGAACATACTATAAATTCGTCTCATCAATGTATAATAGATGTTAATTAAAATTTATATACTACTTATAACATAAAGTTGAATTAAATTTCTGCAGTTTCGAACAATAAATCACATTCATCATCAGGGAAACATTAAGAGACAAAACTAACACATTAAAAAGTTTACATGATACAATACTAAAATTTTAGTATTGTTATTATTATACTACAGTTTTAGTATTGTATCGTGTAAACTTTCTAAAGTGTTAGTTTTGTCTCTTAATCTTTCCCTGATGATAAACAAGTTTTATTGTTCGAAACTGTGGAAGTTAATTCTACTTTATATTGTAAGTAGTACATAATTTTTAATTAACATCTATTATACACTGATGAGCCGAATTTATTGTGTGTTGTATTATCAAACAGTCCTTTTAGAATAGGTCCTTTAATAATATTTTTTTATAATATGAATTTTTAGTAAATCGGGAAATAGAATATGAAAATAAATTTTTTATTAAAAAGGATTTCTATGAATAAAAAATGTGTTTTTTATTTTTATTTTTAAAGTTATATAATTTTATATTAATTACCAGTGTTTTTTATAATGACACTGCCTCAGTATAATTTAGAAGGTAAAAAAGTTTACTATTCATTTCTTCATAAAAATGTAATTGCTATATTTTCTAAAAGTTTAAGTGACAAAAACGGAAAAATTTCGACAATCAGAAAACATCACAAACGTTTAAATCGACTATTTTATTGAAAAAAAAATAAAAATAGCCATCCGACTTAAAATTAATGCTAAAAAAATAAGTTTAGGAATTCGATAGAAAAAATAACATTAAAAAACTGTAAGTAATTTAGTTATGTGTTTGCCAAGCAATACCTGTTTATGTCAATCTTTTACTAAAATTGTTTTAGAAAAATAAATAAAAAAGCTGTGTTGTATCTTTTAACTACTATTTACATTTAACGGACAAATAAATTTGTATTTGAATTCGGCATTTTGAAAAAGCGTTTTTGTGAATCATGGTTACAGATTATAATTTTATATAAGTAGAATATTTTTCATTGACATTTCTTTTTCGTATTCAGGCATTTTATCTATAAAAATTAAGCTCAACAGTTTTCAATTGGAAACGTTAGCAGTATATTAATATTAAAATACTTAAGCATATCAAATCAACTTAGCTGAATTCAATATGTATGCAATCACTGCTTACATATGCTCATTATCCGATTTCGAATTAACGAGAGTCGACTGTATATGGGAGGTGTAGATCTCCTAGATCGATTTTTAAGCCCTTACAGGACTCATATCAAAGGTAAAATGTAGTGGTGCCTTTTTTACTTTAGTCTTTACTAAGCTTTTTTTACTAAGCACTTTAAACATGGCTGTAGTTACAGCGAGGATAATTCATAAAGAGCTCAAACGAGAAATGTCTCAACTTACTTTCTTACGAAAGTTAACTTCTGCTTTAGTGAAAACAGAAATTGAAGAAAATACTAATCCCCGTGCTGGAACTTACAGACCAGTAAACTGTAGTGTACGTTTCGAAGGTATAAACCATCATATTGTTAGTGCGGACAAACAAACTCCATGTAAAATATGTAAAAAAATAAATAAATAAAATAAATAAAAAAATACTCAGATGAAGTGTCGAAAATGTAATGTAACGCTGCAGCAAAGTTGTGACCTGTATTTTCATAAGACGTTGTAAAAGAAAATAATTAAAAAATAAGTCTTTCTATGCTAAAATTTATTTTTCGTCTTTGAATCTAAAAATTCAAATTAAACTAACCATTTTTTAATTCAGTATTAAATACTTTATACCTGCCTATATTATAAATAATCAGTTTCAAATGTTTTTTTTTATTGATTGCTAAAAAAGTATTTATTTATTATAAAATAATTAAAAACAAAATTTTTTCTTAGTAGCAGAAAAATGAACTGTACCTGAATTCTACCTAGGGAAAGTCCCCCCACAATTAGGCGCCAAAGATCCCGTCACGGGAACATGCCGAGTTTTCAAAAAGGTTACAGTTTTTGAAAAAAAAAAATCCACTGTTCTGTAACAGAGACATCAAGCGCGCGTTATTAAATAAAAATGTTATATTTATTTTAATTTCATTAAATAAAAATGTTACATTTATTTTGATTTTATTAAATAAAAATGTTACATTAATTTAGCGTTGTTTACATAGCGCAGTTTAATGGGATAAGGCCACTGATCCAATCAACAATCACCACGTAGAAAAGGATATTAGAAACAAAATATATTTTCTGTATACTTTATAAGAACTAATTTTAGAGTTTTACCGCATCTAAAAAAATATCGCTCTATCAAAATTGGCTTAAACTTTGTAATTTTTATACTAGTCCAACAAGAAATGCTTTTATTGAATAATAATCTTGTAATCAAAAGAACATGTTTTTGCTACAAAAAAGAGTTTTAGTATTTTAAAAGTAAATAAATAATAAATTCCCCCACTCTTTATTTTAGTCATAAAGTAAAGTCTGTTTAAAAATATTTCCAAAAGAGTTCTATCAAATATTTATATAGCACATCATAATATATTTTCTAAGTAAACCTGATATATTATCTGTAACACAAACAAATATTTAATACATAGAGCAAAATATCTGTATCTGTATTGCATGGAATTTGCAGTTATAAAAGAACGTTTTCAATTTTTAATATTTTAAGTATAATGTTGGGGGGTCCTTATATATAGACATACATTGGGGAGAATAATCAGAACATAGAAGAACAAATGAAAGATTGCCATTACTGTAATTCTAAAAATAGCGGAAAAAATGCGTTTGCGCCATTGCAATCTTATCATCGTTTTTTAAAGTTTTGCTAGAGTGGCGTTTTTCCGAGAAGTAGTTTATATATTAAGATTTTAACCATTTAATATTAAAAAAAATTTGAATTCATATTTGAATAATTTAGACTTTCATAAAAATACAAGAAGTCATTTGAACATACAGAGTTGAAATTATACAGCCTTAAAGTTTGGATTTCCCTGTATTAAATTTATTTTTAATCATTCGAAAATGGACTGTAACACGAATTTTTATTTATATCTAAATCTTGCATTTTTAACAGAATCAGTTACAATTTTCTTTTCAAATATTTTAGACCTTGAAATATTTACTTATTTTAATATTTGTTACAATTCACAAGGTTTTTAAAAATTGAAAAAAAAAAAATCAAAATAAAGTTTTAAAAAATGTGACCCAAGACCTCATTAACAGAAGTAGTCTTTTAAAGGTTTAAATATATATTTCTGAAATTATAACAGTTTTCATCAAGTAAGTTTTGAATCATGCTTAAAATCTTATAAGAATATCTGAAGAAAAAAAAAATGCGAAAACTTAAAACGTATCCATTTCAAAAAGTAAATCCCATGCAAATATATTTTAGATTCCCTCTGAATAAAGTATTTTATCATAGCAATTTCTTTACAAAAAATTCATTTTTTTTTTATTTTAAAATCCAACTCACTCACAACCGTTATATTTTTGTTGTCTGTACACTTTATTAAAAGTGTACTTTATTAAAAGTGTCTTTTTACTTTATGAACATCAAAAATGAATTCATAATATTTTCAATGTTATTCTATAAAAAAATTATTTTCCAGTAAAATAATAATTTGAATAAAAATTTGGAAAAATTAATTTCCTAAAATCCCAAAAAGAAATTTCAAAAATTCATATGTGCCATACGTGTCACATAATAAAAGCAAAATCAAGAATACATACAGTAGTACATTAAGATTGTGCTGTAAATAAGAAAACAAAAGCTTAAATTTATCTTCTGTATGTATACAAAGATAAATTTTAACACACGCCTATTTTGAAAGGTGCCAATAATACATACAATATTTCAATAAGTGCATGGCTATAATTTATAACATGTTAAAAATATGGAGCTATAATTTGTGCTTTCCATACATGATATAATAATTATTCTACTTTCTTATTTTAACAATTTTAATTTCATACTCATTTAGTTATATGATATTTAATTATTTCCTAATTTAATTAATGTAATTTTAATTATAATCCAGTTATTTAGTATAAAAAACTTTAAAATATGTGTCGGAAAAATTTAACTAAAAAATAGCAGTTCATATATCAGACAATGTTTCCCTAAAAATATTAAGCAAAATATACTTTTAAAATTATAGATATTTTCTTCACAAATTCAGTCTTTATAATGGATATTAAAAAATACATTTCTGACAAAAAAGATCGTGCAGTGTACAAGTGAATACATTTCAAAATTAAAATGACTGGTGTTTACTACATTTTGTTTCGTTATTTTTTGTTGCATTTACTTGTATTTCCAGACATATATTAGGCATATTAAAAAGGTTTATGATGCGCGCGTTTAAGTTTATATATTTATACATTTAATATTATTCATAAACGAGTGATATTTGATCAAAAGTTATAGAATATTCACTTATAATAAAGTATATTTTTATGTTATTTTTATTATGAATAATTATTTTTTCCTGGATCTTCATTGTATTCATAGATTAAGCTTTAGCTTGTTCTTTTCTAATCAACTAATAAAGATTTATTAATTATACAGAAAACATCACAGTCTTTTATTTTTTTACTTTCCTTTTAATATTCTTTGGATTTCCCTTCTTTTACTTAATTACTTTCCTGTTTTATTATTCAAAGGTTATTTTTTTTATCTCATTACATTTAACAATGTTTTTCTGTTTTGATTCATTTCGATTTTTTAGCTTCAGAAATATAATTAAAAAAATTTTAATACTATTCCAAACTGTACAAAGAAATGACTTTTTCTTTAAGTGCATTTTAACGTTCGATAAACCTCATTATTGCTTGATCATTTCATTAAGAAAATTAAAGTAAATGCATTCTTTAATTAAAGATCTTTTTATAATTCCTAATCTATGTTTATCTTGTTTAAAGTACATTTTGTGCTTGTTTATTCGAGGAGCAATAGCATTAAAAAAGCATAAAACAATATAATTAAAA
The DNA here is from genome assembly GCA_964019185.1 of Maratus speculifer. Taxonomy (NCBI): domain Eukaryota; kingdom Metazoa; phylum Arthropoda; class Arachnida; order Araneae; family Salticidae; genus Maratus; species Maratus speculifer. The sequence goes on along the minus strand of OZ025291.1, from coordinate 304,014,424 downwards.
GTTCGGAATCTGTTTTTGTTCTATCGATTTGAAATTTTCTCTACTACGTTGGATGGAGTACACACTTACATATTACTACAAACCTGTGTTTAACCTACATTTTAATACTTAAAGGTAAAATAATATTTTTGAAACAAACTTTATTACAAATTTATGATAAAATAATTTTTTATTGTTTTTTTTTCTTCAAAAAGGAAGTTATATGTATAATGATTTCCTTACAAATATTATAAACTATGTATGTACGCTATACAGTGAGTCATCTCTCAAAGGTAGCAAATTGCAAATTTCTAAACCGTTAGTAATAGACATATAGTTACATTAGAAAAAATGCTTCAAAAGATGTAAAAAAGTATCTTTTTAAGCGATTTAGAAAAATTATTTTAAAAATTACGAAAAGTAAATTTTTATAGGATTCCTCGGTCCTATAAGTGATACTTAGTAAATTTTTACCACTACTCTAACAAGTGAGACAAAAAAAGTCCCAGTTCTCTGCGATTAAAACTGACCGAGTAATAGCTGTTTAAAGTTGAAGCATCTAAAACTGTAACGTTGTTTTCTCTGCATTTTGTTAAATGCTAAGAAAATAGAATTTTTTCAACATTATAAAGAAAAAAAAACTTAATTACAAATATGAATGTAATCCTTGAGCATATTAGTCATTCTAAAATTCATTGAAAATTCATTGAATCAATAGAATTATGTTAAATATTGTTTATATTGCAGTGAAACCTGGAGCTTAAGGTTTTATGCATCACATGCAGTGTTTTGTAAAATACGTGAAATTATTGATTTTTGTCTTCTGTTGAATTACCGTGATTCTACAATACACAATAATAGAACTTATGGATCTCATAAACATTCTATGTGCATTTTAGACACATATCCATGTCCTATAGCGCAGTCATAAAAAATAGACATTGTCGAAAAGTGAATATATCCCAAATTTGTTCACTTCAGAAAGAAAAAATTGTATTTATAATTTTATGTAATTTATTTAAGTAGAAAATAAAATTTGTAAACTAATGTGCCAGAAAGAAAAAATCTTGACACTCATTGAAGAATGTAAAATTTATGACAGATGGTGCTTACTGATACATTCATTAGTATTTTTTTTCAGTTTTACTTGTTATTTACAGTACATCCCATTTCGAAAGATATCATACCTGGGTGAAATCTTTCTCGGTCTTTTGGAAAAGATTTTTCGTTGTGTTGTTCTGCTATGTGGTAAGTCGGTCTTGCCTTTTTGCGGGGACATTGAATTTGCTATGATGCTTGTAAATGTATACGTTTACGACTTAGAAGAACATTTTGTTCTAATAAAGCCAAAGCCGTTGGTTGATCAAATTACCAGAAAAGTTTATTTTTGAAGAGGAAAAAAATTAAAAAATCACTTTTTCAAACCAGTACTAAAACTAAAAAATAAAGAAAGTTATCCTGTTACGTTAACTAAATACTTTTGGTTAACTAAATCCTTTTGTTTTTGTTAATACTTTGTTAACTAAATCCTGTTACGTTGCAAGGGCCACAATTCCACATAACTAACGCGTAATAGAAACTCTCCCTCGGCTTTAAAGCTAGAACAAATAAAATAAAACATTAGATCATTGAGATTATGGTTTAAGTGTCAAAATCTTTTTGCTGGCACTGTACAGTAATTTACTTAATAAAAGAAAGTGGTAAGATTGAGATATTTGGATCCATCAATTATTGCTTAATTATCATGATGTCATAAATACTTCAGATTGTCCTGAAGATAATTACAAAATATTTTGAATTTTTAGAAATATTTAACTTATTCCTTATGTAACTACAGACAAATCTAACTAACCGCTGTTTCTGTTTTAGTTTTTAGAGTAAAATCTTAAAATATTTTGAGCGGTAAATAGAATTGCAAATATGATACATAGAGTAAAACTCAGAGTAAACATTATTCGATACTAATAAAAGAAAATTTTGCACAGTATGTCTGCGAGTGTGCGTGCGCGTGTTCCGTGATGATTAGCGAAATTTACGACACGTACGAAGCTCAAACGTCTTTGAAGATAGTCGAAGATCCTTTTTTAATGCACTCGAGTGTCATAATTTTAAAATTTTAATAATTATTTCGGTTATTAATTAACAATCGCATCTCACTATCACAAAAAAAGAACAACCATTTGATCTCCGATTAGCATGTGTACATGCATAGAAACTAATTTATGCATCAGGAGCTAACGGGAAAAAATGTTTTTAACTGTTTTTTTTTCTATTTGCTTTAATTGAAATGGACAATATTGGTCGGTACGGTTAAAATAAAAAAGTATATTCGAAAAGATAGTTCACTAATTTTTTTTACATGGCTCAATCAATTTTTAAAATAATGACACAGCTCACCTTTTGAAAAGCAGATTTCAATAAGTATTAATTTTTCCAAAAATTTTCTGCCCACCATATATGAATGCCGCTTCAGGACTTAATTTTAGAGGCACTCACAAATTAAAGCTGAATCTTCTGAGCTCTTAAAGGTGAATCATTCGTCTTATCAATGGTGCAATCGGTTTTTAAAAATACGAGTTTTAACCCTGTCTATTACACCGGACACAGACCTTTTTGCGCCTCATAGAGGCGATATTTTTTGTACGTTAAAAATAACTAAACATCTTTTTCTTTTTTAGTGCAGTCTTTTTAGCGTAACTCAATAGGCCAGATTTATATAATTTACAAAAATTTTCAAAATGTTTGGACGGATAGAAATGTTTATTACAAAATAAAATGTGCGAAAATTTTTACGAAATGGGTAAAAACCTGTGTGTTTGCGTTTTATAAAATAATTACAAACAAAATATCTTATATAATTTATGAAGCAGTAAAGCGTTTTTAAAAATATGTGTTGAAAAATATTTCATAATTTTTAATGAAGTGTGATTTAAATTTGTTTTTATTCTTGTTAGGTATGATGTATATAAATATCGTGCACATAAGATTAAATAATGCCGCACGATTTATATTTTTTGTTTATTCTTGTTATGCATGGTATACATAAACATCGGCACATAGGTTAAAATAACACTGCTTGATTTGTATTTTTAGTTCATTCTTGTTATACATGTCTTTTATATGGCATATATAAATATCGTGCACATAGAATTATAACATTCAAAATGAAAATGAGATTTTTAATAGTACATTCAATTTAGTAAAATTTATGAACTTATAATATTATTTTAGTAAAAATAATTGAAAAAGATTAAAAAATAATATAAATAAGAGAAACAACAACAGTTTTAGACTCGTTTAAAGTATTTAATATTATAAAAAAAACCGTAAGGACATTTATCGAAAAAATACCATAATGTTGCATACAATTGTTAATTGAGATTTCATGTAGTTATAACGTAATTATAATTTTATTAAGTTATGATAAAACTAACATTGCTATCACATTTAAAATTTTTTGTGATTGCATAATTAAAAGCAAGATTTCCATGTAATTTTCAATGCTTAATACATTCTGATTCTGAAATTGTGCATTTTTAATTAAAAACAAATTTAAACAAGTGCAATTAATTTATCAGAAAATTTATAGATACAATGTTTAAATAAGTATGAAGTTTCATATCCATAATCTTGAAATAAAAATTATATAAATATAAATTTTCCTACAATTGTAATAAACAGATTATACGTTATGTTGATCACCATTTTTTTGTTGTAATGAAAATAAACATTAGTTTAATTATATTGTTTTTAGACATATAAATAGTTATTTTTACACCCACCCCCCAAATAAAATCTTTTATAGCTAACACATTAACTAAAGGTATAATAGTATTGATTTTATCAAAATTCTTATTTCAAATATGAAATTCCATATCCCATTTATTCATATGGTAGCCTTAAGATATCAATATTTATTCTAGATATTAAATTTCTAATTTATCTTATCATTTAATACATTTTCTGATGGAATGTGACATGGTTCATTTAATTTCTTTTAGAAGTTACATTGATATTATTGATTTTGGAATGTCGGGTATTCTATTCATGATAGAACACATCACGTTAGAAAGCTTATTACACAGATAATAAGATTTTGCTATTTAATGAAAATTTTTTTAATATCGACATACTTTATATTTTTTATTCATAAAATGAGAAAATAATTTCTTATAAGCTTAAATATCTTTACTAATTAACTATATTTATGAAACATGCTACTGCATTTTATAAGTAAAATGCAGGGATAATTCCCTATTAATGTGGATTTTTAGCGCCGGTTATTGAAAATATTAGTTTCATCGATTATAAATTGAGAAAACTTTTTATGAATAAATATATATCTGAACGGAAAAAATGAATTTTTAGTAAATAGAGGCTTTCTAAAACAAATTAGACTTTTTTTAACCTCCTCAGTCCTGATGGCGGCTGTAATAGACACTAAAATCACTATTTAAATTAATTTAAACGATTCTATAATTGTTAAAATTTGTTCCAGATCTTTTTAATAAATGTGTGCGTATCATAAGCATCGATATATAGCATGATACAGCTTTGGAGATGTTTCATAGAAATTGTAAATTGGTTTTTGTAGTCCTACGTAGTATTTGCCCCGGGATTAAGGGATTAAAAATAAAACAGCTTTATGAAAATAAAAGTTTTTGCAGCAGTGTTTGATTTTATTGTATTTAAATCATATAATAGACTCTGGGAGCAATATTGCCCTAACAATCATAAATGTTATGATGTTTATTTTCGAGGCTCATAGACTGCATTTATATTCTGTCTAAAGTGTCACAATATGCAATTCTTGTAAATCTTTTTATGAGAACTTATCCATTTTATCTTTTACACCCGGAAGAAAGCGCCCCCTCAATAGAGACCTAAGCACATGCCTTGTGTCTTAGAAGGCCGTAAGTACTTTTCTCATAAAAAAGTATTTAATTTCTTAAGTGTCACATTCAGTTTTTGCTGCCAAATTTTACAAAATATTAATGAATAATCAATAGACATGTTTGATAAAAAATATGTCTACAAATTGTAGAAATGTTTAACTAAAAAAATAATTTAATGTACTTATTTAACCCTTTTAGTGCCAAGGAGCATCGTCGCGCTGCTCTGAAAAGTGCCAAGGAGCGCCGTCGCCCTGCTCTGTCGTCGTGCTGTATCTGAAAATTCACTTGTGTCCGAAATTTTGAAATCAACATTAGACATATTAAAAAAATAATAATCACGATGTTTATATAAAAAATATACGATCGAAGATAGTTTGAATGCAATATAATGAATAAAAATACGAACACGGTAACACGGCCATCACTATGTTTATCCAATGTTCGAAATTAACTCACAACAAGAAAAACAAAGATATTTTTTCACAGCTTAGAGAAAACTGCAGAAATAAAATGATAATGTCTTTCATTCACAGTTTACGGCTTGCAGTTACAAAACTTCTTACATTTTGGTATTTCCGTTGCTAGGCGACAATAAATTAAATAAATTTAAATAGCAATTTATCAAACACTGCGCGCGCCAAAAGTGAACTGTCAAAAGGAGAGCAACCGCAATGCTGGCATTTTTCACAACTAGCAAGAGCAGCGCGACGGCGATCCATGGTGCAAAAAGGGTTAAAATGTATTTTAACATGAAAAACTTTCTCAAATAATAATTATTTAAACATGATTACTTAAATAACGCTAATAATTTATAACATAAGTTATAATAATTTTATACTGTTGACATTTATTGAACACTTGCATATTACGTTCAAAACCATTATTACAAAAATAAACGTTTCACACAAATTGCATATATTTGACACATACATTTTTTGACATATTTTACGTAATATTTTGTGCTTTCTATCCTTTCTAGTGTGGCTTATTTGATGTATGTTTCTGGTGAATCTATTAAATTTAAACTGTTGTCTAATTTATTCATTTAAACCAAGTAATTCTTCTGAAAGTGATTGATAAGCACGAAACAGCTCCTCATCAGTATAGCTTTTAAATCATGAGACTGATTCTATAAAGTTCATTTAATTGAAGATAATTTTACAAACACTTACTATTCTTCAAGTAGCCTTTTACTGAATTAATATAACGTTGTGAATAAATATGCCACCCATTTAGATCTCCCCAGAAGTGTTTCGCTGGAATTCTTTTCAGAACATTTGTTAAGTTTTTCTGCATGTTCTCCAAATTGTAGAAAATAAACGACCTTATAAGCTGGATTTAAACTATGCAAATCGATAAAGGTCAAAAAATGACAGATTGAGGCTATACAGTAGTTCGTGAAGCGTTGCGGTGCTATGCTTTGCCAGAAACTCGGTCAGTTTGAAGAACCAGCATGTCATAAATTGTCTGTTTTCGAAATTCTTCCGTCATATTTTGATGCACTATCAATTTTGTAAATCCCAATGCCCCCGTAATCATTCTAACACTCATCCGTCGATCAGAGATTAAAAGCATTACACCTACATTTTAGCATCATTATCTGAAGTTTTAGAACTTGACATCTAGCGTGTTGTACGTTATCGATGTCCACTCTTCCATTTTTGAAGAATTTGTAGCACTAAACTCTAGAGACTTGGACAAAGAATCCTTTACATACGCTTTTTGAAACATCGGAAGTTTTTCAGTAACCAGGTTACTTAGATTTACAAAAAGAATTATGGCGTATCACTGCTCGACAGTTTGCTTTATTCAACCCAACGCATCGCTCAAACATGTTTCTGTTTCAAGAGAGATCGGTGCGTTGCAAAGGCACAAAGCTAATTGCCTTAGCTAGAGTTTGTAGCTTCTCTCCCACCAGAAGTCTTGCTCGCAAACTCCGTCAATTCGGTCTTCTGCTTAACGTGAAAAATTCAGTCTGATTACTCAATATGCAGATCATGTTTATTGAAACTTAATGCAGAACCAAAACTTTGTCCCTTATTGCTTCTTATATACAATTTACTTATGTTTGGATTTTGAAATAGATATACAGCTTCTATGTATTAAATAGGTTGCATAGAAAACATTGTGGCGTATATTAAACAGTGAATAAGTTACCAGAAAATGTGTTGTCCAGTTTATTTCTCTCACTATAGCTGTTTTCAATATCTTGTCATACAAAAAGACGTGGAAATGTATGAATATCACTTCACGATATTTTATTTATTTAAATGTAAATAACTCTTTAAAATTACATTAAAATTAAAGAAATGACCCAGGTCTTTCAAATTAACTTTGCCTTCCGTCATAAGGCACAAGGAACACATGCTGCTATTTTGAAAGGAACAACAATTTGTAAAGCATGACTAAGGAAATTATACATTTTAAAGAAATAACCAATAGAAAAACTTAAATCACCAGCCAGTCACATTAGAGCATTATCCAATTAGAAAAACACATAATAGAAAGAGAGTTATGACGCAGACTTAATAAATTAAAGGAAATCACACGAAAATATATTTTTATGAAAAAAAAGAAAGGAAGATATCAATAACATCTCAGTTAAGAACCTTGAAGTTATTCTTAATGGAAAATATAATCTCTAGAGCTTTTAAAAATTTGCATCCTATCAAATACGATTACATACATACGATTAAAAGTCAAAACATTATGACCACCTACCTAATAACGTGTCGGCCTACTTTTGACTCGCAAAACAGCTTCAAAACCGCTGGGCATGTATGCAACAAGTTCTTGATAGATGACCGGAAATAAATTGTTTTAAATGTTTGAGCAACGGTCATGCGTGTGCGGGGTATTCCAAAATGGTTGTTTTTGACCTCTGGGCTGTCGTTGATTGGTACCCGAAACGTGCTCTGTCATATTAAGATCCGTCGAGTTAGGAGACCAGGAAGTTAACTGAAATTCAGCATTATGTTTCTAGAATCAATCGAGTACAAATCGTGTCACGTGGCATGGAGTGTTGTCTTGCACGGAGATTTCTTTTCCATTTCGGAAGGCAGATAGCTTGTAAAGCTGCAAATAATGTGCAATGATGTTCGGGGAGTCCATGGCGTTCATGGTCTGTTCTACAACAGCCACAGATCTCAGGGATTTTTTAAATGGCGTATTTAGATAAACGAATGTACAGTGGTTGAAGAATAAAAGTAAGACCATCGGGAGTCGTAGCTAACAAAGATATCATTTAACAGGGAAGTTGTTTTATTTTCCTGTGCAGTGTGCTTTAAACACGTTCAAAACAAGCAGAAATACCTTTTTAAAAATAGACGTCTTTTTTTTTACCTTATATATTTCAAGCCATTCAACAATGGTACATCCATCCCACCTTTCGTATGGCCACTGAGGGTAATACCGCTTTATAACTGTGTATGCAGTCTTTTCCATTTTATAAATACCTTAGGCGATAAACGTGCTCTGTTTATTATGCAGGTTAAAAAACTGTGAAGACCGTTTTATTATAATCAGTTATAAAAATTAAATCTTTATACGTTTCTCCTTCAATGTACACTTTGGACAATTTTTTTCTATTAGCTATGCAGAAAATAGTGCTACGTTTTTGTTAGCCGAATTTTTCATCATTATTTTTTTAACAACGGTTTATATACGGGTTGGTTTATACACGGAAATATACGGTAAGTAAATATATATATATATTTATTATTACTGATACTGTTTTAGGGGATGATATTAATCAAAAAATGTTCATATTCATGCTTGCATGAAATTTTTATTTAAAAAAATATATTTCTTAAAATGATTGTACAATGATTTCCGTTTTTTATGTATTTTTGGGGGAAAATGTTTAAAATGAATAACTAGTACTTCCGATATTTTACAGTAAAATGCATCAAAGTTTTCAAATAAAATAAAATATTTCTCAAAAACCTTTTTTGTTACTGTGAAAATTTTATTATAATTAAATAACTTTGATGTCATCTTGTCTTAGTATTTAATTTGGCAAATAAAAATCCCGAATATTTTTAGAAAATATAATTTAAAAATGTATACCAATTGTTTACCAAAGTTACCAATTTTTTTTAATTTTACCGTTACCTGAATTTATTTTGAATGCGTTAGCTAAAGTTTCAGACTTAACATAGAATTGAAGAAACATTCCATTAGTGTCTTCTGATTTAATATAAATAAATGCAATTTCATTATGTTGCTTACTTTCCCTTTACAAAACTTATAATCTTTAAGAATGGTGTGAGAAAACCATTTTAAAATATCCACATGCCTAGTTTCAAAAGATTCAAAGTAATTTCCTTTACCGTGTTTGCACTGTGTTCACAAGTTTTATCGAGTGAGGAAAACATACAATTTTAGTAGAAATATCAGAAACATGTTTTGAAAAGTTAAAGAAATCACTGCAAAACGTATTTTTGCATCCATTCGTTTATCATTTTGAATGCATCTTTACCAACTGTTCAACATTTTATATAAAGGTTCATGCTGTTCCTAAGCTACTGTTTATATGATCCCCAAGAGACTGCTTGCATCCTAAACTGCGATGTCTTTCCCCTTATGATGTGTTTTCATAGAAATGATTATGTGAATAAACAAAACATTACTTTAGTCCTCCGGGATATATTCTTTTGAATAGCATTTCTATTTTACGCTATTTTGAATATAATGTAGGAAATAAGTTTCATTTTTTATGCATAATTTATGAATTGCTTCTATTTTTTTCAAAAACATCTTTCTTTTTAAATTTTGTATGCAATTTAAAGAAACTGATGGCTAAATATGTTTATTATTAAATTTTAAAGAGTATTTTGGTTGTACAATATAAACAGAAAATGCGAAGAAATAGTTTGAGGAAATGAACAAATTAATGAAGTTTGAAAATAGAAAAAAAAGAAGTTATCTTAGCTGGTGAAATGCGTAATAATATTGAAGTTCATAAATGTTAAGTGTAAGATCATTTCTTTTTTCGGAAGAAGACTAAAGCGGATCCCTGGTGGCTGCAAGTTTCCAATGGATCTCCACGATCAGCCTGAAGACTCCATTTATGTGCAACTTCTACCAGAATAGACAACCGTTGGCAGATCATCGTCCGGAATTCCAGATCTCACCAACCAATACCCTCTAAGGAACTTGGAAAGCTGTGAGGCTCGCTCTCGCTTGTATGGTTTGAAGGAGATCAATATTCAGGTAGCAGATGTAAGAACGAAGTGCACACGGCCGCCACTGGGTACGGTCGGTCCACCTTTATGCTATCCCGTGTTTTCTATCTCGTAGCCCTGACATCTAAGGAAGTATTTTTCCTCTGTAGTGATGATGCAGGGAGACTATTATTTGATATTTTTTATTCTATCTTCTTCCTTACAAATGTTTATGTTTGTAATGTCCCATCAGCTAGCTGGAACATCGCAAGTAGCCTATTCAAAGGGGATCCTTATTTTTGACCGGTGGGATACTCTCAGAAAATTTTTCTTTAATTCACCAAAAAATTCCTGTCAGCACTGTTATCGGTGTACATCCGAGAATTAAAGAAGTTTTCTATATGGAACGGAAATTTTCCGAAATCTAAAAGAAGAAAATGATTTAAAGATACATCTCACTTTTTTCGCATATCCACATTCTTTTTAACTTGGGGTAGAGCCTCTCGAATTAAACATCTTAACGACTCGGCCACCCACCACTTGTTAGAGAGCGACTTTAAAATGGGGATACATGTTTACTTCAAATAGGGGATCTTTAAGGTTTTAAAATTTATTGTATAGAAATCTCAGAAATTTAGACCTAATAACAGGGACATTTTATGAAATAATAATTGATGCTTAAACTCTTATAGAATAAAAGGCTAGAAATTATTACATAGTAGACATATAATTAATAAAGCATGATTTAATTGTTAGATGTAAAATATGGTTATTATGGGGATTAATTTAACATACGAAGCAACTATTAAGAAAAGTGTCAATTTTTTTTTTAAAGTGCCGACTACGATCTGAGAGAAAGCACGCCCAGAACAGTTGTTACTTCTACCAGACATTGCCGTTTGACCGGTGCATTACTACATCACATAATGTTTTCAGTTTTAAGTGTACTTTTTATTTTCAGCAAAACAAGGGTGAACTGGAATGACATGAATAATGATGGCTCAGTCGTGGACGATGCTTTATTTTTCCTACCAGAGAGAGAAACGTGGATAGCTGATTAAAATGAACTTTTTTATTTTGACGGTACGGTAACCGAATGGTGTTTAATAAAGTTGAACAAAAGTACATTTCAATTTTGTTTTCTTAATACAACTTCTTCTTATATTGTACATAGATATTCATTCTAATATTCATCAAAAATGTATATCGAGGCTTTAATACACTAATTCTTAAAGTGTGGTCTGCTATATTATAATCTTTTTTGATTGACTTTTCTATATATTTTGGATTCACTTCGAGAAGAAATGAATCCAAAAAGGAAAAAAATAAACTTAGAGGAAACTTAAAGGGAAAAAAATTAACTTTTCAACGTCAATGAAATACCACATTTTTTTAATATGTTCGTTAAGAATAAATAAATAAAAATGTTAAGAGTAATAATTATAATAATAATAAATTATTCATAATAATATTAATTATTGATGATTTAATTATTAATTATTTTGATATTTCAGAGAATACGAAAGCGAAGAAAGTTCCTGACATGTATATACATATATTAACTCCGTTTAAATACAAATTGTTAATATAATTTCACAGTTTAATAATTTGAGTATGAAAATTAAAACAGCTATATAATTTGTCAATGTAGTTTAAAAAAAATCCTTATTTTATTTTCCAACTTTCTTTGATATTTCCTTTAAGGCTATTGCAAGAAGTATAATTTTTTAATACAATATATCTCCAAATACTATTTTGTTTGCATAATGATATACGTAATCAACTTCTATTATAAATAATAAATCTATTGAAATTACTAATACCCACAAGATTTTAGATTTTTATTCCATTCTTGCGTAAGCATTTAAAATGCCAAAGGAACTAAAGCTATTGTGAAAGTAAAAATCGAAATATTATTCAAAAACAGAAAAAAATGAACAAACTCACATTTTATGAAATCTAAAATATAAACAAAACTATCTGCATTTTTAGCTAAGTACTAGCTTCATAAATATTTTCGGCACTGGAAAAATCTTCTTTTGAAAGACATTTTTTCTCTACATAAATAAGTAACATGGATTCTTATTTTTGCTTGAGAGATTTTATTTTTGAATATGGTTGATAAAAGAGATATGTCATTTCAGAAGGTTTCCGTATCGTTAAAGATACAATATTATGACAATAACTATTGGTAGAAGTCAAAATGTTTTGATGTTTATAAAAGTTAAAGAAACTATGTTTTTCCGATATCACATTCAGATCCTTTTTTCTATTATTCCTTTAGAAATTTGGAATTCTCTAAAATTCCATAGCGTAGTTACATTTCCAAGAATATTATAGAACAAAATATCGAAACCTATGCTTTGGGAAAACAAATATTAATACCCATTAATAAAAATTATTAGAAAAAAATAAAGGAGTTTTAATTTCTAAGCAATATAAAAAGGCTTTGCAGGGTTTTTATAGACCGCTTTCTTTTTTAACTTCCTGTTATTGAGTATTTTGAAACTATATTATTTGAGAGCAATTATTGTTTGGAAATAGTGATAGATAAAATATTATAAAAAGATAAATTGTATCTAATTATGTATCCTTTATTTTTATGTTTGAGTCATTTTTTCTATGGTTTCTTCTAAAATATAGATTCTTCTAAAATTTCATATAGTAGTTAAAATTGGATTCTATATAGGAGTAAAATACCGGAAAATAACTTAAAATAACACATTAATATTTTTACTCTCTGAAAATAAATATTATAACATGCAAAAAAATGTATAAGAAAATGAGTGAGTTGTAATTTTCAAAGCATTAGTCTTTCATGTTAGACTATCTTTCTCCATAATTTAACTTTCAATTTAATTCAATTTCCAAACAATTACATTCAAAAAATAAATTTCTTTTACAAAATTATCAGAAAGATTACTGTTTGGAAATTGTGATAGATAAAATACTTGTGTATTCTTAAATATGTTGTTCAGATCCTCTATTCTATCATTCTTTTCAAATTTGAATTCCACTATTTTTTTATCATAGTTAAACATACAAAATATAGAATTAAACAACATATTATTGTTTATATTTTGTGAAAATAAATCTTATTATATGTTATTTTTTACCAAGAAGATAAACAAGTTTCTATTTCTAAAACAGATGATCTAGTTTTATAGGACTTTCTCTAGCGACTATATGCATTTATATATAAATATATTTGCGATTTACAAAATTTCCAAAAAAAAAAAATATTTGAAGAAAAATTCTTTTAGCGATTTATTATATCTGTGGGAGCGATTCTTTCTCCAACAGCCAAGTATCATGTTTTGTAAGGTTCTTCATATCGCAACTCTGATAGAAAAGGTCTTTAGAAAGCAGACGATTTTCTGAAAAAACTCCATTCAGACGAAAAGCCAAAGAAAAAAGAAATGAACGGAAGAGATCGTTGGATGGAATGTTGGGAGAGTTGGTGTTGACTTTAGAAGAATGTTGATTAAGATGACGCGATTAAGATGTTTTAATTAAAGTTTCCTTTTGAATGTTCGAATTGTAAATATTAATATGTAAATATTTTTTTTGTAAATATTAACGTTTAATATAAGTCATTTAAAAGTTTAAAAACGGTGTCAGAATTTAATTTACCTCCGAGTTTATTTACTTATGTGTTCGAAAGAACTTTTATAAGAAGAATCTCCATAAAGTTTGGTGTCAGAAGTGGGATAAACGAACGCCCACAGAGAAGAAATATATATATACTTTAAATAATCTGGAAGCCGTTATTATTTAGAATTGTGATGGAATCCTTGCTGGAAATTATTATGAGAAAATCTTTTTTGAATATATGTTTAATGATATGAAGCTGTTGGATACTGCGACAACAATGCTGTTTAAATGTGTGAAGCTGAGCATCTGATTATGAAGTGAGTTTATTATTTCATTTTTCTTCTCAATAATGGAAAAATTAGTTGATTTAAAGGATTTAGAGTTTTCTTTGAAAACTGAAAAATCAGCTAGTATTAAGATATTGCACAAATTAATTTTTGGAGAAATCGGTGACAGAAATAATCGACGCAGAATTCGGATTTTTACTGGGTTTACGTTTGAAGTAGATTCCGATGAATATCAAACTAAATTCAAAGAAATTAAAGATAATTTTTCTGTTAACGATTTAATTACCATTTGCAATGTTTTGTGTATAAATAATTCGGGAACTTTTGATGAAATTGCTGCCAGAATAATTTCTAGTTTATGTGATTTTAATATTTTAAAAATTAATATGATAGCCGATGTAGGTACTCTTAGTGATGACGAAAGTGTTGATGAATTTAATGATGATTTACAAGATAAAACTAAAAATATTTCAACTGTTTTTGAGAATAATATGAGAAATGATTCTGGTAGTTCTAATTGTGAAAGTAATGAAAATCAGAAAATTCTAATTCCTGATTATGTTATTAAACCAAGCATTTCTATTAATTTGATATTGAAAGTATGATTACAATGTTTGAAGGTACTCAAGTACAAATTATTAATAAATGGATTGCCGATTTTGAAGATATTGTTTCATTATTTAACGTTAGTGATTTGCACAAATTGATTTTGGCTAAACGCCGTATGACAGGCAAAGCAAAATTATTTCTTGAAAGTGAAACAAATAGTAATTCGTGGTCTAAATTAAAAGCCCTACTCATATCTGAATTTGGTCAAACGTGCAATTCAGCTGAATTACACGAATTGCTGTCCAAAAGAAAAATTAGACCACATGAATCGTTAGATGAATATTTTTTAAATATGAAACAATTATGCTCAAAAGGTAATATTGAAGATTCTGCCCTTATTCAGTATGTAATAAATGGAATTAATTACCCCATTTCTAAAAAATCTTTTTTGTATGGTTGTCCCAATATTGCTGAATTTAAACAAAAATTAAAGATTTATGAAAAAATAAGATCGGAGTATGAAAATGCAAAATTTCATAAATATGAAGGAGCTAAGCCTAAAATTAAATCCGAAGTTGAAGTTAAGAACAAATTTAAGCCTGTAAAGCCAAATATGCGTTGTTTTAATTGTGGCGGGAATAATCATAAGAGTATTAACTGTGTAAATAAAGATAAAGGGCCGCTTTGTTTTGCTTGTAACGCTTATGGTCATAAATCATTTCAATGTAATAAATCTAAAGATACAAGTGTTAAAAATGCTCAGTCACAAGTAAACATTATTACATCCCAAGATTTAATTCTGAAAGAGATAAAGCTTTATTCTTTGCATTTAATCTCTTTAATAGATACTGGTAGCCAAAAGACTTTGTTAAAGAAAAGTATTTATGATAATTTGAAGAACTTTGTAGAATTAAAACCTACGAGTATCTCTTTGACCGGTCTAGGAAAAGCCTCAATTAAACCAGAAGGTTGTTTCAATTCAGAAATCGAAGTAGATGGTTCAAAATTTAAATTTACTATTTTTGTCGTTAAGGATAGTTGCATTAATTTCGATTTAATTATTGGCACTGATGTTATTCATCAAGGTACATTAACTATTTCTGAGAATAAAGTGAAACTGTTTAAAGCTGAAGTTCAGTCTAATGACTTTTTAGTTAATATTGTAAATGTTTTGGATGAGCCTAAAATTGATTTAACTCACATTGCTGACAAAAAATTACGTTCAGAGTTATACTCTTTAATTGAAAATTATGAACCAATTAAAACTAAAACAGTAGATGTTAAAATGAAAATTAATTTAACTGACGAAATCCCAGTTTGTTCTTCTCCTCGAAGATTACCGCCATGCGAGAAAAAAATAGTCGAAAACCAAATTGAGGAGTGGCTAGCTCAGGGAATAATTCGAGAAAGTTCTTCTAATTTTTCTTCGCCGGTTGTGTTAGTCAAGAAAAAAGATAACACAATGAGACTTTGTGTTGATTACAGATGTCTTAACAAAAAGACAGTACGTGAGCATTTCCCCTTGCCAGTTATTGATGATGTAATAGACAAATTACATTCTGCCGAAGTATTTACCACCATAGATTTGAAAAACGGTTTCTTTCATGTAGATGTTGAAGAAGACTCGCGGAAATACACCTCGTTTGTTACTCATGAAGGACAATACGAATTTTTGAAATGTCCATTCGGGTTGACCAATAGCCCTAGTGTTTTTCAAAAGTATATTTATAATGTATTTCGAAACCTATTAAAAGATCACATTGTTGTCATTTATATGGATGATTTAATAATACCTGCTAAAAACGAAGCTGAAGGTCTAGAAAAATTAAAACTTGTACTCGAAACTGCATCGGAATATGGATTAGAATTAAATCTTAAAAAATGCAATTTTTTGAAGCGTGAAATTGATTTCTTGGGGTATAGAATCATAAATGGTAAATTGTATCCCTCTCCACTGAAGACTAAAGCAGTAATAAATTTTCCCGAACCAAAGTGTACCAAAGATGTTCAAAGTTATTTAGGATTGACAGGATACTTTCGAAAATTTATAAGAAATTATTCGGTTATAGCTAAACCGTTAAGTGACCTGCTAAGAAAAGATTCAAAATTTAAATTCGATATAGAAGAACCAAGAGCTTTTAATGAACTCAAACGTATTTTGTCGTCAGAACCAGTACTTTTAATTTACAATCCCAAAAGTGCGACCGAAATCCATTGTGATGCCAGTATTGATGGCTATGGAGCTGTTTTAATGCAACAATCTCCAGTAGATAATCAATTTCATCCAGTTTATTTCGCAAGTAAAAAAACCACCGAAGCTGAACGGAAGTACACTAGTTACGAATTAGAAGTTTTAGCTGTAATTGAAGCCCTGAAAAAGTTTAGAGTATATGTGCTAGGTATCCCATTTAAAATTGTAACCGATTGTAATGCATTTAAAATGACTATGGATAAAAAAGAAATGAGTACAAAAATAGCTAGATGGGCAATAATGTTATCCGATTTTGATTATGTTATTGAACATAGACAGGGTAGCAGTATGAGACATGTCGATGCATTAAGTAGGTATCCTATTTGTATGGTAATCCAAGATAGCTTAACTTTAAAAATTATCCAAGCTCAAGAAACCGATGACCATATTAAAACAATAAAAGAAATCCTAAAGGTGAAATCTTATGATGATTATCTAGTTAAAAATGATGTTCTTTATAAATGTGTTAATGGTAATGATTTATTAGTTGTACCGGAAGACATGCAAATGAATATAATCAAGGCCGCTCACGAAAAAGGTCATTACGCAGTTGCAAGAACAGAGAAAAGTTTAGAAAAGGATTTTTACATCCCTAAAGTTAAACAAAAAATTGAGAAATGTATAGCAAATTGTGTTCCCTGTATTTTAGTTAATAGAAAATGTGGTAAACAAGAAGGCTTACTTCACCCAATAGAAAAAGAAGAAACTCCATTACATACGTACCATGTTGATCACTTAGGTCCATTAGAAAGCACTAATAAAAATTACAAACATATCCTTTCGGTCATTGACGCATTCACAAAATTTGTTTGGTTGTATCCCACAAAATCTACCGATGCTGCCGAAGTAATTTCTAAATTAGAAATCCAAAAATCTATCTTTGGAAATCCAGTTCGAATTATATCAGATAAAGGTCCTGCATTTACCTCTAAAGCTTTTGAAGATTATTGCATCAATGAAAATATTAAACATATCCCGATTACCACTGGATTACCCAGGTCTAACAGCCAAGTTGAGCGTCTAAATTCTGTCATAATATCTGTTCTGTCTAAATTTTCTGTCGATAATCCTAAAAAATGGTATACACATGTAAGCAACGTCCAACAGGTGATAAATTCGACTTTTCAGAGAAGTATAAGCACAACTCCTTTTGAATTGATGTTTGGTACTAAAATGAAACTAAAAAATAACATTGAAATTACTAGTCTTCTGAATGCTGAAATACAATCTGATTTTACAAATAATCGCGAAGATATGAGAAAAAATGCTAAAAAACAGATTTTAAATGTCCAAGAAGAGAACCGTAAAACTTACAACCTCAGACGAAAGAAGGCTAACAAATTTAAGATTAATGATGTGGTTGCTATAAAACGCACACAACAAGGTCCAGGTTTGAAGTTAAAACCAAAATATTTGGGTCCGTACAAAGTCATAAAAGTAAAAAATAATGACACCTACGATGTAAAGAAACTTGGATTCAACGAAGGACCCATGGTCACCAGTACATGTGCAGAGTACATGAAGCCGTGGACGGACGAAGCTTGAAAAAAAAAAGAATTTCACCGATTGTGACACTATACCAACTATGACAAACCTCTGGACTGACAACTAATAGAATTTTAACTTTATTCTCGAAAAGACGAAAAGACGTAAGGTAAAAGAAGATGAAAAGACGTATGAAAGAAGACGAAAAGACGTAAGATAAAAGAAGACGGAAGACGTAAGAAAGAAAAGACGAAAAGACTTAAGGTAATAGAAGATGAAAAGACGTATGAAAGAAGAAGACGAAAAGACGTAAGATAAAAGAAGATGAAAGGACGTAAGAAAGAGAAGACGAAAAGACGCGAAAAAAAAAATATATGAATTTTTTCAAGAAATAATCTAAGCATTGATAAACAATTTGAATAATGACTTCTTTTTTTCAATTAAGACTTTGGATGCTGCTGTGTTTTTTTTTCTTTATCTTTCCAGATGATCCAACTGCTGCTGCCTCCAAAGGGACGAGCATTCGAGGACGAAAGCCTAGTCAGGACGGCCGTTGTGGGAGCGATTCTTTCTCCAACAGCCAAGTATCATGTTTTGTAAGGTTCTTCATATCGCAACTCTGATAGAAAAGGTCTTTAGAAAGCAGACGATTTTCTGAAAAAACTCCATTCAGACGAAAAGCCGAAGAAAAAAGAAATGAACGGAAGAGAACGTTGGATGGAATGTTGGGAGAGTTGGTGTTGACTTTAGAAGAATGTTGATTAAGATGACGCGATTAAGATGTTTTAATTAAAGTTTCCTTTTGAATGTTCGAATTCTAAATATTAATATGTAAATATCTTTTTTGTAAATATTAACGTTTAATATAAGTCATTTAAAAGTTTAAAAACGGTGTCAGAATTTAATTTACCTCCGAGTTTATTTACTTATGTGTTCGAAAGAACTTTTATAAGAAGAATCTCCATATATCTATTAATAGTTAGAAACAATAGTTTATAAAATATTAAAAATATAATTGCTTGTGACTACCGTGATTTTGTTACAGGAATGGAATAAAAATAATTTGGTACCTTAAAGTAATGAATGGTACCTTAAAGTAGCCAAAAAAGAATCAGACGGGATAGGAAAATCATAAAAGTGAAGTAAATTAATTGTATAACATAATTTAATGTAAGATTCATTTGTAATTGTTTCAAAACAGATTGCAATGCCTTTATTTTTTAAAGATTAACTAGAGCACCGTCGGTATATTTTGCAAAATTTGCTCTTTTATAAATTAATATCATGTTACAAACTTCATATATTACATTTCATAATGTATTTGAGAATTTATTAAAGAAATAAATCATTTCACATTAATCTTCGAAATACATATGACTTATAACGCATGACATTTTTTAAACAGAAAACAGCTTTAGATGATTAAAAAGTTTTACTTACTTCCACGAATATATATTTAAAAGAGCTTCAGCGTTATAAAATGATTATTAATGAATTTAACGTTAGGGACTACAAAAGTTAAATCACCATATTACCAATCTTAAATGACCAAATAAATTCCCATTTGGCATTCAAACCTAAAATTTTCCGAAAATTTAGTTATGATATCAAAATAACCTTTTCGTCAAACTAAGATAATACATTCTAAAATTTAAAAAAGTTCATTTAAAGTCATACATAATTACTTTTATTTTTACACATTTGTTACATTCCTGAAACGGAGACATTTTCAAGACATATATTGATACAAATATATCCACAAAACCTTTTTAAATGAAATATTTGTGCCCATAAAGGTCTTCGTAAGGAAAGTATTTAAACGTAAAAGGTGTAAAATAGAAAAAAAAGGTAATAGAGTAACTCTTAAATGTACTTTTGCTACTTTTAACGTATATTAGCTAAGCTGGGTTAGTTTTATTTTTATATGTAATTTTAGTTTTATCTATCGAAAAATTCACATTTTTTTTTTTAATTTCAACTAGAAAAAGACAGATAAGCTTATTTATTTTACTCAATTTCAAAAACGCATTATTTTCCGCCTAAAAGCTAATTCTGTATTTTTCAGAGAGAATTTGGAAAGTAAAATGCATGGTGTGTTCTCTTTTTCGCTTTTTTTTAACCGACAGCACATGAATCATCATTGATTAACTCATAAAAAAATCGCATTCCATTCCATCTCTCTACCCAATAAATTACGTAAAAAAAAAAAAAAAAAAAAAAAAAAAAAAAAAAAAAAAAAAAAAAAAAAAAACATTGTATAATTTCCAAATTGGGAATTTCTATTGAAAAGGGAGCAAGAATTATATTTTAGGCAAACAGATCAAATGAGTTTTTTTCTTAATCAAATATATTTTTTAATATATCTTTTATTTATTTTTTTTTTTTTGTAATTCCATGTTTCTGTTGATTGAGAAAATTATATTACAGGACTTTCAATAAAGAAACTTTCCACGAAAGACTTTCTTTTATACACACTAAATTTTTTTGTTTATAAGTGTTGCTTTAAAGGTGCAAAACTTTATAGCATCTCTGTGCATCTCTTCAAGCCGCATAAAATAAATATTCTTTTTTATCGATGAAAATAGAATGCCTAAGCAACTACGTTTCTTTAGTACGATACCATAAAAAAACATCGAAATAATAGTAGAAGTCATTATTATAGGCAATCTAAAAGTTGAAGCATATTGCAACGACATTTATTTAAAATAAAATGCATAGAATTCATTGTTATTTTGCACAGTTTTCTTCAAACTAATCCGATGTATATATGTTGAAAAGAAAAATCAAATTTCAAAATGTTGCTTGAGAATGAAAATGTTCCTTGTTTTTCTCTCAAGTATTGAAGATAGCTTTAAATGTACAATATAAATACAAATGTTTCTTTTTTTAAACTTTAAATATTATTCAAAATTTTCAATTTTTGAAAATTTAATAGATTGTATTAATTTAAATAGATTGCATTTATTAAAATTTGCGTTGAATTGTTATAAATGGGGCAGTTTTCTATCCTGTTCTTGTTGGTGCGATTGGCAAAGATATCGAAAGACCTCTTTAACAAATGTTTCAATTCTGGTAAAACTTACTTTTACACATTTATAAACATACTTTTTTGTATTAAAAACATCACAATTGTATTATTTTTATACAAATTTTGTACATAATTATGCATGTATAAAGTCAGATATGCATATAAATATACATATTGTACACCTGCATAATTAAATATACTACGTACTTATATAGATTTTTATAAATTTATGTATTTCATATTTTATAAATATATTATATTTACTAAAAAACATAATAATATATTACAAAAGTTAAGATATGCATATAATATATTACATATATTATACTACACATATTTATTATACACATATTATACTATTATAGTTCTACACATATTATAATACACATATTTATGGCATTACGTATAAATTTAACTATATATTTTAGATATCACCTTATTTACCATAATATTCCTAGAAGCATTTTCAAAATATTCAGCCGTTAGATAACTCATGTATTTATGTTGCATAAAAGAAAAATTTGCATGACAGAAAGTTTGGGAGCAGTAAATTTCGATTATAAATACTTTGCAAAATAATGAAAAATATTGAGTATTTATGGCAAATATTAATATTGGGTTGTTCGGAAAGTCCTTTCCGTTTAAGAAAATCAATTCGTACAGGAAAATTCTGATAGATAATTATTAGATATTGTTTCCGATATCTAATACTTAGATATTAATGGACAAAATTTTCCGGTAGAAATTGAGTTTCCCAAACGGAAAGGACTTTCCAAACAACCTAATATTTATTCATAAAGAATGCTGTAAAATGCGCAATTTGCGAAACGAAAAAAAAATAGGTTAGAGAAAAGTCTTTTTTTTTTTTTTTTTTTTTTTTTTTTTTTTTTTTTTTAAAAGGTCCTTTTTTTCAAAATTTCAAAACTATTTTATTTACAACTGAAGATATTTCTTATGGCCGATGTAGTTTATAATACAGTTAAACCAACGTGAATACTCACGGGGGATATTTTTTGTGTTCGTATAAAAACTAGATCGTGTTATCCATACTTTAAAAATACTCTATATCCACTGTAACAAGCATGTAATATGCAAGCGCTCTTCCAAAATCTATTGTCGTGATAGGGTTGATTTTGTTCGTTTGAAGTTCGATTTGTCAAGACTGGAGGTCTACACACGATACATACAGCTCGGTGGAAGTCTTTTTTACGGGAAATGGGCCGGTGTTTACTTTGCAACCGAAGAAATCCACCAAAATTTTGTATAGTCAAATCGATTTATTTCAGAAGATTCGAACTTATGTTGTCAACGTGATAACAATCTTGCAGTTTAATTAGTGTCCGTAATGTATTTTGATTAGCATTGGATACATTTTTTATCACTCAATGCAATTATCACAATTGAGCATATTGCAATTATTGCAATTATCACAATTTTTATGTGTTCAGTGAGTAGAAGAAGGCATCGCCTAACAATCTCGAAATCGCTGTTGAACAGAAGATATTTCTTTTCCGATATTCAAAAAGTCGGAGTTGGAAAAAAAAGTACTTAGTATAATTGCATCGAAAAGGTGGGTAAACTTCGTTCGTACTAGAAAAAAACTGTAGGAATAGGAAATATTTCAACGACCGTTCTTTTTCAATGCGTGATTAACAGTTATTCGCTTTGTTAGAATTTATGTTAACCAGACTAAAATTGCAGTAAATACCTTTAAAAATCGATGGGAAAGTTGAAAACAGTTTGTACTAAAAGTGATTCACATTCAACGTGTTCATTTTAAATAGATCCCACTTTAATGTATATCATGTGTTGATGTAGAGCGCTACAAATAGAAAAGTCTATTTTTTACAGTAATTCATAGTATGGCGCATTATAGTTTAAATAGCACAGTGTAGCGAGAGCTAAAAAAGATATCAGTAGCTTCTAGTGAGATCCAACGCTACTTGTAACGCTTCTTCAAGAAGAAAATGGCGTCATTCTACACATCATGTCTTCGTAACATGTTGCATTTCTACAAAAATGATTGTGCTCAATGTTTTGCATTTTTAGCGGCAAATCGTAGCTGAAGTGTGTTACAAAGTGTGGCAGGAAGTCAAAGATGGGTTTTTTTGAGACTTTCGACTAAAAGTTCTACTTTATTACCTCTTCGAAAATTTCGCCATTTTAATCAAATCGCTTAATTGGTTGTCAAACTATACAAATTGACAAAATGTTTATTTTAAATAACGGAAGAACAAAAAAAAGCATTTGTAAAGCATTAAAAAATTATAAATAAAAAGTCTAATTAAAAATCACTTGATGTCGTAACAAACCCATGTATCGTGTTGAATATATTATCTAATTATGAGATTTACGATAATCTATTATTGTCATTTACTTTTACAATTCGGTAAGAACTTTTTAATCGACGGGATAATCAAGTAATATGTCTATTGTCAAAATCACGTGTCTATTTCTTTGTGATTAGTTTTAATGTTTTAAAGCTAGATTTCTCAATATTTGAAATATTTTATTTATAGTTTTATTTTTTTTTATGCATAGGATTTTTTATTCAATAATTTTGTAGATTACAAAAATAACCATTTGAATATTATTTATTATATTCAAAACTCAATGTAAGTAACATATTATGAATGCGCTGAGAGGAAAGTTGTAATTATGATAAAAATTCAATTATAAAAATATTGGTATACATTTTTTTATTTTGAATATTGGCAAATCAGTTTTAGCTATTTTTGACACGCTTTTATTAACTCTCCTTATTATCTAAAGATTTTCCTTATTATCTAAAGATTTTCCTTATTATCTAAAGATTTTCTCAAGCAATTTTGACTAAAAATTGCATTCTATGGTTTTCGGGCACGAGAAAATCATTGGGCTAGGTTACATGTTCGAGAAAAAATTTTAATGGGTCATATTGGGTCATTAAGGGTCTGGGTCAAGCTATTTATATTTAAAGAACTGCGTGATCGATTATAACGAAATTTTGTATGTAACAGATTTTTGGCACTAGAAAACTATCGGCTGGGTCACATGTTCGAAAAATTTCGATTAGTGGGTCATTTTTGGGTCATTATGGGTCAAGCCATTTTTATCTAAAAAACGGCTCTAACGATTTTGACCAAATTTTATATTTTATCGTTTTGCATTACAAGAAGACCATTGGGTTAGGTAACATGTTCAAGAAAATTCGGTTAGTGGGTCATTTTTGGGGTCATTGTAGGTCATGCTATTTTTATCTAAAGATTTTCTCACGCAGTTTTGACTAAAAATTGCATTCTATGGTTTTCGGGCACGAGAAAAATATTGGGCTAGGTTACATGTTCGAGAAAAAATTTTAATGGGTCATATTGGGTCATTAAGGGTCTGGGTCAAGCTATTTATATTTAAAGAACGGCGTGATCGATTATAACGAAATTTTGTATGTAACAGTTTTTTGGCACGAGAAAACTATAGGGCTGGGTCACATGTTCGAAAAATTTCGATTAGTGGGTCATTTTTGGGTCATTATGGGTCAAGCCATTTTTATCTAAAAAACGGCTCTAACGATTTTGACCAAATTTTATATTTTATCGTTTTGGATTACAAGAAGACCATTGGGTTAGGTAACATGTTCAAGAAAATTCGGTTAGTGGGTCATTTTTGGGGTCATTTTGGGTCATGCTATTTTTTACCACGCTTTTATTAACTTCACCTGTATGTGAGTTTGTGAGTTTGTAACTCTCCTTATTGTTACTTGATAACACGCGTATTTATAAACCGATTTAAATGAAACTTGGTATGTACATAGTACATATAAATGTCCCGACGGAGTTCGTTGGCCAGCATCAACTGCCATTTTGTTTCAAAATGGCGGCCATTTTAAATTTTTTTTAATTTAAATTTTAAATTAAATGCGAAAAAACTAAAAATTGAAAATTATTTTTCTTTTACGTGTTAGAACTTAAAATAAGGATTCCAGAGCACTTTTTATTTTGCCTATATCTTAAAAAATGACTGAGTTATAGCACTTTGAATTTTTCATATGGCTCACAAGTTGAAACGATCTGATTTTTGTTACTTGATAACACGAGTATTTATGAACCGATTTAAATGAAACTTGGTATGTACATAGCACATATAAATATTCCGACCGAGTTCGTTGGCCAGTATCATCCGCCATTTTGTTTCAAAATGCCGACCATTTAAAATTAAAAAAAAATTTTAAATTTAAAATTAAATGCGAAAAAATCAAAAGTTGAAAAATATTTTTCTTTTACGTGTTAGAACTTAAAACAACAATTTCAGAAGACTTTTTATTTTGTCTATATATTAAAAAATGATTGAGTTATAGCACTTTGAATTTTTCTTATGGCTGACTCTTTTGAAACGCTCTGATCTGAACAATCGTGGAATTTAGTGACTCTGTAAATCGCTTAAAATAAAACCAGGTTGAAAAAAATAAATATAGTTTAAAAAAACTAAAAACCACGCTCTTAAAGTAATCAAACAAAAAAGTGAAAAATAAATATAGTTTAAAAAAACTAAAAAACACGCTTTTTAAGTATATCAAACTAAAAAGTGCAAAATAATTCGTACTATAAGCTGAAAACGAAAATAGATGAAAAATACTATATTACTATAAAATCATTGTTATTATAGAAATCAATTAATAAGAAATAAATAAAATTATCCACGCTTTTATTAACTTCACCTGTATGTTTGTGAGTTTGTAACTCTCCTTATTAATTCGTATATTTCAGTTCCCACCAGAAAATTAAAACAACAACAATATTTGCTTTAATCAATAACAGAACATTGAACGTGTTCTATAGCATGGGAATTAACGGGTTAAAGAAAAGTAGACAAAAGTCAATTAAAAGAACTGCAGGACTCTTAAGCGAGAAATTAGAGGAGAGAAAAAAGAAAAGAAGCCTTTATATGAAAACTTATAGAGCTAAGCAGTCAAAGAAGGCCAGAGAAGCTCGTTTGCAGCAAGTGCGTCAGCACACATCTGAAACCCGAGCCTGAGAATCTCAACGGGCCAAAGAGGCTCGTTTGCAACAAAAGCGTCAGCATGCAGCTAAGATCCGAGCCTTGGAATAAGAACAAACTAGAGAGACTCATTTGCAGCAAATCCGTCAGCACACAGCTAAAACCCGAGCCTAAAAATCTGAACAGGCCAAAGAGGCTCGTTTGCAACAAAAGCGTCAGCATGCAGCTGAGATCCGAGCCTCGGAATCAGAACAAACTAGAGAGACTCGTTTGCAGCAAATGCAGCAACGAAATGCTGAGTCCAGAAGATTAAGTAGAGCCAGTATGACGGGCTTTACGCAAACAATTAACACATTTTGTGATAAGATATGTGAAATTTGTACTAAACGGTGCTATCAACATCAAATTTCTAAATGGACTGTAGATAACAAAATGGCACCATATTTGCCTGACGAATTAAAACAAAAGAATTGCTTGGTTGTTTGTAATCGTTGCAAGAACCATTTGACTTCAAAGAAAAATATTGCACCATCTATGTCTTATTGGAATAATCTGGATCCAGGCTCTATTTCAGAAGTGATTGGGGAGTTATCACAGGCCGAGCAGAGGCTGATTTCACGCATTATACTATTTGTTAAAATCATAAAACTTAGTGGCGTATTTGGGCAATATAGTTTTCGAGGTCAAGCAGTATTGTTCGCTCAGGATGTTTTCGAAGTAACCGAAAATCTTCCGAAGATGCTACCAAGATCCAAAAGTAATGCTGGAATAGTTGTCGTTACTGAGCGTCTTGAAAATATTAACGTTAAACGACAATTTTCAGTATCTAGGCAAAAAGTATATGACGCGCTATATTGGTTAGTTTCTAACAATCCACTCTATAAATATGTCACAATTGATCAAAACGTCGTAATGAACGACGAGGATATCGTAAGGGTAGAAGAAGCACCACTAGAGACTTCTGGGGAGACCAACGAAGAACCTACCGAAGATGCTAGTGCCTACATGAAGATCAATGATTTTTCAAGAATCGTACGGGCTTCATGGCATCAAGGAAACGATGTCATATTCACATCAGGATTTGCAGGCCTACAATGCTGTGCGATGGCATTGTCTAATATCTTAAGGGCCAGTGTTCTTACACCACAACACTGGTCTACAAACACCCTCAATCTGAATATGATAACAGGTGACCAAATCTACAGCAATGTAAGATTTCAAACCGAGAGAAATTTAACGGCCTATCCTATTGAAGATGATGATACCTACTGGTGCAAAATTTCAGTGCGGTCAAAGATGAATTGTTCGCATTTGGCAAAAGGTTCGAGATTACTTTTGACGATGAACCGAGCATATATGGAAGCTTGAACGATAAGTATAACGAAGAAAGCCTTGGGCCCACCCTTCGTCAAGGTCTAGCAGATCTGTTCGTGGAACACAGCGCTGGCATATTAATAACAGGTGGACAATCATTCGGAGTAATGCACTGTGATAACAAATTTTACTTCAGTAACTCTCATTCTTGTGGACCCAAGGGATCTACAGCAAACTTCAGCAATGGGAAAGCTTTCATCATCGAATGCGATAATTTAGACGAGTTCGTGCGGAATTGTAAACGCACAACAGGTAGCAGAAATGTACAGTATACTCTTGATTACGTTGATGTTGAAGCTTTTGATATACATGATGAATCTGAGGTGGTAGAATCACAGCAGAGTATTGAGATGGTAACGGCAGCGTCCGAAACGATCACTTCTCCACGGAAACTAACTGATCAAACAATTCCAGTGCAGACATCAGTGATGGCACCGATTGATGTGATGCAACCCAATGTGGAATATGAATTACAGGTTTCACGAAATCTCAATGAAATTACCCGCAAAACGAAAGATAATATCGTTAACGTGGGACATGAACTGAAAGCAGAAGAATTTGCCTGGTACTTCTTGTTTCCTTGTGGAAAGAACGGTTTGAAAGAGCAAAGACCTGTAAATATTACAGCGTTAGACTACTTTCATTTCAGAATTTTGGAAAGTGACACAAGATTTCAACGTAACGACTATCTCTTTTATGCCTTATCTTTCTTTGAATATTATCGAATTAAGAGCACTATATCAGCATGCAGTAAGAAAATTGTTAATCAAGAAGGAGCAGTCGAAGACGTCCATCTTTACGTGAGAAATTTGAGAGGTTCTGCAGCTTATTGGAGATCAGCATTGAATGAGCTATTAGCTCAAATCAGATGTTTAGGAGCCCCAACCTACTTTGTAACATTTAGCTCAAATGATCTTAACTGGTTAGATCAACGGAAAGCTTTGTTAATAGCTGATGGTAGGCCTGATGTTGATCCAAGTACGCTCGACATTTATGTAACTCAAAGACTTATCGAAAAGTATCCAGTAATTTTAAGTCGACATTTCATGGTTAGAGTAAATGCTCTAATGAAATTTATCAAAAATAATGACGGAGTATTTGGTGGCAAAGTGAAAGACCACTGGTGGCGTATTGAATTCCAGAATTGTGGCAGTCCTCACCTTCATATGGTGATTTGGATTGAAAATCATCTAGAGTTCGACTCAGAAGAAGGAAAACTTCTTCTCGATCGTAACTGTTGCTGTAGAATGCCAACAGAAGAAGAAGATCCAGAGCTTCATGAACTCGTTAAGAAATGTCAAATTCATCGCCATACACAAACTTGTACAAAAAAAAATACTTCTGTCAGATGTCGATTCAACTTTCCACGTCAAGAATGTAATGAGACACGAATTGTGTCACATTCTTCAGATGATTTCCTTCGTAATGGAGGTAGAATTTGTTTACTTAAGCGTCGAAAGGAAGATGCTTGGGTAAATAATTACCACCCAGAGTTACTACGACTGTGGACAGGCAATATGGATATTCAGCCGTGCGGATCAAATGAAGCGATAGCGTACTATATAGCAAAGTACCTATCGAAAGTAGAACCTGAAGGTGTTTATTCTGGAATTGCGCAGGAAATACAGCAAATTCAACGCGAAGTGACTGACATTTCACGTAAACTGTTTAGGATATGTATGAAGATTCTTCATGAACGACAAGTATCAGCTGCAGAATGTGCGTATCGACTTTGTCATAGTAAGTATACATTAATCTCATCTGAAGATCAAAATTCCGTATTTCGTCGGAATAATTTGTACCTGACAGACATAATATGCATATCTCATAAAAAAAAGTTTCACTCTGTTAAAATAACAAGCACATAAAACCTCTCTGATTGAAAAAAATATTCATTAATAAGAGAGCAAGTGTTGAGGAAAGACAATAAAGTCTATACTGTAGATTATAAGATAATAAAAATTCTTCTTCTTCTTCAAAAAAAAAAATTCTAGAAAGAAAAGAACAGATGAAAAAAAACTTCTGAACCACGATCGAGTTCATAACGATATTAGACATGTTGTGTACTTCAATATTTAAACCGAAAACTTACGTACAATAGCTATTTATGTAAAAAATGACAAAATAAAGAAGGCTATAGAATCATCCAATTATAAAAAATTATCCATTCTACAGTGAAATATTAAAATATCAGGATCAACAAACAATAAAACGGAATTGGCTGTTTGAAAGCGAACCAGAAATTCAGATTTTTGTAATTTTTTCACGCTTATCCTACATTTGTGTAGATGAAATATTCACTTATTTAAATAACGCATCATTGCAAACTTGTGTTTGTTGTTCAAGTTAGTGGAAATCAAAACATTTGTAATGAAGAAAATATTTCTAGTATTGTTGAAGAAAATTACATGTGATACATCTAATAAAAAGTTCGTACGTAACAATAACTACATTAAAACGTGACCTAGTTAAATTTTTTTTTATGAACGGAATTTATATTGTACGCTGACAGATTAATATTTCTAAGTCAAAATATTTAATTCCAACAAACTCATCCACTTAATAAAGTATCCTAGTTCAATTAATATTTCAAATTCAACTTCATGTAAAAACGTCAGAACTTGTTTTTGTTTTCAGAAATTATCACTAAAAATTTCCTCTTTAGTTCGAAGCAAATTTTACAATTGTCCGCCCTCTGTTGGAAATTCACTATACTACCCGCATCAATATTTACTTTAGAATTTAACACCTCAAATTGTATTATACTGTTCGAGAAGAATTTTACATCTGTTCACCCTCTATCGGAAATTCATAAAACTAACCACAATAACTTAAAAAAAACTTCATTTTTAACAATAAGTCGAACTAAAAAATAAAAAATAAATATAGTTTAAAAAAACTAAAAACCACGTTTTTAAAGTAATCAAACTAAAAAGTGAAAAATAAATATAGTTGAAAAAACTAAAAAACACGCTTTTTAAGTATATCAAACTAAAATGTGAAAAATAATTCGTACTATAAGCTGAAAACGAAAATAGATGAAAAATACTATATTACTAGAAAATCATTGTTATTATAGATATCAATTAATAAGCAATAAATAAAATTATCGTTGAAAAAAAGCGTGGGGTGCTTCTTGAGAACTGATAGATGGAGCATGGTAGATGGAGCACCCCACGCTTTTTTCCAACGATAATTTTATTTATTGCGTATTAATTGATATCTATAATAACAATGATTTTATAGTAATATAGTATTTTTCATCTATTTGCGTTTTCAGCTTATAGTACGAATTATTTTTCACTTTTTAGTTTGATATACTTGAAAAGCGTGTTTTTTAGTTTTTTTAAACTATATTTTTTACAATACTTCCATATGCCTCTGAGGGTTTATGAAAATATATTAAAATTTTTTCATTTTTGAAGTCTTCATAGTTTCTCATTATAAAATTAGTACCACAGTGTTTATTTTAAAGCATTCGAAGTATTTGAATAATCAAATGCATTGGCTGCAGATTTTTTAAGCAATAGAATTACAATTTGCTTGTAATATGCATCTCTTTTAATTTCGCAACCAAAATTTTCCTACTCATAAAATTTAACAGATTTTGGAGAAAAAACACGAAACACTTTCGTGCATGTTAGCTTTATTTAAATATTTAAGAGACTTGATTTCATTGGACTTTTTTAATTCTATCCCAGTGCAGGGCTGCCCAGGCGACTATTTTTTAATTCTGTTCCCGAGAAGGGCTGAACAGGTGATTATTTTTTAATTCTATATCGAACAACATTTTTCAAAACGAAATTCTTTCTTATAAGCTTTAAGAACATTTGCAAGAAAATTATACTACAAAATGTATCTTTTTTTTAAATATTGGTATGGACAGAATATAAAAATAGTTGCCCGTAGCAGCTTTACAAATGATATGAAGTCTCGTTTTATATTTTCCGGTGTCTTCAATTTCGTATGTGAATAAAGTCCTTTGACAAATCTGACGTTAGAGAAGCAGTGAGTATTTTTGGAAAGTAATTTGTTATTAAAACAAGTAATTGTATTTTGTTGTTGTTGTTTACATTAACTGCATTTTCAATAAAGTAGTTGCAATTCTAGTTCGCTATAAATAAAAAGTAGCTTTACGAATCCTTATCGCTATCTTGTAAATTGTTTTCTAACTATACCGGGTGATCGAAAAGTTAGGACGAACTTTAAAAATGAATAATTCGATAACGAATCAAGATACAGATATACAGTTTGCACCAAACGGATGGAAAAGAAACCGGGTTTTGTGTTGCAACGAAAAAATATAGAACTGTTGGCGAACAACGGCATCACTATCAACATTGAAAGATGCCATTTGCCAAAATATGTAGGCCATAACGATAGAAATGCTACTAAATGCTGTGAATGGTGTGGTGCCTAGTCTCACAGCTACTCTTATAAATGATAAACAATACATTGAACATTTACTGTAGTACTTATTAATTGTAACTAAGTTCTAAATTGTAAGTTGCCTTGTAAGTTGTAAAAATTTTTTCATTTGTAAATCTTCTTTTGGTGCAATAAAACACTACAGCGTCATTTATTGGTCGCCAACAAAAGTCTTTTTTTCGTTGTTACACAAAACCCGATTTCTTCTCCACCCGTTTGGTGCAAACCGAATTTTTCTATCTTGATTTGTTTTCGAATTATTCATTTTTAAAGTTCGCCCTAGCTTTTGGAACAGCCGGTATGTTAAATATGAAATTATATATCATTATTTAAAATGGCATATTATTGCTCTAAAATGGCAAAACTATTACACTAATTCCAAAATTAAAATTTCTGCATTTTTATATTATACTTTATTAGCGAATTCCTTTACATTAATATCTATATTATAAAGGCCAAACGTATCTGTGCGTAACGCATACGTCATTTTGCGCATGGCAACACTTTCGAATTTTAAATGAATTTCCGTATTGCGATTTTTGCTACTAAAACTTTTTAAACTTCTTAATGTCGCATATTTTTAATTTTTACACCATCGTGTAGGGAAAAATGTTCTTTTAAATGAAATTTGTTTGAAAGTTGTATCTTAATTTGTTTTTGAAATATTAATTTTTCTGTGGCAACAGGAGTACTCCATTTCTATTTAAAGCAAAGGAAACTAGTCGTTGGAAGCCACCGTAATACTTACCCATCATTTATATGCATATGAAAATAAAACATGTGAAAACTATTTATACAATGTATTTCAATTCCAAAACTAAATTTAAATATTGTTAATACACATAGTAATACTCTATTAATGAATTACTGATGCACCAATTTCAACAAATTATATAAAACGCCAAACTACTCAAGAAGTACCAAACTGCGTAAAAGAAACATCCTTATAACTCCAAAAATGATAATCATATTAACTAACAGTTTACTGTGTCGGAATAAGCGTCTCATTTTCAATTAAAATATATCTCTGAATTGAAATTTGAATGAAATACACGGTCATGAAAAATCGAAGAATGTGGAAAATAGGATTACAAATATCTCGACAACTATTAATTCGATCGACTTCGTTCTTTATGCAAATTTGTGTTTTTTTATTGCCTTTTACATGCATTCCTTAAAATAAAAAAATTCGAAAATTTTTATATACCTTTCATCAGAACGAATTTTTCAAGAATCCGGAAAAAATAGTTCCGGATAATCGAGGTTATTGATATTAAATAGGCTTCGTCCCATTCTTACATACTAAGTACATACGAAATTTCAAGTCTCTATCTCAATTTGTTCGTGAGATAGAGCGTTTACAGACAGACAGACTGACAGACAGACAGACAGACGGACGGCAAAATTTTTTTTTCTAAAAATATGTTTTTCGAAATCTCCAGTGTCTAAAATGTGTAAATCCGTCAAAATTTTTTTTTCGAATTTCAAAACGATTGCAAGACTTACCCTATACTACGTATGATGGGTAAGTAAAAAGGGGAAAAATTGAGCGCCGTATCTTTATGTTGCCATTTTCACATTAAAAGGGAAAAAATAAAAATTTAAATATCTTCTGTTATAAAACCAGGTGAATTTTGACTTCATTTATAAAATTTGATTTACACGTAAAAGAATATCAAAAGTTTAATATCTATTTTAGCTAATAGCCCCCATTGTGACTTCAAGTTTTGAATCAAAATTATCAAAATAAAATGGCAATTTTGATAAAAAAGTGATTACAGACGTGAAATGTACATTTGTAAATTTTGATATGGTAAAAATGATGCCGGGTTCAGATTTTTAGGGGAAAGAAATTCTATGATTGAGTCAAAGTTGAATAAATTTTGCTTTTTATCGTTTTGAAATACTAGCATAATAATCTTAATTGATATAACTTTATCATAATAACATATGTTTATTTTTTACTGTTTACATATACGTATTAAATATTTATATATATATTATAAATTATTTTAACAATTTCTACAACTGCGTTTAATAGAAATAGTATTTTGTTAATTTGATGATAAATATCGTTTGTTTAAGAGTTAGACATACCAATATAAAATGCATTTTTACTATAACTAATTTTGTAGGCTTATTATAAGTTAATGAACAGTTCCTTCTTAAACATTTTCTTTCGTCAAAATTTGACGGGTTGTTTAAATAATCCTTGTTTAAATAATGGCGATTAAAATTTAATTTTCTGTGATACATTATTTAAATACATTACTATATTTATGTATTACCACATGTATTTTAAGTATCCATTTTATATATTGCTTTTTCTATCCGATCTTTTTCAGAACTGTTCTTAAAATATCTCGCTACTTGACTGCTCATATATTTATGTAGCTGAGAAGAAAATATGTATGGCAGAAAGTTCAAGAGCAATAAAATATCATCATGAATATTTTACGACATAGGAGGGGGAATATCGAACATTTATAGAAGTTACTTTCCTAGAAAAGCACAAGAGAATAACCGTTTCTTGAATGGAAGACAGGAATCGATTATAGATGTTCCGTGTTATTGAAAAGTAACAACTTTTTGTCATTTGCAAGCATAGAAAAAAATCTTCCTCGAAAAAAATGATCTTGTTTTGTTTACAGTTAATGAGAATAATTTCATAAGCGTACAGTTATTGAAATGCTCAGTATTAATAAGAAATATTAGTTGGAAAATCAGTTTAAAAGCATTTTATCACGCATTAATAATGCGCAAACAATTTAAGAGAAGCATAAATTGATTTAAAAATTATTCGTGCTATTTGTTTTTTTGTGAAATAGTACGTTTTGAATTTATTTTTAAGTACAAAACAACTAATAAAAAATAGTCATGCATAAGTTTGCTATCACGAAATACTTATACGAATAATTGTATATCAAGAATATAATATTACTTTTTTTGTTTCGCAGGTCTTTATGAAGGTGACAGAATGATGAATTTGAAAGAAGTGAATCTAGTATAACCGTATTGTAAACCATTAGTGAATGATAACTATGTTCAAAGAAATTTGTTTGTAACGCAAAGAAATTTGTTCCGTTAAATGCATTTATTTCTCTACGACATAATAAGTACAGTCAATGAAAAAAAGTAGTCATCCCCTATTTACCCCTCAACAAATTATTGCAGAAAATCACTTGTACCAAACAATAGGAAATAAACTCTACTTTTAAATGATGTACATAAAATTTCATTAAATTACTATCTGCATATTAAAACGAACTGGATTTTAATTTTTTTAATAGCATTATCCAATGTTAACAAAATATTTCTAGTTTTAAGTTGAAACTATGCCTAGGCACTAAATTGCAAGTCATTTGAATGATAAGGTTTTGAACTCTTTTCCGAAAACATGACAAACAATATTGAACACAATACGCTGTAATCAAAATTAAAAAATAATAAAAAATGTAAAAAAAAAAACAGATTTACTAAATAATTTTTCATTGCGCATGAATAAACGCTATCAGAATTTCATTTGCATATTGCGTTTGCTATAGGTATAGAGTAACTTTTGTAAAAGTCTCAAAACCATAGCTTGAAAATTCTGAAAGTGATCCTTGGTAGAATAATCTCAAAATCCGTTGTTCCCAAAATGAAGCAAAAAATGAGGGCTTGTATCCAATTACAGTAGTACGTGACATATCGTGTATTTTATATTAACACTAACCAATGGATAAATAGATACAGCCTCTCATCATTTTGGAAATAATGGATTTAGAGCTTAAGTGACGAATCCTCAATCCTTCCGCTTGCTGGACTTACTACTACTTGCAATACTACCGAATCTAAAAGGTTTTCCGTGCCACACTCAAGCGACTGAACGAATAGTTAAACACTCACAGAAGCATCTTCTGTTGTTTGTAGACTACATAGAGAATACAGTTTTATTCGAAATTGGATACAAATCACAGAACCTCACGCCAATTTTCAACACCAAGCGTGATTATTTTTCAACGTAATTCAGTCAATTTATATATATATATATTTTTTGATTTAATGAAAATAATTTGTTAAATAAGAATCTGAAGTGTTTCTTATAGCTATTTATGTGATTTCTCATTGCAAAAATTATTAAATACTAAAATGTGTGATTTATTTAATAAAAATAACTTCGACTTTTTAACCTAAAAAGACTCAAATACATAATATTCAACCGCCTTGCGGCAATATTAAAGTTTGGATTTTTTTTTATTACTTTTATCTTAATCTCCATACATTAGAACAATTTTTCCGCATAGACAAGTTTTGATTAATGTTCAAAAAACTATTTTGAGATAAAAATAATCTTGCCAAAATAAGGCTTTTTTTATGCTTCAATTTATTGCGGCAGTATTTAAAATTTAAAATTAATTTTTTAAATTATTTTTCTCTAAGCCTTTACTCAACAAAACAAATTTTTCATAAAAACAAGTTTTGAAATTGAAAAAAAAATCTATCCACTTTATTGTTTATGATAAAATTCTTAACTTCCTATTAATATGGCAAAATATTGCGATTGCAAACCCAATATTGCCGAGAGATTTATGAAAACTCTACTTATTATCAAGAAATATATACTATTTATGCACACACTATTTTCAGTTTATTAAACTTAACTAAGTTACACAAAAAATGTTGTATTTTTACCAAGTATTTAATGTAAGAATACAGCGGTGTATTTGATTACGTTCAAGGTATTTAAATACCGAGTGATCCAAAAGTCAGGACGAACTTTAGAAACGAATAATTCGAAAACGAATCAAGATACAAAGATACGGTTTGCATCAAACGGATGGAAAAGAAACCGGATTTTGTATGGCTGCGAGAAAAAATAGTTCTATTGGCGATCAACAGATGGCGCTATTGGATTTCTGAATTGCAAGCGCGACAGTCACTTCAAACAGCCACCTATATGCACGATGGAGCAGCACCTCATATTGCTCTGACTGTGTAACGACTGCAACGCTCAATATTTAGGAGAGGATCCATTATCAGTGGCTATATTAATCACGCATGGCCTCCAAGATCTTCCGATCTGACACCATGGGACTTTTGGCTGTGGGGATTTTTGAAGTCAAAAATGTACGGCGACCAACCGGCCATTGCGTCGACCATGTGTCTGCCATTATGCAAGAAATGGTACTCTATGCTTTGAACGGTGAAGTGCCTCGTCTCACAACTGTACTTCTGAATGATGGACAGCACATTAAACATTTATTCTAGTACTAATTAATTGTAATTAAGCTGACTTGTAAGGTGTCAACACTTTTATCATTTGTAAGTCATCTTTTGGTGCAATAAATCACTATAGCGCCATCTGTTGGCCACCAACAGAACTAGTTTTTTTGAAGCCACACAAAACCTGGTTTCTTTTACATCAGTTTGGTACAAACCTTATCTTTATATCTTGCTTCGCTTTCGAATTACTCATTTTTAAAGTTTTATTTTACTTAAATATTATTTATATTCTTTAAATAAAACATTTTTTATTTAAAAGAATTAATTTCAAAATCACTGATTAATAATTAAAAGGGGAAAAATGTAATTCCTTATATATTACTTTCAACACGGAGCGAAAATTACAGGAAGATCACCAGTGTTCCGCTAGATTACGGTGAATGGAAATAAAACATTTCAAATTCCTTTCTGTGATGTTAGACCATTTAAAACATAATGAATCTGGTATACATTTATGAAGTGCACTAAAAAATGTATTCTGTTGATTATAATGTGCAAAGCATTTATTATTCATATGCAAGGCAACAGAAAAGAATTGAGTTACAAAATAATTTGTGGGAAAATCTTTCTGCACCACATTTTAGTTCAATTATTCCTGCATTTTATTATGTTGACACATATATGCGAGTTTTCTAAGATGTGCATGGAGTATAATAAAGAAGTTCTCAAAAGTTTTAAAAGTCAAAAGCCTTGCAATGTGCAACAAACCCTCTGTATTTTAATAAAAAATATTAACTGAAAATTGATGGATAGTGTGATTGGTTTATTCATAATACTTGAAAAAGATGTTATCTAATAAATCTAATACCATTCCTAGACAGTTCATATTTAATTTCAATCAATGTTGAATTAAAAATGTTTTGGTAATTTTTTACAGACGTTTACACAATCGAAGATATATTAATTACATTTGGCTTGCTTGTATCCTTATCCCCCACCCCTTATTGAATAATTCATACGCTAAATCATTATTATTGTGCATAGTTTTAAAAATGAGAAAATAATTTGGAGGGATTAATAATGCAACAAAATATAATATACTATGTTTATTTATTTATATTTTGAAGATTTAATGTGAAAATAGAATAATGTGATCGACAAATCAAGGCTGATCATTATTAAGGTATTTAAAATTAATAATATAATGTTTGAAGAAGATGGAAAAAATTAAAATTATTTTTTTAAATGCGATTCGTTTTCTTTGTTTTAATTACGCGAATCGATTATTT
Source organism: Maratus speculifer (assembly GCA_964019185.1). NCBI lineage: Eukaryota > Metazoa > Arthropoda > Arachnida > Araneae > Salticidae > Maratus > Maratus speculifer. The sequence goes on along the minus strand of OZ025291.1, from coordinate 303,975,921 downwards.
TGGAAACGTATATCCTTTTAATCTTTTGTATTTCAGTTATGATTTCTTTGCGTTTTTATTTGTATTAATACTTCGTACTAAAAATAGATTAAAATACAAGCAAGTCTTTTTGGATAAGTAATATTTTTATTGTTTTATTGCTTACCAATATTTTTTGTCTAACTTGTAGAAGATTTTTTCGGAGAAAAATACTTTATGGAGGAGGAGTGGATTCACAATAAATTGAAGAAAACACGTGAAAGAAACATTTATAAGACCATTGGGGAAAATATATTGAGACTTTTTTGCAAACAGGGCTTAGGATATATTCTAAGTCAGGTTAGAGCAACGACATTTTTTTAAAACTTATTGAATTAATATGATATTTACAGTAATTGTATAAATAGAACAGACATTACATTTTACTTTAAATGTAAAAATGTAAGTTTTCTTTCCCTCGAAAAGATCTCCGTGGATGATATTTTAAGCAATATTTAAAAAGCGTGTTCCACAAATATATATATATATATTACAAATTTTAAATTTTTTTCGCCAAAACTAACCTTTATACTATCTTAATTTTCTTATGATAATATTCCGTACTTACTTCAAATTATTAAATTAAAATCTTGTTTCTAGATTTAATCTGTTAATCTTTATGCAGACGATATAAACTCTTAATTTGCCTTAAAAACATTATTCCAGTATGCGTAAATTTAAAAAGATGGCTCTAAATTAAAAATATTCTTAATTAAACTTTATTTCTTAATATTCCAAGTAAAACTCATTCCTTCTATGTTTTTATCAACCCTTTTTAAGAAAGTCTTTTAAATTTATTCCAAAACCATACCTTTCAAAAAATATCATTATTTCATTTTAACTATTTATTTATTTTTCCTCCGTCAACATTTGATAGTGTGCATATCAATAAATTCATTTCTTTTCTTTTTCTCTTAAAATTAATGATCTATAAAAATCGTCTGCCTAAGAAATTCTGAGTCGATTATAAATTGGTTAAATAATATTTTTAAAAATAAAATTATCGTCTGAATGAAGTGTTTAATCTGGAAGCTGGACAAGAATCCTGTTTACATGAAAGAATGATGGTTTGAGGTTACCGAATGTTCTAGAATTTTCTTTTTAGTTTTAAAGAGGAAGCTGGAGAGGTGGTAAGGGAGATGAGATGAGAAGAAGAATTCTTGGGTGCGCTCTTGCATGAGTGAGTACGACTTGATGTAGTAAAGCATGGAATATTTTTTGGATGTTTCGGTAAAATATCCTCTGCAACAGGAGCTTTCCCCTAGATTATAGCTACCGTTTAATAAAATGAACTCGCAGCAGCCAAGGAGTGATTATTTTGACCTTCTACATTTATTTATTTTGTTTTTTTTTCTCGCTGGCCATGACTTTTGTGCGGAGAAAGGAAAACCTGGCGATGATGTTTCTGCCCCCTAACTTTAAATCGTCACATATATATATACAGGGTGATTCATAAAAGATGGGCAGAACTTTAAGGGGTTATAGTACACTTAAAGACAAATAATATTAAATAGGAGACTAAGGATCCCAGACGTATTCCCAAGGAGATAGGGGGCATTAAAGTTTAGGGACCGAAATTTCAAATGATTATAAAAAATGGAAAAATTGGTCGATTCGTTTGCGGTTTTTGCAAAAAATTTTCTTTATGCCAGTATTTTCTTGAAATAAAATTTTAAAGTTCAATTTCAAAAAATGCCGATAGGGGGCGCTTTAGACTTTGGAGTAACAAACAACTATTTTTTAACGTTATTTTTTGTATTTCTTTAAATGATTTCGAAAGCTTAGACTTAAACTTAAATTTTCATCTAAAAATCTGAGTCCTAACGAGTAGTTAAGTAGAGTAAACTGAAATTTGAAATTTGAAACCCTTCTCCCCCCAGAACAAAAATCAGTTATTCCTGATCTTTGTGTCGTAGATTAGGCTCTAACTACTGCCGCGTTTTGCTAAAATTATTCTTTATGTCAGTATTTTCTTGAAAATAAATTTTAAAGAAAAGCTTCAAAAAATTCCGATAGAGGGCGCTTTAGACTTTGGAGTAACGAACAACTATTTTATACCGTTATTTTTTGTGTCTCATTAAATGCTTTCTAAAGCTTAGACTTAAACTTAAATTTTCAGCTCAAAATCTGAATCGCTGAGCGTGGTTCAGTAGCGAGGGGAGAGGGTTCAAATTTCAACTTCTGAACATAGTTCAGTTTGCACTACTTAACCATGCCCAACGATTCTGTGCTGTGATACGAGGCAAAAATACAACTTTCGTCGAGGACTGCATAGTCGGAATTCACTCATAAAGGCACTGGCACAGTTGGAAACGTCGCTCATGCAAACGTTAAAGCTCCATTCCTGACTCTAGTCACCGGGTGAAGAAGGAGACAGAAAGTATGCAAATGTCAAATGGGGAAGAAGAAGAACACGTATGCAAAATTTCGACACGATTCAGGCATAAAAACCACTGAACGGTGAGTCAAGTGTAAGTCGCTGTAGTAATGAATCGGAAGATGGTGCCCTTCACGAATAAGGAAAAGGCTGAGATGCATTTAATTTACGGAGCGGCAGATGGAAATGGTGCAGAGGCACAACGAATGTACGGAGAGCGATTTCCCAACAGGCGGTTGCCTAACCGCAAAACTTTCGAGCGCTTGCACAGACAGTTGTGTGAGACGGGATCATTTCTCGCTTCCCGGTCGAATGCAGGTCGTGCAAAAAAGGACGAATCAGTAGTTGTTGCAGAAGCCATTCTGGATGTAGTAGCGGCGCAGCCAAGTACAAGTACACGAACAGTGGCTAGGCAGGTGGATACCTCACAGTCCATGACTTGGAGGGTACTGAAGGATGAACATTTGCTCCCGTTTCATGTGCAACGAGTCCAGAAACTGTCTCCAGGGGATTATCCAAATCGTATTGAATTCGCCCGCTGGTTTCTGCAGCAGAACGCGCTAAATCCGCATTTTGGACGAACTGTGCTTTTCACCGATGAATGTACCTTCACACGTGAAGGTACATTTAACACACACAATGCACATGTATGGGCTGATGTCAATCCACATGCTACGTATCCACATGCTCATCAGAGACGCTTTTCCATCAATGTTTGGGCAGGAATCCTCGGAGACCACCTAATCGGACCGTACCTTCTTCCTGAACGCCTCAACGGTAAAACATACCTCACATTTCTGCAACATGTGCTGCCAGACCTGTTAAACGTTGTTCCTCCACGCATTCGGCGGGTCATGTGGTTCCAGCACGATGGAGCGCCAGCCCATTACATACGAGACGTCCGCAACTATCTGAACATCACATTTCCGAACAGATGGATTGGTCGAGGTGGTCCTGTTGCTTGGCCTGCTCGCTCGCCAGATCTTTCACCCCTCGATTTCTTTTTTTGGGGACAATTGAAGGCTCTTATGTATGAGACATCCATTGAATCCCCCGAGGAACTGGTCGCCAGACTTTCCGCCGCTGTAGGGGAAGTGCTCGAAAAGCCTGATGTTTTCGCGAATGTTCGCCGTTCCATTCTTCGCCGTTGTTCTGCGTGCATAACCTCTGGTGGTCACAATTTTGAACATTTATTGTAATTACATGTTAATAAATATGCTTTGGTAACATAATCCTAATTTGTGTCGTTTTACCTCGTATCACAGCACACAATGTGTGGACATGGTAAACTGAACTGTGCTCAGGAGTAGAAATTTCAAACCCCTCTCCCCAGAAAGTTAACCACGTCTAACGATTCAGATTTTGGGCTGAAAATTTAAGTCTAAGCTTTAAAAAGCATTTAATGAGACACAAACATAACGGTATAAAATAGTTGTTCGTTACTCCAAAGTCTAAAGCGCCCTCTATCGGAATTTTTTGAAACTTTTCTTTAAAATTTATTTTCAAGAAAATACTGACATAAAGAATAATTTTAGCAAAACGCGGCAGTAGTTAGAGCCTAATCTACGACACAAAGATCGGGAATAACTGATTTTTGTTCTGGGGGGAGAAGGGTTTCAAATTTCAAATTTCAGTTTACGCTACTTAACTACTCGTTAGGACTCAGATTTTTAGATCAAAATTTAAGTTTAAGTCTAAGCTTTCGAAATCATTTAAAGAAATACAAAAAATAACGTTAAAAAATAATTGTTTGTTACTCCAAAGTCTAAAGCGCCCCCTATCGGCATTTTTTGAAATTGAACTTTAAAATTTTATTTCAAGAAAATACTGGCATAAAGAAAATTTTTTGCAAAAACCGCAAACGAATCAACCAATTTTTCCATTTTTTATAATCATTTGAAATTTCGGACCCTAAACTTTAATGCCCCCTATCTCCTTGGGAATACGTCTGGGACCCTTAGTCTCCTATTTAATATTATTTGTCTTTAAGTGTACTATAACCGCTTAAAGTTCTGCCCATCTTTTATGAATCACCCTGTATATATATATATATATATTAGGAGAGAATTCAAAATATAGCTAAGTGTCCTCTGATTCGGTAAAAGATATCATGGGACTGCTACGAGATCATTGTAACAGAACACAATCCCGATAATAGAAAATTTCGAATAAAAATGCCTCAAGGAAATGAGCCTAAGTTTTTTTTATTAGAAAGATAGGTAAAGTCTGCAATGATGGATTCTCCATTTGTTAAGCCCCAATGACTTCAAGGATATATTATTCTTCTGTACAAATCTATACATTACATCCTGTTGTGTTCCAATTATACATTAGACATAAAAATAATATACATATATATAATGAATATACATATTGCTATTTAAGTAATATTATTGTAGGTTTAGGAATATCTGAGAGCATTTGTCAAAATTTACTGGCATTGTCATGTGGCAAAAGATTTTTCTTAAACCATAATATAACGGAAGACTTTTGAATTTCGACGATTGAATTTCGAATTGACGGCGATTGAAGGCCAGGTGATCAGTGCTGAGTGAAGCGTCGACCTGGCATTTAATCGCCGTCAGCGCCACCTATTGTTTGAGATGCGAACTAAAATAAAAAATTACGGTAAAAAAACTCCTGACATTATACATAACCCTCCTGCAAAAAATTTTTAAATAGCTGTCACCGTGTGCAAGTTATTGAATTTTAAAATTCACCAGTCATTTTTGGGACACCCGGTAGATAGATACAGAGAGAGAGGCGTATTTAATGAACAGTTTTTACATATTACAGTCATCCAACTAATCACTTATTTCAAATATAAAAAATAAATGTTTTGATATTCATTTTCTTTAGATTTTTTAACAACTTAGTTTTTTTGTAACTTTTTGTTAATTACTCTCCGACTTTTTTCTCGATTATGCAAAAGTAATTTTTCGTTAATTTTGTTTTGCAGACTATTACAAAAAAAGATAAAAAAGAAAAAAAAATCTTCGAGTTTTTTTTTTTTTTAGTTTGTGTAACAAATATATTTCTTTTACTAAAGTGTGCTATAATGCTGTATAAATGCTATTCTTGCTTTATGTATCTATGAAAAATAGATAAAAATAGTACTATATAACGGATATATTTTAAACATGACAAATATTTATCGTGTTTTAATTTGTAGGAGTGCGCGGCATTTTTATTCAAAATGAAACTGAAAACTCATTTTAATTATATAACAGCTATTATGTTGTTATTAAAAGATTTTGGTTATTTTTCTTATTTAGTTTTAAGGGTGAACTCTCATTTATGAAGCAGAAATATAATATGTTTTTTAATTATTATTTATTTACGAGTTATGTTTGTAGTTTTGTTATAACATACATCTAAATTTACTAAAGTCAGAGCCACTGTAAATTTATTTTCTTTGGAAATATTTTCTTAAAGTAATTTACAAAAAAAATGAAATTTTTTGGAAGGCAACATACTATTTCTCCTCTGGCGCATATTCCTACGTGAGCGATTTAAATCTCGCACGTGAGGTATTGCTGAAAACTTTCGCTGTTTGACATTTTATTGAAACTCAAACACCAGACATATGACTATTTTTTCAGCCATTGATATTGATTTTAATAAAGCTGAAAAGGTTCTAACTTTGTCTTTCTGAATTGGTATATCTTTTAATAATTGATTATTTTAGGGTACATATATGTATAATTATAAGAAAAATAAATAAAGAACTGTTAAAAATGTTCACATGAAAGAAAAAAAGACATTGGTGCAAATAAAAAAATAATATCCGAAGAGCAGCATTTTTGTAAAATATAGCAGGTTTTTAGATTATTTATATTTGTATATTTTATGTTGTTTTTTGCTAATGATTCCTATTTTTAAGTGCATTCTTTAAAAAAAAAATTATTAAGATTGTATCAATCAAGTTTCAAAATCTGTCTGCTTACTGAATCAGAAAAAAATATAATGAACATAATAGAAAAAAAATAAGGCAAATTGATTTTGAAATTTTAAAATATTAGTTTTTAATAAAGTAAACGCATTTTATATTTTTATAATTAAAAAATATATATTAATGTAATTTGATACATTTTTTCATGTAATAATTAATCGTATTCTTTATCTACCTTATGTACACTCCTGGACAAAATTATAAAACCCGAAATTTTTTAATTTATTTAGATCGTAATATAAATAAGCTTAGCCTTACATTAATAAAATAATGATTAATATTTATAATAGGACATCTGAATTTAATATAACTCATAAATAAAACCGAGCAAGTAATTTAAATAAGAAAATACATAACTTAAAAAATAGCATTATGTGAGAGCTGGACAAAAACATAAACTCAAATTTATGATTTTCTATATTCTGGTGCATTTGATATAAATAAATGCATCTTATGATAAAAAACTAATAATATGGATCAATACATTTTAATACATCATAATATGTTATAATTTTTCCCATAAAATGACATTATGGGAGACCTGTATAAAATTATAAACCCGAAGTTATGAATTTCTATACTCTGGTATTTTTTTTTATCTAAATAATAAATGTGTTTAGTGATAAGAAACTATGTCAATGACAATATTTTTTACATTGGTATTAATGTTAATGATATTTATTCATTTATTCAATTCTCACCATGATTTATTAAAAATAATTTTTCCATCTCCCTTTCAAATACTTTTAGAATAATTTTGTTTCTTTTAATTCATCTTGTTTGCCGTTTTTCATTACATGTTTTTCATAAAACAGTGAAAATCAACAACGTTTCTAATTTTTAATCTAAACTTTTCTACAGCTATTAAGATGTTATTAAAATATTTTTTTTAATTAGTTTTATAGTTGAACTCCTATTTATGAAACAGAAATATAATAAGTTTTATTATTATTATTTATTCATGTGTTATGCATGTAGTTTTGTTATAACATACATCTAAATTTACTAAGGCCTGAGCCACTGTAAAATTTATTTTCTTTAGAAATATATTTTTTAAAGTAATTCACAAAAAATTGAAAATTTTTGGAAAGAAACTTAATATTTCTCCTCGCGCGCATATTCCTACGTGAGCGATTTAAACCTCGCACGTGAGGAATTGCTGGAAATTTCCGCTGTTTGATATTTTATTGAAACTCAAACACCAAAAATATGACTACTTTTTCAGCCATTGATATTGATTTTAATTAAGCTAAAAAGGTACTAACTTTGTTTTTCTGAATTGGTATAACTTTTTATAACTAATTATAATAGGATACGTATATGTATACTTATAAGATAAATAAATAAATAAATGTTAAAAATGTTTATATAAAAGAAAAAGAGACATAGGTACAAATAAAAAAATACTATCCGAAGAGCAGCATATAAAATATAGTAGGTTTTTAAATTATATATATTAGTACATTTTATTTTGTTTGTTGTTAATTATCCCTATTTTTAAATGCATGCTTTAAGAAAAAAAACTAAGATGATATTAATCAAGTTTGAAAATTTGTCTATTTACTGAATCATAATACAAGCATGAAAAAAAAGCATGATTTTTTAAAAAAAGCAAATTAATTTCATTTATTAGTTTAATTTGGTACATTTTTCATGTAATAATTAATTTTATTTTTTATCTGCTTTAGATACATAAAATCCTATTAAAACGAATTTATGAAATGATTGCGACTAAACGACTGTTTTACGGTGATTTCTTCTAAAATATGCGGTGAAATTAATACCAGAAATCCTTATTGGTTGGTCTGTCTGAAAACTGGTACTAGAATTAAAAATTAAATTAGTTATCAATCTATTAACTTTTGTCTACTTAGAATTAAATTTCTCTAATAATGTCAGTGAAATTACTCCATTGTTGTGGAAAAAGGAGAAAATGGATAACGACAAGGATTATTAGATTTCTTTTTCTCCTTTCACATTCAAATGGAAATTGCAATTATTTTTAATTTCAGTCAATAGTGAAAGCAATATAATGATTAAATTGTGTTTTTCAAAATGAACTGATAAATGAAAACTTATTTTTACATATTCGATCGCCAGAAACCAACTTATGTTTGAAAATCCAAAATCATCTGTCTTTTTAAACGTTGAGATTAATACCATTCACTTAAAAATGATAATTAATCCGTAGTACTCTTCCCTATTTTATTTATCAGTTCTAAAAGCAACCATGCGCTGTCAAGATAGCGCAGAATGAATTCATGCTTGTCTAAAAATGCACAATTTAAATGGAAAAGCATGATAACCCGTTTATGAAAATTTGTCGCTGTTCGTGAGAATATCATACCATTATCATTTATCATACCATAATTTTCCATAATTTGTTAATATTTTTAAATAAAAAACACATTAACGTGTTTTTAAAGTCGGAGTGGAGGTTGACGGGTTATCTTGCACAGGGCCTATTTGAACATATAAAATTTTCAATAGTTTCTGAGTACCCAGAATAAATATTTGAAAGATATAGTGATTTTACAACCGGTTTGGTGAAAATGTCTTATTTTTTTTTTTAAATTTACGCGATAACACCAACATAGTTAAAAAGTCTTTCTAGCTATTGAAATCGAAAAATATTGTCTGAAGAATATGTTAAAAAGAACATCTCTTCAATTTATATATTGATGTTTGCAGTATCAGTAACTTTAGGTATGTTCTTTGAGAAAATTATGCAAAATGATTACTGTGCAACTAGTTAAAAAAAACTTGTCTTGTTATTAAATCGAAATATAAATTTTAAAAAGCAATGTTAAAATGAACAAAGAGAAGGGCTTTTAAAATTATACGTTACTTTATGGGATTTTAAAATTATATATACATATATGTATTATTTTTTGAGGGAGATTCAATTTTTATTCTTATAATTAACTTATATGATGCATTTTCCTAAATAGTTTTTCTTTTTTATTTAAAAAAAATCGTTAATAAAAGTCCCATAAAGGGAAAAAAATAACAAAGGATAAAAAGTGTAAAAAAAATATATTTATTTTTTTAAAACTTTGTTGAAGTCTGGTAAAACATAAATAAATGTATGCTAATCTACAAAGGAAATCTAATTAGTGAATAAATAGGAAGACTTTTGACTGCAGTTTTGTCAATTCAAAAGCGCTGTTTTTAAAATTGTGTATTATTTTCTATTTTAAAATTCTACGTATATTTGTCTTTACGCTTTACTGAAGATGTGCAGCATCGTGCCACATTAGTTACACAAATCTATTTCTTTATTAGATCGGAACTTAGAATCTGAAAAAGAGGTGTTTATTTCAGAGGATTTCTTTAAAAAAAAACTGTCTTTTTTTAATTAATATTATAGTAAAAATTACATTGCGTCATTAAATTTTTCCATATTTGTACTGTATTTGCATATGTACAAAATTTCATCATTTATTTTTTGAAAATTTATAAGGTATTTGAGAAAATAAAAATATGTTTATTATTCATTTCAACATAAATTATAATTTCTAGTTTCTAAATGTTTAAATAACAAAAGCTGTCAAATGTCAGCAATCAGAAAGTATATGTACATTTTTATTAACTATTTTTTCTGTAAAAAATAGAAATAGCCATTCGACCGGAAATTTATATTAAGAAAAAAACTTATGAGGTTTGGTGGAAAAAAGCTGCAATGATAGAACAAAAAAAGAAGTGTTTTTTATTAGAAAAAATGCTGTTAGTAATTTGGTAGCTAGCAACACCTGTCTACGTCAAATTATTTAGTAACTTTTTTTTTATAAATTTGTATAAAAACCTGTGTTGTGTCATTTAACAAATTGTATATTTAATGGACAATTAATTTTGGCATTGGGAAAGAGCATTTTTCAGAAATATGTTTAGTATATATATATAATCATTACACGTATTACAATATATGAACCATTTGAATTTATATATATATATATATATATATATATATATATATATATTTAGACAGAATAATTAAACTTGACATTTCTTTGTCATCTAAAAAAAATTATTTGGAAAATTTAAGCTCCTCTGTTTTTAAGTCTGTTGGTTAGCAATATATTGGTATTAATCTTTTGCATTCGAATACCCCTTTCCACTGTTGCTTGTTTGGGGATAAAAATGTCCTCAGATTGCTTGATTGTAGCCGCATGTTTAAAATATATATATTTAGCCTATTAAAAAATAGATGAAAAATCCTGAAAAATAAGGCGAATTATACTATTTTAATAAAGCGTTGACTGGCAATTAATCTGAATTTTAAAAAGTTTTCAATTTAGCAACACTAACCAACTTGACAAGATATTATCTTTAATTGTAAAATTTATTTTTGGCACCAGAAATAAAGGGAAAAAATATACCTTATTTAATAAGAGAATTTTTCATATTATCAAGATAAGACTAGGTTTAGATAGACAAAGACTTTTAATATTGAAAAGATAAGGCTGTTTCTTTAGCTTGTTCCCTTTCCCACCTTTTCATTTCAGTCGTGCCGCTACATTCATATAAGTCGCACGTCTTGTTTGAGCTTGACGAGGAAAACCTCAGTTCTTTCGAAAGGACTCCGCAATTTAATTTATTTTATGGTGTTTTAAAGAAATTTTTTCACTTCGTTTTTGATATTGTGCTTGAATAAGTGATGCCGACCGAATAAAATTTGAGTAAGAGACATCGGAGTCGAATGGGATAAGCTAACCTATTAAAATCAACGTTGTTAAAGCCAATGTATGTGTAATCATCGCTTATTGTGATATAAAAAAATTTCTGATATTTCTACACATATCTTATTTTAAGCAAATTATATGAAACTAAAAAGTTACCGCATAAATACCTACGTATTGGGCTATCATCCCAATTCATGATTCAAAAGACAATTCATTCTGAGGATAAAATAAACAGAAATTCTACCCAAAATCTATGGAATGCATTCCTTAAGTTCCATTTACATTGCACCTTAGTTAGAATATAAATCTTTCGTAATTCTGCAACCGATCAGTGACATATTGTTTTGCGCGAATTTTCCTTACAGAAAATTAATGGCAAAAATAAATAAATAAATAATTAGAAATTTAAATTAAATTAAATTTAAAAAACACAAGGCAATACACGACGAGGACTGCACGCTCACTTGTTTTAGTTTTACTCTGACACTTAATACTTATTTTAAATTCTGTTACATATTGGAGCTGCATTTTATCCAAGTGTATATATACACCGTAACGGTGTCCACTTGTCACTGAACAATAATATTGGGAAGAATTCTGATTGCTGAAGATTAATTTCGAAAATAATTTAAACCATGAAAACAATATTTTTTAAAGTCGAAACCTTGAAATATATATGACGACCCCAGAAGTCAAGGGGTACAAGTGACAAAATGTCGATTTGGAGTAAATTGAGTTTAAAGATAATTGATGTTAAATTGAACATCAATAACAATTGACTAAATTGAAATGGAAAACATCTGCTTGTTGCATTCTAATCTTTGAACTCTCATTTCAATAACAGTTAAAATAAATAGAGTACAATTTTATTTAAATGTATAGTTAATCAATATTGTTTGTTTTTCGAAATAAGTGGTTTATCTCTAAAACTCAGCAAATAATAAGAAAATGATCTATATTTCTTTGCCTGAAATGAAAAAAGCATATTTCCAGATACCCTGTGCACGTAACTCATTTTTTTTCAATTTTGTCACTTATATCCTTTGGCTTCTGGGCTCCTCATGTATATTTTCGTTCGTTTTAGCATAGCTGTCAACGTTTTGTACTTTTTGTACTACAAAAAATATATACATAATAAATTTTACAAGTAATTCCAAATAACCATTCAATTAATAAATGCAAAAATTTCTATCAAATTCTTCTTGTTCAAAAAAGTGGAAGATTTGGCAGTTATGATTTTAGTATAGATAGCCTGATTCTTAAATTCATTACGCCATCTTCCATATTATCTTTAATTGTATTGCTGTTAAGTACTCAACAGTATTAGCGAGATTTCCAATTACTGCGATTAATTTTGAAAATCTTTCAAAACTGTGAAAATAAATTTTTATTAAGTGAGCAGCTATTTATTTTTTCCCCTTGTATATTTTAATTTCAGGAAAATCTTATAAAGTATTCTCAATTTGCACCATCATTTTTAGGCATTATGTTTCCACGAATTATCTACGTAGAAAGATCGATTTACTGTGCTCCAATTAATAGAGCAATTAAGTTTTGTAAAAGTACTAAGAGTTTTTTTCAATGTCTAACAGAGTTTTCCATGATAAATCTGTTTTAATTAGTTCAAACATGATTTTTCAATCCGAAACATAGCCAGGTGGGTTTCTCGTACTTTAATTGGTATCGAAAATAGGTATCGTATAAATGATTTGAGAAATTTTCCGTTTATAACAAGAAGCCTTATCAGTTCTGGTTTCATTTTATCTAGTTGAAAAGCATTTCATTGAAAAACCAGCCGTTTACGATAGCTTTCGTAATCAGAAAATCACTTGCTCGTTAAATGTACATGATATTTTAAGAGATACAATGTTAATCATTATCGATTTTATCGCAGTAGTCAATTGTGGTATATTTCTCATATAGAGTGTTACTAAGTTTTTTGTTAAACATACTTATTTCTCAATATTATAAGGTACAGTCAAGAAAAGTTTCAAAAATAAAATGTATTTTACAAAATACATTTAATTCAAATTTCTTTAGTATAGAGAAGAATATAAAAGACGATATCAATCACGTTGGGAAATCTATCTAGTTATTCAGTTGGAAATATATTTTCTGAAGAACAGTGTTTTTATTAAAGAATTTGCCTTTTGGAATTTCGATATGGAAAATAATCTTATGACTTTCTTTACTCTCTTTTCTTTGTTTCTAAAGGTAAAGACTGATTCCAAATATCTCCCCAAAGGGTTTCTAAACAAATGTTTGTTTTAATTTTTCTATTTTTATTTTCCCTTATTGTTTATTCAGAAATACGAACAAATATTAAAATAGAAACAAGATATAAAGAATTTGGAACACAATATAATATAAAGGATGAAAATCAAAATTTGATTACAGGTTTTGCAGAATATGATCACATTGTTTGCGTAGCTTATAAGTTTCTTTATTAAATACCAAAAGAATTTGCTTCGCTAAGTTTAAGCTTAAAACTGGCAGTTGCGGCACCTTTTCCCTTAGGTTATTGTTGCTATTATTTTTTAATTTTGCATAATCTATTCTTTATCTGTAATTAGTTGTGTATTTTAATTTATTGAATTCCAGTAATTTAATTTTTGTTTAAATATCCCAAGTTGACAAAAATTACACACTCCAAGATAATTTTCAATAAATCATCCGTAATTTGTGAATTAATTTACAATTTTCAAACAGAATTCATTTTAAAGTACATGTTTTGTTTTGTTTGATGATTTAAGTATTGAAAATCTGCGAAATTTTCACGCAGAGATACAGGTTTGTAAATTAGATATTATATATCAAGGCACTCAAGCGTTGTTGCATAATTGAGAGCTATTAATGGATATGTTAATGGCTTATAATAAAGGTATGCAAAGTGACATATATTACAAATTAGATATGTGGAATAAATAATAATAGTCATAGAAATAGCTAAGATATTACTATGGTGGGCAAAAACTGTAATACATGTGAAAAAAAAAAAGAAAAGTGTGCTAATAACATATTTTATTTTTGTGTTTTATGTGAAGCTGATGTTGTTACATTAAAAAAAAACCTATACTATTAATTTGCCAAAACAAATTAATTTCTTGAAATTCATATTTATGCTAAATAATTTCTAAAACATCAAAATGCCCCATTTTGTCTAAACTTGGAGCAAAGTATTTAATCACAGTTGCAGTATATAATAAAAGATTTCACATAACTGAGTCACATTACATGAACGTTCATGATATCATACGTAAAGAAGATCATTTTAATAATTTTTAGATATCCCACAAGCGGCGTTTATAGCCTTATAGTGGTCCAGTGCTAAAGAAATCAACTGCACTGTCAACAGTCTGTAAATCTACAGAAGTAAATTAACAGAAATCCGTATGTTTACTAAAATTTATATGTATACTATGCAGAAAAATATCTAAAACTACAAAATTAATTCTTGCAAAGCTACAGATTTGTATAGCTTTACAAAATCAACTACAAAAATTACAGTAATCTTGTAAAAATTTTCTCTGTAACTTCAGTTGCAGTTACATAAAAAGTTCTTAGCATCCCAGTTTTCCAAAAGAGTCTTAGTAACCTTACAGATCTTTTGATTTTCTGTGAAAATTTGTATTTGTTCCATGAATATTTGCTGCTGCCCTTACATAAAAAGTTTTAGGAATCCCAGTTTCCTAGAAAGTGTTTTAAAACGGTAGATATATCTTTTACAATGTGCTAGATGCAATGTTGTTCATGGTATAAAACTCTAATAATGTTATGTTTAATATTTATCTTCGTAGCCTGTTTCTTTTTTTCAATTTTAGCACTCATTACGAGCCAAAAAGGTTGAAGTGAATTAAGATCAGGCCTTATGACATATTTATGTTGATTATCGGCGGCTGTTGCCAATAGCAATTATAAGAAGGAATAATTTTCATATTGATGTTAGTCCAGCGTTGTGTCCAAATAACACAGTTTAGTAGAAGAAAAAACACAACACTCCAAAGAATGTTTCTATGGTTAATTGTAATACAGTAAAATAATTGCAAATAATAATTCCTTCAGAGAGCGACGCCTGGAATACTAGAATTAATGTTACATTTTATGTTCTGTCAATATAGGGAAAGAGATAAAATCCAAGCGAAGTTTTAATCAGTGCAGATGTTACATTGTGTTTGGCTTGCGGTTTTTTGCCAAATTTCTTTGTATATTTACCTAGTTGGCGATAATTATTCAGAGAGTCATAGAAACGCGTTGTTAAGGTAACATAGCCAAACAGATAAAAATGAAGAGATTGGGGACTGACGCGAGAGGATTAAAAGGATTAATTTCAAGACAACCGAAAAATCTCTCAAAGCAATCAGAGAAAACATCTGCTGACAATAAAACTTATACCCTAAAATAGATGTTCGTCAGACGCACCTAAAAGCAATTTGCATAACTATATGTTTTTGAAGAGAAAGGATAGTCTAGACAGCTGAATAAAATTTGTTCTATTTTAGTTGTTGAAATTCCAGCGATAGCTTTTAGTGGCTTCTTTGAGAAGAGCAGGTTAAAAGGAATTCTTTTTTTCTTTGTTTTATTCCCGTTGGATACTACATCTTCAGATAAATCTAGTATAGCAGAAAGCATTTAATAAAAGCGTTCACATACATAATAGAATATTTTGTAATGTGGGAACAGGGCGCAATGAATTCATAAGGCTTAATTTAGAAAGATAAAATGAAATGAAATTTTTATAAAATTAAAAGATTTTTAAAATAAAACAATATAAAATGGAATTTCTATTATAGGCCTATTCTCATGTCAGACCATAACTTTAATACCAGATTTTTTCCAAATAAGCCTGCATCTAATGTGGGGAGATTGATGAAAAATTAATTAATTTATGTTATGTTGTGGAGATAGAAACTTGTAAACGACACACACAAAATGAAACACTTACTGAAAAAAATATATTTAACTTATCAGTTTCGCAGTATGACAGTGTATTAATACTTGCTAAAAATTGCACTTTGCCCCACTTTGTATTTGTTTTAAATTATAAGTGATTTTAAACACTCCTTTAACATATCAGTGAAAACTAATATCAAGTAATAATTTGGGATGAGATGGCTAAAATTATTATTTAGCATCAGCTTTCACCGGTTTCTTATAGTGGTGTTTTTAAAATCAGTTATTTAAAGTAATTTCAAAGTGAAGTAAAAAGCATTTACTAACACGATTTAGTACTCTATTATACGGCTAAATTGGTTAGTAAAATATAATTTATTCAAATATTATTTTATTGGATAATTTGCAAGTTTTTTGTCCACAACATAAAATAAATTAATAAAATAATTTTTCACCTATTCCCCTACTTTAGGTGCAGACATATATGAAAAAATCTCAAATTAAAGCTATGGACTGATCTAAGAATAGTTCTAATCTTAATCCTGTCCAAAGTGTTTGACTTGGGTGCCAAAGTTAAAAAAACAAAGATAATACCAAGATTGGACTTAAAGTAAAGCATTCTTAGAATTTTGTATCTTTAAATCGAATTCCATTACATCCTGAAGTTTATTTTTTTCCATACCGGACTCCTAGAAGCCTGTCAGCACCTTTTGCAGAAACTCTAAATGTATTAAACTGTCCTTTTACACATGAACGCAGGAACATTCATGTAGGTTGATTCAGTTATGTTAAATTTATTATTACCGTATTTACTCGTGTATAAGACGCACTTTTTTTCCAAAAAAATTGAGCAAAACTCCTAGGTGCGCCTTATACACGGAATAATTTTTTACTGTTGGATGCAGTCGAACGATATACATATAAAACCAAAAAATATTCAAAGAATATATTAAAACTTGCAAAATGTTACTTAATTGAAGTATTATTGCATACTTATTTCATTCCTTGCAGTTTTTTACACAGCAGAGCTGATGGTATTATCTAAACGCTAATTAGCAATTCTCTTTACCGTCACTCATTCCTATTGCCTGTCATTCTCTTACAACCCGAAGTCTAAAAATGCATTTTCGTCTTGTTTTCTGGTCTAGTGTAATGTTTGTTTCGACTTTTTTTTACTAAAATTCATTTAGTCATTCTTCATTAGCGTATCAAATGTATGGTGCGCGTTATATACGAGATTTTAAGAAATCGCCATTTTTACTTGTAAAATAGGGGTACGCCTTATACACGCGTGCGCCCTATACACGAGTAAATACGGTATATACTGCATTTGTGGTTAAATACTTTGATCCATGTTTTGGTAAAATAATGCATTTGTTTCCTTTTTTAATTATTTAGCATTATTATGCATTTCTAGAAACTAATGTTTATGGAAATTTAATACTACAAGTATATATTAATGTAGTAATATCATCTTTACATAAAGCACAACATACAACATGATTCTTGCACGTTTTTTCCGTTTTCCCACAGGTGGTGTACTTTTTTTATCCGTCATTGTATGATTAGAAAACCTATTAAAAAGTATTTATATCTTATCATTTTGCTTAAATCTTCTATACGCATGATCTGATCATTCGTTTTTTATAAATTTAAAACTAATATCCTTTAAATCTGAAAATTTGAAAAAAAAATCATTTTAATTTTTTGTGCCTAGTTGTTCACTTTGTACACTTTGTTTTCAATTTGGAGGAATAAAATCTTGCTTATAGCTATATTCTGAATTATTTAAACATTTTGTGCGCAATATATAAATTTTTCAGAGTAATACCTGAAAAGATTTTTGGCCATTTTAAATACTTTTAAATGGTACGAAAAACAGTCAAATTTCCGTTTTAAAAATTAACTTTAATATTATTATTCAAATTTTAAGTAAAAAAATAAGTAAAATAGCTTGAGTAACAAGTTATCGAATCATGTTATTTCTGTAATATAAATATCTTATAGTCTTCACAGTTAAAGTAACATTACTATCTTGAGCCTGATTAAGACCACTATCTAAATGAGAACGACAAATCTAACGTTTCTTACGTCAAAAAAACTAATTTTGTTGATATGATATCATAAACGATTGACAAAAATAGAATAAAAATACGTTTTATTTTGTATTTTCCTGCAGAAAGAACTTGCAGTATTTTCCTTCAGAAAAAAAGGGATTAGGATTTATTTTAGCTGAGTTACTACATGAATTCAAGTGTGAATATTATATTTTGTAAATTAAAAATCAATTTTTCGGATTTTTTATCTCTATGAGTCATAAATATTAATTTCCTTGAAATTTTATCGCTTAAAAAATATTTAAGAGGTATGAAATTCTTCTTTTTGCTAAAGGAATGTGTTTGCAATTATAAATGTGGTGTCTAAAAATATGTAAGTGAATACGAGGCACATCGTATGACAATTTACTGACCACTTTATTGTAAAAAGTTAAACATAGGGATTCTATCTTGAACGTTTTTGGAGATGTGGTCAAAACTTCAGTGACAAAGATCCTAGCGACGCCTCTTCAGATAGTAATAAACTTGTATATGAATGAATATTGAGTCGAAACAATAGTATATACACTGCAAAAAAAATCGGTAAAGTTATTAAATTTTTTCTTGGAAACTGGGATTCCTAGAACTTTTCATATAACGTTGATAGTAAAAATTGATGTAATCAATTTTGTTACATGAATTATTGATGTTATCGTAACATAAAATGTTCTAAGAATCCCGCTTTTACCAAAAAAATTAATAACGTTATGATTTTTTTTTCAGTGTATTGCTTTTGTCGAATTGATTTTATTTTATTATTGAAATTCAAAGGATTTTTTTCTTCACTATTTTTGACTGTAACAAAATTAACATAGAACTATCGTACAAAATTAACATCGTAGGGGAGAAGAGGGTTAGTGTGGACAGAAAAATTTAATTTAATTTTATAAAATTCTATGAGCATTTTTAAAATTTCGCAACTCTTTCAAATTGAATAATGATATTTTCTGTTTATTAATATACAGGAAAGATGATGATAAATACAGTTAAACAATAAGAAAATTAGCAGTTTTTAACATTGATCCATGTGTCCACACTAACCCCTTGTAGGGGTTAGTGTGGACAAAACCAAAATATGTTGGGGGCTAGTGTGGACAGGTAATTTTTTCACAAATATTCCTTATTATCTAAACTTCTAAGTTTAAATTACAGTCTAAAGGGTTTATGAAGAAAGAAGCAACACCAACAATCACAAGCTGTGTGATTTTTTTTCTATTATTCCCCATTTTTAATCAGGGAATTATTTTTCATATCAAGAAAAGTAAAATGATGTGCCGGATCTTTTTTTCTGCAGAAATACAACATCATAAACACGAAAATCATTTACACTTTCCACTCTGCCTACAAAATATACAATATTGCAACATCTAAGAGTTGGTGACGATGGGATTCGTTTATAATAATGGAACAGTTGATATTTCTCATGCTTCTAACCAACATAAAATAATGTATGTTCTATTTTATTGAATTAATTTAAAATTAAGCCTAAATCAATCCTCTAAAAATGCAAAATTGGTGAATTTAAACAAAAAAAAAGCAAAAGAAAAATTTTCAAATTTCTGTTTGAAATGATTTGATGAAATTTTCAATACATATCCTTATTTATATGGAAAATAGTCTTATTTGATGTTTAATATAGTAATTACATTTGTAAGTAAACATACTTTCTGTAAATCTTTACATTATAATAAATTTAGTACTTAAAATACAAATTATGCAGTACAATAAGCTGTCTACACTAACCCCTAGTAGTGTGTCTACACTAACCCCATGCTAACAATGTGAAGTTATTCTTCAGTTATACTCATTTAACCAATTTAATATCTTAATGAAAGTTATAAAAATAAAGAAGACATTTACACTTGTCTTATAGCAACTTGTTTATTGGATTCTAAATTTAAATTCTTTGTGCTGCAAAAATGAAAAAGAAATCGTATTTTTACTTTTCATGCATGAAATTAAATTTCTTGCAACTATTCAGAAACTTTTTAACCCTTTGCAACTAATTTTTTGCTTAGTAAGGAGTACAATGTTCTCAGTTTGTGTAAATTTTTTGGTAATTTTTACTACATTATTTAAATTGTTATTTTGAATGTCTACACTAACCCCTTGTCCACACTAACCCCCCTCTCCCCTACTGAAGAACATCGAACATATTTAAATTATTATTTCGCTTTTTGGTTAATTGTTTTTTGCACTCACAAAAGTATATTTTAATACTAATTCTGGAACGACGATTAATTTTAATTAAAATTTTTAGAATATCGTCTCTAGCTTTTAATATAAGATTGCTAAATTCCTCATTTTACATTTTTTGTTGCCGTAGGTGATCTCATTATGTAGCTCATTCACACTTAAACATTTATAGAAGCCATACTGTAAAAAAAAAACTGTAAAGTTACTAAACTTTTTCTAGGAAACTGGGATGCCCTGAATTTTTCCTGTCATGGTTACATAGAAAGTTAGAAGAATTCCAGTTTCCTGCACTGTAAAAAAATCTGTAAAGTAGCTAAATTTTTTCTAGTAGACTTGTATTTCAAGAACTTGTTATACAACGGTAACAGCAAAAAATCTTGTAACCGATACCGATTTGAACTACAAATCAAAAAATCTTTAAGGTTGCTAAGCATTTTTTTGGACAATGGAAATCCTACAGTTTTTTGTGTAACTGCAACCCAGGTTACAGGTAAAATTTCAGTTAGATAACTGTAATTTTAGTAGATTCATTTGTAAAGTTACAGATTCTAAAGATACAGATTATAACTTTACAAAAATTAGTTTTGTAGATTTACATCTTTTCCATCTTTTCTTGTACAGTGTACAGAAAAAATATTAGTAACCACACAGATCTCGGAAACTTTACATCTCTAGAATTGCAGATTTTTTTACAATGTTGAAAAATTTCAATAACTTTACAGAATTTTTTTACAGTGCAGTTATTACTCCAATTTACAAATAAAATTCCTGCATAATTTTTACACATTTAATCCTGTGTAGTATGCCAGGAAGAAAGTACTACATGGTGTAGGTCCTTAAAGTAATATTCAACAGTAATTAGTTATTTATTGTACAATTCAACAAAAACATGTTATTAATTTCATCATTAAAATATTTTATTATGCTTTATTCATATATCTGTACTCATGCATTTATAACTTGAAGAAATATCCATTTTTTTAGCTGAAACAATCTATTTTTAAAAGATATGGTATAATGCATCTATTATTTTATAGATCTGATACGAAAAATTTGTATTCGAATTTAAAATTAAAGTACTTTAAAAAACAAATTATTATGAATGCTTCAACTTTTTTATTAAGTAGTTCCCATTTCTCAATATTAGATACATTCTATTACAGTCAATCTTTTATCCAGTTTCCATTAATGACACTTCCCAAATCTAAAAAAAAAAAATGAAAAAGAAAAGAAAAGAAAAGAAAAGAAAAAAAGAAATCTACTCAATGTAAAAAAAGAAAACCCACCATTCCTTTTTTATGCCTTCTTTTTTAGATTCTCTTTCATCGTTTTTTTTTCATTCATTGCTTTCGCTTAATTACATACTTCTTTTACTATTTAAGAGTTTTTTCTCATGACATTTACCAATAACATTTTTGTCCCTTTTCTCTTTCTATTAGCATTATCACAAAAAAGGTGAATGTAATTTAAAATTGTATGAAAAAATTGAAACTCTCATTAAAGAAACTTTAACGCTTGATATACGCATTATTCCTTGATGTATCCATTAGTAAAATTGAGGTAAGTACTTTCAATAATTAAGATCTGTATATTACTATTGTTTATGCAGTTTTTATTTAGAATTTTTATTTATTCATTTTTTAGGCTTTCGTACTTAAAAAGGGAAAAAATGAATCTTTATAAGATCGCTTTTGTGCCTGTCTGTCAAAGCTATTTTATTAGTAAACTATGGAACGTGAGAAGTTCAAATTTAGGGTAATAATAAAGACTATTGAACCATATATTTACAGACTTTTAAACATTCATAAATATATTTAGGGAAAATGTAGCGAGTAATGAAGTTACGTGAAAAAATATTTTACGATTACAGTGTTTTACGTCGAAATTTTGTTATTGACGAAATAATTCTGATTACAATATTTTACCAAACTTTAGTAAATTTTGTCCGCTGCAATTTTTTAATGTTATGCATTTTTTAATGCAATATCGAGTTTCACTGCAATTTTTTGACATTCGAAAATGGAATTTTGTATCAAATTTACATTCTACAAAAGTAATTTTGGGGTTTTGCAATTTTTGCAATTTAGTGATTTTTAGCCTTTTCCGAGTTCCACGCAATGTTTTAACCTCTGTAGAAAGAATTTTTCAAAGCTTTATGTGAAACACAAAATTAACAACTAAAAATACCTGCTGCATGATATATCTAGCAGTAGAAATGAATACAAGTTTACATAAATATATTTAGAAACAGAAATTGGAGAATTAATCTATCAGAAAACAAATAGGGGGGGGGGGGATATGCATTATTGTCTAATCTATTTTTAAATTGTATGTAAAAAAGGGCAAAAAAAAAACATAAAATTAATGAATCAGCAAAAAAGAAATTATTTAGAACATTCATAGTAGTTTATAATAAATTGATTATCTCGTTTTTTTTTTACGATTTTACTGAGTGCGAGAAATAATTGCTGCAATTTGTAGCTATGTATTACAGACTTAAAAATTATAATTAGATAAATATATTGAGTTCTAAGAGTGGGAGAAAAATTATAAACATATGTTTAATTATTTCAAATAATTAAAATATAAATTAATATGCATATATGCATATCAAAATTTTCCTTTTGATAGAAGCTGCGGATAAGGCATCCTTATTAATGGTGTAAATAAAAATAATAAGCTCATCTTTTTAACATAGTTAATTTAAAGCTAATTTATATAACTAAATGAAGAGTTGTTTACTTGCATAAAAAATTAGTTTTCTTGAAACTTCTACTCGAGCTTTTATAATTTCATCCCTTATTCGAAGCCAGCTGTTTGTAGACGGTTTTATATTTATATTCTACCTGCTCCACTAAATTTAAAAATATTATTTGTAGAGAATTTCTCTTACGCTGTTGCCAAAGTATAACTAAAAATGCTTCACAAAAAATGGTGTCTCGAATAAAATTTGTGTAAGAGATGCAAGTCCCAATGTGCCGTGGGAAGTTACCGTTGAAAAATCAGTAAAGTTACTAAAAGTTTTCTAGAAAAAAGGGATTCCCAGAACTTTTTATGTGACAGCAACAGCAAAAATTCATTTAACAGATTCAGATTTGCACTGAAAATGAAAAAAAATCTGCAATGCTACTATGAATGTTTTAAGAAGCTTGGGATGTCTAGAAAATATTATGTTATGTATTTGCAACCCAGGTTACAGATAAAAATTTAGTAAGATAACAATAGTTTTAGTAGATTCATTTGCAAAGTTACATATTTTTCTAGTTTTATAAAAATGAGTTTTGAAGATTTACATCATTTCTTGTACGGTGTACAGATAATATGTTAGTAAACATACAGATTTCGGTAATTTTAACTCTGTAAGATTACAGATTGTTTTTTTTTTTAATGTGTAAGACTGATAATGTATAACACTTTTTAATTAACATGAAAATGACAATTTTTATGTATAATACACTGTAAAAAAAACCATGTAAATTTACTAACAGTTTTCTATAAAAAAGGGATTCCTATAACTTTTATGTAACGATAACAGCAAAATTTCTTGAAACACATACAGATTTGCACTGAAAATAAAAAAAAAAATCTGTCAGGTTACTAAGAATATTTTAGGAAACTGGGATTCCAAGAATTTTTCATGTAACAACAACGCAGGTTACAGATACACTTTTAGTAAGATAACTGTCATTTTTGTAAACTCGTTTGTAAAGTGCAAAAATTTAGTTTTGTAGATTTAATTTTTTTCTTGTACAGTGTACACATAAAATGTTGGTATCCATACAGATTTTGGTAACTTTACATCTGTAGTATTACAGATTTTTTTTTACAGTGTACGCCTATTAGTTGCGTTTCGTAGTTTGAGGCTAGAAGTTTTCTTCTCGGAGCCATTCTCGTTCTGTGACAGTATTGACCTTTTAACACTGGCCAGAGAATTCCGGTTTCTAATTATTACCCTTGTACAGAATACTTTATTCTCTACGATTTTTCAATTTTATCAATTTTTAATGTGACATTCGATGGGATTTTTAATAATTTTTAGAAATTTTTGGCATGTTATGTCATTTTTCTATTATTCATGTAGGATTTCTGATTAGAATGTTTTTCTCCTTAATATTTAATTTTTCCAGAAGTGAGTTTCAAATATTTCGCGATTCCTAAAGTAACTTTGAATGTGATTTTCTGCCATTATGTGAATTCCATGGTGATTTTTTGACATTCGGAAACGAATTTCGATGTACACTTTTTGCCTTACAGTAAATTTTCGATTGTAATGTTTTATCCCTTAATAACGATTTTTACCCTCGCAATTTTTTAAGATTTTGAGATTTTTATTGCGATTTTTCTATTCTCACAACTATGTTTTGACATTTAAAAAAGAAATTCTGTTTCAGGCGGCTTATAATCTAATGAGAATTTGGTTTCAAATATTTTGCTTATTTTGGTAAATGTTCTGCCCTACTACTTTTGAACTGTAGCAGTTTTTAGTGCGATTCTCAATGTAATTTCTAGCATATATATATATATATATATATATATATATATATATATATATATATATATATATATATATATATATATATACTTTTTTTTAGAATCTGCGTTAATTTATGGAAATACGGAAAAGTAATTCGTTTTCAAACTTTTCACCTGATATAATAAATTTCCCAATTAAATAATATTTAAAACCAGTAAAATGGCCAATAAAAATGCAAAATCTATCGGAAGACTTTCAAGACAAATCTATGCGGAGACTGCAATAAATAAGTAGGCCCCTTCAGAGGGCTCTAGAATGCTTTCTACTGGTCCAAATGAGATGAAATTTGAACAACAGGTAAATCAAATGATATTTGCAAAACATTACACAAAATAATGTTACAAAATTTTGCCACCTGCGTTTAAATGTGTTTAACCTCCTGATGGCCGCGACCGGATTTTTTCGCACACTAAGCTGCAGATTTCACTGCAACATAAGCAATATTTAAATTAATATAATTATACAAATAAAACCCAGTTTTGAAAAATTTAGTTAGGATTAATACTCTCAAAAATTATGCACCTATACGTAATAACATATTTTGTATCAGGTTGGAAATAACATCTTTTTTTAATATTTTGAATAAATTATAGGGAAAACACATTACAATTTTACCTTTTTGCCTGACAGTCAGGGGGTTAAGTGTATCAAAACGCCTACTAGCGGCGAAATGTTGCATTTGTAATATATGTATTTTTTTTAGTAAATATCAAGCACATCATTTGAAATATCTATAGTTCAAATTTTATCTCATTTGGAACAAAATAACTCTTTTTAGAGCTTTTTAAAATGGTCAACATATTTTTTGCAATGCTCGCATGATTGTGTGTGTCGAGTACCTCATAAGCCTTATTCTACTGCACGAAAAGTCTTATGGTGGATTTCGCATTTTTATTGACCAGTTTCTCTTTTTTGATGTTAATTATTAATTATAAAGCGAATTAAATGTTTTAAATATATTACAGCGCCCCTAGGGGCAAAATTTCACTTTTATTTTTTATTATTATTAATATATTTATTCAAAAATGTCAAGCGCATCACTTGAATTATCTGTTGTTCAAGTTTGATCTCATTTGAATCGATAGAACGATTCTAGAACAGTCTGAAATGGGCAACTTATTCCTTGATCCCCTGTATGTTATTAAAATTTTGATTTTACTCAATTTCTTTGGGAAAATATAAGTTTAAATTTAACAATTAAATTTAACATAAGTATTATAAAATTCTCACTCCTTTTTAACTTTGTGAATATTTAATAAAATATTAAACATTTGCGAATTTATTTTTTATAAAGAATCCGAATAAGAAGTATCAACAGTAAATGTTACCATTTCAATAATTAAACAATAGAATTACCCATATAGCACAAAAGCTCCTCAATACCTCCCTAGGAGCTCCAAGCCATCCCATATTCCTCCTAAAACTAAAATGACAAGATCAGGACGTCCTGGGGAAAAATCTTTTACGATATCCTCAGGAATGAGCTCCCAGTAACGTCCCACGGAGCAACTTCCCAGGGACGCTACTCCTGAGGAAGTACCTGGGAATTCACTCCTGGGGATGTACCCGGTTAGTCATTCCTGGGGAAGTGCCCAGGAAGTCACAGTGCTGGCTCCATCTTATGAATGATTTTGGAATACAATACTCAATTGTTTTTTAATAAAATATCAAATGCAATTTAATAAGTATCGATTTTAATGATTTAATTTTAATTTATTAATTATTCGATTCCTTATTTATTAGCAAATTAGATAATTGTTATTAAATTGCTGTTATTTTTAATTATTGCTGTAACTTTAAAACTTTTTAGTTAAATTAAAAATTTTTATTTATTATTTCAGTTACTTACTATTTTTATATACTTATTACTATTATATATCTTTTAAATCAAGTTTTGTTCATTTATCAATATTTTATTAATTATTAATAAATAACCTATTGCGTTTTGCTTTATTATTATTTGTTTTATTAATTAAGAAATTAATTTAACTTGAAGTTTCTAAATTAATACACTAAAATCTCTAATTATAAGACATTTCTATATCATATATTTTTTCTGATATTTAGAGGTAAAGATATTTGTGCAAAAAAAAAAAGAAAAAAAAAAAGATGTTTAATGTAAGTTTTTTTATGAGTATCCTTTAAAACCTTGTTATGAAAATTATCTAAATTGAGTCCTGATGCATCTTAATGTCAAATGTTAAATGTTTTTGTATATATATATATATATATATATATATATATATATATAATAAGCAAAAAAGTCCCGACGAAATTAGACATATTTATCACAGCACACAACACAAAATCAAAGATAATTCATTTAAAATGGTATATTTGGATTTAAAATGCACAAATATTGAGCCGCTCCCCCCCTCCCCAAACACATACCAATAAATGATTTATTTGAAAAGAATTTCTGTTCAGAAATATACATTCTTATAAAATCAGTTAAAAAAATATAAATTCACGCTAATTTAAAGTTTAATTTAGGTTATTATCAATTATTTATCCAGTGTAATTTATATATGTATTGAAGGTAAGAAATTGTTTTCTAAATAGAAGCATCAATTTAAATGTCATTTTTGAAGGTTTAATCTATTTTGTTTTGTTTATCATTAATATTTTTTTTAATGTAAGTTGTACTTAATAACAAATTATTTTTCTAATATCTTTTATAGATTATCAAACATATTATTATTATTATTATTTAAATTCTGAAAGATAAAATTAAATCTTTATTTTGAAAACTTCAGATATATAAATAATTTTTTGGTTCTGAAATTACAGATAAATATTTATCTGTATTTTCTAAGTAACAAATATTTTTTATCACAGTTTTCAACTGAATTGAATGGAATTTCTTTATACCTGTTTGACCAAGTTCGGTGACAATGAGAATATTCTATGTAAGCAACTCTGCAATACCCCAAGTGACTTTCCCAGCCTTCAGGCAGTCACCTTCCCAACCTTCCAACAATTGAATTTTCAACAAGATTATCCCGCCCTTCCAGTCAGTTGTCAGCTGAGAATGCGTTTTGCGGTTAACTCAATGAGAGAGAGAGAAAAAAGTGCGATATTCCAAGAATTTAGACTATTTCTGAATTTGTAATAAAAAGCGTTTTACAAACAATTTTGTCAGTAAATGTAAAAGAAATATATCCATATATTAATTTGGAATTTTTAAACAATAATTTGCTGATGAAAACATCTTATATTTTAAATAAAAATATCAGTTCTTTTAGGCTTTTTAAATTGCCTAAAATCTTAGTTTCTAAAATTACATGTAAAGAAATCAACAAAATATTTCCCGTCTTTAATTGAATGAAAAATGGTGCATATTGTATTTTTTATGCATATAAAGATTTTAGACAATTTTCAAAGACAATTAAATGGAGATTTAAATGAAAAGTAATTTTATTTATAACAATAAGAAAATAAAATGATTTTGTAACAAATAAAAATTGTATTAATTGTTTCTATTTTATGTAACTCAAGCAGTGTTTCAGTGTAATGATAGATTTTTACAAATGATTTTCACACCAAATTCTGGTATAATAAAATTATACAAATTCGTACAATGGTGTGTTATTGATGAAAATACAGAATTTTAATATTTTACTATGCTATAAAATAATACAGTGGTTTTACAGTATTTTTTAATCCCGCAACAAGTGGTAAATCTCCAAACATCTGTAACTAGTACCGTCGTATGTAAGAATATCATAAGTAAGGGATTTAATTATTTGTTAATAAATATTCGCCAAAATATACCTAATCACTTTAAAACGAGTTTGTCGATTGATTGTATTTATGACGGCCAGTTATCAACATGAGGGACATATCAAGGGAAGGGAGGTTGCCCTCAGTGAAGGTCTTTCTAAAGGAACCTAACCCGTATTTACACAAGGAAATACAAGATTCGAAGAAAACCCCGGGAAACTGCGAACAATTAGGTAGACAGGCGCGATTGGTTACAAACTCTGCGCATCTCATCTACCAGCTTCGAGAGCAGGATCTCTTGACCATGTGTGGGGCCCAGAATGAAACTGCAACAATGAAATATTTCAAAGAGCAAAAAGTAGGAAAGAAAAGGCTTAAGAAAAGACTAAGCAAATTTATATATTTTTTTCATAAATTCGTATAATAAGAGTACCTTTAACCAAGCGTAAAAAGAAAAAATATCGATAAAAAATTCTGTAAAAAAAGTAAGATCGAGAGAGAGCAAAAAAGTTTCATTTTTGAAAGGATTTACTTAGATTTTATTTGTCAATCATAAAAAAAAAAAAAAAAAAAAAAAAAAAAAAAAAAATCAAGGTACATATCAAGGGATGAGGATTGCCCTCCGTTAGGGTCTTTCTAAAGGAACCTACCCGTATTTACGCAAGTAAGGTTAAGATTCGAAGAAAATCATGGAAAACTCCGAAGGATTAGGCCGACGGGTGCGATTGGGTATAAACTCAGCACCTCCCATCTACCATCTACCACCAAGAGAAAAAGGGAAAAAAATCGACTAAAATTTCTGTAAAATTCACAATTTTAATGAAACTATGTGTTTTAATCTCCTGCTATTTTAATTTTTGGAAATAATATTTTTATTAACTAAAATTAAATTTTATAGGGGATATCATCATAAACGTTTTGCATCATTTATTGTGTGTCAAAATATATAGTTCATAATCAATTTTATAACTACTAAACGATTTTAATGGATTTTAAGTATTAAAAGCTAAAAGGACATTTTTATCATTTAAAAATACAATTTCATTTAAAATTTTAAATTTGAAGACATTTATATTATAACAAATAATTATTGACAATTTATTTAGAGTTATTAACTTAAATTTATTTCGAGTGTATGCAAAAGGCACAAAATATGAGGACATTTCCTAGTTTTAAGTTTCAAAAGCGGAGTAAAAATGCATGTATACCTTAGAAACCTTTATTCCTTACTGACACGACAGCATGACGGTCAGAGCGCGCTTCCGGAATACCAAGGTACTCGGGTTCAAATCCAGCCGGAAAAATAATGGTAAGAAATTTGTTCCTGAATAATCTCTGTATATGTAAATCCGTCTGAATAATAGAAAAAATAAAACATTCGCGTTTTCTCCTTTAAAAAAATTTTAAATTAAATCATAGCTTTAATTTTTTTTGAACATATTAGTGACCTTGAAGTTTCCCAAAGTCCTCCTATATCACTTCCTCAAATCTTCCCCAGAACCTCCTGGGGAGGACCCTAAAGGAGGTGCTAGGGAGCGGGCCAGGATGCTGTAAAGCGGACATTTTCGGTTCCCGAGGACCTCCTGGTGACAATTCTCTGCATCCTCAGGGATGCCTGGGGGATGAGGTTCCTGGGATGTGAATCCTCCCCAGGACATCCTGGGGAGGCAAGTGTGCTGTATGGGTATATATATATAGATAATCTTCGAAGCATAATTTATGAATAATTTTTAATTTACGAGTATTATTCGTCCACATTATTCACATTGGTACGCGTACATATAATATATAACATTATCCTTATATTATCACGCACATACCTACTTATCTAGGTTTTTTATTTATTATTATTTTTTTCAATTTTTAAAGATGATTAAATTAGAATACATATTATTTAATTTTAGGTTTTATTTTACATTTATTTTAATTTTATTTTACATTTTTTGTTATAAAATACATAGAAATTTAAACGATAACCAGATTCAGGTAATCAGATCGCGAACGATAGTAAACGATTATAAAACGATAAATCAAGGTTTTATATAATATGAAACATCACTTTCAAATACCAAATTGCTTATATTATGTTACAAGTGATATATTAAAATATTGCAATTTTTGTCATTTATTTTTATATATCACTTGTAGCATAGTATAAATAATTTGATATCAAGCTTTTATTTGAAACTCTATGATATAATTCTCTTTTTTTAAATAAAATTTTATAATTTTATAAAATTAGAACTGTTCAAAAATACAGTTGCTTACTTTTCGTGTAAAATATTCTTTAAGGTATCTCGAATAAAAAAACGGTAAACTTTTCTAGAAATTATTAAAATTTTCAGATTACTTTCTTCATGTTTTAAAATAACGAGTATTTATATTTAATAACCCAAATATTAATAATGGATATTTCAGATCTCTGAAGAAAATAGATTCTGTTTTAGAAAATTGCAGATATTTATTTTAAAATTAAATTTCTTTTAAAATTAATAACACGAAATGTCAAAATAACTGTTGCAGTAAGACCAATGCAGTAAGATTAAAGGAATTGGAAGTTGTATACTGAAAACAAATTCTATTCCATGAAATTTTTTTTTTTATTAAAAAATGTGTTCTTAACTAACAAAAAGTTTTGTGCAATGTTGGAAAAAACGAAACTGTTGTTTTCTGTTCCTGTACTACTTATAAAAAAGTATTAGCTCCACCTAGAAAAAATATAATATTTAGAAAGTCTGTGCAATGGAATATAGCGCCCACAGTGCCGAGTAGTTAGGGCACTACACTGCTAACCGCTTCAGAGAGTAGGTGAGTTACAGCAGTGGTTCCTAAAGTTTTGGGCTTGTGGAGCCCTTTTTGAAAGGAATTTTTAAAGCGGAGCCCCTTAACCCCAAAACATTCTATGGTTTACAAATTTATGTTTTTTCACGCCCATGAAGCAGAGAAAGATAATTTGTTATGTGACTGAACCAATAGCTTCCAACATGGGGCCAAGGTTCACAACTTAGCATTTACAGAAAGTCTGAAATCATATTATTTTTTATCC
Organism: Maratus speculifer; assembly: GCA_964019185.1. NCBI lineage: Eukaryota > Metazoa > Arthropoda > Arachnida > Araneae > Salticidae > Maratus > Maratus speculifer. The sequence goes on along the minus strand of OZ025291.1, from coordinate 303,944,407 downwards.
TATAACGGTTTTATTTAATATTACTGTTACTGGACACAAAGAATTTAAAATAAGGACTAAAAACCACATTTTTAAATTAAAATATATGCCTGTATAATTGAGATATGTCCACCAAATACAGCATAAGTTCGTGGTTTTTGAAAGATTTCAATAATGAAGAAAATAAAAAAAATATCCCCTTGTTAAACTGATGACATTGAGCTCAGAGGTATTCACACTAATTGTATATCACAGCTTTATTTTTTCAAGAAATAATGCCCCTTGAAAAAAAATACAAGAGAAAATTAACCCCCATTTTCCCTTTTATACTTACTGATTAATCCCCAAAAACTAATCAGGAATACGTCTTGTCATAATGAACCTATATCCAACATTCGAAGGAAATCTGCATTAAAATTCTGCACAAAAGCCCATTTATTTAATTTAAGATGGATTATTCCCTGCCCCCCCCCTTTATATTTAAACATTAAACTCCCAAAATCTTTCAGGAATTCACCTAATCAGAATTAAGCTGTTTAAAATTTGAAACAAATCGGATAATTCGGCACTAATACCCATTTATCTAATTTAAGGGGTTGCAGTTACTTTAACATGTGCAGTTTTTAACTATATCTATTTTGAGATAAAAACAATGGTGAAAGAAATTTTCTTTAAAACTATAATTAATAGCTAAATAATTCAAATAATACATCCAAAAAAATTGAAAGATGCTGCACGTAAAAATACAGATTACAGATTTTGCCTCTGCTACTTAAACAATAAAACGATGATCTGCTTCTCCCCACCATCACGTAATGGTACGAGTTCTCATTGACGAAAACTCTAAACATGGGGTAGAGATGAGCAAAGGTTTAGATTAGTGTGATGACAAATATAAAGAACCAAAATATTTTTTAAAATTGCTACAGCCTTATTTCTGATAGAACAAGTAAGAAAAATCATGCGTTAAGCATAGATTATGAAGCACTTTCCAACACTTAATGAAATCTTTAACAAAACTTTGTTATTTAGGGAAACAATAGTGTATAGCCAAATGTACCCAAATATGTATTCCAGTACTTTTGAACAGCCCTGTATTTCATATGTCAGTTGATATAATGGGAAAATTTAGTTTAGCAAGAAAATACCCAGCAGCTTGAAATTACTTTTTCAGCAATTCATACTATTAGATGGAAACATACTTGAATACTTTTGTTCAGCCCTGTAGTTTACATTGTACCTTTATTACACGTCAGCATTAGGCTAAAATTTATTGTAAACTAAAACACTTTTAAAACAACTGAAATCACATTCTCATAAATCATCATTCATAAGCGTCCATGTACCGAATTCTTTGCGTGTCCCTGTATATCCTTTTATCTATATTCTGCAAACATTTCTCAGTAAATTGAATGCATCTCAGCGTAAAAATGCATAGCTTATTTAAGAACCACGTTTAAATAATTTACGCTCATATTCAGTAGTGTTGGTGAGCTCTTTTGGGTAGCCCTGTATATCAACTCTAACATTTATACACATCGTATAATGTGCATATATTTAGCGAAATATAAACGCGCATATCATAATTAAAATGCATTTCATCCTTCCATCAGTCATCATCGGACACATATACGGTACTTCGGAAAGAATATACTATTTGAAATCTTTTGTATGGCCCTGTAAATACTATGTACTTCATATTATGCAAGACAGTAGCGTATAATTTATACTAAGCTTCAGTGACATATATCAATTTTATTATACATGAAAAAACTTAATATATTTAAAATATGTCACACACAATTCTCCCTTTTACCATTATCTAATGGAATTCTTTTGTGTGGCCCTGTATATGAATAATAGCTACATTTTCACTTTATATTTTATTGAATGCATATTTTAATATGTTTGACGGGGTATAACATCTTTAAAATTCCTTTGAAACGATTTTCCCCATAGGCCGTAATGTAATATGAAACTTTTGATTCACCCTGTAGATAAACTAATCATGGTAGAAACTTCATTTTCAATAGGACTTGTGCTAGGGTAAACGTCAATAACGTCCTAAAATTTCATGGCAATCCGAATATATTAACGATTTTTCCCCATAGGCCGTAATGTAATGGGAAATTCTTGATTCTCTCTGTAGATAAACTAATCATGGTAGATACTTCATTTTCAATAGGGCTCGTGCTAGGGTAAATCTCAATAACGTCCTAAAATTTCATGGGAATCCGAGTATATTAACGATTGTTCCCCATAGGCCGTAATGCAATGGGAAACTTTTGATTCTCTCTGTAGATAAACTAATCATGGTAGAAACTTTATTTTCAATAGGATTCGTAAACATCAATAACATATAAAAATTTCATTGCAATCCGAGTATATTTACGGGAGTTACAGCACGAACAGACGGCCAGACGGCCATCCGGACATACGGCCAGACAAACCGAATGAATAAGCACTTTTCAACTTTGTTGGAAAGTGCCAAAAATGTAGTATCATAACATAAGAATCTTAGCCAATGCCATGACCTATTAAAACAAAATTTTAAAGAAGGGTTGTTAAATGACACAAGGTATTATAAAAGGAATTTTCAACTAGATGCATTGCTTTAAAAATTAAGTACAATTATCTTAACCAGCATAAAAAAAATTAAATAACTAAGTATTAATAAAAATAAAATTAACAGAAGAAATTAAAGTTATAAAAAGAAAAATATACTATAAACACAGAGTATAGAAATATTATATTAATCAAACAAGGAGTTTATTAAATGATACAAGATGTTACAAAAAATAAGCGTGTAACAAGGGGCGTGCGTGTTCAGCACAACTTACCGGTGAATTACCGATTGTGGACAAGTACGAAATGAAAACCAAGGCGAAGTGTTACGTCAGCTGTAATTCAACAGGATAGTTTTCATTGGTGGCACAATTCGCTTTCGTACTGCCCTACAATCGGTCGGTAACATTGGTTACTTTGGTAAGTTGCGCTCAACACTCCCAAGATGACTGCCTTCCCTAAATTTGAAGAATCTATAGATGGCGCTATTGCCACTTTCGGCAAAATATCCTGAGATATTTTGCCTTCCTTTCTAAAGACATGAAGTGAAGTAATTTAGCTTGATGAGAGTAAGATTTGGATGTGTGTTCGGAATACATCTCCCTTAGAGATGTTCTTTTGCGCTAAAGTAAATTTATGAATGTTTAACTGATTGTTTTTTGCGCGTCGTCATGCGATTTGTATATAGTGTGTTTGTGCTGTGTCGTCTACAATAAAGATGTGACTGTAACATCTCTGTTCTATATTTTAAATACTGAACACAATCCACAAGCGATATTTTACTATGAAAAACAGTGTAGAAAAATTAAATATACCAATAACATAAACAGATTAAAGAAATTAAAGTTATATAAAAAAAGACATACATACACTCAATATACAAAAATGTAAAATGAATCTAATGAGGGTCTTTAAATGCTATGCAAGATGTAATAAAAAAGATGCTTTAAGCGACAAACTGAGTTTTAATATGAAAAACAGCATAGAAAATTTAAATAACTAAAAATTAATACAAACAACATAAACGTATTTAAAAAATCAATGTTATAAATAGGAAAAGAAATATATTAACACAATGTACACAAATGTAAAAGGAATATAGTGAGGGGCTTTAAATGATACAAAATCTTATAAAGATGTTTTAAGCAAAAAGCATTGTTTTATCGCTTAATGAATTTACAATTATGAAAAATAGAATAGAAGATATAAAGAACGGAAATTTGTAAAAAAAAAATAATAATAAAAATAAACATTTTAAATATATATATATTTACAATATATAAATAAATATAATATCACTTGCGCGCCTTTCCTCTTTCGATTTACGTTCTGCATTCGATTTAGAATATTATTACTATTAGCTTATTTTGAATCGAATTTTTAAAACACATTAAACGGAGATACATAAAATAAAGTACTTAAAAACAAAAATATTATATAGAAAATAGATACATCATTAATACAATTTCTCATATGATCTTTAAAAGTATATTTAGTATTTTTTCAAACCAGTGATAGATGTATTTATTTTTGGCACACAAACCAGACATCTCTTATTATTTATACACCTTTTGAGTAGTTATCTACACAAATTTTTTCCCTTGCAATGTGCTTATTTCTTTCATGTTTTGTGTATTTTTATGAAACGCCACGGAGCCCCTGAAAAGTCATGGCGGAGCCCCTGAAAAATCTAGGCGGAGCCCCAAGGGCTCCGCGGAGCACACATTGGGAACCTCTGAGTTACAGGAACGATTGCCACTGGCTCCGTTGCACACTTTATGGAACTTCCATTTCTAATTCTTTTGTATTGTAAAATTTCCTTATGCTATCACGTCCCTAAATATTGATGATGACTGATAAGTGGGTGCCTGACACACAGATTAGATGTATGTATTATAAAATAATAATAATTTTAAAAAATGGAATATATTGGCATATTTTTTTACGTATTGATGTATTCAAAGCTATATTTCGCATATAATCTTTCTTTATTCAATTAAATACATTTAAGTATTGTTTTTGTAATTATTACATCATTTCACATTAAAGTGTAGTACATTCGAAATACAGACTTGAAAAAAATTTCACTGTGCCATTTCAGACTTTTGTTTTCTTTTAGCATGTACAGCTCATATTCAAAATATTAGAATAATTGAGAAAAAGTAATAAGAAAAAATTATTTGCCATTTATTTATTTTTTATACTAAGTAAATGCAATTGAATTTCTTATAAATTAAATCTGGAATGTTTAGATAAGATTTTAACATTTATAAAATATAAAATACAGCACAATAAATTAGGTATACAGCTTCCTTAAACACACCAGAATATTAGAATAAAATTTAGATTGGTTCAAAATATTAGAATATTTTATTTTACGCAACAATATTACCTTATGAATATGAAGTAAATGGTAGTTAATATTTTGTAGCATCCCCTTTAGCTTTCATAACAGTGTACAATCGATCTTGCATACTATATACAAGGTGTTTACAAACATTTCTATCAATATTAGCCCAAATAGACTTTATACGTGCCACTAACTCAGTTTTACTTGAAGGAGGATTTTCTTGAAGTTTTTTCTTCATTATACACCAAAAGTTTTCGATGGGATTAAGATCTGGTGAATTTGGTGGCCAAGGAAGTACCTTAATGTTGCGTTGGCGGAACCAATTCTTAGTTGACACCGAGGTATGCGGGGACGCTAAATCTTGTTGAAAGATGAAATCATCTTCAAATAAATCTTCTGATGATGGAATCATGTAATATTCTAAAATTTCTTGATATATCAGAGAGTTAACCTTTTCGTAGACGATGCATAACTTTCCAGGTCCTTCTGCACTCATATAACCCCAAACCATGACACTAGCAGCAAATTTTACGGAATGTTTAAGGCATTCTTTATCAAATGCTTCTTGCTTCATTCTCCAAATTCGAATACCTTGATTACCATATGAAACACAAAACATACTTTCATCACTAAATAATATATTTTTCCAATCTTCATTGCTCCATAAACGTCTTGATTTACACCAATTCAATCTTATACGCTTTTGTCTTGCAGTCATGAGAGGTTTTGTTTTCGGTACACGAGATTCAAATTTAAATTTATGGAGACGTCTTAATTTTGTCGATGAAGAAACTTCAACTCCTTCTTCTTTCCATTTTCGGTGCAAGAATCGCACACTTTTAAAACGGTTTTTCTTAACTATACGCTTCAGTTTCCTGTCATTTCTAGCAGATGTTTTTGGTTTTCGGCCACCATTTCGGCGATTATTTTGAAATTTTCCAATTTTTGAATATTGTGTTAGTATTTTACTAACGCTCGATTGCGAACAATGTAAATAATTCGCTATAAAACATTGATTTTTACCGTGCCGATACAAATCAACCATACGAAGTTTAGTAGATTCAGGAATATCACTCACACGGCCCATTTTAAGACGAAAAAGAAACAAACTGCAAAAAAGAATACTGATTTTAAATAAAATAGTCTGAATTTAATCAATGATGCCACCATTTAAGAATTGGTAATAATTAAAGGAGAATTAATGTGAAATATTGTAATATTTTGAACCACTTGAATAAATATTCTAATATTTTGACTTTTCAAAATAATTTTTTTTGCAATTAATCTTTTCAAAAATGATATTAAATTTAAGATAACAAGTAAGTTTAATCAACAATAAGTTCTTAATAAAAATATCGTTTGCATATTTTCATTAAAAGACATTAAGGGGGTAGTAAGGTTAATTCGAGGGAAAAAAAGCATATTTTCTATCATTTTTTGTAAGGATACAATTAATATTTATTTATTTGTATACTTATAGTATAATTATATGTCATTTAAAGAGTATTCTGTGAAATTTTCATTAAGAAATATTAAAAAATAAGCCGATGACAGCGAATCTTCGAAGACGTCCCAAAAAAAAGTTGATTCGCGGTGAACCGCATAACTCATGACTGGATCAACTGAAATTAAAAAACCAAATTGATTTAATTAGTTGATAAGTTTCCTCAGGGAACGCAGTCGAGTTTTTTTATTATTGTTGATTTTATATTTTTTACAAAGCTCGGAAGTCAAAATACTGATTTTTCATCAAAAAAATCTGATATTTTGTTTTTTAAAAGTAAGTTAAAATTAAAAAAAAGAAAAAAACTTGACAGCGTTATCTCGTAATTTATATAAAGAAAGAGTGTGTAAAATTTAAAAGAGATCGGTTCAGTAGATTTTGAGCTACAGAGTTCACCGGCTTCGAAAAAGCGAAGTGTTAGAAAAACACGTTTAAAGTTTCACAGACGCTTTTGTCGAAATCGGAAGGCGGAGACTTACAAGTGTATATCTCTCCGTCAGTTTTACTTCAATTGCTTTCAAATTTTCACAGAATAATCTTAAGATGTTGTACATTAATATAAAATAAAAATAAAAAAATGCAAAAAAAAAAAAAAAAAGAAAGAAAGAAAAAATACCTTACTACCCCCTTAAATTACCAAACGATATTTTCAATTTCTAAAAAAAAGGTAATTATTCTAATATTTTGAATATGAGCTGTATGTGTAAACTTAGTGGTATTAAGCGTAACCACGCAAACACCATGTTAGTAAAGGTTGTGAGGAAAAAAAAATATTTATATTATTGTTAATTATATGTCAATGAATTTCAGAGTTTTGTTGCTCGTATATCAAAAGTAAAATATATACATCAAAATTCCCTTAAATTTCAGGAAACATTTGTAACTTAATACTAGTCCAAGAGGAAATACTTATTTTGAACATTAACTTTGTGATCCAAAGAACATTATTGTCTCTAAAGAGTTTTAGTATTTTCAAGAAAAGTTAAAAAAATTCTCTAACTCTCTATTTTATCTATAAAGAAAATTCTGTTTACAAATATTCCCAAAAGAACCATACCAAATATTTATTTTGCATAACGTAATATCTTTTCTTTATATCCGAAATATATTTTCTGTAACGCAAAAAAATATTTAATACAGAAATAGAATAGATAAATTTCTATTTCATAGGATTTGCGGAAATGAAAGGAGTTTTTTAACTTCCAATATTTTAAAAAATATGATTTAGGGAATCATTATATATATATATATATATATATATATATATATATATATATATAGTTAACAGTTATTTATCATTATATTAATTATTTATTACGTATTTTCTATATGGTATAAGACTTGAGATTTTATAATATTGTACTATTAATTAAACGAATCATTATAATGATTCTTTCATATAAAAGTTTACATAATTTAAATATTTCATAAGTGAATTAATTATTACTTTTAATAATGTTTTTCTATAAATAAAAAATAAATAATAAACTTTAATTATGCTTACAACTTCTGGTACTCACTATTGCTGAGAGTATATACTTAAGACATCTTAAAATAGATATATAATTCATTTATATAATTTTTAACAATAACAGTCTACTTTTTGTTACATTACTTTTGTTGTTAACAATAGTGTCTGGTAGTATTTTTCTTTTACTGTCTCTTTTAATAATGTTATTATGATTTATTTTTAATGCTTTTTAATGTTCTTCATTTTATTTCGGTTTTATGTATGTTGGTACCTCCCGATTCGTATTATTCTGCATTTTCATTGCTAATATGTGGATGAAACCACACAATTCATTTGTCATTCCAAAGTATTCGTAGGCCTGAAGATTCTACTTTATTTATTTCTCCTTGTTTCAATGTGGTATTTTGTATTAAACTTCATTATCACATACAAATATATATGTATATATATCGGGTCTGATAAATCTACTATGATTCTACATATTTAGAATATTTCATTAATTTTTTCATAGTTTATTGATATATATATAGTTTTAATATTAATGGTATTATATATACGTGTGTATATATTTCGGAACATAATCATCACAACGATTGCCACAGCAGCATTTCTAAAAATCTTAGGATAAATGTATTTGCAGCAATGCACCATGATCATGATTTACTATTTTGATATAGAAAAATTTTCCTCAGGAGATTTATATAATGGAATTTTATTAAACTTTTAACATCATCCATTTAAGAAGTCATCCGTACATGAACTTCAGTAATTGTACTATTTTAATGCTTGAATTTCCCAATATTAAGTATGTATACTAAGAAATATTTTACCGCGCTCAACAACTGAAAATTTTGTGACAAGTTTTCAGATTCACTTTTAAACGCAAAAAAAGGAGTCTTTCCGACATAATTATTCGAAGAGATTTTTAAACGACCTGTGTTTTTATTTTTTATTCAGTTAATTTAAACTTGATTTATAAACATTATTTTCTCATTACGATAATTTTTTTTTGTTTCCAGTACTGTTATTTTTGGAATCACGGTGAAAAATGCTAACTTTGATAGCATTAAAAAAATGCTGCCTTTATCATAAAATAAACCAATAAGTCACATTATATAGTTTTTGAATAAGAGTACCTACGAAATGGAACAGAAATGAATTAAAAATTTAAAAAATAAGCAGTTTGTATATTTTAATAAACTTTTAAATGTATATTTTATCATTGAAAAGTAGACTACAATACGGATGTTTAGTTATAAATCAAATTATTTTAGCACAATGAACTCCAATTTAGTTTTCGAATAACTGACACTTTAAAAAATTTTTTTTTTTTTGAAAAGCTAAGGGATAACATTCACAAATTTTTCGAAAATTGATTTCAAAATATACCTTTTTTCAAAATTCATTTTAAAAAATGTAACGAGAGGATTTATTAACAGAAATCCACCCTTAGATGCTTTAAATGTCGGAATATTAAATTACAGATATTTCTATCAATTAACATTATAGTTATGACTCTAAAAATCTGCACATGTATCTAAAAAGAAAATACGAAAATCAATAATTTTAAAGTTACATTACATTTCCTCTGAATAAAGTTTTTTATCAACGCAAATTTATTTACCTAATATCCATTTTCTATTTTAAAACCCCGCAAACTCACAACTGTTGTATTTGAAATTTCTATAAATAATGTAAAAATAGAAAGCCTTTTTACTTTCAAATATTAAAAAGGAACGTATAAGGTTGCTTTTAGCCATGGTTTTTGTTCAATTCTTCTAAATGGGGACATTTTCTTATGAAAGAAATAACTTTAAATATTAAAAGTAAAATAATAAATACGATCATAAATTTAGCAAGATATTAGTAGAAAGTGAATGATTTTCATAGAATAAAGAAAGTATGAGAATTAATTATTTTTTTTACAACATGTAATTAAAAATTATGCCGAATCCCACTTTCAGTAGAAATATGTTGAGAAAATACATGAAAAATACAAAATCTTAATATTTCACGCATGAATCTTAATAGTTCATAAATATTCCTTTATAATTTGTGCCATAAAATATTATAAGAATCCAAGATTCTAGTTACCAATTATCATTTCACATCCATTCGGATTTATGGCATTTATTTATTTTCTATTTTAGATGTAAAATATGCATCAGAAATTTTTAAGTTAAACATAATAATTCAAGCATCGTCAAAACAGTTTTCTACTAAAAACACTAAACTAATATAAAAAACACATTTTTTTCATAAATTTAAATATTAAATATGGGTATTAAAAATTACAATTTTAACAAAAAAAAAAAAAAAATCCTGTTGCATCAAGAAAAAAATATTTGAAATCGAAATGACTTTGTTTAGTATATTTTGATTACATTGTTTTAGATAAAATTATCCAAAATACTTTTTACCAATTTTAATTTCAATCTGACTGTGTTGTATGGCAATTATGTATTTCCTAATATTATTAATTTTACTTTAGTTATATAAATTACCAAAGAACGAGAACCTGAAGTATGTCGAAATATTTCAAGTTAAAAACATTAACTCATATATCATGAAAACATTTTTTAATAAAAACATTAAAGAAACATTTTTTTAAAAATGCATACTTTTTTTATTATTTCAATCTTAAACATATGTATTAAAAACTGCAGTTCTGAAAAGAAATCCTGTAAAGCAAAGTTAAATACATTTCATAATTAAAATGACTGTTGTTTAGTACATTTTGTTTGTACATTTTTTGTTTTATCTACTCGTGATTATCTGGCATATCTCAGGCATACTGAAAATGTTTAAGATGTATGTTGTGTTTCTTTATATATATATATATATGTATATATATATATATATATATATATATATATATATATATATATATATATATATATATATATATACGTAATACCGAACGTGAAAAAAAAATTATGTTTAATCAAAAAGTTTAACATTTCCATATATAAACAATTACAGTGTTGCATTCTTATTATTATGAATAATTACTTTTTTGTGGTCTTCATTGTATTTATGGCTTAAGGTTAATCCTGTCCTTATTAAGGACATTTTTGCAATCCACTAAGAAATATTTATTACTTCTAGGAAAAACACCACAGGCTCTTACTAATTCACTTCTCGTTTAGTAATAATTGGATTTCCCCTTTTTTGCTTAATTACATTCTTGTTTTATTATTCAACTAGCCTTTTTTTTATCTCATTACATTTAGCAATATTTTTCTATTTTCTCCATTCCCATTTTTTTACTTAAAAAATATAATAAAAAAATAAATTTTAATACTAATCCAAATTGTAAAAAGAAATGCCTTTTTCTTCAAGAACATTTTAACGTTTGATAATCCTCATTATTGCTCGATCTTTTCATTAAGAAAATTAAAGTAAGTGCATTCTTTAATTAAGGATTTTTTTTCTATTCTTAAACTATGTTTATCTTGTTTGAAATACATGTTTTAGTTATTTTTAAGAGGAGTAATAAGATTATAAAAAGTATAAATCAAATTTGTAATTAAAAGCTCTGAACGTATTTTTTTTTTTTTTGTATCGATTTAAAATTATCTTTATTAAATTAATTGCAATACACTTTCATATATCACTACAAAGCTGTCTTTAATCTATATTTCACTACTTATAACAAGAATAATCGTGTTTTAAATTTAAATTCTCATTGCAGATTTATAGTACAGTTAAGGTTTATTAAATTACTTTTTATGAAGTAAGTTATATGCATAATTATGTTCCTATAAAGTAGTATAAATTATGTATATACGCTATGTTGCAAAACATTACATACGACTTTGAAATTTAAGCGTCTTGCGGAAAAATCTATAAAAATACTTGATTTTTTTTCAGCAATTTCACGAATATAAACTAAACATTTGACTAGATATTTTAAGCAAAGGTTTGACCATTCAAAAGGTTCTATTTAACTAGGAAAAACAATATTAGTGATAATCCTTTTCAATAAATCTTTCGAAATATTCGATAGCTGTACCGCAAGTCTACTTGATTGCCGTAAAATATTTGTTTATTTTATGAACTATAAAAAACGAAGGTTTGTGTAAAAAACTACATATATTTGAACTTTTACGAGTCTTTTTTCACAAATATATCATCCGTTTTCAGTGTCGTATCAGTGCTAGTAAACTGATTAGAGCACAAGTGTTCTCTTTTCCATATAGGAATTTAATGTTCTGTCTTTCATGGACATTATCAAATGTTGACACAGTTCGTGACTGGTTTTGTACTATTCATCCTCAATCATAGGTCTCTGTTCTAATGCTGAGGTTAAATGAGGACCAATGGGTACAAAATGTAAAAAAATGAATTAAGTGTACAGGATATCAGGAAATAAATCTATTTGTTTGTAGATAAAGAAATATAAGTGATTTTCTAATTATATGTTATGACCTAACGGTCAATTATTTAACCTCTTTTCCGAAACAATGACAGGCGTGGATGCCAAGGAGTATAAGTACACTTGTATCCGTTGACTTCCACATTTTTTAACTTCATACCAAAGTTAAATCATTCTTCTATACTTTACGGTATTTATTAATTTATTTTTTCTGTGTTTAAAATTTTTACCTAAATGATACATCAATTACGAAATTCTTTAATTCTTTAATCCTTGGTGTCATATTAATATGACATGTCTTTTAATTGAGCATGATTGACTCTTGACAGTTATTTTTATTATTAGCTGCAAATAGTTATGGTAGTATCCAGTAAAAGACGCATTCGTTGCTAAGTTCAATTAATCATATTGACCGAACTTCATAGGTAATTATCATTAATAGCCGGTAAATACCTATAATATGCAATATTTATCAAATTTACCAAAAATTACTCGGTTAAATTACCAAGACTCGGTTATTATTAATAATGACCGAAGTTATCAAACTAACTGTGACAGTTATAACGTTAAAATATTAAGTTATCATAAAACTAATATTATTATTAATACAAATGAAACTAATTTTTGATCACATGATTAAAATTTACATTTCTACGCACATGCACAATACGCCATATATTTTATTACCGAAATTGTGCATTTATAATCAAACAAGCAAAAAGAAGTTTGATTCAATAAACAAAAATTTTTAGAAATGCAATTTAAAAAAAATGTTTAATTAAACAATCATAGTCCTAAAAAATATCATATATAGTTGTACTACTATTGTAAATCTTCCCACTGCCGCAACCGGATATATCCGTTCACTAGGCTGCAGGTTTTACTCCAATTGAAGCTTTATTTAAATTAATATAATTCTACAAATATAAACCAGTTTTAAGAAATTAAGTTATGATTGATAATTTCAAGGCTTATAAGCGTATATGAAAAAAAAAAAAACTCTCTTAGAAAATTTCTCTTTTATTAACATTTAAAATAAATTAAGCAGAAAACAACATTACATTTTTACTATTAACAGAATGCAAATTATCTTTAACCCAATTTTATAAGTGAGTACAATTAATATTAATTATATTGTTTTAGACTTTGATTTATTTTTTTTCTCTTACAATGTTTTATATCTAGTTCTCTTTTCTAGTGAACATTTTAACGGAAGAGATATTAGTATTGATTTATCCAAAATTATTACTTCAAATATTAAATACATTTCATCTATTCAGATGGTAACCTTAAGATATCAATATTTATTTTAGATATTAAATTTGTAACTGGTTTATCCTATCATTTATTACATTTTCGGATGGAATGATACATGGCTCATTTAATTTCTATTAGAAGATACAGTCATATTATTCATTTTGGAATGTCGGGTATTGAATTTATGATAGAACTCTTCATTATATCAGTTATTATACAGATAATGAGATATTTTCATCAAATAAATGTTTTTTTAATACTGCCATATTTTTCTTCATTTTTTATTAACAAAATGTGAAAATAATACCAGATAAGTTTCAGAATTTTATTCGTTAACTACGTTAAAGAAATATTTCATTGTATTCTTCAAATGAAATGCTCTGATAATCTACCATCAATGCTGATATTTAAAGTCAATTACATAAAATATATTTTAGGTTAAATGTGGAAGAAAAAACTTGCCCTACGGATACACTGGTACCATCAGTAAGACACAAAATTTCAGCCATTCATCAAACAAAATCAAATATTCTTCCAATAAAATCAAAGCACAGCAAATTTCCTCACAGAACTATCACAGAATTTGTTGACGGTCCTGTATGGAGTTTTGGGAAAAACTCTTCACGGAAATGTATGACCTGTACTATTATGTTTAACCTCTTACAATTTCAGGATAATTCCTCACGTATTTTTCTAGATATTTAACAAAATATAAAAATATGCAAGTGGCCGGTCATCTTTGGCCATATAGTGCGTAACACTATATTTAAACCTAAAATTCCTGCATTACTGAATTATCCCATTCTATCTAATTCCATTACACTCATCTTTATAAAATATGTATTATATTTAATTTTCCAGACTATATCACTTAAATAAATATCTTTGTAAATATCTATATTTACGTATTACTACATAAATTTTAACTATCCATTTTATATAATGCTTTTTTTATCCTATCTTTTTTCAGAACTCGTCTTAAAATATCCCGCGACTAGATTGCTCATATATTTATGTAGCCGAGAAGAAAATATGAATGGAAGAAAGTTCAAGAGCAATAAAATATTATCATGAATATTTTACGACATAGGAGGGAGAATATCGAACATTTATGGAAGTTACTGTCCTAGAAAAGCACAAGAGAGTAGCCGTTTCTTCAAAGGACGACAGGGATAGATTAGACATGTTTTTTGTTATTGAAAAATAACTTTCTCTCGTTTGGAAACTTAGAAAAAAATTATCTTTCATGAAATGATCTTTTTTTTTAAATTTTCGTTATAATTAAATTTAAAATAGTCAAATGTTATAATTATAAATCCCAGTAATGATAATAAATATCAGTTGTGAAAACAAGTTTATAGTGTTTAAGCACGTATTTTTGATGCATGAACTACTTAAAGAGTGCTATAATACTTAAAAAATTGATTGTGTTGTAAGCAATTTCGTAACATTTACTGTAACTCTATAATTTTCTGTAACTAATAATAAATTTTAGATGAGCAAATAAGTTTTAAAAAGTTTTAGCACATTTTTTCAATGTGTAAACTACTAAAATGTGTGCTAAATTTTTTTTTGTTGTTGTTGTTTGTACTATTTGCAGTTTTGTAAACTATTGCATTTACAATTTATTTATAAATATATAAAAATTAATAAAGAAATAAACATTATACATAAGTTTGGTATTATAAAATATTCTTGTAAATAATATTAAAACAAAAATGTAACTTTCTTTTTGTTTTTGTTTTCAGGGTATTCCTAACGATGATAAAATGCGAAATTTGTAAGAAATGAATCAAGATGTCCATATTATAAATCATTTGGTAAACGATAACTATGTTAAAAAAAGTTTGCTTGTGATAAACAAATTGATCTGCATTTATATCTTTACGGCGGAATGAATACATGTCTTAACTGTTACAATTTATATTCTAAAATTAATATATATATATATATATATATTTAAAATTTCTTAAATGTTTTATAATCAAATAATTAAGGCGGACATATTAAATGTAAATAACAAATGCGGATAAATATGATATACATATTTCAGAAAGTTTCAAAAAGCGAATAAATAATATGCTTATTAATATTCTGAGTGCTTGATATCCATGTAGTATTGATTGCAGTTACATTAAACATAAATACGAGAGAATTAGTATTTCTTAAACAAAGGCAGATACCGTGTGTTTTAAAAGTTACTGATGGACTTTAAAATTAAATAAATTTAAAACGGTGACAATTATTTTAAAAAAATTCTTGCATTAGTGTTATGTATGATGTCAGATTTTTTTTATATATATTAGGATTCTTGATTTAAATTTGATTTTCAGACGATAGATGGAGATGTCAGCGATTGGTACTTGTTTCATACCCAATTTTTGATACTTCAAAGTATTTTAATGTCCTTTATCACATAGGAAATAGAGCGCCTGGATTTAGCGACCATTGCTTCATGGGAGTGTTTTATTCCTAAATATTAGCTTCTAGAATGAATAATGAGGAATTCCGATATTCAAACAGTGCTAAAAATTTGATTACCTTAAATGTTTAACGATTATGAAATTCAAAGAGTCGACATTTGGGGAATAATTTGAAATTTTATTGTAAACATGTTTTTTTAGCAGCAACTAAACTAGAAATAGCTTTGCAGTTTTAAGAAACATTCTACAGGTGTTACTGTGATAAATATCAGCATCGTAGGACATTTAAAATATTCAATATTAAAAAAAATAAAAAAATAAGTATTCCTCGGATAAACGATTTCCACAGTATTTACTTTAGATTCGTTAGCAAAACAGGAACATTCACAGTTGACCACAATGGAGATATTTTGCACACATGCTTTACATAACTCAGACTAGAAACATATATATATATATACATTTTTCGCCTTAGCAGCTGGATCAACAAGTACAGATTTATATCCCTTATACTTTTATTAAAAATACTTTAAAATTAAATGGATTAGCGAAAGAAATGCTAATATATATATATATATATATATATATATATATATATATATATATATATATATATATATATATATATATATATATATATATATATATATATATATGTGTGTGTGTGTGTGTGTTGTGTGTGTGTGTGTGTATCTTCTTGATCTCTGAATTTTCTTGAACATGGATGTGTCTGATGTGTGCTTGAGGGGAAAATTAAATTTTTAACCAGAACTCGGCATCTTTTTCAACTGTTTACACTAAATATAACAAAATACATAGCAGTTTATGGCATTTGGCAATACTAATACTAAAAATAATTAACTCATAGCTCATGATAGGTTTGAAAACAAAGACAAACAAAAAACCACAACAACCATCAAAAAATAAGGTGTTCTGGTGTAATAACGCCAAGCGGGGAAATAACGCCAAGTGCTAATATTTTGCATAATTATGAAATAATCCGGTAAATGACACCCATGTGCTCTGCGCAGAAGGGTTTTGAGTCATATAAATCGCATAAAACAGCTTAAAGTTAATTTGTTTCATTTGTAGGTCTTATTGTTTTTACAAGCAACTAAAATTAACACTTCATCTAAAATTTGCAAGATAAGTTTTTTGATGTAAAGACTATATTTTTTATCCGGAAATACTTTGTTTATTACATAAATTTGTAGTGCATTTAATGTACTTCCAAAATGTTGTAGAAGATTTTGGATATCTTCTCGAGATAATTTGTAGTTTAAAATTTACTGCGCAATAAGTATATCGGGGTAATAACGCCAAGGATTGGCGTTATTACCCCGGTTGATTCCCAACAGTGGCCGAACTATATCCGAAGGGGGTTTATATATTAATATGGAACAGCATTATCATCATTGTTGAAATGATAAGATTAAAGGGGGGGGGAAATCCAATACCTAAAACTAATCATCTCTCTCTCTCTCTCTCTCTTTTAATAATAATACGACTCCAAACGAAACAAAATTTGCCCGGTATCAATAGTTAAACTAAAAATTGCAAGTTAAACTCTGAAATTTGAAAAACTCAGCGGTCTGTGCAACCACTAACAGCAGTTAAGGGATAACAAAAATATTTATTATATATAACTCTACTTATTATAAAACTTCACTTGATTAAAATATTACATTATCAATGGTTAAAACCATGCAATGTCTCTTATAATCATATTTAAGCGGAACTTTTCAAGCAAAGAGAGACACAGGGTTTATATTCTGTTGAAGCTCCTCCTTACTCCTTTTTCTTTCACTTTCACAAAAAAATGAATATTTTCTATCGCATAGAATGTATACATGTGAATATAAATACTGATTTAAATAAATACAATTGTAAACCTTGCAATGTTTCTAATAATTCTATTTAAATGGTCCTTTTTAAGCAAAACGTAGCTAAGAATCTGATATTCTTTTGCCTCCCCCCCCCCTTCCACCACCACACCATTCTTTTTCTTAC
This sequence comes from Maratus speculifer, assembly GCA_964019185.1. Taxonomy (NCBI): domain Eukaryota; kingdom Metazoa; phylum Arthropoda; class Arachnida; order Araneae; family Salticidae; genus Maratus; species Maratus speculifer. Next base: position 303,926,470 of record OZ025291.1, on the reverse strand, counting down.
ATTTTCACAAAAAATGAAAACTTTCAATAGCTTAGAATGCAATTTGTCAATTTCTAGACATGTAGAGTTTGTATTTTTAGAATTGGGCAATCTACATGTCATTCTTCCATATTTTTTTATAGTTTTGTTTGCATGGCTTCATTACACATATAGGTGCGTAATAACGCCAAATAGCATTGGTCAAGAAATAACGCCAATACATTTTATGAATACATATCTGTTAAATTATTTTTTTTTATATAGATAATCAATGAGTTGCTGTATGAAATCCTATATTTGTTTGAAAAATGCAATCTAAAACTAAGTCGTGAAAATTGATAGAACCTTAACGTTTCGTTATTACCCCAGGATACCTTATAATTAAACAACTAATCGTAAAATTTAGTAAATTAAAGCTTTTAACAAACAGTAATCATTCGAAAATAAATAATGATCTATATTTAAAAGTTGTTCGTTTATTGTAAAAAACTTTAAACTCAAAACTTAATTTTCTGTTACATGTTTCAAAAACTGCACACGAATTTTATTTCATTCTGAGTTAAAATAAAATTAATAAATAAGTATGAATGCTGACTATAAACAATAAAGATATTTCGATGATAAGTATGCTTAAACACAAATAATAATAAAAAAAAAGAATTTTTACAATAAATAGTCTATCTAAAGAAAGACTTGGAAAAATATTTCTTCTCCAGTGGCTTACAGACAACAGATGTTTTTGACGTGTTTTCGAACAAAAACTGTTCACTGAATATAGAATTTTGACTACCAATTGTGCGTCTTTCTCTCGAAAGTACCCAAATATATCAGGAAAGCTAGCACTTTCATAGCAAGTAGTCTTATTAATACTAGGAAATAAATAATTTGCAACAATGATAGGTAAAAGAAAAAATATGTGTTTCTATGTAAATATAAGGTAATATATTGAGGGAAAAAATGCGTATTGATGTTTTAGAGGAAGAAAAAAAATTTCGAATAAAAAGTGAATCATTAGATACCTCGTTCTTATTGAGATGCAAGAAGCTAAGTGGAAACATTTTAGCATATTTTAAAGATATATAAACAATGCAAATGTATAATATGCATTTTTCTTTTTGGTTTACACTTTTTATTGTACTTTTTGTAATTTTTTGTGGGGAAACTTTTTTTAGTATAGATTTTTAATGATAAATTGACATATTTTTCATTTGTTTACACTAAATATAATCTCAATAAATAACAAATAAAATTTAGCAGTTTAGTGGCAATTGGCAATATTAATGCTAAAACTAACTTATAGCTCATGATAGGTTTGAAAACAGAAACAAAGAAAAAAATGCAAATAAAAAACTCATCGTAAAATTTAGCAAATTAAAGCTTTTTACAAACAATAAACATTCCTAGATGAATAATTCATATGCAGATAAGTGCATATCTCAAAGTTGTTCGCTTATTTTAAAGGCAATTAAAGCGCAAAACAGATAAACGTATCAAAAAATGCAAGCTAATTTTATTTCATTCTGATTAAAAAAAATAAACAAATAAATATGTATGCTAACTATATATATGCGAACAATGAATATATTTCGACGATGAGTATCCTTAAACTCAAATAAAAAAATGACAATAAATCGTCTATCTAAAGAAAGACATAGAAAAATATTTCTTCTCCAGTGGCTTACACACAACAGATGTTTTTGACGTGTTTTCGAACAAAAAACGTTTTCTGAGTATAGATTTTTGATTACCAATTGTGCGTCTTTCTCTCGAAAGTGCTCCAAATATATCAGGAAAGCTAACACTTTCATGGCAAGTGGTCTTATTAATCCAAGGAAATAAATAATTTATAACTTTGGCAGGTAAAAGAAAAAAAATATATGTTTTAATGTAAATACAAGCCGATATCTAAAGGAAAAAAACCTGTTTATTGATGTTTTAGATAAAGAGCAAAAAGTTCTAATAAAAAGTTAAGTATTAGATATTTCGTCTTTATTTAGATATATAAAGATATACAAAAATATTTCAGCTTATTTTATAGAAATAGAAACAATGCAACTGTATAATCTAAATTTTTCTTTTTTCGCTTACACTTTTTATTGTTTTAATGTTCAATATATTTCTTGTTGTATGGGTCATCATAATCCCTGAATAATACTATAACGTGTATTTCCGATTGGATATAATTGCTTTTAAAATAGTTTACGTATATCACATGCAATATTCGGGTTTTAAGTATAGAAAAAAGTATGATGATTAACTGCTTCTTGTTTAGAGCTGAACCCTAAAAACTACTCTTGATTTCTATCGGCCGGAGTAGTCGAAAAAATCAGAAACATTGCAATAATATTCCGGAACTTACGATACTGTTCAGTTTTTTTGTACTATATGGATCATCATAACCATCCAATATCATTGTTACATGTATTTCTGTCTGATTGAAATAGTTTGTAAATACTTTAACATACTGCATGCAAATGTCTTAATAACTTTTGCCACTGTTCTAGTTCGACGAGTACAATCCAGAATACACAAGGTCACAACTATAAAACGAAGCTTCAATATGACTCAAATTTGGGTCAACTTTGGGTTGATCAACAATTGTGAATTAAAAAAAATTACATATCTTCATTAAAAATTTCTAAATGTAGGGGTTTTTTTTTTGTATGGCTAAATATGTAAACAGGTAAAAGTGTTATTGTAAGTAGGAAGATAAGAAAAACAAGGTCAAAGGATTGAGAAACTTTTCATTAGTAACTTTTAATAAAAGTTTCAAATATATTTATTTATTTAACTAGCAAAAAAGAAAGCTTTGTGTGAGGGATCCCAATATTTTTTTTAATCTGGTAATTATTTATTATAAGGTAGTATTTTTGAAGGTTAAACACAAAATCTATCATTTCCTTCCTGAATGCTCACTACACTATTCACTGCTTTGCGATTACATTGAAAAGTCAATTTTGGGGCTCCATACCCATAAATATTATCCTATAATGCATTTTGACAATCATCTTCATTATCTAAATTAAATGAATGTTTCTGTTTATCTTGACTTAATACAATTTGTTGAAAAACATTTTCATTATTAGGTAAATTATTAGGTAAATTATTGTGAATTATTTTCATCAATTGTTATGTCACGATATCAAAGGTTATTACTCTAACGATAGATCAAAGCGGTCTCAACATTATCACGATTTCCAAGAAGTTTTTTACATCCTTCACCATCATTTTTTTAAACAAAAATATATTTTGAAATAGTATCAATAAAGTGAGGTAACAAAGTAGTAAAATTGCTGATACCTCGATGAAAATATATGGCTTGGTCGTTGTATCCAAATTCATTCCATTTAAGTCTATATACGGTAATAACCGGTCGAGCTTGAACAAATAATTGTTCTTTAAAGAATCTTACTTAAAATTCAAACCTCTAAACAGCAAATTTCCGCTCTCAGATTTATATTTTGCATTTTGAGATCTTTCCTTACATTCGAGGCATTTCGCTGTAACACCAACAATAAAATCGCTTAAATGTCCTACATGTTATCACCAAATTTCACCTATACCTCACAGACAACTGAATAATGGATAGCATGTTTTTCTATGTTTCTGTCATAAGTACTCACATACAGACGTACTTGCCCAATATTTATTTACATTCATTGTTACGCTTCATAACTAAACCAATAAAGTAGTAACACATGCTTATATTAGTTTTCACATATTAAACTTCACATAAAAATGTTCAAAAATTTCTTTCATATAATTTCGATGAAAAATGTTAAAAATGTTTTTAAGAAACTATTGTCACGCAATTAACTTTACATATAATAAATATGGCAAAATCCTAGTGAATCTAAGATACCCTATTTGACGATTTTTCTGATACTTACTTACAACCCTTTTACGCCTATCTAAAATGTCGCAACTTGAAAACCCACATAATTGGTTCCCTTTCTAGAGTGCCACCAGATATGTTTTTTATTATGTCATCATCTTCGATTCAGCGTCCCTTCGATTATTCCCCTGTTAGAATCAAGGAGTTAGAAATACAGGGAAGCTGATTTTTATGACATTCAGAATGAACTTAAAAAAAGTGATTTCTACATAATTTTTTTTAGAAATGTGCAATTTTTATGATACTTTTCTAAATCAGGATAACGGTTCAATGATTGAAAAGTTCATTTCGCAACAACTTTTAGAAAAAAATAATCGCTTCATTTCAATTTTTTAAAGTACCTCCCTTTATCATGATAGATACTGAACAATTCAAATTAAATTAATAATAAAATAAATAAATAAACCTTGTATAGAGAAACCTAGGCGTGCAGAATCACAAAAATGCATGAAATTCGTTAAAACAGCAGTCAACTAATTAACAAATGAACGTTTCGCGTTCACTACAATCAAAAGAAGATAAAATAGAAATCATTGGATACAGTAATCTAGTTGTGTAGCAATTTGAAAAATATAAGATATACCTTAAAGCAGTTAATAAATGTATATGAAAAGCAAAGACATACACATACAAATAATAATAATAATAAAAATAAATCCCTGTAAACAGCAAACTAGTTGTGTTTACAGTTTTAAATCGTATTGTCCGCTTACATAAGAAACACACAATAAACTTTTAATATAAAATATTGCAACAAAATATACATAAAATTATAAACATACCTAAAATGCATCTGCTTCTTAGAAACCCAACTTAAAAAAAAATTGACTTGCCAGAATTTCGTAAAGTTCTAGTTGTAGGCAAACTAATTTAACATTTCACCAAAAAAAATTTAGCCAATATTTACAATTTTACACTAAATCATGCAAGTACTTTAATTTTTAAATTTTAGAACAAAAAAAACACACACATACAAAAGAAAAAAACAAAAATCAAACTTTAACAATATTAAACTTTACATAACAGTCACATTTCAAATATTATAATTGTTATAATATGTCTTGATATTTTCTAAGTACAAAATTAAGTCACTAAACGTATGAAGTTGAGATGTCAAAAACAGGCTGAGAGAGAGTTTTCAATTTCACATTTCACAATACATCTCAATGACATGAATAAAACGATGCTTTTATGATGGCGTAACACAAAAATACGGAAAATGTGATGTACCAGAAAAAACTATTCATTGCTTAGTCAAATTTATTGTCATCAATTGTCTCGGATTCAATTGGATTCAGCCACACAATTTTTCGAATCCAAAAAAAAGTTGTTTACAAAATGATATGTTAATGATACATCTAGACATGAATTTAAATTACTCGAAAACGTCCGTCCCAAAACGTCAGTATATTTATTCTCACCAAACAAATAAAATATTTTCAAAGCATCTTGTCCAGTAATTTCGCGCAGAAAATCTCTTCTATACAATTATGTTCTGTAATTCGCTACATTCCAAACTTCTTCGTTCACATTCTGAATGGAGACCTTATTTATATACCTTTCTAGCAAATCTACTTTTTATGTCGTACTTGTTTTTAATTTACAGTGTTGTTTTTCATATTTCAATAATTACATCTGAATGAGTTTCCCCATTCAGATAGTTTTTTTATTTACATTTTCTAACTCATTTCATTATTTTAATATCTTTTTTAATTCCATATTTTATGTATATTTCGTCTTTTTTCAGCATATCCATATACGGATTTTGCACCATTGAACACTATCCATCCAAACTTCTTCTTTATTATTCGTACGAGAGACCTTAATTCTAATGGGATAACCTAAGTCCTTGGATGACAGAAGATTCGAATTAATGCATTCGGTTTCCGTTCCGTAGATGAATTTTGTTACACCTAAATATAACTTTTATGACTTCTCACAAGTTTTGAATATTGTGATACTGAAACATATACTGGAATAAACATATGTATTTAACATATGTTTTGTCCACTCCAATATTTAACATATGTTTAGTCCTAAAACATATGCATTAAATAAAAATACAAAACATTGCTCAATGGTGCAGAAAACAAAAACTTAAATATGAACTTGTGCAATCAAAATAAAATAAAATATCAACGTTTCGCGCCGTCTTCAGGAAAATATGATGTTGAAAGGACTAAAAGTTTGCTTCCTGCAAATAACATATTTTAATTTTTACTCACGTGTGAGTGGCAACATTTTTAAACTTTTAATTCATTTCGATTTCATTTTATTAGAAATATTATCTCACGATCAGGAAGCAAACTTTTAGTCCTTTCAACATAATATTTTCCTGAAGACGGCCGCAGAAGACGGCGCGAAACGTTGATATTTTATTTTATTTTAATTTTACAAGTTCATATTAAAGTTCTTGTTTTGTGCACCATTGAGCAATGTTTTGTATTTTTAATAAATACATTCTTAGTAATTCTGATTCTTATCATTAACTAATTGCCTTCGAAATCTCTGTGAAAAGTTATGTGTCTATACTTACGCGTAATGAAGTTGTGCTCTCTGATAAACTACAGTTTTCGACTCTTTCTTTATAAAGCTTGTCGTAACTTGTAATATAAGATCGTATCGAGTTTCGAATGGTACGTTGAGCATGCAAAACATAAATAAAAGGATATCTTAATCAAACTAGGGAAAAAAACAGTTTCATTTTTCTGAAGTAACCTCTTTTGCCCCACATAAAAAAGGTTTATTGAGAAAAGAAGAATTATCGGATGCAAAATTCTATTTTCAAAATGAAAGTTTTTTTTCCAATTTTTTTCAATACCAACCATATGTAATATGTTATTGACATTATGGTCTATCTGCAAGTATTTATTAATATATTTATTGAGTAACGACTAATATTATATTACCTCTGGCAATAAAGCTTGGTGAATAGTTCTGTAACATTAATGTATATGAAATATTAACGAAAGTTACCGTACCATCCTTCAAAATAGTCATCTGCCATAACTATGCACCGCTAAAATCAGCTATGCATGTCGTGGGAAATTCGCAAAAAGTCTTCTTTTGGGATGAAGTTCAAAAGCTTCCTCACGTTTTGTTGTATGTCAGCAATATGGTCAAATCTATTTCAAAGAGAGAGTAAGTCGTGAAAATAGAAGGTAGTCTAGAGGATTGAGATCTGGCGAATATGGTGGATGTTCAATGTGCACCTTCTCTCATGAATTTCTGTTGGTGTCTTGCAAAATCTTCCTTTAAACTGATCTTTTGTTTGTTCATTTTCCTGTTTTCAGTTAAGAACCGACACACTGAACAAGCACTTAGTAAAGCACATCTTACACAGAATATAAACAACGATCAACTGAACAACGGTAGGAAAAGATGGTCAACACATGCCTCTATGCAGGTGCAGCGTTCTGTTTCCCCTGTATTGCCAGATCGGTAGTTCTGAATTCATTCCCCAAACTTTATTGTCAGAGGTAGTATTATTTAAACAATAAGGTTTATAACAAAATAAATTATTTACATATTTTAATTATTAAAAGATTGATTCACTTCTATAAACAAAGAAATATGATACTTGCATATTTAATCAAATATTATATAAATGAAAATGGATGCCATACATGTTTGCATAATAATTTGATGAATGTTACTTAATAATTGTTTTAATGTGTTATCAAATAATTTATAATACGCTTAATTTTTTCGAATTTTATAATATTTATCAATACTGTGCAATATAATTTCATTTTGTCGTTAATAATATGCACGTAATTTTTTTAAGATAGTAATAAAAAACACATATTTAATTTAATGTTTTTCGATTCGGCAATTCTCAGAGAAGTATATTCCAAATATAATTCAGAGTATTTCCCCTTATTTACCATAATTTGTTTTCTATATGTGTCACGCTAAACATATGTAGTAAGATTTCTGTAATCTACTGTCACAAATATTTGCTGATTACCAAATTTATGGTAAAGTTTCCGAGACTTATTCTGATATTGACTAATCTTTCAACTCAAATGAATTCATTATAAAACATTAATGATAGAAATTCGGATATCCAATATATTTTGTACAATAGGTTTCTGATTCACAAGATAATTCTAGTTATGAACGTGAATTATTTCTACGGTTACCAGTAAAATACACATTTATATTTTCCAAGTATAGGTATTTTAATTATATGACATTGAGAAATATTATTAATGTTTAGTTATGGGCTATTAGTTAAATTTTAACAGATTTTAGTGTCGAAGATAGTTACTGTAGTTTCATAAGTTTTTAATGAATAGAATTCAGAATTATCATTTAATGTTGTTTTACTTGGTATTGTTTCCAAAGTGCAAAAACAATACTTTAAAGTAGTTAAAGTCGTTTTTTTTTTATTTTAGTATTATAGTAACTAAATAATTTATTAATGTATTTGAATACAACACACATTTCAACAATATGTAGAACATACAAATATGAAATAAGTGATACAACATTTATTTTTTGTTTAGATTTTTGAATAATATAAGGTGGACAAAAAAAATGGCATTTTTCAGTTTGTGATGTTTTAAAAATAAAAAGTTATGCAATTGTACCAGATTAACAACACACATTTGAATATAAAAAGAATATATAATGTTTGAGGCATTCTCGCAAAAAAAATAAACTCCTAGGAATAGAAATCTGCTGAAATTAAATTTAATAATATAACATTTTAAACTTATAGACGAATGCCTTAGTGATTCAAAATAAATAAAAAATGGTCAGCAGAGACAATGTTTTAAATTTAAGGAAGGCCTGGACACATTTTAATATAATTTTTATTTATGGAGTTAAAATCTTGAATTTTTTTCTGATGATTAACCATGTCATTTGTAAACTAAATCATATGATAAAACATCTCATATTTAAAGACAAAAAAAAATATTTAAAAAATATTTAAAAAGTTGGTCAGTTTAAAATCATTATAACTCAAAATATTATTTGCAGAATTTCATTTTTTTAATTAACAGAAAAAAATTTAATTTTTATTCAGCAATTTTAGAAATATTAATTAAAAAATAAAAATATTTAAAGTAAAAATATGAACGGTTCGTTAACATTTCTTGAGTTATAACAATTTAAATACGAGAATTCGTGATCAAAAACCCACCATAAAGAAAATCGCATTTTTAAAAGAAGTCATTTCCATGACAAACATTATTTGAAAGCTAGATTTTGAAAACAAACCAAAACAAAAAAAAAATTCTTCTAATTAAGATAGAAATATGATTTAAACGTCATTTTAAGCATTAAAAAAATGCGAAAATTTATTTTAAAAAATGTTAAGATTTTTATATCCCTGACTCCCTTAACTGAGGTTTATATCTAAATGGCAGTGTACCTTTGTACCTGTGCAATTGAGATCGCACTTTGAGTGGTTGATTGTGCGTGTTTCGAGTGTTATTGGAATCAAGTTCCGCTTAGTCAGGCGGATTCGATCCTGTGTTTATCGCATGGTAGATTGGCTTGCATAAAAACTGCCGACGCCTGCGTAATGTTAGCTTGAGTGTAATGATAAATTTAAATAAATACAGGGTATATAAAGAGTGTAATTTTATTTAAATTTATTTTATAGCTATGGATTCTCCTGTTCAAAGACGTATATTTTATGCACGTGTGTTCAGTTGTTTACAAGCATTAAGAGACACCAGAAAAAAGTTAAATGATGACGGAAATTTTTCTAGAGATGGTGTTGATGTCGATCTTGTTAATTTACGAATTGAAACCACTGAAAAGCTAGACAGGCACCTACAAGGCATCGAAGAGGTGACTCGTTGTATGCTTTTTGCTGAAAATACAAGACTGTATACAGTTCTAAACGTAAAAATTTTGTCATATCAATGTAAATTTAAACGTATGAAGTCAATTGAATGCCAATTGCTACGTGATGTGATACATATGTGCATAAAATTAACAAAAACATTGAGCCAGTGGCTTCGAAATTTATTTTTTGACGTATAAATTAAATTTTTGTTTTTTGTTTGTGCATGCTTCTCTCGATTTATCAGTTTACCAGCATTTGATCTTCAGCAAAGCTATATAAATGATGTACTATAGCATACATGACACAATTGCACAGTTATGGCTTACAAGAGGTCGCGTGTTAATAGACGAAACCGTAGAAAGGCATCGATTCCTAAAAGGTGGCGGAGGAGACGGCGGCGGTCACCTCGGTATGGTACAGTGAGCAGTGGTTTAATTATTTTACTGTCCCCTTCATATTTTACCTCACTAACTTTTTATTTTTTCCTGTTTTTTACTTATATTGAATTTGCATAGTACCAATGAAACATTTAAATAAAAAATATTAACAATGTTAAATTTTCCACTCAATATTTTAATATAAAATTGTCTTAAACGGGTGTGAAGGAAAGAATGGTAGGGAAAATTACCACCAATTTTTACCCAAATTATGTTAAGACAAAGTGATAGCTGTGTTGCAAGATTGGGGACCTTTTTTAATTCAGATTATTTGACCCTCGCCACTTTCTTAAAATACCATAATTCGCATTATTTTTCAGGATTTTTCAAATATTGTTTAATAGTACGAATATTTCTATTTCAAAAATCGGTGCAATCTACAATCAGGGACTCTTTTGTCCCCGAATTGGCAACAGTCAATGATAAACAGATTATTAATTGATTTCCACAATAGTTATTTACATGAAATAAAATAAAAAAAAAGTAATTTATCTCAAAAAGTTCAGGAAAAAACCGTGGTTAAAGTTACACTACCAAAAAAGCTACAGTGCTTGAAATTGATATTAAAATTTGTAAAATTTTACACGAATATTACAATGCATGTATATTTTGCGATCACAAACAGTGCAAAATTCGTTATTTTTATTCAATGTTTTACGTGTTTTTCTTCATGCTATATAAATTATTATTTTACACTTTAAAGATATTCCATTCAAATAAAATCAGAATTATACTAGTAGAGTATAGTTGTTTAATAATAACGCGAATTGTTCAAAGCAGTATATTTATGATTAAACTTAATTCACAAATCTATCTTTACGTCTTTTCTTTATTTAAAATTATGAACACTTTTATAAAAAGTTTTACCCAGATATAGTAAAATGCTTCTTTAAATATTAAAAAAATAACTTTGAAAAGCTATCTCTTAGTTTTATTTTCATATCAAACATTAAAATATTTTTATCATAAATGTATGTTTTAGAAGTCAAAAAACGAATAATGCTATTTTTCCGTCTGCTGTGCGGGTAAAAATACACAAAAAAGTCTAGTAAGCAAGCATATTTTTTTTTAATTTATTTTTCAAAATTTGATGCTTTGGTGCGTAATTTTTGCATGATGGATCGTCTAAAGCTCTTTAAAATAGAACTATGTGCTTAGTCTAATGGAAGGAAAGGGATTTATTTTTCCTCTATATTTCTGTTCTGGAAAATAATAATTGGAAAATTTTAAATTTGATGAATAAAAAAATCTTAATTGGTATTGCATCAAATTAAATAATAATTTTATTTACTTACATTAGTCATTATAAATTGTTTACTTAAAAGATATGAACATTTAAATTTATAAAATATAGTATGATATTACATGAGAATATAAATAAAAAATAACACACACAAATAAATTAAAGAGAAGCTTGAAAGATTTTTTAAGATTTTTGTATATCAATAAGCGTCATTGACACTTCACTTTTATCGCGTGCGACACATAATACATACCTAAAAACACTATAATTATCATTCTGTGCCATGAATTTAGTTAAAATGGTGTCTATTTCTGATTAAGAACCGTCCAAAGAATAGAATAATGCTTATTTTGTCCCTGTAAGATGGTTGCATTAGGCAAAAAATCATAATTTGTTCTTAGGAAACAAACAACAACAACAAAAATCGATCGAGCTATTAAGGCAAATTATACTTACATTATTTTATTGAAATTTAAAAATAATTGTACTAAAACTGTACAGTGTTAAACAGAAAAAAATTAATTTAAGCTCACTTAGTTTCTAAATACAGCAATAAAATATTTTAAAACTCTAATTACGTACATAGGATACGCACCATAAAATATTAAATTTTAGCTAAAAATTCGAAATTTATTTATATATTTATTTATGTATTTACTATTTATCCCATTATTAGACCGAGATATATATCTTAAATGGTTTATTTCATGAAAATATAAAAAAATCACGCAGTAAAGGTTAAAGTATCATCCATACTTAAGTACAGTAATAAAATCAGCTGATATGAGTTTTTTTTTTTTTTTTTTATCAAAAGAATATAGTATTCTCGCAATATTTCTAAAAATGTTGCCGAACTTTCGGTTAACTACGATGATCTTAACTGTAAAGTCTCAAAAATCATGAACTGGAACTACTGTTAAAACCAATTTCTTAATTTGAACATTTTAAATTTCCAGTAAATTTCCTTTTATGATTTCGTTTTTTTTTCCTTTTTTTTCTGTTTTGGGAGGGGGGGGGAGGCAAGAAGAGGGCGCTTGAATGCTTTTAGATACGTTCTCTAACATGTTGTTACTTATATACCTGATGAATTGGCGCATGGAAATAGCCTTAATTTTTTATTTTTTTTTCTAAAGGCGTCCAAAAAACACAAGAATCTTCAATTTTTTAAAACAAAGTTCGCTGCATTGAAACATTGTTTATTTTTTTCTGTGTAAAATGACGTTTAAATCATGTTTCTATCTTAAATAGCAAAAAGGAAATAATAATTTTTATGTTTTGGCTTGTTTTCAAAATCTTAGCTTTCAAGCAATGGTTGTTATAAAAACTTTTTTTTTTTTTTTTTTTTTTTTTTTTTTTGAAATAGCGTTTTTATTCATGGTCAGTTTTTTTTCATGATTTTTTCTATTTAAATTGTTATAACTCAAGAGCCGTTTAAGATAAATGGTTTAAATTTTTAACATGTTTTTACTTGAATTTGAATTAAGAAAATGCAAAGAAAATATTTACATTTAAAAATTTCGCGGTCGTTTGAATACTTTTAATTGCGTGCTCTAACATATATTTTATTATGTATCAGAACTATTATATTCTTTATTACATATTGATGTATGGAAACAACCTTCAATTTTTATTTCTTTTTTAAATAAAAATATATGAAGATGTGTTAAGTTTCATCATTTTACTCAGTATACAGGAGAGCGTTTATTGTTATTCTTGTGACCAACAGCAAAAAGTTTTCTAAAGGCTACCAACTCTTTTATTACAACTAATATTTAGATAAATTTGATGTAAAAGCTTATAAATACATGTGCTTTACTATCTTAAACCATATGCAATTTATAACATAAAGCGTTTTTCTTGTATAAATAAATTAAAGATTTTTTTACAATTCTAAACAGAAAAACGTTATTTACAAAAATTGGGCTTGACACAGAAATTCTGTAAATTACATAAAAGTATAGAAATAAAATTTACAGAATATAGCAGAGAAATATCTTTAAAAAAAGAATTAATCTGATGAATTTATCTGATAACACATTAATTAGCTATATTTCATTTTGCAAAATGCTAAATGTTATTATTGTGACATTTTGCCCATGATTAAATTTTAACAAACTTTCATTTTCAATTCTGAAAAACACATTAAGCTAAGTTTTGACAAACTTTTTTTTTTCATGCTGGAGAAATTTAAACAGCTAACATAAAAGGATGAACAAAATTAAAAATTCGGGTATTTTAAGTTTTCGAGTGTTTATCAATCAGGGAGCATTAATGTGAACCACAGTTTGATTTTTTCCATTTTTGAATGAAATAATGTGGTCATTAGAATCAAACTTAAGTATAAATTCGGAGCTTTATAGATCTAAATACTTTATTTAACGTCTCATCTAAAGAGGCAATTCATGAAACTTGAAATCACCATATTTTACTCATGGTAACCACATAACAATCTCCCAGTTTGCGCTACTGAAGAGAATAAATTATTGTTTCCATTATCTTTAATATGGTTTGCGATTTCTACATCATCCTTATTCATATAAAAAATAAAAAAATAAACATAAAATCTTTGTACGAATCATGTTGTGTATGGTTTGTGGCGGATAGTGTCATACTTTACATCGTTAACAAAGTATGTCGAGTGCTCTTTGCCGTTCGTATTCTCTCTAAAGCAATAAAATGTATTCGTGTTGTTTTATTTCCCCATATGCTGCACGGAGTATGATTTTTTTTTCTATGAACATTTCTGATAAACTCAACGGCATTCCTTACAACTGCTTTTATAGCTCGAATTTTTTTCATATATTTTGTTCTACAACAGCACATATTAAGTCTGTAGTATCTTTATTCGGGGTTTTTGAAAAGAATGTGCAATTACGTTATTTGAAGACGAATACTAATTTATTCCTGATACAATTGTAATATTATATATTTGTTTAAATTGGAAAGCACAACCATGAGAAAAAATAAGATAAAGGTTACAATTTTTGGAAAATACATTCTGTCTGCTGAAGTTTTACACGCAAAAGAACTTACAGAAAAATAGTTATGAGTGGAATTGTCAGAATGAATAACACTTTTACTTTATGGCATCAAATTAAATAAAAACTGAAAACACAGCCGTTTGTGGATTTAAAAACTGCCGAACAGTTTAGCACCAAATTCTCTCTTGGCATAAAAATGTATGATTACTACCGAAGACTCTTTCAGGTTTATTATTATTATTATTATTATTATTATTATTATTATTATTATTATTATTATTATTATTATTATTATTATTAGTTGCATTATCAAAGTAATTCTGTGAACAAGTTTGAAGAATATATGCCACAAATATGGATTAATAGATTTTTAAAATATTGTAATTAAACAGAAATGATTTCTCTAATTGGTAATTTTTCAAAACTTTTATCAATGTTTTATTATTGACAGTAACTAATAAGAAGTCCTGTACTATAAATTTCAGTTTCAAGTTAATCTTCAATATAATTTTTGCAAATTAGACATTGTGAATTAAAACATTCTATTTATGATGTATGAAAGCAGACAAAATCCTTAAATTCTTCACAGGAATCTTAATGCAGAATATACACCAGTCATTGCCTTATGAATTGCTTGAATGTTTACTGACTCGGGCAAGTGCAGATATTTTGAGGAATAATTTTCTATTGTTTCATCAAATTGGGCCGTTAAGCTGCAACGGGATTTAATTTTTCAATCTAGAACTATTCTTTACACAAAAAGTATTCTGTTAGTAAATGTCACCTAGGATTAATGAAATTAAGTCATTTTTTACGCATAAATTCAATTATACATCTAGAAATATTTAAGTTGGTCTTCTTATAAAAAGCTTTTCTGTTTCAGGAAAATACATTAATACGTTAAAAAAAATAACTGGCAAAGTTTATGAAAATCAGTGGCAGCAAAAAATATGTTTTTATAAATGCATATTTTAATTTTTGAAATATAAGGGTTTTTGTGTTTACTTAAAATAACAAACCCTTTTCAAAATCATAGGTATAACTCTGAAATCGTTATTATATATTATGATTTTTATTCATATTATATTTTTGTAAACTAGGATACGCTTGTTATTTTTTCAATATAGAGATTACAAATGTCTTCAATCTGTATCTGCTATGTTAAAAAAAACACTTTAAAAATTAATTATATTCAAACATAAAAACTCATGAAAATGAAATGCCAACAGTAAACTGAAAGTAAAATTAAAATTACGTTTTCTTTCTTATTCAATATATTTAGCAAGAAATAAATATTAAGTATTTGCAGAAACGTTCTTATGATAACACTTTTAAAGGAATATTTTTATCATAGAATAAATTCAACCAATCTTACACATTTGATTGTGTTATAACTATATTTAGTCTCATTTAAAGAAAGAATGCTTCAAAACTTTTCTGCATCCCGAGAGACTTTTTCAGAGGTATTAGAAAAGATCACAAAAAGTCTCTTCAAAATATAATCAAAAGGAATGCATAATGAAGCTTGTTTTGGTACATTATATATATGTGTAAACAATGTTTCCGCGAAGTTACTTTTGCTTTCTTAAGAATCTTATAAGTCGTAAAAGATTTTCACGTTTTATTTCTAAATGTTGTTACAATTGTATACAAATTGTATTTATATCAAGAATTACTGATTAGAGATTTTTACATTTTTTGAATAATGTCAGATGTATATATCTAAGTCTTTATCTCTCTCTCTTTTTATATATATATAATAAATTTATTATAAAATTTTCTCATTTCATTTACAACAAATTGTAGTGTTAAATATTTTCTTGTTCGTTTCCGCATTACAAAACCTAGTCTTAATTTTTTTTCTGTTTCCGTTTTTCATTTAACTTAGCAAAATATTTAACCAAATTCCTTCATTTTGTATGTATATGCATTGCAGAACTTTTGTTTGCGCAATTTTCGAGAACAGATTTATTCATTTATGTTAAATACGTGGTTGTTGTGCTTAGATAGTTCTTTGCTTCGTTTAGATTCTTTCGCACAATATATAGCTATTGCTATATGGGTTCTGTAGTTTTTTTTAGCTGCCTTAACACGCTCGCTGCGAACTACGAGAATACTCGTAGTTGGTAAACTGGGTTTTCTTGCCAGCTACGAGATAACTCGTTATTGATATCCTTATCTAAATCGCCGATTACGAGTTTTGCAGTTGAAAACATTTGCATTGTTTCAGTGTTTGGCACACAGAAAGAGACTAAATAATACACTTGGCGTATTGATAATTTATTTCAATTTAGCAACAATTTAAAGGCATTCAAAACAATTTAAAAGCATAATATCGGAGATATTACTTTGGAGTCTGTGAACAGATGCACTATCTCAGCTTTGGCAGCAAACGTGTTAATCTTTGAACTGATAAAAAATCTCATATATTGTCTATTTTTGCATGTCTTTTACAGAATTTTAAAACTTATATTACCGGTTTTTCGAAACAGAAAAATTTCCTTAGTTGAATCAGAAAAATGCTCGGATTAAATATTTTTGTATTTACAATAAAATTTTACTAATGCGAATAATACATTATTATTGGATTATGGATGCCCGTACGTGTTACGGGCAAATCGTGATTGTAAAAACGTGTTATTCGAACGATGTACGAGCAAAACAGGGAAGCGCACTGTAAAAATTTTTACCCTTTTGCTGCATCGTCACTGCGCCGCTTTTATAGGAAATTATTACTTCGTTGTATTATGGAGCATTATTATTGGTCAAAACAGAGATATTCTGTAAAAGCGATGGAGTGACGATGCAGCAAAGAGGTCAAATCTTTTACAGTGCGGTTTAAATACTAGTAGACAATCTCTGAAAGCAGATTTGCTGTGTTTTTTCCTGGTTTGAAAACTTCATCAATGACATACAATGTTTCATACTGTTATGTCAAATAATCATGGTAGCGACTGAAATAATTTCTACTGTTTTTGCATTACTCTGAATGATATACAAGAATCTCTTCTGCTACAAATCATGATAAAAAAGAATGATTTCCAAACAACACGATAACATGATATTAAGAGTTTATACAATCACAGGAGAACAAAAGTTTAGCAGAATTTAATATTTACACTTGTGACCAATCGCCTTCCTGATGATTTTAGTATAAATTCTATGTGTTTCTGTCATACGCAAGTTAAAAAATTCTGAGTAATTTTCATAATAAAAAGTCATTTAAGTGAGTTAATATGAAAGGAGTTTTTATTATTAACCTAAAATTATTTATTATGATAATATATAAAGTAATGTTCCTCATTTCTAAATTTATTTATTAAAATTTGATAATTCCAAAACTTTTATATTTAAAATGTTACTGAGAAGTGATTTTGATATACTAATAAATACAATTTTAAATTGTTTTTTTAAACTTGCTACTCTTGAAAAATAGTTTCAGTGTAAAATTAAGAATAAAAATTTGAATATCATATACATATCTATGTAAGCATATATATAAATTTATTGCTCATTAAAATGTAAGATATGGAATTAGAAATCCGTAATTAACATTTATTAATGTATAATTTAAGAGCTATAATGAAAAGCTTTATTACTGCTTGCATATTCTTGCCACTTTATTTTAAAAATATTTTTATTCTGAGTTTAGAACGATGTAACAAAATATGCGGAATAAGAAAAATTATTTCTCACAAAGCTAAAAGTTTTGAACTACTTTTTTAATGTATTCAAAAGAAATTAATGGCTTTAAGTAGTGATGAAATTTCCTCTCAAAATAGGAAAAAGTTAAATGTATAAAAAATGGCTTTTACTTAATTTGACTTCTTTTCACACAAAAGAACTTAACACCTTAGAATTTTAGCAGCTTTATAATTAAGGTTGAATACACTTAACATCTGTTTTTGACAAAATAACTATTATTTTTCATTAGATTTTTTTTCAAAGTTTAAAATTTTAAAAATGCATTAATTTTTCTATAAATAATATCCAGCACAGTATGATACTTTTTAAAACCTATATATTAAAGAAATGTTCTTCATAATACATAGCAATTTGGAAATTTGTAGTGTGTTGCAATCTACACCTATATTTTTGTCAATAAAACAATGCAAATAATTTTTCGTTGCAATTAGACTGTGATGTTTCAATACAAAAAGTGCATGCTAATTGCAACAAACGAAATTCGTGCCTTTTGATAACTTAACTGATCAATACTTTTGAAAAAAAACTATCAATTAATGCCCATTTTATCCATGTCTTTCAAAACATTATTAATCTTTTATCAACGGTTTTTCAAAAGAGAAATTTTTGCCTAATTGAATTTAAAAAAATACTCGGATTAAACAATGCAAAATATGCAAAAAAGATTTCTGGTTAAAATAATAAATCATGAATGAAATATGGATGCCTGTACCTTGTGCGGGCCAATCATGGTTGGCAGAAACAGGCTGCCCGTATGACGTACGGGCAAATCAAGGAAGCGGTTAATTGACAAAGCATTCTTTAGAAGTTTTAGGTGTGATTATTTTTAACATATGTGTTAGACAGAAACGCACGCAAAGCTAATCAAAGTAAAATTAGTTTTTTAAGATTTTTAAAAAAATTTAATGTTTATGAACAAAGAAAAAAACATGCTTCTGTTAATGATTGCAATTCATGTAGCTCCTAAAGATTTCCCCCAATACATTAATTTGTTGTTAGCTCCGAATAATAAAAATTCATGAAATTTTCTTACAGATTGTATCTCTGTCTTCTTTTTTAATATATGGCAGCAGGGGAATAAGCATAATTAAAACTGTATCTTCAAGTTTTTCGGATTGTAGTTTCAACGTACATTCATACTTTATTTTGTAAACTATGAAATGATAGAAACGTATTTTTTATAATTATAATGTAAAAATATTTTTTTTATTTTTTTTTCAATGTTTAAAACATTTTATGTGGTCCTTTTACAGCCATTCAGCATACTTTGGCAAGCATGGTTTGTCGCATAGTTAAATAATTTTTTGTTACCAAGATACAAATATCAGCATAAAAAAACATTTTGTTAATTACAGGAAAAAAAATGCTTTCCCAAACGGTTTGAACGCACAGTTTGCGACGTTCTAAACCATCCATTTGGCATTTATCCATTATTACACAAACCAGGTTCTCAAATATCACTATTTATTATGTTCTCATAAGTACACATATTTATGTTTAATATTCTGTTCTTACACGCATTCCTTACACATATATGCCTGTATAATATTCCGTTCATAAGGATGCATCTGTGTAAAATATGCACGCATATTTCTGTTTCATATTCTGTTCTTACGCAATTGGTAGTATAACATTTTTACACATATTTTAGTGTAATATGTAAGATACTTAAATATTTGTGTAATATGCAAAATTTAAATATTATGTTAGCACACAAATTTGGGTAAATTAGTAAAATTTTCTACCATTTAACACTTGCTTGGGTTTTTGGAGGGATGTCAACTTACTCATTTTCCATTAAGCCAATATATGCAGATAAATATAAGTAAGTTTTAAAGAAAAGCGTGTACGTTTTATGAAAATGCTGTAATTCTAAAAATTTACACATACACGCATATAACATTTAAATAATTTAGACATTTATTTTTTAATACCTGTCCATTTATATTTTTCTACTCTGTACAACTTTATTTAGCCCTACGTTATATAGTTTTTTAGAAAGTCTTATATAATCTTTATTTAAAATCTTATAAAATCTCTATAAAGAAAAATCTTTGCTAAAAGAATTAAATTCTTTTAGCAAAGATTTTTCTTTAATAATACAGTTAATAATTAATTAATTTATTGTATGGAAGTCTCAGTATGCAAATAATACTCGAACATAACAGTTATTTTTATTTGTGATTATTTACGTGATAAAAGTTTTTGACATTAAAAATGTAGCCTATTATTTCTCCCTGGAACAATTCTACAATTAAGTTGTATAAAAAGAGAGGACGCTGTGCAGTGACTTTTTTAGCCATATAGTTAGCTGTACATCATTTCACTAAAACTGTTAAAAATTAAATATCCCTACAAAATTTTAACCCTAAAATTCAAAAAACAAAATAAATCTTATGAGCATGTTAATAAATAAAAGAAAACACCTAAAGTTTAAAAAAAAAGGCTACAAAGAAAATATATTCGACTAAGCCGTCACCAGAATACTCACCTTCACTTAACTAGCATTTGTGCTTTTTCAAAAATAACAGAGCTTCCAAGAACATAACATTATTAATTAAGTTACTAAAGCAAAAACTGAAATAGTGAATAAACGTTTAAATTTTAATACAACAATCACAGAAGCAAAAGCTTATAAAAAGCTAGACAAATTACCATGTAGTGAATTTCTGTAAAATATTAAATTTATTATTATACATAAAATATGAAATAGTAAAATATTTTAAAAATATTTATGTTATTTTTTTGTTTTTGAAGATTTTCTTAAAAATTACTGAACTAGCTTTGATTAAATTTAATTGATACTGATTTTGATTTTCATAAACTCGTATGAATCAATCGGGTAATTTCCGAGTAACCGTATAACATACGTTAAAAATATATATCTGTCGAATTCAGAACCTCATATTTTTTGTAATTTGTTAGTAATCACCAGGTTAACAATAAAATGATTATTTATTTGCTTGATCTATTTAAATTTCTATTAGTACTATTTCAAATGACATCTTTTAAAAGATTTCCATTTATAATTTTTGATTGGTAATTTTTAGATTGAAACATCTATAAATAATTTTTAATATGTTGGAATTTTTTTTTATTTTTCTAACATTCAAAAACTACTTTCAAAATAAAAATAATTTTTTTTAAAGATGTCGTTTGACACCAGTAGAAAAACTGTTAAGTATTTCTTTTCTTTATAGAGACAAACAGATACTTAAATGTATTTTATACATTAAATAAATTACGTTTATAACTGTATACTACAGAATTGCTTCAACATCCATCGAAATGATATACTCTGGCCTACATCACGGCTTCCCTTGATCCTTAATCCGTGAAGCGAGTCGGAGAGAAATGAGTTTGTGTTAGTATTTAAGGGTTAATTATATCAGTGTTAAGACACATTTTCTAACGGATTACAGTATAATGCAGATTCTGATAAGATAGTGATGGTAAATCAAGATTAAGGAAAGGCAGGTATTGCTGCAATAAATTGGGAAATACACTATAATCTAAATCTAAACATTATTTTTAACTGCTTAACCTCTTCAGACCTCGGAATTTATTTTATATAATGTTATGTTACATTTTTTTTATAGATATTTATGTTATTTTTGCTTTTCGATGAATTTCTTAAAAAGTAATGGACTAATATTTATTAAACTAAATTGGTTCAAATTTCGAATAAAAAAAAACATTCATGAATTGGTTGGTAGTTTTCGAATAATCAGTAAACTAACATAAAAAAAAGGCGCCGAATTAAGAATATCTTTATATTTGAAGTCCGATAATATTAATCAGGTTAATAATGAAAGGATTATTCATTTACTTTATTTAATTAAATTGCTTTTATCAGTATTTCAAATGACACCTTTTATAAGACTTAAGTTTACGGTTCTCGTTTGGTAATTTTTATATTCAAACGTCTGTAAATCATTTTAATGTTTTGGAGATTTTTTATTTATATTACATTCAAAAACTACGTACAGAATAAAAATAAATCAAATAATTTAAAATATTTCCTTTGACACCTGTAGAAATACTGTTAAGTATTTCTTTTCTTTATAGACATAAAAAGATATTTAAATGTATTTCATACTTTAAACAAATTACTTTCATTACTGTATACTATAGAATTGCTTCAATATCTAACGAAATAATGTAATTTAGCCGACATCATGGCTTTCCTTGATCCTTAATCCTTGAAGCGAGATCGGAGAGAAATGAGTTTGTGATAGGATTTAAGGGTTAAATATATCAGTGTTAAGGCATATTTTCTAACGGCTTACAATATAATGCATATTCTGATAAGACAGTGATGGTAAATCAAGATTAAGAAAAGGCAGGAATTGCTGCAATAAATTGAGAAATACATTTTGCTGGGAATTTTGGCATAATTTTTAACTGCTTAACCTCTTTACACGCCAGTGTTAAATTATTTCTTTACTTTTTACTTAAGTTATGAAATTATAGTAACAAACTGATGACTAAGTAAGATTAAAAAACGAAATAAAAACAATATATTTTTTGTACAGAAAATTTTATGATACATTGGTGGGGGGGGGGGGGGGAGATTAATATAAGTGTATTCTCTGACAGTTGTTTAGGATTTTTTTATGTTATTTTTATTTATTTATTTTGCATTTCAAAAAATGTAAAATATGTAATAATTGTACATTTAATAATTTTTTATTTCTAATGGACTCTAAAAATGACGTTTGAGAAAGGGATTTAAAAAACAAATTGCTATTTTCCTTAGTTCTGCTATTTGTTAAACTCGTATTTTGTTAATACGTTGGAAAGATTTTTATTTTTATTGCATTAAAAAACTATGACCATAAAAAAGTAATAATAAAATTAAATTGTTATTTGATAACGGTTGAAATACTGCAAAGTGTTTCTTTTCTTTATAAAGACTAAATACTTAAATGTATTTTATGCATTAAATAAATTACTTTCATACTTGTATACTATAGAATTGCTTCAATATCCATCAAAATTCTCTTGCCGACATCATGGCTTCCCCTGATCCTTAATCCTTGAAGCGAGATCGGAGAGAAATGAGTTTGTGATAGGATTTAAGGGTTAATTATACCAGTGTTAAGGCACATTTTCTAACGGATTACAGTATAATGCAGATTCCGATAAGACAGTGATGGTAAATCAAGATTAAGGAAAGCAGGATCTGCTGCAATAAATAAGGAAATACGTTATGCTCTTTTACCATCATTTTAAACTGTTAACCTCTTAAAAGCCGAGAGTTTATGTATTCTTTATATTTTACTTTCTTCTGAAATTATAATTATAAACTGGTGAATAAGAAAGATTAAGAAACGAAGAAAAAAAAAATATTTGTTTTTTGTACATAAAATTTGACAATGGAAAACTGGAAATAGTTATACATTTAATATTTTTTTTACTAATGGTCTCTAAAAATGGAATTTTTAGTTCAAAATGGAAAATTATTTAATTTTTAATTTTTGTTCTTTTATATTTTTGCTGCGAGTCATTTTGATATAACACGTATCTCGATACGTAAGAGATTAAAGGTCTGGGAAATTAATTATAAAAAATAATAGTTTACTTCTCAAGAATATACACATTTAAAAAAAATATTTTAATTACAAAACTTCTAACATTCTAGGTGTTAAAGAATTATGTTGGAAATGAAGAAAAATTTAATAACAGTTAAAAAGTTTTGTGGAGAACGTTTCATAAATTTATTAATCATTAATTTAGTTTGAAAATTTTAATATAATAGTTTAAAAAATATGTCTGATGCTATCTTATAGAATAATATATTATAACTTTAAACATCTTAAACTACAATATTGTGAGTTCAGAAAACTGATAATGTATATAGAATTTTTATAAAATAATGAAAATTTTACTATATCCTCTTATATTCAAAATTTTTTGTTCTTATTCTCGCATTGTCATTTCATATTTTGATTTACAGACTTTTTTGACATTCTAGGTCAATATTTTAAAACAACCTGAACACTGAAATCTTATTTTTTAAATCCGACTGAAAAATAAATAAAAACAATATGTTTTTTTGCGTTTTGAATATAAGTTAAGTAAATTAAATAAAATAAACTAAACGTACAATCAAGCGTTTGTTAAGTAATGCTAACGTGTGTAACTAACATAGAAGGTTAACTAAATCAAGGATAACACATTCTTATAAAAAATTACTTTTTTCATTCTCTGTAATAAGTTTGTTGAATACGTGACTTCAAAAACATATGAAGAATTAAAAAAGTATTTTCCGAATTTTCTGCCATATCCGATAATATATGAGAATGCTATATGGGTTGTATGGGATCTGTAGAATTTATGCACATCCTCTATTTGTACCTATTTTTATTTGCATCTATTTTAAGATCTACAGAATATCATTGTCTTCCCTAGATTTTTCTCTACAAACTGGTACAATTATTTAACAAAACGCGAAATATAGTTTTTATAAGAAAAAGAAGAAAGAAAGAAGTAAGAAAGTTTGAGTAGAACTTAAGGAACATCTTCTTTGCAAGTGCTAGTCTGTGCTTGTCCAGAAAAATTAAGAGCTTTCAGTTATTTATTTACTTTTTTGAGGGGGGGGGGCATTTATTATGGAAGAAAGCTTGAAATTTTTCAGTATTGTTTGCGATTTGAAGAATTGGTGCGGAAGCTGGCTTGTTTGGAATGTAGCATGCTATAAAATCAGAGTCTGCAAGTATTTGAGGATTCTATGGGAAAATTCCCAAATGTTCAAAGACTGCTATAATGCTGACTGGTGTTAACAAAAGTGGAGCTGCCATAAGCAGTATTAATTTGTTTTATGAGGATCCTGTACACATTACGATCTCAGCATTTTAGCTTACGACCACAAAGGCGTAATTAACGTAAATTAGATTAATTAAACGAATCCATTAAAAAATGTAATTATATATCTCTATGCGTGATAATAGAAAATTTAATTCTCACCTGAAATTGAATTTACAAGTTCTAAAAAATGTTATTACTATCATCTATGAAGTCACTTGTTTAATAAGAACAAATGAATAAGTGTCCGTAGTATTATTTTTGTTTTGGGAATGAAGAAAATAATATATTGAAACATGTCAGAAATTGATGTCAAACGTAGCAAATGGAGGGCGTTCTTAGAATAATGAAATTAGAAAAATATTCAGATAATAAAAGGTTTATTGAGGGGAGGAGAATTATCGGGTGTAAATTTCTATTTCCAAAATAAAGGGTTTTCTTTCCAATTTTTCGTCAATGCCAACTATGTGTAATATATTATTGACGTTGTGGTCTACTTCCAAATATTAATTAATATATTTAATGAGTAACGACTAATATTATATCACTTAAACCATGAGGTTTATAACATCCCACGAGAGTTTACGGGTATGTTAGTTGAGATTAGTTATATAAACAAGAAAATAAATTATTATATATTTTGATTATTAACATTGATTAATTTCTATAAATAAAGCAAAATTATGCTGGCAATTTTAATGACATATTATACACATGAAAATTGATGCCATATATTTTTACATAATAATCTAATGAATGTTAGTTAATATTTGATTAAATATGTTATAAAATAATTTATAATACGCTTAATTTTTTCGAATTGTATAATATTTATCAATAATATCCAAAATAATTTCATTTTCGTTATGAATATGCATGTAATGTTATTAATATACATGTCGTTAATAATATGCATGTAATTTCTTACTATTCATACTTATGAAAAAACACATATTTAATTTAACATTTTTCGAATCAGAAATTCTCACAGAAGTTTATTCCAAATATAATTGAAAGTATTTCTCTTTGTTTACCCTAATCTGTTTCCTATATATGTCACACTGAATATATGTAGTAAGATTTCTGTATTTTATTGTCACAAATATTTGTTGAATACCAAAGTTTAGGTAAGGTTTCCGAGACTTGGTCTGATATTTACTAATCTTTCAACTCAAATGAGTTCATTATAAAACATTAATGATAGAAATTCCGAATTCCAATATATTTTGTACAATAGGTTTCTGATTCACAAGATAATTCTAATTATGAACGTGAATTATTTCTACGGTTAGGAGTAAAATGCGCATTTACATTTTCCAAGTATAGGTATTTTAATTATAAGATAGTGAGAAATATTATTAATATTTCGTTATGGGTTATTAGTTAAATTTTAACCAAATTTAATGTCAAAGATAGTTACTGTAGTTTCATAAGATTTTAATGAATGGAATTTAGAACTATCATTTAATATTGTTTTGCTCGGTATTGTTTCCAAATTGCCAAAATAATGCTTTAAAGTCGTTAAAGTTGTTTTTTTAATTTTAATAATATAATAACTAAATAATTTATTAATGTTTTTGAAAGCAAATAACACACATTTCAACAATATATAGAACATACAAATTTGAAATAAGTGACATAAATGCTATTTTTCAGTTTAAGATGTTTAAAAATAAAATGTTATGTAATTATACCAGAAGAACAACACATATATATGTATATAAAACGCATATAATATAAAACGAGTATATAATATTTGAGGCATTCTCACAAAACATGAACTTTCAGGAATAGAAATTTGCTGACATTAAACTTAATAATATAAAATTTTAGACTTATAGACGAATGCCTTAGTGATTCAAAATAAAGAAAAAATGGTCAGCAGAGACAATTGTTTAAATTTAAGGAAGGTCAAGACACATTTTAATATAATTTTTTATTTAGAGAGTTAAAATTTTGAATTTGTTTCAGATGATTAACCATGTCATTTATAAACGAAATCATATGATAAAACTTCTCATATTTACAGATTTTTTTTTAAACTATTAAAATGTGTATTAATTTAAAATCATCATAACTCAAAATATTATTTGTAGAATTTCATTTTTTTAATAAAAAGAAATAGTTTAATTTTTATTCAGCATTTTAAAAAATATTAATTAAAAAAAAATGTTTAAAGTAAAAATATGAACGGTTCGTTAACGTCTCTTGAGTTATAACACTTTAAATATGAGAATTTGTAAAAAAAACCTCCATTAAGAAAAACACATTTTCAAAACAAGTCATTTCCATTACAACCATTATTTGAAAGCTAGATTTTGAAAACAAACCAAAACGAAAAACAAGCATTTCCATCTTCTAATTAAGATAGAAGTTTCATTTAAACTTCCTTTTAAGCATAAAAAAAAGAAGAATGCGAAAATTTTTTTTTTAATTTTTTAAGGTTTTTCTATTTTTGACCGTCTTTAACTGAGGTTTATATCAAAATTTGCATGTTTGATTTCCTTTACGTTTACCATTTCCTTTCCCTTCATATTTTACCTCACTAACTTTTTATTTTCATCCTTTTTTTTTACTTATAAAGAATTTGCATAGCACCAAAAGAACATTTAAATAAAAATATTAACAATGTAAGATTTTTCATATAATATTTTAGTATAACATTGTCTTAAACGGGTGTTAAGGAAAGAACGGTAGGAAAAATTATCACCTATTTTTAGGTAAATTTTGTTAAGACAAAGTGATAGCTATGTTGTAAGATTGGGGACTTGTTTAATTCAGATTTTTTGACTATCACCACTTTTTTAAAACAGTATAATTCGCATTATTCTTCAGGATTTTTCAAATATTTTTTAATAGTCCGAATATTTATGTTTCAAAAATCGGCACAGTCAACAATAAGGGGACTCTTTTGTACCGATCTGGCAACAGTCAATGATAGACATATTGTTCATTGATTTTCACAATAGTTATTTACATTAAATAAAATCTAAAAAAAAGTAATTTATCTGAAAAAGTTCAGAAAAAAATCTTGGTTACAGTAAGACAACCAAAAAAGCTACAGTGCTTGAAATTGATATTAAAAATTAAAATTTGTAATATTTTACAGAAATATTACAATGCATAATATTTTGCAATCACAAAAATATTGCAAAATTCGTTATTTTCACTCAATGTTTTGCGTGTTTTTCTTCATACAATTTAATTTAATATTTTACATTTTAAAGATAATTTCTTTTCAAAGTAATTCAGAATTATGGTATAGTTTAATAATAATGTGAATTCTTCGAAGGAGTATATTTATAATTAAACTTAATTCACAAATATATCTTTACGTCTTTTCTTTATTCGAAAGTTATAAACACTTTTATTATGAAGTTTTACCTACATATAGTAAAATGCTTCTTTAAAAATTAAAAAAATATCTTTGAAGAAATATTTCTTAGTTTTATTTTCCTATCAAAAGTTAAAATATTTTTATCTTAAATGAGAGTTTTAGAAGTCAAAAACGAAGAATGCGATTTTTCTTCTGCCGTTAGGGTAAAAATAAACGAAAAAGTCTAGTAAGCAAGCATTATTTTAATTAATTTATTTTTCCAAATTTGAAGCTTTGACACATAATTTTCGCATGATGGATCGTCCAAAGTTCTTAAAAATATAACCATGTACTTTAAAGTCTAATGTAAGGAGAGGGATTTATTTTCTTCTTATATATTTCTGTTCTGAAAAATAATAACTGGAAAATTTTAAATTTCATGCATAAAAAAATCTTAATTGGTGTTGCATGAAATTTTATACCAGTTGTATTCATCTATATTAGTAATCATAAATTGTTTACTTGAAAGATAAGAACTTTTAAATTTATAAAATGTAGTGTTATTTTTCATGATAAAATAAGTAAAGAAATAACACGCACAAATAAATTAACCCCCTAAAGGTCGCATTGAATTCCGGTTTAAAAATTCAAATCCATTATTGCCACTAATTTTTTGAAAAAAAAAATGTTCATTTTGTTAAATGACAAGTAAAATGGTACCAGAATAAAACCAATTACACGTTTTTAAAGAATTGGTGGGAATCAAACAATTCTGAAAAAAAGCGTGAAGCTAGCAGCCCGTAAATGTCTCGGGCCCGACGATTAAGTGGTTAGGAAAAAGTTTAAAAGTTGTTTTTTTTTTAGATTTTGTATATCAATAAGAGTCACTAACACTTCACTTTACTTATGCCACATCTGTCATATTCCTAAAAACACTATAATTCTCATTATGTGCCAATAATTCGGTTAAAATGATGTCTATCCCGGATAAAATTAATTAATTTAAACTCATTTATTTGCTAAATATAGCAATACAATATTTTAAAACCCTAATTATGTGCATAAGGTACACACCATAAAATATCAAATTTTAGCTGAAAATTTGAAAATTATTATTTATTTATTTTTTGCTATCTTTTCCATCATTAGACCGATATGTAGATTTCAAATAGTTTTTTTCATGCAAGTAGAAAATAAATCATGCAGTAAAGGGTTAAAGTATCATGGATAGTTCTGTGCAGTAAAAAAATCAGTTGACATAGCAGATTTTCTTTCAATAAAAGAATATAGTTTTCTCTCAATATTTCTAAAAAAATTGCCGAACTTTCGGTTAACTACGATGATCTTAACTGCAAAGTCTGAAAAAACTTGAACTGGAACTGCTGTTGAAACTAATTTCTTAATTTGAACATTTTAAATTTCCAGGAAAATTCCGTTTATGATTTCGTTTTTTTTGGGGGGGAGAGGAGGGGGGGAGGCAGGAAGAGGGCGCTTGAATGCTTTTAGATACTTGCTCTAATATGTTCTTTATTATATATCTGATGAATTGGCGCATGGCAATAGTCTTCAGTTTTTATTTCTTTTTTAATAGGGTCCAGAACACAAAAAAATTTCAAAACACAAATTTCAAAACACTTTTGCTGCATTAAAACTTTGTTGATTCTTTTTCTGCTTAAAATGATGTTTAAAGAATGTTTCTAGCTTAAATAGGAAAAAGGAAATATTAATTTTTATGTTTTGGTTTGTTTTTGAAATCTAGCTTTCAAGCAATGGTTGTTAGAAAACGACTTCTTTTTAGCCGTTTAAAGTAAATGGTTTAAATTTTGAATTTTTTTTCTATTGTTTTACTTGATTTTGATTCAGAAAATGCTTACTTTTAAAAATGCCGTAGCCTTTTGAATACTTTTAATTGCGTGCTCTAACATATTCTTTATTATATATCTGTGTTCTTATATTCTTAATTATATATATGACTTATTATATTCTTTATTTATATCGGCGCATGGAAATAGGCTTCAATTTTTGTTTCTTTTTTAAATAAAAATATTGAAGAAGTGTTATATTTCATCATTTTACTCAATAAATAGGAACGTCCATTGTTACTCTTGTGACCAACGGAAAGAAATTTTCTAAACGCTACCAATTCCTTTATCACAAAAGTTATTTAGAATAAATTTTATGCAAAAACCTTACAAATACATGTGCTTCACTATAATAAACCATATTTATTTTATAACATAAAGCATTTATCTTGTATTGATAATAAATTATACTTTGTTACTGTCCTGAGTACACAAAAATAATTTAATAAAATTCTAGTCACATAAAAATTCTGCGAATTATATAAAAGTATATCAGTATAATTTACAGAATATAGCAGAGAAATATATTTTTAAAACAATTAATCTGAGGAATTTATCTGATAACACATGAATTATTTATATTTAATTTTCAAAATGCCAAATGTTATTCTTTTGACATTTTCTTCATAATTAAATTTTAGCAAAGTTTCATTTTAAATTCTGAAAAAAGCATTAAATTAAGTTTTGACAAGCTTATTTTCCATGCAGGACAACTTTTTATGCTAAATAAAAATTTAAACTAACATAAAAGAATGGACAAAATTATAAAATTCGGGTTTGTTAAGTTTACGTGCGTTAAGTTAAGTTGCGTTTGTGTTGCGTTTGTTAAGTTAAGTTGTCTGGGAGCATTAGTGTCAACCACAATTTGATTTTCTTTTCTTTATGAATGAAATAATGTGGTCATTAGATTAAATTAGTTATTAGGTCAAATTTAAGTATTACTTTGGAGCTTCATGGATCAAAGTACTTTAGTTGACACCCTCGTCTAAAAATTCAGTTCATGAAACTTGAAATCCTCATATTTTACTTACGGCAACCACAGCATCTCCCAGATTCTGCTACTGAAGATTAAATTATTGCTGTCATTATCAATAATATAATTTGCAATTTCTACTATTTTCTTATTTATTTTAAAAAAAACATAAAATCTTTGTGCGATCCATGTTATGCGTGGTTTGTGGTAGATTGTGTCGTTCTTTATATTGTTAAAAAATCTGTTGAGTGCTCTTTGCTATTCGTGTTTTCTCTCAAAGCAATGAAACATATTCTCGCTGTTTTATTTCCCCATATGATGCACGAAGTATGCTTATTTATTTTTACTATGAACAATTTTGACAAACACAACAGCATTTCTTGCAATTGCTTTTTAAGTTTAAATTTTTTTCCATGCATTTTGTTCTATAACAGCACAAATTAAGGCTACAGCATCTTTATTAGACTTTTTTGGGAAAAAATGTGAAACTGCGTTAATTGAGCAAAAATACTGATTTTTTCCTGACAAAACTGTAATGTTAAATTTTTGTTTAAACTAGAAAGCACAACCATTAGAAAAAAAATAAAAATTACAATTTTGGAAAACAAATTTTCTCTGATGAAGTTTTAAACGCGAAAGAACTTATAGAAAATTAAATATAAGTTGAATTGTAAGAATAAATAGCATTAAATTATATTTTATGCATCATATTAAATAAAAACTGAAAAGACAGTCTTTTGTGGATTTTAAAATTTCTGAACAATCTAGTTCCGAATTTCGTCTTGGCATAAAAATGTATCGTCACTAACGACGACTCTTAATTCAGTTTAAAAGAAAAAAAAATGCGCTTGAAAAATGTGTTTAAATTATTATTATTATTATTATTATTATTATTATTATTATTATTATTATTATTATTATTATTATTATTATTTGAACAATAACAAAGTAGTTCTGTGAAAAAGTTTGAAAGAATATATGCCACAAAATCGGATTTAGATGCTGTTAAATTTTTTGTAGTTAAACAGAAGAGATTTCTGTAATTGGTAATTTTTCAAAACTTCAATCAACGTTTTATTATTGACAGTAACTAATAAGAAGTCCTGTACAATGAATTTCAATTTCAAGTTCCTCTTCAATGTTATCTTTGCAAATTAGGCATTCTGAAATGATACATTCTATTTATCATGCATGAAAGCAGACTAAATCCTTAAAGCCTTCACAGGAATCTTAAATGCAGGAAATACATCCGTCATTGCCTTTTAAATTGCTAGAATATTTTAGTGACTACGACAAATGCAGATATTCTGAGGAATAATTTTCTGCTGTTTTTTTAAATTGGGCCGTTATTTTAACTCAACGTTTTACTTCAAACTATGAACAAAATTGTTACGTATTACTATTGTGACACAGATATTTGTTATACTTGGAACAACAATCCAGATCATGTTTTATGCATGACATGAAAAAGTAAAATCTGTCTTATACCCCCAAATTATAGAATTAGAAGTTTTGGGTAAAAATATTACATGACTTTTGAAAAATTAAAACTTTAATGTGATTTCTGTTCCGCTTTTGACATTTAAAATCACCTATTATATAAAATTAAAATTGCAATTTATACATTAGCTAAAAACTTTTCACTATGTAGATCTGACGGGTATAATAACAGCTTGTTATTTTCAATACATAATAATTTTATTTTATGAACAGATTAAAATAAAAACATGCAATTCAATAAATGGTCTTTTATACTCAACTGTAGATGAACTCTAATGCTATCAATATATATATATATATATATATGCTATATATATATATGCTATATATATATATATATATATATATATATATATATATATATATATATGTATGTATGTATATATATATATATGCTATATATATGCTATATATATATATATATTACATGTAATATTAGATTTATCTAAAAATCCATGCATGGAATTAAAACCCTTTAAATTTTAAAATATTTTCATAATCAAATATGCAAGTATGCAAATATTTTTTTAGAATCTACTTTTAGTTGAAAATGGAAATACAATGAACACAGCATTTAAATTAGTTTTTTTTTATTATATAAAAAAAATGATTGAAAGGTAAACTGTCCCCTTATCAGAATTAATATTAGCTTCAAATTTCTATAATTTTGTTAATCTTGGATGTAGAAATTCAATTATGCACAAACAAATATTTAAGTTGGTTTTCTTAAAAAAAAAAAAAAAAAAAAAAAAAAAAAAAAAAAAAAAAAAAAAGAGCTTTTTTGGTTCTAGAAAATATATAAAAAAAAATACTCGGAAATGTTTAT
This sequence comes from Maratus speculifer, assembly GCA_964019185.1. NCBI lineage: Eukaryota > Metazoa > Arthropoda > Arachnida > Araneae > Salticidae > Maratus > Maratus speculifer. The sequence continues at coordinate 303,893,140 of OZ025291.1, read as the reverse complement.
GAAATTCGGTGGCAGCGAAAAAACACTGTTTTGATAAATTGTAGTTTAATCTTTGAAATATATGTTTTTTTGAGTTTACTAAAAATAATAAACCCTTTACAGAATCATAAGTCTAACTCGAAAATCGTTATTATATATTATCATTTTTGTTTGTATTATATTTTTGTAAATTAAGAAACATTTGTCTTTATTCATCATAGGGATTATAATTTTCTTTAATCTATATCTGTCATATTAAAAAAAAAGTCCACTTTAAAAAAAAAGTTACATTCAAACATAAAAACTCAGGAAAATAAAATGCCAAAAGTAAACTGAAAATAAAATTAAAATGAAGTTTTCTTTCTCATTCAATGTATTTAACAATAAATTAATATATCAAGAATTTACAGAAACGTTCTTATGGTAACACACTGTAACAGGAATATTTTTTATCATAGAATAAATTCAATAAATCTTACTGATTTGATTGTATTATAACTATATTTAGTCTCATTTAAAGTAAGAATGCTTGAAAACTTTTCTGCATCTCGAATGACTTTTTGAGAGGTCTTAGAAAATATCACAAAAAGGTTTTTCAAAATATGATCAAAAGGAATGCATAATGAAGCTTGTCTTCGTACATTAAATATATATGTAAACAAATTTCCTCCAAAGTTATTTTTGTTGTCTTAAGAACATGTAGTCGTAAAAGGTTTTCACGTTTTATTTCTGAATTTTCTTACAATTTTATACAAATTATATTTATCTTAAGAATTATTGTTTAGAGATTTTTACATTTTTTGAACAATGTCAGATGTATATACCAATCTAAGTTTCTCTCTCTCTCTCTCTTTATACATACATATATATATATATATTAAATATTTTCATATTTTTTTTATTTCATTTATAACAAATTGTATTAAATATATTTTTGTTCGTTTCCGCATCACAAATCCTAGTCTTATTTTTTTTTCTATTTGCGTGTTTCATTTTCCTTAGGCAAATTTAAACTCACTCCTGCATTTTTTTCGCTTTTTGTGCATTGTAGAATTTCTGTTTGCACAATTTTCGAGAATAGACTTACTCAGTTATATTAAATACGTGGTCGTTGTGCTTAGCTAGTTCTTTGATACGTTTCGATTCAGTTTCACAATGTATAGATACTGCTATGTGGGATCGGTAGTTTTTCTAGCTACCTTAATCACTGAACTTATCAAAATGTTTGAGAAAAAATCTAGAATATTTTCTACTTCTTTCCTGTTCTTTACAGAACTTTAAAAAAATTTTTACCGTTTTTTCAAAACAGAAATTTATGCTTAGCTGAATCAGATAACGGCTTGTATTAAATAATAAAAAATTTAATATAAAATTTTATTGATGAGAATAATAAATTATGATTGGAGTATGAATGCCCGTGCGTGCTACGGGCAAATCATGAGTGACATAACACGTTGTCCGAACGACGGTTAAAATACTAGTAGTCCATCTCTGAAAGCAGGTTCGCTGTGATTTTACCTGGTGTGAAAACTTTATCGATGACATACTATATTTCATATTGTTATGGCAAATCATCATAATAGCGATTGAAATAATTGTTACAGTTTTTGATTTATTCTAAATGATATACAGGAATCTTTTCTGCTACAAACCATGGTAAAAAATAATTATTTATAAATATCATGATAACATGACATCAACATTTTATAGATCACAGGAGAACAAAAGTTGAGCAGAATTTAATGTTTACACTTGTGACCAAGCGATTTCCTGATGATGTGAATACAAATTCTATGTGTTCATGTCATACGCAAGATAAAAAATTGAAGATTCCAAAAGCTTTATTTTTAAAATGTTACTGAGAGTTTATTTTGATATACTACTAAATACAATCTTAATGTATTTTAGTAAACATAGTGCTACTCTTGAAAAACAGTTTCTGGGTAAAAATAAGAACACAAATTTCAATATCATGTATATATCTATGTAAATATATATAAATTTATTGCACACTAAAATGTAAGGTATGTAATTAGAAATCCGTAATTAACTTTTATCAATGTATAAAGTAAGAGCTATAATGGGAATCTTTATTATTGCGTGAGCATTCTTGCCCTTTATTCTAAAAATATCCTTCTTCTGAGTTTAGAAAACCATGTAACATAATATGCAGAATAAGAAAATTATTTCTTAGAAAGCTAAAAGTTTTGAGCTGCTTTTCTAATGTATTCAAAAGAAATTAATGGCTTTAAGTAGTGATGAAACTTCCTCTCAAAAATAGGAAAAGTTAAAAGTATAAAAAATGGCATTTTCTTAATTTGACTTCTTTTCACACAAAAGAACTTAACACCTTAGAATTTTAGCAGCATTATAATTAAGGTTGAATACACTTAAAATCTGTTTTTGACAAAAGAACTATTATTTTTCATTAGATTTTTTTCAAAGTTTAAATTTTGAGAAATGCATTAGTTTTTCTGTAAATGATATCCAGCACAGTATGATATTTTTAAAACTTATACATTAAAGAAATGTTCTTTATATTACAAAGCCATTTGGAAATTGGCGGTATATTGCAATCTATACCTATATTTTTTTTCAATTAAACATTGCAGATAATTTTTCGTAACAATTAGATTTTGTTGTTTGAATACAAAAAATATATGCGAGAAAATATATGCTCATTGCAACAAATGAAATTTGTGTTTTTTAACCCCTTATCTGATCAATATTTCCGAAAAAACGTTTAAATAATGTCTCAAGTATTTTTTTTTCATCTACAGGAAACAAACAAGGCTTACTCAAAGGGGATTTGAACTCACAAACTGCGACGAAAATCATTAATTTGGGCATTCACCCACTATTACACAAGCCAGGTTCTCAAGTATCAATAATAATTTTAGTCACATAAGTACACGTATTTATATGTAATACTATGTTCTTAAACGCATTCTTTATAATATTGTGACACAAAATCTTGTACAATATTCTGCTCTTACGCATATATCTTGTGAAAAATATGCACACATATTTTCGTGCAATATTCTGTTCTTATGCATATGCATGTGAAACATTCTTACACATATTTAAGTGTAATATGTAAGATAATTAAATATTTGTGTAATATGCAAAATTTGAAAATTACGTTAGCTCACCAATTCGGGTAAATACTTAATTTTTTTTTACCATTTAACGCTTGCTTGCGTTTTTGAAGAGATATCAAATTACTCACTTCCATTAAGCAATAAATGCAGATAAATACAAGTAAGTTTTAAAGAAAAGTGTGTACGTTTTATGAAAAGAATGTAATTCTAAAAATTTACACATATACGTATATAAAATTTGACTAATTAAATATTTTTTTAAATGCCCATCCACTTATACTTGTCTACTCTGTACATTTTTATTCAATCCTATATTATATAGTTTTTTATAAAGTACTATTACCCTTTAGCAAAACTTTTTTATAGTAATACAGTTGATGATTAATTTGTTTATTGTATGGAAGTCTCAGAGTGCAAATAATACTCGAAATTTACTGTTCTTTTTATTTGTGATTATTTACGTGATAAAAAAATTTGACAATTAAAATGTTGCTTATTATTTTTCCAAACAACAATTCTAATACTCTAATAGTTACCTTCTCTTAACTAGCATTTGTGCTTTTATAAAAAGAAATATAGAGCTTCCAACAGCACAACATCATTAACTAAGTTAAGGACAACATTATTAACTAAGTTACTAAAGCCAAAACTGAACTAGTGAATAAATGTTTAAATTTCCATCGCATGTTTAAATGTCAGTACAACAATCCCATAAGGAAAAACTTATAAAAACATGACAAATAACCGTGTAGTGAATTTCTGTAAAATATTAAATTCATTATATACATAAAATATGAATAGAAAAATATTTAAAAAATATTCATGATATATTTTGTTCTCGATGAATTTCTTAAAAAGTAAAGAAATAGCTTTGATTAAACTTAATTGGTATTGATTTGGATTTTAAAAAACTCACATGAGTCGGTCGGGTAATTTTGGAGTAAGAGTTGAACACATATTAAAATAATATGCGTCGAATTGAGAATCTCCAGCTTTTTGCAATGGGTTATAATCACCAGGTTAACAATACTATAATAATTCATTTGTTTCATCTATCTAAAATGCTTTTAACACTATTTCAAATAATACCTTTCAAAATATTTCCATTTCTAGGTTTTGATTGGTATTTTTTTATATTGAAACATCTATAAATATTTTTTTTAAATGTTGGAAAGTTTTTATTCTTATTACATTCAAAAATTACGAACAAAATAAAAAATAAAAATAAAAATAAACAGTGTCTTTTGACACTGGTATAAATATTATTAAATATTTCTTTTCTTTATAGAGACAAAATATTAATATATAAAATACTTAAATGTATTTTATACATTAAATAAATATTTTTATAACTGTATACTATAGAATTGCTTCAATATCATCGAAATAACATACTCTAGCCGACATCATAGGTTCCCTTGATCCTTAAGCGAGATCGGACAAAAATGAGTTTGTAATAGTATTTAAGGGTTAATTATACCAGTGTTAAGGCATATTTTCTAACGGATTACAGTATAATGCAGACTCGGATATGATAGTGATGGTAAATCAAGATTAAAGGAAAGAAAGGAACTGCTGCAATAAATTTTGGAATACATTATGCTTTGAATTTAAGTATTATTTTTAACTGCTTAACCTCTTCATACCTCGGAGTTTATTTTATGTTATGTTATGTTGTGTTTTTTTTTAATTATTTATGTTATTTCTGTTTTTCCATGAATTTATCAAAAAGTAATGGACTAATATCGATGAAACTTAATTGGTACTAATTTCGATTTAAAAAAACTCTCATGAATTGTTCCGGTAGTCTCCGAATAATCGGTAAACTAACATAAAAAAATGCGCCGAATAATGAATCTATTTCTATTTAAAGTCGATTAATATTCATCAGGTTAATAATGAAATGACTATTCATTTACTTTATCTAATTAATTTGTTTTTATCCCTATTTCAAATGATACCTTGATAAAAGACTTGATATAAGACTTAAATTTGCGGTTCTCGTTTGGTATTTTTTTATATTAAAGCATCTGTAAACCATTTTAATGTGTTGAGGATTTTTTATTTATGTTACTTTCAAAAACTACGTAAAATATAAAAGTAAATCAAAGATTTAAAAAAATGTCCTTGGACACCGGTAGAAATGCTGTTAAGTATTTCTTTTATTTATAGAGATAAATAGATACTTAAATGTATTTCATACATTAAATAAATTGCTTTTATAATCGTATACTATAAAATCTCTTCAACATCCATCGAAATAACATGCTATAGCCGTTATCATGGCTTCCCTTGATCCTTAATCCTTGAAGCGAGATCGGAGAGAAATGAGTTTGTGATAGGATTTAAGGGTTAATTATACTAGTGTTAAGACACATTTTGTATCGGATTACAGTGTAATGCAGATTCTGATAAGATAGCAATGGTAAATCAAGATTAAGGAAAAGCAGGAACTTCTGCAATGAATTGGGAAATACATTAGGCTGTGAATTTAAGCATTAAGTTAAACTGTTTAATCTCTTCACACTCCAGAGTTTATTTATTTATTTTACTTAAGTTATGAAATTATAGTTACAAACTGATGACTAAGTAAGATTAAAAAAACGAAATAAAAACAACATGTCTTTTTGTACATAAAATGCTGTGATACATTGGAAGGGGAGTGGGGGGGTAAATAAATATAAGTGCATTCTCTGACAATTTTTTATGTTAATTTTATTTATTTATTTTGCATTTAAAAAAAAAGTAAAACATGTAATAAATGTACATTTAATTTTTTTTTTACTAATGGACTCTAATAAAATGGTATCTATGAAAGGGATAAAAAAAAAACAAATTGCTATTTTCCATAGTTCTGCTATTTGTTAAGCTCATAATTTTTAATATGTTGGAAAGATTTTTATTACTTATACATTATAAAAACAGTATGAGTAAAATAAAAATAAATCTATATATTTTTTAAATATGATTTCTGCAAATAATAAAATACTAAAAATACTGCAATAATAGAAATACTGCAAAAGGTTTCTTTTCGTTATAGAGACAAATAAATACTCAAACATATTTTATGCATTAAATAAATTACTTTTAAAATGTATACTATAGAATCGCTTCAACATCCATCGAAATAATAAACTCTAGCCGTTATCATGGCTTCCCTTGATCCTTAATCGTTGAAGCCAGATCGGAGAGAAATGAGTTTGTGATAGGATTTAAGGGTTAATTATACCACTGTTAAGGCACATTTTGTATCGGATTACAGTGTAATGCAGATTCTGATAAGATAGCGATGGTAAATCAAGATTAAGGAAAGGCAAGAAGTGCTGCAATGAATTGGGAAATACATTGTGCTGTGAATTTAAGCATTAGGTTAAATTGTTTAAATTCTTCACACTCCAGAGTTTATTTATTTATTTTACTTAAGTTATGAAATTATAGTTACAAACTGATGACTAAGTAAGATTAAAAAAACGAAATAAAAAAAAACATGTCTTTTTGTACATAAAATGCTGTCATACATTGGAAGGGGAGGGGGGGGGTAAATAAATATATGTGCATTCTCTGACAATTTTTTATGTTAATTTTATTTATTTCTTTTGCATTTAAAAAAAAAGTAAAACATGTAATAATTGTACATTTAATTTTTTTTTTACTAATGGACTCTAATAAAATGGTATCTATGAAAGGGATCTAAAAAAACAAATTGCTATTTTCCATAGTTCTGCTATTTGTTAAGCTCATAATTTTTAATATGTTGGAAAGATTTTTATTACTTATACATTATAAAAACAGTATGAGTAAAATAAAAATAAATCTATATATTTTTTAAATATGATTTCTGCAAATAATAAAATACTAACAATACTGCAATAATAGAAATACTGCGAAAGGTTTCTTTTCGTTATAGAGACAAATAAATACTCAAATGTATTTTATACAATAAATAAATTACTTTCATAACTGTATAGTATAGAATTGCTTCAATATCCATCGAAATAATATACTCTAGCCGACATCATGGCTTTCCCTTGATCCTTAATCCTTGAAGTGAGATCGGAGAGAAATGACTTTGTGATAGGATTTAAGGGTTAATTATATCAGTGTTAAGACACATTTTCTAACGGCTTACAGTATAATGCAGATTCTGATAAGACAGTGATGGTAAATTAAGATTAAAGGAAAGGCAGGAATTGCTGCAATAAATTGGGAAATACATTATGCTGTGAATTTAAGTATTATTTTAAACTGCTTAACCCCTTCACACTCCAGAGTTTATTTCCTTATGTGTTTATTTTACTTAAGTTATGAAATTATAGAAACAAACTGATGACTAAGTAGCATTAAAAGACGAAATAAAAACAATATTTTTTTGTACATAAAATTTTATGATACATTGTAATAGGGGGGGGAGGAAATAGATAAATATAAGTACGTTCTCTAAAAATTTTTTAGGATTTTTTTATGTTAATTTTATTTATTTATTTTGCATTTAAAAAAAATGTAAATCATGTAATAATTGTACATTTAACCCTTTTTTATTAATTATGCACTCTAAAAATTATATCTAAGAAAGAGGTTTTAAAAAAATTGCTATTTTGTTTAGTTCTGCTGTTTGTTAGACTCATAATTTGTAATGTGTTGGAAAGATTTTTATTCTTATTACATGAAAAAAAAAAACTATGAGCAAAATAAAAATAAATAAATAAAATTTAAAATATATTATTTGATAACGGTACAAATACTTCAAAGTGTTTATTTTCTTTATAGATACAAAATGTATAATGTACAAATGTTAAATGTATTTTATACATTAAATAAATTACTTTGATAACTCTATACTACAGAATTGCTTCAATATCCATCGAAATAATATACTTTAGCCGACATCATGGCTTCCCTTGATCCTTAATCCTTGAAGCGAGATCGGAGAGAAATTAGTTTGTGATAGGATTTAAGGGTTAATTATACCAGTGTTAGGGCACCTTTTCTAACGGCTTACAGTATAATGCAGATTCTGATAAGATAGTGATGGTAAATCAAGATTAAAAAAGGCAGGAACTACTGCAATAAATTGGAAATACATTATGCTCTGAATTGAATCATTATTTTTATCTGCTTAACCTCTCCAGATCCCTGAGTTTATGTTATATTATGTTATGTTATTTATTTATTTTAAAGATATTTATGTTATTTTTTTTTGGGGGGGGGGGTTATGAATTTCTCAAAAAGTATTTGATTAATATTGATGAAACTTAATTGGTACTAATTTCGATTAAAAAAACTCTCATGAATCTGCCCGATAGTTTCCGAATAATCCATAAACGAACATAAAAAAAAAAATGCGCCGAATTAAGAATCTCTGTCTATTTGAAGTCGGTTAATATATAATGTCAGGTTTAAAATGAAATGATTATTCATTGATTTTATCTAATTAAATTGCTTTTGTCACTATTTCAAATGGCACCGTTAGTATATTAAGGCAAAACTTTTAAGGCACATTTTCTAACTGATTACAGTATAATGCAGATTCTGATAAGATAGTGATGGTAAATCAAGATTAAGGAAAGGCAGGAACTGCTGCAATAAATTGAGAAATTTATTATGCTGTGAATTTAAGCATTATTTTAAACTGCTTAACCTCTTCAGACTTCAGATTTTATTTATTTGTGTATTTATTTTACTTAAGTTATGAAATTATAGCAACAAACTGATGACTAAGTAGCATTAAAAAACGAAATAAAAACAGTATTTTTCTTGTAAATTAAATTTTATGATACATTGAAAGGAAGGGGGCGGGGGTTAAATAAATATAAATACATTATCTGACAACTTTTTTGGATTTTTTTATGTTATTTTTATTAATTTTTTTATTAATTATTTATTTATTTATTTTTTTTTTTTTTTGCATTTTAAAATGGAAATCATGTTATATTTGTACATTTAATAATTTTTTATTACTATTGGACTCTAAAAATGATATTATTTTTGAGAAAGGGATTTAAAATTGCTATTTTATTAGTTCTTTAATTTGTTATACCCTAATTTGTAATGTGTTGGAAAGATTTTTATTCTTTTTGCATTAAAAAAATTAAATATGTTATTTGATAATGGCAGAAATACTGCAAAGCGTTTCTTTTCTTTATAGAGACAAATAAATACTCAAATGTATTTTATACATTAAATAAATTTCTTTTATAACTGTATACTATAGAATTGCTTCAACATCCATCGAAATAATATACTCTAGCCGACATCATGGCTTCCCTTGATCCTTAACCCTTGAAGCGAGATCGGAGTGAAATGAGTTTGTGATAGAATTTAAGGGTTAATTTTATCAGTGTTAAGGCATATTTTCTAACAGCTTACAGTATAATGCAGATTCTGATAAGACAGTGATGGTAAATCAAGATTAAGGAAAAGCAGGAAAGGCAATAAATAGGGAAATACATTATGCTGAGAATTTAAGCATCATTTTAAACTGTTAACTTCTTGAGAGCCGAGAGTTTATTTATTTTTTATATTTTACTTCCTTCTGAAATTATATTAATAAACTGGTGACTAAGAAAGATTAAGAAACGAAGAAAAAATAATATTTATTATTTGCACATAAACGTTGACAATGGAAAAGAGGAAATAGTTATACATTTAATAATTTTTATTACCAATGGATTTTAAAAATGACATCTTATCGTACAGAAAAAATTATTTAAATTTTCATTTTGTTCTTTTATATTTTAGCTGCAAGTCATGTTGATGTAACACACATCTCGACAAGAAAGAGATTTAAAGAACGAATTGCTGTTTTGTTTAATTCTGCTATTTCTTAGGCTTCATTCTCTCTTAATGTGTATACTAAACGATACATCGTATCTGAGGAATTTTTGAAATAATAAGAAAGATACTTTTAAAATCCTAATTATGAGGAAAATATTTGAATATTTTAATTTACTTTTAATATTGTTTCAGAAGAGCATTAAATACTTCGATAGATTCTCCTACGTCTGAACAAATAGCATAAGTTATCCTGAAATATTTATTTATTTTCAAATATCAGAGACTATTGTTGTTATCTTACATTTCACACTTGTTTAAGCATGTTATTCACTCCATAATGAGTCATATTTACGCTTTAATATACATTTATATCACATGCAACATGACACGTTTAAACTAGAAGTTTTTTTTTTTTTTTTTTTTTTTTTTAAACAGAGAAGAATAAGAAGATTCAAATATCTGAACTTTTAAAATTTACATATTAATTGATACTAACACAATATTTACAAAATAATGTTTAATAATTTTTTTTTCTGAAATACACTAAAGTGCACGTTTTAAATATTTTTAGCACTTGTTCATTTAAGAGAAAACGTATTACAAATTTCATTCGGATAACGGGTTTTTAAATCGGGTAACAGCGTATATGTAATAACAGCAAATACAAACTGCACAAGAATTTTATTTATTTATAAATTTATTGACAAACTTGTATCTGCAGATATATTTTAATATAATACTGAAAATAAGAAATATGAAAAATGTTCTCGGCCATATGTTACTTAAAAAAATATTAACGTATATTTTAAAATTCTAATAAATTTTTGCGAAATTAATTTATAAAAACTAATGGCTTATTTCTCAAGCACATATTTAAAAAAAAGATTTTAATAATAAAGTTTCTTAAAGCCTAGTTGTTAAAGAATTATGTTGGTAATGAAGACAAATTTAATAAAAGTTGATAAAAAGCTAATAATACAAGCTAAAAAGACTATTCAGTTTTATGGAGAAAGTTCCATAAATTTATTAATCATTAATTTATTTTGAATACTTTAGTACAATAGTTTAAAACATATGTCTGATGCTCTCTTGTTGAATAATATATTATCACTTAAATTATCTTAAACTACATTATTATAAGTTCAGAAAATTGCATTTTAGAGATAAAGTAAACCAAATTTTTATAAAGTAATGAAGATTTTACTAAATCTTCTTATACTCAACATTTTTTGTTTTTATTCACACATTGTCATGACACATCTATGATTTTCAAAGTTTTTAACGTTCTAGATAAATAGTTTAAAGCAAATTGAACTCTGAAAGCTTATTAATTAAAACGGACCGAAAAATAAATAAAAACAATAGAAGTTATTGCGTTTTAAATATAAGTTATGGAAGTTAAATAAATTAAACTAAGCGAACAATCAAGCGTTTGGCATAGATTACATTTTTAAAATTTACTTTTTTCATTCTCTGAAATAAGTTTGTTGAATGCGGAACTTAAAAATTATATGATGAATTTAAAAAGTATTTTCCAAAATTTTTGTCTATTTCCCATAATATATGAGAATGCTTACTCGAAGGGTTGTATGGGATCTGTAGAATTTATGCTCATGCTGTATTTGTATCTATTTTTATTTGTATCGATTTTTAGATCTACCGGATATCATTCTCTTCCCAAGATTTTTCTCTACAAACTGGCACAATTATTTTTCAAAACACAAAGTATAGTTTTTTTCTAAACAGTTAAATCTAATCATGTCACATTAGAAAATTTGGCCCCGTATACGGATCAGGTTTCCAGCATACACTATTAAAAATCTTGTTCTAGTTTGAACCAAATTTTGGTGCACAATAGCTGCCATTGTAAGATGGTGAAAATTTTAACCTATATTTGAAGCTCCTGTTGAAGCATACTTCCAATAGATGGAACGAGGTTCGAATACGAAGCTCCAAATGTTAATACGAGTTTTCACCAACTTATGGTCAGAGTTGGGCAGTATCGAAAATACATGTATTTGAAATACATTTTCAAAATACATTTGTATTTTGTATTTTGTATTTTGAACTGACTAAGGGAAAGTATTTTGGTAATGTATTTTGAAGTGATTTTTCCAAGTATTTTGTATTTTGAAAATACTCTCAAAATAAATTTTTGTAGATTTCAAAATTTGCAATTCTGTAAACCGCAAATCAAAGATTCGCAACAGGAAATACTTTCCATATTGTTTAGTCTTTGAATTCGTTTCTGGATGTTAACAAAAACACCTTTTTACAGCAGTGGTATAATAAACACTGTTAATGAACAGGATGTATAGCTTATACTGAATTGTTACAAAAAACATGTAATAAATCTTACTTATGCTACGAGAATTACAAAACAAAATATTCCGTGACGAAAAGAAGGACTCATAAAGAGTTTTACTTCTTATTGCTTTTCTTTCTTTCTTTTTCTTTTTTCTTTTTTTTTTTTTTTTTTTTTTTTTTTTTTCAGACGTCAGGAATGTAATGCTATTAACAGTTATAAAAGCTCGTGAAGAGCTAAATAAGAATAACACTTTTGACGTTCCTAATGAAAATCCCCCAAGAAAATAATTTTATTGTGATAAGACGTGGTTTGCAATAGAGATCTGCACGGATCGGGTTTGGGCCCAAATTCGGGCCACGGGCAGAGCCGAGCTATGCCGACTTTCATTCTCGGCACTCGGGTTGGGCCGGGAACGAGCCTTAATTTTTTTCTGAAGGTTCGGATCGGGCCGGGCCTAATTTCTACTGGTCAAAATCTTTCAAAATAGTTCTTCGTGATAGAAGCTTGAAAAATATTAGAGGTATGTGGACAACATACGTTTACTTATTTTTAGCGTAGCGAAAAAGGCGCATTTTTTTTTAATTGTTAAAATTTCTAATTTTTAAAAAACAATTGTACCGTCAAAAAAAAAAAAAAAAAAGTTTTTATTTTTAAATATAATTTTTTAACTCTCGAGCTATCAAAGCCTGAGAGCTTACGTACCCGCCCGTTCTGTATATATATATAGTAACACGATACTCATGATAAAAAAAAAAAATCCGATATGCTTCAAATTTTTTATATAAGTTTATGGTGAAAGGGCGCTTCCCAGATTAATTTTGGGAGTTCATTGGGTTAGTATACGAGGGGGGGGGCATGGGGGGATAATCCCCTCTCTTAATTTAGATAAATGGATTTTTCTTGCTAAATTATTAGATTTTGTTTAAATTTTAGATATAGAATCATTCTGATGTAGTGCCACCAGTTTTGAATATTCCTTGGTTAAGCATAAATGGGGGAGGGAAATAGGGGTTGACCCCCTTTTTAATTTGGGTAATTGGGGTTTTTAATACAGAATTTACCGATTAGTTTCAAATTTTAGGTATAAATGAGGCGGCATTCTGATGAGGCGTCTGCATAATTAGTTTTGTGTGTTCATTGGTTAACTATAAATGGACGATGGGAATAGGAGATACCCGTTTAAGGATGTATTCGAAAAAACGCTTTTACACCTCCAACAGCTTGAAACTTTCTGATACAATTTCAGACACATTTTTAAAAGTAGAAACATGAAACTTGCTGAGGGGATTCTTGAAGGGACGGTTGAGGTGCAGTGTGATGTCTTTTTGCACTCAATTAATTAGAATTTGAGTTATAAACAATTACCTTATCAGTATGACCCTTTTTTTTTGTTCCCAGAACTCCCGCTTGGGAAAAATCGGTTCGAAATGCCGTTTTTGATTGCTTTTTTTTTGTAGCATTTTCTGCATTTATCGAAGAATCGGCAATTACGGCACCTTGTGTACTTTCCAAATAAGAGATTGTGAAAGTTTAGTGCATTTGAAAGCAAAAATGAATAAAAAATAAATTGGAAAATAAGCAGTTTGAATCGAAATACACCCTTAATGTATTTAAATGAGTTTTTTAAGTCGAGTTTGCCGCTTAGCTTCAAATTTTAGATATAAGATCATTCTGATGGGGCTTCTCCATGATTAGCTTTGGGTTTCCATTGCTTAAGGGTGTATTTCGATTCAAACTGCTTATTTTCCGATTTATTTTTGAATTCATTTTTGCTCTCAAATACACCAAACTTTCAAAATCTCTTATTTGGAAAGCACACAAGGTGCCGTGATTGTCGATTCTTTGATAAATGCAGAAAATATTGCTAAAAAAGAAATCAAAAACGGCATTTCGAACCGAATTTTCCCAAGCGGGATATCTGGGATCGAAAAAAAGGGTCATACTGATAAGGTAATTGTTTATAACTCAAATTCTAATGAATCGAGCGTAAAAAGACATCACACGGCACCTCATACGTACCTTCAAGAATCCCCTCAGCAAGTTTCATGTTTCTACTTTTAAAAATATGTCTGAAATTGAATCGGAAAATTTCGAGCTGTTGAAGGTGGAAAGGCGTTTTTTTCGAATACAACCTTAAGGGTGTTCTTAAATCAAAAAGGGCAACTTTGTGACTCATGCATTACTTTATTTTTGTTCGGAAATGCATGGAAATAGCAGGTGTTATTATTCAGAAACTCTCTAATTGCACTCATTCTTTTGTTTTTTTAAAAACACAATAGATTTTTCATAACAAGCCTTCAAAGTTGACACTTTTGAGCATATTTCCCGACGAAAGCAGAAAAACCAGTCGAAGAGGAGAAAAACGGGTGATTGCGTCATCGAAATAGCTTATAATTCGATAAGTAATTTAATTACCATAAAATGGAAAAATATGTTCAATTCGAAATCACTTTCATAGTCAGGCATTAAAATTTTATAACTTTCTGTTAAAAAATGAATTTGTAAATGTGTCAAAACTTTTTCGCTTGTTGAGTGGATCAGTTAAGAACACCCTTAAGTTTAAAGAAGAAGGGAACAGAAGGAACCCCCCTTTATAGTAGATAAAAGGTTTTTTTACGCAGAATTTACCGATAAGCTTCAAATATTGGATATATGTTCATTCTCAAAGGCGTTTCTCTGATTTGTTTTGAGATCCATTTGTTAAGGGATAAAAAGCAGATCTGGAGCTAACCCTTTTAATTTAGGTAAATGAATTTTTCATGCAATTAATCAATTTGCTTCAAGTTTTGGATATAAGTTCATACTGACAAGGAGCTTCTCAGATTAATTTTGGAGTTCTTTTGTTACGTATAAAGAGGGGGAACGGGCGATTATTACACCTGTTAAATTAGATAAATGAGATTTTATGCAGAATTATCCGATTTGCTTTAATTTTGGATATAGATTCTTTCTGATAAAGCAAATTCCTGGATAGTTTTTAGGATGTAATGATTAAGTATAAAAAGGAGAACGGAGGATTAACCCTCATAAATTAAATAAAAAATGTTTTATGCAGAATTATCCGATTTGCTTCGAATTTTATATTTAGTTTCATTAATATTAAACGTATCCCTAATTTGTTTTGGGAATTCAATCATTAAGTATAAAGGATGGAAATGGGGGAGCTAACCCCCCTCCCCTTAATTTTTTTTTTCGAGGGGCATTAATCCTTGAAAAAATAAGGCTGTAATATACAATTAGTGCGGATAGCCTGTGAGCTCCGTGCTAAAAGTTTAACTGGGCAATATTCTTTTTATTTATTACTCGATACACCCGAAAATGAGCCGCATGTCTACGTTGCCGAAAGGGAGTAAAAGTCAAAAGTAAAAACGACCCTTTTTGAAAATACTTTTGATTCTGTATGAAATGAGTTTTCTGTTAGAATTTAGACGGATTTCTTTTTTGTTTCATTTTGAAACTTTTTCATTTCATTTTTAACTCTTTCTATTAAGTTTAAAAGTGTTCATGAATTCGGTTTGCTTGTCTCTCTGCCCGTGCTCTAACCAGTGTTGAATGCAGACACTTTTTCCGGGAAGGACTTTTGTGGCTCCCGGGGGTGGGGGGGGGCATTATCATTATCCCCGTTCCAGGGGATAAATTGCAATTTTTGACCATTAAAAGCACAAAATTTCGAATTTTTTGAGGGTGCACTTCATTGCTCCCGTGGGAGGGATAACCCTCCAGGCCAACCCCTGAATTCAACACTAGCTCTAACTTGCGTAAATACTGTCTAATTTCCATAAAATTCAAAGACTTTATTGGACATTAGTATGGCATGTTCATTGAAAATGAAGAGTGTAGCATCAACAGTTCATTTATAGGAGCACACAAAAAACTTTCGTTACATTATGATCTATGGGGAAAAATTCTTCGTGGTGTACTTTAATAATAATATACTAATTTAAATCTGCTGAAATTTATGTATAACACTGAAGTATACGACATGACGATTACTGTTGAAAATGATGTGCATACATTTTAACTTTCATTTACAGGGGTGCATGAAAGAATTTGGCTAAAGAAGAAACTGAATAATAATTAAACTTTTGAAGGCTATGAATAATAATTGCTAGAAGTACGTTTTTAGTTATTATAAGCGTTTTTAAATTTAATTATATTTTTAACATGACTTCGGGTATCTAAATTTTAAATATCCTATACAGGGCTGTACAAAAGTGCTCAAGTACATTTGGTAAATTCACGGAAATTGCTGAATGGGAAATATTCGTTCAACTGAAAAAACTTTTAACATACTATGTAGTATGTATATACAAATCCATAAATCATATACAGAACAAAAAAAATGTATACACACAAAAAAAATGTCCGATATTTTTTTTATTATTGATACCAATAGTAGAAATTGGGTTTTCGAGTGCATTATACGCCTTTTCAAATTCTTTATTTAGACATTATCGTTGTTTTTAATATACTATAAAGTTTTGTTACAGTATTCTGAATGTGTTGGAAAATGTTTCATAATCTATGCTGGGGGCATGATTTTTCTTTCTAGTTTTCCTTATTTTGGAAACTATGTTACAATTTCAAAAATTTAATCAGTTTTGAGAAAGCACTTTGCAACATCCAGCGATTTTCAAAATTTGAAAATGTATTTTGTATTTTGAATGTATTTTGAAAATACATGTATTTTGTATTTTGAATTTTTTCTTTTGAAAAGTATTTTGTATTTTGTATTTTAGGTTTTCAAAACCAATGTATTTTGTATTTTGTATCGAAAATGATTTTTCGATGTATTTTGCCCAACTCTGCTTATGGTGCTGGCTACAGAGCACCAAAGTTTGGTTCAAACTAGAACCAGATTCTTAACAGTGTATTAGAAATGTTCAGAGGCAAATTTTCAAATTTTAATTTCAGTGGTTTCATCGTAAAGGGAAATTTTTACAGTTTCTATTAGTACCCTTAATCAGTAATATTCATAGTAATTTTATTTAGTATATATTCTATAGAAAGGTACGATTAGGATATTATTTTCAAAATAGTGGTAGGAACAATAAATTTATCCGTATTGAATGCAACTTCTGTAATTTAAATAGTAAAAAATTGGTAATAATTTTTGCTTGTTAATTAATAGGTATTTTTTATTATAAACTAAATACAAAATAACATAAAAACAATTTTAATGCATTTTACATTTAAAGACGAAGCGAAGATCCAAAAAACTTTCTGACCGGGATTAGATTAAGATTTTTCTCGCCTCTTTTATCGGATTCCAATGGAAGCTTCTCATACTTTTAGATGAATCTTATTTTTCAATTTCAGTTGATTTTTAACAGGAGAATTAGACTGTATAGATGACTTTCTATTTTTCTTTCCTCCTCAGTGCTGCCTTCGGAAAAGGTCTAAATTCTTTTAGTGTAGGTAAAGTATGTTTGAATATAGAAAGAACATGTTTTTTTAAAATACCGGAGAAACAAGTCTGAATTGAATCGTAAAACGCAGCAAATAAAGTGCGTTCGTGCAATAATGAAGTTTCAAAAATAGTTACCAAAACATTTTGTATGTTCCTCTAAATACTATCTAATTCTATTACATAGGAAATAATTTGTTTTTAACCTTAGAAATGTATGTGAATTTCATAAAATGGAAAATAGTTCTTTATAACTAAAATACCCCCCAAACAACGTTTCCCCCTGTACCAATATGTGATTCACTAACCTTTGTGAACCCGTGAATTCTTATCAAATATTCCTTGCAACACAGATTATAAAGAATGTCTACCTTAGTATATATTTCATGGATGCATATCAATTTTATTATGTTAGAAATACTGTAACATCATTAAAATGGACTCGAAATTACTGTTTCCCATTGACTGTAATGTAACGGAATATTTTTGATTGTCCGTGTAGTTGAACTATGCATCTGATTTTTCCAATATTTGAAACGACTCGTCAAAAATATGTAGCAATTCTATATTTTAAATTTCAAACGATTCGATTCAATTGTTTTTGCCTACTTATATGCGGATAGACAGACAGACGGACGAACGGACTTAATAACAACTATTTCTGCTTCATATTTACATAAAAGTTGCATGTGATTCGAAAAATCGATACATGTTAATTTTATTATAACTGTAGTATCACAAAATCCTTAAAATTGTCTGACAATGTATTTTCACTGTAAATTGTGATGGAATGGAATTTTCTTTTGCTGTTCTGTAAGCGAACTATAAATAACATTTATACACTCTACGTGCAACATGCGATGGTTGATCCCAGTGATGTATATAAACGTAATGATGTTGGAATTCCTTCAATGATAACTAAAAAACATTGCAAACGATTTTTCACAAAAGACAATAGTAAAATTTAATTATTATGTTTTATTCGTGAATAATCAATATTAATTATAGAGTCTCAGGTATTAAAGAATTTTGTACGAAATGAAGTTATAATTAATAAATTTATTTCTTATAATATTACACAGTTTTGTGTAGAAATTGCCTTAAAATCCTTAGGCATTAATTTCTTTTGAATACATTAACACAGTCGATTAATTTTAAACACGATTATTCAATCGTTAAATTAATTTTAACAGATGTAAATTTTCCGTTTTTGGGTGAAAAAATCCGAGCCAGGATTCGAACCAGGGATGTATTGGCTGAAATCTCCAATGCTCTTCCAACTGAGCCATCTCAGACACGAACACTGGAGGACTATTTCACCCAAATAGTCCTCCAGTTATCGGTTGGAAGAGCATTGGTGGCTCCAGCCAATACATCCCTGGTTTGAATCCTGGCCTGGACTTTTTTCACCCCAAAATGGAAAATTTATATCTGTTATTATTAACACAGTAGTTTTAAACATATGTCTGTTTCAATATTACTAAATAATGTATTATGTCTTTAAACATATTAAAATAATGAGTTCATAAAATTGAATTATAGAGATAAAGGGTAATTTTTTTTTAAATAATTAAGCTATCCTATAATCCTATTATATTCAATAATTTTATTCTAAAATTTCAATTGTTATTTTAGAAGTTAGATTGTCAGTATTTTTTGAGAGCATAGATTTTTATGAAATTTGAGCACATAATTTATTAGTATTTGCAGCAGACCTAATGTATATATATATATATATATATATATATATATGTATATATATATATGTATATATATACATGTGTATATATATATATATGTATATATATATATATATAGATATATTTATATTTATATATATATATGTATATACATATATGTATATATGCATAACTTAAAAATGATCAAGTTATTGAGATAAGCTATGGTTGTCTATTGTATTTGTCTTAAAGAAATTATTTGTAAAATATTAGAATAGAAATTATTCTTGGAAATTCTTAGCTAATAAATAATTTATTTTTTTTCCTATAATAGAGGAAAGCACCATAAGCATATAATTTAATTAATATATTAATCCTTTAGATGGCAGCACTAAAATAATTTTCCGCCAGAAGTTGTAGTAATATATTCTAGTTAATTAATTAATATAGTAATATTAATAATTGATTAAAAATAAAAATATAATATTTCTAATAGTAGCATCTATTTTTTTTCTAAATATATTATGAATTATATAGTATAATATATGTTTTACTAATTTTTATAATTATTGTTACAACTTTATTTTATTATCTATGTGATTTATACTATGACCACAAGCGTGACTGTTAGTAAGTCACATGTAGTTTGTATCTGATTGCACTACAAATCTTGCTAGGATATGGGTAATGGTAAATATCTTAGTATATATATATCCTTTTTTTTAATGGAATAATGTATTATTGTTATTTTGTCATATTGATTTTATTTTCTTCTATGTGTATCTTTCTACTAATTTGTCATCTGAATAGCTTCCAGCCAGTCGGGTGTATTGTGAGTCGAATTCTTAGCTTTCAGCACGACTCATAACAGAAACTGGTTGGATGTTTTTGCTTTTTTGTTAAACTATACACCCCTGATGAAGTAGTTTAATGGAAAAGCCTTCTACTGCCTTTTTATTCATTTATCTTTCATTATTTTGGTAATCTTCCTTCTATTTCACTTCAAACTTCAACTGTTTTCAATAAGATGATTGTAAAAATACCGGTTTCATTGGTTTATTGTATGGTAATATATGAATTACTCTGGTTATATAATGTCCATTTATCCACATATTTCTTAGTAATTTGGTAATCTGCCCTCTATTTCTCTTCAAACTTCAACTGTTTTTAATAATATGAATGTAAAAATACTGGTTTCATTGGTTCTTTTATTGGTATTGTCTGAATAACTTTGGATGTATTTATTAAAGTATTTATATACATATGTATATATATATATGTGTGTATATATATATATATGTATATATATATATATATATATATATATATATATATATATATATATATATATATATATATATATATATGTATATATACATAAATAAATGATGGATAAGAATATTTGAGCGTTTGAATGAAATTAAATATTATAGCTGATATAAATAAATCAGAACAAGCCATCAGGAATTCGGCGAAGATTATTAACATTAACAACATCAAAAACAACAAAATCTTGTTACAAACTTTATTTTTTTTCACTAAGTGAAATAATAAATTTGAAAAAGCAACATCAAATAAATAATAAAGTAAAAAATAAATTTTTCTGGAGTTGCTGTTCACATCCAATAATACGTGAGAATTCATTCGCGAAATATAGATTTTCAAATGAGATTTCTAGATTTTACTCATATCATATAAAAGTAGAAAATAGTTAAATATAAATACACACTGTAGTTGAAATACACTTTCAGGAATTATCAATCAAAGTCTATCCTGTATATTAATTTCTTGAGTGCATCCATAAATGAAAGATTTTTCTTGACTATTTAACATATTGAAAAAAAGGACCATATAATTCACTAAATCGATCTTATCAATTTCATTATGAATGGCGTACAGCATATTTTTAATAAGCTCAGCAAGCACCTTTTCGGTGTACATCAAATGACAAGTTTCTGGAGCGAATCTGTAAACACTACTATATAAATGCCACAGTATTATTAACCACACATACAACATATTCTAGTGCACCTCAGTAAACGATATCAATGTCGTTTGTTTGAAATGTAAAAGATAGTTAAAAGGTATTGCAAACGATTTTTCATGATATACCATAACGAAACTGATTTATTTTGTTTATCTCTGCAAACCAACTATAAATGTTGCACAGTTAATTTTCAATAAAAATCCTTCTTTCATGATCCTGAATAGCATATAGAAATTACTTAGTAATTATGGATATTATCCCTATAGAAATTACCGCGTAGATATTTATAACAGTTGGAGCATGGCCAGACAGGCAGACAGACAAATTCACGTCATAGACACATTCAACTATCTTAGATAAAATATCACTTTGTTTTTGTTAAAAACTTTAAAATGATTATATAATATTATGCGAAGTTTCAAAACAAAATATAGAAATTAATACCCAGAAAAGTGTGACATAACGAAATATTACATATTTTTTGTATAAAATTTAATTTTTAGAAAGTTTCAAAACAGATTTTTATGAAACTTAATAGCTCTTCTGTAAAAATCATTCTTTTTTATTCAACTTTAATTATAAAACTGCTAAAATTTTAAGATGTTAAATTCCTTTGTATGAAATGAAATCCATTTAAGTAAGATTAATTTTTCATAAATGAGTGTTTTTGTTTAAGAAAGAAAGTTTCGTCACCTTTTTTTAAGCCATTAATTTCTTTTGAATACACCAGCACAACATTTTGAACGTTTCACCGTTACAAACTTCCTGAGCAAAACATTTTCTTTCTGAAAATATTCAACAAAATTATTCTAAACTGAAAGAAAAAGTATTTTGAAGGAGAATAGTAAGACTTTTGTAAAAAAGCTGTAGTTTTTCATTAATTCCTCCTATATTAAGTATTTTTAAAGTCACAAATAGGGATTTTTTTCATATTTAATTTGTTCATTAATTATTGACTTCTTTTGATAGTTGATTGATAGTTAATATCTTTTTATATAAAACTGTAAATTTATTCCTTAAAATAGCCCCAAAATAAAGATAATTGAAAAAATTTTCATGTTTGAGTGAAAACAAAGTCCTAGAGCAAGTCTTAGAGCATAATGACTAATACCTGTACTAATAAAACAATTTTTTTGCGAATGTGGTTTGTCTTATATTGATCAGACAAAACATGCTCTCAGATTTCGTTTAAAGGACCATAAAATGTATGTCAAAAATCCAGAGCTTAAACGCTCTTCTATTGCTCAACATTCATAGTTCGTCTACACAACATATGTTCAACTTTATTTAGCCACCATTATCCATAAGTGTCCTTCAATTCTTGATCTTAATTTTTGGGAAGATTATCACATCATTAAAAATTCTCACTCCTTAATCAATGACTTATCAAATACTCCTTATTTTCCAAGCATTTGGAAATCTTTAATTTAATACTTTATTTCGCTTTTTAGTTTTTGTTTTGTTCGTTCTCCGGTAGATGTCTCTACACCCAGTTATTGATGCTGCTTTCTTGTTATTGGTTGCTTTTCTTTTGGCGGAATTTTTCCCGTAACGCGTACGTAAGCCTATACGTTTCTGCGTCTCTTTAATCAATTTTGCTTTTTCTAGCTCGCTGAGTGTTGCACTGATGAAGAATCTCGATAATAGATTTGAAACGGCTGTTTGCTACCTTTTCATGCATTTGTAATCGTTTGTTTTCTATCTTTAAACATTTTTGCACAAAGGCTATTATTTACTATTTGAATTTTCTCTTGTTATCCATTTCTTTTATAATGACATCAGGGCTACACTAGATACCGGGCTTGCTCATTCCTTATCACGACGTCACAAAAGGTGGCTGGCTGCTATCTGTGATTGGTAAAAACAGGGCTCAAAGTGACGCACCCATCGTTTGTACCAATCGCTGGACGTCATTCAGCCACCTTTTGTGACGTCATGAAAGGAATGAGCAAGCCCGGTATCTAGCGTTGCCTTGATGACATTTAACTTCAAACTTTAAAAAAATATATCAATCGCCCAGAAATATTTTTTAAAGAGAGAAAAAGTCAAAATTATGTCAAAAACTGATATTTTCGCAAAACGTGATAACTCAAAAATTAAACAATTCATTGACATTTTTCAAATTGCATAATAAGCATAATAACTTTCTCGAGGACTTAGACTATACACAATATATCTCAAATGATATGGCAATTAAAGTACTAATTTAATGAAAAATTCGCAAAATTTGTCTCAAGTTCGCCATTTATACCCGCGTAAACATAAAACTATTTATAAATTATCATTAGTGTAGTTTGTCCCCTAAAAGACATCTGTAAAAGAAATACAAATAATTTTGTGGCAATTCATTCAAAATTTTTTTGTTTTAGCATGTTAGTAAAAATCTGGTAAACTTCATTTTGAGTAATAGCTAAAAATAACTTTAAAACACAATTCAAAAGCTGTGATAGATGTAGTTTTAAACGGCTGTAACTCGATTACTATTTTAGATACAGACAAAATTTAAACAGATTTCGATAGATAAAAGATTCGATTTTAATATTATTGCAAGAATGAAAAATCAATGTTTTGATTGAAAATTACGCACGTTTTAAATTTGTTTGGATACCTTAATAGCTAAACACTGTATGAACATTATTAATATTAAAATATTTAGCGTAAATTTTGCTTTTAACTTGTATGACTATTATCAGTAAAAGGATCTCATATGGTTTTTAAAATTTAATTGAACAAAGCCCGCAAAAAAGTTAAAGACTTTGCTGGTTAGTGAAAAAATGGGGGCGCATGGTCACGTTTTTTAAACCAATCTATTGCCGTTTGTTTTGATAATGACATCGGTTGTGCAAAAATCTGTATGCAATCTATTAAAAAACTCTGCAATATTTTTATACATTTTATTTAATACCTTTAAGCCATTATATATATTTTATGTTTATTTACAAGTGTATAAACTGTAACAGGATAAATGAGGATTAGATGCCCCATCAAGTTAATTGCCACATTACTGGACTTCAGCTATTGGATCCCTGTAGGTGATAGTGACTTTCTTCTACTTTAAATAATTAAAAAATATATTATGTACAAACTTGCAGAGACTTTTTTCTTCAATTTTGTTTTTCAAATTAGAATTTTGCTGTTATTTTTGCATTAGATAGAGATAGCAGCGGATGAAATTTAGTGTATTTATTAATGATCGATCATAAAATATTTAGTGAGTGGTAATGAAACAGACATTGAATAAATTATTAGTTTACAGTTGCAGCAACATTTCTTCCCACTTTTAGAGCTACTGGCTGAAGCATCTATCCAGATCAATCGGGGAATCTAACCTTCAAGTCCGCTGCATGGCCAAAACCATTGATTAGTTTATTATTGAAAATCTCTTTTTATTTAGTATTTTCCTGTAAGTAGTATTTTTTATGGAGCTCTATAAAAATTTTGATTACATGGGTTAAAGGCACACTATAGAAATTTTTACCGTAAATAATTTAAGTGGGAGGGTCAAAGGCGAACAAATATCTCTATATTACCTTATATTTTGAATTCGATTTGTAATTAATTCGTCATTTTATCAGAAATGTTTAGAGGAATAGTTCTGTATCTTATTAATTTTTGATATTATCAGTAATTGATTGGAATGTACCTTTACATATATAAAGAAATCGATATAAGTGATAATTTAACTAAATTGCTTATAAAGATTTCAAAAAAAATATTTTACCACACAGCAAATCTTTGTAATGCATAAAATATACTATTTCTCTTGACCATTTAAGACAACTGAAATTCTGCGACTTTATGCATTTAATTACATGATCATCTAAAGCTTAAAACATTTTTTTTTGTTTAATGAGAATTTCAGTATATTTTTAATATTCGCTTAGTTAAATCCTTCAGGTCTGTTTCAAAATATATTTTTGCCTATGTTTTAAATTTATAAAACCATACCTATTCAGTATTTAGGCCCTTGAAAAGAAAATAAATAGAAAACAAATATGCTTAAGTATTTGTATCTGAAATTGATGTAAGAATACAATAATGAAATATCTAATCATATTACGATGAAAAACGAAATCTCCCGAACTGTACTTTTTTCTTATATGAAAACATTGCATTATCGTAAACAAAAAATACGACAGATATAAACATGTAATTAACAATGTTTTTTTTTTCACATAGTTTTTACATCGATTGTGCCAAAAAAAGTATCTTTTTTTTTCCTTCACTCGAAATCAATCCTTGTTTAACGCAGCATACGATAACAAATAGCATTTTTTATTCGACACTTTAATTAATGTTTACATATTTTTTGTTTTGTTCTCTTTTTTGTACTGGAAAGGTTTTATCTTTACTCTAAAAAAATATTAAAAATATATTCTCAAAAACGACATTTTATACGCATTAACATAAAAATTAACTTTTTCATATTATTATAAATGCATTTTTCTCACTTAGACAGTTTTCTTTCGTTGATGCTTCAAAGACAATTCAATATTTAAAGATATTTTTTCTCTGATTAAATTAGTTATACTTTCATATATTTCGCAAACAATTCTAAAGCAATAATTTAATGTAAGCTGATTTAAATATTTGCCTACACGCATATGAGTAAATATATACAACACTATTATTTAATTTTATATATTAAAAGTAATATGAGTATTCACAAAACTACTTACATAATATTCGAATTGTTTGTAAAAACCATTGTTGATTAAAACGAATCAGAATAAGTATGCAAATTAATATGTTTATAACATCAAAATGTTTTCAAATAAATTTCAAATTTATCACATACATGATAAAACGTTTCAAAATTATACAGACAACAATGGTACCGATGGTGTGTGCAGTTTTCAGTTTGGATATGTTTATAACAGTCTTTGTTTCAGCACAATTTGAGACAGTTGTATTGATTTTTAATGTATAATATGCATGTACTTCAGTTTTAAGTAATTATATTTGAAGTTAAACACGTAACATCAAATTTATTATATTGTTAAAGGAGATTTAATTTTTAATTTTAGTTTTCAGTATAGTTCAGACATAACGGAAGTAATAGCATGTTGCACATTATAAATATTGTACTTATAAATGCAGTACCTGTAAATATAACCAGAAATTACAAAATAACGTAAATGGGAAGCAAAATCAGTATCATAAATTTTAATGTTTCTCAGTTCATACATAATTTAATTTCATAAAAAAATTTATTTATGTTTCTTTTACTTATTAAAAATTGTTATATTTATATGTAATTACTTCAGTTATCCAGTTATGGTTAGTTATTTTGTCTTGCCAATTTAAATTCTATCCTTGGAATTCTAATGCTCTTCTTTTTGACAAGAGATAATACTATTTACGATATTGTGAGATTCACATACATTATTGAAGAGGAAAATCCACACAATTCAGCCTCTGATCCACAGAAAAGGTTATTATACGAAAATACAATTAAAACAACCGATAGAAAATATTCACTGATGTACCACGTCTCACAGAAACCTGAAGCGAACTGCGCATGGGCGAAAAGGAAAAGCCAATGTTGAGAAAAGGTAAGTCAGTATCATCTCGGAATGAGTTTGTTTGCTAAACAGCCTGGATGTGTCGCATTTTTTATTGGATGCCTTTTCGTATCTGTCATTGAATTATATGTTTTTGAACTTTATATTGTTATTCTATTACATTAAAGTATGTTATAAAAAGACAAATGCAATAAAAAAAGATGATGTAAAGATATAATCATTAAACTAAACGTAATAACATTTTCTATCATAATATAGCACAACTTAATCCTTTTAAAATTAACGACCTAAGAGGATTAAAGACTGCTTGGTATGATTCTAAAAAATTGCCATATTGGTGATTTTTTTAACTATTTGTTTACTTTACTTGTATAGTTTACTGTTTATATTATTTCATACACTATTTTTTCCATTACTTATCCATATTATTTTCTTACATGAGATCTAAATATTTAGGTTGTTAGAATTGGCTAATTTAACGCATAGTCACCAAGTAAGACTCCAAGCAGTCTTAAATCTGCATTTTAGCCATAAATATAAGTATAAATATAAAATGAAATAAAGTAAAATAAACATGCTTTTATTAAAATTTAAAGAATATATATACACTTATATAATACTTATATATACACTTATATGTACACTTATATAATATTAAAGAATATATATATACACTTCGGAATGGCTATATTCTAGAACTAGTAGAAAATGCCCGTCCCATTTAATTTTAAATAAATTTTATTCAGAACTGAAAATTGAAAATAAATATGAACAGGGTTTCTTTGATTACAGATCTTACAGCATATGTCAGTCACAGAAACTATTTCCCTAGAGTGTGTATGAATCGCCTTGGCATCCTCTCAACTGAAGTTCCCACTAACATTGTTAAAAAATAGTTTTTTACTGATTTTTATTGTTTAATTTTATTTTTTTTACTGTAATATTAATGAAAAGCTGATTAATATCGTTAAATCAATTTATTAAGTAAACAGGTGTAGAGTTAAACTTGGGAATAAATTGTTTGAACTTTACATCACTATGAATGGCCTTTTATTAGGGTTAATGTTTTTACCCAATGCTATTTAAAATATACGCCACAGAGTACAGACAAAGGAAAGTTATAAAACGCCTCTGAAACTAAAAGATGATAAATATATCCATCATTTATAGTTTGTGGGTAATCAAATCATCATTGTAGAATATATGAAAATGTTACGTACATGCTACGTAAATTAAAGGACATTTATGTTCAATGGAGATTAAAGATAAATGTGAATAAAATTGAGCATTTAGCTGCAGTCAGAAAACCGGCATTTTATTGAATGATGCTTATCATAAAACTATAGATTAATTCAAATATCTTGAATTTTTAGCCGCCTAATTCTTGATATCGCCTGGAGGAGATAATAAATAAAACCTTTAAACACCATTAAATTCTTAACAATTGTCAAAATTGCTTCTAGATATTTTTAATAAAAGCAAGCATATCACATGCATCAATATATGAAAGATATATCTTTGGAGATGTTGTATAGTAATTTTAAACTGGCTTTAGTAATTTGTCTCAGGACTGAGGAGGGTAATCGATTAGGTTAAATTAAGCTAAATAAATGTTGAAAAGTAAAAATTCTGAAGGCAGAAAGCAATAGTAATGTTCAATTGTGTTCTGTAACTAATGATATTCTCCTAAAAACTACACAGTTCATTTATACTGTTATTTTGCAAAGCCTTACATTGTATAGGGAGAGACACTTGTAATGTAGAATCAAATATAGTTTTCTTAAATTTTACATTTTTCTAAATAACAGTTAAAACTAATCTTTAATTAAATATCTATTTTATCTTAACGTTTCATTTCGATCCCACAATATCTGTGATTCAAAAGAAAAGAAAGAAAAACATTTAACATCTGCTTTATCATTAAAACGGTTCTCAGATAAACAGATTTCCTTTAGATGAATATTCACCCTTGATAAAAAAAAAAGAATAAAGATTTACTGTGTTTGCGGTCAGTGAAATTTCATTTTCATCTCTGCGTAATTTTAAGTCTAACTTATTCGTTGCATAATAGTCTTTGCATGTACACGATATTTGTTGGGTCTTTTGAGAACATTTTTTCAAAATATACTCCTAACGTGCAAATTGGCAGTCGAATTCCTTTTTGGCGTATTTTTAGGACTTCTATTTTCTGGTTGCCCTGCTATTAAATTCAAAATCCTTTTAATTATTTAAGGCATAACAGACAATTTTGCGTAGATGATATCAGTCATTTTTCATATGCTTTTTGTTGCCAATTGTGTGATGC
This sequence comes from Maratus speculifer, assembly GCA_964019185.1. Classification (NCBI taxonomy): domain Eukaryota; kingdom Metazoa; phylum Arthropoda; class Arachnida; order Araneae; family Salticidae; genus Maratus; species Maratus speculifer. The sequence goes on along the minus strand of OZ025291.1, from coordinate 303,864,075 downwards.
CAATGTGTGAATTATTGTGTGAGGAATTCAATTGCCTCGCCCTCGCTTCACGAACTCAGTCATGTAAAGAAGGTCTCTTAAAAAATGCTTACAGGCACCATCCCTAACTATTTCTGTAAGAAATGATTTAATTTTTATAACTCTACTTCAAATAAACAAAGTTCTTAAAAAGCATTTTTTTATTATAATGGATCACAGCCTACATCTTTAGCGAATGCGTTTAAAAGGAACCTCGTCAACAATTACTTTAAAGTACAAATCTGTAGTACAACACTGACATTAAATCTCCTTCCACAAATGAAAGTCTGCCTCTCCAGAATGGTCTTCTGGTGAAGACCAGTCACAAACTCTAGACTATAAGAAAGTTAATAATTCAAGACCTGTGAAATAATGCAAATCAAAATGGATGTTTTTTATACCGTTAATTATAACTAACCTAGTTCCTATAAATATACGAAAGACATTTTAAGAATATATACAACGGATATTTATTGATAGCTTATTTTAAAATGTTTTAAATCAAAAATAACTATGCAAAACAGGTTTCATACGCAAAGGATTGAAAAATAATTTGAAAAAAAAAAACAAAGATTACTTTCATTTTATGACTTGAAAGTCTTTGAAAGCTGTAATGTTAGTTATTTTTAAAAATTGACTATTTAAATAAAACTATTTAAATGTAATCGGAAATATATTATAAGATATGTATCATTTAAAAATGTAATCTGATTTATGTCACAATGATCATGTCTGATCATATTTATGTCATATAAAATTTATGTAAATATTAACACTTAACACTGAAGGACTTTAATAACTGTTTCTTTTGTTGTATTTCCTGTAGGCCGGAAACAAATTAATAACGATTTAATAATCTAAGAAATGTCAGTGAAATTACTATTATTGATGATTTTATTCCTAAACTTGTTGTGAAAAATTTATCTTTTAGATTGTAAGTAGACACACAGGGAAAAAAACTATTTTGAAAATAGTTTCATTATTTATATACATTTTTCTAATTTAAAACATTGCCATAATAAAATTCTGTCATATTCTAATTCTTTAGTTATATTACAATAAAATATGACACTTATATCCATGGAAGACATTATCTTTTTTCAATTTTACTTCTCGAGATTGAAATCATGTTGCAGGTGATTTTCAGTATAAGAAAGAGAAAAACAAAGGAACAAAGGCGGAAAACTGATAAAGCACCACTGTAAAAAAAATTTATGACAAACCAAATGTACATTGACAAAAATATTTTATTCTACGATTAAAGTTTTGCGATTACTTGTATATGACACTTACTACAACATTCTAAAACGAACACTGTAAAAAAAAAAAATCTGCAAAGGTACTAAACCTTTTCTAGGAAACTGGGATTCCAAGAACTTTTCCTGTAACGGTAACAGCAAAAATTGAAGTTTCAGAATCGATTACATGATTGAATTTTTCCTGTTATCGTTACATGAAAATTTCTTGGAATCCCAGTTTCGTAGAAAATGTTTAGTACCTTCACAGATTTTTTTTTTTTACAGTGTACGCTGTAATTGGATTATTTTTCAATGTAAATTCACAGAAAGGAATAAAAATCTTAAAATATCAGAGTTTATATTTTATTACATATATCAGGTAACATTGTTGAAAGTAAAAAATATACATATCAACTGTCTTATGCCAAAGATATATTTATGTTACAAAAGTATAAAGAAGTTATTAGATTTTTAGATTCTATTAGATAATAAACTGCATTGTTTAAAACAAGTATGCAAAAATATTTTTAAAAAATACACGATGTGAATTATCAGAATGCACACGATTACAAATTGAATTTTGTTTTTTCTGCAGTTTTTTTCCAAATCTTAAGACAAACACAGAAGTCCCGTTACACACGTTAAAATACTTCAATTACATCCGTTAAAATATAAATGCGTGTATAATAAAATCATCCTCATCTGAAATTTTAAAGATGCGTTAAATAACTACGTATAATGCTAATTTAGCACAATAATAATGTTTCAGGCACTTAATATTCTTAAAGTATTAAAAAATCATATTTAATTGTAAAAAATTAAAAATTATTAAGTTATAAATTCCGATTTTATAAATTATGACGTAAAAATCATTATGATATTCTTACCTAATGACACATTTTCTTTAAATATCTAAGAAGTGTAGAAGTAAGAATTATTGTTTGCACTTATATGTATTAAACTATAAAATATGTATTAATACGTGTTTGTTTCTCACAATAAATACTGGATGATCCAAAAGTCAGCACGAACTTTAAAAATGAATAATTCGAAAACGAATCAAGATACAAAGATACGGTTTGCACCAAGTGGTTGGAAAAGGAAAACGAGTTTTGTGTGGCAACAAAAAAAATATAGTTCGGTTGTCTACCAGCGGCTTCACTAGCAGCACAGAAAGATGCCATCCGACAAAATGTCTATGCCATAACGCAAGAAATTCTACTAAATCCTGTAAATAATGTGGTGCCTAGTCTCACAGCTGCACTTATGAATGATGGACAGCACATTGAACATTTAGGTCGCTTTTCCATTCCACGACACGACAACGATAAATCGTACCCGATTGTCGTTATCCGACATCAGTGCAAGCAAATTGCATTGATTTATGCTACGTGCTTTTCCACCTGGCGATACGATAACAGTTTTGTCGTCATCGATAGAACGATATCGGCCGACTTGTTATTCTATCGTCAAACAACCAACCATCCTTTAAAATCGTCCGACATTTTCACTGACTGCGTTTACAAATTGTGAAATCAATGATTGAAATTTGAGTCTACAAATTAGCATATTTTTTTATGTATGTTGTTTAATTTGTCAAATAAAGGTTTTAAAGTTTGCTGTGAATATATTGCGCTATAAAGGAGAAACAAGTCCCCCTTTTATGGATAAAATAAACATGGTGAATCGAAGTACACGAATAAAAACAAAATGATTCGTGCTGTTTGAAATATTCGAAGGATATTTCCAGGTGACGAACGTGAAGCTATAACGTCTGTAATTAAAAAGAAAGGTAAATAAATATTTTTGGCACTCATTATCAAAGTATTATTTAAAAAGTATAAGTGATGTATACATTAGTTAGCATGTTGATTTGCTTTCAAACCAACATAAACTATTGTTAAATTCTGACAAACAAACTATTGTGTTTATAATTGACCAACAGTTTAACCAAGTACTTGTAAATTCTAAAATTCTCAAAATATATTTAGATTGTTATTAAGTTTATAGATGTGCTTATTAGATGGATTAATTAACAATACTAAGTTTTAAATGTTGTAAAAATTGTGCTTTTTTGTTTCATTTATTGATTTCTGTGTTTAATAACCCAGGATGTTAATTTTTAGATAAAAATTGCTTGAATATGTCATTCAAAATGCCTTTATTACTTTTCCTTGTGAATTTTTCTCTATATAAATTTTTATTTTGAAACTGTGCCTTTTTAGCTTAGCTTAATGGCCAGTAAATCCAGGTTTTAAACAATTTTTTAAATAAATAAGTGCATTTATTATTGAAAATTGTGAACAAGCTAGTATTTATTAAAAAAAATTACAGTAGTATTTTGATAATTCGAAAGAAATTAATGAAATAAATTTGTTCTTATGTGCAGTAGTGACTGTGGCTATAATCATTTCAGAGATTTCAAAACAAATTAGTTGCATTCATTTTTTTTCTTCATGTGCTCACAGTACTTGTACGACATGCATTAGTGATTGCATTTTTAATGAATTTTGTGTGTTTTATGTTGTGTTGTTGTTGCGAGCAATTTTGCTGCAGCCTGGGTGTTTTGTTTTTGCTTTGTTTTCATGTGCTCTAAGTGCTCATGCATGCAATGGTTGGACTGTTTTAACGAGTTTCATTTTAGCGGTTGAGAGTTTTAGGCTTTTTTTCTAATATAAACGCTATTGTTTTAATGTATTTGTTTCACAGTATTGTCACTGGATTTTTTTAGTTTAGAAACCACTGATTTCTTACTGATATTAGGAATCTGCATGTTACCGCTCAGTTTGCTGCATTTATTAATTTTTGTTGTTTGTTTTCATATGGGCATAGTTCTCATGCATGTTTTATTGACTGCGGCTTTGAGAAATTTCATGTATTTTAGAGATCATTGCGCAAGTTTGCTGCATCCAGTAATTTCATATGCGCTGAGCACTCATTATCCATTAGTGACTGCAGCATGCATCCTATTATTTCATTAACAATTTCGAAATTCCATGTTTATATTTAAAAATATTAATTAGCAGTTGCCTCGGAGGTACTACAGCGCATCATTGTAGTCGACATCAGACGCTGTTCAAAATAGATTTTTTTTCCTTTCTCTCTCTTTAAGAGTTCAATGATTTAAATCCAAGCATGAAAAATTTTGTCTCGGATCACAAACCCAATACAAAAGTATTGTAATAGTTAATAATAATAATAAAATTAATAATAATAATATGATATAGAAATCAATAATCAAAATATAAAAGCATTAGCTTTACAGCTTAGAACATTAGCATTATTAATAAACTGCATTTATAAAATGGACATCTAGAATGGAAAATCTTAACATATTTTTATAATATTAGAGTTTACAAGCACTTATTAAACTTGGTTAATTAAATAATTCTTAACCAAATGTTAGAAATAACATTGGTGGTTAAATGGAAATAACTTATACTTCTATGCTTTAATAATGAGTTTCATAAAATATAAATTTACCTTTTTTTATAGATGTTTTAATTTCATATTCATTCTCTAGAGTTTGAAGTATTTCTTTACGAACATGTTTGATAGTTAAGACTTCTTTTATCTAGAAAGCAGCCTTGTTTCTATACTGATGAACACAAAACCCTCTAATCAAACTTTGAATCCATTATTGAACCCTCTCATGCATAAATTATTTTGCATTATTTTGCATTATTCACAAAAAATCTTTTTTATGATAAATGAAAGACCCATTCTAAAATAATTTTATCATTGTGCTGCATACTAGCTATTATCTTTCCACAAATCAGATCTCAATAAATGAATACTCGATTTTTTTTTTTACTTAATAATGCAATAATTATCTGTCCTCATATGAGGCCCGTATGCATAAGAGGGTTAAATAAATTACATAACATACCTAAAAAGATACCTAAGTACATGTCGATAAAAACTTTTGTTTTCCTGAGGTTTGTTTGAGTTCTGAATTTATTTTTAAAAATCTAAAAATGTCTGATCATTTTGTTATGAAAGAAAATGTCATCTTTCATCAATTTTTTCAGCTGATCAAACATATCCCATTAATTTTTTCAGCTGATCAACGTATCCCTTACATATCTCCTATTTACTTATAAAGATATGTTAAGACTTAATATTTTTCACTGCTCAACAATGTGAAACTTTGACACATTTATGGAATAATTTTTAACTGTAAGCACAGTCTGCAGTTAAAAAAACCATTGTAATCCCGACTATTGAAACAATTTGGAATTAAATGACTTTCTTTTAATTAAAGGAATTGGTTATTGAATTGTGAAAGTGATTTTTCATACTGTCATGTTTGGTAATTTGTTTTAAAATGCAGGGTTCGCACAGCTCTACCACTAATTTTCTACAGTATTTCGAATGTATTTCTATGCAGAAAAATATTGCGAATCGGAGGGGTGGTTGCAAATTCTGTTCCTTAAAAATTAGATATAAATTTTCTTATCATTAATAGTGGTGCCAGAGTTCTTACAAAATATAAGGAGTGTGCAAACCCTAAAATGCCAATTTACAAAATTTCCTGAAATATTATGTACCTTTACAAAAATTAATTGCATATTAGGATTTTTATAATCACATACAATAAAATAAAATTTTTTCATCAAATTTATCTATTTCATTATGCTATAGTAAAATCTGTAATAAAAATCTTCAGAAAAGATGTATCAACTTGTATAATATATAGATTAAAATTTAAAATATTTTAAGTACCAATATTTTAGAATAGAAATCTTTATAATTATTTTTTGAATTTTTATTTGATAAAGTGAATAGTTCTATTTAAATATAATAGCACTCAAAATTTGGGAATTTGGCAGATATGTATGCAATTAAGTTTTGAAACAGGAATCAACATTATCCCTGAAGTAATCATACTGTGCAATTTTTTGCTGGGAGTATAGCTAAATTTAAATATTTTGTAGATAGTATTATGCTTGCTTCTCTCAAAAAATGTCACCTTCATCAATTATAAATTTATTACAAAAATACTAATAAGAGCTGTCATAACACTTATTTCTTGGTAATCTGTAAAATTTTTAATTACACAATTATTTTTAGACTGCAACTGCACTAGAATATTGTGCATTGTAATGTTTGTAAAACTGAAATTTTTAAGTCATTCATGTTGCGGTTTATGTTTGAATAAAAGATTTAAAAAGAATGTAACTTCTAATAGTAGAATAATCATAACTGTATAATAATAAAAGTTTTAAAATTTTCAATAATTGCAATGAAATGCTTCCGTCAGCATCAACATTCTTTACAAAACAAGTATATGTGCTACGCCCACAATTTTACTCAGTAGCCGTAGCGAGATACGTGCGATTGTTCAGGTTTCTCGGAGTGAAATGATGGTGAAAATTCACGTTGTCGGAAAACGATATCGGTAAAGTAAAAAAGCAGTTCACTAGACGACACGATACCGTGCTACTTTATCGTCCGGTTTAGTTGTTATCGTGTCGGCAAATGGAAAAGCGGCCTTACTGTAATACTAATTAACTGTAACTGAACTGACTTGTAAGTTGTCAACATTTTTTCATTTGTAAACCATCTTTTGATGCAATAAAACACTATAGCGCCATTTGTTGGTCGCCAACAAAACTATTTTTTTTCATTGTTAGAAAAAATCCAGTTTCTTCTTTATTCGTTCGGTGGAAACCCTATCTTTCTATCTTCATTCGTTTGCGAATTATTCATTTTTAAAGTTCGTCCTGACTTTTGGACCACCCGTTACATTAAAGCAATATAAATCATGGAAAATACTTAGAAAAATGCCCTAAAAAGTATCTTAACTATTGATCAGAAGAAAACAATAACAGAAAACCACATCAAAAATCATTCTTTTAGAAATTTTGGGTGTTCCCCTTTCACTCTTATCTTGATATAAATTCAGTACATTATCAAAATCTGCATTAAACGGTAATCCTCCGGCGAATATGCTTTAACTCCGGTAAAATTATTGCCTTAATTTCTTTTGCAAACTCATTTCCCTTCAATACGCTTTGAGGATTAGATCAAGAATCACCACAATAGCAAATTGTGGAAATTACAAACAGTGAAACAAGTCACGGGTTAATATTTATAAAACATTATTATTTATTATATGAATTTGATATTCCGTAATATATCACGACTATATATTAAAACTTAATTAATTATAAATTACGATTTATAAATAAAACGTAAAATTTTTGCATTTTTATATAACGACACATTTTTTTCTATCTAAGAAGTATTGCTTGCAGTTATATGTATTAAACAATAAAATATGTAATAATATGTGTTTGTTTCTTTTTATAAATACTTTAAAGTACTATAAAACATAAAAAATATTCTTTTTAGAAATATATTCTAAAAAGTATCTTAGCTATTGAGCAGAAATAAAAAAGAAATAACACAGCACGATGTGAAAAACTATTCTCTTAAAATTTTCGGAAGTTCCCCTAATACTCGAATCTTGATATAAGTTCACTGCATTATCATAATCTGCAGTTAACAGTAATCCGCCTGTGAATAAGTTTTAACACCGGTAAAATACTGCCTTAATTCCTTTTCCAAATTCATTTCTCCTCAATCGCTTCAAGGATTATAGATCAAGAATCACCACGATAGCGCTATTGTGGAAATTACAAGTAGTGAAACAAGTCACGAGGTAATATTTATAAAACATCTTTCTTTATTATGCGAATGTGATATTGCATGTGATATTGTAAAAATCATTACGATATTTTTGTATAATGACACATTTTCTTTTTTTTTCTTATTTAAGAAGTATTGTTTGCAATTACATGTATTAAATAATAAAATATGTAATAATATGTGTGTTTCTTTTAATAAATACTTTTGAGGAATATAAACCATAGAAAATGGGCGTGTTAGAAAAATGTCCTAAAAGTATCTTAATTATTGAGCAGACAAAAAATAACAAAACACCATATCAAAAATTATTCTTTTAGAAATTTGGGGAGTTCCCCTTTCACTCTAATCTTGATATGAGTTCAGTACATTATCAAAATCTGCATTAAATGGTAATCCGCCCGCGAATATGTTTTAACACCGATAAAATTATCGCCTTAATTCCTTTTGCAAAATCATTTCCCTTCAATCCGCTTCAAGGATAAAGGATCAGGAATCAACACGATAGCACATTGTGGAAACTACAAATAGCGAAACAAGTCACAAGTAAATATTTATAGAACATCTTTATTTATTATTTGAGAGGTAATATTGCATAACATATACTACGATTTTATATTGAAAATTTATAAATTATAAATTCCGATTTTATAAAGTAAGACTTAAAAATCATTACGACATTTTTGTATAATGACACATTTACTTTGTTTATCTAAGACGTATTGCTTGCAGTTACATTTATTAACCAATAAAATATATAATAATACGAATTTGTTTTGCTTAATAAATACTTTAAAGCAATATAAAACATAGAAAATTCTCATATTAGAGAAAATGTAATAAAAAGTATCTTAACCATTTAGCAATGAAAAAAAAATAAAAGCACCAGATCAAAAATTATTCTTTTAGAAATTTCGGAAGTTCCCCTTTCACTCTAATCTTAATATAAGTTCCGTACATTATCAAAATCTGCATTAAAGGTAATCCGCCTGCGAATATGTTTTAACACCGGTAAAATTATCGTCTTAATTCCTTTTGCAAACTCATTTCCCTTCAATCCGCTTCAAGGATTAGGGATCAGGAATCACGACGATAGCACATTGTGGAAACTACAAAGAGTGAAACAAGTCAGGAGGTAATATTTATAAAATATCTTTATTTATCATGTAAATGGTAATATTGCATAATATACTATGACAATATATTAATATAATTTAATTGTTTATATAATGTAAACAGATAATATAAGGAAAGACCCACTAAATATAATCTCAAGATTATCTGAAAAAAATCTCTTTTTCTTCAGACATTTTACAGAAATTTGAAGAAATTTTGCAAATACAGATTTACCTTAAAATTATGTGCAGAATTGTGTAAGATAATCTTAAAAATATCTGCAGAATTGGCCAATTGCCTACAGAATTTTGAGCTAATTGTCTACAGATTTTTTTACCGGAGACGTTTAGTTGATGATGTTTATTTTAACGTATTTAATGATGTTGAATGCTTTGATTTTTTATGGATTTGTCATAAACTTTATTGGCTGATAGTAATTTAAAAGAGGAATGTGTCAGTTTCTTCTACTGTTAAGGCTGTTGTCAAGTTCACTGCTCAACATGCTTCAAAACTTCAAACATAATGACGGACTAATTTTTAAACATAAAGGTGTAACATTTGCAGGTATGACTATGGTCGTAGTTTGGAATTAGAATGTGTTTTCCATTTTTTGAAAAAATAATTTACGCATTTAGTTATAAGCGATTTTGATCAAAGAAGAATTTTTTTCTCTTTTCGATGGCTGGTTTTTAAGCTTTCATCTAGAAATTCGGTTTTAAAATTAAACCTTATCTGTATTTTACAAAACATCTATTATGTTAAAGAAATCAATTAAATTGTTTCTGTTTAACATCTACCAGTTTTATGCGCTTTTGAAAAAAAAAAGAAATAAAATCTTTGGTTAAATTTCAACAAATGCCTTTGGACTTGAGAACAACCTTAAGAAATATTCGTTATAAATAAAAACAATATACTATTACTTTTAGATTTATCTAAAAACATTTTTCCTGAATTTCTTAAATTATAATGTTTAATAAGTTACTACATTTTTTAAATGTCTACTTTATAAATTCTTTCAAAAATATCTAATTTATAAATTGCTATTATTTTAGTTATATTCAGAATTGTCTATTTTTAAATTTTTAAATAAATTTATAAATAAATTTGATACAAAAAAATTGAGTAATTTGAAAGATTTTGAAAGGTTCTGGAAAATTAGTTTTATGAGAAACAGTAGTAAAGTTAAGTAGTAGTTATAAGTATAAAAATTTAAATATAAAATTTGACTTACAAAAGTATTATAACATTAAGTTGTGATATATTTCTTGTAGTTTATAAGAAAAAGTAATATAGAACAAACATAAACTTTTCTACTAAGCACTATAATCTAATCACAGCAGAAAAATTTGCTCTTTACCTAAACCATCAATTTCTTTTGAATAAATTATTGTTGCTTAAAAAATTCTAGCAGCCTCAAATATTTTGAGTGATAAATTGTTTCTCTGAAAGTATAAAATTAGATTACCTGCATCTATACAAATGAAAAAAATGTTTTAAGGATAAAAAAGGCATCCAAAAACAACTAAAAATATTTTGCAAAATTAAATATTGTTTTAATCTCTGAATAATTCAATTCTAATTACCACTTACAGCTACAAAAATATTAACTTACTGTTACATACAATTTTCCAGAATATGTTTAATTAAAACATATTTTTTGTTAATATGTTGGGGAGAATAACCTTCAGTTAACTCAGAAGTGTTCATAAAAGAAAAATAATTTTTCTTTCTTTCGCATTCTATAAAGTAGATTTTAAATAACCTTGATTTTATAGACAAAAGTTTATATTGAGAATTTAATATTCCTGATTCACAGTGAGCCCTAAAAATGATTTTTTTTAAATATATGCATTTTTAAATAAAAAATACGCAAGAATATAACCTTCGGATTATATTTATATAATTCAATTAGAATTATTTGAATATTTGGAATATAAAAATGTTTTTACTAATTTTAGAAATGTTTTAATGAAATAAAAGGAAATGAATAAAAAGGATATTAAATAAAAATTTAATAAATACAAAAATAGTTTTAAACACCATTAACCATTTAGTAAATTTTACAGATATTGAAGCATCTGTTTCAATCAGCGTCAAAATAGATTTCATTTTTTACGATACGTTTTTATCGATGGTTTTTAGCATCTAATCATTCCTATGACGTTTATATTTTGCTTATTTATTTTTTATTAAAAAATGTAACCAAACGGTGTCATTAGACAAGAACAAAATTTTATTTAATGATCGCAAAATATTTCATATAATCAAAAGCCAAAAAGAAGGAAAATAAAGATCAATCGTGTATATACTTTTTAATTTAATCTTAACACAATATAATGTAAATATTTGTACCATTCGGACATGTACGTTTAGGCAGAATATGTATCATTTTGTAGAATTATGCCCTAGTGTTGCACAATTAGGCCGGGACTTCTATCTTCCAATGTGTTTTCTCAGAGTGTCTTGTCTGCGGTGATAATCCCGGTACGACCTGTAGTGAACACAAAACAATAAACCGTGAAGTGCTACAAGTAATACGCACGCATAGAGAATTCCGTACAATTGCTATATTAATTATAATTGTACAAGAGCTGCTATTTATATTTCTGGCCTAGTAATGAAAATACAAATATTTATAGTCAATATTGAATTTATTGCTTTTCAAAGTATTCTCCATGAAGATCAATACACTTTTACATCCGTTTGAAACAAATTTCGAAATACTGTTTCTACTCCTGTGGAGGTAACTCCAATCATGCTTTTTGAACGCAACAACCGCTTCTTCTGGCGTCAAAAATCATTATCCCCGTAATTTATTTTTGATGTGTGGGAATAAAAAAAATGTTATTGCTAGACAAATCAGGACTCTATGGCTGATGACTCATCAATTCCATGTTTTGGCCTTTCAGAAATTTCTTTTTTTGAGCCAATGTGTGAGAGCTCACATTGTCATGATAAAAGATTATTCGCCTGCTATTCTGCTTTTTTCGAATTTCTCAAAAGTCTTCTGGAAATTAAATAGTCGCGTATCATTCAGAACTGACTGTCTTACGTTGCTCTAATGCCACTATCACCACGTGACCGCTAATGTTGAAGAAACAGGCAACCATTTGCTTCTATGTGGTTCTTCCTCGAAGAACTTTCGTTAGATTTGGCTCATCTTGGAAGATTCATTCAGTTAATTGCTGTTTTGTTTACGGCTCATATGCATAGATCCACAATTCGTCATCTGTGTACATGTTATACACAACTTTTGTCGAAGCTTGAACATAATTGTTTAACATTTCCTTGTCCTAATCGACACAAGTTTTCTTTTGAGCTTTTGCTAGATTATGCGGGATCCAACAAAAACAAATATTTTTTACTACCAAATATTCAAGCAATATCTTATTGAATCTTGTCATACTAATGTCCAAAGATTTCTCAATATCTCGGTATGTCACATGACGATCTTGCTTTATCAGTTCAGGCACAGCATTGGTATTTTCTGGCGCAACAACCAATTTTTGTACACTTTCACAGAATGCGTATTGGAGCGAACATAGAACACGAATGAATTCGTTACAGCTGTTTTTTTACAGTGCTTTAGGATGGTGCTTTATCATGGTATAAAAAAAAAGTTCATGGAAATACTCTTATCTTGACAATCCGCGCCGAAGGTTATTAAAAATGATCGTACGAAATTGTTCTCGAGTCAATTTCATTTTTTGCACAAAATGAATTTTTCAATTTACTGCAAATAACACAAATCGAACTAAAATGATAAATCGTTGTGGAGAATTTCTGGTTAAAAATGTAAAATTTTTAATTAAAATCGTCAACGGTAGCCTAATAACACTCCTTGTTACCAAGGCCAGACATATAAATTGCAGCCCTCGTACTATAAAAATCTTTATAAAAGAATAATAATAGTTAAAGGAAAACAATAAAAAGTAGGATATTCTCTTAAAACCTTAATCATAAAATAACTCAAGTTGAGTCGAAATCCACTCATAATACGATTTTAAAGCCAGTTTCTTGAAAACAGTTGAAACAACTCGTGTGAACGAGTTATTTTTAAGCAATTTAAACCAAGATTAATAGTTTTAAAAAACAATTCAAATCATGATGTTTAAAGCGTTTTTAAAACATTCATTCACGTGCCAATAAATTACAGCTGCTTCCTGAGAAGCCAAATCTACTCTTACATTTTAAGAGTTTATATCTAGTTTGTATACTAAAAAAGTATAAATGAATATACTCTGAAATGTCAAAGAAATGTGAAGCCTAAATAGCGTCAAATATTTTTGATGACTCTTTTTTAATTATATCCTAATCTGTTTATGATTAACGTAAATCGGTTCTGACAATAAAACTAGTGAATATTTAAGGTTTATTTGGCATTACATAAATGCAAATTAAACGTACTAATATTTTCATATTTTTACAGTGTACCTGACACAAAACCCTTCTACAAATTTAAAACTTAGGATGTGCTATACAAACTTTAAAAAAAAATCGCAAAACCGCGTTTTTTTTCAGATATGTTTTAAATTAGCTTTAAAAGACAGGAGTGGCGTATTGCAAGAGCCAATCAATGGAAACTAGTCGTGAATGCCATAATAATTATCTGACTAATTATATGTGATTAAATTATTCTGTTTTCAGCATTTTGACTTTTCTTGCTTTCATAATACTACTGAGCGTAGTAATATACAAATATTGCCTAATTTGTCAGATATCAGAAAAATAGTCATTACAGTAAAATAAAAAGTTTTAGCCGCAGTCTGCCAATAACAAACAATTTTGCCATAAATCTTAAATCTTTAGCATAATCTAATGAATATGGATTCAAAATTTCATCAAAATCGGTCCTGTAGTTTTCGAGGAAATGAATCTTAAATTTCGCATATTATACATAGTATTGCACTCAGTCTTATATTCTGTTAAATGCAATAATTAAAATCTCGGTGGAAAATATGTATCGAACTTTTGAGTAAAATTCCCGGTATTTTTAATATCAGGCATAACTCATAGCATAATATCTTATCAGTATTTATTCCTTTCAAAATGTAAGCGATTTCCCTCATAGTATAATCTTGATTTAATTTCTCTACATTATCAAAATCTGCACTAGAGGTAATCCTTCAACGAATACGCCTTAACATTAGCAAAATTTACTCTCTAAATCTACTTTGAAACTCATTTATCTCCAATGCGCTAGAAGGATTAGGGATTAGGATGCACCATGATGACGCATAAATGAAAACATTACGACGAATAGTGAAAAAAATCAGCAATGTAAAACTTGTAAACACTTTTTTTTTCATGTGGAATAATCTTTAGAAAACCTTCCTTTAGTTCCTTGACAAATAAATTCGTAAATTATAATAAATCTTAATAAAAGTGCAATTTATCTTTTATCATTCCTATTAAAGGAAATAAAATAGTCTATGTAGCTTAATAAGTTTCATTCAGATGCTATTGAAATTTAAAGATATTATTTATGAATAATTTTATTATTATTTAACAATGCTGTTATTTTTAAAAGTCTAAAATTATGAAAGATATTTACATGCAGCTAATTACAATACAAGAAATTGTTGATTTTTTCATACGCATCGCTAATTCCTGTAACATTTTATAACGAAAAAAATCCAAAAAAAAACACATCTTATGTTTTATAATTTTATAATAATAATAAAATACATAAAATTTCATGTAATACAGATTATAATAATGGTATACATAGTAATAACAAGCATAATAATAATTATGTAAAAATTATTAAATTCTAAAAACGTACATTAATGCCAAAATTTAGAGCATTCACGTTCAGTTGTTGTAAATGCACTAAACAATTTTTTATTTTTACACTCTGAGCCTTAAGTGGTATTAATGATATCATACAGAACTATAGTGCTGTAGAGTAGAGCTCAGATGCAAAGTTTGCCTCTTTATAATTTTAAACCCAATCATCGGATCACGACGAAATTGAAAAACCAAAGTTTCCTACTCTAGACCCCAAAGTTTATTAAATTTTATCCAGATCTATTTATTATTTAATAAGATCCAGATCATCTATTTACTCACTTTTTTCTTAATCAAAGAAGAAAAAATAACAACAACTCAATTATAATCCGAACCAGGAAATATTGAGCGCCGTTCGAAAGCTTTTAATTTAGGAATGTGCCTTTCAAAGGTCCTGTGAAAAAATATCCAATATTAAGGAAATTGCACCCATTTAAAATTCACATTGTGCTATACCTTCCATAATTTAGCATTATAGATTTTCCCCTTTTTAATTGCTAATTCAATAAATTGTTTTGAGTTGCTACCAATTAAAAAACTGCAAAATAATTTTAAAAAGAAATGATAACACGTGTTTTTTATAGGTCAATAAAAATTCTATCGGACTCTTCCGGTAGATTTTTGTATTTTTGAAATTGATGTTATTCGAAACATAAAATGTATATTTTTCACAAACATACATAAACTCTGTAACTAAATATCTAAAACTCCATCACACCTTTATTTGAATGTTTTCGAAGCCAAAACTGTTAATATAATACAAATATTTCGATTAAAAAGGGATAATTTGGGAAAAAAATACTTCTATATATATAAAAGAAAAGATTTGAAAATAGAGCAATGAAAATCTGAGTAGATACCGCGAAACTGTTGCATACTACCATCGGAGAGGAAGGAGGGGGGAGTTCTGTAGACAAATGTCATCATGTTTGTCGCCATCTTGGCCATATATCGCCAAATTTAGTGAACAAAATTACTCGCCAAAAGTGACACCAATTTGGCGCTATTTTTCGCATTTCGCCAAACTGATGTGTCAGTCAATAAAAATTCAGATTCTCCTGATAAATTTTTGCATTTTTCAAACTGACGTCATTCGAAACGGAAAAAGCATATTTTTCATAAACATCTATACAAATTATAAGTATATAAGTATTAAAAACCTTTATTTGACTCTTTTCGAGGTCAAAACGGTTACTGAAATACAAATACTTCAATTACAAATGGATAATTTAGAAAAAAAATTATTATTCTGTATATATATAAAAAAATAACGATTTAGAAGTGGAGCAATGAAAATCTATGTAAAAACGGCGGAACTGTAAGGGGAATAACATGAAGGGGGAGGGGGGATCTTCTCGACAAAAATCGCCAAGTTTGTCGTCAGCTTGGTGATGTATCGCCAAATCTCGTCGCCAAAATTACTCGCCAAAAGTGACGCTAACTTGGCGCTATGTCCAGTATTTCGCCAAACTAATATGTCTACTAGTAACTTTGAACGAATACTTATGTTAGTTTGCATTTGTTAGCTGAAGTTGTTTGATGAAGTTCCTAAAAAGATCTGAAAAAGCTGTGAAACCATATGAAAAACTTGTGGAATCAGAGAGAAAAGTAGAGCTTAATTTTAAAAATGTTGCAGTAAAAATTCGCAAATATTTTCAATCTAAAATAGCGCGCAGAAAAAAAATGGAATTAGATTATCTGTAAAGCTCATGAAATTATCGAAAATCTTTTAACTGAAAATGTGGAATGAGCTTTACTGGTGCCTTATATTCAGAATCATACTATTATCCACTCAAAAGGATTAATGGGCAAAGTAGTTAATTGAATGTATATTTATGTTGTCTGTAATAAACTAAGCTCCGCAATGCTAAACGAATAAAAACCATGAAGTAATAATTAAAGTATAACATTAATATAGTCAGGTTGTTGTGGAATTGATATAGGAAAATATTTATAAGCACAGATATTTAGTTTATGGTTGAATCTTATATGTTTAAGGTTTTAGGTTTACTTGGAGCTTTTATCTCTTGCTTATTAAAAAAACCCTGGAATGGAGTTTTGTACACACTTTATTTTGAACGAACCGTTCAGGTTCTCGTTCTTTATTACATTAGCCTGTAGCTTATTCTTATGAACGTACATTTTTAAACTGGTTATGGATGATTGGAATATGGACTGTGTTAAAAATGTATCTTTTTCCCTGACTGATATTAAGGCATTAGTAAAGCTCATTCCACATTTTCAGCTAACAAAAATTTGCGTGATTTCATGATCTTTACAAATAATCTGATTCTATTTCTTTTCTGTGCACTTTTTTAGACTGAAAATCTTTGCCATTTTTTACTGAAACATTTTTTTAGATCGAGCTCTACTTTTCTCTCTGATTCCACCAGTTTTTTATATAATATATTAACGATTCAACAATACAACAGTATCTATAGAAACTATCTGTAAAATCTCACTTACCTCTGCACAAAAACTAGTTGGATGTGCCAATCCCAAAACATTCTTCTATCTTATACATACATTTAATATTTAAAAAAGTAGTTACACATGTTAATACTTTAATATTAATAATTCAATACATTACGAACTTTGATTTTTATATTAAATTTCTGCTTCAGTCAGTTACTGGGAGTAAAAACGAGTTTTTGTGGATAATGATGTTTATTAAAATCAATAGTTTTCCCTTATTCTGTTATCATCAACTGTTTGCAAACAGCCTGCTTAACAGCACACGAGTTCCCATTTCTGCACGAGCCTATAATCGACATTCCATTATATATAGTTATTGGTCAAAATTTATTCCTTTTATAAAATTGCACTTCAGTTAATCTTTATAATTTAGGAATTAGGTATTCATTGCGCCCTTTTCCCACAGTTTTATATTCTATTAAGTATGGAAAAGCTTTCATTAATTCTTTCCTCTTACATGATTTTGTCTGATGTAATGAATAACTGAAGTAAAATAAAAAAAAACAATTCTTTTCAATCTGCGCTTCTCCTAGTTCCGTTGAAAGCTGTCTTTGCGATTTCAATAACTAAAATAAAATCTAATCTTTGTACAGCTGCTAACAATTTCCTTTCTCTTCATAAACATTTTGTCCTGCAAATTATTTCGTGGGTGCGTCTCATTGATTCTTCTAATTTAGGGCATAATATGTGAATGTAAGCAGATGTTTTTCATCGTTCCGTTGAGAGTTGATGCAGTTCTAACGAAATGACTCTATTAACTCTTTTGTGCCTGCTCCCATAATTTACAGATTATCAATTGGCTGTGTACTTAACAACGCGTTCTGTCTCACTCTGCATAATTATCGCCAAGGTCGGCAATTATACAAAGGCGAAAATCCCAAGCCAAATCGCTAATCAACATGTGTACTGATTGTAATTTCAGTTGGATTTTGTTTGTCGTCCAAAAAAGACGTATTTTCATCATGTAGCTCTTTAAACTGTGTTTCCAAGGGTCACTCTCTGAGGAATGTATTTCTCTGCTCATTCCTGCATATCTCAATAAAAAAAACTACGAAGAGACATTACTGGTGTTTCTCATTTACTTCGGTTTATTTGTGTTGTTGCTACACAATCTTGGGATTATAGTGTAACCTAATTATGTCGTCTAAAAAGGAGCTCTTACTAGCGGCCAATATAACGGCACCCAAAATCGTCGTTACAGAGCCGATGGACAATAAAATGACAGAGAATCGAGAAAATGGTACAAAAAGCGCTACGCTGTCGCAATGTCCTTTTTCCACGGAATATTTCCAAATACAGAAAAGATCTGCCGGCCAAAGCTAAAAACATATACAAAGAAGTTGGTTCAATTTCGTACATAACTTTATTCGATGATGCAATAATGAAAATAGCAAAGAAATAGCTTTTACAGAACGTCTTTCCAGAATATATATATTTTTTTAATTCAGGGACTGCTTGCCATTAAAAAAAATCATACATAAGAAATTTAGTTCAGCTCTAGCATAACTTCATACACTTTTTGATGGTAAAATAATGAAAATGACGCAGAGATCGCAATTTATAGCACTCCCTTCAGGCGAATTTTTTTATAATGAGGGAGGGTCTGCTGACCATAGCCAAGCACTTATACAAACAATTTGGTTCAATTCTCTGTAAAATTTAACACACTTTCATGGATACAATATTGGAAATGACACAAAAATTGCTACTGTAGTTCCATTCTTCCGGCGGATATTTGACAATTTCAGGAGGCTCCAGCCAGTCATAGTCAAACACATACAAAAAAAATCGTTCAATTCTATGCATAACTTCATAACTGTTTGGTGGTACAATATTGAAAATGGCGCAAAAATCGCTGTCGCAGCGCCCCCTTACGGTGTATTGTTTTTTCAAATTCAAAGAGGACGACCTAGCTATAACCAAAATCTTACACAAAAAATTTGGTTAAATTCATTGCATAATTTCATACACTTTTAGTTGGTACAATATTGAAAATGGAACAAAAATCACTATTGTAGCAACCCCATCCCGCGAAATATATCAAAATTGAAGGAAAAACTCCTTACCATGGCCAAAATCTTCCACAAAAATTTCGGTTCAATTCTATGCATATCTTCCTTCACTTTTTGGGGGGTAGAATGGCGACATACGGACACACAGACACACATACAGACATTTTGTAAAAACATGTTTTTAGGAATTGCTGACCTCTAAAACATGTAAATCCAAAGAAAACTTGAAGTCGAAAAAAATTTCGATTACACTACTTACTACTATTGAAGATAGAAGAAAGTAAAAATAAGCAAACGTTTCAAATGATTACTAGATCTGCTGCAAACTTTTACAAGACTGAAAAAAATTATATTTCAACCTCATAGACTGTTTGTTTTAGTATATTTTTCAAAACTTTTGTTAACATACGCATAAGTTTTACACAAATCAAATGAAGTTTTTTTTCTGATACATATTAATAAAAAATTTGTTTTACAAAATAGCTTACACATGCATGTAAACATATACGTAACATCCCCACCACCACCACCCTTCGCTCTCAGTGGCCCAAGCACAATGATTCTAAAAAATCGAAATCGATGAACGAAAAAATAAAATAAAAATAAAGGAAAAATAAAAGCAGAGCTAATCCAATTGTTAAAAAAACTAACAACCCAAGTTTTGAAATGTAATAAAACAAGTTGTAAATTGCACGTGAAGCGCAGCAAATGAGGTGCGTTCGTGCGATTACGAAGTTTTAAAAATATTACTTTCATATATCAATCTCATAAAATTGTAAATAGTGAATTACAATTAAAACGCTCATCAAACAATGTTCTCCCTATACCATTATGTAATGGAATACTTTTGTGTGGCCTTGTAAATCAAAAACAAATGTTCTTTGCACCACAAATTATGTAAGATGTATATTATAATATGTACTTTATAGTCGCATATAAATTTTATTAAGTTCGCATGAGTGTAACACGATTAAAATGTAATTGAAACATTTTTTTTCCAATTGACCGTAATGTAACGGAATAATTTTGATTGTCCCTGTAATTGATCTATGCATCCGATTTTCATAAAATTTGAAATAACTCGACAAAATTATGTAATAATTATGTATTTTAAATTTCAAACGTATGGAATATATTTGAAACTTTTTCCCAATTGATCATAATGTAATTAAATACTTTTGATTGCCCCTGTAATTGATCTATGCACACGATTATCAAAAAATTTGAAATAACTCGACAGAATTATGTAATAATTGCGTATTTTAAATTTCAAACGATTAAAATGCATTTGAAACTTTTTTCCCCATTGACCGTAATGTAATGGAATACTTTTGATTGCCCCTGTAATTGATCTATGCATCCGAGTTTCATAAAATTTGAAATGACTCGACAAAATTATGTAATATTTATGTATTTAAAATTTCAAGCGATTCGGTTGGGTAGTTTTTGCGTTGTTATATGCGGACAGACAGACGGACGGACAGACAGACGGACGGACAGACAGACAGACAGACAGACAGACAGACGGACGGACGGACTGAACGACCACTATAGGTGCTACGTATTATATAATTACGAACGCACCTAAAAAGAGATACACGTTCTATTCTTTACATTTTTATTATAGAAAATTATTTTTTCAGTGTACTTTAAAACTAAAATATTTACTAAAATCTCTATCAATAGTAGTAAGTAAAAAGGGGGTTTTCAAATCCACTTAGCGGTCTTTTCTTGATGTGACATTTCTTTTTAATGTCATTCTTTCTTATGTATACGTCAGCAATTCCATGAGAAATTAACATAAGTTCTCGACGAGCACAAAACTATTTGACCCTTTGCTTTCGTAGTCTAAAGTCTAAATAGAAGCAAATAAATAAATAAAAATTAAAATAAAACAATTAAAGGGAATGTAGATGTGAAATGATAATTCCACCATGCAATTAGCCGGAGAGGGAGAGGGGAGGAGTGTACAAACCTATCACCTTTCAAAATGAGAAATAATGGCATACAATATTAGAATAAATCTAGAGATTGGTTATTTGCTTGAATTTTGTTTTCGCGGCCATTTTTTACCATTTTTAAAAAGAGTAACGTGTAAGACTTTCAAATCAATATAAAGTGATCCTGCCAGTAATTTATATCCTTCTAGTAGTTGATTAATATTTTTTAAATATTGCCATATGTATTTAAATATTTCAGACGCTTTCCTGGATGGCATTAGACATAATATTTTTCTTTGAATGACAATGCACCTGTTGTTACTTTATGTCTAATATGAGAAAAGTCATTTTATTATTTTTTTTAACTTTTATTTTTGAGTAATTCGAGACAATTACGTAACTTAAAACAATCTTTTCTTTAAATCAAATGTTATGAATTTTGCATAAAGTAAAATAAGTTAAATTCAGATATTCAAAATTACTCAGTTTAGTTTATAATTTGCTTACATTAACGAAGGATTAAAATTAGTTTGAAAAACACATCCATAAATTTTGTATAGAGATATATTTACTATTTATCAAAATAAAATCAACTATAAACAACAAAATATTATACTTTTAAAACCTCGAAATAATCTTTCAGAAAAAAAAACACATAATCATGTTTATGCTTATCGATGAATTTATTTCAAAGAACATAAACTAAAATAGGGTGTATATGAATTTATTTTAAAATGCATTGATACTTACTATTCAAAATTATTTCAACCGGTACCCCAAAACTGCAATGTGAAACTATTCCAATAAATATATACAAGGTATGACGGAGTGCCATATCCCATGGCGCTAGCCTTGGCTCTGGAGGCCCATTCGTGATCATCCTTCGCGAAAGCTCCGGTAACAGACTGCGCATTACCCAGCGCACGCCACACAGCCTAACTCCCAAACAAAGAAAAGACCGATCAATCGTGACATCTCCGCTACTGAACATAAAAATAAACTAAGTTTACAATTCGCTTGATGCCCCTCGGTTCACCCCGACGGCCTGCAAGAACAGATCACCAATAAAGGCGTTGGAACCACTAGCCAATGTCGAGGATTTCTTTACGGAAGCCTCCCATGATCAATTGCTATAAAGAGCAAATAGATTTATAGTCGACAATTGCGAAGGTATAGTCGTAAGCTAGCGAGCCTAGAAGATTCTCGGAAAATATCTCCTCAAATGCATAGACACACTCTTGCTCAGGCATACATATTATCGCACTACAATTATAGACTACTGCATAATTACACTACTTCATAAATAAACAACAGTAAAAAACCTACTGCATAAATAAACTATCTCATAAATACACTATTTAATAAATGTAATTACTACATAAATAGAAGACGGCATGTTATATACTACTGCATAAAAATATTACTCAACAAATACAGGTTCATGGGATGAAATATCTTACTTGAGAACCATGAACCATCGCCACCATTGCCGCAAGTGCGGCGTATTGGTCTGTTTGCGTTCAGTTGCGGTATAGGACAACTCTGGTACTGGGACCACAGCTTTAGAGACCAAGGTTCCGATTGAGTGTTCGCAGGAGGAGGTAATTTACAATGGACCTCACCCTATTCTGGCCGTAGCCGTCAAGACACAGGTCGAATAACGTTCGAATTTGGAAATGTTCGAGCGTACCCTTATTAATACAACAGGCTAGGAAGTAAGATGAGGACGTTTGTTGTATTGAATGGGTTATGTAGGGATCAAAGAATGTCAATTGCGTAACGCATAGTTTTCTCGTAATGACGATCGAAATCAATGTTTCTTTAGTTATATTTGCTGTACCGAATAATTGGAAACGACAGGTTGAGTAAGAAGATGATTAAAGTTTAAGTTCAATTTCATTTTTCCCACTATTTCTGTCTGTTTGTGTCAGTTAAATCTTCTCGGTATCTTATTTTTGGGTTAGTTTCATGCCCCACATTTATTCTACAGATATAATATTGTTAAAAATAGTCAAAGATATATCCGAAAGATATGGCAACACTATACTGAGGTGACAGGTTAAATAAGCAGGACTGACACATACGACTGCTTTTTGATTATAGTTACACCAGTTTCTTTAATATATTTATATTTCTTGTGCGAAGCGTGAATTAATTTTTTTTAAGTGTGGCACCTGGTATAATTAAAAATAGTCACTAGTTTCAGTCCTGAGTAAGAAGAAGATTATTTTTTAATTGATTTTCATTTGTTTCAGTGATTGTGTGTTTTTGTATCACTTAAATGTCCTTTGTAATGATCGTATTCAATATTTATTTCATTGTAAAAAACCTGGGTCGAACTATAAAATTGTATTCATCATTAATCTGATTGGACTTCTGAAGCTATCAGAGCCAATCAAGTTAATCGGGAATAACATTTGAGCGTTAAACACAAGTTTTTCTAGCTTGAGGTAGATGAGGAATACGAGCGTACTTTTTACAGTTAAGTCTCGCCCTCGAATTAATTGTAGACATATAATATATTTGAATGTAGTTATGCTTGCAAGTTTCGACCTATACGATAAGGCTAGACATAAAAATGAATTGACAGATTCTGTAAATGGAAGATTAATTTTATTATCTTTTAAAACGTCTCTGTATTTTTCTTTGGTTAGTGTAATGTCCAACGTTAGTTGTAGGAGTATAATTTGGTCAAAAGTCGTTATAATTTGGTCGAGTTCCAACAGATACGGCATTACTGTGCATAATACTGAGTTCATAAATATAATAAAATAATAGGAATATTAATTTTTAATTAACTTTAATTTTTTTCTACGTTTATGTAATTTTGTGTCATTTAAATCTTCTGTGTAATGCTTTTCAAATTAGTTTTATGCTCAACATTACTGTAGGTATATAGTGTAATCGAATGTAGTTATGCACGCCAGTTTGACAGGTACGAAACCACTGGACATGATACTTATTTGACAGGTTCACTAAGAGAAATATGAATTTTAAGTTTTATTTATTTATTTATTCCTTTATTTTGCCGTTTTTGTATTATTGTGCAACTTAAATCCTTGTAATTTTCTTCATTTTAGTTTTAGGCTCAGTTATTGGTGTATGATAATAATGTAGTTGAATAAAATTATGCATGGAAATTCCGGACACACATAAATCGAAACTTAAAAAGTCGCAGGCCGTATTTCATAAATTCACTGTAAGAAGTAATAGTATACTATAAAATTGGCGACAGCAGAATTTTATGGAGTAATTTAACCAAAATCTGGTTTTAAGTTACGCTAATGTGTAATATTACACGAACTATATAACTTTTAATCACACAATTATATGCATAAGATTTCTTCTGAAAATTGCAGGCAGAGCATTGCCACTATTTTATTGAGTAACGTTGCAAAGCTTTTATGGTTTAAGAGAAGGTTTGATTTTTAACCCATATTTTATCGTTTCCATATGCATTTTTTTCCATATTGCCGGGCACTTCGATAAAAGTAACTGGAATCATTTATAGTAAAAAAAATAATAATCGGGAAAATTGGATCGAAAAGATTTTTATCTAAACATTGCTTGGTTTATTAATTTTAATGAAATAATACAAATGGAGAAAAATACAAATGCATTGGTATATTTGAAGTATTTAATTTCTGATGTGTCATTATTTATTATATAGATATCAGACTTATTTATTTTATCTAATCCATAAATCTGCATTGGATCATCTAAATATTGAAATTTTATGATAAAAAAATATTTAAACAAAAAAAAGTAATGTCCAGAACTGGGAATTTGGAGTAGTTTGAAAATAAGCAATTAAGGATTAATCTGTGTAATACTTTCATTATAACAGTTGTAAGAATAACATAAATAAAATAAAAAGGATTTCTGCAATCCTGGTGTCTAATAAGTGATAGCGTTTCTGGATTATTTTAGGAATTTGCTGCTCAAACAAAAGCGTACAGTAGACATAATTGAATTAATTATTAAAAGTACTGCTTAAAAATATATGTAATATAGGTATTAAACTGTTGTATTCTTAAGCTATAAATAAAAATAATAGCATAAAGTTAAATTTTATTCTTAGGAAAGTACACAAGCTTTTGAGGCATTTTCTTTTTCCAAAATAAATAAACTGATTTCTATTATACAAAATTTAATTTAACGAAAGATATAAATAAGTAATTAAATGTTTGTTCTCCACATTTCCCTATGCAGATAACATTTTTTTTTCTCCCTTAAAAAAAGCCTTATCCCCTTGTTTAACAAAAGATAAGAAAAAGAAAACAGTTCGTACTTTTTTTCTCAGAATGATGTTAACTACTGTATATTTTTCTTTCTAGAAGAGGAGACTTTTCTTTTCAAAGTCTAATTAGATATACATGTACTGTCAAACATTAGTTTTTATAAGTGATAAAATAAAAAATATATTTATTATGAGCAATAGGTAATAGAATATGATCTATTTTCTTAATTTTCCCGGTATCATTAAAAAGTTCGCTTGTCCAATAATATACATAATTATGAAGATTTACATTTTTTGATTGAGAATATTGGTTGCAATTTTCAATATAATTATATATTTTTCTTATATTTTGAAAAACATGTTCTCCAAATAAAAAAAAATTAATTTTCGTGCAATTTTATGTAAAAAATGTCTTATTTTAAATTTTAGTAAAGTGCCATTGAATGAATGTAAACCAATATTTCAGAGATCTAAACCAATGAAGTAAGAAAACAAATATGTCCATGAACTTCCGTATATTTCTCCTCTATCGCATTTACTGATCTGTTTGTTAAGCCGCTTATCTGCCCCCCCCCCCCCCCCAAAAAAAAAATAAAATAAAATAAAATAAAAAATCTTTTAAATAATTATAACTTCACCAATTGGATAATGCGGCATTGTACACCTATTTTGCAGCTTTTATTTGTCCTATGTTTTCGTTGTGATATTAATCACATTCAGTAATTATGGAAAAAGCTGTGATGCATGCTAAGTGCAAAAAAGAAATTTTTGATCACCACGAGGTTTTCTATGTCATTTAAATATTATGAACGTTGACGATGTAATCTTTACTAGTGTCGTCCAAGACTTGAGAGCAATTTGCAGAATGGCAGTGAAATAATTCAATATTTCAACTTACTTTGCTATGAATCCGCATGCAAGTGTCTGAAAGCAAAATAATAAATGTTTTTTCCTCTATTATTTGAAAAATATTTCGACGAAATAAGTAGCATCTGTACAAAGTTTGTACAAGTAACTTGTAGTTATACACGTGTTAAAAGTACTTACCACGTCCGATTACTCATCTTGTCTTCGTTTTTTGCAATTGGCTTCTAATACAGCATGCTATGATTCCACGGTTCAATTAGAAATTTCACGGATAGATGTACATTTTTTATGAAGGATCGATCAAATGCCGTAGGGATCATTACTAGAAGAATACGAAATTATTTTCCATTCGTAAAAAACATCACAGACAGTGATTGTTCTCTGTCTGTGTGGTGTGGGATCTGGAACAACATATTAAATAGCGTTGTTTTTTAGTAAGGAACACTGACAGCCATTAAGTGCTAAAATCATACTTCAACGTTGTTATGAAATATTTTACAGCATCATTAAAGCTTTATATAAGTGTTTAGATTTCATCGCACTTTCGCAACGAATCTCCTCCACATAACTTTTAATTTGGGAGTAATTTAAATGATACGTAGTTTGGAAATTGTTGGATTGGTATACAGGCATCTACAGAATGGCCACTTTGGACTCCGGAGATATTCCCACTAGACTTTTATTATTGCGGACAATTTTGTGCTTTGTTGTAAGTTCATATTTCAGTAAATACGCCACAGTTGAGTACCAGAATAATTGAAGCATTAATAAAAGCAACACACCATCAACTAGATACGTTTCGCATAGTATTTTTTGAATATATTTGAAAAATAAATCTGAAAATCTAAGAATTTCTTTTGCGATGAATTATGTATTAGTGCTGACTGTAGACACTGAAATAATTTTCCATATTTCTGTTTCACAAAATAAAATTTTGAAACAAATTGGTGTACAGAATGTGGTGAATAGATAAGTGCAATCCATAATTTTACGGTGACTAATTTAATATATTGCTACAACTATTTTAATCTTTTGTATATTATTGGTATTTTTAAATTTTTTTATAACTTTATGTATCCATACAACCGCATTTTATTTGTCTTCATTTGAGAAAAAAAATAATAAAATTGTAGAGTGAATTATGTTTTCTTGTCTGAAAGTTCTCTATTATTATATTCTACATAAAACTAAAAATGCTTCTTTCAAAATTTATTAATATTTTTCTATATTTTTATATTTCAAAAGTTTTTCAAAATACTTTTGCATGAATTGTTGAAAATTGTAATAATGTATGCGAAAATATTTCATTTGCACTTTAAGTAGGTATCCCGAAAAATGTCCTAAACAGCCTACATGTTACAGTCATACATTTATAGTTGGAATATGATTTTGCTATTTTTTTATTATGGTTTTGTGTAAAACTTTGCTAAGCCACTATTTTTGATATTCTATAACCTCGTGTCACTTTTGCAGATAGTGGAATTAAAGTTTTCGGGTATAAATATAGTTGCAATACTGTCAATGCAACTGATTTCATATTCTATAACGATCCGTATAAAAAAAAAATTAATTTAGTAAGAAAGTCCCACACTGGATATGTAAATATTTTCTTTGTAGCATCAATTTTCTTTCGAATATTTTTAAAACTTAAATCATTTAGCTATATTTGATACTTGCAGAAATAAACTTTGTAACTACCTTTTTTGAACGTCCTGTTAATACACATACCGGGTGTCTCAAAAATGACTGATGGATTTTAAAATTCAATAACTTGCAAACGGTGACAGCTATTTAAAAATTTTTTGCAGCAGGGTTATGTACTATGTGAGGAGTTTTTTTACCGTATTTTTTTATTTTAGTTCACATATCAAACAATAGGTGGCGCTGACGGCGTTGAAGGCCAGGTCGACGCTTCACTCAGCATTGATCACATGGCCTTCAATCGCCGTGAGCGCCACCTATTGTTTGAGATTGGAACTAAAATAAAAAATTACGGTAATAAAACTCCTGATATAATACATAACCCTGCTGCAAAATTTTCTCAAATAGCTGTCACCGTTTGCAAGTTATTGAATTTTAAAATCTATCAGTCATTTTTGGGACACCCGGTATATATATATATATATATATATATACTTGAATATTGTGTAGTATGCTAAATATTTATCAAATAGTACCATAAACTGTTACAGTAAATACAAAGAGTCAGATGTAGCGACCATAAAACTTTCTTCAATCTCATCGATGTTAGTATCTCAAAATTCGTTATCACAATGCCAGAATTAAATGTCAATATATACGCATCATGGGAATTCTAATTATATGAAATTCCATGCAATTAATTCTGTGGGTATGATTATATTAAAAATAACGTAAATCATGCAAAATACAGCATAGCAGCGACATTTGTTGGGATATTTACACGGAAACCTGTGATTTCCAACAACTTTTGTCAACATATAACTGAATCTCAAGTTTAATGAAAATCAGTGCATTAGTTCTTGAGATAGAGATCCGGCGAAAATCGTGAAAAGCGCAGCATACCAGTGCAGCGTGTTGGGTGATTCAAACAAAAATTTAAACAACACCAAGTCTTATTAAGGAATAACTGAATCTGAAATTTTATGAAAATCTGCGAATTATTTCTGAAAATAAAGTTATTGCGGGAATTGTAAAAAATGCAGCATAGGAGGGTCATCTGTTGATCTATTTACACCAAAAGATCTAATATGTCAAATCATGTCGTGGACTGAATCTGAAGTTTAATAAAAATTCGTGAATTAGTTCTTGAGATAGTGTTATTGCGGAAATCGTGAAAAATTCTATATAACAGTCCCACCTTTTAATTGATTTTCACCAAAAACTAAACAGCACCCAGTTATAATAGATAGTAACTGAATATAATTTTTTATTAAATTAAGTACATTAGTTATTGAGATAAAATTACCACAAAATTTGCGTCGCATGCTGGCAGACGACGCAACTTGGAATGTGCATTTACAAAATGGACTGACTGACATTTTATAAAAACATTTTTTTTCGGTATTTCTGGCAATTGAACGTGTAAAACTATCGAAAACCGGATATCGAAAATTCTTATGCATTTTTTTCTAATGATAGAAAAAGTAACAATTATTATACATTATTATAAGGAAAACTGTGTATAAACATGTCTAAAGTATCTAATTTTCTATTAATAATAATCTCAAAATACGTGAGTGTGCCATTTTTTCAAAATTTAGTGAATTATACCATGAGGGAAAAGGATTACGATTTTTGATTTGAGCATAGAATTCTACGTGAACATCTCGAAATTGAAACATTGAATACAACTTCTAATTTACATTGCAAAAATTTTTTATACAACTGAAATTTCGAACATAATTTTTAATTCCTTAATAAATTTAAATTACTTAACAATTTTCTTAAAAATAGACAATTCTTAATAGCAATTTTTTATTTTTAGGAAAGTCTTCACCTAGACATGTAATTATTCTCCTTGTATTGTTAATTTTCTTTTGAACATTTTTGTAACTGAAATCATTTCGTTTTATTTCGAAATTTGCAGAAAAAAGGGTTACATGTTTTACCTTTTTACACCTTTATAAACCTAATTTATAAACATGTAAATATTTATATATATTGCAGTATAGTAAATTTTGTCAAATACTAATGTAAAAAGACACAAGAATCGCAAATTTATTGTTCTTTATCATATGGTACACTATGTATAAATGTATCTAAAGTAACTAATTTTCTATTAATTATATTCCCATAACGCATGAATCTGTCATTTTTCAAAATTTAGAAAATGATACCATCAGGGAAAAGAACTACAATTTTTGATTTGAGTGCAGATTTGTACGTGAGCATTTCGAAATTGAAACATGGAATACAACTCTTAACTCACATTACATGAATTCTTTATACAACTCAAATTTCGAAAATATCGAATGGCTTTCCAACTATTGGTTTTCATCTTTAAAAAATGAAATCTCGCACAAATTTTTATATCGAAGGGAGGAAATAGAAAATATGTTTCCGATGAGATATTTGTAGAAACCGCAAAAATCAATAAAATCAATATATAAAAAAAGAAGTAATCATCTTTTGAAAATATTTTTAAGCCATAAATTTAACTTTAAAAAAATGGAAACGCTGCTTCATTTTTTATTTATATTTTTAATGCTTGTAATTTCTTTTATTTTAATTAAACTCATCCAAAAATATTTTTTATTCTTATATATAGGTATAGGTATATATATACACTATATTGCCATTGATTATGGGACACTTGCGATTTTAGACATTTTACTAAATATCTAGAAAAATACATGAGGAATCATCTCGAAACTCTTAGTGTATAAATATAATAGTATAAGTCAACCATCTCCGTGAAGATTTTTTCCCGAAACTCCAAAGGGGACCGTCAACAAATTAAAAAAGAATGAATATCTTTTGAATAACCCTGTCAAAACTAATGTAGCAAAAGCGGTCAAACTCTAGATTGTGATTGAATGCCTTATTGTAATAAGCCTTGTTCATTTTTATGCAAATAGCATGCATACTCGCAGAGTAATTAAGGTTTTTATAAAAATGATCCCAAATTTTTCCAAGTTTTTTCCTTATAATTTTCAGAGATCTTAATATAAAATATTATTTTTTTCAGAAAATATGACAAACAATATTGCACACAGTACCCTGTAATCAGAATTAAAAAAATAATGAAAATTGTATAAAAAATGAGTTGGTTTATTAAATAATTTTTTACTGCGCATGCGTCAAAGATATCAAAATTTCATTTGCATATTATGTTAGCTAAATGTATAGAGCAACTTTTGTGAAAGTCACAAAATCATAACTTGAAAATTCTGACAATAATCGTCAATTGAATAAGTCGAAAATCCGTTATTCTCAAAATGAAGCAAAAACAAGAGGGGTTGTATCCATATATTCATTGATTAGTGTCAATGTAGAATACGCAATATGGGATGTACTACTGCATTTGGATAAAATCCCTCATTTTTTTGCTTCATTTTGGAAACAACGGATTTTGTCCTTTTTCTATAGACGACTACTTTCAGAATTTTCAAGCTATGATTTTGAGACTTTTACAAAAGTTGCTCTATACATTTAGCTAACATAATATGTAAATGAAATTTTGATATCTTTGACGCATGCGCAGTAAAAAATTATATAGTAAACCTACTCATTTTTCATACAATTTTTATTATTTTTTAATTCTGATTACAAGGTACTGTGTGCAATGTTGTTTGTCATATTTTCTAAAAAAAAATATTATTTTATATTAAGAACTCTGAAAATTATAATGGAAAAACTTGGAAAAATTTGGGACCATTTTTATAAAAACCTTAATTACTATGCGAGTGTGCATGCTATTTGCATAAAAATGAACACAGTGTATTACAATAAGGCATTCAATCATAATCTAGAGTTTGAGCGCTTTTGCTACGTTAGTTTTGACAGGGTTATTCAAAAGATATTCATTCTTTTTTAATTTGTTGACGGTCCCCTATGGCGTTTCGGTAAAAAATCTTTACGGAGATGTATGACGTATACTATTATATTTATACACTAAGAGTTTCGAGATGATTCCTCATGTATTTTTCTAGATATTTAGTAAAATGTCTAAAATCGCAAGTGTCCCATAATCAATGGCAATATAGTGTATATATATATACCTATACCTATATATACACACACACACACACACACATATATATATATATATATATATATATATATATATATATATATATATATACAGCGTGATTCAAAAAACATGGGAAAAAATTTAAGAGGTAATAGTATATATCAAGACAAACAATATTAAATAGGAAACCAAGGGTCCCAAGCGTCTTCCAAAGGAGATAGCCTCAATTAAAGTTTAGGGTCCAAAATTTCAAATAAACATAAAAAACGGCGTTGTAATATGTAAGTCGATATTTAACTAATCCTAGAATTTAATCAGTGATCTCGAAGAGGTGACTGTCTGTGCTGCCGCCTATTTGCCTAAAAGTTTAAAGTTTTTTTTTTTTTTTTTTTTTTTTTTTTTTTTTTTTTTTTACAAGTACGATACTTCGACTCAGTTCCTCATTGCAGACAGCTCTACCTTTGCACTGCATTCAAACCACGCCGATTCCTAAGAACATCTCTATATTATCCCAATAAATTATTACTAGAAAAAAAGGGCAGAACTTGTAAATGTTAAAAAGTATAAAAGTTTGGGTGCTTTTTGAGATTTTTAGTTCACTTTATCTTTACGCAATTGGAAGACGTTCTTGTATTTTTAGAATTTAGGGTGTTATAAAATACATGACGTCTATCTATTACTCAAACCACTAAAGAGTGAGTATAATTTAAAATTTAAATAAAGCGAGAATAGAGTTTAGAATACTATTAAAAAGAGAAGTACAAAACAAATGAAAAAGCAAATCAAATGCTTACATAAGAAAGATAAAAGTGAAAATGCTCACGTGTGCAAAAAAAATCGAGATGCTTGAGGAAAAAAAACGATGTTAAAACAAATGCATTTTTAGTAAAACACATCCCTTCTTTTAGATATTTAGTAACAATAAATATATTAAAATTAATAGTAACGAATAGTTTTTATTTATTCTTCTATATTATCCATTTCTTGAAAATAATTATTGAATGCAGCGTAAATTTTAAACAAAGATTCTTACGGCTCTTCTTCATTTTATATAACAAGTGGGTACGTATGCTCGCAGGTCACATAAAGAGTTTCGTTTAATATTTCTTTCAAAAAAAACTTATTCTTTAATAAATAAATCCAAATAGTTAATTTATAATTATTATATTTTTCTATGAATGGAGCACTAAAAAATTTCATTTTAAAATAATAACTAGCAAAAGCCGTGCTTTGTTTGGATTCGCGAAGCATTATTTCATAAGATAAATATTTGAATGTAACAAATTTTTTCATATTATTTTTGCATCTTTATTAAGCAAAAACGTTAGCTCATATTTTAGCACATTTAAATTTTAGAAATGTAAATCCAGCCAAATAACTAAGAATTTCTTCGGAATTTTTTATTTATGATATAAGGCTGGTTTAAATAATGGAATGGGGTAATAAAGTACAAAATTCCATAATGTCTTGTGGGAAATTAATAACTTGCCCACTGTATCCAAGTTGACCACCTTTAACCTGATAAACAGTAATAACTTGATTCAATTAAATTATTCTTCAATCAATTAAAATGTTCTTAAATTATTCTTCAATCTCAATTATTCTTCAATCTTTCGATTTGGATACCAAACTTAAGAAACTTAACAAAATATTCAC
The DNA here is from genome assembly GCA_964019185.1 of Maratus speculifer. Taxonomy (NCBI): domain Eukaryota; kingdom Metazoa; phylum Arthropoda; class Arachnida; order Araneae; family Salticidae; genus Maratus; species Maratus speculifer. The sequence continues at coordinate 303,830,398 of OZ025291.1, read as the reverse complement.
TTTAAATACCAAATATAAGAATTAATTTTACTTGTTTACGATTCTTTTGCTGCCAGTTTACCAAAGTAAATACCTTAATAAATAAATCATAATGTAATTCTTTTAAAATCCGTAAGTATAAACTGCGTGAATAATTTTGGCAGAATAATGAAAATATATTTTATTTAATATATTAATCATGATTCTATCTATAATTACTTACCCCATGATTTATTTTACTTCTTAAAACAAAAAGAACGGTTTCAATTTTTTATTTGCAAATGATTTTGGCAAAAATGCGTCTATAATAAAAAAACATGTAGAATAAATTAACTATTAAAATAATATTTTTTAAGGGTTATTCTGTAAAAAAAATAACATTGTGCCAATCTACAAATCATAATTTATTCTTATGTTTAATTTCAAATCAAAATACTGAATAGTTTTTTTATAAAGTGTACGACAAAGTGTAACTTGAGTGGCCTAGTAGAGGATTCGCTTCGTTCATCCTAATATATGAAAATTATTTATTTTAATCAAATTTAAAAAGTTCAAATCAAATTATTTACAAAACAAATCCAAAATTTCATTTTTTTTGAAAATCCGAATTTAAAAAAAAAAACTTATCTGAGATATAAAAATTTTAAATTTCTAAAAACAAAAACAAATTGCTTAAACAAAATAAAAAATGTTGAATAATTAATAAATCGTAATGGTTTTTGAAATAGAAAGAGAACTGAAATCCAAAAAATATTATGAATGTCAGATGAACAAAATCCTAATAATATAAACACTTAAATTGGCAAAAAATGCAAATTTTCTTCTAATTAAATCCAGTTTAATAGGAAATTTTCAAGTTACAGCACCAGGAATCGAACTAAGAGCCTTCTGTTTACTAGCAATATGTTTTAGCTCCAAGCTATGATGTCTACACGAAAAACGTTGAAATTTAGATTCTCTTTTAAAATTTTAATCACAAAAATGAACGGATGGCATTGAAAAAATTAATTTTACAAAAATAATAAATATTTTCAAAATTTTATGATTTGTAATGTGTCACAAAGCATACAATTCTAAGTACACAAAATTTTAAATCTCTGGAGTTATATAGATTTTTTGAACGGACTGTGTGACGGACAGGCAGAGGAAACAGACGAATAGGGTTTTCATCAGAGGAACGAAACCTTAAAAAAATACTGGTTTTAAAATATATTTTTCCTTAAGAGTTTATTAGAAAATGTATAATTAATAAAATAAATGATTTTGAATAGAAAACATATCTTTATTTTATTGTATGTGTTATTTTTCCATCATAGAAAATTAAATCAGATGATGCTTTCAGAATTTACGAATTAAGTATTTTCGAGGATTTAACATTGGAATTATCAAACTTGGTATTTTATACTTACTTGTCAAGCTGCAGTAACATGAATTATCAAAAATTTTTTAACGTAAGCTATAATTTATTACAAACAGCGCCATTTCTTTCTCTTTTTATGTCAACTTATGAGGAAAAAGAGCTGAAATATCGTGTTTCATAGTTTAAATCTTGTAAATTCATGAAAGAACAACATATCGCTATAAGTATCTTCTACGGTAAAATAAGATAACAAATTCTTATATCACTTTAACAAATTAAAGCGTTCTAAAAATATATGTCCTTGGTTTTTGAATAGAACGTATCACTCAGAAGTGATTACATGTGAAATGTTCTCTCCCTCCCTCGTGTTATTTGAATTAACTTACTTCATTTAATCTTCAAAATAACTCTACTTTCAATGCAAATAAGTCGTTTCCTGGAAGGGAGGTAAAGCATATTTTTACTTTCTTTTAACTTTGCAAGAAAAAAAAATATTGGATTCGTGAAATTTTTCGTCTTCCAATTTTTGATGCATTTATACGTTCTAGAAGGTCCTAACATGATTAAATGGTTAGTGGAAAATGTCTGTCTGTCATTCTTTCACTCTGTTACTATATGAGTCTGTAATGTGACAAAAATTTCATACAATCTATCTTATGAACTACTGCACGGAATTTCACAAAAGTTTAGATTCTGTTAGACCTTAATATAAACTAGAACTGTTTTATTTTTGGTGCATATCACTCAACAGGTGGCGCTGGTATGCTGCATTATATCCAATTTCTGCAATAGCTGTTTCTCAAGAATTAATACACCGATTTTCATAAAAGTTTAGATTTGGTAGGTCTCTAATATAACATGGTGTTGAATAGGTTTTGGTTCAAATCACTCAACAGGTGGAATTGCCATGTGTTATTCGTGATTATCGCAGTAGCTTTATTTCAAAAACTAACTCATCATTTTTTTTAAACTTCAGATTCAGTTAGTCCCTGATACACTGTAAAACATTTGAGTAACGGTACACCGTAAAATGGATGGCAGCTTTGCTGCCACCCATTTTATGGTGTAACGTTACACAAATGTTCTACAGTGTATAGATTATTATTATTTAATTTTTGATGTAAATCACCCTACAGATGGCACAGCTATACTGCATTTTTCATGATTTCACAGTAGTTGTGTCTCAAAAAATAATGCATGGAATTTTATAATCCAGTTAGTACCTGACAAAAAAACTGATTCTGATTAGTTTTGGTGTGCATCATCCAACATGCAGCGCTGTTATGCAGATTTTGCAATAGCTTTATCTGAGAAACTAATGCACGGATTCTCATCGAACTTCAATTGTAACGTGACATAAGTTGTTGCTGGGTAGATTTTCGTGCAAACCACCTAAGCGATGACGTTGCTATTCTGCATTATTATTTTTATTTTAGGAAGTAGAGATGCAAAGATTATTTAGCGGTAGCTGAATAACTCGCCCGCTCGGTCTATCTGCCAGATATTTGGCTTCGGCCGCATAGTAAGTCTATTACCCGGCTTTGGACAGATAATATTGCAAGAAATATTTTTATATTTACACAGTAAAGATTTTATGAAAACTTTAAATGAAATTCACAAACACTATTTTCCCCCTTATTTTTCTTACCCTGTATGGATTTTATCTACCCATTTTATATAAATGATTAATTTAGGAATGATGTTAAAATTTTTATGCTGTATTAATAATTACAAAAAGTCTATATCTATCTATATTAAGCTAATGTAATCTATTAAATTTAAAATTAATATACTCAAAATTTCCCCAATGGAAAGAAATTATATTATTTATCCCTTGTTGCATAAAAGAAATTTGTTTTACTGATATTTTTAAATAATTAATATATTTTTTAAAAGAATATAAATATTTTATCGTATATGCTGCAATACTTTATTTTGAATAAAATGCACTTAAAAGTGAAATACAATTTAAATATATTATTTTTAAGTGTGTTGCTATTTCTTATCAAATAATAGTAAAAGAAATGTCAGTACTTTTAATGAGTAATATATATTTGTTTTACACAATATTTAATTTAGATTTTCTTTCATATAAAATACGAAATTTATTATGCGTGGTACTTTAAAATTTTTGTATGTATTTGAAAGTGTAACAGCAGCAATACACATAAAACATGCTATTTATTAAGATGCTATAATACAGAACCTACAATACTATACAGCAAATATTTTAACAGTGTCAGTAGCACCAGTAATATAATCACCTAATATAGCAAATCATAATAATAATAATGTTACGAATTTTGTAAATACTTAGTGTTTGTACTGTAAAATAATGTCAATAATCTTATTAAGCTCCATTCCTTTACTAATATTTGTTTTTGTTACATTGTCTCTGTTATCAAGCAAACTTGTCTATTATTTTGCAGTGAATGTGTATGGCAGCTTGGCGAAATATTATAGATATCGCCAAGTTGGCGTCACTTTTGACGACTAATTTTGGACGCCAAATTTGGCGATATATCGCCAAGTTGGCGACAAACTTGGCGATTGTTGGCGATGGTAACCCTTCCCTCTCTGTGGTAATCCCCCTTAGGTCTACTGATACATTGAATGTTATTCCGTGTTTTTCTGGAATATTCGAGAAGCCTGTGGAAATTTCTAGCGCATGCTGTGAGCCTATATAAGGAGAACAATACGAGCTGTTGTTGTGATTATTTATCAGTCAGTAATTGAATGAACAAATAGGCGATTGTTAAGCAAGTTTGCTTGAGTTTTATCTACGTTATTTTGAATGTGATTCTAGTATTGAGACGTTGTATAAAGAGTCTCTGGTACTTATATCTGTACTTGTACGATAGATTTGAACAGTTATTTTTGAATATCTAGTAATATGTGTGAGTTTCGAAGACTCTGTTGTTCTGAAGATCTGTAAATAAATTATTTTCTAATTTTCTAAGAGACAAGAGTTTGAAGTTGTCTAACCATAAGATCAAAAGAACACCATATACGCAATAATAATAATAATAATAATAATAATAATAATAATAATAATAATAATAATAATAATAATAATAATAATAATAATAATAATAATAATAATAATAATAATAATAAACGTATTTTTTGTTTAATTGTGAACTTCATAAAGTGTACCTGATGTCTTTCCATCATTTTAGAGTACTTTCCTTTCCATCGATAATTTATCTTAAAATTTCTTATTTTTTATTTTTTTTCGTCGGAAAACTGAAATTTATTTTTTTCTATTCTTTTCAAAATTCAGGACGATTTTTAAATGTAACAACTACATAACATAATATCTATTAAAAAATAACTAGGTAATAAGTAATAAGAAGCTTTGCTAAATTTTTTTTTCTTGATGGACAGATGTGAAAAATATATTAGTGAAACCATTTTTCGGCCAAAAAACGGTCATATAGATTTTCAGAATAAAAAAAATGCTTAAAATATTAAAATTATATACAAATAATTTTTTGTAAAGAAAATATATATAGTGAACTATACAAGAATTGAACATAGAGTACATATTATATTTAGTTTTTAAATCAAAATAAATTCATTATTCGGCAGACGAATAAGCCGAATATTCGGCCACAACTAGACTGTATAATTGGCATTTGGTTATTCGGCCAAACAATTATTTGTTGCATCACTATTAGGAAGTCTTATAACAAGCATAAGATAGAAGAACGTTTTGGAATTGATACAATTGACTTGTTTAAATTGTATTCTACTGCGCGTTATTGAAATATAAAGAGTTTAAACTACCTTTCCTCTGCGCTATCCAGATCCACGGAGCTCAAACATGATGTCAAAAATAGATATGAATATCTTAAAATTCAAATGTGGTAGTTTTTTTTTTACATGTAGGCGACCCCTATTTTTGAAATTGCATTTAGTAAAGCATATTTAGCTATTTTACATTTTTCTCCCAAAACTCAACAATACTGTCTCTCAAATTATGAAAGTTTTTATTTGCATAGAAATTACAATCCATTTCAGTGTACAGATAAACTTAAAAAGTTTTTAAAAAGTAGAATTAATATAATTAAAACATAATAAGAAAACGAATTACATGAAATTTCCTTTTTTTATCTAATGTATAAAAAATTAATATATTATATTTCTGTTTTTATTAATTTTAGTGATTGCAGTAGAATATGAAATACACCTTATGAAATGTAATTGAATAAGTTTTATATTTATCCTTGCCATTTAGAAAAGGAAGCAAAACCTACGTTTCATAGAGCAGAAGAAAAGGAAGTTAATCTCCTGCCTTTTATACTTATAGGCGTATTCATGAAGACTGCAGATTAACCCGTTTGTCTGCAGCTAAAATGGAACATTTTAAATAATCTTATTTAAACGTACATAGACATCTTTTCCGTTATTATCATTTCCATTAAATTTAATTCAAACTGTATATAAATGTAGATAACAAGGATGTCGCTTAACATATGTGACGTGTATAGTATCACACAATATCCTATTTATAACAAGTTAAATGTTTTAACTGCAGTCTTTTCTTAAATAATCGTTTGTAGTATCACTTCAAATACATGAAGCACTTTTGAAATATGAACTGAACATAAAAGTCAACACTTCTAGTCAAAATCGTTCTCGATTGTGTTGTGAATTTGTTACGAATGTGTTATACGAATTAACAAGATTGAGCAAAAAGTGGTGTAAAACATAACAAGAGGAGAAAATGTGCTTTCAAATCATATTTCAAAACATTCATTTTTAAAATTGGATAAAAGAGTCATGTATAAAAATGCTTTCCATGTGTTGTTTTGTACTGTTATAAATTGTGGTAGAAGACGTGTAAAAAAGTACAAGACGTGTAGAATTAATATTAAATTAAATCATAAAAAGAAAAAATATATAAGAAATTTTTTGGTTTCATGTAATATGTAAACGAACAATATTTTTCATGCCTGTTTATATTAATTTCCGTGATTGCAGTAGAATATGAAACTTAAGAAAGTAATTGAATAAGTTTTACATTTATCTTTGCCATTTAGAAAAGGAAGCAAAATCTATGTTTCCATGAGTAGAAGAAAAGGAGGTTAATTTCCTGTCTTTTGTACTTATAGGTGCATTCGTGAAGACATGAGATTAACTTGTTTCTCTTCAGCTAAAGTAAAACATTTTAAATAAGCTTTTTTAAACGTACATGAACATATTTTCCGTTGTTATCGTCTCCTTTAACTCCAAATGTATATTAAAGCAGATAACAAGAATGTCGCATAACATATATGGTGTGCGCAATATCACATAATATCGTATTTGTAACGTGTTAAATTTTTTAACTGTGGTCTTTTCTTATATTATTGTTTATAGTAATTTTTTGATATGAACATTGTTACAATTGTTTACTTATTAAAGTTTTCTTATTTTACACTTAAACTAAACTAAATTATTAAATACTTTTGTATAGTTTTAAATGATTATATGTTAATGCAATCAAATAACATTTATTTTTAAAAAAGGCATACATATGATGTAAACTGAACTTTTCATATTCTCTTAAAATTTATTAAAAAATCATGTTTTCGTATTTTTCAAATTGCTCTTATATGCACTTAATGATAATTACTATCATTATTAATGAATTTCTGTAATTTTTGCTAAATTATGATGTTAAAATGTAGATTCTCATCTTAAGATTCACTTTGCTAGATTCTGCAACAAAGTCAATCTTAAGATGAGATTATCCTTTGTTAAGCCAAAAACTCGGCGTTTTTAAAGAACTTTTTTGGGGCAGTTTTTTTTTTTTTTTTTTTTTTTTTTTTTTTTAATCAAGAATCCATGAAATGGAGCCGGAATTATTTTTAGTTTAAACATTATGTTTACTTATTTATTTGATTAGTAGATGTTAAAATGCGTAAAAAAATGGCGGCAGTATACTTATTTTAAAACACATATACATAGACATATATATGGATTATGGCATTCAAGGAAAGTGATTGTATTTTATCATTTGTAACACACATTTACATTTACATTTACACATTACAAACATTTACACATTTCATGTGTAAAGTGATTGTATTTTATCATTCTATCCTCTTTAGAACACACCAACAGAAAAAATTTTTGATGTGAAAATCCACCTACCAAATTCGTGGTAAATTTTGTTCACTTTCTTTCACAGTTGAAATTTTTTTATGAATTTACTTTGTCTGTCCGTCTGTTGGCAGTCTAATTCTCGTAAATATACTCCGATTGCCCAAAAAGATTTTCTCGGATTGCCCAAAATGACCGATATTTGTTTAATATTGCATGTATATATTTCATTATCCACTTGAAAAGTGCTAATTGAGAATTAATGGAATATTGAAAAGCAATATTAAGGTTTGAAAGATGTGATTAATACATTAGGAAAAAAAATCTCCGTAAAATTTCCAATAATAGTGACTTATACTAATGTTTCTTTAAATCTCGAAAATATACCGTATTCCCCCTCATTAGTGGCATGCCGAAAAAATCGAGGTACACCAGCATGCCGGAAAAAAACTCATATTTAACGGAATGTCAAGGTTTCGCTACTGGAGGAGAGGATGCTGATATATTTTGGTTTTTAGAAGACGATTTTTCCTTTTGAGAAAAAAAAAGTATAAATACTTATTGTTTGTCTGTCTCTCTCTATTTAAATATTCATTCATATTTAAGTTATAATTAGATTTTATTTCTCTTATTATATAGCAAAATTTTCATGTAGGACGTTACTAGCGGTTAATTAAATTATCGTATAAAATAGTGTTTTTTGATATATGGTAAGCAGATATTTATATTTTTATGTATTTTGATAATTATTACATATTTTTCTTATTATATATGGTAAAAATATTTCTGTTCATGTAATAATTTATGAGGTAATCTATTTCTATATTGTAAATTTCGGATGGGTACTAGGGAGAAAGCCTACTATGAAATGGTATTAGACACATAAAAACACGTTTGTATTCTTTTGAATTTGTTAAAAAGATACAATAAATAATTAGAAAATTGAGGACAAACTCTTTATTGTACCCTCCTCCCCAACAGAAATCGCTGCTACTGAAAACAACTAATGAACCTCATTTCTTACTGTTCTTAAAGATCCTCGCTTTTTCCGGCATTTTTCCGGCAAAAACCAGAAATTAAAATTGAGAAATTTCGTCTCCCTCGAATTTTACGGCATGCGGGGGAATACGGTATTAAATTTTAAAGCTTCTACTGATAAATAATGCTTTTTTTAAATTATAGGTAACTGAGGTGAGATTTTGTATATTAAGGTAGATTAAAAAAACACCTCTGTACAGTATATAGTAAAGTACACTGTAAAGAATTTTGCCGTTAAAAAACGGAAATAGTACTGGTAATCTAGACGCCAGTACTACTTCCGTTTTTTAACGGAAAAAAATTTCCAGGAATAGTTCCGTTTTTTTTACATAAAATTTCCGTTTTTTAATATTTTTTTATGGAAAAATTTTCGTTTGAAAAGTTAAAAGAATTTTTCAAGGACAAACTAACATCTTTGTGATTTTTATTCTTTACTTTACAAAGGCACGTTAATATCAGGGACACATTATATGCATTTAATTTAAACAACACAGAAGAAATGTTACTAACCTTCCATGGGGTTTGAACTCCCGACCTTGTTTCTCGTAGCCGGTAGTGTAATACCATTACGCTATGATTTCATATAGCACCATTTCAAATACCTTTACTTATTTCGGATGCATTTTATGAAGTAAAGACAAGATTTTTGAACGCGGGTTTTTTTTTGTAGAGATAATATTTTTTTATTGAACGGACAGTTCTAAATCAAGTTTTACAGATTTTCTTTCTATAATTTCTAATAGTTGGCTTTTTAATTTTAGCTTTATAAAAAAAAGTTTAAACTTTAAAATATTACATGCATAAATGAAAGTATTAAAAAATTTTGTTTCCTTCTTTTTTGGAAGAGTTTTAAAGCTATTTTATTCATATTTATTTATTTATTTTATAAAAAAATACTAACACACTTAAAAAAAATCCAAAAAAAAACATGTATTTTAAAAAATATTTTGTATGACGATCTATTGTAAACTCAATAAATATAATTACTATGGGTTATGGGTTATTAAAATTAATTGCATTTATTGATTTTTATAACTTAGGTAATCACCAAAATGATAATAATTTCGGTAATATATTTCGATATATTTTAAATTTTAAGAGCGAATTTCTTAATTTGAATATATTAAAATATGTATATATTAAAATTAAAAGTAGATTTTTTTCAACTTAAAATATCTTTCGCACTTTTTATATCATGATATAAATAAATTAAACATATTTAAAATTATACTGAAAAATAAAAACTTTCCTTAGCTATCTCAAACTTAAAAAGAATTAATAAATCTTATTATTATTATTATTTTTAATTTGTAAAAATATGCTATCTTTTTAATATACTTTAAATTTTATGTGCGAACTTCTTAATTTGAATAGATTAAAAAATATATATATTAAAATTAAAAGTAGATTTTTTTCCACTTTAAATAACATACGCACTTTTTATATTATAATATAAATAAATTAAACAAAATCAAACTGAAAAAACAAAAAACTTTCCTTAACTATCTGAAACTTAAAAAGAATTAATAATAATAATAATTATTATTATTATTTTAATATTGTAAAAATATGCCATCGTTTTATAATTAAAACAGAAAAAAAATAAGAGAAATGTTGCTATGTTTTTCTATTTGTCATACAGATGGCGCCATGACACTTATCAGTTAAAAATACTGATAACTTGTACTGTTTAAAACGGAAGATGTTCTGTTTGCAGTGAGATTTATGGAACAGTTACTGTATTTTTAATCTCAAAATAGCAAAAAACGGAAATACTGCTGTTTTCTTGGAAAAATGAAACTATTCCGTAAAATTTTAGGGAAAAGTTTGTGTATATTAATGGATATTTTTTACAGTGTACGGTGGCAATAAACAAATAAATAAATAAAAATAAAAAATAGGGTTTAGCAGATGCAGGTAATTTTACTCACTATCGACATTACCCTCAAAAACATTGATTAAAACAGTTCAGCAAACGTCAAGGTAAATATTTGGTTTTTAGTTTGGGGTAAATTTTTATAGAAATGAAAAGGCTTCTCTGTCATTTTTAGCACTTTCCAACAAAGTGGAAAAGTGCTTATGCATTCGGTTTGTCTGTCCGTCAGGCCGTCTGTGTGTCTGTCCGCGCTCTAACTCTCGTAAATATACTCGGAATGTCATGAAATTTTTGAACATTAACAGCATTTACCCAAGCACAAACCCTATTGAAAATGAAGTTTCTGCCATGATTATTAGCACTTTCCAACAAAGTGGAAAAGTGCTTATGCATTCGGTAGTATGTCTGTCCGTGAGGCCGTCTGTACGTTTGTCCGCGCTCTAACTCTTGTAAATATACTAGGATTGTCATGAAATTTTTGTACTTTAATGGCATTTACCCAAGCACAAACCCTATTGAAAATGAAGTTTCTGCCATTATTATTTTATTTACAGGGACAGTCAAAATTTTCCATTACATTACGGCCTATGGGGAAAAATCGTTTAAAATGAATTTTAAAGATGTTACAAACTGTCAAATATCTCCAAATTTATATGCATCTACAAAGTGCAATAAAATATACATTTTGTAAAGTATGCAGCGAAAAGAATAGATATTATTTATTTACAGGGCCAAACAAAAGAATTCCAATACATAATAATAAAGGGGGAAATTGTTTGCGACACATTTTAATTATGGCAAGCGATTTGATATACAATAAAATTGGTATACGTTGCTGAGGATAAGTATGAGTTCATGCATAATACTATGATTCATGCATAATACTAGTTCATAGTATTTACAGTGATACACAAAAGATTTCAAATGGTATACTCTATCCGAAGTCATGTATATTATGGAAGATGGCTTTTAGATGGATGAAATGAGTTTTTATTTATGACATACGCTTCTATGTTTCACTAGATGTATGCATATTATATGGTTTATATAAATGCTAATTGTTACACAATTTAGATAATACAAGTTTACACAAAACTTTTCGGAAACGATACTGAATATGACGTAATTTACTTAAAGGTGGTTTTTAAATATGCTATGCCTTTTTACGATGAACTGTATTTAGTTTGCCAAGAAATGTTGTTAGAATATAGATAAAAGGATATACAGGGTCACGCAAAGAACGGGATACATGGTCGTCTTTGGATGATAATCTCTAGAAATTTTATTTAAATGCATCCATAGAATTGAACCAATTTTTTGTGTAATTACACAACTTTTTTTTATTAGTGCCTGGCAATTTGCTAGTTGCCCCTCCTAGAATATGAAAACAATCCGTCGCAAGAAGGCGCTGCAATAGCATTTTTTTTTAGCCATTTTCAATACTGTACCACTTAACAGTGCATGAAGTTATGCATAGAATTGAGCCAAAATTTTTGTGTAAGTGTTTGGCAAACGCTAGTTAGTTAGTCCTTCCTAAATTTGAAAAAAAAAAAAAATACGCCGGAAGTGGACGCTGCAATAGCGATTTTTGTGCCATTTTTAATATTCTGTCACCAAAAAGTGTATGAAATTATGCATAGAATTGAACCAAACTTTTTGAGTAAGTGTTTGGCTAAAACTGGCAGGTCCACCCTGAATTGTAAAAAAATACGACGGAAGGGAGCGCTATGATAGCGATTTTTTTGCCGTTTTCAATATTTTACCAGATAAAAGTGTATGAAGTTATGCATAGAATTGAACCAAATTTTTTATGTATGTTTTTGACTATGTCTAGCAGGTCTTCCTTGATTTCCTGTAATATTGGATATATTACTAGGGAAAGGAGCATTGTGATAGCGTTTTTTGTATCATTTTCTCTATACTTCATCCTTCAATTTTAATCGGCTCGTGCAGAGACTGGAACTAAAGTCTTAACATGTGTAACTAATTTTTGAAGTATTAATTTCACGTATGAGATAAAAGAAAATTTCGGGATTGGCACTTTAAACTAGTTTTATATTCCTCCTTTTCATTCTGCAATATTTTAAGGGGTCAGGTACCTTTGAATCTTTCCAAAAATAATTTTTTGTTGTATAGCTTATAATAAAATTATACTCTTAACGAATATTTTAAAAGAAACCTCATGAAAAAATTCGCTTAAGAAGAGAAGTTATGATGAAAAAAGTTTGAGATTCCTTTATATAATCAATGGGCAAACGGATCTTAAAAGTCAGTTTTCTCAAAACGTTGATTTTCGTCACTGCACACATGATTTTTAAGAAACGGCTGGATATAATTTTGTGAAATTTTAAATGAAGATATAAACGTTATATATGCACAAAATGACCTACTAATATGTTCATGAAAGAAGAGTTTTATAAATTATGACTGTTTTTATACAAAATTAATTTCAAAATTTTTTGATTTTTTTGTTTTACATTTTCTTTCTCAAAAAGTTATTATTATATGAGGTCCAGTGTAAGTCATTTTAAAGAAATATTAAATCTCTACTCAATAAAAAAATTTTAGTTCTCTGTGAAAAATAATTTATGAGAAATCGTGCACGCAAGATATGTAAAGCGAATTCGTTCAATATAAAGCATTGGATTTCAAATGAAATTTAAAAAACGTTATGTACATCTAGACTGTTTTTAAGAACACTAACTATTAGCAAGTAACGTTCCCAATCTGTGTTTAAAATTTCATGTAAAAAAGTTAATTAGAAGCGAAGTTATAGCAATCCATGTAACGGTCCTATTTTCTTGCAATGTCGCATCTTCAAAGGTACCTGACCTCTTAACCACTTATTTCATTTATTTATTTATTTATTTATTAACATACAATAAATTGAAAATCTAGGGTAACACCACTTTTATTAAGCAAAAATATTCATAATATTTAGTCTAAACTTTTCTGCACTAAATACTATGAAACTGTAAGTTATAAAATAGAGGCATCCATAAGTTTTTAGTGATGCATCAAGTGTGAGTGTTTAGTGATGTTTTTTTTAGCTGTATGACATTCAGTCAAATCAGTTAGGTTGTTAATTTTTTTTAATGTATAAATTTCTGAAAACAAAAATCCAGGCACAGATAGGTTAAGATTGAATATCGATTCCCCATTCTCAGATATACAAACGGAATCGATATCAGAATACATACATAGGAAAAAATGCAACTTTTTCAAACAAATAAATGTTCGCAGTAAAATAAATATTGACATATTATAATGTTGTCATGATGCAACGCTTACAACAATAATTATAACGGAAATTATCTTTTTCGTAAGTAATTTTATGGAATTCTTCTTCCTAAAAGTTCTTGCGGAATTATAATTAACTCATAATTGATTCATATCTGACACCGTTTAACTTTTAAATACTTATATTAACTTAAATTATTTACAGAGAAAATATTTACATAAGACTTATTACAAAGCGAACAATCATAACTCTAATTAATCAATTACATCTTATACGGGAAATCGTCTTCATCTTACATTCTTTTTTAAATCCACTTAAAGCTAAAAACATTCCATTCTCCTTTCTTCCGTTCAGTTCTTTTTTCTACCGCTTAAATCGTCTGGCTTCTTAGGAATTAATAGCTGCTTCAAAATCGTCTGCCTCACTGAGAGCCTTTTCATCAGAGTTGCGATGCGTAGAAAATGATATGCAGATCTAATAGTGGAGGAGATTTCCCATAATAATAATAAACAAATAAATTGCATCAAAATTTATTTTTTGTGATATTTTCCCTGATACTTCCGAGCCGCAAATCTCTAAGACTGTAAGTTTCTGTACAATAAACATTTTAAATCAGCAAGGTTTCATGTGGACACGTATATATTTCGTCAATTATAACTGCACATGGATAACTTAATGTAATCGAGTACAGTAGTTATAAAAATATGTAACATTATATACTCTAGCTGCGTAGTTATAAAAATATAAAATTACATTATTTATGTTTAATAATATTCATTTATGTTGATAATACTACGAAATATTCAAAGAAAATATGGAGCGTACTGAGTGATTTTTTATCTGTCATTTTAAAACATCACACCATTTCAGTATATTTTTAAAAAAATATTTTTTAATTGAGCCTGTTTCATAAAGTAATTGCATTATTCACAGTCAAGCTGAAATTAATAAAACATTTTACTAAAATGTATTCCTTTAAAAATTTAAGCCTTCTCTCTTTACTCTAACTTAAATTCACTGCATTATAATTTCTCATTCATGTAATTATCACGTTGTATTTATTTCCCAAATGATTATACTGTGAATTAGTAAAAATAACACTTAAAATGATTTAGCAAGGACTTTTCTCTTTAATCCGCTTCAAGAATTAAACATCAAGATTTAATACGATGCCGTACTGGAGGAACAATTATGACGGATACTTAAACAAGTCACTAGTTAAGATTAATAAAACAGCTTTATCTGTTATATGAAAAGATGAGCGCCAGCATCTTATCATAACTAAAATACTTGTCAGTCTTATAAGTTTTATATTAACGAAAATACGGAGTTTCAAGTCGCTCATTTTTAAAATGTTATTAAACTTCAATGTTATACTTCACTTAAGATACGAATATAAAATTCATTAGTGTTGATACTTGGCATGGATATATTACGGTGTTACTACATTTGTAATTATTATTTTTAAATAATTTCTCCTATTATTACTTAGCCGTTAAATAAAACAGTTTTTTTTGGTTTAAGTTATTTTGAAAAATATTTTATCTACGTACAATTTCAAGACTTATGAAATATTTTTTTCTTTGGAAAATTGTATATTACTGATGCATAGAAGTTTGTAAAAGTTTTTTCAATTCTCCATACATCGAAGTATATATGATATCACATTTTATTCAGCTTTTATTTTATTTGACTGTTTAATATATACATATAGACTTGAGCGTATGACCATGTGTCTTTTTATAAGCCATTTCTAAAATTTGTTATGATAATATTGATATTTTGTTATTATAAATAAAGAAAAGA
Organism: Maratus speculifer; assembly: GCA_964019185.1. Classification (NCBI taxonomy): domain Eukaryota; kingdom Metazoa; phylum Arthropoda; class Arachnida; order Araneae; family Salticidae; genus Maratus; species Maratus speculifer. Next base: position 303,815,008 of record OZ025291.1, on the reverse strand, counting down.
TTCTAAAAGCATACTAAGAATGTATTTTAAAAATTTACTTTGCATACTTGAATATTGTATTCAAAATTTAAAAACTTGATATTTTTGAATAAAAATAAATAAAATAAAAAATTACCTGTTATGACAGGTGTGTTTAATTTGGTAATTTTCAGCAAAAAGTATAACAAATTGATATTTTATTTTTTTGTAAAAGCAGTTATTCATCATTGCCATTATTTTGGCAATGCTATACTATTTTATTCAAAGTTAAGTTTAAAAGTAACTGGGAAATTTTCTAACTTGTGATTGAAATGGTTATAAATAAATAAATAAATATATATATATATATATATATAGGGGAGAGTGGGGATACTTGAGCATAGGGGATACTTGAGCCACCCCTATTATCTCTACAGTTGGTTAATTTTTCTTTCTAAAACTGCCAATATGATAACATATTTATAGTTCTGAACACGTAAAAAAGAAATCACACATCTTGGTACCATTTTGAAAGTATAGTGATTAATAGTTGTCTTTTCCCTATCTGAAGTAAATATTTGGGTGAATGGATTTTTTGTTTTTTTGTAATCAAAGTTTTGTTTAAAGTTGCAACTATATACATACATTCAATAAGCATAATTTCAATTGTATTTTGAGTCTAAAATAGTTCTAATTGCTGCATGCTTTATTTAGTAAAACTCTGGGAAACAAAAATAGTGATAGTGGGGATACTTGAGCCAATGAGAGTGGGGATACTTGAGCCATGTCTGAAGTATCCTGTCTGAAGCCCTGTCTGAAGTCTTGAGCCCCACTAGAAATTAAACATGGGTGAAACAAACAAAAAATAAAATTCCATCCTTATATTCACTAATAGATATTTTTCTGGAGAAAAGGGAGAATAATTTTTCATTTTATTTTTTTTTCTTAAAAAAATAACGACCTAAAAATGTTAAAAAATGTATATTTTTTAAATGAAAATGTCTATTTTATTTTTCGATTTGACTAACAAAATAGCCTGTCTAGATAAATGTAAACATAGTTTTCAATTTAACTTTCATTAAATGAAAATAACTTTTTAAAACGGTTTTATAGGCTATAATCTCTAATACTTTAATTAGTTAGGTCCAACATATTAAGATATTTATTTTTTAATATAACATATTAAGATTAGTATTTTATATTGAAATCGTAACCTCTGTTGCTGTAACTTTTTTTTAACTAAGAAAATTGAAGAAAAATTGGTAAAAAGAGCGCACAAAAACAAGAAAAGCAACAAATATCCCAGTTCAAACTTACCTACATGGAGCCAAAGAGGAAGACAAAATCTTTTCCTGTGAAATCAAAAAAGTGTTTGAAATAGTAGAATGATACATCTGGCTTAAATTCCGACAGCTACTAAACTAAAAGCATGAGTTCGACAATATCATTAGAGGAAAATTCTGTCAATGATGGTGATGATGTGAAAGAAAACCTTCTATTGATGGTTGGTTACTAATAAAATATGCCAGAAAGAAAACTGTAAAAATATTTGTTGGATAAGTGCTTAATATTTTGAAAATGAAATTTGTCCGAAGAATTGCAGATTCCAAATTTAAATGGCTCTGAACTGAGGATGTTTCTACCGTCGTTATAACTCAAGTTCAAATTATCTTTCGACAACCAGTTTTAACGACAAAAAATGATCGTATTACTAGCTTTGTTTTCTCAATTGGTTTTGAAAGACTTTACGTTTCATAATTTATCATTCTGTAAAATGTTTGTGCAAAAATAAAGCGAAAAAAATTACTTTTGTAGGTATTTTTCCGTAGTGGCTCAAGTATCCCTTCACTATGGCTCAAGTATCCCCGCCATGGGAATACTTGAGCCATGATGTAAAACAAAAAATAAACATTTATTACACAAAGAAAAATAGTTCAAAATTTATTGAAAGTGGTTTTTAGTTGAAGGAAAAATATCAAATTTTCATTTTCAATATTTTATTTTATTCTAAAAAAATATAAAAAATTTAAAAAAATTAAAATTCAAAAAATGGCTCAAGTATCCCCATCTTCCCCTATATATAGCTGTACATATTGAAAGTAATTATAATTTTTTGTCGAATACTATTACTATTTCATATTTTTGTTGGTATTTAATGTTATTCTTATGTCAGTAAAAAAGAATTAAGGTAAAAAAATGTACTTTCGAAAAATTTAAAATGTAGCTAAAATTCATGAAATTATTATATGCTAAATTATATTTTAACTAATAACGGAGATCTTCTTGACTTTTTAATTGATAGGGTAACATCCCCAGTAATTGGCACATTAAGGCTCCTGTCCTCGCTCGAGGAAACGCTCCCAAGCTAATGCTATTAATATGGGGAAGCGTTTTTCTAATAACTCTTTCGCATTTCGATATTTTTGAATTTTTTTTTTTTTGCATTGGATAGCTGAGGTGCATGCCGACAGCGCACCTTTTTTACTTTTTCGATTTTGGTTGCAGATATTTTTTTAAAAAGCACTTTCAGTTTCGAAACCGGTTTTTAAAGTGAAACTAACTTTGTAAAAAATATCTGCAACCGAAATCGAAAAAGTAAAAAAGATGCGCTGTCGGCATGCACCTTAACTATCCAATGCAAAAAAAAAAAAAAAAAAAAAAAAAAAAAAAAAAATATTCAAAAAGGTCAAAATGCGAAGAGTTATTAGAAAAATGCTTCCCCATAGGAATAGCATTAGCTCGCTAGCGTTTCCTCGAGCGAGGACAGGGGCCTTAAGAACTTGTCTTTAAACTTACTTCAATTTCCATTACCAAGAAATAAAATATTTACTTGCAAATATTTTTAAGTCAAAGAATGCATATCTATTTTGCCCGCTAAAAGCAAAAATTTTTGTAAAGTATTTTTATAAAAATATATTTATAAAATTTTGCTGTTGTCACCAGTAATTGACACCTAGAGCACCAATGTATGGCACTTTGTGATCCAGTAATTGGCACATCGTTATATATAAAAAAAACTTTATATTTTGAAATGGGTTTAATCGCTTAAAATTAATTTACTGTAGATAAAGATGCCATATTTCAGGTTTTTGAGAGTAAGAAATCAGCATATTAGTCTGAAATGTGAACACTTGAAAACAATACAATATATTTATATTATACCCAGTAATTGTCATGCTGTCCCCAGTAATTGTCATATGAAGTTTAATGGATTCCAATAATATTTCATATTTTCAAATAAAAACAACTGATAAACAAAATTAAACTATAACTTTAAAAGTACTGCCAAAATAAGTGGTTTAATCTCAAATCTTGCGATTTCCTTGTAATTGGAATAGGTGCCAATTACTTGGAACTAGCAAAATTGAAGCACCCTTAATTGGCATCTATCATTAATTCAGAAATCCAATAATTTGTATCAAAAATGCTTTTTCACAATTAAAGTAACCCTTTTCAACTAAGCAAAACTGTTGTCAATTAAAATTTAAAATATATTATAAATTGGAAAATAATGAATTGAAAAGCATGCTTTTCTTAAGCCAGAGAATAAGCATTTGCAACAAAAATGGCTAATTTGATACACGTCATAATTGTTTCCCTTTCCTCGGCACTATTGTCATCTAGTAGCATAAATCAAAGTTATAATCTTTAAAGTAAATGAGCATATAACTGGTATATGGTCTTGCATTTTTAAAAGACTGGATAAAAATCTTATTTTAGGACATCTTTGTAGGATGTGCCAATCATTGGTTCATGCCAATTATTGGGGATGTTACCCCATTATCTGATTTATCACATTTTCCACGGTTTCTTATTTAATATGTAATTTAGCAAGGTGTTAATTTTTGTAAATGATAGAAGGTATTATATTGTGGGTGCCAGTTTTAATGCTCATGTATACTTATTGTATGTTATCCGATGTAAAATGTGAGCAAAACCATCTTCACTAACATCTCGCAATACATTCCGTGCTACATGCGCCCAGAATTACGTCGTTATAATTTTCTTTATAAGTTTAAATTATCTTAAGAAGAACAACACACTCAGTTAAAAAATAGTTTACGATAAAATGTGTGCATTAACACTAGAACCGCGGAACGGGTCAATTTCACCCTAATCAATGTTTAATCTCCTGCCGTGCAAAAAGTATTCACTGAAAAAATGTTTCCTTTTCTGACTTTTAATATTTTAAAGTAAACAACAACTTTTCGTATTTAATAGCGAATAACATAAATATTTTTTCAGTTATAACTACTTATACTTAGAACCGCGAAGCAGATCAGTTTAACCCATAACAGTTTTATATGCATAAATGACGAAATAAAAGTGCATATTTTCGGAAATAATGAGAAAGTACAATTGCGTCTCTCCTAATTCTTCTAATAGGCAGAATTGGAAGGGGGGTATAGTGAAAATTTTCAATCAGGATCTTATATTCTTGATGTGAAGAATGGTTGATTGCAGTGGGAAATTATAACAAATATTTATGAGTAATACTGAAGTTGCTTTTATTCTATATTTATTGAAAGTATACATAAGATTTCCGATGTCTTAATATTACTGTCAAAGAAGCTTTGGAATGTTAACAACTATTATATGAAAATGATTGAGAATGCAAATGATTGAGGATGAATATATGTCTATAAATGAAGAAAATTAAATTCTAATAATACAAATGAAAGTGACGACGACTCTTAATATACTCTTAACATTGTTGGTCTTTTTCATTAGAATACAGATGAAAATTTATCAGTATTGAACGAAAGTTTGTGATAATTATCACGTACAAAATCGGATATAAAAAAGAAAAATTAAGAATTTGCACAAAAGTAGCAAAATTTGAACTTTATACTCATGAAAATCTGAAAAATAAATAAACAATAACTCGCGCATTCACACCTCGAAATAAAGAAAATGACAACAAAACTGCAAGACTAACTATTTAAAAGGGCCTAAGATAAGTGTAGATAAGCACTTATGTCTCTCAAAATCTTTGAGCAGGTTTAATCAATATACGTCTACCAAAACCAGATAAATTCAGCACAGTATCACGTTCTAGTTGTTTGCTGATATTGATAAAATGCTGGCCTTATAGAAAATTAAAATGCTGAAAACGAGATATACAAGCCTCTGTAAAAATGTCAAAATAAGAATTGTATGCAGCTATTCTTCTAACACATTTAGACATCAACAAGCGTAACTATTTACCAACGAGAAAAGGGTAAAAATAATTTGTTGCTTAGCAGTTTACATCAAACTGTTGAAATTTTAGATAATTCTAAAAAATAATAAACACACTTGTTTACTCAAACACAATTAAATGCAGAGCAGCTGTGCGATTTTTCAGATGATGTATGATGATATGAGATCAGATGTATAGGTCATGCGTGATTCTGATAGGATGCCAGTGAGTGAAATTTATAATATTTTCTGTTTTGCTACTTTCAATATGTGGATTTTATGCAAATCTCATTGAGGAAAATCAGTTAGTACACGTATATTTGTATACAAGACTTAATTTGAAGATGTACAATAGGGTGGATCGAAATTTTTTTTTCACAGTGTCAAAACCTACCTATGCGGAAAAGATGTTCTCTTGGATGGAGATTAAGGGAAAAAAAATAAAAAAAAAATAATTTTAAATTTTACTACTGCCACAATGAGGTTGAATTTCGAAAAAAAAATGAAAAAAGACCTAATTTTGGTTAGTTGATTTTTGATTCAAAATAATAGTTTAAAAAACTATCCAAAACCTACCTATGCGTAAAAGATGTTATATTATATGCTGAATATGAGAAAAATAATTTAAAAAAATAATTTCAAAATTTAAATCTGCCACAATGTGGCTCAAATTTATGTATTTGAACGTTTTTACGGTAACAAAATCTTTTTTTTTTTTTTTTTTTTTTTGTTAAATAAAATATGAATTTTAGAATTTTTAACATTTATTGCAATGAGGAGATATTTAATTGATTACAAGATAAAAACTTTAGTTTCTTATTTAAAAGCTTCATTAGTATTAAATCAAGAAATATCGTCAACATTGCAATTGGTGATAATGACGTTCGGTATTGAAAATCGACATGAGATTTTGTAATTCAATTCGATTTTTATAAAACCGACTCTTATGTATAGTCCATACACAGCAGGAATACTTCCATGACTCTTTTGATTATTAGTTTTGTAGAATGAGTGTTGCGTGAATAGATACTATTGATAGTAGATGTTATTGCCACTGGAATGATTGCTGGATTTACCTATTGCTTCTGAATTCACGTCGTTACTAAATCCGTCAGTTAGTGGAGGTTCGACACATTTTCCTATTTAATTAAATCTTTGCAATCCGTCGCAAAAGCTCAAAAAGCTGGTAAATTGAAAATATAGATATTTTTTAATCTAATGATTAGGATTACGGCAGACCATTTCATTTTACTCGTGCGCTTTTAGAATTCATATACTGACATGAATGAAAATACAACAAACTTCTAACATGATGCGAATAATCTTTCTATTTCACCAGTGAAATATTTGTTCCCAGCCGCGGTTACGCTGGAAAAAGATGACATAGTGGAACCTCATTGGTGTGTAACTAACACAAAAACCATTGTAGTGGACGCTTTAAGATCAGTTCCATATTTCGAATAAAACATCCTTTAACATCTATGTTAACAGATATTCCGTCACAACCGATCGCAACCAACTTTTTTACATGTATATTATTGTTAAAACATGACAAAAAAATGTACGTCGTGTTTTCAAGTTGTTTGGTATTCTCCCAGAATTTACATATATGTGGCCGATACATTCGAAACCAAGTTCTTTTTTCAAGCTCAAGTCCACTTCTATTATGATTTTTCTTCTGTTGTTTTCTAGTGATATAGTCTGTCTTTACACTCATCAAAGTTTAAAGAAAATGATCATGATCATAATCTTTTACAAAAGACTAAAGAGAATGGCTAAAAGTTGGAGTGGTCTTTGGTTTGTTTTGTCATGCCGATTTTTTTTATCAATAGCATTCTATTCATAGTTTTGTCAGATAATGACCACATCTTGAAGTGCACCAGACATGATGGCAGTACATGCTTGGCCGAAAGTGCCCAAACTGTCCAATATTCTGGCTGATGCCAATCTTCGTCACTACAGGTGATGTGACACCTAGCTCGGCAGCATTTTGGCTTTTCAGTGATAGCTGATGATGCAGAAAAGTGAGTTTGCTCTCAATACATCGGTTTAGTTTACACTCATTATTCATACTCATATTCAAATCTATTGAACTGAAAAAATAGGCAGTATTTTCGAAAATGGTCCAGAAGACTGTAGTAGCTTTCAATATCTTATTTTGTTTTACAAGAATTAAGAAGAACGCAATATTTATCGTTAAACAGTTTAATTTTTCTTAAAATGCTGCTGTGGTAATTTATTGAAATTGAATCTCATTTACAGGTCACTTGTAACTTATTAGCAACTCTTTCTCACTGGCAGGAAATAAATAGATATTGACCGATTCCTTTCTTCGGTTATTTTTTAAATACCAATATGTAAATTTTATTGCTTTATGTTATTTTATAACTTTTTGTAATATGGAGCATATTTACTGCCATATCAAAGCCAGACCCAAATAGGGTGTAATTCATCTCTCTCTCTCTCTTTATTTTAATTTTTAATTTTTAATTTTTTTAACAACGACATGGTACAGTAATATTCAAGGTACACTAAGCTACACAATACACAAGCAGACAAATCCTAACTGAAAAAACTGGAACTGCCAGTTTTTCAAAACTTTAAATCACTTGCATCAGTATTAAATATCGAAATTAGTTTATTTATTTATTTGTTTATTTTTTATTTAATATCCATGCAATATAATATTTCTTACGCAAAGGTAGGCTTTGATTGATATTGATTTTTTTGATTGATAAAATGATTATTTTGCGTCAAAAATAAATCTAACCAAAATTAGATCTTTTTCCATTTTTTCAATATCTTATCGAATTTTCAACTTTTTTGTGGCAGTATTAAATTTCGAATTTATTACTTATTATTGTTTTTTATTTAACCTCCATACGATATAACATCTTTTTCGCATTGTTGGTTTTTAAAAATTATTAAAATAATTAGTTTTTGACAAAAATAACCTAAACAAAATTCGGTCTTTTTTCAAATTTTTTCGAAAATTCAACCCTTTTGTGGCAGTATTAAATTTTAAAATTAATTTTTTTATTATTTTTCCCTTAATCTCCGTACAATAGAACATCTTTTCCTTTCTCGCTTAAAAAACCTTGTTTTTTTGGGAAAAAGAAACACACAAACAAAACATAAAAAAGTTTTTTATCACAATTAAAAAATTTAAAATTAGACTAAAAATAATTGTTAAAAATATAATGTACCAATATGTTTCTGGCAATTGTGAAAATCTTTAACCATGCTTTTCAAGCAATGCATACAGTAAATTGAATTAGATAAATCAGTAAAACTAGTAAATAACTTGTAATTTTTATATTTTAAAAAAATATTCTTAGATTTTATATCTAAAATTATTTGAATAGGATAATCTATTTTTTATTAATGTTTATTAAGTCTAAGTTTATTTATGTTTCAAATATATTTTAACTTTTTGTTCAATTTATTTTCATCATACCTAATGCAATGTAATTTTGAATAACAGAATTTTCTGAAATGTAGGTAATTTCTGCTGACTTTATGTGTAAAATAAAATGTAAATACTAAAAAATACTGATTATTATAAGAAAATATATTTTTTTTAACTAACCAAATTAAGTATTTGGGCTTATTTATATATCCTTTTCCATCTCGGGTTAAATTGACCCGCTCCGTGGTTCTAGGTATACCGAAAGTCCCGCGGTTCTAGTATTAAACAATAAAAGTAAATAAATAAAAATTATTATGTTTAATAAACAATTTTTAAAAAATAATACACCTTATAACATTAGAAACATTTTATTTAATTAATAACGTTATCAACATTTTACGAATTTTGGACATCTCCTTCCACTGCCCCCTCTCTTATGATATTATACGTTATAATTCGTAGAACCTTACTTTCTTTCCATCTCTGTTAACGTTATCAAGCAGAGTAATAATAGTTTTTAAAAATATAATAAAATTCAGTAATCTTTTTCTTTCGAATTGTAACGATGTATTATTATTTACTATTTATTACTTTATCTCTCATTCGTTTATGCTTATCTTTTATGAACAACAAAATATAGTATTTTTTATACTTGAAAATGGAAGATTCTTTTCAAACTCAAAACATGGCCGCATAGGAGCAGCATTGAATTATATATATATTTTTTTTGGTGATACCAAGATTAAGACAATGAGTACGAGAAAGGTGTCATAACGGTTGATGAGATGTGGGTTGAGAATCTAAACAGCTAGCACTATTTTAATGCGGCTGTCTTCAATGACAATGGCCTACAAAAACTTTTTCCAGCATGATAAATATTTCAATTCCAGTGCTTATTGTGCTAATAATTAGCTTAAAGATTTCAGAATCTTTCACGTTACGTCTTTGCAGATAATTGTGTTTTATTTCTTTTTATAGGTCATGAAAAAATTATTTTCTGGATGAGACATAATTCAAAGTATAACTTATTGATTGAAATTAAAATTTGGCACACATTCAAAAAATTGTACAGTAAGCCTACTAAAGTACTTAGCCATCATATTAACTTAGGAATGGCTGTTGTTCTTTATTCACAATAGTTATGTATAAATATAGCAAAGTAGCCATGAGTTAGTAAATGAGACTGCTTTCTGCGTTTCCTGGTGTTAAACTACTGAGTTAGCATTCATACCTCAAAACCGGAAAGATATAACTGGGGGGGGGGGGGGGAGACGATCTACAATGTTTTATAGTATCATCTATAATACGCATTAATACACGTATTTGTTTTCTCATAATTTCCTATGACAAATTGTGTACTGTGACATCAGGTAACTAGATCGGGCGGAGAAATAATTCAGATCTTTTAAACAAATTTGCATCCAAATGGAAATTGCTGCTGACGGCTAAAAGTTTGATTATCTCAAATAAAGGTATATTTTTAAAATCCGTTGTTTTCTCGTGTTACATTGAAGAAAATCCCAAAAACACAAATGCGCTTTTTATCCTTTCTCATCATCACATTAATAACCACAATGTGTCATTTATTACTCTAAAAATTTATATATCATTTTTTTCCCAATCTCTTTCCGTTTTCGAGATAGTAATTCTAACTCCAAAGTTTTCTAGTAAGTAGCGGTTTCTCTCTGTAACGCATGACTTCTTTATTATACCCAGAGTTCACTTTAATTAATATAGCAGCAGCCGCACCGTAGTTAAAAGGATGGAGAGTGACTTTATTGTGCATACTGCATAACACATTTCATTAAGTATTAAAAATGGAAATGCAATTTGATGAAGAACAGTTATATAACATACAGGTTTTACTGTGATTTTTTGTCATGAAAATACTAGTTTTTGTTCGAATGACCTTTAATAAATACTAAATAAAAAAATGTATATATTATGTAAAACGTATAGAGCGGGAGGCGTCAGCACAGGCAACTCTAATCTAGTTTGCAGCTGATATTCCAGAATTAGTTAAAACTTGATTTGCGTAGTAAAATGCAAGCGGTCTGATAAGTCATACCTTGGTTTTAAACCCAACCCAATTTTAGCGCTTGACTCGTACCTTCATCATTTTTTTTTGGGGGGGGGGGAGGCATTCCTTAATGATTTCTTACTTTTGGATCGAGGAAAAAATAATGGTAAACGTACGATAGAACTACTACAATCGGGTTTTCAGATGTCTCTAACAAGGTATGCCTTGACAGACCAATTGCATATCAATATCGAGTTTTAACTAATTATGAAATTTCAGCCGTGACTACGATGAGAAAATTGTCTGTGCTTCCGTCTCCCTGTGTAACAAAAAAATGTAAGAACGGAAAATATTTTCAAAATTTGAGTTAAAGAATGACCAAAAAATTGCTTTATATATACATAATTATACAAAATATACATAATTAATGAAATCTATCATTACTAAACAGAGTTTTATTCAACATTGTATATTAAGACAAATGGGAAAAGGAAAGAAAAAAAAACTACTTTATTCCGGAAAATTGAAAAATTATGAAAAATAAATAAACATAAATGTGATTCGTCGTCAGGTATATTAAACTTTCATTTTTCGTACAGAAACATCACAAACGGCAAAATGGGAAAAATAATCTTTCTCTGCTGAATGTTATTTAAAGAAACCATTTAAAAGTTTCTCAAGTGCTCTGGAAAATCAGTTTAATGAGAAATAATGGCTTAGAGTGAAAAAAATACAAAAATAAAAATCTGACATTCGAAAGTATTAAAACTTAAAGCTGTGAAACTCTTATCTTGGTTTGTGTGAAATAAAGTGAAATTGAACAAAAGTCATTTTTTCTAAAAAGTTATTTTTTCTAATCTTGTGAGAAACGTTCATTACTTTTCTAAACCATTAATTTCTTTTGAATACCTTATTATAGTTTTAAACTTCTAGCTGTTTCATGCTTTTTGAGTGATAAATTAACGCACTAAACATATTGAACTGCATTATCTAATTTATAAAAAATGAAACGAAAATTTTGAGTCGATCGAAATAAAAAAGATGAAAAAATTGAAATCTTGTATTAAGGCTTGTTCGAAAATAGTTTTTCATTGATTTAAGTTTAAATTCGTAAAAAAAAAAAAAAATAAATAAATAAATAAATAACTGTTGGATAATATACAGTGTTTAAAAAAGAAAATTAAAAATAAAAATTTGGTAGTCGAGAATAAGTTCTTAGTAAGTAAATGTGTACGATTGTATGTAAATGTTTGCAAGCTAATTTAATACATTTTATACCGGGTGTTCTAAAAAATTGGTGCAAAAGTAAAACGCCATAATGAACGGTCTATGCGTCGTAAACGCATTGGATTTCCAGAATATATTCAGTGTAGTACGGGAATTTGAATGACACTAACAAAAATGTTAGTTAAAAATCTTGACAATACAGGTATCTATTCCAGATAATTAGACGAAATAATTGTACACTGCTCAAAACAATTAAAGGATATTTGAAGTTTTATATAAAATAAAGATATAAACGAAATCTTTTTTGCCGAAAATAGAAGAAGAGAATCACAAATGCAAATTTTTCTGGTTTTCAAACTGTGGATTATGCAAATTTTTAGTTCGACGTCAAAAACGTCGCTTCAGCGGCAGCGAATGAAATTTGACTTTCAACTGGATAAAAGAGAATGAAGACAAGGATGATCGTCTTTCAGTGATTGCTTTGTTTCGATTAGTACGATGTCTCAGCGAAGTCATTTGACAGATTCAGAAGCTTGGAGAATTGTTGGTAGGTTAGAAGGGGGCCAAACTCAAGCCGAAGTAGCGCAAGCCATTGGAGTGTCACAAAGTGTCATTTCCAGGATCTGGAATCGTTTTTTGGAGAGTGGATGTGCAGGCCGAAGACCAGGGAAAGGTCGTAGACGCGCAACAACGCCCAATGAAGATCGGTATTTAGCGTTAACAGCTCGGAGACACCGAAACATGAACGCTACTCTTCTCCAACAGCACCTTAGCTCGGCTACAGGCACCACGTTTTCAACTCAGACTGTCCGAAACCGGCTCCATGCTGTAGGTCTGTATGCTCGCCGACCGATGGTATGTGTTAGATTAACATCAAGGCATCGTCGTGACTGCAGGGAGTGGGTGACCAAGCATGTCAACTGGAGGAAAAATGAATGGAGCAATATTCTGTTTTCTGACGAGTCCCGTTTTACTGTGCATCCGGATAATAGGCGTATTTTCATCTGGAGGGACCGTGGCAGTAGGAATAATCCTGCGTTCGTGCACGAAAGTGTCAGATTTGGCGGTGGAGGAGTGTTGGTGTATGGTGGCATCTCCATTGACGGGCTCACTGACCTCTACATCATTCGAGATGGAGCTCTGACTTGTCGCCGATATAGGGATGAGATCCTCAGACCTATTGTAGTCCCTTACGCTGCAGCAATCGGAGATAACTTCATTTTAATGGACGATAACTGCAGGCCACATCGTGCAAACCTGGTGGAGGATTTCCTTTTCGAGGAAGGAATCGTTCGAATGGTATGGCCAGCGTGTTCTTCAGACTTGAATCCAATCGAGCACATTTGGGACGCTCTAGGAAGACGAGTTTCTGACCGCCAACAACCCCCACAAACTCTCCAAGAACTAGAAAGAGCTCTTCTGGAAGAATGGGGCACATTACTCCAACTCGTCATTAATAGCCTCATTGAGTCCATGCCTCAAAGGTGTTCAACGTTGCTGGCCGCCCGTGGAAACCATATCCCCTACTGAGAATGATTTACTTTGAAGAAAACACCTTTTCTTATTCTTTTTTTTCCTCATATGCACAAATTGTGTTTTTTTCCTTTTGTACACAAATGCTCAATAAAATGCATTTTTTCTGCCAAACATGTGTAATTTATTCTCATATAACCTACTATGTCTGTCGACCATGTATCAATCAATTAAAAAGTTTCCCAGATACAAAATCCACCTAAAACTGCAATATCCTTTAATTGTTTTGAGCAGTGTATATATTTTTCCCAAAATGAAAGATTTCTATACAAAAGAGTGTACAACTAGTTATCATATTTTATTAATCCAAATCTTGTGGTGTGTGAGCAATATTGAATTATTCCACAAAATTATCTGAAATAGCTCCCTCTTTTATGGAGAATTTTAAATACACTTTTTGTATCTGTCATTCAAAATTCCGTATCATGCTTATTTTTTATCTGCAAACTGCAGGATTCTCAGATACATTTTTTTTATCACGTTTTAATTTTTCAACGAATTTATGAAACATCTGGTACACAAATTATAAGAAAACTAGGTAATGTATTGTTTGTAATTTTTACTTCTTAAATGCACTAGAAAATGCAATCAAAAAGATTATAGTTAAACTCCGAACTGCGCGGACTAATGTGCCATAAATAGAAACCGAAATAGTGATGTCGTTATGAATACTTTAAAGTTGTGAAACAAAAAAAAATCTTCAAATCATTTTTGTTTAATGGAAACAGTAGGCGTGCTGCATGTTAAACATAACTTTTACCGGAAGAAATTAAAAAAAATCGCACGATATCCAAATATATCCAAGAAAATTAATTGTTTTTCTGTTGCATGATGCCAAATTCAGAAAACATTTTACAAAAAGAAACCTAACACCCTTTTTGGTAACACCTACTATATGTGTATACAATATTGAAGACTACTTGTTTTCTCTTTAAAGTTTAAATTCAACATTTAAAAAAGCCCTTCAGTTTTTTCTACAATGTTACATTAGAGACATGAAGTAATCTCTTAAATTTCGCGGATTTAACGTTCGCGAGTTTTGATAATTCGTCGAATAATATAAGAGGAACATTTTAATATTCGCGATCACTTAATTTTTTTATTCGTGAATTACGTTTTACAAAGAATATATTTTACATTAGTAGTATATTGCTTTGTACATTTTTTAATTAAAAATACAAAAGCACATTATTTCTGTCGTTTGCACTTTTGACTTTGCTGATCCAGCTTAATTCATATGCATTCCCAAGAAAGACCACGGAGGTGTACTGAAACTGAAGATCGAATATTTTCATGTTTTTGATATTTTTTTCTGTATTAAATGTTGTTACACCAATATAGTTCAGTTCACACACAGTTCAGTTTGCGCTACTTAATCACTCCCAACGATTTAGATTTTGAGCTCAAAATTTGTGTTTATGTTTAAGCTTTTAAAAAAATTAATGATATGCAAAAAATAACTGCGAAAAATTGTTGTTTGTTACTGCAAAGTCTAAAGCACCCTCTATCGGCATTTTTTTAAAATTTATCTTTATAATTTATTTTCAAGACAATACTGACATAAAGACTAGTTTTATTGAAAACCGCAAATCAATTGACTAATTTTTCCGCTTTTTCTGATTATTTGAAATTTTGGACGCTAAACTTTAATGGCTGCTATCTGCTTCTGAAAACGTTTGGGACCCTTGGTTTCCTATCTATATATTTAAAACGCTAAGCATTTCCTTTCGACAGTCCGTGAGAGCAAACTACTGCATCAAATCACATCATTATTTTTTTAAATGAAAGGTATTTGGCCACAGATTTGTTATCGTACATTTGTTTGTTCAAAAATTTTATTATTTAGCCACAATTCTCAATTAAAATTTCTCGCATGCGCATGCGTAACTAAGTACAAGTCTGCCTTTAAAGTGACGTACTGCACATGCGTAGAGATCCTCGCTCAGTTGAACTATCACTTTACAGCTAGAAGTTTTGTTTTAAATGCGTCTGCATCTCAATTATAATTTATTCGATCTTATTGTAAACAAGCTCTTCTTTTTATCACAAAGTTATTATTTGTGTCTTTCAGTGTTATTAAAAATTCAAAATTATGGCTTATTTCGGAAGTTGTCGTACTACACATAGAAGATAAACTGAATGATCTGAGGCTAAAAATTACGACTGGTAATCCTTCTTATAAATTACCGTTACACACGAAGATTGGAAATGTTAGAATTTTAAGTTGTAGCTGATATCAATATATAAAAAAAATAAGTTATCATAAACATTGAAACAAAAACACAAAACAGTTTCTGTAAAATAAAAATCCTAATTCTAGACAATTGCGCATGCTTCAACTAATTCTAGAAATTCTCCATTATAGAAGATTACTTAATGTGTTCCTGGTAGCGTAGTGGGGTAACGCAGTTGTTTTAAGCTTTGAGTTTTTGTAGAGTATGCAGGTTTGAGTTCAAACCCGGCAAAATGATTTATGTAGAATTTTCGTCGATAATTCATTTTAATAATTTATTTTATTAGTAAAAAAAGTTTTAGAATTTTTATTATTATTATTATTTGAATGCTTTATAATTGAACAAAATTTGACACTGAACAATATCTTTAAAAAAAATAATTATTTTATATTTAAAATATTTAACCTAAAATGTTTTACATGCAATTAACAATTACATAAATTGAACTAATGTACAATTTTCGTTACATTTTTTCTACTATTATCAAGAATATAAATGTCTGTAAGAAAGAAAAGTTTGTCATTCATTAAAAATAAGAAAGAAAGAAAAAAAAATATTAGTATAACAGCTATAAAATAAATTACATTGATACCCATTATTTAATATTTGAAAAGATGTATAAAAATGTATAAGAAAATTCAAGTAATAAAAAAGTTATATTATAAATAGTTAGGTGCATGAAATTTCAAATTTAGGATTTTAGAGAATGAGAAATATAAAAATAAAAGTCATGGCAGCTTTGAATGGTCGCGTAAATTTTGTTACTTGAGAGAGGGGGGGGGGATGGCAGAAAGAAAATAGCCCGTATTAAGCAAAAATAAATATCTTACGCAATATTTTAGTGAAATTTCTGATAAAATACAAACATAATTAGCTGTAAATTATAAACTAAAAACTATATTACTTCATCGAATATATTAGACCATTTTTCGTCTTAAAAAAAAAAAAAAAAAAAAAAAAAAAAAAAAAAAAAAGAATGAAATTATTTATGTAAGATAGTAATTTATCACAATTTGAAAAAACAAATTTAAAAGCAACTAATTAAAATTTTTTCTGATGAAATATTAAAGTTATTTACCGTCAAATCTTGGCGGGCATTATCTAGTTTAGTATTATTTGTCTTGATGTGTACTATCACCCCTTAAAGTTTTGCCCAATAGTTTACATACACCCTGTATATATATATTAAATATATTTTTTCTCACTTAGTGAATTTAAAATTCAAATGTAATAAATGTGTTTTCTGATATTTTGAGTAAACTGTTTGGAATAACAGAGAATTTCTAACAAATGATAATGATCTTTTTAAATTTTTCTAAATACGCAGAAATAAAACGAGAATATATTTTATGCCCATAAGATGTTTATCATGCGATAACAATGACTTCGTCATGAAAACTATTTACTTAGACTTACCACTCCAACAGAACATTCATTATATATTTCCTTTCATCGTTTTTAGGAATGCTTTCTGCGATTTTTTGTAATCCTTAAAGTATTTGTATATGATGCAGAAGCAGTTTCAATGATTCTCAAATAATCAGTTTGAATGAACCCTTCACGTAAAAATGTCTCATTGATTTGCAGTATTCGCATTCTGATAAAGTAACTCTTAAAATAAATTATCTTGAAAAAGTTTCTTTGAATATAGGGCACTATTTTGTCAGAAATTATCTTTGATAATACAGAATATTTCATATTAAATTTATTCCTGTCTTTCATTTTCGTTTACTTATAAAATGACGTCTTGATACTCTATATATGTTCTTTTTTCGTTTATCATTTGTTACAATGTAATTGAATATTAGTGTTTCCAATACATTTGCTTTCAGTACATCTTTTGTAGGAAATTCTTTTTGCATACATTATATTATCCATTTTAATTTAATAAAATAGCATAAAAATATGATTAGACTTATATAATTTCACGACGTTTGCTGCAATTTTATTTTCATTTCGACATTCAACAAGTAAGGACAGAAAAGAAATCCGCTATCATAATCCAAGAGCCGACAGCACAAAATTCTGAGGTATCGAGCACATGAAAAAACCTATATTTTACGGTAGAGTAGTAATAGGGGAATCTAAGGATCCATGTTTGCGAAGTAAAGTGGTGCATAAGCCAAAAAATAATACCACCAGTAATTGACTCGTAGGTTTAACATTGTTCTTGCCACACAATCCGATGTATGAAACGATTGTACAGCAAACACAATGATAAACCTATGAATTAACCATTAGTGGTATTAATTTTTGGCTTATGCGCCACTTCACTCCCGGCAGATATGAATCATTAGATTCCCCTATTCTATTCTTCCATCAAATAAAGTTTTTTTTCCTTGCGCTTGATATCTTATCTTATCGTACTGTTGGCTCTTGGACTATAAAATTTCTTGGCTTAAAAGTTGTGAAAAAACGAAACAAGGAATTCAAATTGGCACTATAAGGTAACACTAATAACCACATTTCAAACTGTTAACCGAGTTTCAATTAAACCATTTTATTTGACATTATCGATATTATTTTCTGTAGTGCTTGCTAGACGTTGCATATATTTAGGTCCGGAATTTTGGGACAGTACTTGATTCAACTGATCACATTTTTGATGTATCTGTTTTCAAGCTTTAGCATGTACAGTGTTAAAAATTTCGTGCTACTTTGAACCAAGATTTGGTGCTCGCAGCTATTACCAGCTGCCACCATAGGATGGTTCAATCGAAGCTCCAAATCTTGGAACGAGTTTACACCATATTATTTGAAAAAATGGTACTGTGGTTCAACCGAAGTTCCAAATCTTGGAACAAGATTTCACCATCTTATGGTGGCAGCTATTAAGCACCGAACTTCGGTTCAAAGTAGCACAAATTTTTAACAGTGTAATTCGGACGCAAGATATGCTGAGTACCTATCAATTGGTCGAATATTGGGAATAATAGCCGGGTTGTCAAAGCTATATAAGACAATGATGCTTTTTTTTTCTTTTTTGCTAAAGGACGTGGCTGAGAAAAAATTTGTAGTAACAGTTGCTAGAATTTTCTTGCCTGGCCAGAAGACTTAATAAACGCTACTGTAATTACTACGGATGTAAACTTTTAAATTTTCTTCAGTAAGGGTTTGTTTTGGATGTATCTAAACTAAAGAAAGGCAGAGGGAGGGAGCATGAGTGAATCATACTCGTATTGGGATCTGACAAAAAATTATTCTGTTTTTTAATTGTTTTATTTAATCGGTTAAATTATATTTTCAATTTCCTTTGGGATTTCATGTGCTCTTTTGCACATATGAATTAGCTGCCACCGCATTGGACACCTGTACCATAAACTATAGATCTTAAAAGATGAATTCAAATTAAATACAAATTACAAAATAGTACATAAAACGGTTTCATGTTTTATTAAGCAAGTTGTATTCATGTAAACACAAAGTTTTCAAGTTTAATTAACTTTTAAACTAACAACACTATTATGTTCTGAAAAAATCCCAAATCAATGAGTATATTTTTCGTGTTTTCAATTTTCGATGCTACTACTACTACCACAGTTTGTCGCAACTACCAGGATCATACAAAGAGCCATACTCAAAGCTTCCAAGCTCAAAAGTTAACAAGCAAAAATAAATTACCGGGACATTATTTCGGTGTAGAGTAGTAAAACCATCCATTTTAATAGAGTGGCTATTAAAAAAAATTTTTAATTCCTATTTCATAAAGCTCTTATTTTCCAAACGAATCTCGCTGTAAGTTTTTAATTAAAATAGTTGATTAAAACGAATCTAGCTGTAAGTCTTTAATTAAAAGAGTGATTTAGAATAGCTCAAATGATGTCTCACGCGATAGAAGATATAATTACTCCATGATATCCGCATTGTTTTCAACAAATCGGAAGGGCTTTCCAAGAAAGGGTCAATATTTGTTTAAATGCAGAGTCTAATTCTATAATGCATTTTGTTTCATCCAACGTTGAAAAAAGGAATAAGCATGGAGGTCGTAGTCTGCTGGTAAATAAAAAAACTTCGTTTTATAAAGCCCAGTTTATTTGTCTGTCTTTGCAAACTGTTTTAATTAACTGTGGAGCACTTTGTCTGTACATTGACTCGTGCACTAACATATTTGCAATTATTGTGTCATATTACCCACTATTGATCCAAATGAACTCCTAAGCTAAATTTTAATGATTACACCGTTTTTGTATATCTAAAACAATATTTCGCAAATTTGCTATTATAATTCAAAACAGACATATCTTAAAATATTAACGAATCAAAATTTCCGGAATCGTAATTAAAAGTTGCGAACAAATACAGTGTCTTTGCGCATTATAATTCATAGAAAGTATTTTGTTGTTGATCAAAACAACAGATTATAATAATGCGATAAAAATAAAATAATAATAAAAAAAAAACTTTAAGAACATAAGATACTGGATTTTTTAGGTTAAATTAACAAATCCCAAGAACTCAACAGCTTGTGTTATTTAAAATGAATTTGATTTCTTTTAATATTTTTGTAATTTTGTTACTCTGAGAAACATTATACGATTAAAAAATATTTGAAAGTGATTTCTGATAACATAATAAAATGCAAAGAAAGATTATTTTAACTTAACAAATGATATTGGGCCATTCCACTGTCACGTGCGGGACAATCAGACACCATAACTCCACCAAAATTGTGTTACAGGGCTTAAAACTCTTCAGAAACAGGAATAAACATATTTTTGTAAGCTTATATTTGGTATAACAATATCTCAGGCAAGGACAGATTTTTCCTAAATGGTTTTATGATTTAGTTATCAATTAATTTGAATGCGTCACGTGCAGGACATCTGAAATCAACCACTTGTAATTTGCTCTATGATCCAGCTAACATTTCTGCTCTACTAGTTTTGCAATTTCAAAAGAAAAAATATATATTAGAAGCTAAAGGTCTAATGTTCATGAAATAAACATCATTTTTTGAAAAATACATTTTTAAACTGCTAAAAAAAATATAACGTATAGTGTCACGTGCGGGACACGGTTGTCACGTGTGGGACATTTGCAAATATCATTCAAGTAACCTTTTCAAAAATCAGAAAATAAAGGAATACAAAAAAGAAAATACATATTATACATTTTACAATACAAAAATATTTATTTTAACTTTTTTTGTACAAAATAAATGTTCAAATTGACATTTTTAAACATAAAATAAAGTAAATGTATAAACAGAAACTCAAAAGTTTTCCATAAATTTGAAACAACCTCTATTTTTTGTTACAGTAAAAGTTGATATTTTCTTTACCACATCTTTAAATGAATATAGAATTTTATCTGGATACTGTGGTCACTTGTAGAATTTACCACTCTTTATTATGACAGACACTTCAATACTATCATGATTGGTGCTTGTAATAATTTTACCAGGATAATTAATGCCATCATTTTTTACAACTACCCATTCACCCATCTTAAAAGAAGTTGCTGTTTCTAAAGAGATGTTTAATATAATTGCTCCTGGAGGATTCATAGAAACATTTTCTCCCTTATCTTTTTCATTCTTCTAGCACTAGTAGACTTAGATCTTTCCATTTCTGCTAAATAAATAACAAACTTTATCAATTATAAATGCTTTTGTCTAAATTTACTTAATTTCATAGAAACATTGAACTTTAAAATTCTATTTTAACTTAGAAAAACAGAATATAAATAAGCAGTTTTATTATTTATTTTCTGCAGAATAATAACAAGTTCTTAAACACATGACTCTTATTATTATATAGAAAAAACCCTATAAATTAAGTAGATGAATTCTTACTAGAAAACAATATGTTCTTATAATAAAAATAACCATCAAAGTGTTCAAATTTTATTAAAATAAATTTATAAAAAACTAGAAATAAAAAATATTAGCATCACATAAAAAAAAGAAAAAAATGGAACTATCATAAAAAATGTTTTTAAAAAAATCTTAATTTCGTTTAAGTTACATAGAATATGTTCTTAGGACAAAATAATCATTAAACTGTTAAACCTATGCTATAATAAATCTCTATTTAGCATTCAGAAAACAAAAATAATCGTCTTGCTCATAAGGTGTCACGTGCAGGACAATTTTGTTTTTATATTTTTCTCCAAATAAAAATTTGGCCCAAATTTTTAACTAGCATAGGATAATTGTACTACACTAAACTGCTTTAGAAATGCTAATTAAACAAAATAAATGAGTTCCGTTTTTCTCCTAATTTAAAAAATTCATCTTTTGTGTCACGTGTGGGACACAGAAACAAAGCTTTTTGTGTGTGCTGTAATAATTATTTGAAATTATCCTAGATTTTTAAGTTTAGTGTAATAAAAAGAATGAATATTAGACTTACCTAAAATGTTGATTTCAAAAGTTTCATTGGATTTTCTTTCTTAAAAAAACTCACTCAAAATGCATAATAAAACTCAACATATTTACTTGCACATGCACGCTATCTTTAAACTGTTGTGTTGCCAATCCACAAAAGACAAACTTTAAATTCTTACTCAAAACATAAAATTTGACATGTTACCATTCAGAAAATACCAAACATATTTATTTACACAAACTTTTTAAAATGACTATCAATTTACCTATTTTCATGGAATGGCCCTATTACTGAATTGAATTTTCTATTCATCTTTATTTAAGAATTATTGCATGTGCAACTTTAATTACGCATTGGATTTTACTGCTTGTTACTTAGAAAATTAAATGCAAAAACTTGTCTTCATTTGTTATTTTAAGATAGAACTGTGTATTAAAATACAACTATTTTTTACAAAAGAAAATAAAACACTATTCAATTAATTTTTATTCGATTGACAAATATTTGCTAAAATAACAATAAAATTGAATAAAATGGAATAAATATCATTAAATCAATAGAATATTTTAATTAATATTCTTTTAAAGATGTTTAATAATAATAAAATAATAATAATTTTTTTTTCTCCACAAAAAGTTTGCCGTTTTTTAATTTGAACTTGATATTTTGCATTCAATTGAACCGGAATAACGTATTTGACGTATTTGTATGGGAACTCATGTATATTTATTATATTTCTTTAAAGTGATGTTCGAAAATGTTAACTGAAAAATTTGCCTTTTAACTAATAAATTCTCTTTGACTTTTTTTTATTTGTTACCATCTTTTTATGTTCTCCAGATTTATTATTTATTTATTTATTTATTTGAAAATTGTTACCTTGTATTTTTCAGTTCTTTTTTGGGCTCGGTGATCCATTGCGTTGATACACTTTCTCATCTGAACACACGCATCTGAAAATGAGTCCTAAGAAGAGTTAATTGATTGAAGGTTTATTTATGGTGGTGATTTTGTGGGACTTCATAAATGTTTAAAAATAAGATAAATTGCACTAACAATGCAGGAAACAAATATGGCATAAGAAAAAATATTTAATAATTTCTATTGCTTTCAATAACTTTTAGTAATTTGACAGGTAAATTTATTTAAAAATGTTTTAAAATCATAAGCGCTGCTTAAACAAATATGGTTCAATGTCAATCCAGTTTTACGAGAATTTTAAATATCATATGTACTCGTGATTCCTAATTTCGTGGAATAAAAATGTGTCTAGACTGTTACATGCAATCTGGATTGCAAGAAAGGAGAAGTATCTTACTGTATTTTGAAGTACATCTAACGTGATATATGTAAAGGTAGTATTACGACTGCAGTGAAAATTATATTACAGGGTATGTATGCGAAAGAGCTGTAGATATGCATGTTCTTCAAAAGGCGTAGTAGATTAATGTGCTATTAATAATTTTTGGCAGCGTTTAAAATGCCGAAATTGAAAATGCACATTTTGTGCACATTTTAAGATTGAAAGTGCACATTTTGTATTAATGTACGGTGAAAGAGAAATATGATATGCAATGTTTTTTCAAATATTGAAGAAACCGCGAAGGCTTCAATTAAAGCCACTTCTGTCAAAGAATCCCAGAAATGTTTTGAGATATCGTGGTCACACAAGCAGAAATGCAAAGTAGAAAGATAGTACTTGGGAATATTGTTGTATGTTGTACAGTGTATAAAAAGTTCATGTGAATTAGGAAATGTAGATTACCAACTTGTTAAACCTAATACAACATTAATAAAGTTTTTAGAATATCCTACCTTAAAAATGTATTATAAAAACGTAATTTAAGTATTGCTTCCTGTTTCTCTTTCAAAGATTAACCGTACTAAACTTATGATATCGAAATATTCCCCTGAATATGACCTCGGCATCAGTAAGCTTCATTTTTATTCATGTATGATTCTAATTTTTGCATTGCTTTTGTAATCTTTTTCATTAAATTTATATAATTACCAACATGATATCATCATTTCTGACAATGGATTCACTGGTAGTATCAAAGATTTCATTTTTTATCATCATTAAAATGCTTCAGTTATGGACAGTTTTACTATATATGTCAAATATTTATTCTTTCCAATATCTGTGCCCATTCAACTACCTGTTCATATTAATCTCTTTTTTTTTCAAATTTAACATTTATGTTTGAATATTATTTAATACTTCATTTATGAATGTTTGGATCTAGTCTTCAATCTTGATTTATAATTACTTTACTTAAAAATTATTGTTAAACACGTAAAATTCACAATGCTTATATGTTGTCTTAAAACACAATTGTATAATTTATATTCAAAATAGATGATAATTTGTAACAGTTTATATTAGTTAATACCTAAAGAACCGTATATGTTATTTAAAATCACTTATTCCTTTTATTCTAAAAACTCAAATCCTATTTGTACAGACAAAGAATGGGGTTTTTATCTGTGATTTAGTAAAATGTATAAGATACGATATTGTTGTTTGCTTTTAATGTTTTGCATTATTTTACAGAATCCAGGCAATAACTTCCCATTCTCTTATTAAATCTTTTGTATATTTAACAAGTTTTATTAGAAAAGGAATTTCCGAAAGTTAACAATGCCTACAAATTTTCTAGAACAAATACAACATTCAACATTCTTCTTTCATTTCTCAAGTACTTTCTCTTATTTGCAAATATTGAAGGAATTTCATATTTGAATAAGATTAAACATAATTGAATTTGAAATATTTGTTTTAAAATCGCATTTTGCTTATTTTGAAGTAGCATACATGAAAAAAGATTTAAAATAAACCGTTTTTGTCTGACACTGTTTTTTTTTTTTTTTTTTTTTTTTTTTTTTTTTTTTTTTTTTTTCGCAAACAAGTGCCCGAATAAAACTTAAGATAAAAATATACATTATTATAAAGTACTTTTAAGCATGTATAAAATTAAGGACATACTTTAAAACATGAGGACTTCATTAGGATAAGCAATTTACGGAGCAAAAAAATAAGGTACATTATTTTTAAAAGAGCGATTAGCAAATAATGTATATATATATGGGATAAAACTAGTTAATTTTAACACATATGGGATAAACTAGTTCATCCTAACGTAATAGAGTAAATTAGTTTTTCTTGAGCGCAATGAGTTTATCATATTCAGTTTAGCCTAATACACTGTAAAAAAAATCTGCAAAGGTACTAAACCTTTTCTAGGAAACTAGGATTCCAAGAACTTTTCCTGTAACGGTAACAGCAAAAATTCAAATTTCAGAATCGTTTACATGAATTTTTTCTGGTATCGTTACATGAAAAGTTCCTGGAATCCCAGTTTCCTAGAAAATGTTTAGTACCTTCACAGACTTTTTTTTTACAGTGTACCCATTAATACGATCTAGTTTATCCGATTCCAGTTTAGATTCTGCGTTTTTTTATTTATCTAAATTACTTCATCCCCGTCGATTTTTCCAAGAGGTACATCTTTGGCACTCCATTGGTAAGTTGTCGGTAGAGAAAAAGCGCTGTCAGTTATCTCATCAATTATTGTTGTTCAATGTTACCGCCAGTAATGAATATCTAAAAAGAAGTTTAAACAATGGTTTTTTTTAACAAAATAAAACAAAATATTTAAGTAAACAATAAGAAAATTAAGAATTTCACATACAAAAATAGAAAATAATGGAACGGGATATGTACGGAATGAGTCATTCATTTATTACAATATCAATGTGTTAAATCTATGTATTACACATATCTTTTTCTTTTTAATGGATGCTAAAGGTTTTTAATCTGTAGAACCAAAGTATACGGGGAAGCTTGATATTATATAATATTAAATAATTTAATTTATGAATTTAAATTTAGCACATTAAATTTAATGCTTTCTTTCAATAACCAATCTGAATGTTTTTTGAGAGCTGCCATAACTTTTGAATATAATATGATAACTACTTCATGATTTATGAAAAAAATGAGAAATTTTCAAAAAATATCTATTGCCCATTGTCATTTTTTCAGAAACTTAAATGTAACTCACTATGTAGTTGATTATGTTCTGAATATAACGATTACTATACTGGTATCTTTATACAAGTCATTCAATGGTTGAGTACTAAACTATTAAAGAAGAAATCTACTATTGTTTCTACATGCGTAGCTAATATTTTTTTAAATACAAATTCTTATGTTCCAAAAATCATTCAATTTACCAATTTGTACTTGCGTTGTAATATTTTCTTCATTTTCTCAATATTTCCGACCCCCCAGGGGGATACCTTCTTTAGGTATTCACGGGCTTCACAACCCCGGGCACCTGAGTGATCTTTCTCCTTTCCTTTTCCTCTTACTCCTGATCTTCCTTTCCTCTTTGTTTCACTCTCATTGGGGTTTGCTCTTCGGAGGTGAGGGCGATTCCGCATGAGCCGATATCATCCTGTATATCGACTCATGGGGAATTGTAAACATCCCACGTGTTGGCCGTGCTTGGCGACCCGTGTCCCTGGAAAGGGGGATCCTGGCAGTTGAGGGAAACCAACACACTGCTTTGACCTCTGCTTCAGGTAGGCGGGAGGTGCATATTTTTCCCGTATGTACCAATCGGCTGGTCAGCTGGCTTTTGTCACTGGCTTTAGGGATCAAGTGATCGAGCAACTACTAGTCATCTCGTTAAGGGTGGAGACTGACATAGGGTTGTCTTGTGACCGTATGGGCCCTGGTTAGCACTGGTGCACGAATGTGCATTCCTTTGTAGGGCTCGGGAGTGGGTGGTGCGGCCGGGGTCTGAATTATTATATTTTTAATATGGATGGAAACACTTCATTTCCTTCTATTTCTCTCCCTAGTGGAGAGCAACAAAATGTACAGACTTCTTCTCTCACTCGCTTCTTTGTTGTTAAACGTACTGATAGCCACTCCGATAGCTCCTTTGAAAAAACATCACCTTTTCTAATTGCTAAAACCTTCCAGACTGTTTTAGGGGTTGGTCATTCCCTCAAGAAACTACAATCTGGGGATTTACTAGTTGAGGTTTCTACAGCCAAACAATCACAATTTCTCTCTAATTGCACTACAATAGGCACCCTTTCTGATTCAGTACAAGCACATAAAACTTTGAATACAAGTCGTGGGGTAATATCCGAACCTGATCTGTTATTTTCCACAAAAGAAGAACTTCTCAATAATTTGAAAGAGCAAAATATCATAGATGTACGTCGAATCACTATTCTTAGAAATGACCAGATAATTCCTACTAAGCACATTATTCTAACCTTCAATAGTCCAACATTACCAACAAAATTAAAGCAGGCTATCTAAGCTGTCGAGTCCAACCATATATACCAAACCCCATCCGTTGCATTAAATGCCAGCGTTACGGACATACTAAAACAAACTGTCGTGGCTGTGCTGTGCACGTTGTGCAGAGGTTGGCCATGACAATACCTCATGTGAAAAATCCGAACGCTGTGCAAACTGTAAAGGAGATCATACAGCCTATTCTCGTACTTGCCCTAATTGGAACCGTGAAAAAGAAATAATCACTATAAAAATCACCCAGAACCTGCCTTATCCAGATGCCCGTAGACTCGTTGAATCCAGAACCCCATCCGTTGGAATTTCCTACTCCAGCTTGCTTAAGCAGCAATCTAAACCTGTAAGACACATAAGTACTCAGACTGACTCCTCTTTTCTACAAAGCTGTTCACCTGAAAAAACATCATCTAACATTACAAAGAAGAAGACCCGCGATGCCCACGCTACCGCTGTTATTAGAGTTTTGCCAAAGATAGTGCTTTGGAAACCTTCATCAGAGCCTGTAAAAATAGAATATTGGACAAGTCAATTGCAGAAATCAAGTCAAGTAAAAAATTTAACGAAACCTGAAAATGGAAAAAAACCTGATTCATCTGCATCAAATTCCCGGAAACCCAATAATACTAGTTCACATAAAAGACCAACCCAAAATCCAAAAATTATTAAGACTGTTCGTGGTTCTTCACAGTGGCAAACTGTGAAGAAAAAAGAGAAAAAATCATATCTTAGCTAAAATGTCACCAATTTGAAGAATCCCAAACAAATGCACCAATATGTGGAGGAAGCGATGGAGTCAGAGGCATACGACTCTAATACAGATGATGAGAATGCTGTTTTCGAGGAGTATGTACCAGAATGATTCTAGGTTTTAATTCTGCGATCCTTAGTTTGTTTTTGTACATTCAACTTTTACATTCTTTATTTTTAACTTATTCTACTCTTTTAATCGTGTCTGTGTACAGCATCTTATGCCTCTTTCATGTTTTTAGCATTGAATGTTTTTAACTTAACAGACATTTTAATTACAGTTTTAACATGTTGACATACATTTTTCATTCTATGAAACCATTTTAATGTGATTTTTTTTATATTTTACGTCGTTTCCTCACCTTGTTCTTGGCGCAGCATGTCCCTGAAGGGACCTTGCGCCATAAAACACCAACCAACCAACCAACCAACCAACCATCAATATTTCCGAAAGATAGCATAAATTTAATTGAAATCAATGTTACAATTAAAAAAAATACGGAATGATTTTTGAAATTGAGAAAGAAACGTCTATATTTTCATTAAGTGGCTTTTAGGCAAAAGCATATATGCATTGTGCAGTGCGTATATAGTCATTTATTATCTATATAGTCATAAATAGTCGTATATAATCATATCATTTTTTTTATATTTTATACAATATTTTGATAGCAAAATGTGTTTTTATTCAACTTTATATTCGTCTCCTAAATGCTCTTCAGCTAAAAAAATAAGTGAAACATGTTCTTTATATCAACGACGGTTAAGAACAATTTGTCAAACATATTTTCAAGAAAACTGTCAGCGTCAAAATATTTTTGCCAGAGAGTGTACATATATGATATATACTATATACACATATATATGCATCAAATTAATAAGTAGTAACATTTATAAATTTAATCTTTAAAATTTGTAACTCAAATTAATCAATTCCTGCCATGATGCTATAAAAAATTCAAAAAGTTTATTATATTTTGATAAAAAAAAAAGTAATTTACGACGAAAAGTTTTCTTTCCCCAATTTTGTTTCAATAAAAACAACATTCCCGAAATACTAATGGACCACAAAACTGTAATTTAGGTGCATTTGGGTCAACGGCGTCAGACGAAATATTGACGGAAATATCTGACATTACTGATTTAAGGAAAGTGAATGTGGTCTCCCGTCTCTAAGAAAATGTTCTTAAAGACAGTTAATAAAGCTAGATGGTATCGCAGGAAATGCATTTAGGATTATTACTTCTTTTTTATATGCCTACGAAATATTTTATGAAATATAGTGTATTATTTATCTATTGTGTAACGTAATTGACTATATTAAATTTGTATAAACTAATTTCTGTATGTTTACACTTTATGAAACTAGTAAATTTCTGTAAATTATAGAGAAACGTTATTTTCATTTCTTTATTAAAAAATTGAAATTTATTGCTAATAATTTAGAGAATACTGGAGACATTTGGCCTACTGTTATTCGAGTTTGATCCAGAATAGCACATTGGTTTTTATCATTTTTAACCTTTCAGACCTGATATATTTTATAGAATGCGCAGCTTAACATTTTTTCATGTATATAAATAATGTTAAAAAAGAGAAAATGGTGTGTCCTAACCGATATCATAACAAATCAAAATAGATATTTTTTGTTATAGCGCTTTTTAAGCGAACCACGTGTTACATAAAAAAGACTTATATTAGAAATGGATAAAATGAAAAATGAAAACAAAAGTAACTGTACTGTGTGTTAAGATATCATTTGTACAGCCACTTAGTAATAAAACATTTTAAATATGTATTCATTTTACTTTTTTCAACTTTTATGCACTAAAATAGAATAAAGTAATTCTAAAAAATTATCATAAAATATGTTTTCTGATTTCCAATGTACCATAAAATTTTATGTGCAAAAAATAATTTTTTTTTGCTGGTCAATTTTTCTTAATTATCAGTTTGTTAACATAAATCCATACCTGAAATTAATAAAAAGTATATAAGTATATTCTAGTGTCTGAAGAGGATAAAGTTTATTGTGTAATCCATGATTTTACACAGTCAGAAATGTTAGAAGACAGTTAATTATTTTTTAAACAATAATTCTCGTAACTCTGTATATAACTCTGTGTTATAATTAAAATACTTATGCTGTACGCGCGTATCATATATATTTACATGCGCAGAAAGTCCAAAATATTCGTTTATATATGTATAATAAAGACTTCGAGACTGTTTTCTATATTTCATAAAAATATATTTCAAAAATAAACGTAATATAAATTCAATTAAGATGAATTTTAAAAGAAATACATGTCTCCAACCTCTGAATGCAACCAATCACATATTCAATTTATGTTTACTCACTTTTATGTTATTAAAAAATAGCAAAATTTCTTTTCTTGATGTATTAATTAACATATATTATAGTTTTTTCGAAATATGTGTTCATAGAAAACCTTCTACTCTCTTTAAAACACTCATACTGTCTATCTATCCCAAAAATTCGTGCTCTTTACATATATGTAACCCGCGCGGCCATTTTTGTAATATTCTGTTATTTTTTGGATGATTAGCGTAGATATTTAAAATATATTGTTGCCAACAGCGATTTGAAACTTTCAGTTATCGATAAAGTTATTAAAAATTCTACAAGTTCTTATTCTGGGAATTCTGTGTTATTTATACTTTTTTATGTTTCAAACCATATAAAGTTTTAAAACGTTTCACTTTATTGTTAACTTTATATCTTCTAAAAAACCATCAATTCTTTTGTAATACACTTAAGTGTCAGAAATACTGGTATGAATGACTAATATCGTAAACAGCCACCACAATCCAAGAAGTACCCAAATGCGACATAGTACGGACTCCACTAGCGTCTGAATGTATTCTGGAAGCAATTTGAAGCAACATGAATCCTCCAATGCAGTCCACAAATCCATGCAAGCGCGAGATGGTAGTGATCTATTCCAAACGCCATGATGGGAGATATGGAAGTTCCAATAATTCTCATGTCTTCGAATATATGTGCCAATTTAAGAATCTAAAGTCAGAAGAGTATTCCTGTGGCTACTCGGTAACAACTCTGGACATGTCTAATATTGCATTGTCTTGGTGGAATTGCCCAAGTTTATTGAAATTTGCAATGATCAACACTGATTTTGATAATCAGACAGGATACTTAAGTACCTGTCACCTATCATAATAGACTATAGCGTATCGGGGATGCTACATCATGTCAGTTGCTCCACATGTTATAGGCTCTATCAGTTTGAAACGTCCGCTGTTGACATGTAGGATTCATAGATTCATGTGGTTACTTTCATACCCATACCAGGGTTCGTACGGGTACCGTTATTTTTCCGGTAATATACCAGTATTTTTTAAATAAAAAATAAATCTAGATCAAACGCGCGAAATTTCGCCTTTTTTAATTATATATTTTCTATAACAAAATATTGGTACCGAAGATTTTCCTGATTAAAAAACTCCAAACCCGTACGAACCATGCATACATGTTCATTTGCCAGAGACTAGTCAAACCAGGAATTATATTTACCTATCATCAACAATCCATTGGTGGTGGTGACGATTCCAAGCGTAAAACATGTGTCGTGCAGTGAGCAACGATACACGCAGAGGCCTGTGGCACCATAAGCTTATATAAATGACTGTCCATTGAAGAGTTCGAACGCTGACCCTTTTTTATACCCACAACTGAGTTTCGAAACAATTTTAGGAATTGTTGCACATTTACTTTTTTAATGATTGACATAAGTCTTTGGTTTTCCGGTTCTTACTGAAGGTTTTTTTCCGGTCGCACCGCTCTCGGAGATCTGATGTTTTACCCAATAACTAATATTCATGGTAAAATTGAGCAATGGACACATGGATATCCCAATTACATTTTATCACTATCTCAGAAATGCTATGTCTCATCTCTCCTGCATAATCTACAGCGTCATATTCAAAGTCTTTTGAAACATGATAAACTTCCATTATAACAGTAGAAAGCGATCGAACAATTTATGTAACAACTTTCTGTTATACTATGTTTGCGGACCGTATTACGTTATGCTGATTAATTGCATATCTTCTTTTTTATCATAAGTACGCATATACCTAATTTTGATTTTCAATGCAAGTCTCCTGTTCTTCATTATCACCAATTAAGAATATATAACGTTCCTTTTACATTTCTATTTTATCATATGCAGGAAATACTACATATTCCTTCGCTAAAAAAATATTTAAAGAATAATTGATGCATCTCCCTAACCAATAAATTTAAAAATCTCTTGTTTGCAACCAATATTGAAATAGTAATCATAATTTAAATTTTAAAAGTTCTAAAATAATCTGTAATATGTCTCTCACCCACAAGAAAAGTGACACATCTTTCAAAAAATCATTTTGTATTTTATTACACTAATAGCTTTGTCAAAAGTATGTCTTGCTGCACAAATAGTTCTAAAATTGTAGTTATAACGTAAAAATCACTTTTTGGCGCTACATTTCCATTCGTGACCACAAAAGATTGGTAAACTGTGTGGAGAAGTAAAATTACGTAACCCCTTAAACTTCATCTACGTCTTCATTCTTAAAGATTTTATACATAAACACTCCTTTTTACTTCTACATGCAGAACTAAATGCTTTAATTTCATGTTTCAGTAAAATCATGTCAATTTTATTTTTCCTTCTCGTGTGAAATATACTTTCGCCGAGATGTGTCACTTTTCTTGCGGGTGGGTGATATATTGTACTTCTAAAATGGACATTCTTCAAAATTAGCTTTTTATTTTATTTTATTTTTTGATATTATTGGTGATCAAATATCCTATTCCATTATGATCTCTGAATTTTGGAAATGTGTTTAGGTGAACAATTTAAACTTTTATTACATTTGGCTTTTCAATTTTTCTCTGTATACGTATAATTAAACTCACATCTGTATTTTGCTTGCATTTTTTCTTATGTGTATTATATTTTATTTATGTGTATTCTTGCATTGTCTTTGAGTATTTCTGCTGCTTTTAACGTGAAAGTAATCTTTCTTGCGCTGATTAGGAAGGACAAAGTTATTTCGAAACATAATGTGTTTTCTTAATTTTTGTATATGTTTTGTATGTGTGTTTTTTTTAAATAAAATATCAGAAATTATTAGAAAATTATTTAATGGAAAAGTTACTTTTTCTCTACAATTCATAATATATAAAGTCTTATTCTTGCAGTCTTAAAACAAATCTTGCACACAGTCTTCAAAATATGTTTCTTGTAAAAACTCATCTTTTAGCTTTTATTTTCAAATATGCATAGTTTTGCTTACCTTCTTACCTAAATTATTAACCTTTCTATGTATCTATCACAGTAATAAACATCAGATAGTTTTATAAAATCTGCATTAAAATTTAATTTATAAATTTTCTTTCTTAATGAAGAATGAAACTTTTTCTCAAGAAGATATTAGAAAGCGTATTTTCACAAAAGTTGTACATAATTAAATTATTAAAAATATGTTAATAATTAAAATTACAAAGAATAACAATAGATCTTTTTTAATAAAACTGATAACACATTCGTCGCATAAAGAAATTTTATAACACGATAATTTTTCAACCAGCTATTTTGAGCGAAAAAGCTATTAAAATGATAATTTACAGTAAGATCATTAATGCATATTTTCTTTACAAAGTGAAGTGGTAATTTGAAAGAAAATTAGCTAAAATTACTTTTGCAGAGTGAAGACTACTAATTAAAAACATTATCATTTCTAAAGCTTCATGTATTTTAATGTAGCATGTTATTTTAAAATTTATGTATTTTAAAATTAACATAAAAATAACATAAATAAGAAAATTATCTTATGATATTTTAAGAAAGGTCTAAAAATTTAATTCATCACGTCGCAAAAGAGAATTAACCTATAAGTGAAAAAAATGAGTTGTGTAGCAGGCACATTCGTAACACAATGAAATGTAAAAGTGCCATTTTTTGGTGTGTATGTAATTAGATAAGAAATACATCTTTAAAACCTTGTATTCGATTTTACATATTTTTGTAACACATATGTATTAAATCATTATTGATCAATACTACAAACCCCCCTGATAAGGAGTTATCGTTCGGCAAATACCCGTAAAAATCAAAATTATAATATTTCCTATTTTTTAAATGTACATCTAGCACATTTTTTCGCTACGCTCATGAATTCTCCAGGCAAAGTTAAACACTGAATTTTATAAAATGACTCAACTAAGCGAAAACTAAAGAATCATTGTTTAACATTTTTGTGGTTTAATACATTCTCATTCGCCTTTCCTGATAATTACCCAATAAATGCTGAACGTTTTCGTTCTTCAAGCGAATTGCCTATAAATCAAATGGCTCCACAGTTTCGGTTGATTAAAAACCAATTCATTATGCATTCTGCTGCATCTTTTCCGCACAGTTTCTCAATTAAGTACCTTAAATTTTATGTACGTTTATTAGAAGTAATTTTAGAATCAATCCATTAAAGAGAGTAAATAACCGATAGTGAATTTCCACTTAAGTGAAATTGGGAAAAGTGTGCGTCGGATTAGAGAAATTTATAACAACGCATTTAAAATTTATTTATTTCATAAATAGTATATACACATTCATGGGACTTTTACTGCTTATATCGATTTTGTATTTTCAACATTTATTCAAACTGCAACAGTTTATAAAAAAGTATAATTCTAATGTTTTAACAATTCATATTTAAAATTTTTCGCAGTTAATTAAAAAGGAAAAACAGGTTTAAAACTACAATATTAAAATCTGCATTTCAACAATTTCGAGAAAAAAAAAATAAAAATTATATTTAATTTTTTTTAATGTCGAGTGTAATTTTTTTAAGGCATTCTATTTTGTATGTTAATTTTATAAAAGTTTTTTTACTGTGAAGCAAAATGCTAATTCTGATCTAATGTACCGTAACGAACGCATAAAAATAAATTAAATAGGTTTTAATGTGAATGAAAATACTAGATAACTCCAATATATTGGTTGAGGCGATTTTCATGGAATACATATTTTTAATTCATTATATTATTCTAAGATTTCTAAATAATTTGCCAAACTATTGTAATATTTGAAACTAGAATAAAGTAATCTCCAAAACTAGAAGAAACTAAGACCGGAAACATGGTATAAGATGATTATAAGGCTAATTTTCACTATGACCTCTACAAAAGATATTTATGATCAATTTGATTAACTCCCCCCCTTTTCCTACCGACCACAGATAAGTGAAAGCTAATTTTATATTATGGTAACTGAAATATATCTGCCTTACCAAATTCTTACGGCAGATTAACCCTTAAACCGGCTGGCCAAGATTTTATTGTTTTTAGATATCATGTTACAATGACTAAAGACGAAAATATTTTTAAAGAATATGTTTTTGAACCATATTCAGAAAGAAGTGATTTTAATGCTTCTCTAGCATTAAACTGTAATTAAATGTATATATATATATATATATATATATATATATATATATATATATATATATATATATATATATATATTTGTGTGTGTAATAAAAAAATTGCGCCATTTTGCCCGCTCTGAGTTTTTAATTCTTACTTTATGGAACATATTTTTAATCTCAGTTTCGTAATGTGTTAATATTTTAAAAGCTAAAGTTCTTTTTTCTTATTTTATTTAACTTAGTAACAATCTATTAATTGTTCTCTCAAAAAGAGCGGGAACGATTTCGAAATCTTCTTTCAATGTAGAGGTTTATTTTTCATTTTTAGAATATTATTCGATATTTAATTTTTTTTTTTTTAGATCGTCTGCTGGTGTGTTCATGCGCGTATGTGAACAGATTATTCTCTTCCGCACAAAGTATTAAGATCTTACGGGAAGACCCGCCCCGTCTGCGAATAGGAGATGGTGATGTCTGGCGTCATAGCCTTGAAGTTAATCCTAATGGATCTTTAAACTGCTGGCGCGGACTGGGGAGGGGCTAGTTTTGCGTTGAGAGTCGGATTTTTCATTTTAGCTTTGGAGAGCGACAGAATGCAACTGACTTTTAAACTGTTAATACGCCCGTCTCATTTTTTCCAGGATTTAGAACAACGATATAATGTAGCTTGGATAGCGAAAGTTGTAGTATTAAATGTATGCTACGATGACTGCTGGAATAACTTATTTTATGTGTTCTAAATAAATATGAATTCAAAGACTGATTGACTTAAATTTCTTATGGAGAAATACCCAACTAAACCAAATCCATTGCCTTTCAACTTACCATTACGGCTGCTCATCTTGTTGTTAGTTCTTAAGGGAATGGTCGTATTGTACAGCGGATATGGTGTTCTACGTGAACGGATAAATTAGATGGAATACCGCCTTTATCGTTTCATATATATACATACATTTCACAGCATTTGCAAGCATTCTTATAAAAGTAGACAGTTAAAGAGCTAAAAACGTTTATCGTAAAATTATGAAAAAAATATGCATATATATATATATATATATATATATGTTTTAGATTAAAAGTTCAACAGAATGGAGCATTCTACTATTTGTGTACTATTAATTAAAACATATCATATCATACAAAGTACGGTTTACAGAAAATCAATCAATATACAATCCCTTAAACTGAATAAGCTAATTTTTTATTACAAACTCTCTGTATGAACACCATTTTAAAGAAAACAATCACAATTTGGCTCGATGATAGAAAATGGCACAGGGAGCAATTACCTAAAGAAGCCAGAGGGGCTAGGTTTCAGATGAAACAAGTACAAGAAGTTTATACAGTTCCAAATCTGAACGTGTTCATACCTTTCTTCTTTGCAAGCTAAAAAATATCAAAAAGCACAGTTTAGATGGTTTACAACAAAATTACAGAAGACTTACAGGACTAAGAGCTGTGAAATAGCAGGTAGCGTTCCAAGTATTTCATGTTACCCAGAATTTCAAGTCTTTCTGTAAAATGATAAGATAGAAGGGAACCATATTTACTCTTTGAGGCAATTTTGTATTAGTAGCAGGATTTAGAAATTATCAATTGGGGTTTTTTTCACTAAATTAGTGGTACTTAATATTCATATTATATTTATGCTTATTCTGCAGAAACGTTTGTTTCTTTTTTTTAATTATTTTTTTGTATTAATTATATTTGTTATAAAGTGCAAAGATAAACACAGATAAGAAAATAAGAATAAAACTGTGATATTTTAAAAGTTTTTTTTTTTAATTATGAATACTATAAAAATATTTATAATGAAAGAACTAAAAAGAAAATTATTTATGAAATAAGTAACCGTAAAAAGATTCTATGTAATAATTATACGAATTATAAAAATAAGGAATATTTAACGTAATGCCTTAATAGTCATCAAGATGTGATTTAGAAAATTAGAGACCTAAAGTATTGACTTTAAAGGAGCCTTTTATTTTCAGCATGTTTTATAAATCAGTATACATACTTATGACGTCTTGGGTTAATATGTAAAATATCAAAAGATTCTTTCGGTAAAATATTATTATGCTAGTAACACGGGGAGAAGGCGACAAGGGGTAGAGTTGTATCAGGGCCTAAGTTGAAAAAGTCTTCCATAAAGGACCGATTTTAAATTAAGCATATCCATATATTAGAAACAGGATATGCATAGGGCCTTTCTAATCTGTGTTCGAGGTCTCCAATTTCTACTTGGATTCCTGATGAGGAAACTTAAACCATATTATATGAGGAAGATAAAAAACAAACTTAAAACAGAAAAAAATATTTAACATATTTTCATTACCTTTTAAAATATACAGCTCGCTTAAAACTTTATTATAAGTAACTAGGTTCATTATACAGAAAATATGAAATTCCATTCAAAATATGTCCATATTCCTTACAATTTCTTGTCCCTTCCTATAATTTCTTTGCCTAAAAAAAAATATAATACAGTTTTTTGCTAGCATTAAAATTGAATCATAATGTTAAGGCTGCTTCTCAGTATGTCTTTATATCTCTTTAAGACACTTTTTGCACATCTAGATATATGATAGGGGAAAAAGACCTAGGCACATAATCTTGATAACTTGGGCCGTCACAAAGCTAAATTGTTTCCTTAAAAAAATGTATTAATCTTGAGGTATAAACAGTGAGTTTCCCGATCCAGAGCCGAGTGGCTCCATGCGGTCCACGCAGCGAGGTCACGAGACCTCCAATGAGGAGGAACCAAGTGACGTCCGGCCTCACGACAGCGCCCGCTGCCGGCCAGGAAGACAAGCGAGGACACCCGGCCCACGGAACATGGACTCAGCGTCGCGGCCTCGGCCGCTCATCATCCGCAGCCACAGACACGGCACCGCCCGCGCCCAACACGCCGATTGGAGCAACCATGCAGGCACCGTAGCACAAGCTGCCTGAACAATCGCTGATCCAGAGGCCCAGCCTTCCGAGAGGACTTACAGGAAAGCGACTCGAATTCTCGTTACGTACAAGGAAAACCCGGAAAACCTTGTATAGTCGCTTCGTCCGAATCGCGCCTACGAGAGGCCTCGGACTCCTCTTGAACGAGTGTTGAGTTCGAATGATCTGGCAAATCATCATGCGTTCGAAGACTTCGGTCGAGACAGTCGAAAGCTCAATTGGCCCGACGACCAATCCGATCCAATGTCCTTGTCAAAAGGTCGCCAACGATGTCGACAATACCTTTCCTGCTGTAATTGTCAAGGACAAGATCGGTCAGCGTTCGAGTGTGGAAGTTAGACGGGAAGCACTTTTGCCTGATGGACTTCCACAGGGGGCACTCATAGACGCAATGTCTAATCGTACTCACCCCGTTCCCGCAAAAGCACGCAGGGTTGCCTTTAAAGAAGCGGGCTTGATGGTCGCCAAAGGCACCATGTCCCGTTAGGACTTGGTTGAGGAAGAAATCACCCTGTATTCTGCTAGTGGAGACCTTCGGGAAGATCGCATACGTCGACCGGCCGTCCTCAGATCGGTCCCACCATTGCTGCCAATCCAAAAGAACCTCGCCCAGGAGCTTCCTCTTGACTTGACGTCCTGAGAGAGGAACAAGTATGTCGACCGACGGTCGACACGCAGCTTCCTTCGCAAGAGAACCGGCCAGCTCGTTAAAGGCGTACCCGACATGAGCCTTAATCCAGTGCATATGGACCCTGACTCCTGTATTTTCAACCAAGTTCCTGATCTCAGCTACTGCTTTGTGCCGAGGCACCAAAGCGTAAAGAGCTTAAAGTGCCGATCTCGAATCAGAGTAGATATCGAGTTCACTGAGACCCCTCCGAAGGGCGTCCGCAATCGCTTCCTTGATCGCATGAACCTCGGCCACGAAGACAGTCGACCCATCAGAGAGACGGAACCTTCCCTCCGCAACAACACCATCCCTAGTGGCGAGGTGGTAGGCACATCCCACCCTCTCACCCACCAGCTTGGAACCGTCTGTATAGTAGGTATACGGAGACTTCCGGCTGAGCTCCGGCGTCCAAGGTATTCGTGCCGGATAGCGTCGTTGGGGTCGGTACTTCCAAACCTTTACCATTTCTGGCGAGAGGTTTGGTCTATCAACGCTTTCGCCCCATCTCGTGAGGGCCTCGAAGTCGCGTTCGATACGAGCACGGAGGTCCCGGGGAATCACCCCGGACAAGACGTTCAACGCAGCGGTTGACACCGTACTGTAACACTTGGCGACACACAGCAAGAGACCTCGCTGAATATTCAGCAGTCTCTGACGAAGAGCCACTTTGCTGGAGTACCAGATAGGGGCCGCATACAAGACTATGCGCTCGGCCACCACCGAGTACACTGCCTTTCGAACATCGGGCTTGAGCCCCCACGTAGCTGTTGCCAATCTGGTGAGCTTGTACTGGACTCTGGTCGCCTTCTCTCGGACGAGGTCCAAGTGAGGCATCCAGCTGTAGTCCCTATCTATGACCACGCCTAGGTACTTCATTTGTTTGGAAAACTTGACCCTATGTCCACCCATCCGGATGCGTAATGAGGGTTCGTAATCATCTTTCCCTTAGGTGGTATGATAGTGTACAAGCACTTGTCGTAACTGAACTCCAGGCTGCATCCTACAGCCCACGCGAGAATCTCTGCGAGAACCCGCTGGACTATGTCAGCGAACCTGTAGACAGCCACGGAACGTCCAAGGATGAGTATATCGTCGGCGAAGACAAGTACGGTCCAAGCCTCCTCAATCCCAAGCCGTTTCAACAAGCTATTGATTAACACCAGCCACAGGACCGGCCCGAGACACGAACCCTGCGGCACCCCAACATTGAAGTAATGCTCTCCTGCGTTCGAAATGATCGATCTATTCCAAAGAAAAGAATCGATCAAGCCCAGGAGCTCATGAGGGACTCCGTACTCCACCAGAAGGCGAAGCAAGTCATCCCGCCGAGCGCTGTTGAAGGCATTCTTGATGTCGAGGCTGACGAGACAGGTGAAATGGCCTGTTCTCTTATTCTGCGAAATGTACCTGACCACCTCATGGAGCGCATCAATGGTCGACCGATTTCGTCTGAAACTATATTGTCTACCATCGAGTACGCCCTTAGACTCGAGGAAGGCCATCAGTCGAGTTGCGCACAGCTTGTCCAAGATCTTCCCGACGACGGGAAGTAAACAGATAGGACGGTAGGAAGCCGGGTCGCTCTTACTTCTACCCTCCTTTGGAAAGTCGATGGCGACCGCCCGCTTCCAACTTCGCGGAAACACGGACTCTCTAAGGCAGTGATTAAACAAGGAGAGCAACCACTGAGGGTGCCAGCGAAAGACCTCTCGGATGATCCCTAGACTGAATCCATTGTGGCCTGGCGCCTTATCGAGCGCCATCGAGTCGATAGCCAACTCTAGCTCCCCGATGTCAAACAAGTCCGGGTCATCAGGCCTCTCGATCGCTGTCTGCACTACCTCATCGACCTGTCTGAAGTGGTGTCTCGCAAGGGCTGCCTGGATGTCATCCCATGTGGATGCCACCACCCCGTCGGGAAGCTCCAGAATAGCTGGAGCTTCAGGACGCCACCTGCCTCTCACCACTGCACAGACTTGACCGATTTTGTCGGTAGAAAGCTTGTCCGAAAGTAACTTTCCGAACGAACGACGCTTAGCTTGCAGAATTGCCCTCTTGTACTCCGCCCGCGTACGCTTAAAGAGAGCCTCACGTCTCTCTCTCTGAGTCGGGTCAAGCGTCCGCTTATACAACCTCCTCAGTGCACGCACTCTAGACCTCTGAGCCTCCAACTCTGGAGTCCACCAACACGTCTCCTTGCCTGCGGCAGGACGACGCTTTCGGTGTTTCAAGCACAGATCTACCAGGACTGAATCAAGATGTTCAACTCCCGAGTCTGGTGCGTTCGAATCATAAACGTCCAAATCTGCATTCTGCAGATCCTGGAGGAAGTCGTCCCAGGCAAGGTCCTTGGGTTTCCACCGACGGCGGACTCCCCTAGGATTTCGAGCCCTTGGCCTGCCTTGGTAGGTCCAGGTCATGGCGTTATGATCGCTGGTTGTCATCCCGTCTTGAACAATCCAGTCAGCTATGCGATCTGCGCACTTACGGACCAGAAGTAAATCGATCCAGCTTTGACCCTGATGGCTATCAAAGGTCGCCGCACTGTCTGGATTGTTGACGATTTCCAGATCGTGACCAAGGGCGCAGGAGATAACTTCCTCACCCCTGGCGTCCGTTGGCCTATCCCCCCCAGATGTACGACTTCGCATTGAAATCCCCGACAATCTGAACGTTGTCCTGAGGGAACTCCAGTAGCAAGTCGCCCATCCGAGTGAGGATCGGGACAATGTCCTCAGACGGAGAACAATAGCACGACACTATTAACACATCCTCCTCCGAGATAGTGCATCGAATCGCCACTATGTCGTCAGTATTCAGAACCACACAGTATTTCAGTCGCGAACTTATCCAGAATGCGGCTCGGCTACGCTCCGAAGAGATGACTTCGGAAAAACCCTCGGGTAATCCGACGGTCTTTCCCTCCGTCACACGCTGCTCATTCAAGGAGATCACGTCAATGCTCTGCGAGAGCACTGTCTTCTGCAACTGGTACAAAGCCGCCGTACTGCGGTTGACATTGAGGTGAAGAAACTTTGGACTATCGGCCATTGTTTCGTTTCTCAGTCAAAGCCAGTTCTTTGCAGAAGATGCTACACTCCTGCGAATTCGCTGCGTGATTGATAGGTTGAGCCTCACGCGCCAAGTTCAGTGAATTGACCTTCATACAATTTACGCACGCAGGATCACTGGTGCAATCACTGAGGATGTGGTCCTGACTACCACACTTCCCACAACAACTCTTGCCGTGACAATCTCTAGCCATGTAGCCGAATTTCCAGCACCTATAACATTGAAGAGGACGCCGTCTTCGTGAAAAGAAGTCCAGCCAACGTTCAGCTTCCTCACTCGTCCAATAATCTTGAGGTATAAATTTATTTCACAAAAACTGAATTAATTGAATGGAAAAGATATTTTAATGTGTGAGCTGAAGAAGTGTCAAATATGTCCAACCAGAATAAGGTAAATTATTGTTTCTTTCCCATATTCCCTCAAAAGAAACTGAAAGATCCCACTCTTTGTCTATCAAAGTTAAAATTTTGGGGAAAATATTTTCTTGCAGCTTTTTTTACTTTTTAATTGAGAGTAAAAAAATATTTACGCAATAAGCATTATGATTGTAAATAACGCTAATATTAGACCTTTTAAACACACTTATTTCTGAAAACCAACTTCAAGATTTCATTTTTTACTGATGCCATTATTTAACATATTTTGTTCTTATTTCATTTCTTTATATTCCATTGACCTTTCATAAAACACCATGAATATATATATACATTTGTATTTACATAAAAATAAAAAAACATTAACATTGCTTTTGCACTTTAAAAATTATTTTCGTTTATTTTATTGAAACGACGGCACCTTCATGCAAAATAAACAATAAACATTGCTCAAAATACCTATCTGTGGAAAAAGTGGTGCACTTTCTTTCGCATGAAATAACTCAATAGTCATAACATACATTATACACGGTGAGGCTGAATTGGTTTTACAAATTTAAATTGTTGATAGTAGGCATCAAGAAGATGAAAAATTGTCACAGATCATCCAGTCTCAAACCACTTATTTAGTCATAAGTACAGGGTGTTGAAGTCGGCTTGACGGTAATAATTTTGCAAAATATAAAAATATTTAAATAAAAATGCAACGATATATACTTTGTTTTGTATAATCTAAGATTTCATCGCATAAAGATCTGGAGAAACAGGGTACTCACGGTATCGATGATAGCTTATGATCTGATAATAACAGTCCAAAATTATTATTATTATTATTATTATTATTATTATTATTATTATTATTATTATTATTGTTATTATTATTATTATTATTATTATTATTATTATTATTATTATTATTATTATTATTATTATTATTATTATTATTATTATGATTATTATTATTGGTGTTATCATATTTACAAATAAAAAGA
The DNA here is from genome assembly GCA_964019185.1 of Maratus speculifer. Lineage (NCBI taxonomy): Eukaryota > Metazoa > Arthropoda > Arachnida > Araneae > Salticidae > Maratus > Maratus speculifer. Next base: position 303,771,514 of record OZ025291.1, on the reverse strand, counting down.
ACATGTCTATTGATACCGCCAACTTAAGTTCAGTTAAGTTAAATCCATGTATTCGTGACTAGATAAGTGTTTTGAGACATAATGATCTTTGGCAATTTTTCATCCTCTTGATTTTTACAATCATGACTCTGATTTGGTAAAAATGATTTAGACTCACCCTGTATAAAGGTTATATTATAAATTTTTCCTTCCCAATATTACCTTTTATTTTATTTTTATTATACTGAATTACCGGCATATTCACTAAATTCGTTTTCTTTAATAATATCTGTCATTAATTCTAACAAATTCTCCTTAAAGTAATTACTATTTTACTCAATTTACTTAAATATAAAGCTTTTTTAATTTATTCCTAAATTGCCTCATCATTTTTGACCAATTTCTATTAATTGGTGTGAATTCGACTGTTTTTTTTTAAAAAAAAACATTTCTTTTTTTTTCTTCTTTTTACACCTTTTATTTAGAAATCTTCCACATTTTTGGATATTTTTTAATCTTAATATTTTTATCTCATTACGTATTTTGGAATTAGTTACTATACGAGTTTGATCAAAAAGCAGTAGCATTCGATGAAAACTCAAAATTTGTGCGATTTTCAACTTGCTAATATCTTACACTATTTGGAAGTTCCCTTTTGGCAATAGCTTTCTTCGTTCTAATTTTTTTCTAATCCACTATGATTTGTCACAGCAAAAACTGACCTCTGGCATTATGGTGGGAACTGTTTTAACTGATGTGTTATAAAAAATTTAAAGCAATTTAGAAGCATAATTTTTTCCGCTGTCAAAATTATTGCATTACGTTTGTGACTACTTCATGACCTGCATTACCAACCGGCAAGGTATCGGTACTCCTCTAAATGAGTTCATGCATAACAGAACGGATTTACAATGCATTCGATTGAATGTTTACACAATTATGTACCCCAATATAAGAGTAAAAACACGACAGGATTTAATGTATCAACGAAAATATCCAATGTAATATGCTTATCCAATATCCAATGTAATAATCCAATGCTTATAATCAGATTTACTACAATACTACATATTTATAAGCGACAGCATACAAATATGTTTAAAATATATTTATCAAATTTTATGCGTTAAAATTTTTTGGTCATTTTACGTGATAGAAATTTAATAGGTGGATAAGTATATGACTATTTAAAGTAATAAAGGGGAAAATAAATTAAATGGAATTAATAATTTCTGATAAAGTTTGGCTTATTGTACATGACGAATAAACATGACTCAGAAGATAAATCTTTCGACAAGATTTCCGTTAATCGAATATACATTTCAAATAACCCTATAATTTAATTCCACTGAGAAACTACTTAACCTTCTGAATTTCGATTGATTTATTTGATTGCTTCGAATTTACAGAAATTGAGCAACGTCAAGTGCCTAAAATCTAATATTTCAACTTAGATAAAATATAAAATTAATAGCTGTACATTTCAAGTAATAGTTCAGAAATCTATTAATATTTCGACTGCAATTTTGTAACTCAATAATTCAGATAGTGATATTCAATATTTGGGAAGCGAAAATAAATGTTCGCAATTTCGAGAGATATTATTAGACATATTGAGTATAAACAAAACTTTTTAAAAATAACAATATATGGTGTTTTATTATCGGGTATTAACAGTAATTAAATCCAATTAGAAAGTATTTTTTTATTGCTGATTGCAAAATTTGTTAGAAAATCGTACCGCATATCATGTTTATACTTTAAATTCTTTGTTAGTTAATAAATTAGAGAGTCCTTTATATAAATAATTTTTAAAGTAGTATGTACATCTTATAAAAATGAATTAATAAATTTCTCAGAAATTGATTTATAATTTAAAGTTAATTACAAGTTATGTTTGTGTATTTCTTTCTATCCTTTTTAAATATATAGTTTCCTAACAATTTTTTAAATAACAAAATTCGCATTTTAAATTACCAAATATGGTACTAGAAGTGAAATAGCCTCGCAATCAGAGATTAAAATAACTGAAATTTTAATAATTTTCTCCTGAACAAGATGATATATTTGATTTATTTAAGTAAAAGAAAATGATAAGACTAAAAATGCTTAAAAAATTCAAGTCACATGCAGTCTTTTATTACAAAATGTAAAATTTTACATTTAATATTTATTTTTTAGAAACATACACATGCATATAAATACATTCCTAAATATATATCTTTGTTTTCTTCCATTAGAGTTTCTGAAAAATCATCTAACCAGGAATTTGAAATATGAATTCTAAGTTATCTTCAAAATTCAGAAGAAAAAAATACATATTCTTTTGAAGAAATGAAATTTTGAAAACATGATTTTTCCATCTCCTAAAAATAGGGTATTTTGCAGAACACAGTGAAAATCTATATATATACTCTAGATATTTTATATTTGAAAATGATACTTTCTTTTCCTTATGAAGGCAAATTTTCCGTTTCGTTTTCGATACGGACGTTTTCTGTTTACTGATGTAAGTTGCCTGGACATTTGCGATTCTGAATTTTTTAAAAAACCTTGAGAAGAATTTCTTATTACATAAAATTTATTTTTACATTTTCAAAGTTAAATAAATGTTTCAAAAAGAAGAACTTTAAATTTTAAAATATAGGGAGTTTCTAACATGACTGGAAAAGAAAAAGATAATTTACTTCTTATTAAAGGGTGGTTCTATTTCTTTGAGTGAAAATTTTGACATTTTTTCTGATTTTAATTTTTTTGCATATTTAAATAATGTTAATTGTTTACCTAAGGCATATTATACACTGGGCAGACAAAGGCGATAAAAGCATAAAACAGGAGAAAAATTCTAATTTCAAACCGCTTTTCCCTTTTTTAACTAGGAGATATGTTTCTTGACTTACGCTTTTTTGTCGCAGTAGTGAAGGGCGATTCTGGAAATTTTGAGAATCGATTAAAATCGATATCGTATAAAACAACATCGATCATAATAAGAATCGATTTCTCAGTTGTAAAATCGATACTAGAATCGATATTTTGATGTTCAGATTCACACAGAGAAGATCCAAATTACTAATTCTAAAACTTACGCTCTTATTCACCAACTACTTCGACCCCGAGTTACATCGAAAACCTCGGTCGAACGCTCAAACAGTATTCATCTTTAATCCTGATTGGACGTCTCCTTGATAATGCCCAATCAAATGTTATCATGAATTTCATTTGAGCGTTCGACCGAGGTTTCCTAGGTTGAGGTAGATGGTGAATAAGAGCATTAGACAATCAGCAGGACCGTAATTACCGCCTCCCACCTCCTCATCCCTATTTAGGGAGGCATAGAATTAAGCTATTGCAGATTTTAGAGTCGGATAGTAAGAATTTTAAATTTTAAAATGATTGTCACTTATGATTGTCATTTACACAAAAACTTTGACAAATTTGAGAGGCATAACTCAACTAACAACAACACTGAGTAACTTGGCATAAAACCGAGGATAAAGAGTGCCAAGAGCGTGTAACTAGGATGGGGAACAAGGAGTATAGACAAAAAAAACTGTTTTTTTCTAATGCCAACCAAATGTTACACGAGATAGTTTGGAAGAGCAAAAACTTTGCCCCATACCCAAGGAGGCAGGTAAACCCCACTCTTGACGGAAGGGCGACCATAGCCCAAATGTATCTTTTGTCGAAGTTTCAAAATAAGGATTCACAATAAAATAGAACGAGAATTGGACATTTTAAAAATTGGATGCATACTTTGAACGGCCCATTTAGTAAAGATTGGCGAGGAAGGGGGGTATTAAAATGGACGAACTTGAAAAAAAAGTAATAAACTAATAACCCAAATAACTGAGCGTCTAAACAAAAATATAGTGTTTAACTTAGAGTTGAATTCATGGGGTGGCCCGCGGGGAACATGCACTCTTTGAAACTATAAAAAGTGCCAAGAGCATGTAACTAGGGGAAGAGAGGGGTAGTAACAGAAAAAAACGAGGAGATAAAAGCTTTATAACTATATGTTACATGAGATGGTGTGGAAGAAACAAAAAAATATGCCCCCACCCAGGGGGGCAAGGTAAATCCCAAACGAACAGAAGTGCGACCCCGGCCCAAATGTATCTTTTGTTGAGATTTCAAAATATGGATTTATAATAAAATAAAACGAGGATTAGACTATTTTAAAATAGCAGTCATAATTTGAACGATCCTGTAAGTTAATATTGGTGAGGAAGGGGGAGGGATTAGGACGGGCGAACATGAAAAAAAAAAATAGTGGCACTCTGAGGGTGCCGACAGAAGTGAAACCTTGAACAATTACGTGTCTATTTTTTGAATCGTTAGGATATATAATGTTGAATCGTCAGGAAATACTTTTAAAAGAATAAAAAAAGGGTTCTATAATATTAAAGAACATATCAATATCTATAAAAAAATACCATATCACGATACCATAATGTCCAGCTATTGTAGTTAACTCACTATAACTACTTTCTTACATTTTAAAACGCGATAAATACACCAACCAAAATTAGACCATACTATCGATACCTTAATCCTTATCCAAATAAATCATTTTGTATTAATGCCTGTTACAATATCTGTAGATTACTTTTTGAATTATTCAAATCGGACATTCCATTCAAAAGATATTACGAATTTAAAGATGACAATCTAAAGAAATAATAGCGCTGCTGAGTACTCGGTGGCCAATAAGCTTAGGGATTACGTGTGCAATCAAAAGATTGCAGCGAACCCCAGTTTCACTGATATGTATATATATATATATATTTTTTTTTTTTTTTTTCCGAAGAAGTTTGAAAACTTAAAAATTTAACACATTATGGGTCCGTAACGTGACTTGAAATGATAGGAGAAAATTTCTTATGCTAGATTTGTAATGTATGAAGCATAAGCTTTCAATAGACATATTGTATCAATAAATGCGAAAAACCCCCTCTGCCCCCCCAAAAAATGTCCTGTAGAGAAAATCGGGAAACTGGAATAGCAAAAAGAACGGCGAGTATACTAGAATTTTTCTCCCCACTGTAACTCCTATAGAAGAAGTAATAGCCTTTTAAAGATTGAAATGAAGTGAAGAAATAAGCAAAATTAGGTGTGTGACCGCAGGGGGGGGGGGTCCACAGCTCTAGGGGGTACCATGTAGCTTAAACGTTTAAGTTAAAAATGCTAGAGAATAAAATGAGCGAAATTTTAAGGTGTATATTGGGGAAGGGTTCAAGCCTCCTCTCAACATTTTTTTTGTTTCTTTTGAAGAAACAAAAAAATATGCCCCCCGGCGGGACGCAGATAAACTCCAAACGGGCGGAAGGATGATCCTTTATTTATCTTTTGTCAAGGATTTAAAATGTGGATCTAAAATAAAACAGACCGAGAATTGGGCATTTTCAAAACTGTATGCATATTTCGAACGGCCCTGTCAGTTAAAACTGACGCGGAAGGGGGAGAATTAGAAGAGACGAGCGTGGAAAGTAAAACATAATAAATTAATACTTCAAATAACTGGACTTCTAAACAAAAATATAACGATTTAACCTAGTGTCGAATTAATGGGGTGGCCCGCAGGGGATACCCCCCCCCCCCTCAAGAAGTTGTGAGATTTTATGCTTTCCAATGCACAAATTGCGATTCCCCCTCTCTTACAGAGCTGTAAAACACGATGCCTTCTCCGGAGTCGCAGAAAAATACCTGCATTCAACATTGATTTAGCCTTAAAAAAAAAAAAAAAAAAAAAAAAAACGAAATTGAATCTAAAGATTGACATCGAATTTAAAGATCGAAATCGAATCTAAAGATTGACATCGAATCTAAAGATCGACATCGAATCTAAAGATCGAAATCGAATCTAAAGATCGACATCGAATCTAAAGATCGAAATAGAATCTAAAGACCGATCTTACGGGCAGAATCGATTTTACATTTTTACTTTCTTTTGTAACTTTACAAGAAGAGAGTATTAGATTCGTGAAAAATTTCGACTTTCCGTTTTCGATGGATTTATATATTTTAGAAGGTCTTTAACACGATTTTATGGTTTTTAAGAAATATCTGTCTGTGTGTGTGTCTGTCACTCTGTGAGTCTGTATATGACAAAAATTTCTGACCGTTCTATCTCAAGAACAAATGTACGGAATTCCACAAAACTTTAGATTTAGTTTGACCTTGATATAAACTGAATCTAATTAATTTTTGGTGTATATAGCCTAACAGGTGGCGCTGCAATGCTGCATTTTTGCGATTTGCGCAATAGCTATATCTGAATAACGAATGCACGGATTTTCATCAAATTTCAGATCCAGTTAGTCCTTGATATGAATTGATGTTTTTTTGCATTTTGATGTATATCGCTTCTCAGATGGCGCTGCTATGCTGAATTTTTCACAATTTCCACTCAGCGCCATGTGAAAGGGGGGAGGCGAAAGGAGGCGGTCTTTCCGAGCACGGAAATTTAAAGGTCGCTAAATTTTTACTTCTAACATCACTTCTAGCCTATCACAAGAAAAAGTTAATAGGGGGGGGGGCTAAATTGGAACTTTGAACCGGGCGCAGCTCTCTTTTCGCACGCCCCTGTTTCCATTTTAGCTTTATCTCAAGAACTAATGCACGGATTTTCATAAAAATTTAGATTCAATTAGTCCTTGATATTATTTGGTGCTAATTATATTTTGGTGGAAATCGCTTAAGAGATGGCGCTGCTATACTGCATTATTCATAATTAACGCAATAGCGCTATCTCAAGAACGAATTTTCATCAAAATTCAGATTCAGTAAATCTTTGACATAGATTAGTGTTATTTAGTTCTTGGTGTAAATTGCCCTACAGGTGGCGCTGATATGCTGCATTTTTTATGATTTCGCAATAGCTGTATCTTGCGCTTTCATAGACTCTCATCAAAATTCAGATTCAGCTGGTACCTGATAAAAATTGATCTTGATCAATTTTTGGTGTACATCATTCAACAAAAAACGCTATTTTGCACTGGAGGGGGGGGGGGGGTCTGAGGTTTCTTTAATTCTTCTATCTTAGAAACTAATACACTTAAATGTTGGAATTGGCACATCCAACTTTTTTATCTTCGACTTTTGAAGAAAAATGAAAATTATATTACCTTCAGAGAAATCGATTAAAAATTTTAAAGTATCGATTAAATCGTGTTGGCCGTAGTATCGATTAAATCGATTTAAAAAATTGAAATCGCCCATCACTACTCTTCAGTGTGTGATACGTTTAAAACTGTTTTGTTACATCCGAATTGCTTTAACTTTTTATTCGTTGATCGTAACGTGAATTATTGTAAGACTACTGCAAAATGTAAAAATTCCTTTCTGAAAACCATATTTTTTTAAAGAGTGTGGCCATTTTTCTCGAGAATTCTTTAACTGTTTTAATCTTTTTTATGTATTTGAAAGGTAGTCATTTTTACCCTTTATTGTATGATGTGCCATACATGATCCATGCCAATAAAACACTTCATTTGTCATATGGATCTTAAATTTAGGTTATCTGAATTTTGTGTCATATCTAGAACATTTAACAAAAGAGTTTTATACCTGTGTTTCTCACTCGATGACAGTATCTCACTATATGTTAAGCTTTCATTTCAAAAAACATTTCAGCCTGCATCGCATACAACAATAGAATTTGCTTCAATATTTTCATCCAAAAATGTTGAAATTATCCGAAGATATAATTATAGAAATTCGAATGTATCGCATATGTAAGGTAAATTTTCATATTAACCCTTTATCTACCTACGGTACTTATAAGTACCATTAAAATTACTTATAGAAAAATTCTTTTAATGCATCAATTAGTTGTAATATTGTTTAGAATGAGCTTCATTACATTACTTTATTTTGTTCCTAAAACATTATTGGTTACACAAAACAAAAACAATTTTAAAAGGATGATTTATTTTGTCTTTGTATCTTTTCAGCTTTCTTGCCGCTGAGGGAGGGCGATGAGGATTTTTCAATTCGGAAATATTTCTATATAATACTCTAAGAACTTCATATTTGTACATTTTATCATTCCAACAAATACAAAGAAAACAATTTAAAATACAAGACTTGAGTGGGGTTATAAATATTGCACAAAATCCCTGTAAATTCAAGCTTAAATAATCCTTCTAAATCCTCCAATCCTTCTAAAATCCTTAAAACATTTATTAAATGATTATGTAAAACTTTTAATTTAGAATACACAATTTATGAAAATTCTTTAGGATGTAAATTTTTTATGAATTCATAATTCGGTCGATAGAGGGTTAAATAGTAAGATAATTTTAAATTTTACTAAAAATACTATGTAAAAACTAAAAACAACAAGTGAAATTCAACAGAGTTGAATTCAGACATTTTTTCCGCAAGAGGATGTTGTTATGTGTCGGGAGTGTGTGTGTAGAGAGGGAGGATTAAATTTCTAAACTAAACAAATTTTCAAATTATCTGTGAAGTACATGTAAATATTCTTTATAAATGCCCCTCCCTGAACAACCACTTTTAAATTAAACACTGAATATATAAAATGAGAAGCATTAATTTAGAGAAAGATTGTTTATTATTTCGGAGGCTGTATATATTCCTACTGAACCCAATATTGATAGAAAAATTCAAAAAGGTAAGACAATTACAAAAAACTAATTTGTGAGGAATAAAGATCTGAAAATTCCTGAAATGTAAATAAAATATAGAAGGTGTAAATCCTTGAGTGCTGAAATTAAGGCTCTCAATATTCCTTATATCCTTTTTTTAAACCATGAACTTTTGAATCTTAATTCAGATGAGACACATAGTTACAGCACACAAAAGGATATTTATCACCCTTTACAAGCTTCCATTTCGAATATTCTATATTATATTGGAATTTGTTTTTTAATGTTACCTATAGATTTTCCATTTACAGCAGATTACTATAGTGATGTTTTAGATAAACAAATAATCAAAGAAGTAATGTCTATAAAAAAAAAATTAAAAATATCCCAAAATTTTTGCATTTTAGTGACAATACGAAAGAAATTCCTAAATGCATGAAGGGCCATAATAAACTTTTCAAATTATGGCCTCTAATGGAATTTATCAGAAAACTGCTTATACAAGTTGCTATGAAAGAGTGATACAAATTCTTCGGTTTTGCCTATGAATTTGAATTATATAGAGGCCAGAAAAATGGTGAAATACAACCGCCAAAGAGCCATATTCAGAGTTATCATCAAATCTTGTTGTGCGTCCCAGTAGATTAATTCAGCGAAATCAAAACCATAAGTTGTTTTTTGATAATTACTTCCATTTATTACTTCCACTTGAATTTTTATCACACAACGGAATACTCTCATTAGGTGCTGTGAGACGCAATAGAATTTCTAATTATAAGCTTCCTGTGGAATCTGAGATTTAAAAAAAAATAAAAAAGGGAATATAGTTTAGAACAAGTAGTATGCATTAACAGACACAAATATAATGTGTCATATGGTTAGATAATAAGTAGTTAATTTTTTTTCAACATTTGCTAGGAGTCTCTATATATTTCTCGAAAATATTTCTCGATTTGATAAAAATTCAAACCAAAAGACTGATATAGCTTGTCCTTTTGTGGTAAAAAATACAGTAAAACATGGGTTCAGTAGACATACTAGACAGTCATTTAGGAAGATATAAAAATAAAAATGAGATCTAAAAGGACTATTACGAGTTTTCTACCATCTACTGGATGTTGTTATGAAAACCACAACAATACTAATTCACAACAATCTGTTTTTATGCATAAACCATACTTAAAACAAAAAAGGATTTTCTTAAGTATTTTTCACATTATTTAAGAAATGAAACCCGAAAATTGCTTCTAAATTAAGTTTTAAATAATCAGGAGTTAAAGGGTTATAGCTTATTTCTTTAAAACGTTCGTTGATATAATTAAAATCTTTAAAGTTATACAGGGGGTAAAAAACAAAACTAGACCGAGTTTATTTTTCAAACAAATGACATAGTTTGTTTTGAAGGTCCGTAAAATCTTTTTTATCCCCTTTAAAGTAAATCGAGTTTTTTTTCCTATACTTTTTTGTATATGTCATCTTTTTATAGATCTTGTCTATTAGAAGAATGGGTGAAATAGGTTATATGCACGTTCTAAAAGGACTACATCGTCTGTACATTACGTAATGAGAATGAAGATTTAATGTCAAGCAGAAGGCCGAAAAGTCGATGATTTTAGTAAAAAGTCGATGTTTATTGAATTCTGTTATCTATTTCAATTTTTATTGGAAATCTGTTATCTACAGATTCTAGCTAAGTCACTTGGCTTTGTGCCGTTGCACACGGCACTTTGTGCAGTGCACGGATTGCTCATGAATCGCACAGTGTTTGAGTGCGGCGTTAGGATTTCAGAATAAAACAAACTGTCCAGCAGTGATACACTGTAAAGTTTTGTGTAAAACTGAACAAATTGGCACCTGAAATCTTCCAAAGTTATAAGAAGCCTTTGTGAAGAATTTTTTATCCAAATCTTCAGTACTTAAGGGAGGGGGGATTACAAATCCTTCTAAAATGGGAAAGAGGACATCGATGTCATACAACACACGAGACGTCTATCAAATACTTAAACTTCATACTATGTGGCTAAAATATATGTACTTTTGGCCTCTGATCATCAGATGAGTGTCCCAATAATTATGGAGTTGTTGGTACATAAAAAAGTTGATTGCATTATATAGTTACGAAAGAACTTCCGAAGTGTAAAATTTGTAAGATTTGCGGTTCTTAAAATTGAATCAGTACCTAGCAAAATACAATGTCGCAACTTTCCCGAAATACTGTACAGAATCAATGTGTCTCTGTCTTAACTTTTTCTATTCCTTTGGTTAAATCCAGCTAAAGGTCGTTGTTTTGGCAATTGGAGAGCATGCAGAGAAACGTAACTCACGTTCTGAACAGAATTCCAGTTTAACAATTCAACGCGCTCAAACAAAGGGTAACAGAAATGTTCAAAACGTTGTATTAATACAGAAAGAAACCACTTTCAAGATGGAAACAATCTCTTTAATTAATGGACACCATGTATGTATAATTTTTTTAGGTAACTTTCAATACAAAAAGTAAAAAGCTACCTATTGCAGCTGTTCGTAGGAAAATATTTCCGGAAAATTTTGGTATATTTTCACCGATCATGACCCCTAAACCCCTCTCTGTTCAAATGTTGACATGTATATATATATATATATATATATATATATATGTCCCATTTTAATGAAACTTAGTGTGTAGATAGTACATATTAATATGTCGATCGAATTCGTTGGCCAGTACAATCCGCCACCTTGTTTCAAAATGGCGGCCGTTTAAATTTTAAACAAAAATTATGTTAAATAAAATTAGAAATCGAAAAATATTTTTGTGTGTATTTAAGGTTGTTACAAAGATTCCAGTGCATTTTTTTTCTCTAGATCTTAAAAAATGTCTGAGTAATCGCACTTTCTATTTCTAGTGTAGCTGACATTTTGAAAAGGGCTGATTTTTGTCTCGCAATAAAATGCGTATTTCTGAACCAATTTGGATGTAACTTGTTGTGTATACAGTAAATACCGTTATCTGAATCGAGTTCGTTGGCCGGTTTCATACGCAATCCTCTTTTACAATGACAGACATTTATTTTATTTTTTAATTTTAAAATTTTAAATTATGTACAAAATATTAGAATCTGAAAAATATTTTTCTTCTGTATGTTTGAATTTAATACAAAGATTCCAGAGCATTGCTTGTTTTTTCCTATATCTTAAAAAATTAGTGAGTTATATTACTTTAAATTTTTAACGTGGATGACATTTTGAAACTGTCTGATTTTTGTCACGTAATAACACTCTTATTTATGAGCAGGTTTGGATGTAACTTGATTTGAATAAAATATATACCGATGTCTGAACCAGGTTCGCTCGCCAGTTTCATCCGCCATCTTGTTTAAAAAATGGCGGCCATTTTTTTAATATAATTTTAAATTTAAAATTAGGTGCACAAAAAATAGAAGTCGAAAAATGCTTTTTTTTATGTGTTTTACCTTAATACAAAGACTCCAGAGCATTTTTTGTTTAGTTTGTATCTTACAAAATGTTTGAGTTATAGACATTTTGAAATGGTCTGATTATTGACACGTGATAACACTTCTATTAATAAACCGATTTGAACATAACTTGGTGTGTACATAGTACATACTGATGTCTCAACTTTGTAACAACGTAAGATGTAACAACTTTCAAGATGTAAAAACTTTTCAGATGTTTCTTTCTTGGTTAACTACATCCGCTTCCTTATTTTGAAATGGAAGCTATTAGGATTTTGTTTTGTTAATTTTGAATTTAAAATGAGGTACAAAATTTAGAAATTGAAAAAAGATTTTTTTCTTATATGTTTCAACTGGATACAAACAATTCGGAGCATTTTTTGCTTTTTCTAAATCTTATACAGTGGCTGAATTGTAGCACATTCAATTTCTAGTATGGCTGATACTTTGAAATAATCTAATTTTTGGCACGCGGTATTATGCATATTTATGAACCGATTTGGATATAACTTGGTGTTTACGTAGAACTACCCAGTGCCTTGATTGTTTTCGTTAGTTAACTTCATCCGCCATTTTGTTTCAAAATAGCGGCCGTTTAAAATTGTCAGAAAAACTTTTAAATTTATAATAATGCAAAAAAAAATAGTAATGGAAATAGAAAAAAAAATCTGAAGTGTTTAAATCTTAATACAAGGATTGTGGAGCGATTTTTGTTTTGCTTTTACCCTAAAAAAATGGGTTATATATCTGTACCTTGGAATTAAAAAAAAAGGGCCAATGTCCATTTTTTATGGCAGAAAACGCAATTTAAGTTTGAGGAATTTTAAGAATCTTGCTACGAATTCTGTACTGTTATTTTCCAAAGTTGTACCTTTCAATACCTTAATGTTTTTCTTACTAACAATCTAGTGTTACATTGATTTAGTTTGTTTTTACAGTGACATAGGCCATTTTTAAATAAACAGTAAGTAACGTAGCCCTGAAAAAGAAAGATTCAATGATCTAACATTTAGAGGACTTTGGTTTTTTTAACAATTACTTTATATCACACCCTGAATTCATTCGTGCATTCAACTCAAATTTTTCAATTTTGAACATTGGCCCTGTCTGTTCCAAGATGCAGATATAACAGTTTGAATTTCTAAAGTGGATGATATTTTGAAAATTCTATTTGCCTGCGATAGCGTTCGCATGTATCACCCGATTTTGATGTGAGCGAACATGTGCACAGGACATACGAAGATCTAGATCAAGCTCATTGGTTAATATCACCCATCATGTTGTTTTAAATCGGTAAGCACTTCGTTATATCGCCAATTATGTCTTCATTATATTCAGTTTAAAAAAAAACAACTATTGTATCCTCTACTATCATGTTCCACTAATTTGAGATTTTTATGTTTAAATAATACAACTTTTTTTTTTTTTAGGAATGTGAAAGCTACTTCTTTCTCCCGGTACTGGACAAGGACTTTTTACTTTTTTATATCTTTACAAGAAGAAACTATGGGTTCCGTAAAGATTTTCCAATTCCGGTTCTCAACGAATTTACACGTTTTAGGAGTCAGAGATTCCAGAAAATAGGTTTTTTCAAAATATCTGTCTGTACATGAAATAAATTTCGTTGGCGCTTTATCTGAAGAACTAATGCACAGAATTTCACAAAACTTTAGATTCAGTTAGACTTTGTGGTGGCACTTCTATGCTGCATTTTTCACAATTTCCACAACAGCTAGATCGCAATAACTAATGGGCGGATTTTTATAAAACTTACACGGATTTTCATCAAACTTCAGATTTAGTTAGAATTTGTAATACTTTTTTACTGATTAAATGTTGGTGAAAATAAACTAAACGGTGATGCTGCCATTTATCATTTTTCTAGAAGTATTGAAGTATTTACGTGCATGAGCTGAAGAAAAATTGGGATTGCCACATTTGACTAGTTTCAAAATTGACTTCGTATACTATTGTGTTAAGCTTCTCGTATATGATTTGAAAATCTAATTAAAAATTTTAAAGTAGTTTTTTTTTAAGTATAAATATGACTTTCCTTTTTATGACGTTTTTACGTGTAAAATGAAAAGCATTTAATCGTTATATCTGAAATAAGAAACTTCTTCATTCATATAATTTGAAATGACTTCTCATTTTTACAATTAGCAAACTTTTTTGAAATCATTCATCTTTTCAATTAGTCTAATTGAAAAATTATTTTTCATGAAGAGTTCGATTTTTCATGATGATATTTCTATATTTTCCTCTTTTACCAACTAAAGTAATTTTTCTGAATTTAAAAGCCATTTTGTACGGGAAAAATTTCTATTAATTTATCTAATTACAATGAAAACTTTGAATATAAATGAAATATTTTGCTCTAATAAATTTTTAGAATTTAGAAATAAGACATTTTAAAGTAAAGAAATGTAATTTTTTAGAATTTAAATTGTCTGATTATTTTCTGTTATAAATTAGGAAAATATGTTATTAAAGAAATAATTCATAAAATTATTTTTATTTAGCTATTACTTTACAATTAACTATTTTTAAATATAAACTTTAATTTATAGTGAGAGTATACATACTTCTGAAATAATTATTCGAAATAGTTAAAAGCAGTTTAACCCTCTCATGCATACGGGCCTCATATGAGGACAGATAATTATTGCATTATTAAGTAAAATAATTTAAAGTATTCATTTATGGAGATCTAATTTGTGGAAAAATAATAGCTAGCATGCAGCACAACAATAAAATTATTTTAGAATGGGTCTTTCATTTATCATAAAAAATATTTTTTGTGAATAATGGAAATAATGAAAAATAATTTATGCATGAGAGGGTTAAATTCATTGAATGGTGATTTTAATATACGTATATAAATACATATTAATATAAAAGTAGAAAAATTTTATTTTCTTCTGAAATATATAAAACGCCACAGTTTTGTGTAGTCTAGAATTGATATTTCTATTAAAAAAATAAGAAAATATTTTAGAGACGATCATGTTTTATATTATATTAATTTGAAAGTATTTCTTCAGAAATTCATGCAATTTTTTTTCTTCTTTATCAGTTTAAAAGTATGTGATTCAACAAAAAGCCATTTTTATGTGACTTTTTTTTTGTTAATTTTTCTACTTAAAGTAAAAGTCTTAAAAATACATTAAATATTTATTTTTAAAAAGTTTCTTAAATTAGTACTTTAATAATTAGAATTAATAATTTATGCTCAAAATAATCTTATTATTCTTTACAATCAAACTAAAATTGAATTTTTTAAAATTTAAAATTTAATAATTATTTTTTTTACTTAAATATACTTTAAATTTGAAGAATTTCAAATATTTTATATTATTGAGTTTTTCCGTTATACATTTACGGAAAAATGAAAATTTAATTAATTTTTTTTTTCTTTTATGAACGGATTATTTTACATTTTATAATGCTACCATGTATAAAAGATATTGTATTTTCTCTTATTTTATATAAGATTTTTTTAATTGATTATAAATGTATTTCTTCTTTTAAAATAACGAAACTTTATAAAAAACATGTTTGCAATTCTAAAAGTAATAAAATATTTCTTAGAATTTGATACCCCAGAACATTTTTCCTCCTATTAAATTAATTTGATATGTAGACCATAAAAAATCGCTATATGCGTAATTTTTCTTTTTTTTTTCATTATTTTAATTAATTAAAGAGCTTTAGAAATAAATTAAATATTAATTTTGAAAAGAACTTTAGAATCTAGAAATATAGTAATTTGAATATAAGTCAGTTTAAGATATTTAAATTTTCCAATTGTTTTTTTATACCTCAACTAAAAACAATCCTTTTAAAAAAAATGAATTATAAGTTTTTTTATTTAACCATTATTTTTACATGGACTAATTAAAAAAAATTCATATTTCAATAAGTGTAAATAAATGCTATAAAAAGCTAATCCAGTGTTTAGAAGTAGTTTTTTTTTTAATGAATTGAGATCTTTTAAATATTTTATTTAAAATGTTATATATATATATATATATATATATATATATGTGTGTGTGTGTGTGTGTGTATTCTTCCCCTGATTTGTGTTAACAACGGATTATACAGGGTGAGTCATAAATATCGAAACAATAGGCTATCTCCTTAAATATTGCCCCTAGACCCATACTTCCAATTGCAAAATCCATAAAAAATGATGAAATTTTTGATAAGTTGCAACTCTATGGGGGGTCTATTTAAAAAAATACGAAAATTAACTTTTTATACAGCCCCCGTACGATATAAATTCCAATTAAGAAAACTTTCCTTATCCAGTCCTTAATAATACACAAAAAAATTGCAACTTCATATCTTTAAAATTCGCAGAGTTATAGCCGTTTGAACAATTGATCAGGTTTTAAGGGATTAGACACAAATTGAAATGCGCGCAATTCCAAAGACAATGTTACTTTAACAGTAGTAGGAAACGTGTAAAAAATCTATCTTTTGAGATAGAATTTTATTTTATTTTTATTTTTGTGATGGTTAGCCATATAATTTGTTAATAAAATCACATTCTAAAATTTATCATAAAATTTATAGAAATTTCATATGGTTAGTACTGGTTTAAATGCAATAGTTAAAAATCATTATAACAATATTATAACAATATTATTATCATTATAACATTATTTCAAATTTCTTTCCATTTAATTAAACATGAAAATCTGATTTTAGTTTTGTTTCGGGGTTTTTGTTTTTCAATATTAATTTTAGAACTATTAAAAATATTTATTGAAAAAATAATAACTTAAAAAAATGATATTTTCAATAGTAAATAATTTTTCAATTTTTTTAAACAAAACTAATGTAAAATAATTAAAAATGACATGTTTCCAAGTTTCTACTTTTTTCTTTAACTATTCTTAACTTTTAATAATTTAAAGACAAGAAATAGTGGGAAAAAATTCATTAAACAGAAAAACGAAATGTACCCATCAGTTATTAGGCCAGTCAAATTGTCTGAAAAAAGGGCCGATAGATGCAAAAATTCTGCTAGACGATTTTATGTTTTTAAAATGTTTATGGGGATGCTAGTAACAAGAATTAATGGTTTTCCAACAAAATATCTCGAGGCTAAATTTTGTGGAACCAAAAAACCACAAAATTTTTGGACTTTTTTCAGTTTTTTGCCTATAACTAACAAAATATAAAATTTTTGCGTACCATACTCCGTTACAAAAAGAAAGAACATTAAATTCTCTACAAATTTCATACTAAAGCTTTTTTCTAAAGCCAATATTAAGCGCGCTACTGCTTTCTGAAAATGACTCTTTTTTTTCTAACTTTGTGGGAAAATTGCAAAAACGAAAATTTGGCGCAATTTTTTATTATTTTATCCTCTTTAATGTAGCTTAATTAAATTACAGGTATATGCATGATAACAGTCATGATGAATTACCACGGTAACATTGTAAAAAATTAAGAACATCGCAACTTTTTTTGTATTTAGAGCTTTAATAAAGAACATTAATATTAGGTATTTAACTGAATGTAAGTAAAACATGTTTTCAGTATTTTGACAGTAACTCGAAAATTATTAAATTTTTGCGTAACATACTTAGTTACAAAAAAATATTGTAATAAATTCTCTATGAATTTTGTTATAAAAACGTTTTTTCTAAATCCTAAGCGCGCTATGGTTTTTTGAAAATGTCACTTTTTTTTAATTTGCAGAATGTGACCTATTTTTCGCCTACCATCCCCAAAAAAACTTTTTTTCATCGCTAACAATGAAAATTAAATAGACGTATTGCTTGACGAAAAATGAAAGTTTTAAGAAATGCAGGTAGAAGATGAAAATTCTAGAAACCCTGTAAGAAAACAATTACAAAGGGTGGAAGGGCCGGGGATAAAAATAAAAGGGAATGCAGATGGAAGATTGTGGTCAGTGACGTTCCCGAGCAGCTTTTGTTCAGATGCAATTGTTCTTTTTTAAAGACATATTATTCTAATATGCTGCTATTAAATTAATTGCATCTCTTCTCGTGTAGTAATGAAAAATGAGTGAGCTCTTCCCAAAATTGTGTTTCATTTGCCAAACGGCTTCAAATAGTGATACTCGCGTTGTACGCAGAAAGGACTTTCCAAGGTCTTTGAACATAGCGTTTAGCGTAAAAGTAATATTCATCAAAATTAATATTCATAATTTTTTTAAAGTACCAAGGAAATTAGAATACAGGATGATTGCTGAAAAAACTATTCGAATGATAGAATGATCGCAGAAAATGTTCGTCGGGGTGATGATTCTACACAGACTATAGTTTGTCCCTCAGATCAAGCATTTCTTTCAAGATTCAAGATAATTGCTTCTTATGTGACGAAGTAATCCCGTTGACTTCAACGAAAAACAATAAAAAAGCCCTACGCAAAGAGAAATTTGATTCCCAAAGTAATGAAATTAGAAGCGAAAATTATATTTTTGAAAGATGCTTAAAAACGTGGGGATGAAGGGTCCCAGAATGTAATTGAGCGTATTCAGCACGAACCTGACTTGCAGATGTATGGTATTATAGTTTTTGTCGCGTAAACCTTGATCAATCTGTAACATGTGGAGAGAAAAGAGGGCGTCGTCCAGCATCATCCGTTGACGGAACCAATGACATAAACAAGATTCGCTTTATTTCATTGCTTAAAATAAATTAAAAATTTCAAAACAAGAATTTCAAAGTAACCGAATTCAAATTGAGCAGGCAAAAGAAGAAACGGATTTCATGATAGTTACCTCAGCCATTTCAAGAGTTGAATCTTTTGAAAGCGTCTTAATTGTTGGAAAAGACATTGACCTTCTCGTGATTAAGACGAGCTTAAGCTATCAGCACAAAAATCTGTTTTTCTAAAAGCCAGGAACAGGTAACATCGAAACCAAGTGGTTTTCAACCATGTCATTCAAATACAATTACAGTAATATTCTTTTCACTCATGCAATCAGCGGTTGCGATACAACATCCGCTCTTTTTGGGCAAAGAAATTAAAAGTTTTGTAATACTTTGAAAAGTGTTGTCACCAGTTATTTGCTAAATCTGCCACAAAAAAGCAAAGTTCATTTTGCAATACTACCGCCAACGTAAGATGTTGCAAAGCATCATTTTCTCTGATGTTATCATGAGGTAAAAGCTAGGCTCGGAAACAACATCCCTCCTGAAGGATATGGGTGGTCTAACTGGATCTCTTTCAGCCAGTTCAAATGTGCCAAGACCCGGCACTTGAATTCTTGCTCCATGTTGTGTCATGTAGCTGTAGAAAACGGTGCAGCAAAGCATGTTGTTTTAATAAATTAAGACTCAAATGCTCGGCAATTTGTAAAAAAATGCAATGGGATCAACTACGAAAATGTCGACGACATTATTTATCCAGAAGGAGGGGATGTGAAAATGTCACCGTAAGTATTTTTTACTCAATGTTACCATTGTAATTCATCATGATTGTTATCATGCAAATACCTGTAATTTAAATAAGTTACATTAAAGAGGATAAAATAATGAAAAATTGTGTCAAATTTTCGTTTTTGCAATTTTTTCACAAAGTTAAAAAAAACAGTCACTTTCAGAAAGCTGTAGCGCGTTTAATATTGGCTTTAGAAAAAAAGTTTTAGTATGAAATTTGTAGAGAATTTAATTTTCTTTCTTTGTGTAATTGAGTATGGTATGCAAAAATTTATATTTTTTGAGTTATAGGCAAAAAACTGAAAAAAGTCCGAAAATTTTGTTGTTTTTTGGCTCCACAAAATTTAGTCTGGAGATATTTTGTTGGAAAACCATTAATTCTTGTTACTAGCATCCCCAGTAACAGTTTATAAAAATATAAAATCTTCTAGCAGAATTTTTGCATCTATTTATGACAATTTGACTGGCCTATATTTAAAAGAATATGACGGAATTCTCTCTTAAACGGAAAATGTGTGGATCCATGCAAATTAAATGCAATAATACCTGAGAAAAAAAAAACTCCATTTAACCCTCTCAGGAAGGTATTTGTCAATCACGTATTTTTTCTTCCCTATGTGATTCCGTCTTAAAGATTTTACTGTATACCATTTTTCAAAGTCTCCAACGCACGAAATATGGATTAGAGATATAAAAATATAAGTGAAACATTTACATATAAACAGAAATTCATTGATGAAATAAATATATCACAGGCTTTGGCACTTCTTTAATAATAAAATGTATAAATATAAAAAAACGAAAATCAATAATAAGTATTATTGGTCAGAACCCCTTCACGCGAAAATTTTTTTAACTACACTGAACTAAAAAACTATGTAGAAATTCACGACTGAGCCGGCTATGAATTAAGCTTTTTCCCACGCTTGTCCGGATTATGATTTTAACATTTTTCCATGCCGGGCAGAACTTTTTTCCCTATGGGTCGGTTTGGGACCAGATTTGGATATTTCGATCTATACAGACCTCCACTGCTAACGATCAACATATTTTGGAAACAAGTTTTGACTTAAATCAATACGCTGCTTTATTATGTCCAAATAAGAGGCACGGTCTTAAATCGACATATACTAACGAATAATTTGTGGACGATCCCTCATTTGCTTTGAAAGTGGATGAAAAATTCTTCGTTTACAGGCATGGTAAAGTGGTGTGAGTCACGAACTTTGGAGAATTTTGGATTCTAATATCTCTGTCAGGTTTTCAGATATGGAGATGAAATTTTTTTGTGTTCAATTTAGGAATGGGTTAGGAATAATTTCCTAACTGGGAATTTTGTTCTACGGGGGCCGTATAAAAATTTAATTTTCGTATTTTTTCAAATAGACCCCCCCCCCCCCCGTGGAGTTGCAACTTATCGTATCAGAAATTTCACCTTTTTTATGAATTTTTGCAATTCGAAGTATGGGTCTGGGTGCAATATTTAAGGAGATAGCCTATTGTTTCGTTATTTATGACTCACCCTGTATATATTTGAATTGATATTTCTATTTTTAAATCAGAAAAGTTTCTGAAATAGCTCCTGTGTTTAATTAACTAAACGAGAATAAACAATGCTTTAGAAATAATTCGATATATAATCATACTTTTCCTTATTTATCAATGAAAAATATGTGCTCTGTTTGATATTATAAAACTCATTGTAGCAATTTGTTATTCTTTTTATATAATTAGGAAAGTATCTGGATAAGATCTTTCTTTCAATTGCACTATTGAACAATTTTTAACATAATTTATGTTCGTGAATATATATTGAGTTTCTACTGTAGACTTCTGGGCTCAAGAAACGAGAATTTAAAAAAAAAAATAGCTAAAACTCCCCAATTAAAAAAAGAAAAGAAAATGTATTTTCTTTTTTTAACTAACTGGGATTTTTACCGATAACACGGTAGAAGCCATAGAATTTCGACGAAAAAATATTTAAAAAGAACTTTATTCTTGATTTATAATAAACATATCAAATTAGTTTCAATAAAAAATGAATCTTATATTGGTAAGTTTAACTCTTTAATAAATGATATTAATATAATAATATATATAAATGACAAAATACTATTTCCATAAAATTAAGTTTTAAATATTATAAAAAATAAATTTTAATCGTAATTTAAGCAGTGAAATAGAGTAAAGTTCTGTTATTACGACAAAGTTAACAATTAAGGTTACTTAGTATTTTCAAATTAAAAAACAACAATATTTTTTCCACTTTGACTCAAACATATTTTTTCCCCGTGAAATCTGAACACGGTATAACTTTCAGGATCTCCAAATTTGCATACGCACCTTTAATATCCACATTCACATTTTTTTAAATGGCATTCTAATTTGATTATTTTAAGATAATTAAAATTCAAAACTTGAAGTCTCAAATGCTATTAGCTGAAAACAGATACTAAATTGTTTTTATTCTTTTATGTTTAAATGAAAATTTCTGAAATAATCTGCACGCAACTAATAGGATGGACAATATTCATGTGACGTCAGATAAATTAAAATGGCAATTTTTATAGTCTCGAACTGGAATTATTGCATCCAACGTCTTTATTTGCTTGTCTTACTCGACGAGCAGAATTCATTCAGTCGAAAATCATAAAGTTCAGTAACATAATTCGTCATTTTCGGACAAAGTTGTCTGATTACACCATGCACACAGTTTGTGACGACTCTTCTAAAAAGACACTCTAAATTTCTGTAAAGCATTGTGTTTTATCAGTGTGTCATTTCGGTTACTTTATTTTTGAAAGTGAAGTATTTTCCTTTAAGAAGTACTGCAAAGCGGTTGGTGTCATACTGAAACATAAACATAATGAAACATAATGAAACAAAACATATCTAGTTATAAGAATTGATATAAACGCTTTTTTAATTGAAATGACGGCTTTTGCACCCGCTAAAGCATTCCTGTTTTAAAATGCTATTCTTAAACAACATCTATAGAAAAATATACATATAGCGTCATCATCGCGGAATAGTATACAAAAACAGCAAAAGAGGAAAAAAAATGTTGTCGTTCAAAAAGCAAATTGGATATATAATGAATCATAGATTTCATTTTCCTGTTTATAACGGCTCCCTGTTTAATCGAAAACCATTCATGATACTTTTTGAATATTTGATAAAAGATTTTACACACCAATAATAAATTTGTATTTTTTCAGCTATAAAGAAACTAAGAACTAAGCAAAACCGGAAAAATTAAACTCACACAACTATTATTTAAAATACATTTTTGTAAAAAAGAAAGTGTTGTATCGTAAAGTAAATTTCTAAATAAACTAATAAAGATCATTTAATTAAAATTTAGAAAAGAAATATAGCCAAAATTCACCGAGTTTTATAATATACGATATTTTTGACATAGCACATTTTTTAATTTAAACTTTTTTCATTTTTATAAAAACAAAATGGTAATGAAAAGATATAGTAATCTGTTATTTTTGCATTATTTTTAATAGAAATGAAGTGATTAGTTGCCACAATTACAAAAGCGGTAATAAAATCTACTATAATATTAATATCTCAAAATTAAATTAGGATACTATTTCAAACAAATTTCATTTAAAAACACATTTTCCCCCCATACGATGATGTAAAAATGAAAATGTGGGATGTTTAGAAGTTTAAAAATTTGCAGTAATAAACATTTAGAAACTGAAACTCCATTTCAAATTTCAAAGTGTTACAATTCGCAACACGACATACGCGTTACGCATAGGTATATTTAGTCTTTATAATATAGATAGTACAATACACTTCTGATTGCATTCATTAAAAAAACACACACACATATTTAATTATACCCCAGTAAAGTTTTTAATATGTTAATTCTGACACTTTTTTTCAATAAACACAGTAGCTTTTAAAATTTTCGCCATTCAGCTACATTCAATGATTTATTTTATTAAAAAACGGTACATTTTATTTTTAACATCTTCATTAACATTTCCTTCAACTAAATTTGATTTATGCTTATAAAGTTTCTCCTTAATTTTCATAAAGAATAATTGACACTGTAACTTTTTGTTGTTGTAATATTGCTTCTCAAATCTAAAAACATTCATTTAACACGAGAAAAACGGGAAGTTTTATACAAGTTTTATGAAAAAAATATTTAACACTATAATTTTTATTTATTTAAAACTGTTTAAGTTATTTAATTAACCATTTTTTTCCTTTATTTCTTTTAAATGTATTTTAGAAAGAAATTTACGGTTCGAACCAAAATATATTTACTTAGTAGAGCCAAATTGTCTTCTCACTGTCATTCTAGTGTTAATCAATTATTTTTTTACAAAAATTTAAATGACATCTTCAAAGATACTTACTACAAAAAGCATTAAAATTACTTTTTTTCAATCTTTTTAATACTTTTTCGAAATCAAAGAGTTGACAACATTTAGTAGCCGTATTTCTTTCAGGATCCCTGAAATACAAAAATTACCAGTACCTTTATGATAAAAAAATACCCAGTTGAATTAGTCGTAATATATATATATATACATATATGTTTGCTAACAGTATGTAGATTATTGCCACCGTAGGCGCCATTGCAGCACTTATCAATTGCAACAAACATATATATACAATCCCAATTTCATGAAAATATTTATTAAGCACCAGGTGCATAATGTATAAACATTATTAAAAACAGTGAACATTAAAATAACAATATTGAACAATATAAAAAGTCACCCGCAGAACCAAAAGCCATCACTCTTCAGCAGGCGGAATGGCTTTAACCTTCCCCCCCGCTATTAAAATAAAGCTTAATCAGCAGGTTTCGTGTAATCTGGAAAAATCTTGCATTAAATATGAAAATGACTTACTCAAAAGTCACTCAAAAATTATTTCAAAAATCATTTAAAGATCAATTCAAATAAATAAGCTTTACTTATATGTTGAAAATTTTTGAATCGTAATAAACCATTTAAAGAATACACTTTTATATTTATGAAATCTTAATTGATTATAGTATAAAATGCAAGCAAATGCCACACCTCCGCCTGAACCCGCTTATTAGCACAAGAGATAAACTTACTGCATAAGCACGGCCTTTTAATTTCAGCAGGTGACAAAAAATATAATAAGCATTTACATATTTATAGATACATTGACGACATATTGATTTATAATTTTGATTTTTTTAATGAATACAATAAAATTTATCCTGATTTCTTAAAATTAAACAAAGCTAACAATATTGATAACAAAGTAGATTTCCTTGATATTTCTTTTAATATTTCAGACAATAGTATGAATATCGATCTATATGATAAAAGAAACAGTTTTGATTTTTATACTATAAATTTACCCCATTGGTACTCCAACCTGAATAAAAAAGTTTTTATTAATACAGTTATAAATCAGTTTATTAGATTTAGAAAAATATGCAATAATGATTTCAATGTAAATAAACAGGTTTACAAGTTTTTAGGTAATTTATTTTATAAAAATAATTATCCGAGTGAATTTTTAAGATATTATGTAAGGTTACTTTTCAATAAATGGCAACTTTTTGGATTGGAGGCGTAGCTGAGAGGAATGCTGCCTTCTGGAGTATTGTTACATGAAGCGGTCATCTTAAAGTCTACAAGGTAGAAAGGATGACTGTGGATGAAATAACGTGCAGAAAGAAGACACGACCGGAAAGAAAAGGCTGTGTTGATTGAAATGTGGATTGGTCTTCGTTTGAGTTAAAGTTTTTGTCACCTGCTGAAATTAAAAGGCCGTGCTTATGTAGTAAGTTTATCTCTTGTGCTAATAAGCGGGTTCAGGCGGAGGTGTGGCATTTGCTTGCATTTTATACTATAATCAATTAAGATTTCATAAATATAAAAGTGTATTCTTTAAATGGTTTATTACGATTCAAAAATTTTCAACATATAAGTAAAGCTTATTTATTTGAATTGATCTTTAAATGATTTTTGAAATAATTTTTGAGTGACTTTTGAGTAAGTCATTTTCATATTTAATGCAAGATTTTGCCAGATTACACGAAACCTGCTGATTAAGCTTTATTTTAATAGCGGGGGGGAAGGTTAAAGCCATTCCGCCTGCTGAAGAGTGATGGCTTTTGGTTCTGCGGGTGACTTTTTATATTGTTCAATATTGTTATTTTAATGTTCACTGTTTTTAATAATGTTTATACATTATGCACCTGGTGCTTAATAAATATTTTCATGAAATTGGGATTGTATATATATATATATACATATATATATATATATATCAAAATGTTATTCCTCTTGATTGATATTTTTTATACATCTGATCGAAAATACCAGTCTTACACTGTAAAAAAAAAATCTGTAATTTTACAGATGCAATGATGTGAAAATCCTTGTATTTACTAAAATTTTATCTTTGTATTAACATGTATTTAGGTTGTTGCCGTTACATGAAAAATTCTAGAAATCCCAATTTTCTAGAAAAACATGGGATTCGTCTCAACGCAAGTTTTTTTTCTTCTGTAGACACGCTGTACTCTGCTGCATTTTGTTCAGTCAAGTAATAAATAAATACAATTTCTCCACGTTTTTAGCCAAATTTTGCTTAGAGTGCAAAAAAAGCAAAAATGTTCGCACGCGTTGCGTGATTCCTTTTCTTTCACTTAGTGTGACGACGTCATTATTAACAGAGCCTCACACGAACCATGAAATATACGTACAGTCGACTCTCGTTAATTCGAAATCGGATAATTCGAATCTTCGCTTAATTCGAACTCAACATGAAATCCCGAAATTTTCAATGGCAGAATAACGTTAAAAATTTGCATTAATCCGAACTCATTTTCTCATGACTTCGCTTAATTCGAACTAACGAGAATTCCGGTTTTTCATTTTTTTTCTTTCTCACGGAATTCTTATTATTTCAATAACTTTCTTTCTTTGATTTTTGTGAAACTTGTTCCGAGCGATTATACATATAATCTAATGCATTTGATATACACTTTCTTAGTGCCCCGGCTGCCTATCAGTGACGATTTAAATTTTTCTTCCACTGTGCTTGTTTCTAGTCTTTTAATTAGTTTATGTATTTACACATTCTAATTTAATATTAAGTCATATTCTAATGATAACAGACGAAATAAATCTTAAAAACACTATAATATTAATTCCTTTGTAAAAGTAACATATAAAGCAGGTTTTCATTTCATATTTTCCTTAATTCGAATTTCGGATAATTCGAACATTTCTTGTGGTCCCGACGAATTCGAATTAACGAGAGTCGACTGTACATCGGTCTCTTCCTCTCGTTCCGAGGAAGATTCAGCAGGCTGGTACTACATTGTAAATAAATTCTGTAAAGATCCTAAGCTTTTTCTGGGATTCCTACTATTTTATGTGCGTTCGTAATTATGTAAATACGTAGTACCTTTAGTTGCCGTTTAGTCCGTCCGCATATAGCAACGCAAACACTAGTCAACCGAATCGTTTGAAGTGTAAAATACATAATTATTACATAAATTTGTCGAGTCATTTCAAATTTTATGAAAATCGGATGCATAGATCAATTTATAGGGAAAATCAAGAATATTTCTTTACATTATACTCAATGGGAAAAAAAGTTTCGAATGCATTTTAATTGTTTGAAATTTGAAAAAATGTAATTATTATATAATTTTGTTGAGTCATTTGAAATTTTATGAAAATCGGATGCCTAGATCAATTATAGGGATAATCAAATGTATTCCGTTACATTACGGGCAATGGAGAAAAAAGTGTCTAATGCAGTGTAATGGTGTTAGACTCATTCGAACATAATAACATTCATATGAAACTATGAAGTACATATTATAATATACATTTTACACACACTGTGGTGCAATGGACATTTTTTATTTATTTACAAGGCCACACAAAAATATGCCAATAAATAATGGTATAGGGAGAACATTGTTTTTTGCGCATTTTAATTACATTAAACTGTTTTAGATTTTATGAAAATGATATACGTTGTTGAGGTATAATAAGAGTAACTATCCCTGTATATTTACAGGAAAACAAAAAAGATTTCGACCACTACATTGTATCCGAAGTACTGTCTATTATGACAGCAAGATTTGAATATTTTTAATACTTCGTTATTGTACGAACGCACCTCATTTTCTACGCTTTACGTCCAGTTTCCAACTTGTTCATGTAAAGGTAAAATCAAAAATACACGTAACAGAAACAGTTGCATGCATTTTTTCTGTTATTTGAAAAGCGCTTGAAATCGCGATTTCCTACAAAAGATTGTAATTTACAGACTTTTTTACAGTGCAGAATTAAAGACACATTGCGAAATGTTAAAAGAAGTGAAATGAAACAGATTGTTTTTTATTTTCAATAGTTGTCTTAATAAGGTACCCTGGGGTAATAACGCCACGTTAAGGTTCTACCAATTTTCACGGCTTAGTTTTAGACTGTATTTTTCAAACAAATATAGGATCTGATACAGCAACTCATTGACTATCTATATAAAATAAAATAATTTAACAGATATGTATTCATAAAATGTAATGGCGTTTTTTCTTGACCCATGCTATTTGGCGTTATTACCCACCTATATGGGTAATAACGCCATGCAAACAAAACTATGAAATAAGATGGAGTAATTGCATGTAGATAGCCCAATTCTAAAAGTACAAACTCTACAAACTTAGAAATTGAAAAATTGCATTCTAAGCTATTAAAAATTTTCAATTTTTTGTGCAAGTGTAAGAAAAATAAAGGTGTGGTGTGGGGGGGGGGGGGGAGGATGAGGCAAAAGAATATCAGACCGTGAGCTTCTTTTTGCTTAAAAAGGACCGTTTAAATAGAAATATGAGAAACATTGCACAGTTTTAACTGTGTTTATTTGAATCAGTATTTAGGATGTAGCTCGGCCACTGTAGGGAATCAACCGGGGTATTAATGTCAAGGATTGGCGTTATTTCCCCGGTATAGTTATTGCGCAGTACATTTTAAATTACAAATTATCTCGAGAAGATATCCAAAATCTTCAACAACATTTTAAAAGTACATGAAATGCACTACAAATTTATGTAATTAACAAAGTATTTCCGGATAAAAACATAGTCTTCACATCACAAAACGTGTCTCGCAAATTTTAGATCAAGCGTTAATTTTAGTTGTTTGTAAAAACAATAAGACTTAAAAATGAAGCAAATGAACTTGAAGCTGTCTTTTGCGATTTATATGACTCAAAACCCTTCTGCGCAGAGCACATGGGTGTCATTTACCTGATTGTTTCATAATTATGCAAAATATAAGCACTTGGCGTTATTACCCCGCCTGGTGTTATTACCCCAGGGTACCTTATGTCAATTTTCGTTAGACACGTACTGTTCCAACACTATTTATTGTTTCTCACTATAATAATAAGATTAATTTTTTGTCAAAAAAAACTGTTGCCGTTTGAAAATATTGAAATTTTGTCAATGTAATATAAATTTTAGAGTTGAACTGATTTTTTTTTATTTTTAAAGAGTGCATATCTCAAAAAAATTAAAACTAAAATTTCATTCAGTTTTTGTAAACAATTTGATGGCTACTGGATCCTATAACAGGAGAGCCCTTTTTAATCGCACTGTATACAAAATCTATATTACATAGTAATTCTTAAATTTTTAAATTGTCTTACTATTTTATTTTTTTAACTGATTAAAAATTAAACTTGAGCATTTCAAACCGATTTATATAATATTGTCTTGCGAGTTTTATTTTATTATCGGCAAATTCAAAAGTAATATTTTATGTCACAAATGTTTTCTTTTTTGATTACATCTATTTGAAAATAAAAAATAATTTAAAAATAAGAATAATTTCTTTCTTATGAAATAATAATTTTACATTTTGAACAAATTTTACTAAATATTTTTTATTTATATATATGAAAAGCTACTACGCTTAGTTGTATTGAACATTCTTTTTTATTTCACTAAAAGAAATGCCCCTAGAAAAATTTATAAAAAAGCTTCAAAAAACGACCATATTATATTCAGAATTAATCAAAGTTTTTTTTTTAACTTTAAAAGAATATGTGTTTTTAATTTACTTAATTTTGATTTTTTGACATTTTAATTTATTAAAATTTAATTAACTTAATTTACTAATTAGACTGTTATTTATATTCTAAGGTTTCATAACCATTCTTATTATTATAATTATTCTAATTTTTTTTTGTAGGTAAAAAGTACACGCTAAATGAATTTTTAATTCCTATTTGTTTTGTCAAAAAAATAATATTATTATTTATATTTTGAGAGAAGCATTTTTTCCCATGTTTACATTGAAATACACTACTATTCTGAAATAATTAATAATGACATTTCTTATACAAAATTAGCATCATTTCTCAAAACGATCATGTTTTCAATTTTCCTAATTGAAATAAAATATTTTTTTATGAAAAAATTACTATACTTTGTACAATCTTTTATCAGTTCAGTGTAATGTATCTGATTTATAAGAACATTTTGTTTAGTTATTCCACTTAATTTAATTAATGGAAATAAAAACAGTAGATATACATATTACTTTAAAAATTTACTGAGAAAACTAGAGATATATTTTGAATTACATTACCTTTGTATTTTAAGCGTATTTAACATATATATTTGTTTCATAAAAAACTAAACCCCTTATATTTCTTTCTAAATTTAAATATAAAAAATAAATATTTACTTACTGTTAAGTTGGTTGAAATAACATTCTGCTTTAAAATTCTTATTAAATAAACATACACTTTGATAAACGAGTCAAATCTAAAATAGAGCAGATGTTCTATATAAGAAATATAAATTTAT
The DNA here is from genome assembly GCA_964019185.1 of Maratus speculifer. Classification (NCBI taxonomy): domain Eukaryota; kingdom Metazoa; phylum Arthropoda; class Arachnida; order Araneae; family Salticidae; genus Maratus; species Maratus speculifer. Next base: position 303,741,198 of record OZ025291.1, on the reverse strand, counting down.
TTTTATTTATTTTTATTTTTATTTTTGCAAAAATCACTTAATAAGAGAAATTTAAAAAGCAGCTGCTGCTTGTATCTATATGAAGTTAAAAATGCACTCACAAGTAGAAAAAAAATTACAATTTGAATTGATTATTTTATTAAAAAATATGCAAGAAGTATATTTTTGTGAATGAATAATGGACATAATTTCCTGTACAATATATATGTATAATACATGATTACACATAAATAACCCATTGTATATTAAGTTATTGTGCGTGAATACGTATGTGTTTGTTAATGATTTTACTGATAAATATAATAACTTTTTTCAAAGCAGTTTCTACTCGAAACTATAGTTTTCATAAATATAAAAAAATTAGATAAAAAATCAGGAAATTTTCAGGGGTGAGGATTACCCCCAAATGGTTTTACCTGGGATTGAATGCGTCATTCATGTATTTTTAAAAAGCATTTTTAATATATTTCTGTATAATAAATTACGGACTCTAACTAACATAAAGGTAATTTTTTACTGTAATTTAAAACATGCGAAAAGTTAAATTTCAAAAATGACGGTTTTACTTGTTTAATTATTGTTGATAACTATGCATCCAGAAATATACAATCTATAATAAATTGCGAATAATATGTAAAAAGAACATTTTTGAAACAATGAACCAGCTGCTTTTTTTTTAAAACTGATATAAAACCTACGAACCTTCGATAAAAAATGGTTTGAAAACTATCGAAAGGCCGAAATGCTTAGATATTGACTCAGATGGTTTTAGAAAAACGTATTTGGGTCTTATTGTAATTTTGTTGTGTTATTTAAATTAATCTAAGTATATAAATAAAAAACAATGATATCATCATGTTAATTTTTTTTCTAAATGGCAGGGCAATTTTTAACACTATAAAAATATCTGCGTCAGCTTATTATTTTCAAGTAAGATACAAAACACTTTACGAACAAACCTCAAGGTTTTGATCACCGAATAATTTTACTATAAAAACTGTTTCGCTTTCCAGGATTTCCTGCATATATTATCAGTATTTTCATCATTATTTTAGAAGAAGAATGTGTGCGTATTTATCGATAGACTTTTTAGACTAAATAAAGAATAGAATGATACTTTCATTTTGTGAAAAAATATACTTATTTTATTTTTTACAACTACATCAGATCAATAGAATGTGAAATAAACGAAAATTAATATCGCTACCTCTTTAAAAGTCTTTTGAAAATTTTATTAATCGATTCCATAGAGATAGATTACGAAATCCCACCCCATTTCACTGAGTTGTTTCTAATTGAAAACCTTTTCTAGTAGTCGGACACAACCGATAATTCAAAAACAAATGCCAGATATGTTGATAGGCTTTAATAATAGTAGATGACTAAATAAAGTTACACGTTTAAAATGTAAACATTTTCGAAATTTAAATCTTAGAGCACATATGTTGATGTCAGTTTCAATGTTTGTACAGCATTATGAATATTAAGATTCTTGTACGAGCTTAAAGATGCATTCGATAGAATTTCTATTTGTAGAAAAACTCATGTGGCAACTTTCTTATTATGATATGCAGTACTTTTGTTCATGCATGAATAAAACTAGGAGTAATACTACTTATTTAAACTACCTATTTAAAAGTCTGTTGAAAATCTAATTAATAGATTTGATATAGTCTTATGAATTTTCACTCCATTTCACAGAGTGGCTTTCAATTGGCAACCTTTTTTTATGGGCCATACACAACCGATAATTCATGCATAAATTCGATGTATATTGTTAGTCAATAATAATAATAAATGGCTAAAACATTTACGTGTTTAAAATATAAACATCCTCAAAATTCAAATCTTTGAACACATCTGTTGATGGCAGTTCTAGACTCAATGTTAATGAAGAATGGAGAATGTTAAGATTTTTTTACGAGCTTAAGGATTCTTTCTATAAAATTTCTGTGTGTACTAAAATTCATGTAGTAACTTTCTTAATGTGATATTCAGGACATTTGTGCATGCATGAATACTATTATGAGTATCATCATTAAATGAGGCAACTATAATCCATGTAATTCATTGTTAATGAAGCTAAAACTTACCTGCATTTTTTATGTATACTGAAATATATATAATAAAATAACTGATATAAAGTAAGCGTTTCGTACAATTTCTTATAATAATTTATAATTTCTACAAAGTTACTTGCAAAAATTTATTGTGAGAACAAAACACGCGAATGAATCTAAAGATTACGAGAGCAATGTTAATTTGAGATTTTATAAATGATATTCGTGTGAAAGACAATCTTAATCAAAAAACGACTACTAGTATCTATCTGTATCATAAGGGAAATTTTTAAGTTCCTAAACGGGGTTATTCTTTATGTATCAATTAGATATATCAAGAGAAGAATGTATGAAATCTATATTGTGCAAAGGTCGTGAGAGCCATTAATTTCTAAATTTTCGGAGTACGATCATTGTCTATTTATGATGTCCTATAATTGATTTGGTAAGGGGGGCGGGGTTGCCAAGGTCTGAGCTGTGAAATAATTTATGTGTTGAAAATTTTGCCTCCCACTGATGATGACCAAGTGTTACAAAGAAAGTGTTTAAAAAACAGTTAAAAAACAGTTTAAAAAATTGTTTAAAAAACAATTTTGTTTGACTTCAGAACACCAGTTTCTTAATGCGCTGGTTTATATATCAGTTTATGCTTGATTAAAATGTTCTCCGAATTTGATTGTATATGATACATTAAATCGCGTCGGATGCACCAGCTTAATAAATTACATAGCTCTATACATATTCAAAAACCCCTTAATTTGTAGATATTTTCTTGTTTTGAAAAATTTTGAAATTCATCGAAGTTGTACAGAATGTGAAAATATTTATTCATCACAGTTTGTGAAACATTTCTCACTTTCAACATGGGACATCTCCTATATGGAATTCATCCTCAGTTATTCATTCTCAAATCTTTCTGAGCTGTAACTGTTTTTTATCATATTTATTCCCAGGCAAGTATTTCTGCTAAAGAATAACATATATTAGCAATATTTGTGTTTAATGTAACAAATAAAAATTGTAAAAGAAATCATGCAACTATCAAATAATCAAATAGATATTTCAAATTATATTATTCATTGGGAAAAATATCTATATTTCAATAATTTATATAAGTTACCATGATTATAGATTCAAAACGGAATCTCACTGTTTACATCATATCTGATAACATTTTAGCTTTCCGCTTACCATTAAGCTAACTAATAACTAAGATCTCAATTTTTCAAATTAAAAAAAAATATATCAATACTACAGATTTTTATTTTTTCTAATTGAAGACAAAATGATAAAACTTGATTAAAAAAAGAAAAGAAGTTCTTAAAAATTAAAAAGAAATATTTGGAAAAGCTTTGGCAGTTTTAACAGAAATGCATTGTAATACTTGGGATATTAATTCAAAAATTTTAATGTGTTTTATACCTTATCTTCCAAATTTATTATTCACTACACCATGTTATATATTAATAAATAAAAAAATATGTATTATCGCAAGCGTTTTAAATCTTACTTCCTTAGATCCTTCCTTACTTCCTTAAATGAAAAAAATCTGTGAAATTTTTTCTACTGAGCAGAATTGTTTACCTTTTTTAAAGACATCGTATATGTTATAAAACTAACGCTTATTACCTTAAATTTTAAATATTTCGTCGCTTTAAATACTTAGACGAAAAACGTTTTTTGCTTACATAAAAAATACAGTATATTAAATGAGAATAATTTTTTATGCCGCTGAAAGAAACATAATATTTGAGCAGAGTTTAAAAGATTTGCATAAAAATTAAGAAGAATGAAGAAGGTTGTAAATAATAATAAAAAAAATATGCCTAGGCATTAGTTAAATATTTATGAACATGTACTTTAATGCTGAGAATTCTGAAAATAAAGTTGATTAGCAAATGAAATTTGAGAATTTTGTTAGTACCATAAAATTCTGAATAATTTTTTTGGTGAATTATGAATGGAATTGCGTATGTTTATAGAAAATGAAATAAAATGTTTGCAGTAATACATTTTAGCTTCATTAAATTATTTTGCATGCAACTATAGTCAATTATAATAATTTAAAGGACTCATTTATTTTTATATGTTATGAAATATTTTTAAAATGAAATTCTACTGATTTTATAATGAATTTAAAAAAATGTTCACTTTTATTAAATGCTTTAACAATAAATATTAAATATTTTAAAAATAATTTAAACTTTTTTTAATTTATCAATAAAATCAATAAAAAATTAAATAGTTAAAATAATAAAAAAATAGAGTTATGGAACAATCTAGATTTTTTATTTTTATAGTCTTTAACATTAAATATATGTTTTTTTCTTGAACCTTTTATGAAAAGATTCATTTTTGAGTCTTTTAAAATGAATTCGTTCATGACGCAACTTGATTATTATTTAAAGAAAAAAAGTACTGATGGAATTTGTCGCATCTAAATAATACAGGTAGTATCTTTGCACATTATACTGAGAAAAATTGGGCATGGTTAACTTGTTCGTCCTTGAAATCTAGTCGAATATGTTAACTTGAAAATATTATTAATACCATTAAATTTTGAATAACAGTTTTTAATGCATTATGTATTGGTATTGATTAGATTTTTATTATGTTTGATGCATTATGTATATTTATAGAAAGCGAAATAAAACGTATGTAGCAATACATTCTCACTTCATTAAATTTTTCGCCTCCAATTATAGGCAATTACAATAATTTAAAAGTCTTCTTTATTTTTACGTGTTATGAAACATTTCAATAAAAATAAAGCTATATTGATTTTATGATGAACTTTTAACATGTTCGCTTTTATTAAAAGATTTTTAGGTAAAAATTTAATATTTAAAAAAATAATTTAATACTTTATTCAATGTATCAATAGAAACTATGAAAAAAATTAAATAGCTAAAGTTATATAAACACAAATATGTGCAACAATTGTGAGTTTTTATATTTAGTCTTTAATGTTCCATATATTTTTTTTACCTCGATCTTTTATGAAAAGAAACATTTTTTAGAACTTTAATGTGAATTTGTTCATAGATTTGCTTGATGATTATTTAAAAAAAAAAAAAGCACTGGAGCGAATTTCTTTCACCTAAATCGTAAAGACAGTATGTTTGCACATTAAATTTAGAGAAATTTCGCGGTCAACTTGCCCCTTATTGAAATAAAATCGAATATGTTAATTCTAAAAGATTCTATATCATCATCATGAGAATTCATCTATTTCAAAGATTAATTTCAGGTGTTAATAGGGTCATGTAATTACTTCGGTATGATACTAACGTTTATTTTCTATTAAAATTTTGCTTCGTTTTGTTCAAGGAAGTAAAAAAAAAATTAACACCGATAACAGTATTTATTAAAATCCATATTTTTCGTTATTCCCATATACATTAGCTGTTTTGAAATCGACTGTTTCTTGCATGTGAAGTTCCTTTCGCCACACAAGAAGATAATAGGCAATAGAAATGTGAACAAAATTTATAGAATTGTAAAAAACATCACTATCACAGCGCCTTATTTCAAAGGAATATCACTATTTTCAATTTTTGTCATCATGTACATGGTTTGTCCGGAAAGTATTAGGACTAATTGTCTTCCGCCGCGACTGTATTCGGAGCGTGCGCACACCGACTGGATTCGGTAGCGGGCACTCCTAGCTAACGAGCGAGCGGCTGTTCAGTTGTCTCGGAGCACCTGGAGAATCAGGGCAGACATTTTTGCGCGACGTGTTTCTGTGAGTGGTGCAAGACGAAAAATGCAGCGTTCGTTAGAGCAGAGGTATGCGATTAAATTCTGTGTGAAATTGCGACAGAGACGTTTGATATGATCAAGCAGGCTTACCCAAATGTTGCTTTAGCAAGAAGTGGTGTGTTTCGGTGGCACCAGGCCATTTTGGAGGGCCAGGAAGAGGTCGCCGATGAAAATCATGCTGGAAGACCTTCGACATCGAAAAACACCGACCATGTGACTCGTGTGCGCAAAGTTTTAAACTCATACTATCGACTAAGTATTCGTTTAATTGCCCAGATGGTAAATTTACTAAAATATGTGGTTCATGACGTTGTGAGGGAGCATTTGAACATGCGCAAGGTGTGCGCGGCTCACACCGCCTTTCTTGTGAACAGCTACCTGACCAAGGCCAACATCCCAACGCTTCCGCAGCCGCCTTACAGCCCAGATGTGGCTCTCGCGGACATTTTTTTGTTTCCTCGCCTGAAAAGGCCGATAAAAGGCAAGCATTTTGAGACCACAGAGGGGATCCAAGCAGCATGCACCGCGGCTCTCAAGGATATACCGGAGAATGCCTTCCGTGACGCCTTCAATGCTTGGAAATCACGCTGGCAGCGCTGAATCGGCGCAGAAGGAGCCTATTTTGAAAGTTTTTAAAGAATTGTAATGATTGTCTCAATACTGTTTTTTAAGTCGACTAAGTCCTATTACTTTCCGGACAAACCATGTGTGTAGTCAAAATCGTATACGTGAAGTTTAGTTTCATTTTATACAAAACAGCGCACACTTTTCTATGATACAATAATATGAATGGAACAAAAATCACTATTACAACGCAGAAAGATCTCCAAATCGACTTCAACCTGTTGACATAGTCAAAACAAATACATAAATTTTGTTTCAACGCTATGCATAATCCTGATCAATTTCGTTCATGAAATAATAAAATGGCACAAAAATCGGTATTAAAAAACTATTTTTATAGAGAGATATTAGAAGATTAAAGTGGGATCTACTCACCATAGTTAAAAACATGCATATGAAATTTTATTAAATTCTGTGCACAATTTCATACATTTTTCGATGATGTAAAGAAGTCTTACTGACAGATACACACGGACATAGAGATATTTTGCCGAAACATGTTTTGTGGTATTTTAATGTATCAATCCTTTGAACATTGAAAGTTGAAAAGATTTTGATTACAATACTCTCTTCAATTATAGATTAAAAAAAGTAAAATGAGTAAAGTGTCTCAACATGTGAAGAAGGTTTATGAAAATGTAACATAAACGTCTACCGAAATACGTAAGAATCAGAGATGAGTTCGCTTATTTCAGAAATCTCAGAAACAAATAATTTTATGAGACTAATAAAATGATTTTTGAAAATAAAGTTACTTTTACAAGAAAAATTACCTACTTCTGTTTTAATAAATTTTCTTAGTTCATTGTATTTACGAAATATGGATATATTTCGGGTATGAATTATTAAGCAAATAGATTCAACAAACATGCTCATCAGACGAACATACTAAGTTAACAGCGTAAATTGAATGCTACTCTGTTATGTCTAGTATTTAAAAATATCATTACAAAGCTTAAAATGTATAAGTGATAAATTATATTATCCAATAGATCGATAATTGAGTGATAAATTTAAAAACACATGTGAAAATGCTTCGAAGTTTTTTGTTGAAAACAGGTTTTTATAAAAATCTGAAATCCGCTGATATTTGAAGAAAAAGGAGCACTTTTCCAAATTTTAGTATCTCGGTAGATATTTTTGTTATATTTTAGTAAAAAGTCTTACCAGGTTCACACACATTAGTTTTTTTAGCTCACAGGTTATCATAGCCTGAGAGCTTATGTGACCGAACGTTCTGTATTTATGTACGTTCGTTCGTGCGTGCGTACGTGCGTGCGTAACGCGATAACTCATGATAAAAATATCCCATCCACTTGAAATTTTGAATATAGATATATCCTGATAAGGCGTCTCCCTGATTAGTTTTTGGAGTTCATTCGATATGTATAAGAGGAGAAACGGGGGGCTCATGCCCCTCCCCTTAATTGATATGAATGGGTTTTTCATGCAGAAATGTTAGTTTTTGTTCAAAATTTACACATAGGATCATTCTGATGAAGCGCTTCCGTGATTGATTTTAGGTGTTCATTGGATAAATATAAACAGGGGAAATGGGGGTTCTAATGCCCTTCCCCTTAATTAATATAAATGGGTTTTTTCATGCCGAATTGTCAAATTTCGCTCAAATCTCTGAATAGTTATGGAAGTTTAATGGCTAAGTATATAAAAGAGGGAGATAATTCCTCTTAAATTATATAAATGGGTTTTTATTAAGAATTTTCCGATTTGCACTGAATTTTGGATACGAATTTTTTATAGGATAAAGTATGTCCCTGATCAGTTTAGAGGGCTCAATGATTAAGTATAAATAGGGGAAAGGGGGAGGAGCTCTTCCCCCTCCTTTTTTGAACCGAATTAACCCTTGAAAATATAAGGCTGTAATGTACAATTGCTATGTGTAGCCAGTGAGCTCAATGCCATCAGTTTAACTGGGTAATATTCTTTTTAATTTACAGTACAGTCAGTCTGCATGATTTAAAATCATTATTATTCTAAAAATTGAATTTGATTGCATTGCTAAGAAAGCTCTGTTACAACATAATTTTTCAAGTTTTCTTTGGAACGAGAATCTTTAGAGCACTATACTTTAAAGATATTTTGGAAAAATCTGAAGCTGTGTTGGCCAAACTTCACATTTTAGGCAGAAATCTGGAAAATAATATATATATATATATATATGTTACAGGCCAAACCGGTCTATCCTAACGCCCATCGGATAAACTAGTTTTTCCTAGGCCAAACCGGTCTATCCTAACGCCCATCGGATAAACTAGTTTTTCCTAGGCCAAACCGGTTTATCCTAACGCCCATCGGATAAACTAGTTTTTCCTAGGCCAAACTAATCTATCCTAAGGATCATAGGACAAACTAGATTTTCCTAGGCCAAACTAGTTTGGCCTAACTCTTATAGGATAAACTAGTTTAGCCTGCTGTTTATTGGTCTGAACTAGTTTATCCTAGGCCAATTCAATTTAGCGTGATTTTACTGAATTCAATGACCTCCTCAACGCCAACATTCTTGTTTGTCCTAGGCTGATATAGTTTATCCTAGGCCAATGTAATTTTACGTGTTTTTAGCTCACGGGCGTCAAAGCCAAAGAAATAAAAGACTCACAGTTTCTGTATGTATGCATGTAAGCATGTATGTACGCATGTATGTTCGTATGTACGTATGTGCGTACTTGTGTACGTAACGCGATAACTCTTAATAGAGATATCCGATTTGCTTCAAATTTTGGATATAGGTTCATTCTGATAAGGTACTTTTCTGATTAATTTTGAGAATTCATTGGATAAAAATGAAGGGGAGCGAATGGGAGGCTAATCCCTCAGGGTTAATTTTGAAAAATGGATTTATCATGCAGAATTATCAGTTTTCATTTAAAATTTTAGATATAGGATCATTGTGACAAGGCACCCTCGTGATTAGTTGTGGATGTTTATTGTTTAGGTCTAAAAGAAAGGGCAATGTAGGTAACACAACATAATTTTGATAAATGGTTTTTGACGCAGAATTGACGAATTTGCTTCAAATTTTGGATGTAGGTTCTTTCTAATAAGGCGATTCCCTGAATAGTTTTGGGGGTTTAATGCTTAAGTGTGAAAGGAAAAATGAAGAATTACCCTCTTATCTAGGAAAAACTAGATTATCCTATGGACATTTAGGTAAACAAGTTTGGTGTAGGAAAAACCAGTTTATCTAATTGGCGTTAGGATAGAATAGTTTGGCCTAGGAAAAACTAGTTTAATCTAATTTGGCTCGAAATCGGGTTTGGCCGGTAAAAAGTATGTCTTTCACAAGAATAAGCATAAATGTATGTAAAGAGTCATTCCTCATAATAACAATACAGAAATTTAACATGTCGACCGTAGAGACATGATGCATTGGACATGGTGGTTTTTTTTTCAGACTTGTATTAACTGAGATCTGACCTTGCATTTATTATTATTATTATTATTATTATTATCATTAATATTATTATTATTATTATTATTATTATTATTATTATTATTATTATTATTATTATTATTATTATTATTATTATTATTATTATTGCATATTCGAGCGAGATCGGAGCTGAACATAATTTGGAATCGAACAGCGTTTCCTTTTTGAGAAATTAATTATCTGTTGACATATAAGCTATTTTTGTCATGACGTCAAGATTTTCTTTTCTTCAAAATAAAGTCGTAAGCGGAATTTCGATTCAAAACGTAGCTTTAATAGTATTTTCTCAAAGGTACATCACTTTTATGAAAAAATGGTTAACGCCATTCCATTACATATTTTCTGAGTGAGAATGTCTGTTAATCTTATGCATTTCCAAGAATGAATTAGTTCTTAAATGTGTCAGGATATAGCTCTTTTGGATTTGAGAAGAGCCTTAAGGAATGACAGAGAAAAATATTCACAAATCTACTTTTTGCTGAACAGATTCAATAGTTATGATGTTTATAATTCTCCTTTTTTTTCTTTTGTTCTAAACTACATTAATTATTTAATGAATCCCTATTTGAATATTGAGAGGTCTAATAATCTAAATAATCAATAAAACATTGTGTATTTTCAATTGTGCGAACGCATCGTAATTTAAGAATTCTTTAAAGGAATCTTAATTGCATGTTAAGTAAAATCTGAATTTTTTGCAGAAATTGAGTAGGGCCAGATCGAGCCGGACTGAGTCTCTTTTCACTGATTTTTGTACAGGCAGGGCTTGAGCTGAACTTTTAATATTTTCACCGAGTCAAGGCAAAATAGCTTTCCTTCGGGAAGGGCGGGGCCTTCCCGAAGGCCTAGAAAAACAATTAGCCTAATTAAAGAAGCGCCTGATCAAATGAATTCATGCCCAAAATTTTAAGCAAATTGGATAATTCTGTATTATAAACAATTTATCTAATTTAAGAAAGGAAAAAAAAATGTAAGTTTCCCCCTTTTATTTAACCGAAGAACCATCAAAATTAATCAGTGAAGCCATTCATCAGAATGAACAAATCCAAGATTTGCAGCAAATCGATACATTCTGTATGAAAAACTCATTTGCCAAAATTAGGCGGGATCCCCAAGTTCTTTCCGTTGTTCTTATTCAATTAACCGCCAAAACTAATTAGGGAAGCGCTTTACTAGAATGAATTTATTTCTAAAATTTGAAGCAAATCAGTAAAATCTGCGTGAAAAAAGCCATAAATTATGGATCGTTACCCTTATTCCCCCTCGCTTTATATTTAAACAATGAACACCCACAACTACTCATGAAGGCGCCACAAGAGAATGCTCCTATATCTAAAATTTGAATAAAAAGCATAATAATGCATGTTAATAATACATAGAAACCCACTTATTTGAATTAAGAGAAGCGGTGAATCAGCCTCTCGCCCACCCCCCTCTCCTTATTATTATTCTCAAATGACCTTCCAAAATTAATCAGAAAAGCTCCTCATAAAAATAAACATACATTGAAAGTTTGATGCAAATCGAGTACTTCTATCAAGAATTATTGCGTTACGTACTTACGTACATACATAGATACAGAACCTACGGGCACATTAGTTTTCAGGCTTTGGTAGCCCGATGAGATAAAAACACCTCAAATTACATTATTTCTATCAAGAGTTATCGCGTTACGCACATACAAAGTACAAACATTGCATACATACATGCGTACATACATACGTGTAGAACCTGTGAGCCCATTATTTCTCTGGCTTTGACGCCCGTGAGCTAAAAACACGTAAAACTACAATGGCCTAGGACAAACAAGAATGTTTGCATTGAGGCGGTCATTGAATTCAATAAAATCACGCCAAATTGAATTGGCCTCGGATAAACTAGTTTAGACCAATAAACCGCAGGCTAAACTAGTTTATCATATAAGAGTTAGGCCAAACTAGTTTGGCCTAGGAAAATTTAGTTTGTCCTATTGGCCTTAGGATAGACTAGTTTCGCCTAGGAAAAACTAGTTCATCCGATGGGTGTTAGGATAAACCGGTTTGGCCTAGGAAAAACTAGTTTATCCGATGGGCGTAAGGATAGACCGGTTTGGCCTAGGAAAAACTAGTTTATCCGATGGGCGTTAGGATAGACCGGTTTGACCTAGGCCAATCTAGTTTGGCCTAAATTCGGGTTTGGCCTGTAGCATACATATATATATATATATATATATATATATATATATATATATATATATATATATATATATATATATATATATACATAAATAAATATATGTATTTATATATATATATATATATATGTTACAGGCCAAACTGGATTGGCCTAGGCCAAACCGGTCTATCCTAATGCCCATCGGATAAACTAGTTTTTCCTAGTCCAAACCGGTTTATCCTAACGCCCATCGGATAAACTAGTTTTTCCTAGGCCAAACTAGTCTATCCTAAGGCCCATAGGACAAACTAGATTTTCCTAGGCCAAACTAGTTTGGCCTAACTCTTATAGGATATACTAGTTTAGACTGCTGTTTATTGGTCTGAACTAGTTTAACCTAGGCCGATCTAGTTTATCCTAGGCCAATTCAATTTGGCGTGATTTTATTGAATTCAATGACCGCCTCAACGCCAACATTCTTGTTTGTTCTAGGCTGATCTAGTTTATCCTAGGCCAATGTAGTTTTACGTGCTTTTAGCTCATGGGCGTCAAAGCCAGAGAAACAATGGGCTCGCAGCCTATGTATGTACGCATTTATGTACGTAGGTATGTGCGAAATGCAGTAACTCTTGATAGAAATAATGTAATTTGACGTGTTCTCATCATATTACCAAAGCCTGAGAACTAATGTGCCCGTAGGTTCTGTATCTATGTATGTACGTAAGTACGTAACGCAATAACTCTAGCTAGAAATACTCGATTTGCATAAAACATTCAATATAGGTTTATTCTTATGAGGAGCTTTTCTGATTAATTTGGGAGATCATTGGAGAAGAATAAGGGTGGAGGGAGGCGAGAACGAGAGACTGATTCACCCCTTCCCTTAATTCAAATAAATGGGTTTCCATGCATTATTAGCATATTTTATTCAAATTTTAGATATAGGAACTTTCTCTTGAGGCTCCTCCATGATCAGTTGTGGGTGTTCATTCTTTAAATTTAAAGGGAGGGGAGAATAGGGGTAACGCCCCATAATTTATATAAATTCTTTTTCTACGCAGAATTTACTGATTTGCTTCAAATTTTAGAAATAAATTCATTCTGGTAAAGCGCTTAACCTAATTAGTTTTGGGGGTTAATTGAATAAGAACAACGAGAAGAACGGTGGGGGGATCCCGCCTAATTTTGGCAAATGGGTTTTTCATGCAGAATTAACCGATTTGCTGCAAATTTTGCATTTGTTCATTCTGATGAAGCGCTTCACTGATTAATTTTGGTGGTTTTTCGGTTAAATATAAGGGGGAAACTTACAATTTATTTACTTTAAATTAGATAAATTGGTTATAATACAGAATTATCCAATTTGTTTAATATTTTGGACATGAATTCATTTGATCAGGCGCTTTTTTAATTAATTTGGGTTTTTTCTTTTGGTTAAGTATGATGGGGTAGTGGACGTTTTATCGCCTTCCTTAAATTAGATAAATGGACTTTTATGCAGATTTATCTGATTTGCCGTAAACTTTGAACTTATTTTTTTTTTATAAGGTGAATCCCTGAATTGTTTTGAGGGTTTAATGATTAAGTATAAAGGGAGGAATGGAGATTGCCCTCCTTAAATCAGATGAATGATTTTTTGAGCAGAATTGTCTGATTTGTTTCAAAGTTTGGATAATTGTTTAATTTTATAATGAGTATCTGTGATTAGTTTTGGGGGTTCAATGGTTAAGTAAATTGGGGAAAATGGGAAAGAGTAATCCAACTTATTTTAATTTTCGAGGATGTTATTCTTTAAAATAATAAGACTGTAATACACAATTAGTGTAAACAGCCCGTGAATGCAAAGCCATCAGTTTAACTGGACAATATTCTTTTAATATTGATCCCGACTACTGTTCCACTGCTAACCTTTTGCAAAGTGGTTTTGTCATCACCCTTATATAATGCATTTTATTCGAAGGGTTGTAAAATATTGTTAGAGGTTTGCACGGGCCGGAATTTCGAGGCCCGGGCCCCACCCTTCCCGAAGGAAAGTTAGTTTGCCGTGACCCGGTGTAAAACTTAAAAATTCAGGCGAGTCCACGAGAGTTCAATTTGTACAGGCGAGTCCTGCCTGTACAAAAATCAGTGAAAAGAGATTCAGTCCGGCTCAATGTGGCCCTACTCAATTTCGGCAAAAAATTCAGATTTTACTTAACATACAATTAAGAATCTTTTAAAAATACTGCATACATATTTATGGGATAAATTTACAATTTATTTTTAAATTACGATGTGTTCACAGAATGGTAAATACACAATGTATTACTGATTTAGATTCTTAAACCTTTCAATATTCAAATAGGGATTCATTAAATAATTAATGTAGTTTAGAACAAAAGAAAAAAAAGAAAGTTATAAATATCATAACTATTGAATCTGTTCAGTAAAAAATAGATTTATGAATATGTTTCTCTGTCATTCTTTAAGGCTCTTCTCAAATCCAAAATAGCTACACCCTAACACATTTAAAAACTAATTCATTTTCGGAAATGCATAAGATTAACAGGCATTCTCACTCAGAAAATATGTAATCGAATGGCGTTAATAAATTTTTCATAAAAGCGATGTACCTTTCAGAAAATACTACACTGAACAAAACAATTAAAGGATATTGCAGTTTTAGGTGTATTTTGTATCTGGGAAACTTTTTAGCTGATTGATACATGGCCGACAGACATAGTAGGTTATATGAGAATAAATTACACATGTTTGGCAAATAAAATGCATTTTATTGCGCATTTATGTACAAAAGGAAAAAAACACAATTTGTGCATATGATAAAAAAAGAATAAGAAAAGGTGTTTCTTCAAAGAAAATCATTTTCAGTAGGGTGTATGGTTTCAACGGGCGGCCAGCAACGTTCAACACTTTTGAGGCATGGACTCAATGAGGCTATTAATGACGAGTTGGGATATTCTGCCCCACTCTTCCAGAAGAGCTCTTTCCAGTTCTTGGAGAGTTTGTGGTGGTTGTTGGCGGCCAGAAACTCGTCTTCCTAGAACGTCCCAAACGTGCTCGATTGGATTCATGTCTGGAGAGCACGCTGGCCATTCCATTCGAACGATTCCTTCCTCGAAAAGAAAATCCTCCACCAGGTTTGCA
The DNA here is from genome assembly GCA_964019185.1 of Maratus speculifer. Lineage (NCBI taxonomy): Eukaryota > Metazoa > Arthropoda > Arachnida > Araneae > Salticidae > Maratus > Maratus speculifer. Next base: position 303,726,003 of record OZ025291.1, on the reverse strand, counting down.
CGATGTGGCCTGCAGTTATCGTCCATTAAAATGAAGTTATCTCCGATTACTGCAGCGGAAGGGACTACAATAGGTCTGAGGATCTCATTCCTATATCGGCGACCAGGCAGAGCTCCATCTCGAATGATGTAGAGGTCAGTGCGCCCGACAATGGAGATGCCACCATACACCAACAGTCCTCCACCGCCAAATCTGACACTTTCGTGCAAGAACGTAGGATTATTCCTACTGCCATGGTCCCTGCAGATGAAAATACGCCTATTATCCGGATGCACAGAAAAACGGGACTCGTCAGAAAACAGAATATTGCTCCATTTATTTCTCCTCCAGTTGACATGCTCGATTGCCCACTCCCTGCGGTCGCGACGATGCCTTGATGTTAATCTAACACATACCATCGGTCGGCGAGCATACAGACCTACAGCATGGAGCCGGTTTCGGACAGTCTGAGTTGAAATCGTTGTGCCTGTAGCCGAGCGAAGGTGTTGTTGGAGAAGAGTAACGTTCATGTTTCGGTGTCTCCGAGCTGTTAACGCTAAATACCGATATTCATTGGGCGTTGTTGTCCGTCTACGACCTTGCCCTGGTCTTCGGCGTGCACATCCACACTCCAAAAAACGGTTCCAGATCCTGGAAATGACAATTTGTGACACTCCAATAGCTTGCGCTACTTCGGCTTGAGTTTGGCCCCCTTCTAACCTACCAACAATTCTCCAAGCTTCTGAATCTGTCAAATGACTTCGCTGAGACATCGTACTCATCGAAAGAAAGCAATGACTGAATGCCGATCATCCTTGTCTTCATTCTCTTTTATTCAGTTGAAAGTCAAATTTCATTCGCTGCCGCTGAAGCGACATTTTTTACGTCGAACTCAAAATTTGCATTCTCCACAGTTTGAAAACCAGAAAAATTTACATTTGTGATTCTCTTCTTCTATTTTCGGCAAAAAAATTTCGTTTATATCTTTATTTTATATAAAACTTCAAATATCCTTTAATTGTTTTGAGCAGTGTATTAAAGCTACGTTTTGAATCGAATTTTCGCTTACGACTTAACTGAAAAGAAAAACTTGTTGCCGTGACAAAAATAGCTTATATGTTGACAGGTAATTAATTTCTCAAAAATGGAAAACGCTGTTCGATTCCAAATTATGTTCAGCTCCGATCTGGCTCAAGTATACAAAATAATAATAATAATAATAATAATAATAATAATAATAATAAAGACAAGTCTGATCTCAGTTGGCATGAGTCTGCAGAAAAAAAAATAAGCAAACACCATGTCCAATGCATCATGTCTCTACGGTAGACATGTTAAATTTCTGTATTGATGTTATAAGCAATGAATCTTTACTCACATATATACTTATTCTTGTGAAAGACGTGTTTTTGCCGGCCAAACCCATTTTCAAGCCAAATTAGTTTTATCCTAACGCCAATTGGATAAACTCGTTTTTCCTACGCCAAACTTGTTTATCTAAATGTCCATAGGATAAACTAGTTTTTCTAGGTAAGAGGGTAATCCTTCATTTTTCCCTTCATACTTAAATATTAAACCCCCAAAACTATTCAGGGAATCACCTTATCAGAAAGAACCTATATCCAAAATTTGAAGCAAATTCGTCAATTCTGCGTCAAAAACCATTTATCTAAATTATGTTGTGTTACCCTACATTGCCCTTTCTTTTAGAATTAAACAATAAACATCCACAACTTATCACGGGGGCGCCTTTTCACAATAATCCTATACCTAAAATTTTAAATGAAAATTGATAAATCTGCATAATAAATCTATTTTTCTAAACCTTCTGTAACCTCAAACCATCATTCTTTTATGTAAACAGAATTCTTGTCCAGCTACGAGATTATTTTCCACAAACGATAAATTTATTTAAAAAAAAATATTATTTAACCAATTTATAATTGACTCAGAATTTTAAATATCTTAGGCAGACGATTTTTATAAATGATTAATTTTAAGAGAAAAAGAAAAGAAATGAATTTATTAATATGCACACATCAAAGGTTGACGTAGGAAAAATAAATAAATAGATAAAATAAAATAATGATATTTTTTGAAAGGTATGGTTTTGGAATAAATTTAATAAGACTTTCTTAAAAAGGGTTGATAAAAACATAGAAGAAATCAGTTTTATTTGGAATATTAAGAAATAAAGTTTTAATTAAGAATATTTTTAATTTAGAGCCATCTTTTTAAATTTACGCATACTGGAATAATGTTTTTTAAGGCAAATTAAGAATTTATATCGTCTGCATAAGGATTAACAGATTAGATTTAGAAACAAGATTTTAATTTAATAATTTGAAGTAAGTACGGAATATTATTATAAGAAAATTAAGATAGTATAAAGGTTAGTTTTGGCGAAAAATTTTTAAATTTGTAATATATATATATATATATACATATATATTAATTTCTAGTCTATTTTAATTATCTAAAATACATCTTACTGCATATACAATAAATAATTAAATAAATAAATAACAAATAACAAATAAATAATAATAATAAAAATCTATGTTGGTACATGTGGATTCACAGGAAAGTCATCTAGAAAACTTATACTTACTGTACAGTCAGTCTGCATGATTTAAAATCGTCGTTATTCTAAAAATTGAGTTTCATTGCATTGCTAAGAAATCTCTGTTACAACATAATTTTCCAAGTTTTCTTTGGAACGAGAATCTTTAGAGCACTATACTTTAAAGAGATTTTGGAAAAATCTGAAGCTGTCTTAACCAAAATTCACATTTTAGGCAGAAATCTGGAAAATAATATATATATATATATATATATACATATTAATTATCTATTTTAATTATCTAAAATACATCTTACTGCATATACAATAAATAATTAAATAAATAAAAATAAAAAATAAATGAATAACATATAAATAAATAAAAAAATCTATGTTACTACATGTGGATTCACAGGAAATTCATCTAGAAAAAACTCTCATTTGGAAGGCACAATCACAATTTATTTCTATATATCACATGATTTGGATTTATAAATTTAACATATTTATTCTTTTAAGACTCCACGGTTTATTTATGTACTTTTTAAAATTTCAGTTATGGATTTATATTGACAAACGGAAAGCAAGAAAGACTGAACAGCGAAAATTAATTACATTTTATTTATTTATTTATTTTTGCATAAAACTTGATAATACACGAGGAATAAAATAGCACCTTCTTTACTGTTCCTTAGGATTTCTTGATTTTTTCTTTTTTTGCTTTTTGAAAACATTGCAAAATATAAAACAAATACTATTTAATAATTTGTATTACAAATGGACTGTAGAAATGGAATCTTAAAACACAGATTATTAAGTACACCTCGAATTATTTACATTTTTTTTTTTTTTTTGTTCATTTCGTACATTTTTGGTGCATGTCATTTTTATGTAACTCGTAGTTCGCTAAATAAAGCGCTGTAAGAAACAAATTGTTGTTTTCTTTAGTTCTGTTATCTGTTCTCCATTCACACCAATTCATTGTTTAAGATGATTAAATGTAAAGAATATATTTATTTGTATTTTGTCTATCCTGAATTATTGTGCGTTCGTATATTGTTGTCATCCAAAAAAATGTCCTTTCCTTTTCTGTTGTGGTTGACATTTAAGGCTTGACATTTGAATATCCAATTCTATTCTTATATGCCAGAAGTACGGAATTGTTTTCTGATCTCATTTAGAAAATTCGTGGTACTTGAGACGAATGATTTATTTTTTACATATACAGTAGCTCTCAAAATTATTTTGACAAATACAATAATTGACTTAGTTAAAAATAACATTAAGGTACAAAAGTAATCATTTATTTTCATGTTTTTAAGAGCTTTATTAAATTTTCTGTCAATAGATAGAAAATAGCGCAAAACTTAAGAAAAATATATGTATATATATATATATATGTAAAACAAAAGTAAAAAAATGAAAAAATTCATTTTAACTCAATAATTATCAAATATAATAATGAATCAGTCAATACTTAGCAACATATCCTCTGCCCTTTTTGACAGCCTCATTACACGTGGGCACTGATCCCGCTAATTCGTGTATTCGATCTAAAAAGAATTTGGTACCACTCATTTTAAGAGCTTGAAATAAGGCGGCTTTTTAAAAATAATTTTGGCATGTTACTCTACGATCTAACATACACTATGGGGTTCAAATCCGGACTTTTGCTTTACCATTCTAGAACCTTAACTTTTCCACGTTTCATAAATTCGCTACCCTATTGGAAATGTGTGTGCTTGGTTTTTACCTTGCTGAAAATTCCACTAAGCAGGTATGGTTTGTTTAGCGTATGCTAAGATATGAGTCTTTAATGTATCAGCTTACATAAACCGATCCATATTCCCATCAATTCGAAATAAGTGTCAAACACCCGTGAATGAAAAACAACCCAAACCATCATATTGTCAATTTCATGCTTGTCGTGAGGTATTTGGTATCAAAAATCATATTTTTTGTTTTGAGGATGCCGAATGTACTTAATTCCATCAAGAAAGACTAATTTAAACTTCATTTCATTGATCTACAAAATATTATTCTACTCTGCATTTCTCTACAATTTATGACTTTTTAAAATGCAATCCTAACCTTTTTATTCTTAGTAGTTAACCCCAAATGCTTTTTTCTACCCTTGCACCATGTAAATCATACAGGTTTGGGCGATAATTGACATTTGAAATGAGTATGTTGTTGACGTAATATTTTTTCAATACATTTTTTTTTTATTATTTCAGCGAATTTACGACAATCACTTGGAGATATAATTTTTATAATACTGTCAAAATTGCATTTATTAAGCCACTTCGACGTTTGTTTTTGTAGCATTTCCATTTATTAAAAACTTTATTCGATGTAATAACATGTTGCCAGGACATGTTAAAAGAGCGAACAACTTCTGCTTGGAGTCTTTCTCTTATTTTCAGTTACAATGACTTTTCTAAAATCTCTAAAATTCTCGTTACTTTCGACACTTAAAAATAATAATAGTAAATCAGTATAAACACCAATAGAAACTATGGTGCAAATGACACCTTCAACATTTAAATGAAAACTAGTTATTTAAATGCTTTTGAGCTAATGAGGGGTTATATCTCCTCGGTGACGTTAAATGTAAACAAACAATTTGAAACTTGATACATTTAAATAACTGCAGTCATAATGTTCTCAATGTTATGGAATGCATTTATATTAAATAAAATAAGGGAGAATATTAGGTTATCAAAATACTTTTGAGCGCTACTGTACCTCTAGCTCAATCTGGTGACATGTTTCAGTTTTAAGTAAAATTTGTTCCTTGGTTAAAAAAAAAAAAAAAAAAAAAAAAAAAAAAGATTATTGATTTTATCATACGTTCAGAAATCATAATTATAAATATAATCGCAATGGATATTACAATGTTAATAAAAATATCTGCATGAAATACGTATAGAATTTATCTGAAAAATTGCATTATAAGAATTTTTTTTTAAATATGTGCTTATTATATTGCAGTTTCAATTTAAACTATATTAAACAAGGAGCACTGGATTACTTTTGTAGAAATTTTAAAAGCAATTTAATTAAATATTCCAAGTCTTTTCAAAAGTAAATCAAATATTGCAATTTTCTATTACGCGTCTGTACCACTTTGTAATGAGGAAGTCAAACATTCAAAACAAACACTGAAATGTTTGCCTTTTAAATAAGAAAGGACTGTTATAAAATAGTAACAAGATAATGCAATAAAAATTGACTTTAGAGTTTAAAAGAATTTTTTTTATTTATTATCTAAAACGAAAATTATTTATGAAAGCTAAATAACAATCTAATAAAATTTAAAAATAGAAGTCTGTTTTGGAAAGAAAAATCAAACGCATTTTAATAAAAAAAACTGTGTATAGTTTTAGAAAGCTAAATTAAATCATCTAAATTTTATAATTATCAATTATCCTCAAATTCTGATGAAAACAATTTAAAATCTTATTTTAAGTACTTATCTTTTAACTCAACTTCCAAGAATATGACAAAATGCGAACTGAAACAAACGTCAATTACTGTATGGATTAAAAAATCTTTTAATATCTGAAAAATATTTTAAACTGATAAGAAATATTTATTTATAAGAATGTATTTAAAAAATGTTTTTTTTTTTTTTTTGTTTTTTTTTTTGTTTTTTTTTTTGTTGAATTTATTTCTGAAAATTTTTGAACTTTTAATCGTTTTAGTAAAGGATTTAGTAACAATTTAGTATTTAATATATTACATAGATTTATATAATATTTTTTACATTAATAAAATGTACTTTATGATGCAAATGGTACTTTATTTACAACTAAAATAATCAAATTTTTTCACGATATATTTATTTTGAAGAAAGACAAACACAAAACATATTAACAGTTCCATAACTAAAATAAAATAATAATAATGTATCCACTGTTGTACACACAAAAAAATAGACGGTATAATACTGTAGGCAGCGTGTATATACGCTATAGCGTCATTCTAGGTACAATGCCTATAACTTTTTTTTAAAAAAATTAGGAATATACGGCACAATGTAAGATGAAGTTACTTTAATGACAAAGATAATGAGACATAATATGAAAGTGAACCGAGATCGAGAAAAGGACAATTTTGTGCCTGCATGTTTTGATTATAATTACTGACATAAAAATGCAAAATGTAATGATTAAGGTGGAACTAGTCCTATGTAGATTACAATATTTAATGGCAATAAACAGGAAAGTTACTCAAACGAAATAAAATAAAGGGTAGAAATGTTTGTTCTATTTGCATATTATAGCTGTTGATTGAAATACCAATTTTTTGCTGCTCTTCAATCATTAATATTGACGATTTCCAGTAATCATTTAAATTGAAGAAGACCGGTAGCGATACAAGATCTCGATTTGAAAATTTCAGAATAAAATAATAATGATGATAATCGCAGAAGAAAAAATTCTGGATTTCAGATCAAATGCAGAATTTTTTTTATTATTATTTATTTATTTTTATATCCAACTTAAAAAAGGCAGTAATTTGCTTCAATTAAAAAAAATGACGGCAACGGTACAGAAATTCAGAAAAATAATCAGATAGAGACGCAAGAATCCTTTGGAAACTCATCTAACATGTCATCCATAAATCAGATAAGCCAAACCTCTATCTTATTTGATATGACAAATGAATCTATTTATTAAACGTTGTCAAATGCTGAAAATAAAATTCAAAAGGATTTTTACCAATTTTCGAATATTATTACTGAAGATATTTAGTGTGTTTTGTGGCAAAATTTACTTGATATTATTTAAGGATTTGTCCAAAGGCGTTTCTCCATCTTTGCTGAATTTTAAAAATATTCTTTAATATTCTTCAGTGACCACTATTTTCGAATGTTAACGGAGTGTTCTTGTTTCGGCATCTATGGTACTGTTTTAAACCGTGTTTGGAACATTCAATTTTCTTTTATTTATTTTTTTTTTGGGGGGGGGGAAGAGGGGCGTATTTTTATCGTATCTTCAAAATCTTTGGGATTAGGCTCGTTCAACTTATATCTTGATTGCCTTACAGTTTTAATTCCACCTACCATCACCAAATACGTATTCATATTTCTGGTTTTTTGGGTAAGATTTTAACGAATTTCGCTCATTCAAATAAGTTTCCTATAATCCTACAGTTTTTAGTTCCACTTATCAGAACAAGGGAGCATACCCTATTCCTATGTTGAATGGATTTAATTTGGATAGCATATGAATCGTTCAACTTCGTTTTATATCGTCTGACAGTTTTTAATTCCACATTCCGTCATCAGGGACTTACTGTTAATTCGGGTTCTACATGCCTAATTTTAACAGAGTTTAGCTTATTCAACTTGATTTTCATTGCCTTTCTGGTTTTCTTTCAACCTACCACCGTCAGGGTCGAACTATTTTTCTAAACTTTATGGGTTCAATTTCAATGGGGTTTGGTATTTCTATTTTGTTTTGTTTTCGATTGTCTTATAGCTGATACTTATCCAAGATAGTTTCTTAGAGAAATATACTTATTGAAAGTTTTATTTTCAATCAAATTTTAATTATTCACTGGAGGTTGAAAAAAATTGACAGTCGTGGGTAACGTCAGGCAAAGCAGTTAGTATTTAAAAAATATATATTTATAAAACCATTTTCCTTTTTTCATGACATATGCAATTTTCTAAGTTAAAAGTCATGAAAAACATTTCTAGTCATCACTGTTAAACACGTATATGAAATGCTTTAAATATCACAATATTCTTAATATGAAATATTTTTCCAAACATTATTAAAATTTACTTTCTATTGTTTTATTTTTGAAATCCACATTACATAATCTGAATAAGGATTAAATGCCTGTAATTAAATATTACTTATTTAAAAAAATACTTCATTTGAATTCTTTGAGAAATATGATTAAATGCATTCATATTTTTAAATTATATTCTGTTAGTATTTTAAAAATTATGTTAAGGGGAAAGAATAAAGAATGAGGTTACTGATCATTAGTAATCCAGCAGATAGAAATTTGAATTAAAGAGACGGTTCGAGTTTTAATCGATGATCATGCATCATCTGGGACAGACATTTTGCTTACAAGCGACATACAGTTAATTGCTTTTGGAAGTTTGAAGTTGGAGGCAATCTGTTCCATTTCAAAATATAGTATTTGTTTATATCGTACATTCATAACGAGATATCAGACATAAGCAAAGCATAAATTATTGACATGTCTTAGGCGAATTCTGAATTTCAAACAAACTTTTACTTGATTTAAAAATTTACAATTTATTTATTTTTTTTTTAATTTGAGGGATGCATTTTAAAATATGTATTAATTTCGAAAAATGGTTTTTGAACTATAGAGAATTTATTTTTATTTTTTACCATCGTGACTGAATAAGAAAAACTAAAATTTAATCAGTTTCCTTAAGAGAATTAATTATTAGGGTAACACCCCCAGTAATTGGCACATTAAGAATTTGTCGTTAAACTTACTTAAATTTTCATAACAAAGAAATAAGCTATTTACTTGGAAATATTTTTAAATCAAAGAATGTATATCTGTGCATCTATTTTGCCCACTAAAAGCAAAAGTAAATTGAAAAAGTATTTTTATAAAAATATATTTATAAAAAGTTGCTGAAATCACCAGTAATTGGCACCTAGAGCACCAATGTATGACACCTTGTGATCCAGTAATTGGCATATGTTTACATTAAAAAATAACTTTACATTTTTATTGGGTTTAATCGCTTTAAATGAATTTATTGTAGATGAAGATGCCATATTTCAGATTTTTGAGAGTAAGAAATCAGCATATTAGTCTGAAATGTGAACACTTTGAAACAATACAATATACTTACATTATTATCCAGTAATTGTCATGCTGTCCCCAGTAATTATCAGATGAGGCTTTAATGGATTTTAATTACTGATAAAATTTATATTTTCAAATAAAAACAAATGATAAACAAAATTAGTCTATAATTTTAAAAGTACTTCCAAAATAAATGATTTAATCTCAAATTCCTTGCGAATTCCTTGTAATTGTAATAGGTGCCAATTACTTGGAACTAGCAAAATTGAAGCACCATTAATTGGCATCTACCATTAATTCAGAAATCCAAACATTTGTGTCGAAAATACTTTTACACAATTAAAGTAACCCTTTTTAACTAAACAAAACTGTTGTCAATTAAAATTTAAAATATATTATAAATCGGATAATAATGAATTGAAAAGCATGCCTTCCTTAAGCGAAAGAAGAAGAATTTGCAACAAAAATGGCTAACTTGATACATGCCATAATTATTTCTCTTTCCTAGGCTCTATTGTCATCTTGTAAAATAAATCAAAGTTATAATCTTTAACGTAAATGAGCATATAACTGATATATGGTCTTGAATTTTTAAAAGACTGGATATAAGTCTTATTTTAGGACATGTTTGTAAAATGTGCCAATCACTGGTGCATGCCAATTACTGGGGGTGTTACCCTACTTATTTAAAACCTGTTTGAAAAAATTCATTTCTTTCTTAAAATATAGATATATAAAATAACATCCACCAAGATACCATTAAATCTGAAATTTTTTTTTCATCAAAAGAAAAGGCACAAACTGTTATTTTTAGGGTTCCGTACTTTAAAAGTGAAAATGGAACCATTATAAGATCGCTTGTATGTCTGTCTGTCCGGGTGTCTGAGCCATTTTACTCAAACTATAAAACATGGTAAGCTTAAGTTGGGCGAAGTAATATAAACTACTGAACACATATTTGTAGATTATTTATCATTTACAAATTTATTTATGTGGGGATAGGGGAATAATTAAATAACTTGTAGGGAAAAAATATTTTCTTTGTATAACGTGTGTGTCTGTGGGGGGGGGGGGAGGGTATCTTGTGAAAGGTTTCGTTACTCTGAACTCAAAAATATGCTTCTTTTAATTTTAGATCATATATTTTTAGAGATATCGTCGAAAATAAAGTGCAAAAGTATTTGCCCCCCCCCATCCACCTTTATTTAATTTCGAGTGTACTGGAAATAAAAGTATGAAATCTTTAGAGGCTATAGATGTTATTTTAAACCTTGCAGGGAAGTTACAGCGATTACTCTAGATCTCATAGTTTTTGAGAAAAGAAAATTTTTCTGTTACACAAAAATTTCAATTTGTGGGTATTGAGCAAAAATGTTGAAGGGGGTTGGATGTACCTATCGTAGCAGAAGTATAAAAACATTGTTAATATTGATTTTAGAAAAAAAATTCATTGGTAATTAGCCGTACCCTTAAAGACGTAGACGATAACATACCATCCGCTTTTAAAGCCTAATAACAACTTTTAATAATATATTTGTGTAATACAACACCTAGTAGCAGCATAAAAGCGATAAACGCCATACTGCTGCAAACATGCTAATTTAAAACGCATAAGAAATTTAAAATAATTATCCATTTTAGTACCAGGATTTTTTTTTTAATATTTTTGCCTTATCTAATGCAAAACGTTCCTTACTTCGGATATAGTGACCACTACATAAAACATTTTTTGGTATTAAAATGGCCAAATTTCCTTTCATTCTTTATGTATTTGAACCTTTCATAAATACATATATATCATATGGGTTTCGCGACTAGTTTGCATTAAGCGAGTCTCTCATTACTACTCTTGTCTATTTAAAAGTTAATTTAAAACCTATTTGCGAAAACGCATCTCGGACCAAACAGCTTTCCATTGCGAGCTCCATCCTACAAAAGCTCATTTAGCACAATGTCAAACTTAAACATTAAACTAGGGTTTTGTGTTATCTACAGTGGAAATAGAAAAGGTTATTACTAAGGTGAATTTAATTTTATGAAATGCCAAATAAAGTTTAAATATGCACTGCCTTTTATTTTCAGTACCGAGTTCATTTCCTTAAAAATAGATAAGGATAAGATAAAAAAAAGAGTTATATAGAGTAGCAATCCTGATATTATTTAGGTTTCATATCTCGTTGAACTTTTATGGTACACTCATTCATACTTTTCTGGTATATACAGCTACAGTGGTGGAAAAAATTATAAAGCCACTTGAAAATATGATATAATTAAAAAACAAAAGATGGAATATTTGTGAAATTTCATACATATGCATTATATGCTACAAGGAAGTAAAGAAAAAAAGAAATTCATTATTAACTACATTAATAAAAGGTTAATAGACTTAAGAAAATTTTCTGTACAAAGAAAGTTGGAAACAATTATAAGGTCGATACATGTATTTCATCAATAATCGATGTGAGACCCTTTTTTTCGATGACTTTGACTAGTCTCTTGTTCATTAAATTTATCAGACCAGACAAAGTACTTGCATCAATATTGTTCCAGCAGTTTTTAATAGCATTCTTCAAATCTAACTTTGAATTGAATTGTCGTCCATTTTTGTAAACATTTCGAGCTAAAATTCCCCAGAGGTTTTCTATTACGTTCAGATCGGGGCTACGAGCTGGCCATTGAATGCATTTCACCTGATTAGCTTCCAGCCAAGATTTAGTTGACTTCGAAACATGAACGGAAGCGTTGTCCTGCTGAAATGTCCAGTCTCCCGAAGTTATAAGAGGAGCTATGGGTAATAAATTATCTCCTAACATATCTTGATACATAACTGAATTCATTTTGTTATGCATGAAGACAATTGGAGTGGTTCCACAGGCAGCAAATGCAGCCCAAACCATTACCGAACCACCTCCAAACTGACGCTTTAAAAAAATATGAGGTTCCTGTCGTAAATCATGCCAAAAGAATTTATAGCCGTCGGGTCAATCTAAATTAAATTTCTTTTCATCGGAAAAGACAACATCTCTCCAATTTGTGCCTTCAGTTAAATGTTTTCGTGCAAAGTCTAAGCGAGCATTTTTGTGGTGCTTAGAAAGAGGAGGTTTTCCTTTAATTTTTTTTAATTGAACAATGGGATTGTTACTTAAAACATTTCTTACCGTTCGGCTTGTACAGGGTAATTGTAACTGTTCTTGAATTTGAGCTGACGACATTTTTTCTGCGCAAGCTAGCTTCCGGATTTGTCTTGATTGCCTTACAGTTAAGGATTTCGGTCTTCCTGTACGCTTCTTACTGCCGTACAATTTTCGGGGTTTCTGAGAAAACTGTTTACTGCAGCCTTGGACCTTCCTATTTTTCTTGCAATATTAGAACCAGACATTCCAGCTTCATTTAAAGTTAATATTTTAATTTGTTCACCATTGGATAATTTTTTTTCCTCTTGGCATTGTATTAAACACACCAAATACAAAATGAATGCACGTAACACATTTACATTTGCCTAAACTTTACTGGAGATCTGCTTTCTCAAGTTTGGCATCATGCCAAATGAGGCTAGAACCATCGGCTTTATAATTTTTTCCAAGTTGTTTTTCATTGGTTTTAAGAAATCAGCATAATTTATGCTCCCTCTTCCGTTTTTCTAAACAAAGTTTATGCGTATTATTGCGATGTTGATCATGCAAATGTAAATAAAATTTGCGATATCAATAATTCCATTACTTTTTGATTTTTGTAACTTTTTCTATCGGCTTTATAATTTTTTCCAACACTGAATAACAAACCCTAATTTGTATAGTTTTTATTTTTTATTTATTTTTTTTTTTACAAAGTTTTACTTATTTTTCTGCAAGGATTTTCTTTTAATATTTTGCGATGACAGAACGTTGTTTAATTTTAATCTTCATCCTCTGGTTTTTCAAAATAGAAATTTTTTGGTACTTTAATCGCAAAAATGCTTCAATTAAATAAGTTTAACTTTACAATTAAAATAACTGGTGAGAATAATGAAGTAGTCTACGAATTTTAAGTGGTACGTATACACGTCGGTCGTCCGCAAGTGGCTAATATTTGATATGTTTATTGTAAGGAACCTTCTGAGCATAATTAATACTCGAATTTGACCGTTTATTTTATATTTAAGTAGGAATTTATAAAAGCATTGGTTTGGCCTACACACATTTATACACATATTTATACACGCATTTGCTTGAGTTTTTGAAGGGATAACAAATTACAACTTTTTAGTAATATCTCACCATCAGGCCAATAAACAGACAAATACGGATAAATTTTAACCCCAAGTAAGTAACTTTTATGCCAAAAGTGCAATTTTACAAATATACGCATATACATATGTAAAAGTGTCTAATTTACACATTTGGTTAAAGAATGTATATGCAAAGGCTGAAAAGGTAGGAAAAAATATTTCTGATCACGAGTATTTTAAAAAAATGACGCTAATATTAGATTTTTATTGCACGGATTAATTTTTTCAATTTTAAAAAGTGATGCTATGAAGTAATTTTTTTCCTATCACAGTACTCCCTGTGTAACTGTAATTTTGTACCTTACTGGAAATTTGCTTTAATATGATAATTAAAACATCAAGTATACTAGAGTTAAAAAAGTAAGCGCTCGTGTAACATTAGTTATCAGCAATGTACCTACTGAAATGTCGAATTTTTATACAAATTAAGCACGAAAATTGAGTTGTAAATAAGAATTTTTCACAGGTAAAGTAACTTTAGCATGTAAAAGAAATAAGATTTGTTTGAATACAATTTTATTTACGATTTTTTTTGTCAGTATGCAGGATACGTTATTTTCGACTTCAAATGTTATGAAAGCTCCCGTGTCAAATTTTAAGAAACTAAAATTTTAGTTACTTTAACTATTTAATGTTTATATATTCAGAAAATTATAAATAGTTTGCTCGTTTTTAAAATTAATAATGAAGCATTAAATATGAGACCGTGATCATACACATTATTTTAAATTGTACTAAATAACTTTTTTTAATAATAATAATACGCTGCATTCTTACTATGGAGAAAATTCCGCAGCACACTACAAATTACAAACATTTTTTGTCGTAAAAGAATTTTTTTAATTCCTCTTCTTAAATACTGAAATGCTGAAAAAGTTTACATCAAAATTTTATCATTCACTTACAGCATAAAAAGAATCTGAAAAAGAAAAACAATTAAATCAATACAGCCAGCATCATTTATGTGGATTTTTTTAATTAAAAAAGATAATATTGTTGTAATTATTTTTAAATAAAAATAATTTAAAATGATATAAATGAAATTATACATTGTTGAAATATTCTATTTTACTTAAAAGTTTTTTTAAGCATAATCTTTACATTTATCTTATTAATATCATTAAAAGAGTCCGCCCTAATCACGTTAATCTTTAAACATTTCATTACCAAAATCTTATCAAATTATTTATTGCACATCGAAAAAAAATTAATGGGGAGAAGCCCAATTTCATTAATTTTATGTTGTTAGTTTTTTTTAAGGTTCATTAATAAACAAGGTGAGAAAACAAAATCTATTAGCACCAGATGTTGTCGATCTCTTAAAAAAACAATTATATGATTTTGTTATTTTCAAGAAAAACAAATGGACTACTTATAAAACGGCTGCAAGATTCAATTAAATGTATATATGTTTATTAAATACATTTCAAAACCAAAAAAATTGGAAAAAAATTTCAAAATTCTAGAATAGATAAGGGGGTGGGTCCTAATTATCTTAGAAAGATTTTAATTTAAATAGCATTTGAACAAATTACAAAGTATTTACAAATATTGATAAAAAAATAAATTTTTACGTTATTTACCAATTGTTTTCATTTTTACAATTACGTATTTCTTATTATTTCACGTATTTGAGAACTTGCGCATGTAACATGATTAGTGGAAGTTCGAATTTTTATACAAATTAAGTACGAAAATTGACTTGTAAATAAGAATTTTTCACAGATAAAATTAATTCAGCATGTAAAAGATATAAGACCTCTTTGAATAAAATTTTATTTTTAAATGCCAGTTGCAGGGTAAGCTATTTTCGACTTCAAATGTTACGAAAACTCTCGTGTATTCAATTAACGAAACCAAAATTTTAGTTACTTTAGCGACTTAATGTTTATTTATTCAGAAAATTACAAATAATTTGCTAGTTTGTAATATTAATAATGAGATATTAAATATCAGATCGTGAGCAGACACATTACTTTAAGTTCTACTAAACAGCTTTTTTGTCCATAATATAATAATAATAGTAATAATAATATTATTAATAATAATAATAAGTAATTATAGTAATAATAATATTGTTAACAATAATAATAATAATATTGATAGTAATAATCTGTATTCTTACTATAGAGAAAATACCGCAGAACACTAAAAATTACAAACATTCTTTATCATAAAACATACTTTAAAATTTCACTTTCTAAATACTGACTGCTAAAAATGTTTGCATCAAAATTTTATTGTTCTTTTACAACATAAAATAATCTAAAAAACAATTATATCGATACAACCAGCATCATTTATGAGAATTTTTTAGTTAAAAATGACAATATTGCTATAATTATTTTTAAATAATAATAATTTAAAATGATACAAATGAAATTATATTATTGTTCAAATACTTTATTATACTTAAAAGCTTTTCTAAGCATAATCTTTACATTTATCTTATTAATATCATTAAAAGAGTCCGCCCTAATCATGTTAATCTTTAAACATTTCATTACCAAAATCTTATCAAATTATTTATTGCCCAGCGAAAAAAATTAATGCGGGGAAACATAATTTTATTAATTTTATGTTGTTAGGTTTTTTTAAGGTTCATTAATAAACAAGGGGAGAAAAAAATCGATTATCACCAGATGTTGTCGATCATTAAAAAACAACTATACGATATAGTGATTTTCGGGAAAAGCAAATGAAACGCTTATAATATTGCGACGAAATTCAATTAAATGAAAATATTTATTAAGTACATTTCAAAATAAAAAAATCAGAAAAAAACATTCTATGTTTCTTGGAAAGATAAGGGGGTGGGTCCTAATTATCTTAAAAAGATTTCACTTTAAATAGCATTTGAACAAATGACATTGTATTTACAAATATAGCTCAGAAAAAAATGTTTAAGTTATTTACCAATTGTTTTCATTTTTACAATCTTGAATTTTTCGATTTCGAATAACTCCTTTGAAACATTAAAATTCGAAACGTCTTAAATTGCTATTAATATATCCTAATAATAATGTTAACAATACAAAATAAACAATTTCAAACAACTATATAACTACTTTATAGTTATTTGTCAATTAATGTGAATAGAAATATTTCCTTCCTTAAAGTTCACTTTAATATACGTAATATTCAACTACACTTTATGAAATTTAGTATCACAAAATCTAAGCAAAATATAGCAATTCTTGAAACATTTTAGATGCGCGTTTCTTTGAAAAACTATTATTTTATTTCAAAAAAAAAAAAAAAAAAAAAAACCGTCAAGTTGCGTTGCGTAAAATGATACAAATATATTTCGTACTTCAAAGTATAATCTTAATTTAATTCTTTGAAGGAATTTAAATAATGGAAAAAGATGTAATTCTAAAATATAAACTCTGGAATAATTATTTCCTTAACATCGGTATACAGTTCTTAAAAGAAGAAATAAACATCATAATTTCTATACTAAAGTACCCTGGGGTAATATCGCCACGTTAAGGTTCTACCAATTTTCACGGCTCAGTTTCAGATTGTATTTTTCAAACAAATACATGATTTGATACAGCAACTCATTGACTATCTATATTAAAAAATAATTTAACAGATATGTATTCATAAAATGTAATGGCGTGATTTCTTGACCAATAGTATTTGGCGTTATTACCCACCTATACGGGTAATAACGCCATGCAAACAAAACTGTGAAATAAGATAGAATATTTGCATGTAGATTGCCCAATTCTAAAAATACAAACTCTACAAACTTAGAAATTGACAAATTGCATTCTAAGCTATTGAAAATGTTCAATTTTTTGTGAAAGTGAAAGAAAAATAAAGGTGTGGTGTGTGTGTGTGGGGGGGGGGGGGGGGGGAGGATGAGGCAAAAGAATATCAGACCATGAGCTTCTTTTTGCTTAAAAAGGACCGCTTAAATATAATTATTAGAAACATTGCACAGTTTTAACTATGTTTATTTGAATCAGTATTTAGGATGTAGCTCGGCCACTGTAGAGAATCAACCAGGGTATTAATGTCAAGGATTGGCGTTATTACCCCGTTATAGTTACTGCACTGTACATTTTAAATTACAAATTATCTAGAGAAGATATCCAAAATTTTCAACGACATTTTGAAAGTCCATGAAATATACTACAAATTTATGTAATTAACAAAGTATTTCCGGATAAAAAAAAATAGTCTACACATCACAAAACGTATCTAGCAAATTTTAGATCAAGCGTTAATTTTAGTTGTTTGTAAAAACAGTAAGACCTAAAAATGAAACAAATTAACTTGAAGCTGTTTTTTGATATTTATGACTCAAAACCTTTCTGCGCAGAGCACATGGGTGTCATTTACCAGATTATTTCATAATTATGCATAATATTAGCACTTGGCGTTATTACCCCGCCTGGCGTTATTACACCAGATCACCTTACTTATAATATCCATTGAAAATAATATGCATTGAATAATATGCATAAGAAATTATATTAGTATTCAAATAATTTTAAAACAAAAATAAATAAAGTCTAAAAATATATATTTTCCTTTTAAAAAGTCTTTTTTCAAGGGCAAAATACTTACTAGTGATAAAAAATTATAAACGTTATGTTGAACATAAAATGTTTTCTAAAAATTTTATATTTATATTTATGATTATACTTTGCAAAAC
This sequence comes from Maratus speculifer, assembly GCA_964019185.1. Taxonomy (NCBI): domain Eukaryota; kingdom Metazoa; phylum Arthropoda; class Arachnida; order Araneae; family Salticidae; genus Maratus; species Maratus speculifer. The sequence continues at coordinate 303,707,706 of OZ025291.1, read as the reverse complement.
ACTTAGAGGACATTATGATATACTTTCATAACTTATAAACTCTAAGAGTTTAGTTATATTTCTAATGATGTACACATATTAGTATAAAAATTTGATTGTTTGAAGAAACAAACGAAAATATTTTGCATACAACATTCTAACAGACCGGTAACTATTCGGAGCCAGCAACTTTTGTCTAGTGGTAAGCACCTTAAACACAATGCAAACAGATTGACGTGTACAAATTTGGACATTAGGTCAAAATTAATGAGTTTTTATTATATGTATCTTATGGTTAATTGGATAAATTGGTAATTATTAACAATATCCGATTATTGTTAATAATAACCACGTCTTTTGGTAAATTTGATAAATATCGCATATTAATCAAATTTACAGGTTAGTATTCATAATTACCGATGAAGTTCGATTAATTTGATTAATTAAGATTAGTAACGAATAAATACTTTACAAAAGTATGAACTATCATAACTGTTTGAATCTAATAACAAAAATATTTTCTAAGAGACAATAATATTCAATCAAAGAAGGGTTCCATTAATGAGACGTAAAAGACTAAAAAGTTTAAAATAATTATTTTTATAATTACTGAATGAATTAGATAAAAAATTCAAACACTAGTTTTTTCAAAAATAAGTTATACAGAGTTGAAATGCATACTTTTAGAAATTAATATTAAAAAAAATATACGAAATAAAAATCTCAAGCTAAACGAGTTGAAATTTATTAGATTCACAAAGCTTAATTGGTAATTGTTGATAATAACCGGTAAATTTGATAAATTATCATAAATTTATCGTATTAACTGGTTTGTTTGGATACCATTTTATTATTATTAATAACAACCGGTTACTATTAATGATAACCGATTAAGCTGTTTTTTATAATTTACTGAAACATTTAATATAAATTTAAAAAAATGCAAATTTAGCACAATCTAAATAAAATTTTACTCAAAATAAAGAAATTTTCTGAATATCTCAAGCAATTAAATCGAGCATTAAAGGATTTTTGCTATTTTAAAATGGACTATATTTAATATCCACAAAATAATCTATATTGTAAATACTAAATGTTTACATTCTTCTTATCTTAAATGACTTAATTTTTGAAAAAACCTGTACTCTAGTAAAAGATCCCGAAGTAAAGCACTATATCAGTTACAACAAAATTAAAATGTAAATATTTCCGAGCAAAGAAAGAGAAATACAAGAAGATTTTAGAGAGAATGCTGCAAAATTTGAATGAATAGAATTATAGTATAAGTAGGTTTAATCTGCTGCGGCAAACATATTAAGTGTTTTTTATCCTTTCGTTTATTTATCCTGTTCTGAGAAGCTGCAGGATTACGAAGTTTTATTGTGATGTAAGCTAAATTCAGTAAACAATTGTGGATCTTTTGTATAATAATTCTTAAGGCTTTAGAGTAAATAACAAATCTTATATATCAAATCATCTTATGCTGTTTGCACATAAAATAGCATCTCAGTGAAAAAGCGACTAAAAAAAGACATCTAAATATATAGTTCCCTCAGTCTATAAGAGGATTTGTGGAAGCTTAATTTTTAAAGGATTAACTAATTTATTTTCTCTGTTTTAAATAAAACTATAAATTTTTGGAAAAGCATGCTATTCAATTTAATCTCAACAAAATATAACATTCGGAATTTTATGCCGGGATTTCAACTGCAATTTCATTTTACTTCTGAAAATTTAAATTTGTGTGTCAAACAAAATTCTCTATGGCATTTTTTAACTTATATTTTGACTGATTTGTTATTTGAAACATTTTTACGCGAATCTTTCCATTGGCAAAACAAAGTTATCAAAATATTAATGTATTGTTATTCTTTTCCTACTATTATTCCTGTTATAGTTATTTCATTTCACTGCAAGCGAAACTGTTAAAGATTTTTTTAAAATGAATAAATGTCAGGTTGATAATTTTTAGACAAGTACCCCCCCCCCAAAAAAAAAAAAAGCGTTAAAACCAGCGTTATTTTTTCTTTTTGTGTTTTGTCAGCCACGAAGAAAAACTTTCGACTTCTTTGATATAATAATTATTTAGACTTTAGAGTAAATAACAAAAATTACATATCAAATAGTTCTGTGCATTATTTCTTGAGATACAGCACCCACAAAATGTATGTCACAGACTTGCAGATAGAGATTTTGTAAAAAACATTTTTTATCCAATGAAACTGGAATTTGAATATTTTCAACAATCCAAAAGTTTTTTTTTCTTCTCTTTTTTTTTAAAGATAACGGAGTGTAAAAATATATCTGAAAATCACTTCTTAATTTATTACCTTAAAAAGCTCTTGTTTGTGAGAATAACCCATGTAAACATAGATTTAAATAATTTATTTTACTTTTAATAATGAAAAAGTATCATTATTATCTATTGTACAAAATCTGGTTAATGTATACTCTTATCAATTACATAAAAATATAAATTTAAAATACTAACAGATACTAATACCCTATCTGTTGTGTAAGTATTTAAATAAAAGAATATACATATAGCAGTGAATGATTTTGCTTTACTCTTTATCAATATTAATCCCCTTTCTTTTCTTTCTTTTTTTTAAATTATAGTCCCGCTTCAGAATTTAAACGTTTTTCCTGTCCCTTACCGTATTTACTTAATGATTTTTTTGTAAACTTATATTCCATTGTTTCCCGCTTATTGAATAGCACCCGTTTTTGTTACGTCACAACGATAATGTAAGGTCGATGTCGAAATTCATTTCGTATCTCCAATGAAAACTTTCAAAAATCATAAATAGTAGGATAACAGTATGATTTTATGAAAGTTAATATGTTATACTTTTTCTTTTTTAAGTTGGAGAAAATTATTTAAGTGTATGAAAGATATTCTCATTCACAGATTCCAAATAACAGCTTTATATTATTTCAAAAAAACTATAATATTTACTTGCGAAATACGTGTTAAATAGCGTCTTGTATCAAAAGTGAACATGAAAGAAAAATCATGCTTCAAGAATAGATTATGAAACACTTTCCAAAGCGTTCAGAATAATGTAACAAAACTGTTTAAAAAATATATAATGTTACATTTCATTTCACGTATGGAAATGTATAACGCATCTCAAAACCGAATTTTAGTTATTCCCATCTACAATCAGAAAATTATCCGAATTCTTTTATCAGCCCTGTATATGATATAGACATTTGCATCTATTAACAAAATACATTCCAAAATTTAGTTCATATAAGAGTTATTTATATCTCAGTTGAAAATTCCCCTTCAGCAATTTCCTCTAATAAGGAGCATGGTGTACGAATACTTTTGTGCAGCCCTGTATGTGAGGTATAGAATTTATATAGAGAGAGTAATATGCAAAAACTAATTAAACTTAAAAGCGCATATCAAATTTTAAAACGTACTCTCCAGCAATTATTATGCAAAGACAGTACTGTTATCAATTTCTTTTCTATGTCCCTGTAAATTAATAAAAACTGCTAAGAAGGCTCTGTTTTAATGTGATCGTACTGAAATTCAGTTTCAATACATTTGAAATAGCGTATTAAAATATCATTAAAATTATCATTATCATTAAAATTATTTTTATCATTAAAATAATATTCAACCAATTTTCCTAGATATACCATAATCTAACCCAACGCTTTTGAGAGTCCCTGCAAATGATTTACCATTTACTGTACATATTTCATATGTAGTACCTATCATGCTATGATGACCCTAAATAACATTTATCAATTGCATGAAAATTAAAGTAAATTTGCGGGAGTTAGAGCGTGGACAGACGGACAAACGGCCGACAAACATCTTTCTACTTTGTTGGAAAATGCTAAAAATAATATATATGAATAACACGTTAATTAGTGCAATCAATTTTAATTCTGCTGAAATTGTTAAATCAGAAATCAAAGTATCGTAGTTAATTGATTCTGTTTTTGTATTTGAACACACAAACACACACAGTTTTCCCTTATATAATCGGAAGAACTCTTTTATAAAACAAGCATTTTTCCTTTAACATCTCTCTCTCTATATATATATTATGTTATCGTACGTGGCAGGGAAATTGCGATTATTTGTTAATTTTTTAATGGCAACTTCCAAATGAAACGCATTCTTTTGTTTATTGTACAAAAGTCTTTTGGCAGGATTTAGGCCGTGGTAAATTACGTTTGTTAACTTTTTGTTCTTTCGCTGCACCTATATAGCTACAAAATATCATTATTTTTGTTTTTCCTGTTCTTTTTACTAAAAAAATAAATAAACGAATAAAAATAAAATAAAAATCACGAATTTTAAACGTTTCAGTTTCAAATTAAAATTATGTATTATAAATCAAATAAGTAAATGGATTATCTTACGTCAATTTGGCGAAAACATACAGTTGCATGTATATTTTTTAACTATTTTTTATTATTTTAAAAAGGAAATCATAATAAATAAAAAAAGTTTAGTAAATAATTATAGAAAATAAAATAATTTAAATCATTTAAAAAAAAGAAAATAAAAGAAAATAAACAGTTTATTAATAAATAAATAAAAATATTTGAGTTACTATGTGAGGCATACAATTGCCATTTTGTTGCAATCGCGCCAATGTGATGTACTTATCACATATATGTTTATTTCTCTAGAAGAAACTTCTTATTTGGCAATTAAAATGAAATATGAATAAAACCAATGCGATTTAATGCGTAGTATACATTTAAGAGAGACCAAACTCGTCGCCAAGGACGGTTAGTAATATTTTAAGTTTCGTTTTCAAAGGAAGTCATTTGACAGTTTAGACAACTTTGAACTTTGGGGTAAAACACAATTTTTATTTTTAATTTAAATTTAAAAGACAATGTATACATAGCCACGAAACCCAACAGAAGTTGTTTTTATCCCAGTAGAATAAATGGATAAGGCCAGAAACTATCTGCTAGTCACGTTACTGTCCTATTAACATCGGTAACCAAGTTGTTAATAATTTTCGAAAATTTATTAACATCTTACAACTGTAGCTTTTTAGATAGATTTCGTATGAAATACTACCTATTGCATTCTCTCTCATGATGGAATTTCTGAAAATTTTTTGCAGTTCTACACCGATCATGACTCCTAGACCCCCCAAAACTACCATCAGTAAAAAAGTTTATCTATCTATCTATCTATCTATCTATCTCTCTCTCTATATATATATATATATACATATATTTCAATTTTTTCTAGTACGATAACTTCCATAACTATGCTCAGATCTTCTTCAAACTTTTACATAAAATCAAGGGGCATAAAATCTCGGTCCAGTTCGTTAAATTCGTCGTTGGGCAAAATCGGACCAAGGGGGTGGAAATAGGGAGGGTTTTGTGAAAACTGAAAAAACGCGATAACTTATAGCTTATAGTTTAAAATGTGATAAGTTGTAGCTTAAAGTTTATATTACTTCTAAAAAATGGGTTAAAAGTTTATGCATGACAGATTTTTGATAAAGTTAAAAATGGGCTCAAGGGGCGAAAAAAACAGGGTTTTTGGGAGAAAAAAAATCATAACTTCGTCAATTCTCATGATATCAAATCCAACTAATTTTTTTATAAATGCACTCAACATTATCTAAAACTTTTGTGTTCATAAGTTTTTGATAGGACCAACTTTTACAGATGAAAAAAATTAAAAAGAAAAAGAAAAAAGGGGGAGGAAAAAGTAAAAAATCCATAACTTACTCAAATCTTAAGCAATCAAATCTAATTTAATTTATTTTACATCTTCTCAATAATATCTATAACTTTTATATTAACAAGTTTTTCATACGACCAATTCTTATATCAAAAATAAATTAAACAAAAATAGGAGTTGGAGAAAAACCTCAAATCCAAACTGCTTATATTCTGACTCATTTTCAAATTCATTTTTGATTTTAAACGCATCCAAATGGCTGATCCTCCTTATTTAGGAACTATATAATGTGACGTATTGGCCAGTGTTTTTATAAAGGCAGAATATATTTTTTAAAAGGCTGCCAAAAAGGGTATTTTGAACAGAATTTCCTGAAGTAATAATGATTGAAAAATTGAGGAAGTATAACAAATTGCGTTTTGTCTGAGTCATTTTTATATCCACATTTTTTCTCAAACGCATCCAATTTACAGGTTCTTTTATTTAGGAACTATATAGAGAGACGGATTGGCCAGTTTTTTTTTTTTTTTTATAAAGGCAGAATATTTTTAAAAAAAGGCTGCCAAAATAGGCACTTCGCACAAAATTTCCCAAAGCGATCATGATTAAAGAATTGGGCATGTATTCAAATAACAAGTTGGTTATTTTATGACTCATTTTTAAATCCAATTTTGCTCTCAAACGCATTCAATTGACAGTTTTTGTTATTTATGAACTGTGTAATGGGCCGTATTGGTCAGTTTTTTGATAAAAGCTAAATATATATTTAAAAAAAGCTGTCAAATTCGGCACTTCGCTCATAATTTCCCAAAGCGATCTTGATTAGAGAATTGTGGATGTATTCAAATAACAAATTAGTTATTTTATGACTCATTTTTAAATTCAATTTTCTTATCAAACACATTCAATTGACAGTTTTTTTTTTTTTTTTTTTTTTTTTTTTTTTTTGTTATTTAGGGATTATATAATGTGCGTATTGGTCGAGTTTTTAATAAAGCCAGAATATATTTTCAAAATATGTTTTCAAAATGGGCATTTGAGTGGAATTTCATTTAACAGGATTTTGATAAAATCAGTTCTTACAGAAAAATGAAATTACAATTTTTTCAAAAGCGGCAAATAAAGTAGTTAAACTGGGTTTATCGTTAATAATATTTTATTTTTTGTTGTTGAAATGAAAACTCTTCGAAATCTATCCCCGCCTATAAGCCAAGCCGACAGGGAATTTTTTCACCCTAGAATAGCAGAGAGGGGGAGAAAGTACTTTGAAATGCGAATTGACTGAGATTATCATGATCGGAATTTTAATACCTGCTGTAATTGTATTCGTTGAACGAGGATACAGTTATATAGATCCACTTGAAGGAGGAATTTTTCCGTAAAGACGTTTCTGAAGGATCCTATCCCATATTTACGCAAGCTAATTAAGGCTTGTAGAAAACTTCAGAAACTCCTAACTATCAGGCTAGGGGTTGCGACAAAGAGTACTATCTATCTACAAGCGTTCAGAGTAAAACTTCTCAGTCACTGAACACTGTAGCCCAATTTTTTTATTTTTTTTAATACTTTAAAAGGGCTATCATTTTAACGCAATCAAACTCAGCAAAAAAGGGTCGCCGAATGTCGTGCCCAGTTAGCTTAAGTAGTAAAGGCCTGGCCCTGTAAGCCAAGGATCTGGCTTCGATTCCCGGCCTGGGCAATTTTTCGCTCAGTTGGAAGTATTAAATTCGTATGTTAGTTTTAAAATTAATTTCCATGGATAAAATTTCTAGAAATCTGTCATTATCTGTACACTTTACAATAATATTACTATGTGTCCATATTATTTAAATTTTAACAATTAATGTAAATATGAAAAAAAAATTCAAAATACATGTTAATAGCTGAATAACTTCTTATAAATCTGTTTCTCTTGTTGAGAATAGAACTTTGCAGTCACTGTTGCTGCATGAATTGACCGAATAATGTGTCCCAATTTATTGATTTATTTTAATGTTTTAAAAATAGTTTTCAAGCGTGAAATTTATAAAAAGAAATCTATCACTATCTGTACATTTGCAATTATTCATGTTCAAATATATACATATTAGTTGAATTTTAAATGTAAATCAGAATATAGAATTTAAAATTTGCAAAATAAATGTTAATAATTGATTAACTTTTTATATATATTTTTTTTGACGTATGAGAAAATATTATTTATTTTTATTTCCATATATATATGTATGTGTATAGTTGTTAGTAAACATTTTTACATCTAAACATATTCTTAAAATGGTTGATTTTTCCCTCATTTTTTTGCTCTTTTGTATTAAGATGCATAGATGCATATATATCGTATGTTGCACTTTTAAAAATTAAATTAACCGATGAAGTATTAATTACTCCTTTTTTCCACACAAAATTTTTGCTATAATTAAATTCATCAAATATTTTTTCGTTTCTAGGGGAAATAATTATCTTAATTTTGAAAAATTAATTAAGTTTTAATTACTAAAAGTGTAATAAGGCGTGAATGATTAATAATGTGCATCCGTATGAAAAAAAGAGAAACTCTTAATGACTTTTAATTGCGTAAAATTGTGATGATTATTTTTCTATTTAAATAAATTTAGATTCTCATTTAAAAACCAAATTGTATTTTTTATGTAAGCTTTCATTCATTATAATTTAAAAAATGTAATGGTCTGTTATACCATGCAGTATTTATTTATATATGTATATTAATGAATCATTCAGACAAAACGCCTACATATATGCATTAGATAGCTATTTGAACCATATATTAATGTATATTCAGGTAAATTAAAATAATACGGAAATTGCACCTTAAAAATAAAATATTTTGCACATTTAAAAATAAAACTGCATAATAATAACTTTTAAATGTTATATAATGTAATTTATTTTGCTACATTATAATAAAAATACCCTTAGAAATATTTTCAAGAGACATTATATTTCTAATAACAGAAATAAAGTAATCAAATGATTTATATTTGAGATTGTCATGTTCTTAGCATGCCACATTGTGATATGCGCAAAATAATGGGCCTTCTGCTATATTGTACAAATATCTTTTTCTAGTTTTTTTTCTTTTTTAAAATTTCTAATTAATATTTATACCTTCTGAAACGCACATATGAAGAAAGTATCAAATTTTGTATTTTACAAATAATTTATCATACTTAAAAGAAGATTGACACTCAAAATGAATGTCATTTTCTTGGCCTGTATGTTACTTCTTTATCTTGCAGAAATGCAGCGATGTAGAGTATTTCTTCTTAATTGTAATATGAGACTTAAATCAGAAGTAGAAAAATCATCGCTACAAGCAAGATCTTTTAGAAACTCTTTGTAAAAATGAAAGTCGACTTTTATTATGTCATTTTCTGGTTTCCATAAATTAAGAAATAAAAGTGTGCATTAAATGGAATTTGATCAACTATATAGTAAACATGTTTCTTTTAAAAAATTAAAATATTAGACCTAAAAAAAACCAGAAAAAAAAACATGAATGTAAAAAATGTTTTAGAATGAAATTGTTACTATACTGGCATACATAATCTTAGAAATGACATATAATTACATAAAAATTATGATATTATTTAAGCTCTTGAAAATTTATCAATTTTACATTGAAAATCTTTTATTCTTTAATCGAAAACAAATTTACCTCTTGAAAGTATGAATAGTTTTCAATGAATACTTTTAATATCTCAGAATTCAAAATCTAACATTTTGTGATATTTATCCATTCACATTCAAAAGTTTCGAGAATTCTCACCGAAGTGAGATTCGTAACTTTGAGATTGATACCGATTTTATATTAGGATTTAAATAATTTATCCGAGTTTTCTAAGAAACAGTTAAATTTGCGTTATATGTATAAATGTTTTCTATTAATATTGTGACGTATTTATTATTAGTTATTTTATGAATTTATGATGAAATAGAAAATTGAGTTAATTAATTTATATGAATAATTTAAAAATTTTTTACCGGATCAAGGTTTTTCTTTCCAAATGCACATTAATGATGTTTTTTAGAAATATATTTGTGTTAAAATATATTAGACTATAATGAATATTATTTGCATAAATTATACTTGAAATATGAATTTATTAGAATGTTTTTAAATCATATTCTTGTATTTACGATTGTTATTACTGCAACGATAAAAAGATAAAAGATAAAAACAGAACACAAAACATAAGCATCGATTATTGCAGGAAGTAGATACCTAAAAATTCGCAGATAATATTCCAGTCATTCTCTTCTTTTTTTAGAAAGATTTTTTGGATTTTTTTCAGAAAATTTTTATTATTTGTTTTTATTCCTAAAATTTGCAGCAAAGGATCATTTTCCATTTTTTTAGAAAACGATTATTATCTATTTTTTTCTGACCATGACTATGACCACAACAATGTTATCAATGTATAACGGAAAAACATCATAAAACGAATAAGTACACATTAAGGGTCTGGAATTTTACATGATTATAAATTTTTACTTCTTGGCCGAATGACATCATATTTGGATATTCAAAATTAAAATCGAAATAGGAAGTAAAATTACTATTAAAATTTTTTCTTATATAAATTTGAAAATGATGCCCTAAACATATTTTTAAATTATAAATTTAAACAACATGCAAGTCGTACTCAAATTCCTTGTAAATTTCGTGGAGTATTCTTTTCTTATAAAGTCATATCAATATGTGAGAATTAATTGCCAATAAGTAGAAATATCTAATGTTTATGCGAAGTCCATATTGTATTATTTATTTGTTGTATTAGTATGCTGTATTAATTACCTGCTCTCCATTTACTTGTCTGGAGGACGCAAGTGTCTAAAATTTTGAGTTTTCTTAGTGATCCTTTTTTATGAGAAGTATATGATCTGTTTAATGACTTTTAAGAATTTATTATTCATTATTTTTTCATTTATTCTGCATCAAAATCTTTAGCTTTTGGGTAAGATTTGTATGCATTTTTAACGCGCGGTCGAATAAAGAGGAACTTTGAGATACGGTCTAGTTTTCAACCAAATTTGATGACATGCCAGTTTAACAATCGAGGAAAACTAGACTATTTTTAATACGTCACAAATCAGAAGGGCTGTTATACGAAGACAAAAAAGGTAAATAAGTGACAATGTTATGGATAATAAATTGCGAGTATTGCTATCTGTGTCTTTCGCTGGCTACTATTCTGTGATTGTATAAAGGAAAGCGATTGGATAACACTTTATTCATATAATATTGACACAGTTTATGAAAATACATAACATTCAATCTGAACATAAATAATGCATTAGAAGAAGAAAGCATAAACAGGAAGGTAGAGTATTTTGGAATTGAGGGATAATATAGAATACTTCAATATCTGACGCATACGGCGTTACTGCCAAGATCTATCATAGGACTTTTTAGTATTTAATTGAGTCTCTGCCGTGAGTTCTGTATGGATACATGTTGTTGGAGTGACCTAGTGAAATTAAAATTTATTCTCAATTTTTGCAGGTAAATTTCATAGAATTTGTATTAATAATAAAATCTTTATTATACTTAATATTAATCTCCATTAATGTTATTTTATTACATTATCACGTATTTACCATTTTTGTCAATTTCCGAGCCGTCATGGCATCAAAGGAGGCTGAAATCTCGAAAGTGTTTCAATCTACTTCTTTATTGTCAGTAATGTTAACCACGTTAAATGTAAATTTGAATAGTCAAATTCATTTCTGTGTTAATACATTTTCTTGTATGTTATTCTGTTGAGAAAAACAGAGTTTAAATCTTTTAAGACATAGTTTCAGGTAATATGTAATATCAGCTGGATAACCGTTTCAAGACGAATCAAAAAATTATTTTTCCCCAGTAATCTGTTATTTTACAGGTGATGTATTAAGGTTTAGTTGTTAAATATTTGTATTATTCTTTTTTAATCATGTTTTTGGTTCAATTTAAAAATTTATTAAGACCAAATTCATATTAAATGACCGGTTATCATTGCTAAAAAAGTGGGTTTTATAAAAAAAAGCTAACAATTCATATGTAATTTTTTCCACTTTAATTGCAATGGAAAGGTACTTAGAAATAATTAGATTATGTTCTTTACTAAATATGAATGTATCGCAATGTTTACTTACAAATAAAATTGTAAATAGTATTCCATTATATCCAGAATTTATCTTTAAATGCCAATACTGCAAATTAAAAAATAAAGATTTATAAATATCATTTTAATGTGCAGTTTAAAAGAATTATTTTCGCACTATTTTATTATTGTCTTACTGATCATAATTCGTTTTCACTGTGTATTTTAAAAGAAAAGTTTAATATTACCATTTTTATTTTATAAATAATATAAATCATTCTCTTTAAAGTAACAGATATTATTTTCATCCTCAAATACTCATACAGTTAGCGAAAATTACACGTCATTCCAAATTAATTGTAGATATCATAATATGAATATCCAAGTCAGAAATCAAATTTGTAACTCATTTTATGTATTCATATAATTTTGAATTTTCTTTTTTTTACTCAGATTCTGCTTTATGAGTAAGTATCAAATACCCGAAACATATTTATGTTAAAAATATACTGTATAATTTTAAAAGCGTGTCTTAAATACATTATAAATTAATAATGAATGTTTCTCAACTACAAAATAAGTGACATTCTTTTGTCGCGTGTATTCATATTTTTAGTTGACTACATTGGTACACGTTTAAATGTGTACTAAAGCCGGAAAACAAATAAAATTTTTATCTGTTTAAAACTGTAAAGTAAACATTAGTTTCCGAAAACGTTGTGGCAGCTCCGATTTCACAAAATATTCAGACAACAAATCTATATTTTAAATAAAAGATGAATATATTTAATTTGATTCAGTATTAATAACCACATCTTTCCTTCTTTATAATATATATTTTCTTTTTTAACGCACGCAGGTAGAAAATATATTAAATTTTAGATTTGATATTTCTGGGTTATTATGAAGATTCTAATAATAAAAATTATACAATTGCCTGCTTTTTTTCTGTTAAAGAAAATAAAACAATAAATGTTCTTTTAAATTAACAAAATTCAAATATGCTTATGTCACGTTTAGAAAAATTAGGTTTCCATAATAGAAATGCAATTATAGATTTTACGAAATCTGGCAAGATTTTTTCCTTGTATATTTTTCCAAGATTCGCTTTAATTAGTGTTATTTCATTAAGTTAATTGAAGTTATCATAATTAAAACATTACGTAATTCTTAATTCTGATATGGAAACTTTTGAAAAAAAATACTACTAAGAGATAATTTAGCTTTCGACACATTTTTTAAAAAAGATAATTAACTATGACATGAAGAACAAACCATGATCCATAAATATTTTAGATATAGTACAAGATAAATATATATTTAATTCATTATCTTTAACTACATCGTTCCTTGTTTAAAATGCACATTCTCATTTTGGATGCATAATAGAATAACATATATAAAATTCTACATTTGATTTTTCATGGTTATTATAAAAATTCTAATAATAATAATTAGCAATGCCTGCTTTTTCTTTCTATTCAAGAAAAGAAAACAATAAATTTTCAACTAAATTAACAAAATTCAAATTGTCTTATGTTTCGTTTTAAAAAATTAAAGTATTCACAATAGAAGTGCATATATTGATTTTACGAAATCTGGAAATATTATTTCTTTACATAATTTTGCAAAATGATCTTTAATTAGCGTTATTTAATTAAGTTAATTGAAGTTATCATAATTAAAACATTACACAATTCTTAATTCTGATTTTAAAACTTTTTTTTCTACCAAATATTACTAAAAAGTAAATCTAGCTTACCATTTTTTAAAAATATTATTAAATGTAACATGAAGAACAAATTATGATGCAATAGTATTTTAGATATTGTACAAAAGAAATATTTATTTAATGTAATTCAGTGTATTTAACTACATCGTTTTTGTTTAAACTATACATTTTCATTTTTGACGCATACAAAAAAATAAAATAAAATAAAATAAAATAAAATAAATAAATTCTAGATTTGTTATTTCTTGGTTTTTATAGAGATTTGTAAGAATTCGCCTTACAAATGTAGAAGAGAAGAAAGAAAGAAGTGATAACTTATCTTAATAAATATCTCGGGGCTTGCATTCTTCTTTATAAACTTTTTATTACTTGAAAAGACGACACTTACAAATATAACACTAACGCACACACATTATATACAAATAACCCTTTTACATAATTCTGGCGCACGCCACCATCACAAGATATAAACCACAGTTCACAACCAACATTCCAATATCACTAAGAAAAGAACATTTTTTTTAATAGAGCTAGTGTTGCCAGATTTCTTTTAAACGAGAAATATTACAACTACATTTTTTTTTTTTAGCAAAACTCAGGTCACGTGACGCGTGAGTTTATTTTTATTTCTTTTATTCCTTTGGAAAGCGCGTGTTACATCCTCCCCCTCTGTTTCCGATCTACGTCTCGGAGAGGAAACAGGATGCTTTTTTGGTCTTCCTCTTTTTATCAAGGGTGCAACTGGAATAGTTTCAGATTCTTGGAAAGGCAACAAGGCAGAAACGTGGTAAGATCCAATTCGTTCAGTAGGATTTTCTGGACTAGCAATGTCATATGTCACTAGTGACTTTTGAGTCAAAATTATGTATGGCCCATCTCTCTTAGGCATAAATTTTGCTGTTTTATTTTTACTTGCCTTGCTCACTGGGTGTAGGTTAACCCATACTTTTTCACCAGGCTTGAAATATACTTGTCTACGATTTTTATCATAATATTTCTTTCGCTGATCTTGTCTCATTTCAACACGTTCTTTCACACTTTTCGAAATATTTTCAAGTCGTTTAAGATATGGGTTTATTTCAGGAACGAAATTGTCATTTTCGACAACAGCTTTGAAATCGTTTACCACATCATCGATTGTTCTTAGTTCTCAACCAAATTGTAGATAGGCAGCAGTTTGGCCTGTTGTATCAGATTTGGCAGAGTTCATGGCAAATCTAATGAAAGGAAGTTTATCTATCCAGGAACGGTGTTCATCCCCGACAAGGATTGCTATTCGAGGTTTCAAGTCACGATTTTTGCGTTCGACCGGATTGGCCTGAGGATGGTATAAAGGTGTCAATGATTGGTCTATTCAAAGAATATAACAAACTTGTTGTAGAACAGAGCTCACAAACTGAGGACCATTATCACTTATCAGTCTTCTTGGAATACCATACCGAAGGAAGATCTCTTCTATCAAAGTAGTCGCACATTCTTGTGCAGTTGCAGTTGTTAAGGCAAATAGTTCTACCCATTTAGTGGCACAATCTTCCACTATAAAAATCCATCGGTGTCCATCTTTACTGGGTGGCAGTGGTCCAAAAAGATCAATACTGAGGGTTTCAAACCGCTGAGCATAAGCAGGTGTTCGCAATAAACCAGCAGGTTTCTGATTTGTTGCTTTATAGCGAGCACACTCTGGACATTTCTTTACATATTCAGAAATAAAGGCTCGCATGCCTGTCCAATAATATCTCTTAGCAAATCTTTGATAGGTTCCTGCTTCACCATAATGTCCAGCTGAGGGGTCGGCATGGTGAAGTTTCAAAATATTTTCTCTTTCTTGAACTGGAATGACCAGTTGCGCTTCCTCGGCATCAGATTCAGGAGCATAACGATAAAGTACACCTTGATTCATCAGGAATCCTCTATCAGTCCAATTGGCAAAATCTTCACTTTTCTGTTCATCTTCAAAGCAATCTATAATTTTTTTAAGATTTTCATCTTGTAACTGCGCTTCCCTCATATCTTTTGAGCTTCTTGTTGGCATATCTATGCTAACAAAGTTGCATGTCTCGCAGAAAGCAGATTGATGATTACACACAGGACGTGACAGCATGTCAGCCACAACATTAGATTTTCCAGTTTCATATTCTATTTTCAATAAAAACGATTGCAATTGTAGTGCCCAACGGGCTAATCTTCCCGATGGTGACTTAAGACTGAGAAGCCATTTTAAAGGTTGGTGATCAGTAGCTACAATCACTTCTTGGCCTTCCACATAACCACGAAATTTTTCTAAGGCCCAGACAACAGCCAAAGCCTCGCGTTCAGTAGTGGAGTAATTTCTTTCTGCACTTGTAAGAAGACGGCTAGCATATTCTATGGGGTGTTCAGAGGTCTTGTCGGTACCCTGTAAAAGTACAGCACCAAGAGCATAGTTGCTATCATCAGTACGTAGAATGAATGGTTCGGTTCCATCAGTTTGCTTCAGTACTGGAGATGTCATGAGACAATGTTTTAGAGTTTCAAAGGCTGTTTGTTCTTCTTTTCCCCATTTCCAAGTGGCTTTCTTTTTCGTAAGATTGCTAAGAGGTCTTGAGATATCAGCAAAATTTGATATAAATCTTCTGTACCAAGAACAGGTTTGTAAGAAGGACTGAATTTCTTTAACATTTTTTGGTGGAGGTATCGCTTTAATCGCGGGTACTTTGTCTGGATCTACTTCTAAACCATTTGGAGTTATCCAGTGTCCTAGATACTTACTTTCTCACAAGAAAAATGGCATTTTTCGCGTTTGGCATCTAACTTAAATTCAAGGAGTCTCTCGAACACAGCTGTAAGATCTAAGAGATGTTTCTCAAATGTTTCTGACAAAACGATGATGTCGTCTAGGTACGATAAAGCAAATACATCCTTAAGACCATTTCTAAATTGATCTATCAATCTTTGAAACGTGGCAGGAGCATTTTTTAGCCCAAAAGGCATTTTTAAGAAACGATAAGTCCCATAAGGACAGACAAATGCAGTTTTATCTTGATCTGGTGGGTAGACTTGGACTTGGTGATATCCAGAACGAAAATCTATAGTTGACATGTAAGGAGTATGCTTGGCATCATGTAAAAGGTCGTCCATTCGAGGTAATGGATATTTATCTGCTACTGTGTTTTCATTTAATTTTCTATAATCTATGCATAATCTTACACTGTCATCGGGTTTTGGTACGAGGACCACAGGCGAAGCATAAGGTGATTCACATTCCTCTATGATTCCTTGAGCTAGAAGATTATCTAATTCCTTCTTAAGAATTTCTTTTTTAGCAGGAGTCAGTCGATAAGGTGGTACAGCAACAGGAGCACTATCACCTGTATTGATACGATGCTCAACAAATGGGGTTGTCTCTCCCCCTGGTTGAAAACACTTTTCATACTTTTTCAGGAGATCATTAAGTCTTCCCTTTCATCAGGACTTAAATTTTTGCCTTCGTCTTCACGTAAAGCATATGGGCTAACTTCGACAGCACCAGCAGACGTACTATTTTCTTCTTCGTACTCATCCACAAAATCAAACTCTTTATGAGGTTTATCACTAAAATGCCATGTCTTTTTCGCGGTATCAAGCACCATGTTAGCATTGTGAAGGAAATCCATTCCTAAAAGGGTTCTATTACCTTTGGCATTTGGTAAAACAATAAACTCCGTTTTGAAAACTCGGCCTTCAATTTCTACGGGCACAGTGGCAGACAAAGTTTCTCTAGTCATCGTAATTCCGTCAGCCAGGGTTACATCATGAGTATGGGGATTCAATGCAACACCAGTTTTCAAAAATAATTTATACATTCGTTCTCCTGCAATTGAACGATTGGCTCCTGTATCTGCACAGACTAACACCTTCTTATTGCAGATCGTAATAGGCACATTTGGAGCTGAAACTGCTGATGTATTTAAACTATATAGCTGAAGACGATGAGCTTGCACTGTTTGTTTTTTAACCATAGGGGAACAATTTGGGCATTTTTTCTTTATAAATCCCACTTTGCCACAACCATAGCAAAATATATCGGATTTTAAACGTTTATTAGTAAACTTAGGAGAAGATCTGTCTTCTTTTGGAGGCTTACTCTGCTTCCATGTATTTTCTCGGCGAAAATACGCTTTTTTCTCCTGGGGTACAACCGAATCTTTTTTAGAAAACGTAGACCTGATAGTATCATACGCATCTAATTTTCCGGCAAGGTCAACTGATGAATTTAAATGTTCCCAATCATCTAACATATGTTGTTTGCATTCGACAGGCACGCGCCTTTTCATCTGATCCGCTGTGATCAGATCCTGAAGAGCTTCAAAAGACGTTACATTTAACTCTTTAAGACAGTTTTCAAAGTAAGCACGTAACTCGAAGTAATAATCTCTCCAAGTAATTTCTTTATCTTTGCAATGCGTGAAAAACAGCTGCCTAAACCTTTCAGCGCTAATTTTAAACCTTTTTAGAAGTAGACCTTTAACATGTGAAAAATCTGAAGCGTTTTCTTCTTTTTCACGAGCAATAAGCGTAGATATAGAAGAGGGTACAACACTTAGTAAATAAGAAACCCAGAGGTGTTCTGGTACCTTCGAAAGCTTTAACTGTCGTTCCAGGAGCACCAGAAACAATGTTACATCATCTGTCTCTGGCTTAAATGTAGGCAACAGCTTCTGGATATCTATTTTACTCTCTGGATGAGACATTATCCCTGCCGCATTACCACCTACCGCTCCACTGGAAACACTTTGGCTCTGAGCCTGTAACTTAAGCTTCTCAAGCTCAAAATTCATCTCAAACTTTTTTAATTCCAGTTCTTCCGAACGATGTTTTTCTTCTACTTCTAATTTACGCTGTTCTAATTCAGCTGCTTTTTTGCTTTTCCTCGCGAGTCACAATTTGGTTTCTGATTAACGAATTTACGAAATCAACTTCATACGAGGGAGAGGATTTAATCTTATCCCGCAATGTGACAACAGTCATAGAGGGTTGTACATCTAAATTCATTTCTAAAGCGACCTGAAATAGGTCTTCTTTTCGTGCTTTGTTGAGGTCGAACATTCTTACCTTTAGCAAAACAACAAAATATATACCCCACAAATGCTAAAAATTCGATTTAAATAAATTGCAAACCGGACGTGAGCTTTGCTTTACAACTCATATAAACAAGACATTAATAAAACAAAACAGTGAACTTTAACGTTAGCAAAATATACTTTTAAAATAATTAAACTTCATAAAACTTCATAAAAGTATCTTTAAAATTTAAACTCTATTTTTTTTAAAGAAAATATACTTTAAATTATTGCTGATATAAATAAACTAGTTTGTCATTACGTGTCATTTAATCAAAACATTATTTTAACTGATATAAAACTAGTACTGAATTGTTGGCAACATTCATAAACAATGTTCTAAATAAGTCAAAACATATCTGAATAATTAAAATGTCAATCAATATTATTATCATATTATCATGACAAGACTACGTAATATAGTTTTTTTTAATATAACTTTAAAAGAAAAGAAAGTCTTATTTTATAAAAATAAATAAATAAATAAATGCAAAAACTTACTCAATCTGTTTTAAAAATCGTATTCAATGCTGTTTCAAAATATATCAAGAACTCTAAATTAAATGCTTAAAACAACTAACAATAGAACACTCAAATAAAATTTCTATTTAAATTCTGTTACCTTGCGAAACCAACAACAAAACAAACAAAAAAATAATTAATAAACACATACCGTATGACACTTGTATTGATGGTATCAATGTATTTTAATATATTTTTTCACTATTAATTTAATTCCCTGTTTGTAAAAAAAAAAAGAAAAATAATATCAACGTAAATAAATGCTTATTTCATTATTTATCAACCCTTTTTTTAAAATTGTGTTTCTTTTTTTTATTCGAAGTAAGAAAAGTTGTTATTTAATCAAGATAAAAATTAAACATGCATGCAGAGAATGAAAATAAACAAAAGAATAAAAATATAAGCATGGGGAGGGAAGGGGAATTACGCAATATATAAATGAACTGTAAAATAAATCAATAAATTAAAATTAAAAATATGAAAAATTTTACAAATAGAAAACAAAATATAGACACTTGTGGAAAGAATGCATTCTTTTGATAAAAATATGAATCCATTTTAAGAAAGTAACTTGAAGATTAAATAAATATTGTCGAGCTACACCTGCAGGCACACGAACTGAAAGTTTTTATAAGAACAGAAAAACGTAAAATTCGCCATAATTTACAAACAAATATAAATGGCGTTATCGAAGCAAGATTAAATTCGAGAACATATATCGCAAACAAATGAGAATGGTGCTTGGCATAAGATTATTCCGTGGAAATTTTTTTTTACAGCATTGAAGAACACATTTTACAAACAAACAAGCAACGACTGCTCGTGCCATTTTCTTTTTCCTCTTTCTTACTTGTAGATAACATATCGCAATTAAAAGCATCAAACATTTGTAGAATTAAGAAGATGTCAGAACAAATCAAACTATTTCCAGGTAAGGGCTCTAGGTTGGGCCGCCATTTTGTAAGAAGTCGTCTTACAAATGTAGAAGAGAAGAAAGAAAGAAGTGATAACTTATCTTAATAAATATCTCGGGGCTTGCATTCTTCTTTATAAACTTTTTATTACTTGAAAAGACGACACTTACAAATATAACACTAACGCACACACATTATATACAAATAAAGCTTTTACATAATTCTGGCGCACGCCACCATCACAAGATATAAACCACAGTTCACAACCAACATTCCAATATCACTAAGAAAAGAACATTTTTATTAATAGAGCTAGTGTTTCCAGATTTCTTTTAAACGAGAAATATTACAACTACATTTTATTTTTTTTTAATTTAGCAAAACTCAGGACACGTGACGCGTGAGTCTATTTTTTTTTTCTTTTATTCCTTTGGAAAGCGCGTGTTACAGATTCTAATAATGAAAGTTACCATTGGATTTTTTTTTAATTAAAGAAAAGAAAACAATAAATGTTCGAATAAATTCACAAAATTCAAATTTGCTTATGTCTCGTTTAGAAAAAGTAAGATATCTACAATAGAAATGCAAATATTGATTTTAAGAAATCTGGAAAGATTTTTTCTTTGTATAACTTTGCAAGATGCGCTTTAATTAGCGTTATTTCTTCAAGTTAAATGAAGTCATCATAATTAAACCATTACGCAATTCTTTGGAAATTTTTTTAACAAATTTGGAAATTTAAAAAAAAACAACTTAAAAGGGAATTTAGCTTTCGAACTATTAAAAAAAAAAAGAAAAAAGAAAAAAAAACTGTGACATGAAGAACATATCATGATCTATAAATATTTTTGATATAGTACAAGATAAATATAGTATATTTAATGTGATTAAGTATCTTTAACTGCATTGTTCCTTGTTTAAAATGTGTATTCTCATTTTTGATGCATACAAAAGTAAAATATATAAAATTCTAGATTTGATATTTCTTGGTTATTATAAAAATTCCAATAATAAAAATTACTAATGCCTGCTTTTCTTTTCTATTAAGGAAAAGAAAACAATAAATGTTCAACTAAATTAACAAAATTCAAATTGTCTTATGTCTCGTCTTAAAAAATTTAAATATTCACAAAAGGAATACATATATTGATTTTACGAAATCTGGAATCATTTTTTTCTTTATATAATTTTGTAAAATTCTCTTTAATTTGTGTTATTTAATTAAGTTAATTGAAGTTATCATAATTATAAGATTACACAATTCTTAGTTCTAATTTTGAAACTTCTTATTTTTAAACAAATACTATTAAAAAGGGAAT
Organism: Maratus speculifer; assembly: GCA_964019185.1. Classification (NCBI taxonomy): domain Eukaryota; kingdom Metazoa; phylum Arthropoda; class Arachnida; order Araneae; family Salticidae; genus Maratus; species Maratus speculifer. The sequence goes on along the minus strand of OZ025291.1, from coordinate 303,686,372 downwards.
TTAGTTTCCGAACTTTTTTTTAAGATAATTAACTATAACATGAAGAACAAATTATGATACAATGTTATTTTAAATATAGTACAACAGAAATATATATTTAATGTAATCCAGTTTATGTAACTACATCGTTTTTGTTTAAAATATATATTTTCGTTTTTGAGGCATACAAAAATAAAATACATTAAACTCTAGATTTGATATTTCTTGGTTTTTATACTGATTATATTCTATTAATTAAAGTTTCCATTCCGTGCTTTTTTTTCAATTCAAGAAAAGAAAACATTAAATGCTCAACTAAGTTCACAAAATTCAAATTTGCTTAACTTTTGTTTAGGAAAAGTAAGGTCTCCACAATAGAATTGCAACTATTGATTTTACGAAATCTGGAAAGGTTTATTTCTTTGTGTAATTTTGAAAGATGCGCTTTAATTACCGTTATTTCATTAAGTTAATTGGTGTTATCGTAATTAAAACATTAAGTATTTCTTAATGCTAGTTTAGAAGCGTTTTTTTTAATAAATACTAGTAAAAAGGGAATTTAGCTTCGAATTTTTTTTTACTAAGGTGTGAATGTGACATGAAGAACAAATCTTGATATATTATTATTATCAATATATCTAAAGAGAAATACATATTTAATGTGATTCAGTATGTGTAACTAAATCATTCCTTGTTTACAATATGTGTTTTCTTTTTTAATGGATACAAAAATAAAGTATATTATATTCTAGATTTGATATTTCTTGGTTATTATAAAAGTTATCAGTATTATAAAGGCCAATCGTATCTGTGCGTAACACATATGTCATATTGCAAATGGCAACACTTTCCCCTGAAATCTCGGTTTTGCAATTTTCGCTACAACAAATTTTACACTTTTAAACACCACACATTTTAAAATTTTACATCGTCGTATAGAAAAAAAAAATTACTTTTAAATGCAATTTGTTTGAAAACTGTATCTCAATTTATTTTTTAGATATTAATTTTTTTATAGTTTTCAGTACCAGTTTTGCAATTGTGAAAACAGAAGCATTCCATTTTTTCTTAAAATTGAAAAAAAAAGAAAAGAAATTAAAATGCACAACACTTTTTCCTACAATTTCGGTTTTGCAATTTTCGCTACAACAAATTTCACACTTCTAAAATTTGTACATTTACAGCATCGTATAGAGAAAAAAAATGTACTTTTAAATGAAATTTGTTTCAAAGCTGTCTCTCAATTAATTTTTAAGTTATTACTTTTTTAATAATTTTTAGTACGAATTTTGTAATTATGGCAACAGAATCACCCAATTTATTTTTAAATTGAAAAAAAAAATTGAAATTAAAATGCTTATACTATTTTAAAAAATATTGTCTGTTATAAAATCCGGTGAATTTCGGTTTTATTTCGTTTAATAATTTGAATAATTGAGCTTTATAGTATTTTGTTAACTTTAGCTTAAAATAATATTTGTTTGAAAGTTATACAGAACAATATAAGATTTATATTTTACCGTAACTAATTCTGTGGATTTATTATAAATCAATGAAACAATTCTTTCTTAAAAATTTTTTTCGTCGAATTTCGACGGGTTCCACCTCGTAATAATAAGGTTACCAATACCCGATTTTTTTCTTTTAAAGAAAATAAAAGAAAAAAAATGAATGTTTATTTAAATTCACAAAATTCAAATTTTCCTATGCCTCGTTTAGAAAAATTAAGGTCTCCCCAAAATTCTTTCTTTGTATAGTTTTGCTAAAAAATCTTGAATTAACGTTATTTCATTAAGTTAATTAAAGTTATCATAAATAAAACGATTAAGCAAAACATTAAGCAATTCTTAATGTTGAATTAGAAACGTTTTTAAGTAAATACTAGTAAAAAGGGAATTTAGTTTTCTAAATAATTTTAAAAAAAAAAATTAACTGTGACATGAAAAATAAATCATCATATAGTACTATTTTTGTTGTCAAGAAAAAAATACAATGCTTTTACATAGCTGTTACGCAGCTGTTTAATAATATACATTATATGGTGTCCTTACGTGCTTAAAAAAAAATTCGTTTTAGGTAAATGGTTTAAAATGATCAATCGTTGTAAAATTTTAATATTTTTATGCATATCAGCATTTTTATTTCAATGTTATTTTTTTATTTAAACATTTTAATTAATGTATAATGTTTTAATATTTCAAGTATATACATTAGTAAATTCATATGTGGGTGCAAATTAACTTAAGAAAGGTAACCTCATACCATAAAAACTGACAAATGTATGTTAACCTAGGAAAAATATAATGTAACCGAGTCCCAAAATATACAATAATCATTTTCAATTACATAAATTTATAACACGATTATTCAATCGGTAAATCAGTTATAACAGGTGTATATTTTCCAAGTGTGAAAAAAGTCCGAGCCAGGATTCGAACGAGGGATGTATTTGCTGAACCGCCAATGCTTTTCCAACTGAGCCATCCCTTTCTTCAGACACTTGGAAACTACACATGTGTTTTAACTGATTTACCGATTTAATAATCGTGTTATAAATTAATCTAATATAATTTCGTTTGCAGCGTTTTCTGTAATTCCATATATTAACATTCGATTTATTCTGTTGAGATGATCCACAGTATCAGACCACATTTGTGTGATCATTATGGTTATTTGGGTGAAATAATCTTTCAGTATACGTCCGGTACGGCTCAGTTGGAAGAGCATTGGCGGCTTCAGTCAATATACCGCTAGTTCGAATCCTGGCCCGAAATTGTATCACCCACTTGGAAAAGACATATCTGTTATAATCACTTTCGAGTTACACAGCGGTTTAAAAAAGTGCTCTTTATTTTTAGAAGCATCAGAAACCAATATTTTTTTTTAATTTTAAAGATCATTTGTAAAATTAAAGTTTCTTTATCTGCCATCGAATTTCAAAAACTGTTCCTTCCCGTAAGGCATGCTGACGTCGTTGTGAAGTCACATTGTGACTTTGTGACCATCGATCGTCGATGTGAAGTCACAGTGACTAAAATGTGAAGTCGTTATGGCCGTTTTAGAGCTCGTTTGTGACCATTTCGCAAAGTGATCACAATGTGTCAAATTTGTGAAAAGCGTGTCATTTGTGACTACTTTGACATTAACAATGTGACGGAACTGTGACAAAAGCGACGATACTTAAATTGCAAGTAAAATGTAGTAAGTAAAGTAAATAACATGTTTTGAAGAATTTTTGTAATTTTCTAAAGATTTTTTAAAAAGTCACATCTCAGTCACAATGTGACGTCACTGAGTGGAGGCATTTTGGTCACAAGTGACCAAAGTGACTCACAGTGACGTCACTGTGACTATGCATGCTATGAGGGTTATAATTTTTATTGCTTATTAGGGTGGGCCGAAAAAAATGAGAAAATGATTTTCCAATTCGCGATACCACTGAAAAATTGTGAATTCGAGAAACTTAAAATTGGGTTAAAAAAAAGAAAAAAAAAAGAAATAAAATTGGTTTATATCTTCCTGTCCCTCATGCACTGTACATTTTACCGAAATGTTGAATCATTCACATTATTATTATTTTTTAAAAATTAACCTTTCTCACGAATGTAATAACTGAAAATATAATATGTTAACATGTGCTCTAAAGTTGCAATATCTAAAGAGCTATTACATTTAAATATTGACAAGCTGAGTAAGATGAAGGATTAGAGTAAAAATGTGATTCTTTTTAACCTTTTGAGCAAATGCACGACCGAAAGATGTCGATAGATTTAAATAACATTTCAGCTTTATGTTTTGTTATTATAATACCTAAATTTCAGCTATTACATTCGTAAAAAGGGTGTATAAAAATATTTGAAAATGTGAAATTTTCAACACTTACAGCGTGACCGTAAAATATAAATCAATTTTATTTATTTTTTTTTAATCCAATTTTTAGTCTCTCGAATTCGCAACTTTTCGGCGGTATTGCGAATTGAAAATCTATTTTTCGTTTTTCGGTCCACGCTAATGCTTATTAAGAGGGAAGACTCTTGTAAAACACTGTTTTTTTTTTTTTTCAAGATTTAAAAAAAAGAAAACGAAAACATTTATGCAATCAGAGTAATGTATAAAATAATATTGACGTAGTAGAAACTTATTTTTATTTTAAAAAAGAAAATGGTAGCGAATAGATGCTTCAACTTGGATCCTTCTGTTTGAGTCGAGGGACGTTCAGATTTATGTAGTTGACTAAAAAAATAAGTACGCTCAGCAATGGATCTAAATGTGGCAAAGTTACAACGAATGAAAAATTAAAAACATTTTGACAATAAAATCACTTTTTTTCCATAGACGAATGTAAAATAAAGTATACAATATTGTTATTTTAATTAATTTTTAGGCATTCACCGAAGTTAATACGTTAGCGAATATCCATGCAAACTTTCAAATAAATTGACCAATTACTTTTTGATTTACATTTCCCTGAGCGGAAAAATTTATTTTTTATACATTTATTCGTTTTTTTTTAATTGAGATTAATTTTTCAGAACATATAAATAGCATCACTGTAAGGACTTCTGAATAACCTTTAGAATTTTTTATGCAGTCTAAGACTTTAGGAATGCATATTCAGATTGTAAAATAAATAAATAAATAAAGCTATAAAATAAAATTCTTATAAGTTTCATTTTACTCGTGTCAGCCTCCTTAAACAAATTTTCCCAATTCAAAAAAAAAGTTTCAAATTTAAAAATTAAATTTAAAAATTTCAACCATATGACTTAGTTTATACATGCAATATTAACAAAATAATAATAAATGTTAAAAAAGTGGAACAGTCTGTAAAATTAATATAAAGTGATTTTATTTAATATCTGCGTTTTGATGATTAAAGAAAAAAGTAGTGTTTTCCATTTGATTATATTACTCAATAAATGAATTATTACTTACACAGACATTCTTAAAAATATTTTAGACATTATCATATTCACAAAGTTTCCTTTAGAACCCTCCTTCAGCTCAAGTTATTAACATAAATTTCCATTTCACTGTTGTGATCCTGTTTTGAATGAACTCGCAAAAAAACAGAAAAAAATGTTCGATTTTTGCCCTTTTTGAGGATATTCAGCAGTATAAGATGTAATTACTTTCTAACCATAATTACCTAATGTTGAGGACTTTAATAGGTTGATCTCGAAACTATAGTTTTGTTCCAGTCATATCATGTACAATATGATCAGAGGTGACTGGTCACTTGCGATTTTTAGACGTTTTGTTACATATCTAGAAAAATATATTAAGAATTATCATGAAACTCCAGATATGTAAACATAATAGTACAGGTCTTATAATTCCGCATTTTTTTTTCTCGAAACTCCATAGAGAGCCGTCTACACATTGCAAAAAAGAACGAACATATTTTGGAAACCCTGTCAAATCTAATGTAGCAAAAACGTTCAAACTGTACATTATGATTACATGAATTATTTGGAATAAACTGTATTCATTTTTTTAGGTTAGCATGTATACTCACAGAGAAATTAAAGACTTTATAAAAAAATTCCAAATTTTGCCATTTTTTTTGCTTTTAATTTGCTTATTATAAGCAAAATGATTATAAACAAAACGTTCTTATTTTAAACGAATGTGCTTTCCAAACACTATCACAAACAATATTGTACACAACATCTTGTAATCCGAATTGAGCAATAAAAAAATTGTTTCTAAAATAACCAGGTTTACTAAATAACGCTTCCCAGCGCATGGACAAATATAATAAAAATAATGTGAATAATGTGTTAGCTAAATGTATAGAACAAATTTTGTGAAAGTCTCAAAAATATAATTTAAAAATTCTGAAAATTATTGTCGATTGAATAAGCAAAAAATCCCTTGTTCCAAAAATGAAATATAAAATTGAGTTACTGTATCCATGTATGCATTGATTAATGTCAATATTAAATACATGTTATTGAAATTAATTCAATATTTGTATACAGCCCCTCATCTTTTTGCTTCCTTTTGCGAAAACGGATCTTGATCTTATGCTATTGATAATAATTTTCAGAATTTTCAAGTCATGTTTTTGAAACTTTCACAAAAGTTGCTCTACACATTTAGCTAACATATTATGTAAATCATATTTTTATTGCGTTCATGCATGCGCAGTGAAACAACATTTAGTAAACCTGCTCATATTTCATACAAGTTTTATTATTTAGATCAGTTTGTTTTAAAAAAAACTGTTGCTGACGAAAGGGATTTTAAAGTTAAAGATTTTAAAGGTCTTTTTGCTCCACGAGTTTAAATTATGAAAGAAATCTGTAGAAGCGACTCAGTGTACGGAAAGTTTTCGATGACTGAAGAGTCCGCTCAAAATTAGTTCAACTGATTTTCGATCACAGATGGGCGCTTCCATTTAAAGCCCCATGTTGGCAGTCCCTCCTCCAGTACAAAGTCCAACTAAAGGGGGAAATCAAACAGAATTCTCTTAAAACTTTACAGGAGCTTGTATACAGGCTTGTAATATTTAATAAAACCATCTGATTGCATGTGAATCTTCTAATCGCACTTCTGGTTTGGCCTCATTGGTTATCAATCTGGACTTCATAAAAAATACATAATGCTGCGTGTTGATGGATTAGCGCTTGTAAAGTTCACTGTGAGTTTTTAGAAAGCAAGAAAACCATCAAAGCCCACATGTGCAACGGGTTACAACTGCTGTACTCGAAATGCAACCGGGACTGGTCAACAGAAAAGGAATTCTCCTCATCTACGATAATGGCAGATTTTATACAGCGAATGCGACTAGGACTTTATTAAAGGGTATATTCGAAAAAAATATTTTTTCACCTTCAGCAGCTCGAAATTTTCTGATACAATTTCAGACGCATTTTTTAAAGTAGAAACATGAAACTTGCTGAGGGGATTTTTGAGGAAACGTATAAGGTGCCTTGTGATGTCATTTTGCGCTTAATTCTTTATAATTTGATTTATTAACAATTACCTTCTCAGTATGACACTTTTTTCAGTTTCCAGATCTTCCGCTTCGGAAAAATCAGTTCTAAAGGCCAAATTTGATTGCATTTTTTGCAATATTTTCTGCATTTTTTTTTTTTTTTTTTTTTTTTTTTTTTTTTTTTTTTTGACAGACGCGACACCTTATAAAATTTCTAAATAAAAGAGTCTGCGCGTTTGAAGCGTTTGAGAGCAAAAGTTAATTCAAAAATAAATCGTAAAATAAGCAGTTTAAATCGAAATGCACCCTTAAACACTACGATTGTATGTTTTCATTTATCTACCTTACTCCCAAGATGTCGTCACATCGGACTATACGGGTTTTTAGCAATGAATTTCCAACTGCGGGAACATCATTTCTGGAATCGAAATAAGGTCTTTGAAGCTAATATACAATTTTTGGCCTCTTAAAAATAAGTTTTTTCCCCGTAAAAGAGCATTTATAAGCTTGTATTTTGTTAGGACAATGCAACTAAAGACAATAGTGCATATTTCGAAAAAAAAGTTTCGAAGTGTTTAAAAGTTATTAAGGTCGTTTATTATATATGATGAAAACCGCATGGACTCTTTTGGTTACCTGAAATAACTGGATGCATTTTAACTTATTTTTTAGGGTTTTGTTCATCCTATGAAACCATTACGTTCTCTTATCTCTGCCCTTCATATTTAAGTTCCATATTTTTTTTTTTCTTGACATAGAATCGAATACCTCTGATGTTACCAAAATCCTAAAATTTTGAAAAATTCTTAATTAAAGCACGTTATTATTTAAAAAACGATCAAAATAATAAGATATATTCATAATTGAATAAAAGCATTGATTTTAATCAATTCGCATCCATATTTGTATGTAATTTATAAAAGCATGCCTAATTATAGTTAAAATATTTCCCTATCCAATAAAGTTTTTTTATGTTAAAATAAATATTTAATAAATATTATGTTAGAGGGCATTTAAAATTCTGTTTTAATTTCATTTCTCTGTTCCATAATTTTATCTTGTTAAATAAGAATAACGTAGTAAATAGTTTTGCTTGCCATATTGCTCGAGCATATTTGACATGTCATATTGCTCCATTTCATAATTTTTACTTACTGAAACATCATCATTCAGAAAGCTGATGATCAAAACAAGATTTTGTGGACGCAATAAATAAAAGATAATTTCTGCTACTAGCTTCTATCAACAGAATTTTAAATTAAGTGTTTGTTTACATGTAAATTCTTTTGATCATATTATATGAGTGGATTTTCATTAAAGATCAAAAGTTTTTCAAATTTAATAACGTGAAATTTGATAAAATACTTTTTAAATAAATCTTTAAAATTTTATTCAGTAAGATTATGTTTCGTTTTTTTTTAAACCCTAGTCAAATTATAATTCTCTAAAATGTTAAAATAAAATAAACATTTTATAAAAAAAAATGATTATATTCTTTTATATGTTATTTTGAAAAAAAAAAGATTAAAAAATTATTTCTTTCACAGCTCTTTTGCAATAATGTATTCTGTAAGTTCTGAAATATTTGCCCCCTTTTTTAAGTATTTGTTTACAGATTTTGCATATGTTTTCAGAATAATACATATTATAGGCAAAACGTTTTCTGAAAAAAAAATTAAGCATATTACCCAAATCTCTACTTTATATTAGGTGAAATAATAAATGTTATATTAGCTTAGTTAAAAAGTTATCGATCACGGGCAAGAAAAGTGACTCATCTCTCGAAAAGTCATCTCGCGTTTTATTAAACTAATAGATTTGTCATAAGTGTATCCTGCTTCCCAAAATTGACATAAGAGTAGTTATACAGGTAGTCACTTTTTATACTATATGTCCACTTATGACCGCAGAAGAGAGTTGGAATGTCTAGGGAGGTAAAATAGTACGACTCTCCTAGCCACATCCTACGTCTTTATTCTGAATATTTTGAAACCTCTTATGCTTATATGGTATCTAATACTACTTATAAAAATAGAACTATGTATATTTTTAATGAAAATGACTGTTTGTATTTGTATATAACAACTGTGCTGTTTTTACTCCTTCATACAGAGTTAAGTGCTATAAATTCATGTCACAGCAAAATCATAAAAAATTACCCTCTCCGTTTAAAATTATTTTTGTCAAGATATGTCACTTTTCTTGGATATGAACATATATTCATACATTAGAATAAATTAAAAAAGTATTTTTCGTTTCCTGAATGATATACGCCAACGTCTGTAGGTATCACATGATCAGACCTATAGCTAAATATAAATTGGTACATAAGAGGAAAAATATCCCTGTATGCTTTATTATCATAGAAACGTCTTTCATTCATTTCTAATTCACACAATGAGGTAAACTAGCACTGAACTTTGAAAAATTCCACTCTAAAAATATCATTTATTCTACAGAAAGATATTGTTAGCAATGCTACCAGTTTTCTACTGTAATTTCTACAGTGTAATCCTGTTAAATTTGTTCAGATTTTCTCTGTTAAAGTATAATTTTATCAATGTTACACAATGGATAATCACAATAAACTGAAACATATATTTTTTAATTAAACTAAAAATTTCATATAAAAGATGTTGACCTGCCCAATAGGTACTGCATTAAGAAGACTGTCTATATTGCATAACAAAGTTAATATATTTCTTTTAAGTTAAAGACGTTCTTTGTACGACGGCATTTACATTTACCAATACAAAATTTCTAGTTTGAAAAATCAGAAAAGCACTTTTTATCGTACGAGATTTCTTTTATTTTCATTTTTAATATTCTTGATTTTTATAAATTTATTTATTAGTCAGAAAGAAAAAAAGAATTATGACTTTAAAAACTCACGCCTGAAATTAAAAACTTTATTTATGCTGGATAGCATAGAATAGTTTTACTTTTTATGAAATAGTGATATTCTGTTCAAAACAGCAGAATATCAGTTAAAACAACAGTTATTTTTAGAAATGATTAAATCACTATTACAAACCTATGTTTTAAAACCACGGAAACTCTTTGCACAATTCATGAAATGCAATTACAAGATTCGTGTCTGTTTGCGCAAAATTGATTCAGATATTTTAAAGAAGGAGTTAGAAGTCAAAGCGAAGAATATTAGGGCGCAGTTGTGAAATTTAATGAAAGGAAAGGAAAAATAGAGAATAATCCAATTACTAGATATTGGAGACATTCGGAAGATTAAGCACACTTGTTCGAGAATCATATTTGAAACTTATCAGAATTTCGAGCACTCAGTTAAATAATACTTAAATACTTCTTCAGTGCATTTATGCCTAAATACAATAAAGTGTTTACCATGCTAATTTACGTCTAAAAATATTAAAATTTGAGCGAGATATTAGAATAGAACGCTCCGATAGACTTTACATTATCATCCGGGTCTTTTTGAGTACTTTTTCTGTGACTATTGTGGGCTCTTATGAGCGTACACTAGTCACGCGGTAAAAGCCGAGCGCTAATGTAAAGTCTATGGGGGCGTTCTTTTCTAATATCTCGTTTAAATTTTAATATTTTGACATGATTTTTTTTGCATGGGATAGCTTAGGACGATCTACAACCGGCTAATTTTTACTTTTTCGATTTTGCTCATATATTTTTTATATTATGATAGTTTCAATTTCAGAACCGGTTTAAACCGGTTTTGAAAGTTAAATTAATTTTTAAAAAAATCTAAAACCAAAATTGAAAAAATAAAAACTAAGCCGGTTGTGGATCGTCCTCAACTATCCTATGCAAAAAAATCATGTCAAAATATTAAAATTTGAACGAGATATTAGACAAGAACGCTCCCATAGACTTTACATAATCATCCGGGTCTTTTTGTGTACTGTTTCTGTGACTATTGTGGGCTCTTAAGAGCCCACAATACTTCCAGAACTCCATAGGAACTTTCACACCCTATTTTAGGGTAGTGGGGGGATTGGAAAAGGACAAAAATTGCCTATGTCACTGTCCATCCCTCCATCCCTCCATCTCACAAATATCTCATTTAATAAATCACGCTAATTTGTCGCTCCGTTTTGCCTTGAAAGACGGACCAACAAACAGACGCACACATACACTTTCTCATTTATAATATTAGCATGGATTATGCCTATGTAAATGCGTCTGATTAATAAGCGCAATGTTTTAAATACAAGACAGTTTACAATAAGAGTATAAAAAGTTTGCTTATTTCTTATTTATTTATTTATTTTTAATAGTTTTGCTATTCTCAACATTTGTTAATGTAAGAACTAGACTCCTAAGAATGATTTTATTCCGTTAGCTTTTGAAAATTGATTGAAATACATATATTTTCTACAGAAAATGAAAATATTAATTAAGAGTTTCATTAAGATATTCACTAGAATCATTAATGCTAATGCATTTCCATTAATGGGAAAAAACATTAAGTGAATTAAATATAAATTTATCAGAATATTGATCTTTTAAAATTTAATATCGAGTCAATGAATAAATGTAGTTATTTCTTTAGTCTTTAATTTATTCTTGCTGTATATATTCAATTGAACAAAAATTTGTACACCTACTTTTATAATATTTAACAAACTACTATAATCGGAAAACATTTTGGTTGAGTATACTGAGTATATTTAATGTATTTTATTTTCCATGTAAGAAATGCTAAAACTGTTAATTAGATGTACTTCGTATTAATAATTTTAACAACGATTTTGTTGATATATTTCTTTTCAAGAAATACTTCAACAAAATCGTTAAATACATTCAAATCAAGCTGAATAAGTTATACATAATTATATTTTTACAATTTTTAGTACATTTCTTTCAAACTTAAATATTGTTTACTAATAAATTTTACATATGTTACAGTGTGTAAGTTTTCAAAATGATTCATAAAACTTTGAGGATAATACGTTACTTTTATGTTTAAAATATCTTCATTTGTATCTTGATATGTTAATTAATTTACAGAAAACAAGGAAGTTTCTTTAAAATGAGAGATGATAATAACACTACGACATACCACGTTAATTAAAATTCATTTTCTGCAATCAAACGATTCATGACCCTAAGCTACTTTCATTTAACGAATGTATGTAAATAATGAAAACATATTTTAAACGTGACAATTGTTTTGCTGGACGATACATACATAGTTAAATAGGAAGTTCACTTTTTAAACGGTCTCTGTGTCTTATAAATTACATTTCCCCCTGATTTTATAAATTAAACAGTTAAATTTTCATTCCTTTATGAGCAGCATTTACTAATATATGATCAAAATTTTCCTAAAAGCACACAGATGCTTCAAATACTTCAAAATTTCATAAAATATAAAATATCCCAAATTGTTGAGTTTGGAGTGTAGAAGAAATTTATTATTACATATTACTTGTCAGAGCATGGGAAAATATTTATACATGCTAATTATTTGACTCAGAAAATAATTCGTATGATAATAAAAATCATTAGCATAAATAATTATATCTGTTTTAATATGAATACCTCTCCTCGGAAAAAAAATTCCCTGTTTTAAAAGTTTTCTTTCTTTATACATTTTTAATAAAAAAAAATATTTCTATCAACAATTGTTTAATACATAAACACCATAATTTTTAATTTTAATCACCCAATATTAAGAATAGATCCGATTATTTTAATTTTTTTTCTTTGAGATATAAGAAATCAAAATGTCATCGTAAAAATTCACATTGAGGTATCATTCAATTGAATTATTATTTGAAATCAATATTAAATTAATGTAAAAAAGTTTTTTTACTAGTTTCTAAGAATTATATAAAAACACACACTACACATTTTAAAGGAGCTCTGAATAGCACAGAATATTTCATAAAGAGGGTTTGTTTGAATAAAATTCATTAAACTAGAATTATACAAATATTTTATGTTAACTAATGAATTAAAATTCCAGTTAAATAATAACAAAAAAATATTGTTTCTAATACACAAATATCACAGAAATGCTTATTATATCTTTTCTGACTGCAATACTTTTCTTATAAAAATCTACAGCTTTAGTTGATATTTACTCCAACTCTTTAATAAAAAATGATTGTTCGTCTTCATTATGGAACATTCTTATTGGCAAAAATAGATTTTATTAAAGTAGCAGAGTGATTATACAGCAAAAGCTGCGAATTTTTAACAGTATACGTTTCTTTGGGATAAATTATAAAGAATGAAACCCGTAACAGACTGAATAATTAAAATAACAAATTGTAAGTTGGGAAAAGACTTTTCAAATGTTTCTTTAGAAAATATACTTCTTCTAAACTTGCTCTTAGTTCGGATAAGAAAACAAACAAACATGTGAATACAGTGTTAAAATTGTCCGCTCCTTCACCCATACAGAAGGTTACTCATTTTCAATGTACTCCCAATAGTTGAAACCTTCAGGATGTGAACACAATACACTAATTCCCCAATAAAAGATCAAATGATACTGCAAGTATACAATGAAGCAAAAGAGAACAAAATGAGATGAAAAGGAACAAAACAAACCTACATGTGACTCATTTTTGGGTATCATTTTTGCATATATATTTTATTAAGAATGAACATACAGTTAAATTAACGTTATTTATTTATCATTTATTACGCTGTTTCAAGATGTTTAGTCATAAAATAATAGTTCCCTCTTCCACAACCTCTTCATTTGTGGGGCGAATTTCGTTATTACTTGCCAGCTTTAGAACTGATTCCAAGAAATTTTGGTTAGATGAAGAGGTACTTACGTATTAACGAGACCGCAGCAGAAGTTGTGCTAATACACCGATAAAGAGCAATCTTGTTGTTCGTACGCTGAAAAAAATGGCTTGAAAATGAGTAAAAAAAAAGCACAAAAAAAGCAATAGAGCACTAAAAAAGTACTAAAGAAATGGCGTCAAAAATCAGCAAACAACAAGACAACAAGGATTCCAAAAGTATAATTGTCTGCGCGTTCGAATAACAACATTGCTCTTTACTGGCGTATTGCACAACTTCTGCTGCGGTGGCGTTAATACGTAAGTACCGATGAAGATTTTGCCAGCCCCAGGCCACTGTGCTTTGTAGATACACTGCGTACATTAAGCTCTAGTAAAATTATACTTTAAAGATTAAACTGCATTTGATATACAGGGTGTCCAGCAAATAACACCCTGATTTTAAAATTAAATTTCTCAAAAACAAAGATCGACAGAACTATGCGGTAAACGGTTTGTTTATTAGGTAAGCTGTAAGAATCTTATATAGAAGTTTCGAACGGTGAATCTTTGGAAAAGATTGTGTTCTGATTGCAAAGAATGATTTGATTTGACATTTTTCTTGTTTCAGATTGTTTGCGGAAAATGAGTTTTTCGGCTTAAATTGCCATAATTTAAAGATTTTTGGAATTAAAATTTTAAAATTTCGAAATTCAAGAAATTTAGTTTGAAAAACCGTTAAACTATAGCACTGTAAGCCTAAAAACTCTATCTCTGCAAACAATCTAAAACAAGAAAAATGTCAAATCAAACCAGTTTTTGCAATCAAAACACAATCTTTTGAAAATATTTACAGTTCGAAACTTTTGTATAAGATTTTTACAGCTTACCCAATAAACAAACCGTTTACCGCATAGTTCTGTCGATCTTTGTTTTTGAGAAATTTAATTTTAAAGTCAGGGTGTTATTTGCTGGACACCCTGTATATTATTTATCATACTATTGAATGAATAAAATAATGCAAAATCTGCAGTGTAGTGTTTTAAAAGTAAAAGAAAATTAAATTTAAAATATATTTCTGACATATTAATCTGTAACACATTTTTGTGCAAGATTTCATGCAAATTTTAAAGTTTACTATCCATCCTTCCCTTTAATTCGCTTATTCAATATAAAATGCATCTCTTTTGAAAATATTTATGAAATTTTTATAAATAAAAATAAAGAATTTTTTAATGATTTTTTTCTTAATGCATTGAATAATGCTCTATCATAAGATATATGTTAACAAAAGCAGGCATAATTTATTACAGCAAAAACATACTTTTTCCATTTGACAATGTCAATAAATACTTTATAATGTAAAATAATTGGTTTATTTTGCTAAATATATTTTTACTTTTACAAAAGAAGGAATGAAGCATTCATGATGTTACCTAAAAGCTTTTTGCTGTTAAAACAAAGTTTTTTCTTTTTGTTTTGGTAAAAATAAAAAAGGGTATTTTAGTAAAACATCATACTACAATTTTTCAATTAAATGTCTGATTTTTAATTAAAAAGAACAATTAAAATTGATTTTCTATATTAGTATAAGGAAAATATCTATTTTTAATTATTATATTTACATCTTTTACGTCTTCTATTTTATACTAATTTTTATTTACGTACTTTGTGCATTTGTGACATTGGAATTACAAAAAATATCAGAATGCATATTTGAATTATGTAATCCACACTAAAACTTAAGAATGTTTTTTAAATATTAACTTATATTCGATTTACAAGTAAGATTCAATTTACAAGTAATTTCAAACAAAGAATTAGGATTTTTTCACCTTTCCTGTCTTGTAAAGTTAAATAGAAATTTAGATAGTAATCATAGTTCGATTAGCACAGCTGAGATTTATTTCAACAGAGGAAAACATTTTCAGACTAGAACTCGAACCAAGATACTTTACCTTACCCTGCCAATGGTCTACCATTTAAACTATTAGGACGGTAACTGGCTTATATAATTCACTCTTAATTCTAAAGAATGGCTGAAAAATGCAATGCTAGTTACATTTATTCTAAGAATAATTATAGAATTTTCATGATGCATGTGTATGAAAACACGGAAGCAAATTTACATTTTGTAAACTACAATATACAAGCATATAATACATTGTAAATAAAGATTTTTTTACATGATTAAAAATGTAATACAACCACGAACAAAAAAAATAGTATGCGCCATTTTCAAATTTCGCTTAGCTATGCTGTCCCAGAGTAAAAAGAAGAAAATTCAAACATAAATTAATATTAAAAGTTGATTTGAGCTATGTATTAGCTAAATAATGTTATATTGAACATTTCTAATATAAAAAATTAAAAAAATAATAATAAAAATGTTTGAGATATAAATCTTTAAAATTTTTATTCTAAGCAAAAATGCCTGTCCCATTCCATGTTTTATGTTTTTAACTGTGCTTTTTTAAAATTTGAGCTAACTTTTTTAAATAAAAAGGTTTAATTATTTTAAATATGAATTGTTAGTGTTCTATATTAATGAAAAAAATATTACAAAAGATATTTTCTTTAAGAAATTAACAGAAATCTTTTGTCCCTCACTTTTTGTCAAGTCCGTTACTTTGTGATTATTTTAGTCAAAATAGTTTTCGAACGCTGGCTAAAGTTAGCAGCAAATATTCGGCGATATAGTTAAACTATTCACCCAACTACTATTTGCGATTTTTTACTCTTCAATTGTGAAGCAATGTAATAGTGGCAAGAATAAGCTTTTATCAAGGTTGGTATTTTTTTCTCTGTCAAGTATATTACTGTAAATTTTAATATTAAAATAATGATTTTTGCACTTTTGCAATTAAATATTGTTTACTAAATAGTTTCAGAAGGGATATCTATTATTATCTAAGTTAGAAATTATACAAGCTAGTCCATTTCTAATAGTTTAATTTTAAATGTCAAGTCAGTTACCATATTTGTAAGGGATGGAATGTAAGCTGCTAAGTAATTTTACGAAATAGTTTTAGAAGGTATCTAAATTATTATCTAAGTTATAAAATATACAAGCCAATTCAATTTAATAGTTTTTTAGTTTTATTTGAAATGTCAAATCAGTTACTTTTTTCAAGCCCTTTACCATGAAATGAAAGCGAATGGTGAAAATGGCCCTTATAACGTATTGTGCATTTCCCATATTCCGAAAAGAGTTCTTTTTCTTTAGAAAATTGAGAAAAAAATATACTTTCAAGATTAAAGGTAGCGATTTCAAAAAAAAGTATTTCCTCTTTTTCTATTAACTATTGCAAACGCTTCTGAGTATTTTTTACAACGTGTTAATCAGATTTTTCAACCTAGAATATCAGAACTTTGAATGTTATGAATTATCGTGTAAGCATGTTCATGGCCTCGAAACATATTTTAAAATAAATGAAAAAACATCATCAACATTAACAGTAAACAGTAATTTGTTACTCTTTTATGTATAAATTTGTATAAATTCAGTTACTCAGCTGAAACATTTTAATAAGAATTAATATCATCCAAACAGTCATACTCTGGTTTCCGAAAAAATGTAAATCAAATAGGTAGCTGGAATAGGATCAAACAAGTTGTTGGAATCGCTTCTAATAATCGATGTGAGCAATAGGAACTTTGTTTTCATACTTTTTTCTTTGAAATTCAAGAATTTCGTCTTTTTTTACAGTTTAATATAAACATAAAGTATTTAGAGTATTTGTGCTGTTTTAAAACTTCATAACATAATATACAGTGCTCAGCAAAAGTTTAGACACTGGTGTTTTTTAACCTTTAAATAAAAAATAAGAACACGTGAGTTTTACAAATGGCTATACTTATTTTCAAATATATTTTAAACAATATAGAACAAAAATAATGGTTATAATATAAGATAATATTTAATTTAGCTGAAAAAAGTAAAACTTGCATATTGCAAAAGCTTAGACACTTTTTTGATTTTTAGCCAACTGTTCATGGCAAAATATAGATTTCCACCTTATGTAGTCACATGCCTGAAATATTTATTTATACCTCGATATAGCATCAGTTAGTGAAGATGCCGTGAGCTAAAAATATTCAGTTAGATGAGGTAATTGAAGTAGGAAAGCTGAAATGGAAAGGGAAGACTGTTGCAGAAATTTCAGCAGCAATGAATCGTCCAAAGTGGTCTATCTATGAAGTATAGTCTAAGGATGAGTCCTTCAAAACAAAGCATAATCTGGAAGACCTGGTGTGACGAGAAAATGAGATGACAAAAGGATCCAGAAACTGGCATTTACACAAATAATGATTGCTAATCATATTAAAAGTAAGTCAGGACTTTCTGTGTCGACGGACATGATTCGTAGATGAATTAAAGAAACAGGTAAATCAATTTATATGAAAATGATAAAACAATCAGCTTTAAAATCTCGCAACAAATTGGGGAGAATGCAATGGACTTGCAAACATATGTCATATGGACCCAAATGGTACCATATGATATTCAGTAATGAAAAAAAAAGTGGAATTTGTATGGCCCAAACGAGTGGGCATACTATTGGCACGACTTGCGTAAAGAGCCTGGGACATTCTTAAGCGACAACAAGGGGGTGACTTTTTAATGATTTGGTCCTCACTTTGCTTTAATGCTCGAGTATCTGTGGAGTTATTCATTGGTTGCCAAGCAACACAAGACTACGTACATACGTTGGAGATTAATTTTTAGTCATTTGGGGAACTTTCAGCTGACCTAAAGTATGGATTTTCGAAAGATAATGCGTCTATTCATGTTGCATAGAAAAGAAGAACTTTGTTTAACTCAGAAAATACTACTGATCTTAACTGGCCGGCGATTAGTTCTGATCCGGACCCAATCAAAAACCTTTGCAACATCATATGTCCTAATGATTATGCAAATTTCTTGCTATGTTTTTCTTTTAATGAGTTTCGAGCTGCTGTTGAACATGTTTGGTACAAAATAGACCCCCAAGTGACGCAGCATTTAGTTTCTCCGATGAAAAGTCACATTCTTGCACTAACTGCAAACAATGTAGGTGCAACTCGATTTTAATTTGTTGTTATTTTTCTGAAAATATACAAATTGTCTATACTTTTGCCACAATGTTAATTTATTTTTTTTGTCATTATATTTTATGTAACAGGTAAAACTCAAAATTTATTGTTTGTGAATAAAGGATAAATCACAAGCAATGTATGACAGATTAATTACAAACATTCGGTACATACTTCTGAATATAGAAGAGTAATCGTTCATTGTCTACACTTTTGCTGAGCACTGTATAACAGCAGTGTTCAAACAGCAGAAATATAAAGAAAATCAGTCTTACTCATGAAACAGCAAGACCTAGTAATGAGTTTTAAAATAAAAACTACTAGAGTTTTAAAATAAAAATTTCCTAAATTTTTAATATATCTCTACCTTATTAATAATTTTATACATATTGCAGAAACGTCAAACAAAGGTAGTATAAATTCATGGAATGACATACTGTAACATGATTGAAAAATACTGCTTTATAACATTATATATGTGATTACTCCGTTCGAAAACAGTACATTTTCAAAAAATATCCTTCGAGAATCTGATAAAAAATACATACATCATGCTTCGTATCCCATTATTTAAATAAGTTTTTACGCCTTAATCTTATTGCTGATATTCTTCCTACATATTCCTCTATCTAAGATTGCTTAACTCATAAATATACATTACTGAGTATGAAGTGGAAATATGTAGCATGAATAATTTAAAAATTCTCATAAACAATATTGCAGCAGAATTCATATACTACGAATTCATGCATGAAAAATACCTATGATTTCACAAATAAATGAAATGTATAAAAGAACATAAAATATGTCCGACAGAAAGAAAAGAAATGTAAAATCAAGGTAGTTTGTTAAAAAGGTTTGCTAAAATATTCCTATTTTTATTATATTTTCCTGGGCTTTTGTGTTTTTAATTGAATATATTTCTTGCTGTAGACCATTCATCAAAATTAAAGGCTAATGAGAAAAAATATGCTCATTAAGTTAATTTTGCACCCAATGAACAAACATTATTAACATTTATGTTAATTATGTACCATTGAATACATAACTGCACTTCCGCGCATACATTAGCCTCGGAAATATGCAAATTAGGTGATTGACAATGTGTTGTGCAATAGATGTGTATATTTCGAAATTCTGATGTCTGAGAGTGATCAGTATTCATTAGTTATGGTTAAAATCCTCTGTTAATTAAAGGCAAAAATGGCGAAAAACTTTTAGAATCAAGAATGGTTAAACACAAATAAAGGTCGCCCAAAAATTGAATATTTCTTAAAACATCATATCAAGAGCTTTGAACCGCTTTTTAAGCACTGGATATGTTGATAGACAGTCTAATCAAGGAGAGTACTAGCTCCGATTTCCCCTTTTTATACTTAGCCAATGAACGTCCAAATCTAATCAATGAAGTTTCGTAGCATAATAAACCAGTATACCAAATTTGAAGAATATCGAATTATTCAGCATGAAAATACATTTACGTAAATTAACGGGGGAGGGGGGGGGGTGTTGCTCCCTTTCAACCTTTTGTATTTAGCCAATGAAGATAAAAATAAAATCAGGGAATTTTCTAATCAGAAAAAACAGATAATAATATATGAAACAAATCGAATAAATCTGCATGGAAAAAAAAACATTTACCTAAATTATAGGGATATTAGCTCCCCGTTACCCCCTTTCACATGTAACCAATGAACTCCCAAAACTAATCAGGGAAGCGCCTTACCTGAATGAATTTAGGAAAAAAAATAAGCAAATCGGGGATTCCTATAAAGAGTTATCGTGTGACGTACATACATATGTACATAGAGAACCGGCTGGCAAGTTAGCTCCCAAGCTTTGATAGCCTGTCAGTTAAAAAGTGCGCATGATTTTCTAAAAAAAATGAATGAAGTGACATGCATTGTTTTGCTCATTATATTCCTCTTATTCATATGTATTGTCCGTTTCGTTTTGTCAAATCTCCTGCAAATTGCTTAAACATACCTAATCTAGACAAAACATATTTAGAATTTTGCAATCTAAGATGCTTTTTCATTAAATATTGGGGTGTTTTCACAATTGTACAAAAAGATCTGTGTTAAATATTATTGTTGCATATAAAAATCAGAATAACTTTTATTAATAGTTTATGTATTTATTAAGGAAATAAATTATATTACTGAAGTGTTCTAAGTTAGGAAAAGATAAACGATCCAATATACAAAAGTTTACCGCAGGGTAAATTCTGTGCAAAAAGAACTATTTCATTCTTAAATCTAGTTAAATTTACACTTAAAACTCGCAAGAAAATTTTCAACTTTTATTTGAAATATTTCAAAAGATAAAACAATTAAATCAATTACTTTTACTTTTTTTTTTCTTTAAAAGATTCTCTTTAACGGTAAAATGATTACAGTTCGATAAATGTATTAAGTTTTTACTGATTATTACATTGTTAATTTATAAAACATTTTAATTTTTTTAAAAAAATATAATAAGAAAGACAACACAAAGGCGGAAACTTTTATAAGAGCATATAATTTATAATTAAACTGCACCATTTCTATTGCATTACGTTTTTTAATTATTCAAAACACTATAATTTTTTATTTATCCAAATCCGTAAAACGTACTGTTTTCAAATAATGTTTTAAATTTTCATTCATGATAATAAACATATTGTAAACATTTAAATTAGAATACAATCAAAAAGAAAATTGTGTTTCTTTTATCTAATTGGATATGTGATGAAGGGATGAGGGCGCTGTATCGATATATCTAATAATACGTGTCATTATAGCATGCACAATATCGCTCATACTACTATATTAGGACACATCTCATCACCTTTTTGTTTTCTTTTTAAAAATCGGAATTTGATCTTATTCTATCGACGGTAACTTTCAGAATTTACAAAATATGTCTTTGAGACTTTGGCAAAAGTTGATCTATGCCTTTAGGTTAACACATTATGCTTATTATATTTTGATTGCATTCGCGTATGCCCAGTGAAGCATTAGTTAGTATACTTTCTCATTTTTCATACTTTTTCATTATTTTTTAATTCTGATTACAGGATGTTTTGTACAATGTTGTTTGTCATATTTTCTGAAAGGAAACTTTTTTTTTTATAATATTAAAAAAATTGAAAATTATTAGCAGTTAGCTTGAATGAATTTGGTACTGTTTTTATGAAAATCTTAATTTCTCTACGGATATAGATGCTATCCCAATACAAATAAACACAGTTTATTACAATAAGTCACTTAATCATAATATACAGTTTGAACACTTTTCATACATTTGTTTTTTCAGGGTTATCCAAAAGATATTTGTTATTTTTTTTTTTTTAATTTGTTGACGTCCACTATTAGGTTTCGAGAGAAAAATCTTCTAGGAAATATTTGATCTGTATTATTCTATTAACACATTTGGAATGAATTTCAGCATAATTCCTCATGTATTTTTCTAGATATTTAACAAAATGTCTAAAATTGCAAGTGACTGGCCAAATTTGGCCATATCGTGTATGCTCAGTATATCATATCATCATCGTATCATCAGTATGCCATATATATGTTATTACATGTAAATGTTATTTTTTCACCTACATTTTAAAAGGTAATAAAACAATAAAAATTGTTAATTTCTTCCTCTTTTGATATTTTGAGTGTCTTTAATTCTCTTATGGAATGGATGAAAAATATTTCACATTATTAAGATTAAAAAAAAATCTTTTTTTTTTAAATTTAAATTAAATTAAACTTATATATTTATTTATTTATTGATTTTTGACAATTTTAGAGCTTAAGTCCAATTATGCATCGGATATAACACCTCACGTTATATCTTAGAAATGAAATACATATTTTTTTTCAATAAAAAATAAATCTCATTGGCAGATTATAATGATGTTAAAAGCTGGTGTTTTAGAATAGATCTTAAGTGTGAACCTCTTTTCAAAGAGGAAACTAAATATATGGAATTTTACTATGTCAATGCTGCAAAATTTTAAGGAATAAATTTGGCTTTTAAAAAGATTAAGCCTCCAACAAAAGCTAATTAGGTTACTTTTGTCCATTTGCTCAACATTTAGCCTTCATTTCTTATAGATGTGTGTTTCAAATTTAAATAAGATACCTGAAAGCAGTAGACTATTTCAAACATAAGTACCTGTTTAAAATTACTTGGAAGTTAAAATCTAAAAATATCTATGTTTTATTGATTTACTTTACTAATTTGATTATGAAATGAAAAGAAAATAACTTATACACATACAGAATATTTTTATTATTACTATTACAGATGTTTCAAAAACTTCTGTTGTTGTTATTATTATCACCTTACAGTTTTTTAATTGTGACAGGTTTAGGGGACAAATATATGTATTTTCAACAGCAAACATTTTTTATAAAATGATTCTTATGCCTAACTTTTGTTTCTTTAAATATGAAAATTTTTGAGTCATGCATGGAGAGTTAAACAGATATTTGGCATTACTATTGTAAAATTTCTGATATGACAAAAATATATTTGTTATTGAAAAATATTCTTTTTCACATGAGGGTTTTCTCTAGAAATAATCGATAATAATTCTATCACAAATCACCAAATTCATTGTTAAAGTTGAAAACTCTGCCATTAAATATTATTATTTTTAAATGGGAGAAAAAATGTTTTTAGATTAATAATAGTGTGTGTTAAATGATTTCTTTATTTGCAAATTACTATAATAATACAATTTTCGTTTAATGTGCAAAATTGTAAATAATCGGTAAATCATTTTATGAAGTAACTACTAATTTCAGTACATAAGATACACTTATATATATTCATACACAGAAGTGTTCAGAAACAATACATGACATATATTGTACTATACAGGGTGTATTTATACTCTTGGCCAACACTTTAAGGGGCGATATTACACATCAAGACAAACAATATTAAATGGGAAATTGAGGGTCCCACAAACGTCTTCCGAAGGAGATATGCGCATTAAAATTTACTGTCCAAAATTTCAAATAAACATAAAAAATGGAAAAATTGATCGATTGATTTGCGGTTTTAAATAAAACTATTCTTTATGTAAGTATTTTCAAGAAAATAAGTTATAAAGATAAATTTCAAAAAATGTCGATAGAGGGCGCTATAGACTTTGGAGTAACGAACAACTTTTTTTTGCCATTATTTTTTGCATCTCATTAAATGTTTTCGGAAGATTAGACTTAAGTTTAAATTTTGAGCTCAAAATCTGAATAGTTAGGAGTGGTTAAGTAGAGAAAACTGAACTGTGTTCAAAGGTTCAAATTTCAAATGATTATAAAAAATGGAAAAATTCTTTGATTCTTTTGGTGTTTTCGCTGAAAATACTCTTTAAATCAGTATTTTCTTAAAAATAAATTTTAAAGATATATTTCAAAAATGTCGATAGAAGGCGCTTTAGACTTTCGAGTAAAGAACAACTATTTTTTACGGATTTTTTGCACCTCATTAATTTTTTTTAGAAGCTTAGACATAATCTTAAATTTTGAGCTCAAAATCTGAATCGTTGGGAGTGGTTAAGTAGCACAAACTGAACTGTGTTCAAGGGAGGGGAGGGGGGTTCAAATTTCAAATGATTATGAAAAACGGAAAAATTAATCGATTCATTTGCCGTTTTCGCTAAAACTATTCTTTATGTCAGTATTTTCTAAAAAGTAAATTTTAAAAATATATTTAAAAAATCCTTAGAGGGAGCTTTAAACTTAAGAGTAGCCAACAACTACTTGTAACGGTTATTTTTTGTATCTAATTAAATACTTGCAAAAACTTAGACTTAAGTTCTAAGCTCAAATTCTGAATCCTTGAGATGGGTTAGGAAGCTCAAATTGAACTGTTTTCAGGAATTGAAATTTAACCCCCCCCCCCCGTCTCGAACACAGTTCAATTTTGCGCTACTTAATTACTTCCGACGATTCAAATTTTAAGCTCAAAATTTAAGTCTAAGCTTTTGCAAGCATTTAATGAGATTTAAAAATAACGATTAAAAATAGTTGTACGTTACTCCAAAGTCTAAGGCGCCCTCTATCGGCATTTTTTGAAATTTATTTTTAAGAAAATACTGATTCAAAGATTAGTTTTAGCAAAAACCGCAAACGAATCGACCAAATTTTCCGTTTTTTATAATCATTAAAAATTTGAAGCTCCTCCCCCCCCCCCCTCTGAACACAGTTCAGTTTGCGCTACTTAACCATTTTAAAGTATTCAGATTTGGAGCACAAAATTTAAGTATAAGCTTTTGCAAGCATTTAATGAGGTTAAAAAATAACGGTTAAAAATAGCTGTATGTTTCTCAAAAGTCTAAGGCGCCCTTTATCGGCATTTTTTAAAAATTTATCTTAAAAATTTATTTTCAAGAAAATACTGATTTAAAGAATAGTTTTAGCGAAAACCGCAAATGAATCGACCAATTTTCCGTTTTTATAATCATTTGAAATTTTAATTTTTGAACACAGTTCAGTTTTGCTACTTAACCACTCCCAACTATTCAGATTTTGAGCTCAAAATTTAAGTTTAAGTCTAAGCTTCAAAAAACTTTTAACGAGATGCAAAAAAATAACATAAAAAATAGTGGTTCGTTACTCGAAATCTAAAACGCCCTCTATTGGCTTTTTTTGAAACTTATCTTTAAAATTTATTTTCAAGAAAATACTGACATAAAGAATAGTTTTAGTGAAAACCCCAAATCAGTCGACCAATTTTTCCGTTTTTTATGTTTATTTGAAATTTTGGACCCTAAACTTTAATGGCGCCTATCTCCTTCGTAAAACATTAGGGACCCTTAGTTTCCCATTTAATATTGTTTGTCTTGTGGTGTACTATCACCCCTTAAAGTTTTGCCCAAAAGTTTAGATACACCCTGTATAGTTTATTTAGCTCTTTGCGGCGCAGAACAAATTCATTGCTTAAGTGTTGAAATTGATGATTGACACCGGGATTTGAAAACAGCTTTAATTGTAATTAAGAAAGAGCTATTTTGTAGGATTTAAGAAACACGAATGTTTTTTAACAAAATTCCAGTACCAATGTGGCGTTTTGGAATTAAAATTAAGTGGTTTCATAGGTATACCACCGCGCCGCAAGGGGTTAACAAGTATTTAAAATAACTAAAATCTGAATTTCTAAGGTAATCGCATTAAAAAATGGTAATGTATCTAAATCGTTCCAAGTAGTACTGTAAAATGCTTACGCAAAACATTTAGAATTTGAATAACCTGTAATCCAAGTTAATAACAGACTCAGTAATTATTGATTCAAAAATATAATTTAATAATATTTTTGAAATCTTCTCTCAAAATTTTCAGACATATCATAAAACAGTTTATTTCTGTGGTTTTCGAAAATGGCTGTAAAAGCCATATATTTCCCACACATTGAGTTGAATCTACTGAGCTTGCATAATTTACGCATGGCATAATGATAAAAATAGCATGCATAATGTTAATTTTCCATAGCGTAACATGCATGAAATTCTTTTCAGGCATTTACAAGTATGATATTATGATGTCAATTTATTTAATATCCATAATAAATACGACGCAAGATTTTTTTACAGTTTTAATTCAGTATTTTCATTCATTTAAACTGCATCGTGCTTAACCCTTTTTAGCGTCCGGCTTATTTTTTAGTTTATGTTTAATGATTCATAAATAATACCAATGAAAACCATTACCTCACATACTTATTTATCTTATGCACTGTAACAAATAAAATTAATATCAGTTTTTTATTAAATTATCCATTTATTTCAAAGATAGCGTTGTAGAAATATTAAGTTAGGACGCTTAAAGAGTTAAGATAATGCAACATTAAAAAAATCAATTTTACATAATTAGGACCTGAATGTGTATCTTATTGCTAGTTCTTGTAAGAAATTTAATAAAATTCATGTATGATTCGGATAACTTTTTTAGAAGGGACCATCCTTTTCTTGAAAAAATTAATATTTTCTTTGTAGGGATAGAGCTATTTTTCGAAAATAACAATGGCAACAGTAAGAAAACAGATGATTTTATATCATTATACTCATAAACTTTATTAAAATATGAGGAATTGCATTTTCTAATTCAAAGGTTTTTTTTATTGTAAAGCGTATTAGCAATAGCACAGCTCACTGGTTACCTCTTATTTTTTTCAGGTCAGAAATTACCCAAATACATTTAATAAAATTTGTTTTCTGAAATGGCCTTTTATGTCAATCTGTTTTTTATTTAATAATTTATATAAAAATTCTGGCTCGAAATATATTTATTTTACATCCCAAATTGGAATGTTTGCTTTTATGGAATAGTTAAACGGCTTTCTATACTTCTAGAAATAATGGGTTTCCTGCCGTGATAAACTTATAAATTAAAATATTGTATTAATTGAATAGAATTTTATTAAAGTTAAATTGATATTTGTTTGCCATTGCGCAATCTGATCGGTTTGTTTATTTATGAAATTTTTATTGGATATGTTTTATATTTTGTATACTCCTTATTACATTCTTAGCGTTTTTAATTCTTCTATATTTATATAAGATAGTACACATTTTACATTAAAACACTGCGTATAAAAGAGCTTCATTCGTCAACTTATCCAATTTCATTGTTTTATTTCATTTAATCATTATACACATTCTTACACACAGTCATAATTTTTATATCCGCATCTTCTTGAAACTTTTCTTATAAATATACCACAGTTTAAGTATGAATCGATGTTCATACCGCTTCCCCCAATGTCATTGTGGAAGTGTTTAAATCGAAAGACGAATGTAGCAATCAAACTTTTTGCATTATAGTGTGTTATTCCTTCCCCAGCTAACAGCTGGGGAAGGAATAACACACTATAAAGTTGGCTTTATTGTTCAGTGTTCCGCTTCAAGGTTTTTTTTTTCTCTTTAGGGATTTCTTTAATGACTTTCTTGTAAACTTAATGACCGTTCCTTCCCGTTTTTCAAAGTAGCGTTCCCTCCCACTATTTTATGTAATTGATGTACTTCCGATTCAGAAATCGAACCTAATCCTCCTTTCGAAGCTTTGAAGCATCATAAATAACTCCTAGGAGGAACAAAAAAAAAGCGTAAAATTGTCAATTAATTGATAATTATTTAGTTTGTTATTGATATTTTTATACGAAAAAAAATCTTCATTAAAACAAGACTTTTTATAATTTGTACGGAAAACTAGCATGTATCTCAAATTGGATATTTTTCAATAACCGTTATTCTTTTCATTTTTTATGTACATTTCTATTTAACACAAGTATTATTTTTTCAGTTAAATTTCTATAAAAATGTTATGTATAAAATATTGAATTAAATTATTAATTTTTTTAAGTAGTTTGATTTTTCAAAACATTCTTAATAAAATTTTTTGTAAATAATTTAATAATGTTATATAATTACCATAGAACTTGTTATTTATTAGTCTTTTACGTGTATTTTTTTAGCCGTTTATTCTTTTTGTTCTTTCTTCATTTTGAATTTTTTAATTCGAAAATGTAATCAAACTTTTAATATAAAATTATAATTTTACTTCATATAAAATGTTTTGCAAATGTTAGTAATTTTTGCGAATTCAGTTACAGAAAGTACTTGAAATGTTTCTTATCTAAGCGATGGATTTGTTTATTTATTTATTTGTTTATTTATATATTTTGGTAATACACGTATAGGATAATTGTGATAAAGAGAATGTGCTTAGGACGCTGTAAACACACACACACACACACACATATATATATATATATACACTCATAATACTTTTTTTAAAATCATGATCGCTATAATTTCCTTATACTGTATGTGCTCGGAAAACAAAATCTTTTAGGAACATACATACTCTTTACATAATACAACAGAATTTCTAAATGCCGAAAAGTTGTGAAATTTAAACTTCAATATATAGCTTATAAAATTTAAAAAAGGATGTTAATGATTAGTGTAAATAAAAATCACCTTATCTTCAAGATATTTTAAATATCTTCCCATAAGACGCTTTTTTTTAATGTGAAAACAAGTTTTACAATTTATGATTATTAATAATAATTCTGAATCACACGCTGTACATGAATGAAAGAAATTTCTCATTGGCTGGCATACACCATTACTCATTTTTAAAGCCGGATATTTTGCATAACATGTCTTTCTAAATTATAGTAAAAATTCCATGCATCATTCTTTGTGCTACATTTTCGGAATGACATATTGCAATTTCATCTTAATGCAAATATTTTTTGGGAAACATTTCACTATTTCATACTGCATGAAATATAATGATACATTACTTTGGAAATAGTGAAGCGTGTACAATTTATATTCTTAAATGCTTTATAATCAGATTATCAAACATTATGAACACTAAACTAGATGTAAACAAAAATAAATAATAAAATGAAAGAAAAAGAAAAAAGAAAAAGAAAGAAAGAAAGAAAAAGAAAAAAAAAAGCGGAAAAAGAAGGAAAAAAAACTAAAAAATATTGCATTAATTGCCATGGAAAAATTAAAAATATTCCAATATATATCTCAAAAATAAATAAATAAATAAATAAAAATGATGAATGTGTCTAATTAAAATTAAATGATGAAGCTGTAAAATATGATATTTTATATTATCTACAGTTTTCAAAACATACAATTTTACATGGAAATATTTATTTAAAAAATGAGTTAAATGCTGTTGTTATGACAATTTAAAATTAGGTGACTGCATACTATATATATAAAAATTACCATCAAAATACTGACGAAAAAGAAATAAAAAACATGTATAAGGATAAAAAAACATGTATAAACACTGAATGAATTTAAAAAAAAACATACATAAAAGAAGCAATTTAAAAATAATTTTTAATAAATAATATTTTTAATAAATTTTAAAGTGTTTTCAGCAATTTTTTCTCTATAATCGGTAATACGTGCGAGTACTCTCTTGTAATAATGTAATTAATTTAGATAGATTGTTTCAGAAATCGAATTCATTGCACCATCTTAGACTACTTGTAGAATGATTCACCATTTTCTAACTATCCTATGCTTTTGTCTAACTTTCTAACTTGCCAACATTCTACCAAATATCAAAAAAATTTTATATGCTACAATGAGTCTATCCAATTTCCCTCTAATTGAAAAAATTCCAAATATTTGCGAATCAATCTAATATTACTTATTCTTTAATGCTGGATTTCACATCTGCTTTTCATCTTAATGTTGAAATTAGGGATAGGAATTGGCTGGCTAATATGACTTAGTGTCCGAATTTAAAGTAAGAAACAAAAACAGAGATTTTCTTCAATGCTCTTTTCTTTTATGGCTCAATTGTAAACCGTAAAATTAGGGGATATATGAGATATTCTTATCCCCCCCTTCTTTTTTTCATTCTTTCAAGACCTCAAGACTTTCCTTTGAATTTTAGTCAATAGAGGAAGAATTATGTTGAGTCAGCGAACAGTGCTAAATAAGGAAAATATTTATTTGCCATTCCACCCAACTTTATGTAGAAAATCACATTAAAGTAAACAATTGCTTTGTTTATATTCACTCCGATCCTGCTTTTGCCGCTTGTAAAAAGCCTGAATTTCACATAAGATTTTAAATAATAAACCATTCTGAAAGCGCAAAACTGATCGTTTTAATAAGGTCGAGTTTACGTGTACTCATATTAAACGAGTTCGACTGTAAATTTAATGCGGACTTTTTTATGAACCTCATTAATCAACAATATGTTTTCCGAGCTCTCATAACATAAAATACATTTCAATAATGCATACTAGCTTTAAAAAAAAAGTTTTTCAAACATTCATGAATTATAGCTCTAAAAAGATCCAACATTTCGACAAGAGCAAAATAAAATATAATAAAATGAAAGATTCCCTTAAAACTAATACTATTATTAATATGATGTGTTTAATCATAAAATATCAGTTTTTCTAGCTTTCACATAAACACATGCGCATTGCGCGTTTAATAATTATTTTAAAAAATGAATGCTTAGGATTGGGTGTTTAACGCTATTATTTGACTTTACAGTTCTGATCTATTTGAAAATATGACTTTTTTCCTTAGTATCTCTATCACTAAGATGACGGAAACTCCAGTTATCATGCTTAACATGTAATTCATCAAATAGGACATGTTCTGATTGAATCTCAGAATCATTGTATCTTTAAAAAATCCCCTATTTTACAGTATGAAAAGCACTACAGTACATTGCTTCGAATGGTATTAAACTATGAATTAGTAAATTTTTTTAAGTATTGTGAGGAGTGCTGAGTTGGTTGAGTTATGTGCACTCTCAGTTGAAATTGCGTCGTGAATGACATATGAGCACTGAAATAAAAATGGAACCTTCAAAGTCATATAAAAAATCTTTCTATAATGGAAACTGGACATTATGAAAACTACTAAAAGATATGGCACATGAAAGCAAAAAAATATAAGCTTATGAATCTCTCAACTAGCGCAAAAAGAAAAACATGTTTTACTCTTTACTTCTTTTGATGTGTATCACAGGTTTTAGAATTTTGATAAAAATTTCCTGCAATTATTTTATTAAATATTAAATTTATATGTATAGTGGATGTTCAATTTCTCAATTTCTCTTTCTCTAAAAAATTGTCACAATATGTAAAAAATCTTAGTGGGAAGTAAAAACAATTCCGTACATTTTTCATTGTGCTATATTATTTCAATAATTTCTTATGGCTTAGTTATAATTCACATTCTTTACAATTATTTGTTATATCAAATTTCGTGAGCCATAATGTTATTATGTCGAAAGAAGCTAATAAATGTATTCAAGCATTATGGAAAAAACTCAAAGGCAGCTTCAGAATTGGTGAGATACATGAACTTAAGAGTAGATACATTGCATTTCTGAAATGATAATTTTGTAAACATTTAAAAAATATAGCACTTCCATAATTTAGCCTTTTCGACTAGGTTTAAATAAATTGTAGAAACGAAAAAGAAAATAACAATAACAAATTTATCATAATACTAAACACTAAGATAATAATATAGCTATAATAATAATCCAATATTTCGACAAGAGTAAAATAAAATATAAGAAAAAGTGAAAGAGTCCCTTAAAATTAATATTATTATTAATATCATGTGCTTAATCATAAAATATTAGTTTTTTTAGCTTTCACATACACACATGCGCATTGCACATTTAATATTCATTTTAAAAAATGAATGTTTAGGATTGGGCGTTTAACAAAATTACTTGACTTTATAATTCTGATCTTTTTGAAAATATGACTTTTTCCTGTAGTATCACAATCTCTAAGATGACGGAAACCCCATGCATCATAAGGATCTCATTCACTATGGTTTCTTATAGAAATATGAAAAACTTTTTTTTGCCTTATTTTTTATGTTAAAAAACGTGCTTGAAACACTTACTATTCATTTAACAAACATTAATCCTTTGAACGAATTAAATATTTCCAACTGAGCGAAAAAATTGCCCAGGTCGGGAATTAAACCCAGGTACTTGGCTTTCAGGGCCAATGTTTTACCGTTTAAGCTAACTGGGCGCGACAACCGGTGCGCATTTCTCGCTCAGATAACCTTGTTGGTCTTAACACCAGGTCTGTCATTTAGACAGCTCAACAAAATAGACTGTAATTAAAGAAACTCCATAGAACGATGGATGCGTAGATATACTATTATTTTAACACAGTCAAACTGATTGGTATACCAACTGATTGGTAAATTGGTTCAAAAGGTTGGTATATTGGCATATTAGTTATAAAGACCTTAATGATAATAAATATTAAAATAAATATTTTCTAAAGTGTTTATTTATAACGTTAATAAATATTTAGAATACGACTGGCGTTTTTTTAATAAACATATATGCATAGAAAGCAAGATTACAGAAAAATGATAAATACTGGTTTACTGCACATATTCGATCACTCGTATTGAATATATGACATTTTTCATTTCATATATCTTTAAGCATGATGATAAAAATTCCATGCATCATACTTATTCTGCTATTATTGAAGTGACATATACGGTCTAATCTTACTGCTAATGTTCTTGGGAGACATTCCCCTATCTCAGTCTGCGTGAAGCAATAATGTCATTCTAGCGTAGTTGAAATAATGGTGTTTATATATATATATATATATATATATATATATATATATATATATGTATATATGTATGTATGTATGTATATACCGGGTGTCCAGTAAATGACTGACCCATTTTGAATGTATATAACAAAAAATCGGTTTGAGATAAAAATGTGCGATTTTTTGCATCGTTATTAGAATATCAATAAATTTTAAAACATGAAATTTGTTAATATAATATAATAATATTTAAAATAATATCTCAGTCTTAGTACTGAGGAGGTTAAGTATAACACAGATTGTTCAATCATAAATATTATTTTAAACCTCTTTCCAACTAATATGCCCTATTTCTGAAGCTGAGTCGAGAGTCGATTCAACATATAGATTGAAATTCGACAACATATAGACTCAGTTTCAGCCAAAAAGCTCATACCTATGAAAACCAGAGTCATTTTTGTATTCAAACAGCCTGTTACCGCCAGTGCCGTGTTTTGGACGAAATTCGAATTATAATAACAAAGAGCATGTTTAATAATTTATTGATTTTCTAATAACAATACAGTAAACCACGTATTTTTATCTCAAACCGTTTATTTGTTACTTAAGTTCAAAATGGGTCAGTTAATTACTGGACACCCTGTATATGTATATATATATATATATATATATATATATATATATATATATATATATATATATATATATATGTATATATAAAGTACATGCATAAGATTTAATAAAAATTAAATAAATAACACAGTCTCACTTTCAAAAAGTTTATTAAAATCCATCAATTCTTGTATGAATTATAAATAAATTGAAAATATATCTGTATTCGGAGTACAATTATTCGAAATTTCAAAAGGCGTTTATTTGCAAACGGATTAATGAATTCATCCAAGATATATATGCAAGGCCCAATTCGGTTCGAGCGGGTAAAATGTTTTGAACGATGACTAGTTAGTGACTAGTTTTGCATTATGTATTTATATATACACGGAGAGAGGTAAATAACTCGATTGCAATAATTGAGATTTTCAAGGATGTAAATTACTATACACATTGTGTATAGTAGTACACAACCTCCTGTAAAAGAAAATCTATTGAAAAGGATCATTCTTGAAATTCTGCTAAGCAATTCTGTTGTCAGTCAGTTCTCTATATTGAAAATGTATTTTTTTAATTAGATAACAATATAAAAGAAACACGATTTTTAAATGCGTTTGAAATCTAAAATTAGTAAAATAATATATTTAAAAATACATTAAAAGAAAAGTTACGACAAAAATATTACCAATAAAAGAAAAAAAGGGAAAGAATTTAAATATTAGTAGTGACTAAATCCTCTTTGTTTTTTTATGGATTTTTAGGTTTTCTCGAAGCAAAAACTACTCACTGTTAAGCGACTGTTAAACATCAATATTTTTTTTAAAAAACCATAATGATGGCAGCAACAACCGGCTCTATGTCTTTTGTTGTTGTTGTTGTTAAGCGTTCGATAATTTAAATTTTTATATCCTTGGAATAGGAAATAAGTCTGCTTTCGAATACTTTCTTTTTTAAACAGTAGCATAAATTAATGGTTATTTAATAATAAGCACGATTTAAAAAATATATATACCCACAAGGAAAATTTGCGCGTGAAAATATAAAAATTAGCCAGTGACAATTGACACACTGCAGAAATTTTCAGCTTATTCCCCAGAGCTAATAATAAAAAGAAGTTTAATTTCATTTTTATTTACATTATCTTTTCATAACTGACTTTATTTTCAAGCAGTGCTGTTAGGGTTTCAGTATTCTTTAAAATAGGTCTGAATAAATAAATAATCCAACTTTGAATGGAGAACCATAAATTAAAAGAACACACAGGACGCTTTGTGAGCTGAAAAATTTTCAGTCCTTTCGCAGCCATGGTAAACGCGTGTCACACAATGTCACAAACGTACGCTGCACATTTTTTATCTGGTCCCCGCAATGACACATGTTTAAATTGACTGATAACGCACTGTCTAAATTAACCCGTGGCGCATCCAGTATGTTTTTTTGTTTTATGCTGATTCATGCAAATTTTATTATTTATTTGTAATTTATCTCCAGTCTTAGTGGAGTTGTTTCATATGTAGATGTGAATGCTTTTAAAGATTTTGAAATGCAACTTTGAGCTAGTTCAAATTTATTTTCATGTATGCCATTTGACTACGTTTACGATTACGAAAGAATTGTCCTTAAATAAGATATACTTTTAAAACGGCTCTTTGGCGCTAAATTAAAATCTATTATCGAAAGAACTGGATTTTTTTCCTCACATTTTTAGATGAAATTCGAGTAAAATTGAAATTAATTTAGATATTATGGCACAGAAATAATTTTTGTTTTAGTAAAAGCAGATTGAATCTTTTATTCTAATAAGTAAATGTTCTTAACCTTCTCACTGCCGTGAACTCAAATATCCGTTCACGAAGCTGCAGGTTTCAGTGCAATATAAGCATTTTTTAAATAAAAAAAATCTGCAGGTATAATTATTTATTGAAACATTAAGTTATGATTATTTTTCTCAAGGGTTGTATTCTTACAAATAATATATATGTATATATATATATATATATATAGAGAGAGAGAGAGAGAGAGAAAATTGATGCTATACTACTATTGAAATTAAATTACACTTAGGTTAGGTTGGGGTAAATTCGCGCAAAGAATTTTGCATAAGACACCACTAATTTTAGCTTAAAATTTTTCGATAATACTTTGATAGCTCGAGGTTTTATAACTCTGTATACAATTTCCTTAACTTTCGAAAAGTGCATTGTCCTTAAACGTTTGTGTTATTTTTTATGTTGAAATATTTATATAATTGACTGCAGCCATATAAATAAATTAGGTCTTTATACTAGACGCTGTGCAAAATAGAAAACAACTTCCAATATACTGATAATGTGATCATTCCTTTTGAAATCATGACTTTTTTCATAAACTACATGTGAGAAGACGATAAAAATGTCTATACACCATACTTTCAGTATACTTATGCAAATGACATTGTATGCCTCAAAGTATCGCTGATAATCTGTGAGACGTGTGACAATTTTATACTGCGAAATGGATATAGATATGCAATTTGGAAGAAGAAGAAAAATTTGTAACATGAATATTTTTAAAACTCTCCCATCTAATATTTGGGTGTTAGTGTCACTGAACTGTAAATATAGCTGCTAGATTTGAATATTTTTCAATATCACTGTTTCTCGTTAGAAATATTCACTTTTTTTAAAGACAGAAAATTGTTATTAATTCATGGAAATATTATTATTTGGAGATAGAAAAAAGCGGATGGTTCGAGGGATGGAAAATTTAATGAATAAATAACATATACGAAAAAAGTTCAATATGTCTAGAAACATGCAAAATCTTATCTCTGGTAGAAATTAAATATTCCAAAAAGAACTAAATAAGTATTTTCCAAATATAAAGTATATAGAACTCACAGAGTTGACTCGAAAAATTCTTGAATTTATTAAATAAAAATTTGTGCTTGTAGGAAATAATTTTTAACTAGTATTAAAAAATGCTCTGACGAGCAACAAAAAAGGTTAATATGTTTTTAAGTAAGAAAAAGGGTTTGACAAGCGCTTCTGTTAATTATTGAGCATGGGTAAGGACAAGGGATCCCTTCTTGGCTACAACTCACTTCAATGCCAACTTTGAAAAAATCATATTTGCGCTTTTTCCGTGAAAATAAATCAGTCGCAGTTACTATAAAAATGTGTAGTGTAAAAACGTAACCAGTAAAGATGCAGCTTAATTCGACATAAATGTAAGGGAAGGCGACATAGTGCCAAAAACCTAGTTCCTGCAGGTATCACATTCATGCACTGCCACTAAGCATGCCCAAAGTGTACAATTGTACAGAAAATTGATTTGTAGTATAGTGCAGAGTGAACAGTGCAGTTAACATCAGGGATGTAGTGAAGGCTATACGCCGTTTACCTTCTGGACTTTTTAATATAATACCATATACCCTTCTGTTTCTCAAGAAAGCTATAGTATACACATTCTAGAGTATCCCTCTCCTTAGAGTATATACCCTCTGTTATTTTTACGACTGCACTCCTACCCCACGTTAACATCTAAAGCACGGCGGGAAGTTCTACTAAAGTACCGCACATTTCTTTCATCTGGAAAAAGCGCAAATATGATTTTTTCAAAGTTGGCATTGAAGTGAGTTGTAGCCAAGAAGGGATCCCTTGTCCTTCCTCATGCTCAATAATTAACAGAAGCGCTTGTCAAACCCTTTTTCATACTTAAAAACATATTAATCTTTTTTGTTGCTCGTCAGAGCATTTGTTAATACTAGTCATTTAATTTTTTTGATAAAAAACTAAAGATTTTCTAATATTTTAAAAAGAACAATAATTGCTGCTGTCAAAATTTATAAAATGATAACATCAGCATAAAATTTTGATGTATTAGAATAAGTAAAAAAGTCGTTGCATTGCCATATAAAAAGCATGATATGAAAAATAAACCGTGGATTCGAACGTAAAAAGTACAGCGTATTCACAACTTTATTAAAAGAATTGAAAGCCATACCAATTAAATACATTCAAGGTACTTTCTCGAATGGAACATTCCAAACTAGAAAAGTTCTACAAAATTGAATAACAATTAACATAAGAATTTTTCCAAAAGAATAAGAACTAAACACAAAGGTACTAAGCAAAGACGAATTTATGCAACTTACATACAACGGGATTCGAGCTCACTACCTGCTGCTGAGCAGCCAGATGCCTTACCTCAAGAGTCCTAATTTAACACTAGAGATGCTGCAAATTCTGCTATAGTACCTATATAAACACCTATATCAGTCATGTGTCTGCCATCAACAGCTCCGGTCTGGCTGTTTTATTTTTTATATGCCCCGTGGCTATTTTCCTACTTTTATTTTAGCTAAACCGAAACAATCTTCAAATAGGTTTCCTTCGCCATAATTTCATTTTAAATATAAAGCTGTCACTGGCATTATTTTAAAATACACGACTTTCATTAAAAAACACATGCATTTTTAAAGAAAAAAGACATATATAAGTTATATTTACCCTACACGTTTTTCTTTCACCTTATTAACGTCCTGACTGCCCGGCAAAAAGGTAAAATTGTAATGTTGTTTTCTCTGTAATTTATTAAAAATATTAAAAAAAGATGTTTTTTCCAACCTGATACAAAATATATTATTATGTAGAGGTGTATAATCTTTGAGAGTATTAATCCTAACTTAATTTTTAAAAACTGGGTTTTATTTGTAGAATTATATTAATTTAAATATTGCTTATGCTGCAGTGAAACCTGCAGGTTAGTGTGCGAAAATATCAGCCAGCGGCAGTCAGGAGGTTAAAAATACTATAAGTAAATATATAAATGTACTTTTTCTGTAGTTGTACATGACGAAAAGTTCTTGGCGGGAAACGAAATTTGCCAACGTATATTCTGACAACCTATTTACTATTTGATATAAACAAGAATTTTTTTTCTCATGAGATAACAACGTATTTAAGGTACTACTTGATTATCCCGTCGACCAAGTATAGAAAAATTGTAAGATTATATGCCAATAATGGATGAACATAAATGTTTCACTTTACTTGCATTAAACATGCTACCCTAGTTTGTTAAGTGATCAAATGATTTTAAATTCGATGATTTATTTGTATGTTTATGAATGTTTTACTAATTTATTTGTTCTTTTGTTATTTAATGTAACTTTTATGCCTATAAGCGATTAGCTCTTAATATTAATTGAGAAAAATATAATATATTTTACTAAAGTTATTTTATCGTTATATCCGCCGACATTTTTTCACTAAATAAAAAGCATCTAACTCCTTACAATTTTCCAAATGAATTCTGAATAAATCAAATATAAACGTCATCATTAAAGTAATCCATTTCGTTAATGACATTTTCTTAACCTAAATTCATTAACCCTTTCACCGTCCAAGGGTTTTCATACATTTTTATAAGAAAGCTTATAAATTGCAAGATATTTATATTAATTAATCACAATTTGATGCTATAATATCTTTAATATTACTTCTTTCTATGTATGATTCAAAATAACATTCCGTTTAAAATATTTTTGTCTGCAGTCATTTAAACATGATTACTAGAAACGGAAAAAGCCGGAACAAACGGTTAAAGGGTTAATTGTCTAAACTTAAAATTTTAGAATGGCAACATTTTTCCTTTTCAAAAATATGCATTAAAATATTTAATTGTTATAAAGGACGTCAAATACTAATAAAAACATTAAAAGATCTTAATAATTTTTACATGTTTCGATTGAATTTACTCAATCATCATCAGAAAAACAAAATACAAATAAACACAAAAAAAAATCTTTTAAGATCTTTTAATGTTTTTATTAGTATTTGACGTCCTTTATAGCAATTAAATATTTTAATGCATATTTTTGAAATGTTTTTAATGGACGTATAAGAAAACTTCTATTTATAATTAACATATTTCCTTTTGAGTAATTTGGCGAATAGTTTGGCGATTTCTACAAATTGGTGAAATTGGTCGACCTCGTAATCAAGTAGCACCGTATGTAATGTAAATAAAACAGATATGCATTTTTGGCACAGATGTCATATACGCACCACATTGGCGAAATTTTTTTCTGACGCCAATGTCATAAACACATTGCAGTATTTAACTGAATCCAGAGTGTCGTTATTTTGCTTGATATGGTAACCCGGATGTTACTGTTTACTTATTAATAAAATATTTACTTTTATTTTTTTAATTATGTAAATTGTTTTGTTCTGTGTTATTAAATAAACCTTTTTTTATTTATTGTTATTCCTTTTAAAATATCTGTATATGTAACTGGTATTCCAAAACGAGATTTTCGCCAAATTGGCCTTAAAAAAATCAACGGCAATGTGATTCGTATAAGACATTTGTGCCGCATTTTAATATAGAAACATAATTTATTCGTACGAAAACAAAAATAAAAATTCATCAGGTTTGTTTTCAGAGCTATTTATATATTTTGGCATC
Organism: Maratus speculifer; assembly: GCA_964019185.1. Classification (NCBI taxonomy): domain Eukaryota; kingdom Metazoa; phylum Arthropoda; class Arachnida; order Araneae; family Salticidae; genus Maratus; species Maratus speculifer. The sequence goes on along the minus strand of OZ025291.1, from coordinate 303,646,475 downwards.
AGATCTTCCGTTTTTGAAGCCAGAATAGCACCAAGCTTTGGCAAACCGATGTATATCAATCAGACATTCATAAAATAAGTAATAATTTAATTGACCTAGAATCATTTAACGTACCTTCAAAAAAAGCTGACACATTCTCACGTCCGAATCATCATGGAGCGCACAACTCACAGTTCTTGTTTTACGCCAAACCGGATTTATTACCGGTACGTCCTTACCTTACGTCTCAAAGGCTCAAATAAATGTTTATAAAAATTTAAAACCGTATTTTTACGCTTATCTTTTAAGTCTCCTGTTGATTTTTCCATTCATGTCTAATTATTCATATAATAATAACTGTGAAAATTATCGGTATGAACGTTTGCACTTGATAACTTTACATATCTTTTTGTTTTGTACAATGAAATAAATTAACATTAATGTCAATCTTGTGTTAAATCAGTCTTTGAAATAAAATATTACGTGACGGAAAAACACGGTTACGCCGCTTAAACTGTTAAAAAAATGCTATACGGTCTTTCGGCGCCATTTTGGATTTATTCGCCAAATACAGTGGACTCTCTCTATTCCGAACACTCATGGGACCGACCAAAAATGTTCAGATTATGGGGGTGTACAGAATAGAGGGAGAATCAGAAATGCATTACTACTACTATATTTTGAATTTACAGTCGGTATGAAATATTTAACATGGTTAGTCATACCATTGTGCAATGCCAAACTATATTTAGTTAGTTTTGCTCTGTACTATCTCACATTTTTTTACTAAATTTTTTTTTTACAAAACATACATTAACATACATTACACCTCTTGAAAACATAATCAGTATATTACTTAAACGAATAATTTTAGTCTGTTTTTGCATTGTATGTGTTAACGCAATGTACATGTTATCTGACTGTTTAAGAAGTGGAAAAGCTTTGAGGTGATGTTCAGATACATAGTTTAACAAGTCTTGAATGAGTCTCTTAGTCATATTGCTTGAATGTAATCATCGTTCGTCTTATTTCGTCAGTTCTCTTCTGGTTCTGCTTCTCTTTCACTTTCCTCTTCAACAATGTTGTTGTTGCAGACCATGAGGATTTCATTGGTTTCGAGAAGAGCTCCAAGTTCTGTTTCAGTATGAAGCTTCTGAAGAATTGATCTCAAGTCACTCACAGCTGTTGCTTTTTGGTCCTCTATTCTCGTTTGCCCATTCTCACATAGGAATCCAACTTTATAGAAGCATCTTTGGATGTAGGAGGTAGTTTCATTTTATGCCGTTAATATCTAATAGACAATATCGATGACGTTGACCTTCTGCCGAATTTGCCGCTTCCATCACCAAAGACAATTTCTTCAGAAAATGGATTTTGTAATAAGTTTTAATGGTCTTGATTACTCTTTGATCCAGTGGTTGGATTATAGAAGTACATTTTGGTAAAATGAACTTCAAGGTTTTATTGTTTAGCTGCATGTTTGTAAGGAATCTGGTATTAACAACAACAACATTTTTTTTCTTCCTTTCTCCTTTCATTATCTCGTTAATTCTCTCGAACCACTATGAGAAAAATGTGATTATTATCTACACTTTCCAATTTGATTTATAGTGTGTAAACAATGATGCGATCTTCACATATTTTTAAACTTTTTTTTTTCTAATCACAAGTGATTTGAGCTTCTCTTCCATAAAACTGGTACAGAGCATAATGGCAAATCTTTCTTTTGACATTTTCCCAACTATGCAATTTTCGCTTCTTTTTGCTTTAGTTTTGTTTGCAAGAGCTGTGAAAAACAGGTCGGTTTTGTCAGCATTGAAAATGTTCGCTGTATCAAAATCCTTCGTTATATTCAGAAGTTTTATTTTCTATTCTTCCACAGTGTCGATATTTACATCTGCAGCTTCACCATTGATTATTTTTAATTCAAATTTTGAAATGAGTCTACAATCCTTTCGATGCCTTTAATTGTGCAATTTTTTGCTTATCTGAAAAATCCGATGTAGGAGTCCAGTGACAGGATGATTCTTTGTTCTCATTTGACAAAAAATCTTCCAAATATAATGTTTCTGTTCTTGTTTCCCTTTTTCATTTCCGAAATTATATACTTATTTGAGTTCGTTAAATCTTTTTATTCTTCTGCAACAAGTTTCTCTAAATTTCTATGATGCAGGAATTTACTGAATTCAGACTCCAAACACATGTTCAGTTTACAGAGAGGTGAGGTAAAAATGGGGATCGAAAGTAGCGTTCATAATAGCGGGATGTTCAGATTAGATGGTGTTCAGAATACAGAGAGTTTATCTTATGTTAAGTCTATGGAGTTTCGCCGGGACCATCGAAAAGCGTTCATAATACCGGGGTGTTCAGATTAGAGAGTGTTCAGATAGAGTTCACTGTACACCAATCAGAACAGGGTAACGAACTCTCCCGCTAAATCTTACCCAGATCGCATAAAATTGTTGATTTCATTATATGGACCTTCAGAAAAGCAAATAAATAAAATTATGAATAGAAGTATCATATAACAATGGCTAGCATAAATTTAAGAGAGACCAACTTTTTTTCCAGAGGCAGCTTGTAACGTAAATAAATAGAAATTTAATAAATGAAAAAAATGTTTTACTTCGCGCGTGAAAATAGATGATAAATATGATATATCAAAATAAAAACAAATAAGTATGTTTTTCAAGGGATTTATCTAATCTATTAATTTATGTTACATACATAGCAATTTTTATATTCATTTAAACTTACGTGCAACAATTACAAGAAACCACAATAAGAAAAAGACAATGTTTAGCTGGAGATTTAAGACAAAAATTCGATTTTCTCAGCAACCGTCAAACTTACAACGAAGAAAAAAAAAGCTGTTCTAAGTTTTACCATGAGGATTAAAATAAACCAAAAACGAGTTAATCCATCCACGGGAATGTTAGCTAGACTTTGTTGAAATTTTCGCCTTCATTTTTTCGTTTAAAGTTAAATAAAAAACTACAGTAAGCTGCAGTAATTTTTTGAATGCTATCATTTTATTCGTCTCGTCGAGTTCTATCTTTTAAAAAAAATGTCACTGTCGTATCTCAACTGGTTCGCCAAAAATTTTAGAAAATCATTCGCACTTTCTATTTCTTAAACATATTATACCAAACGCTACCGCGTTTGCTATGATATCTTAGTAAAGTTTTTGTAATGAGAAAAAATTGCAATTTTACCGATTATTGATAAAAATTTCTTATAACATACTTAATACATACCAAAAGTCACAGTAACGGTCATATTAAAAAATCACACATACATTTAAAATTTCATGATTTTATTTCCGAGGGAAATAGATAAATTACATTTTTTATGTCAGAGAATTTGTAATTTTAATGCTTATTGATAAAAAAAAAATTATAACATACCGTATTTACTCGAGTATACAGCGTACGCGTGTAAATCGCGCGCCCCGTACTTTACCAGAAAAAATGGCGATTTTTTAAAATCTCGTATATAATGCGCACCATAAAATTTGATATGTTAATCATTGTGTGCGCGGCAGCGCGCTACAATAATATGATTGAGCGATGGTGCACACGGATTTTTCAATTTTTCTTTTTGCAATAACTAACTAAATACTTATCCAATTTTGATGATTTTTTTTTTAAATGTTCGTCTGACCAAGATGCACAACATAGCACAAAAATTATTTTTTTATGGCATACTGTAGGTGTACTGTAGAGTATTCTGAAAATATGACAAAAATTTTGTGTCCCAGCACTTTTCTCGAAAACTACTAAAGATAAAAACTTAATTTTTTTTTAAACAAAAGACAAACTTTTTATAACGAGGTAGTCATCGAGAAAACGTTATTTCGCTGGGCGGTTTTTCTGAAATTGCGTATTTTCCAAACTTGGTCATAAATTGGTATATCTAACGTTCTATTGCAGATAGAATGTTGCGGTAAAGTTTATTTTAAAGATTTTGCGATGCTAATTAATCCTGCAAAAATTCATAGCTTTACGTTAAACAGTTTTTTTACAAGATGAAATAAAAGAATGGCAGTCATCAATCTAAGGTACTTGTGATCATCGGAGAGAAAAACCAGTTACACCATTCGATTAAGCATAAAAAAATACAGAATGCTTTTTTTTCTCTTATTTTTAACTTAATTTTTTAACGAATTATGAATTTTTTTGTAATTTTTGACATGCTGATTTTTGTCATTTTTTAACGCTAGAACGCCCGGATGGAGTCGATTCGACTCCAATCATGTAACTAAATTTCAATTCGAACCAGAAAAATTTTCTTGAAATAATTTAAATCTAATCCACGCAAATTTACGTTAAATAAATCAATTAAATAATTTTGAATAAAAATTCTGGTGAGAAATATTATTTTCAAACTTGAGTAGAATTTCCGGACGTTCTAGTGTTAATGAATCATTTACTGAATAATTATGCACGGTGTCTAGCCCTGGTGGCTGTCAAATTTGATTTTTAATTTTAAATTAGGCAATTTTTTGCACCATGCCAAATTTATATTTTATCCATTTTTTTCATTTATTTATATTTTGTTTTTAGCACAATGGCATCAATGGCAAAAATGCCTGGCATACCTGTCAAATATTGGGGCCCTGTACTTTAAAAAAGTGTATTTATTATAAGTATTGTTACGAATTTTGTAAATAATTAGTGTTTGTACTGTAAAATAATGTAAATAATCTTATTAAGCTCCATTTCTTTACTAATATTAGTTTTTGTTACATTGTCTCTGTTATCAAGCAAACTTGTCTATTATTTTCAGTGTATGTCTACGGCGGATTGGCGAAATATTGGAGATATCGCCAATTTGGCGTCACTTTTGGCGACTAATTTTGGTCGCCAAATTTGGCGATATATCGCAAAGTTGGCGACAAACTTGGCGATTGTTGGCGATGGTAACCCTTCCCTATTTATGGTAACCCCCCCCTTTAGATATACTGATACATTGTTTGTTATTCCGTGGATTTTTCGAGTAGGTTCTAGAAATTTCTAGCACATGCTACGAGCCTATATAAGAAGAGAAACGATGCGAGCTGTTGTTATTATTTACCAGTCAGTCATTGAGTGAACAACGCGTTTGTTAAGCAAGTTTGCTTGAGTCTTATTTACGTTATTTTGAATGTGATTTAGTGTTGAGACGTTGTATAAAGAGTCTCTGGAACCTATATCTGCACTTATACGATAGATTTCAACAATTATTTTTGAATATCTAGAAATATTTGTGAGTTTCGAAGACTCTGTTGTTCTGAAGTTCTGTAAATAAATTATTTTCTACTTTTCTAAAAGCAAGAGTTTGAAGTTGTCTAACCATAAGATCAAAAGTACCCAATATACGCTACAATTTTTGGTGTCAGGAGTGGGGTCTTATGGCGAAAACACGAACAATGGACGGTCAACTGAAAGAACTGTTAGAAGCTATTAATGGAATAAAGGCAGAATTGACGAAAGGCCAAGAAGAGTTGGCGGAAAAAATGAATAAAGGCCAAGTAGAGTTGGCGGAAAAGATGAATAAAGGCCAAGAAGAGTTGGCGGAAAAGATGAATAACGGCCAAGAAGAGTTGGCGGAAAAAATGAATAAAAACGAAGAAAGAATGGAACAGTTGACAAATAAAATTGACAAATGCCAAGAAGATGTGACTGAAAAGATTGATAAAGGCCAAGAAGAAATGAAGAAAACTTTAGAAGAAAAGTTCTCGTCGGTAGAGAGAAGAATAGGCTCGGTAGAAGAGAAAATGGCGGAAGTAGAAGAGAAATTTCAGAATGAAGTTTGTAACGTTGAAGAGAAAATCAGTAACGTTGAAGAGAAAATCAGTAACGTTGAAGAGAAAATACTAGGTGAAGTAGATGAAAAGCTAAATAAAAAAGTACAAGATCTTGAGAAGAAACTTTCAGCGTCTAGTGGTAATTATGAAGAATTTAGGAATCCGCCTGCTTCTCCCGTGCACATTAAGCTGTCGACATACGATGGAAAGAGTTCCTGGCAAGTTTACAAGACCCAATTCACTATTGTAGCTGAAGCGAACAAATGGAGTGACGAGGTGAAAGCTTGTCAACTGGCAGCATCTTTAAGAGGAGAAGCCGCCGACGTGCTGCAAACATTGCCCGATATGACGCAACTCAATTTTGAGACTCTAAGTTGTGCACTTGAAATGAGATTCGGCGAAAAATTCTTCAAGGATTATACGAGAATACAAATGAAGAGCCGCCATCAAAAATCGAGTGAAACCCTTCAAGAGTTTGCCTCGGAAATTGAACGGCTTGCAAATTTAGCATTCATTGACTGTCCAACAAATGTACGGGAAATGCTCTCACTGCAATATTTTGTAGACGGAATAAAAGATCCAGAAGTGCAGAGAGCGGTACGAATGGCAGATGTACAGGATTTAAAGGCTGCACTACTATATGCCTTAAAGTTGGAAGCAGCTACACAAGCCAGCCGAAGAGATCGTCATTCAGTCCGAGGGGCAACGGTGAACAAAAGCTCAGACACTTAGATCGACTTCTTGAAAGAAATTAGGAAATTAAATCAAGAGCTAGAAGCCTTAAAAAATGGAAGAACGAGCTCAAGAAGACAGAATCTCACGTGCTGGGGATGCGGTGATACAGGACATCTCCGAAGAAATTGCCCCAAAATCCACGAACGTGAGATAAATTCAAACAGTCAGCAGGGAAACTAAATTTTGGCCATCTCGCGGGGCGGAGGTTGCCAGAGAATGAAAAGCCCCATCTGAAGGTCCTCCAGATATCAAAAATGAGTGGCGGTGATAATGAGTTATATGTGATAGGCTTTATTAACGGAATTCAGAGCCGTATGATTGTTGATACAGGAGCCAATGTTACATTAATAAGAGAAGATTTGGCTCGAAAATTGAAATGTAAACTCATCTGGACTCCACCATGCGTTACCCTGCAAACTGTGACGGGCGACAAGATAGGCATATATGGAAAGGCCAATTTAACCATCAACTTTGGAGGAAGCAAATATTATCATACGGCATATGTGGCTGACATAACAGATCCTTGCTTAATCGGACTAGATTTTCTGAAGAAGTTTGGCTTTAAACTTGATTTCAAAAATAACAAAATGCTCTCAAAATTTGAAGAAATAAGCCTCTTTGGATTAAATAACGAAATTGAATGTAAACAAGCAGTAATAGCCAAAGAAGACATCAATCTAGATCCAAGAACAGAATTTTTAGTTCCAGCTGTAATTAAAAATGAAACTAATTACCGATTTGGCCATATAGATTATCCAGAAGATAATAGTACACAAGCAGGAGTATTGATGGCTTCTTCTGTAGTAGACCTCTCGAAAAAGACCATTCCAGTCAGAATTGCTAACATCAGTGATAAGACGAGGACTATCAAGATAGGAGAGGTGATAGCATCATGTGCTCCTGTGACGTGCATAAGTCAAAATTCCAGTCACTCTGAGAAATCTTCAGATAATTTAGTCAAGGATTTGTTACAAAATACAGACTTAGATCCAAAACAGATGGAAGCTGCGGAAAATTTAATTAGAGAATTCCAAAGTTTATTTTACCAAACATCTGAAGACTTTGGACGAACTAAAATGGCACAACACCGAATTGACACGGGAGATCACTCTCCTATTAAACAGCACACTAGACGATTACCTTTTGCCAAGCAAGAAGAGGTGCAGAATTTAATTAAAGATATGGAAGAAAATGACGTCATCGAACCATCGACAAGTCCATGGGCGTCTCCCATTGTGCTAGTAAGAAAGAAGGATGGTTTTACAAGATTTTGTGTAGACTACCGCCGACTGAATGACGTCACTAAAAAGGATAGTTACCCTCTACCAAGGATCGACGACACTCTCGACACACTTGCGGGCAACACTTGGTTCTCGACTCTGGATCTGAAGAGTGGTTACTGGCAGGTAGAGATCCATCCGGACGACCGCGAGAAGACTGCCTTTACAACGGGACAAGGATTATGGCAGTTCAAGGTAATGCCTTTTGGTCTATGTAACGCACCTGCAACTTTTGAACGCCTTATGGAAACGGTTCTTCGGGGACTGTCATATGAGGCATGTCTTGTTTATTTAGACGATATCATAATCATAGGAAAATCTTTTGATGAACATCTGAACAACCTCAGGCGGGTGCTACAAAAGTTAAAGGAAGCTAATTTGAAGTTAAGCCCTTCGAAGTGCAATTTGTTTCGCAATGAAGTCGCCTACCTTGGACACATCATTTCGGTGGAAGGAGTTAGGACTGATCCGGAGAAGATATCGGCCGTGAAAAATTGGAGTCGTCCAGCAGATGTTCACCAGCTTCGAAGTTTTCTAGGATTATGCACCTATTACAGAAAATTCGTCAAAGGTTTCTCGATGATTGCAAGACAACTTCATAAATTAACAGAAGCCAATCAAAAATTTATGTGGACACAGGAATGTGACGCTGCTTTCGAAAAGCTTAAGGAGGCCTTGACATCCACTCCAATTCTGTCGTATCCTCAAATCGATAAACAGTTTATACTTGATACGGATGCAAGCAACGAAAGCATTGGCGCTGTACTGTCCCAGGAAATCGACGGTCAGGAGCGTGTTATCGCCTATTTCAGCAAGTGCTTGTCAAAGGCCGAGCGAAACTACTACGTAACAAGAAAAGAGCTTCTTGCTGTAGTGAAAGCCATAGACCACTTTCATCACTATCTTTACGGTCGAAAGTTCCTGATCCGAACTGATCATGCTTCTCTAACTTGGCTATTGAATTTTAAGAACCCAGAAGGCCAGATAGCCAGGTGGATACAAAAGCTTCAAGAGTACGATATGGAGATACGCCATCGAAAAGGCTCATCACATGGAAATGCAGATGCTCTCTCAAGAAGACCCTGCTCAGACAATTGTAGATACTGCGACCGGGTTGAGAAGAAATTTAATGTCAAAGGTCCTATAGTAAGACAAGTTACAACTGGGTCTACATCATCGAAAGATCCGTGGAGTGACGAGAGCCTGCGTAAAGATCAGCTTGCTGATCCTGAAATTAAGCCAATTCTAGAGCTGAAAGAGGAGTCCTACAGGAAGCCCAGCTGGCAAGACATGGCCCATTACCATCCTACGACTAAACGTTATTGGGCTCTCTGGGATTCCTTACACTTGAAGAACGGCATCTTGTACCGAAAATGGGAGTCTGACGATGGAAAGACATGTAGATGGCAACTACTACTCCCTAAGTCTAGAATTTCTATTGTCCTTCAAGAACTGCATGGTAGTCCCACAGGAGGTCATTTTGGTGTAATGAAGACCCTGCAAAAGGTTCGAGAGCGTTTCTACTGGAATAATGTTCGCAGTGATGTGGAGAAGTGGTGTCGAACTTGTGACACCTGTGTAGCACGTAAAGGTCCAAAGAAGCGCACCCGTGGACGATTGCAACGTTAAAATGTAGGAGCTCCTTTCGAACGAATTGCACTAGACATCCTGGGTCCACTTCCTAGAACATCTGATGGCAATAAGTACATCCTCGTTGTCATGGACTACTGCACTAAGTGGCCTGAAGCCTACGCCATTCCTAATCAAGAGGCGGTAACCGTAGCAGACATACTGATTCAACACTGGGTTTCCAGATACGGAGTTCCTCTTCAAATCCATTCCGATCAAGGAAGAAATTTTGATTCGACTGTGTTCAAGGAAATGTGTGAACTACTCGGCATGGACAAAACCCGAACAACACCTCTACACCCTCAATCGGATGGCATGGTGGAGCGGTTCAATCGTACCATCCTAAATAGCCTCTCTCTCCTGGTGTCTAGAGACCAACAGGACTGGGACAAGAAATTGCCTCTTTTCCTGCTTGCCTACAGGAGTGCCACTCATGAGGCCACTGGTTACTCCCCTTCTCAAATGCTCTTTGGTCGTGATCTTCGTCTGCCTGCGGATCTTTTGTTTGGCCGTCCTCCTGACGCTCCTTTGTCGCCTGAAGAATACGTGGATGAACTCCAGGCACGGATTGGGGAGATTCATCGTCTAGCGAGGAACCGATTCGGACTGGCAACGGAAAAGATGAAGACACGGTACGACATAAAGGCAACTGGACTTGAGTTCAACGAAGGTGACAAAGTTTGGTTATGGAATCCCATACGTCGTAAGGGACTGTCGCCGAAACTACAAAGAAACTGGGACGGTCCTTACACAGTCGTCAACAGGCTGAATGACGTCGTCGTTCGCATACGAAAATCGCCACACACCAAGCCCAAGGTCGTACATTATAACCGGCTAGCCCCTTATTTTGGCCAAAGTGATTAGAAATTCAAAACTGGAAATTCAGACCATGGTCATGAAAGTCACTTTTTGTAAATATGTAAATAGTAATTAGTTCTTATTTATGTAAATTTTATTATTGTTATTATTTATTTATTTATTAATGTATTTATTTTAAGTGTTTTCCTCTAACTCAAGGATTGCACTGCCCGGGACGTGCAGTCTTTGAGGAGGGGGTAGTGTTACGAATTTTGTAAATAATTAGTGTTTGTACTGTAAAATAATGTAAATAATCTTATTAAGCTCCATTTCTTTACTAATATTAGTATTTGTTACATTGTCTCTGTTATCAAGCAAACTTGTCTATTATTTTCAGTGTATGTCTACGGCGGATTGGCGAAATATTGGAGATATCGCCAAGTTGGCGTCACTTTTGGCGACTAATTTTGGTCGCCAAATTTGGTGATATATCGCCAAGTTGGCGACAAACTTGGCGATTGTTGGCGATGGTAACCCTTCCCTATTTATGGTAACCCCCCCCCTTTAGATATACTGATACATTGTTTGTTATTCCGTGGATTTTTCGAGTAGGTTCTAGAAATTTCTAGCACATGCTACGAGCCTATATAAGAAGAGAAACGATGCGAGCTGTTGTTATTTACCAGTCAGTCATTGAGTGAACAACGCGTTTGTTAAGCAAGTTTGCTTGAGTCTTATTTACGTTATTTTGAATGTGATTTAGTGTTGAGACGTTGTATAAAGAGTCTCTGGAACCTATATCTGCACTTATACGATAGATTTCAACAATTATTTTTGAATATCTAGAAATATTTGTGAGTTTCGAAGACTCTGTTGTTCTGAAGTTCTGTAAATAAATTATTTTCTACTTTTCTAAAAGCAAGAGTTTGAAGTTGTCTAACCATAAGATCAAAAGTACCCAATATACGCTACAGTATATACCGTATTTATTCTAATAGAATGCGCCCTCTAATAGAGCGCGTCTTCTAATAAAGTGCGCACCTTGGTGCTGATTGAAAAAATAAATATACGGAAACGATATAGTAGATAAGTAGAAAACGATTACTTAAATGCATTATCGAGGATTCTCATCGATCAAAATAGAGATATTCTATCAAAGCGATGGAGTGGCGATGCAGCAAAAGTTTCAAATTTTGAACAATGTACCACTCCTGTAAACTATAGCGCCAAGGATATGCACACTGTTAAAAATCTGCTGCATTTTGCTGCAACGCACTCCCCTGCTTGTATAGAAAACGGTTACTTGGCCGTGAAATGGCGCTTTTTCATTGGTTGGAATAGAGATATTATATACAAGTGGTGGAGGGCGTTGCAGCAAAATGCAGCAGATTTTTAACAGTGCACTGTTAAAAATTTGACCCATTTGTTGCAGAGTCACTCCACAGCTTTTATAGAATGTCTCTTTATGGCCAATGAGAATGCTCCATAACACAGTAAAGCAATAGTTTCCTATAAAAGCGGTGGAGTACGTTTTTAATAAGTCCGTAATAAATACGGATTAAGAAAAAAAAGAAGCATGGTTTTTGTTTCAAACTTTACTCTTGCATAAAAAAAGTTCCTGTTTTTGGCAAAAATAATGGATATTTGAATGAAAAATCTATTCTTTGAAAGGATTTATTATTTTATTCACTTTAGTAAAAAACTGATTTCTTTTTTTTTTTTTTTTTTTTTTTTTTTTTTGAAAACCACCGTAGAATTTTGGTATAGAAAAACCTGTTTAAAATTTTTTTTTAATTTGTAATACCAGAGTATTAGAGTATGTAGCATTTTTTAATTTCAATACAAATAAGATTTTGTTTTCCATATATAAAATACAAAACAAGTTGTGCAGTATCCCTATGGAAAATGGAAAAATAGAAGGACTAGTGAAAAATGCTCCAAGGAGCAGTGCAAAAGCAGAATATGATTTTAATTGAGCATTAAAAAGTAATGGACAAGTGCTTCTGTTAATTACTGAGCATGAGGAAGGATAAGGGATCCCTTCTTGGCTACAACTCACTTCAATGCCAACTTTGAAAAAATCATATTTGCGCTTTTTCCGTGAAAACAAATCAGTCGCAGTTACTATAAAAATGTATAGTGTAAAGGCGTAACCAGTAAAGATGCAGCTTAATTAGACAAAAATGTAAAGGAAGGCGACATAATGCCAGATACCTAGTTCCTGCAGGTATCACATTCATGCACTGCCACCAAGCATACCCTAAGTGTATAATTGCACAGAAAATTGATTTGTAGTATAGTGCAGAGTGAACAGTGCAGTTAACATCAGAGATGTAGTACAGGCTATACGCCGTACACCTTCTGGACTTTTTAATAGAACACCATATACCCTCTGTTTTTCAAGAAAGCTTATAGTATACACATTCTAGAATATCCCTCTGCTTAGAGCATATATCTTATGTTATTTTTATGACTACACCCCTGGTTAACATCTAAAGCACGGTGGAAAATTCTACTAAAGAACCGCAAATTTCTTTTGTATGGAAAAAGCGCAAATATGATTTTTTCAAAGTTGGCATTGAAGTGAGTTGTAGCCAAGAAGGGATCCCTTATCCTTCCTCATGCTCAGTAATTAACAGAAGCACTTGTCCATTACTTTTTAATGCTCAATTAAAATCATATTCTGCTTTTGCACTGCTCCTTGGAGCATTTTTCACTAGTGAAGAATGGTCAGATGAATTTTAATAAAGAAGTTCGAAATAAACATTACTTGAGGCCAGAAAACAAGACGAAAATGCATTTTTAGACTTCGGGTAGTAAGTGAATGACTGGAGCTAGGAGTGAGTAACGGTAATGAGAGTTGCTAATTAGGGTTAAAATAATGTTACTAGATCTGTTGTATAAAAAACGGCAAATAGTGAAATAAAGATGCATTAATACTTCAATATAGGTAATATTTTCCGAGTTTTAATGTCTTCTTTGAATAATTTCTTGTTTCATAAGTATATCGTGTAATTGCATCCGACAGTAAAAAATTATTCCGTGCATAACGCACACCTAGGAATTTTGTCCTAATTTTTTGAAAAAAAAGTGCGCGTTATACATGAGTAAATACGATATTAATTCATATTAAAAATCACATATATGATTAAATCTTCATGATTTTATTTCAGAAAGAAATAGATAAACTACAGTTTTTTTTTTTTTTTTTTTTTTTTTTTTAATGCGAAAGAATTTGTAATTTTAACGCTTACTGGTAAAAATTTCATCTACAATACGTAGTAAAAAATCATGTATTTAAAACTTCACGATTATATTTGAGAGGTAAACCGATAAACCGAATAGTTGCAAAAAGGCGCATGCAATGTAATTATGTAATAATGAAAAGTAAAGGAGCAAATCTCTAAAATAAAAAAAAGATAATATAATTGCGATGAGGAAAGACATGGAAAATAAATATGATTGCAAATGTGGAGGCAATAAACTAAAATGTTAAACAAATATTAAGACGCACATTCCAACATAATCAAAATATCTAGCGGGATTTCCTCGTTCAATAAAGGAAAAATTGATGCGTAAAAGTCTATTTGGAAAGTATAATTTAGCATTTAATGCCAATAATGCCAAAATTTGAGTAATACAATTAAATATCTAATTTCAGCGATTACAATTCATACTCGTAGATGTATTCAAATTTTTTTTCTTATTCCATGGATGCAATTTATAGATGTATTTGTGTACACCGTAGCGTGCTTAAATATATTTTTTTGGAAACACATAAAACAGTTGAGAATTTTCCTTCAGGAACAGTCGTCAATGGAAGGAAATTAATTCGAATTTTTTTATGGAACCCTGTATATGATCTGTAGATTTTATACATTCCATGTAAAACATATCAAATTAGTTAAATTTAAAAATCCATTTTGGAGTTGAAATTCAATTTCGACCATCCAAATATGCTGCGTCAACTTTATCTTATTGTAAGAAAATATCACAGACAAAAAAAAAAAAAAAAGTCATATGCAGCGCTAGATCTTGTGAGATCTTTGAATTTAAGATGTCTCTTTTAATAATGCGTAAAAGTTTTAAAAATGAAACTTTTTTAAACATTTATTCTTAAAAATTTGAAAATTTCGACTATATTTCAGAGAACTGTCAAAAAAATAAAAGAAATTATAAAATTATAACTATGCAAAAAACTGTTTTGGAATCATAAAATATTGTCTTTTTTACGCCAATAAACGTTTATTTCTTAATATTCGTTTAACAACAGTAATGCGTTCAACAATATGTTGCGAAATAGTTAAATACATTTTTACATAACAATGAAAACACTATAACACATTCTGAAAACATGACGTTTTTCATAATGTCTCATTCAAAAAGGTGTTGAAATTTTTATACATCATAATATGTATGTCATTACCCAAATAGCAAATTACTATTATATCATTGTGCTAATATCGTTTTTGCAATAGCTCTCACAGGCAACACGCTTAATATATCTCAAAAATTCAGGGGACCAAACTAAACTTTGGGGCTAGAAAACTTTTTTTAAAAATCGTCTAGGAAATACTACAAACATATTTTCCCTATACTGATACTTTACTGTTTAGTAAAGGTAAGAAGAAAATTTAAACTCTCCTGTCTTTTTAAACCTACAAGATATTGAAAAAAAACTTTAACGAAGGCTTACAAAATAAACAGTATAAAGCTAACAAACTTATAAAAAATACCATGAAGACAAGCAGAACAACAAAATCATTAGATAGAGTTTTTGAAAGTTTAATCCTCGAAGTGTTTGGAACACAATATTCCGTTTACTAAGCTCGAAGTTTATCTGAAAAATAAACAATACTTAAGATAATATTATTCTAGAGTTTGAATGATATTTGTTACATTTTAAAATGATTAAAATTCGCAAGAACTACATTCATATTTGTAATTAAGTTTTTTTATATATAATCTTGAATCATATTTTTTCAACATTTAAAACAAAATGCGGAGAAAATAACATTACAGTTTTACTAATTTACAAAAAGATCAGAGGATTGACACCTGTATAATTTATGTACAAACATTTCTTTAACAAAAATTAATGTATGGAATAAAAGTTAGAAGAATGTTTGTACTGGTTGAATGGACACGTTCTATCAGTCGGTATTGAATATATGGCATTTTTCATAAAATATCTTTATAGAAGATGATAAAAATGCCATATATCATGCATTGTCTGCCATTATCAAAGTGACATGTTACGACTTAATCTTACCACTAATGTTCTTGGGAAACATTTCGCTATCTCAGTCTGCGTGGTGCAATAACATCTTTTCAGCACATGTAAAATAGTCAGTTGCTCATTTTTTATAAAGGGCGTACATCATATTGAACAGAAATCAAACAAAACATTTTTACTTTACAAAGGAAAATTTTCCTATCTCAAAATTAAAAAAAAACTAAATGTTTCATGCATTAATAATAAATTTTAAAAAACGATGCAGATTTTCGGATTTAAAAAAAAACTATACTTGTAAGAGGACTTAAAAACTCATTCATTACAATTGTGGCAATTTGTTTCGAGCTTTTTGAGTATTTCGTACAGTATTGTGGCAATTAGTTTTTGTATTATGTGTAAATAGATATACTGTAAAGGTGTTATAAAAATATATTAATTTTATAAAAACATATTACATAAAATGAATAAAATAATGAAAACATAAAAAATCACTTTTTAATTAAATTTTTTTTGTTTATTTGTTTTTTATTTCTTATAAAAAAATCTTTTAACTAATTACCTCCCCCCCCCCCAAAAAAAACCCCAATAAATAAATAAATAAATAAATAATGTGCTACAATTTCAAAAAATTCTCTGTAGCATTATTTTTGTAAAAAAAAATGAATATTTTTTTTTCATTTAATTATTCAAAATAATAAAACAGTCATTTTAAACAGTGTTTTTTTTAATTTAAACTAGTTAAAAATTAAAATTGATTTTTACAATGATAAGTACTATCGGTCTAAAATAAAATAAAATAAATCGTTTACAAATATTCTTACGAATATATTTGAAAGGAAATCTTTGAAAAGCGCAACAGATTTTCCCACTAACTCATAAAAGACACACTTTGTACAAAATGGAATCAGCAGCTTTTGCTCAATCAGTAAGGCCTTATTCCACTGTCGAAACGTCTCGAGTTCGCTCCTCGGGACAGCTTGAAGTAAATTATACAAAAAAAGTAAATAAAGTATTATAGCACCTCAAAATCACTTGGAAATTTGCATTCCTTGACGATTAATCGATTCATTAATTTTAAAAATCAAATTATTATCATTGCAAATCAAACCTTGAAACAGAAAGTTACCGCCCTTCAAACGAAGTTTTCCTTTATTTTATTTCTTAAAACCAAAAATCTACTAACGGAACGGTAAATGTCTGGCAATTTTGTTGCCAGTAGTTTTGCCGTAAATTCATATTTTTTAAATTATTATTTTAATTACCATTTTTTTACAGGGTAAATTTACTGATGATGCAGCATGATGAATAAAGATGAATTACATTGGAGCAAGAACAAATATGTAGCTAAAATATATATATTTTTAAATCTTATATATATTCTCCGAGTGTGAGTGTCAATGAACTGAAAATTTAGCTTCTGAATTTTTAAATATTCTTATATAACTATTTCTGTATAAAAATATTAGATTCATTTAATAACAGAAATTTCCAATTATATACCTAATGATTACAAAATAATTTATGCAATATGATTATAATATATGAGGACCCCATAATTCAAAGGTTACAAATGACAAAATTGAATTGGCACAGGCGACGTGGAAATATAGATCTTTTTTTTTTTTTTTTTTTTTTTTTTTTTTTTTTTTTTTTTAATAAAGAAATGTAATTTATTTTCTAATTATGTGCTGTGTTCTGGAGCTAAACCACTTTTGTCAAATAATAATAAATATTTACTAGTTTCAAATTTAAAGAAGTTTGTACTCTACTTTTTTACAGTTTTTTTTTTTTTAATAAGAGTTTAAAATCCACAATGAAACAAGCTGGAATATTCTAGTTATATTCAGTCGATTATTATCGATGTTCAAATATTACGTCAATTATCTTTAAACTCAATTATCTCCAAATCGAACTTTTTTCACTTGTATTACTTGGCTTCTGAGGTCGTCATATAGTATTTATGACTGTATCAATTAATTCATCAGGATAGTTCCCTAAATTCACACAGAAAATTACGCATTAAATGCCACTAATTTTGACATACATTATTTAGATAATAATTTGATAAATCAAGTTTTTATTTACGTTTATTTTTTAAATTTTAAACAGCACAATTTCTTGAACTTTTTCTTTATTTTTCATGTTGTAAATATTTATAGCATCCACTACAGCCTTATAAATAAATTAGATCTTCGTATGAGAGGCTGTGCAAAACTGAAAAAATTATTCACTGTTTACCGGATATGTGATCCCCTATTTTAAAATCATGGCATTATTCATGAAATATATTTTGAAAAGACGATAAAAATTTCATACACTATACTTTGAATGCGATTATGCAAATCACATTGTATGGCTTAAAGTTACTGCTGATGATCTGCAAGACGCTTCACAATTTTAGCCTATGTAATGCATAAAAATATATTACTATGGAGCAAGAACAATGTGTAAAAGGAATATTCTTTAAAATTTCACATTTAATATTATCGTGTTAGCATTACTGAACTTCAAATATAGCTATCAAATTTTCCAATTTTTCAATATCACTATTTTTAGATAGAAATATTTGCTTTATTTAATAACAGAAAATTCTTATTGTATAAGGAGAAGATTACTATCTGGAAATTGTTATTTTGACGAAGTGAAAGGTTTGGAATTATGTAAAACTGCATGGATAAATAATGCATACTAAAATAATGTCAGAACCGATAGAAAGTGTAAAATATTTAGATAATATCACCTTAACTTTGCAACAATACAATACCATGAAAACTTTTATTATTTTTTATACTTAAAGAAACTAAAATTTTGCTGGTAAAAGCTAAATAATCCGCTAGTAGAAACTAAATATTAAAAAAAAACTTAAAAAAAACTAAATGAAATTTTGCCAAACAAGAACTAAACGGATGCGGAGTTCTGAAATTTTCTTCTTTTTAATACTTGGAATGTTGGTAAGTCAAAATTCGCTATCATAGTGCAAAATTAATTGGCAATCTGTCTGTATTATAAAGATTCCAAAGTTATAAAATTCTGAAATTAGTTCTTGAGATATGACTATCGCTAAAAACATGTAATCGCTAAAAATATGCAAATTAAACAAAATGCAGATTAGCAGAACCATCTGTTGAGTGATTTTCACCATAACTTAATTCAGAACATTTGTTAATAGTTAACTGAATCGGATGTTGGATAAAAATCAGTGTTTTAGTTTTTGAGATAAATCTATAGAAAAATTCATAAAAAAATCCAGTACAAAGGTGCCAGCTGCTGAAAGATCTTAACCAAAGCATAACAAAAACCAATATTTATAAGGAATATCTGAATTTGAAGTTTGATGAACGTTTGTATATTATTTTTTTAAGATAGATTTATTGCTGAAATCGTAAAAAATGAAGAAGAGCGGTGCCATCTGCCCCCCTCTGGGATAATTATAAGAAAACGAAATGAGAACCAATTAATATCAGCGACTAACTTAATTTGAGGTTTTATGAAAATCCATGCATTAGACCTTAACACAGAGCTATTGTGGTATTTGTGAAAGCGGTGTGTTCACCCGCTTGGTCATTTACACCAAAAACAAATAAGCAACAATTTATATCAGGGAGCATGTGTTTGTCAAATACAAGCAGACAGACCGACTCACAGAATCATAGACAGGCATTTTGTACATAAAAAAAATACTTTTTTTGAAATCTATGACCTCTACAAAGTCCAAATTTGTCGAAAACCGTAAATATAATTTTTTACGAATACAATATTTTCTTCTTGTAAAAGATAGAAGAATGTAAGTGTGAAACTAATATAATTTTTAAATCTCAAAATTCTAAAATTTATTCAATGAAATTTATGTGATTATCAAAATATTTTATATTGTTACAAAAAAGAAGAAACTGGGAATTGAAACTTTTATTGATTATTGATAAAATTACTAACGATTAATTATATAATTTATATGTGTATTTATACATATTTTATACATACATTTTTAACCTTTTGAATCCCATAATAGCCCAAACCATCCGAGTGCTTAGAATCCCATAATAGCCGTCTATAGCTGAAAGATTTTCATTCCCCCTGAAGCGGGAGGTGAGCTGTCAAAGGGGTGGTCCCTCTCATTGATGGATGGGATAAGGAGGTGTTGGCATTTCCGGTTAGGAGAGCAAGAAAATTTTCCATCATTGTATTTCTCTACTTAACTTCGTTATCTGTAAGTAAAGAAGGCTGATAAAAAGACGGATGTGCCACCTGACAAAATTTTGACGAGGTGAAGAAAGCAGTCGGTTGTTTCTTCCACTCCTGCCCTAGTAAAGAATGGGGGAAAAACGCGGTGAATTTTCGGCTATTTCGTTGGGATTCTGAGGATATTCAGTTTTTTGGAGCTTGTGATCTAAAGAGTTAAAGTACTTAGTAAAAAATTATATGCATGTTAAAAATTTAACAATTTAATTTCAGAGAGCTATAACTAATTAGATCGTTTTAATAATTGTAAAAAAAAGATTCATGGTATGTAATTCGGTGATAATGAAAGAAAAAGTGTAAACCTGTAAGTTGCTAAAGATAAAACAAGAGTTATGAAGAAAACCATTGCGGGGACCGACAAAAATAATTGGGAAAGAACAATCAAACGGTAAAACAAATATTAAGACACACATTCCAACATAATCAGAAAAAATTCTTTGTGTGTTTAAAAAAAGTGTCAGCAATAACTTACAGCGATTTACTAAGTATTCAAAATTTTTTTTTTGTGAAGTCATGTATATTATTGGTAAATTTTTCAATGTACAGCTTAGTATAGCGATCTACAATTTATTTTGGAAACTCATAAGATTACTAAAAATTTCCTTCTGTTGTGGACCTTGAATATGATCGATATAATTTATATACAATAAGTGAAATGTCACAAATTAGTTAAATTTAAAAATACATAAAATAGTTAAAAACGCATTTTTAGCAATTAGGTCTCTTAGACAATACTGTAATCGGATTATTAGCATACCCCCGTAAAAGAAAAATAGATGCTATGAACAAGAACATAATTTTCTACATAAAACTTCTTGTATGAATCTCAGACATGCATATCAATATTAATGCTTTTAAAATAGGGTAACATCATTAAAATATATTGCAAAAGATTTTTTTCATAGATCATATTATGAAGAAATTCTTTAAAGTATTTATTGGCCCCTCTAAAAGAACTATAGATGGAATATAATTTATTTTTAATACTGAACATGTCACAGTAAAGATAAATACCAGGTATGGATTAAAACCAACAAAACTGCATTTATGAGAGTTAGAGCTCAAACACACAGATTGACAAATCAAGAGACTCCCAATTCGCTTGACACGTGGAATTTATAAAAAAAAAATTTCAATATGAGTTTGGCATTAAAAACCGTTTAAAATGTAAGTTAAAGAAATATAAAAAAAGAAGTAACGAAAATATAATCCTTGAATATACAACATACATGTACATATCTTTAGGTATTTTAATTTACTTTTATTCAATCTTAAGTAATAATCCTGGTGCGTAAAAAAACATAATAGTAATTATTGAAAAGAAATATTCCGTAAAAAGAAATACTCTATAGAAAAGATTAGAAGAAAATAGTCCCTGAAACTAGTATAAACGTTCTTATACATAACTGTATGTATTTTAATATATTTTTATTCAGTCAAATTCATAATCTAGATTTTAAAAAAGCCCATAGTACCTGCAAATGAGCACTTATGAATACGTGAATCTCCAAAGAGCTTCCCACAAAAAATTCTGCATTTCTTAATATTATTGTATATTATTTTTTTGCATGAAAACTGAAAATAATTACCTGATTTTGTTTGTGTGACAGATGCAATAATTTTAAGTAATATGAAACAAATGTGTTTTAATTTTGTGCAGTGTAGCTAGATGAAGAATACGAGTTTCACAGAATAAAAATGAAAGCATAGCAAAGATGAAAAGTCATATATCTAGCAAAGAATATGAAAACGTTTTTTAGCACATTCTGAACACTATAACAAAATTTTGAGGAGTAATAAAGTGAGGTTTGTCGAAATAAATAACTTAGAACACGCATTACCGATTTAAAACCTCAATTTTAGCAATTCCTCTCAATAGCCATTAAAATATCTTCTTTTGCACAGTTATCTATAAATGTATTACATGATTAGGTATCTATAAACGAAAACTATACCACAAAGTTATACATCCTCAAATTAGCATGAAGTGATATCTTATATAAATGTTGACGGATAAAATAACTTTATTACATCTCGAAATTCAAATATTCTGTAACATGCTACCAATTTAAACATGCAACTGTTAAAAAAAACTACTTTTTAATTCCATGAAAAAAAAAGAATGAAAGAATAAAATGAAAAAAAATCTATCGTTGTTTACGATTCAATATTTTTATTTATTTATTTTAAAGATCAAAGCTCTATGCTAGCTTTTATAAATTATTTACAGATTCATAAATAATGTCATATTGCCTTATAAAACTAATGATGATGTTATATGTGCCCTGAGAGTTTTGTAATATATTCTTTAACTCTAAAATCCCATCTGAAAAGAAAAATGACTTTGATTTTATTGATTTTTTCCCTACTAGGAAGAGATATTATACTTTCAATATTTCAGAGTCGATTTGTTTCTTTCGTGATGGAAAAGTCTTGTTCGACTAAAATAAAAGTCTTTATCGGGGGGAAAAATTGAGTTTTTTCTTTCTAAGCTTGAACTAATGGATGAAGATACAATAACACATGTTTTTTATTATACCCAAAAGGGTTTTATTTTCCTCATTTCAACAATTTTGCTTGTTAATTCATTCGTATTTTTTTCTTTACGTGATTATTACATGTGGCAAGGACTTAAAATTAAAAAAAATAGAGACAGAATCAATATTCTTAGATTAACTTTACAGAAAAATTTGGTTATCTTTTTCATCCTATATATTTTTTATATTATACAATAACTATTTAAGATAAAATTTTGATAATTCTTTTTCAGACTTGTTTTTTAAGTGTGTTTTAGATAACAAAGTTAAAAGCGATAGTTTCAGTCCCTTGAAAGACAATTTTTTTAGAAACTTAGATGTAAGTAATTCATGCAATATTAATAGAACAATGTAAAATTTGAAATTATCTTGCATGATTTCGTACAGTATAATGTTTAATTACACAAACATTATTATAATTTGTCAATAAATATATATCTATTTAAGTTTTTCTCAGAGACATTTCAAAGATACTCCAACTACCTTTACATTTTAGTATTATCAGATAAACTATTTACTTTTGCAAACATTATAATATTTTGTCAAAATATTTTTATTTTAATCTTTTTAAGAGGCATTTTATTGGTATTCTAAGTATTTTTAAGTAGATTTCGTATGGAAGATTACCTATTGTGAAAGCTCCTGTATTGGAATTTCTGATAAATTTTGCAGATCTTCACCGATCGTGACACCTAGACCCCAAAACTACCATTAGCAAAGAGGTAATTCCACTCTGATCACTTCCAAACTGATACATAAAATTAAGGGATATAAAATCTCTGTCAAATTCGTTAATGGGCAAAATTGGACCAGGGGTTAGAAATAGGGAGGGGTTTTGTGAAAACCTAAAAAAAGAAAAAATAACTTCTTAGTTAAAAAAGATATTGAATCAGTTTGAATTTTATGGTATTTTTAAAAAATTGGCCAAAAGTTAAAGCATGACATATATTTGATAAAATAAAAATGGGCTCAAAGGGCGAAAAAAATAGGGTTGTGGGGAGATAAAATTCATATCTTTCTCAATTCTCAAGATAGAAAGTCCAACTAATTTTGTTTCAAAAAAAAGTTTTAATATTATCAAAAACTTTTGTATTAATAAGTTTTTGATATAGCAAATCTTATTGAATATATATATATATATATATAAAAGAAACCAAAATCCAAAAGGGAGTGGAAGAAGAAAAAAATCCATAATTTCGTCAATTCTTAAGATATCAAATCAGATTAATTTTATTATACATTTGCTCAATAATATCTACAACTTTTACACTGAAAAGTTTTTGATAGGACCAATTATTATAGCAAAATTAAACAGTAATACGAGTTTAAGAAAAAATCTTAAATCCAAACTGCTTTCATTCATGCTCATTCTATACATTTTGCTCTAAAATACATCCAATTGGCATGTTCTCTTATTTAGGAACTATATAATGTGACGTATTGGCCAGTTTTGAGATTAAAGCAAAATATATTTCAAAAGATACTGTAAAAATGGCTTCTGGAAAGGAATTTCCCAAAGCGATCGTGATTGAAAATTTGAAGAAGTATTCAAATAACAAATTGCTTATTTTCTGACTCATTTTTAAATCCTTTTTTGCTCCTAAATACTTTCAATTGACAGGCTCTCTTATTTAGGAAATTAGCCTGCCAATACTGTTTTCTTAAATTATCCAAAAGTTTAGGTGTAAATTCCCAAAATCATTACGGAGTCGGTGGCTCCTAAACCCACATAGTTAAGTCGCCACCAGGTGTTGATTTCAAAAAGAAATAAAGAAACAATTAAAAAAAAACGAAGAAACAACGCGAATTTCGTTAAAAGATCGCAGAAGAAAAGCTAATTTTATCAAATCATTTCAAAAAACGCTACGATTTTCGTCAAATGATCGCGGAAAAATCGCGAATTTAGTGCAGGTAATTGGTAACCAGGAAAGAAAAATGTGTAACAGAGGTAACTGGTAACCATAAAGAGGTAATTATGTGATAACTGGTGATTGTGAATCTGCACCTATTTACAAAAGGTGAAATATCTTTATCAATTATTTAACTGCTTATATTAATAAACTTAAAAAAGGCAAATGTATTTCAATTTATAAAAATATAACATGACAAACAACGTAAATATACAATAATCGCTTCAAAATTATTAATGATTTCAAAAAAGTTTTTTTTTTTTTAATTTAAAAAATAAATAAAATTATTTAAACAAAGTTTCTGTTGCTGACACTAATTTTTGGAATTGTTTCCGAGTATTTTTCTGGGTTCAGTACTTAAAACGGAACCATTATTAGGTCACTCGTATGTTTGTTTGACCATCTATCACAGCCTTTTTTTATGTAAAATATAGTGCGGGGAAATTTTAAATTGGTTTAACTAATAAAGGCTGTTAAGCTATTACCATCTATATTTGTTTATTCGCCATTAAACGTCTGTCGGTATTTTTGCCGACAGTAAAAATTATTATCGTCTAAATATTATCTCGTAACTAATAGAATGGAGAACTACCCTGTAGTTGACGTTAAGTGTTTCTTCACTGCCATAATCAAGTAACAGGACATCTCTGGTTTTTTTCAGATACATTTTTACACGAAATGTTTAAATAACTGCGGAACGATCCCTAGTGTCAGCTCATTTTTACTTTCACCATCGTTTCAAATCTCCTTAATAAAACGTATAATTTGAATAAATTGTAAATTTATAAGTTAATCGACGTATAATGCAGAAATATTAAGGAAATATACTTCATACTTTACATTTAATATATGCACTGATAAAAGACAAAGCACGACTAATAACGCTGTGAAAAAATACGCAACTACTCTCAGGTTAAGACATTGACAAGAAATTTTTTAGAACACATACTTCTGTACGTTTGAACATTTCTTCTTAAAGAGCCATTAATTTTTTTAATTACAATTTAAGTTCCATCAATATTTCCAAAGTACTTGTTTTAAAAAACGGTTTCAGTAAAAACTAGTATATGTCATAAAGTCACGATACAGTAAAATATTTAAATCTCTCAAACAATTTAAATGTCACTGAACGTTATCAAAGTTAAATTAAGAAGGGACAATTTCAACCTATAAATAACGCTATTAAATGAAGTGTAAATTTTCGTTGTTAAGAGCCCACACTAATCACACAAAAAAAAAACCCGGATCATAACATTAAGTCTATGGGGACGTGATTTTCAAATATGTTGTTAAATTGTAATATTTTTACATGATGTTTTTGCATTGAACAGTTGAGCACGATCAACAACCGAGCTATTTTTTACTTTTAGATTTTGTTTATAGATTTTTTTAATTACTTTAACTTTAACCATCGGTTTTAGCTGGTTCTGAAATTGAAACAATCATATTATGAAAAACATGCAACCAAAATTGAAAAAAGTAAAAAGTAGTCTGTTGTAGATCGTAGTAGCCTGTTCGTAGATCGTCTCAGCTATCCTAGAGAAAAAAAAAAAACCACGTAAAAATGTTAAAATTTGAGAAAGATATTTTAAAATAATGCCCCCCTTAGGCTTAACATTATCATCCGATTTTTTTGAGTGACTCGAGTGGCGTTTTAATGAGAGACTTTAAATAGGGTTAAAACTGTAATTAAATTCGGTATTTAAAACATCAATATTTCTTTATTAAAATCAATATCATATTAAAGAATTCTGAATAATGATAAATGATGTTTTTTAGATACGTATTAATGTGATTGCTTGATGAATAATATTTTTATAGCGCTAACTAAAAATGAAATT
The DNA here is from genome assembly GCA_964019185.1 of Maratus speculifer. NCBI lineage: Eukaryota > Metazoa > Arthropoda > Arachnida > Araneae > Salticidae > Maratus > Maratus speculifer. The sequence continues at coordinate 303,620,503 of OZ025291.1, read as the reverse complement.
TTATCAGATTGAAAATCCTTTTTGAAAATTTATATAGCAAAAAAATATACAGGGTGAGTCATTAATATCGAAACAATAGGCTATCTCCTTAAATATTGCCCTTAGACCCATACTTCCAATTGCAAAAATTCATAAAAAAAGGTGAAATTTTTGATAAGTTAAGTTGTAACTCCATATGTGGTCTATTTGAAAAAATGCAAAAATTAACTTTTTATACGGCACCCGTAGGGCAAAATTCCCAGTTAGGAAATTATTCCTTATCCATTTCTAAATTGAACAAAAAAAATTTCATCTCCGTATCTAAAATCTGACTAAGATATTAAAATCCAAAATTCTCCAAAATTCTTGAATTACATCACTTGACCATGCCTGTAAACAAAGCGTTTTTCACTCAATTTGAATGGAAATAAGGGGTCGTCTAGAAATTGTAAGTTATTAAACGTCGATTTAAGACAGTGTCTCTTATTTGGATATAATAAAGCAACGCATTGATTTAAAGACAACTTGTTTTCAAAATATGGTGGTAGTCTGCACTGAAGGTCTGAATAAATCAAAATATCTAAATCCGGTCCCAAACCGACCCATAAGAAAAAATTTTTGGCCCCGCCTGGAAAAATGTTAAAATCATAACCCGTACCGCCCTTGAAAAAAGTTTAAATCACAGCCCGGCTCAGCCGTGAATGTTTACATAGTTTTTTACTTCGGTGTAGTTAAAAATTATTTCGTATGGAGGAATTATGACCAAAAATACTTATTATAGTTATTATATTATACCTTATTATACTTATTATATTACCTTTGAATATGAAATAAGCACCAAAGGCTGTGATATACTTATTTTATCAATGAATCTCAATTTATATGTAAATGTTTCACTTATATTTTTATATCTTTAATCCATATCCCATGCGTTGGAGACTTTGAAAAATGTCATACAGTAAAACCTTTTCAGACGGAATCACATATGAAATAAAAAGTACGTTAGAGATACATGTCCGTCGTATGCAGTGTAAATGGAGTTTATTTTTTCTCAGGTATTCTCTGCATATTTATTTTGCATGGTTCAATACGTTTTCCGTTTAAAACAGAACTCTGTCCTAGGCAGATTTTTTTCACTGTTTTTATTATATTCAATTTTTTGGCCTTTGAATATAAATTTTCTTTCAAAAAAAAAAAATGAATTTTAAAGGGGTTTTTTTTTAATAAAAGCGATTTCAAAATCTAATTGGTTTTCGTAAAAAAATTTGATTGTACCGAATTTTACTTATTTTATGCACGTATTAGGTCAGTCAGAGACATTGCTTTTTAAAGGATTGTTCGAGACCGGAATTGAAAATTCGTCCAATGCAGACCCAAGAAGAAGGATCTCCTCAATCCCCTCCGGTAAGAAAAATACTTTTAGCCCGGCCAGGCGAGTCTTCAGAAAAAAGTTACGTCTCGGTCCTGGCCCTGCCAGGGCCCAGAACACAGATTTGCATAATGAGTTTTTTCCCAATATTTCTTGTCTTTAAATTATTAAAAGTTAACACTTGTTAAAGAAAAAAAGTTCAAACTTGAAACATTCAATTTTTATTATTTTACATTAGTTTTATTTACTAAAATTTGAAAATTTTTTATTTTTGAAAATATGATTTTTTAAGGTTATGTAATTTTTTTAAATAAATATTTTTAGTAGTTTTAAAATTAATATTAAAAAACAAAAACCCTGGAACAAAACCAAAATCAGATTTTCAACTTTAATTAAATGGAAATAAATTAAAATCCGATAAATAATGTTTCGAGTTATAACGATTTTTATTATCCCATTTAAACCAATTCTAATCATATGAAATTTTTATAAATTTTCTGAGAAATTTTAGGATGTGATTTTCATAGAAAATTATATGACTAAACATCACGAACAAAGAAAATAAATAAAAATTCTAGCTGAAAAGATATATTTTTTACATGTTTCCTTGAACTGTTAAAGTAACATTGTTTTTTGAATTGCGCGCTTTTCAATTTGTGTCTAACCCCTTAAAACCACATGAATTATTTAAACGGCTATAACTCTGCAAGTTTTGAAGATATGAAGATGCATTTTTTGTGTCATTTTCAAGACTGGATAAAGTAAATTTTCCTAATTGGAATTTTTATCCTACGGGGGCCATATAAAAATTTAATTTTCGTATTTTTTCAAATAGACACCCCATGGAGTTGCAATTTATCTTATCAAAAATTTCACCTTTTTTATGAAATTTTGCAATTGGAAGTATGGATCTAGGGGCAATATTTAAGGAGATAGCTTATTGTTTCGATAATTATGACTCACCCTGTATAAATATGTTATTTTAAACTGGAATACTATAATATTACAATAGCTCGAAACTTCAGTTACGATATCCTTGCACTTGCGCATTATCAATCACAAAATTGTAGTGTAACATATTTATTATATTAATACAAGTTTGTAACTTTATGGTTCAATAGAATATTTGTATTTAATATTGACTATTTAAATAGAATGAAGAATACATGTTTTATTAAAAAAAAAAAAAAAAAAAAAAAAAAAAAAAAAAAAAAAAAAAAAGATAAATTATTTGACACATTTCAAATTAAATAATATACAAATGTTATATTTTGGCTGTTAAACAACAACAAAATAATATCTTAATCAGTATGTTGAAAGTAAGTTACAATCAATTCCCTAAAATTATTACATTAGTTTTTTATTTTAAGATAGATTTGAAACTTCTGGATTTTATTGCATTTTTTAAGATTTCATATTTAATTTTTGAAATATATATAATTTTTAATTCTTGGATTTTTGTATTAGATATTCATTTAGTTAATATTTAATTAGCATGGAAAATATTTTATGTTAGCAAAAAATGATTTTCCACTTTAAACTAAATATTTCTTTTCACAAATGGTACATTTTTGTATTTTAATAATAATAATAATTAAAAAAAGAGAACATAATTAAAAAAAGAAATTTTGAGTTCATATAAAAGTCTTTTTTATCAGGGCGATGAAAGAAATAATTTCATTATAACTAACTATAATTTGCTGTAGTTAATGTATCCATTTATATAAATGTAATCAAGTCAACACAGATAGAAACTGATGGCACCTAGCCAATTTTGTGATTACCTGTTTTGTATGCTTTTGGTGTTTTTTTTTTTTTTTTTTTTTTTTTTTTTTTTTTTGTAAAAGAACATGTATCTGTATTAAATTGGATTAGTTTATGAATTATAAGTTATGTTACATTCAAAGTTTTACGTTTCTAAAATGTTTCGTATCTGAACACATTTTGAAAAAGTTTTCTTACTTAAATGTTGAACAGTTTTCAAACTTTAGTTTGTAAACATATGGAAATGTATTCATAAAAAAATACCATAAACCGCAAATTATAGAGAAATTTTAAAAAGAATTTTATTGAAACTTAGTAGCAGGATATAAATTTTAATTTAACTATTAACAGATAAAATTCTAAAATAATGTATTGTGATACTTTAACAATCAAAGTTATACTAAATCTATTTAAGTAGATGTATTCTTTATCCGGAATAATTCTTTGAATAAATTGGCCTCTGTAAAAAAGAAGGTGCCTTCTTTTGATAAAAGAGATTTTTTATTTATTACTTTTTTATTTATCTTTTATTCTGTCATATTTTTATTAAGTTCTGACTTTGACTCGCTGCTACATTTTTACAAAGTATTGGTAGTTTGTATTGTAATCAATTATATCTTTCATGTATTTTAATCGTAATGTAAAACAGAAATAATGGAATGAAAATAGAAAAAGGTAGAAAAATGTTACAATAAAATTATATTCATCGAGAGCCATATGCAAGGAATATTTATTTATTTTTTAATTTTAGAAAAATGATTCAAAGTATGTTGAAAATTCTCGTATAAAAGTATTTCCTAAACTTGTAGAAATAAATGGAAATAGTTTTGTGAATTTTTCATCCAATTATGGATTTTTAAATAGTACTGGTTCCACAATATGATAAATATAGCAAAATACATACATTATTCTGCATTAAATATAATTGAAATCCTCTGGCTTGTATTTAATTTTATGTCATCATGTTAAAAAAAATGCATAACTTCGGAATTTATATCCGTATGTCTTACAAATAATATAACGACAAAAGTTTATTTTTATTAAATACCAAACACATACAGCTTCGATTCAGGATTTGGATAAATAAAAAGCATTTCATGTTCTGTAGACGTAAAGAGAAATGAAAAAAAAAATGGTCTGACCACTGTCTACTATAGCTATGCATAAATCTGACGAAATCAAATGTGAGTGTGACAACGGATAAAAAATCCCTAGGGTACCAATATCAATATGATAAGGTTGACCCATGAAGAAGAGTAAAATATTCTTTTTTTAAATATTTATTGAAAGGGTGACATCATTTTACCATTTAAAAAAAGGTGTGCACAAAAAGTTCAAGGAGCCAAAACAGAGCTCTAAAAGTCTTAATTGGAATATAGAAAGGGAGAATTAACTGATAGGAAAAAGTTCTAGAACGGAATAAGGTATTAAAAAGGAATAATTTAAAAAAATCAGAAGAGAAAAGCTCCAAAGATTCCTGTACCGGAGACCAGAGAGGCCAAGGACTTAACTCGAATGTATTAATGTATTTAGGTATAAGGGAATTTGGGCAAACTGAGTTTTAACCCACTTCTTGGCGGCGTTTTTTTCTGCCGCGCGATGACTGAGCCACGCCTTGCTTTCCTTGACTTTTAGATGCCGCTCTTCTTGGCAACTCTCGGAGAAACGAAGCGATTTTTCCTCTTCCGTTTGCAGAAGATTGGGCATTCGCCGTTTGTTCTTTCTTTTCTAGCTTTTTTATTGGACGAGAGAGGAGAAACTTTAAAATTTAATTCTCGCGCCTTGAAATTAGTGGTGTAATTTCTGGTGTATTATTAGATCGTTGGATTTCAAAGAGTGCTCATATAGTGAACACCATAATTTTGTCGAATGGTTTTCTTAATTAAAAATCTTTTGTTTTCTATTTAAAAGATAATATTTTGGATATTTCTTTTGTCTTTGAACGGTATAAACTCGGTTTTGTATTTAAGCATAGTAAGTGTTTTAGACATTTCTTTAGTCGTTTGGATGTTTTGAATCTTAATTTTATTTAATTACATATTAAATATAAATGAAGATGATTGTTTGCATTCAAAGCTTAATATTTTTTTTTTTGAAAATCTATTATTGATTTTTTTTCCCTTAAATATAAAACAAGCAAGAAAAATCATGCGTTAAGCATAGATTATGAAGCACTTTCCAACACTTCATGAAATATTTAACAAAACTTCGTTATTTAGGGAAATAAGGATTTATAGCCAAATATGTATTCAATACTTTTGAACAGACGTGTATTTGATCTGTCAGTTGATATACATACCATATAATCGGAAAATTTAGTTTAGCAACAAATGCTTAGTAGCTTGAAATTTCTTTTTTAGCAATTTATACTAACAGATGGAAACATACTTGAATACTTTTGTTCAGCCTTTAGTTAACCTTGTACCTTTATTACACGTCAGTATTAAGCTAAAGTCTATTTTATACTAAAACACACTTAAAACAACTGAAATCGTATTTTCAGAAATTATCATTCATAGGAGTCCATGAACCCAATTCCTTGCATGGCCCTGTATATCATTTTATCTATATTCTACAAACATTTCCTAGTAAATTGTATGCAGTTCAGCGTAAAAATGCATAACTTGTTTAAGAACCATCTTTAAGTAATTTATGTTCATATTCACTAACGTTGGCGAACTCTTTTGGGTAGCCCTGTATATCAACTACACCATTTATACACACCATGTAATGTGCATAGATTTAGTGAAACTTAAATGCACTTGTCATAATTAAAATGCATTTCATGCATCCATCAGCCTTCATCGAATACATATACAGTACTTCGGAAAGAATATACTATTTGAAATCTTTTGAGTGCTCCTGTAAATGCGATGTACTTCATTCTATGCAAGACAGTATCGTATAATTTATATTAAGCCTCAGTGATACATACCAATTTTATTATACATGAAACAGTTTAATATATTTAAAATATGTCTCACACAATTCCCCCTCTTTACCCTTATCTAATGGAGTTCTTTTGTGTGTCCCTCTAAATGAATAATAGCTATATTTTCACCACATGTTTTATAGAATACATATTTTAGTCCATCTTGTGAATGCATAAAAATCTTAACATGTTTGACAGGGTGTAACATATTTAAAATTCCTTTGAAATGATTTTCCCCTTTAGGCCGTAATGTAATGGAAAACTTTTGACTCTCCCTGTAAATAAACTAATCATTGTAGAAACTTCATTTTCAATAAGGATCGTGCTGGGGTAAAACTCAATAACGTCCAAAAATTTCAGAGAAATCCAAGTATATTTTCGGGAGTTAGAGCTCAGACAGACGGACAGACAAACCGAATGCATAAGCGCTATTCAACTTTGTTGAAAGTGCTAATAAGGCTGGTTTTGTTTTTAAAAGAAGGCATGTGCACAATTTCTTTGTTTCTTGAACGAAATTGTTTAGCATGTTTAGATATTATTTATGTTTTAAAGAAAAATATCACCATGGGGTTCAGGGGGAAATCCTCACCTTCCCCCCTGAGAAAGATTTTTTTTTTCTTCTAAAAGCTTTGCAAAATAAATTTTTGAATATGGTCATCCGAATTTGGAATTTTAAAATTTATGAAATAATTTTCTAGGTAAATGAGATAATTGCTTTAATTTTTCTCAATATGCATGCTCTTTACATCATAATTATTGCAATATTGTAAGATTCTGCATTAATATATGCATTTTTGCTTTATTTTTATCTCCCAAACTCTTTTAAAAACCTAGTTTGTCGGTAAGTGGATTATTTGTTTTTTATGTGTGATATTTCACAATTTTTGAAATTTCCATGTTTTAAAACATGCATTTTTGATTTATTTTTGTTATCGCCACTTTAAATTGCGCTCTTTTGCGTGGTGTGTCCTGGAGATAAACACCGGGAGAACTAAACGCAAAAGCGCACCAATGTGGCGATATTTTGAAAACGCGCCAAGAAGGGGGGTTAAAACTCAGTCGCGTCGGAGATTTTTTAGTACTTTAAAAATTAGCCGAAGAACACCAGAATTACATTTAAAAATTGCAAGAGAATAGGATAAATTTTAAGAAACACAAATAAAAAGTCTTAAGAAGGCAATTAATATAGGAAATATTTAGTAACTGAAGTTTGAAAAAAATTATTGTGGTTGATGTAGTTATAGTACATAAGATATTGTTTGAAATAAAAGCTAGTAAATCGGACGATTTCTAAGGGAGCTATAATACAGGGGGAGGAAAAATTCAAAGTGATATTTGAGAACAATGTCCGAAACATGTTAAAAAGTCCATGTAGTTAGTTCTTGAAGTGTTAGATTATTCAAAATTCAGCATCATTACATTTTTTTAGAAATGTGAAAATAGAATGTGAAATGGTAAATGTCTACCACATACTGGAATACTTGATAAATTTCTTTATGCATGCATGATTATACTTCAAATAAATATCTAGACAGAAAAAAATATTTTTGATTAATAATTAAATTATTATAAACTATTGTAGAAGAAAGGAAAAGAATCTCTATCGATACTATCTCTATCGATATATAATAATTATCGAAATATCTATTATTCGTAGTATCGTAGAAGCTAAAATATGTGATGAAATATCTTTAACACATACAGGTCGCAATCATACTTTCTTTGTGTTATTACAGGATCATTTGAAGGCTTGGTGTTTGTTAATAAGTTAAGCGTTTTCGTGTTATTAACTTAGCACATCGTTGCGATTGAATAAAGCTTTTTGTGCAGACAAGGGTGTTTTTTTTTGTTTTTTATTGTTTTGTTTTGTTGCTGTCCATTTCGGAAAATATTCTTCATGGAATTCACCAACTATAATAATATTTACTAATATCTCAGCTGGGAAAAGTTGTCTGGAAAATTTTTGTCTTGAAAAAAAAATGACACTATTCTCTATTAATTTTTTCGAAAATCACCAAAAAGTGTGATTGATACGAATGGATTGAGAATTACATCTCCTAATTTATGGTATACATTTTGCACAAGAAGTCGACTACGTGTTGAAACTGTACAAAATGTGCAACTCTTCAATACTGACACTTAGCTAACTTAATACTTATGTTTTTCTATTAAAAATCTAAGTTTTTAACTAACGTAGATAATATTGAAAATACTTCATTTTGAAGCAATTTTTATACGTAGAAGACTACCTAGGCAAAATTTTAGGATAGCATTAATTAGAAAACGCTATTAAAACTTACAATGATACCGAGTCCTGTGTTGTTTCAAAATATAGGTTTCGTTTAAGTTTTTTTATTACTAATTTTATCGTATTAAACAGTATTTCAGAATAGTGAACTGTCAAAATTATCAATTTAGATAATTTTTACAAAAAATTTGCTTAGAATTTTTCTGCTTTTTTTATTTATTTTTTAAGGATGCTCGGTTTCTTTCAATTTATTTTCCACTGTCTCACATCTTTTTGACATATTATTAAATTGTTTTCCTATGAAAACAATTTAATCAAGAACAGATTTAAATCTTGCGTGCTAGTTGTTTTTGAGTTTTCAAAGGAAAAATATAATTAATGCTGTATATTGTACAATGTACAATTTTGAAATTTTCATTTTAAAAGTTTTTCTTATAAGTGAGTTCTATAAAGCTAAGTGTCAGATTTCGAAAAGTTAAATAGCTTAAGAAAATATAAATACCATTCCATGACATTTATTAAAATTAAAGAACAAGTAACTGTTTATTTTGCATAAAAAATACTATGCTATTTCCATTGCACATTTAATGCGTCTTAAAGAGGTTATAAATTATTCTAGACATTTCAGTGATGTTACATTAGTGCGATAATATTGAAAGTAATGTATATCAAAGAGATATGCTTTAATATGCCTAGTTTAAGGTATATGTAAAAATTTTCATGGAATTATATATATATATATATATATATGAAACTTTTACTAAACACATGTGTTATTCGTTAAAATAGAAAATAAAATTATGCATTTCATAAAAGTTTAATGAAATTTTAATTAACCTTTCAAATTTGTGCAATATTTAGTCATATCGTAGCAAAAGATTGCTTTTACGCGGAACCTTCTGTAACAAAATCTATTACGAAATCTTACTTTTCTTCAGTAATACATTAGCAATCAACTTACCTGTGTTAGGAAGCAAAAGATTTGCAATACCTCTTAAATTTACTAACAAATTTAAAAGTGTTTAGACAAAACATGATTTCTTCTGTTTGAAAAAATTGTATTTTTCAATAGAAACAGTTCTTGAATTTATGCATATGGACATAAAAACTGTATTTTGTTTCATAACATACTAATATATGAGCGAAACCTTGTGATAAAAATTTAGTTCAATATCTTAAAAATGTTTAAGAAATGAGATTTTTTTGTAAATTAAACAATGAAAAAACTTAGTTTTATGTGGTGTATAGCATTAATCGTTCATCTGGATAAAAGCGAAATAACAGTATTGACTATGGACAATAATTGCTGTTAGCTTGTTTTTATCAGTGCGAAAAAATTTGAAAATCAACTTTCTTTTTTCCATATTTTCAAATTGGTCACTTAGACTTATTTCACAACAGTAAAATATGAAATCTTGTTATAGTATTTCGAATTTGATGGAAAATGTTTTTTAACCAATGCTTCATGCCCTGTTTTTAAATTTTTATGTCACATTTTTTTCTTGATTTTGTTTCTTAAATACTGGGGTTACGGAATTGTAGAGTTAAAATATGAATTATTTATAAATTATATAAAAAGGACGTGTGCACTTTTTTTGTCTAAATCATTTTTCTAGTAGCCTTGTATCTAGATTTTCTAGTAGCCTTGTATCTAGATTTTCTAGTAGCCTTGTATCTCATTTTAACAAAAGTTTAAAATAACGTTTGATTTAATAGTTTCAAGTTATTTTAGACAAAAAGCTCACAATATAGTTGCTCAGTTTGCTAATACATCTGTATACAGCAGAGAATCCTCAAAATCTATCTGTTACATTGTGATCTGAGGAGTATTCTGTAGTATGATAAATTCACATTATGTATTTTCAAACAGGTTTCTTATTATTCTTTAAAATAACATTTATTCAACATTATTCTACCATTTAGCATAATTTCATATTTTTCTTAAGGTAGTCCGGAACACATTTTAAAATAATTTTTAGTTACTGAGTTATAATTTTGGATTTTTTTGTCATGATTAATCATATTTTTAGCAAACAATATCACATGATAAAATTTCTCAATATGTTTTTTATTTATTTTTTTTATTTGAAATTTATTTAAAAAGTGTGCCAATTTAAAATCATTATAACTCAAGATATAATTGGTAGAATTTAATTCTTTTACGTTTAAATACAGAAAAATACCTAAACTTTAATTTTGATTCAGCGTTTTTAAAAATATTAATTTGAAAAAAATAAAAATTTTTTTAAGTGAAAATTTGAAGAAAAAATGATATAACATTTATTTTAAAAATTCATATTTTCAAAAAGTAAACATTTTTTTCAAATTTGCTGAATCAAAATTGAAGTAAAACAAGCAAAAACGGTATGTTTCGAGTTTGAAGCGATTTTTTAACGGTTCTTTAGTTATAACAATTTAAATCTGAGAAATTGTGGAAAAACCCATTAAAAAGAAAAACTAATTCTCAATAGAAGTCATTTCATGATAATAACTTTTTGAAAGTTAGATTTGAAAAACAAACCAAAACGAAATAAAGAATATTTTCTCTTTTAATTGAGATTGAAACATGATTTGTACATCATTTTCAACATAAAAAATACAAATATTTTAATGCAATAAAACATTTTTCGAAAATTTGAGTATTTTTTTGTCCAGGACACCCTTAAACAAAGATAACATTCACAATGTTGGAAACATTTAAGAATTGTTTCATAAAAGATAAATACATTTATTTTTATCTTTATATATATATATATTACTGGTTCAATAAGCACACTTCTTAGATTATTGTCCAGTAGAGCTTAAAATATATTCATAATGCACATTTTCGTACAGTTGACATTAGGATAATTCTATGCTCCACTTAATTCACGATATCTGATATCTAGGTGCTGCTTTAGTTTTTCTTCCAAAAGATTGAGAGGCAGCATGCCATTAGGATTATCGCTTACAAAATGTGATACATGGATTTTTCATTGTTCTCGGGATGGGACAGTGAAAAAAATATACATATATATATACTTTTTCTATCACTACTTCCTGTTACGGAAAAAAGAATCTAAGAAGAAAGATACTTTTCTGTGGATGAAAAAAAAAAAAAAAAAAACTTCTTGTAACATTCAAATAAGTCTAAATTAATGGTGCGTTATTTTGAGGAAAAAAATATTTGCGAGTACATTTTCTTTCTAAGAATATTTCTTTTTGCATATTTGAAGTAATTTTAAAATATTGTTCATTTAATGTTTCTAATAACTGCATTGCAAATATTTGAAATTTCCAAGGCTAGAATTCCTTAAAAATAGCAAATTGACTTACCAGATTTTATTTTATAACACTTTTTAGCATTTTGTTGTTTTCAGCAAAATTTTTTTTTCAGTATTATTTTACTTTTTAGCATAAAATAATTACTATAATACTTTTTTATAATTTCATATTTTTTGTTAAACATTTGTAACGTTCAGAATATTGGAAACTTAAGAATTATTTTGAAAAGCTCAATAAATTTATTTTAACCTTTTTCTAAAATATTTATTTAGTCATTAAAAAATTAAAATTAAGAAAAGATAATAAAATTAAATATACTATACATACACGTGATTATTACATTACATTTATTACATTTTAGACAACGTTATTATTATTTTTTTTTTTGCTGTTTTTGTTATTCATAAATTACTTTACTAGTTTATTAGGCATACATCTTTATTGTCTACTAGAACTTTGAAAGATTCATTCCGTACATTTTTCTATAGCTGACATTAGTATAATTCTATGTTTCACTTGAAAATGCACGATATCTGATATCTAGTGGATATCTATAAGGAGCATTAGTATTTCGTCGGAAGGGTTGAGAGTCAGCATGCCATTTGGGTTAGCGTTTGCGAAATACAATAATAGTCCAGTTAAATTACGTTTTTTTTCTAAACGTAATTCCGAAAGTTTTGAAACTTTGTAGCATTGTTTGAGAGGGTCTACTAATAAACATACTAAAAGTCCTGATGAATAGGGGTGAACGCGAGGATAGAGGGGGGAGAGGGGTAAAAGAAGGTACCTTTTTGCGGGGTTTTTTTAATATCTCACAATCTACAAGTCCTACAGAAAAATTTCGAATACAATAAATAAAGACAATTAAATTTTCTACAAAAAATATACTATAAATTTTTCTCTAGACTCCATAGTTAATGAGATGCATTCAAAAGCAAAGAAATTTGGCAAAAGTTACATCTGCGCCAGACATAGGGAGTCAACAACACTTATATTCAACCTACTTAACTAAATTTAAACAAGCGTTAGTAAATGTTGTGGTCAGGTGAATTCAATCCTGAACAATAAACTAAACAAAAGATATTTTTATTAACTATACGTTATTTTATATAGATTAGATGTTCAATGATCGGGTTTATTATTATTTTAAAACAGAGTGGTTTACGCCAATTAAATTTCCTTGTGTAATTTTTTTTTGGTATAAATTTTTACAAAGATTATAGATATTTTGAGCTTTCAATCTGTAATGACCAAAGAAAATTACGACAAGATTGTTCGATAGAGCTATTTCACAATTGGACGAAGCGACAAGTTTTGGACGTGAGTTTGATGTGATATGACCATTGACGAAATACTAATGCGATCTAAGGAGGAGTCTCATATAGACAAAGGATAAGTGAGAACGTTTTGAGTAGGTGAGTTCTTGAGGCCACATCTACCTTTCATATTTGTATCACTCTGGGAGAATTCTGTAGTTTGACTCTTTCTTGTGGTGAGTAACATTAATATTTTCGTGAAACTCGTATGGATAGAGATGCTGCTGTAATCTCCAAACTTTTAACTTGCTTTGAAAATCATCAGTTTTTTCCTCAAAGAGATAATATTATATCAATGACTTCTGGAGTTATTGAAGCTGGAACTTTCAACTGCTTCAAAGTTTTGCAAATAGGTAGTAAAAAGATGATTCAGGTGTTTGGCAAATGCGACTCACCTGCGAAACTATTTAGGAAAGGTATAGCACAGTCCCTCACAATATGAACAATTCAGCCAAATTTCATGATACCACTATGGCTTTGGATCCTCTAATTATGTTACAACGGATTTATACTCTTACAAGCATAGTAATGATGATTAAGCAAATTATTTACAATATGAATTGACTCTTTATCCGCTCTCTCTTTTCAATTATTGCAAAATGCGCAAGGCAAACAGACGTGTTTTGTATTTAAGCAATTAGATGAGATAAAAGAATTCTGACAACAAAAAATTGTTGTGGGGGGTGACTTCCTGTTACATAAAGTAGTGTGGAAGAAGGAATCAACAATAAAGGATATTTGCAATACATACATAAAGTACGTGAAGAAGCATTACTGTAGAAAAAGTTGTAGAATTGTTTTCGATGGATACACTGACATTGTAAACAGTATCAAAGTTGATGAATAAAATAGAAGGTGCTCATTGAAAACATGAGTTGACAAATATTTTGAAGGACATATCGCCATCAAACGCATCCTGCTGTGTTTTCATTTTAAGGTGATTTTTACCAAGTGTATTATTTTAACCATCATCAGCGTGTCTCAGAAACAGTTTCCCTGAAATAATACTTATAAGAGAATGTTGAATGTCATTCTATCCTCTAATTTAAATCGCAAAGGAGTCTCATGTCAGAAGAGTTCTAATGATGCCGGTACTCTGATTGTTCAAATTGCTACAGATACACTTAGTGAAAGTGACGAATGTTGGGCAGGATATGGGTATACTTGTTCTTCTTACCCCTTAATCCCTTAAATCTCCTTAATCCAGTCAGATCAAATATATACTTAGATTACTGTGGCAGGGAAATGAACTGTGTTTTGGGATTTAGTGTTGGAAACACAAGTTTCTTCATGAGTTAATCCTATGACAACCATCGATCTTGTTGCCCCTGAGACAGTACTAAACCACATCTACTACTAGTGCACTAATGATTGTAGGCACAATTGTGGATATTAAAAATTAGGAATTACATGCTTTTTCACCCGTTACTACTGTCTTGGAGACTATTTAAACAGTCCACCACCTGTCGACAAGGATGTCCTAATAGAAATGGAACACAAATCAACATCATTTCAAAATTTCCATTGAACCTGGTTTCTTCAAAATGATCACGGAGTCGAGTATATTGTTTATTTCTATATCATAATATTTTACGCAGTTTTCTTTTTCATATGTTTTATGTTAACAAAATATGTCCATTTGTTGAAGTTATTATCCAGGTTTCCACTCTCCTAACCACAACTTTTATTAACCTTCATTTAAATTTGAGTTAAGTAGGTGCAATGTAAGGATTGTTGATCCGCTCTCTGGCGCTGGTGTGATTTTTGTCAAATTTCTTCGTTTTTGAATGCAATTATCTCGTTAACTATGGAATCTAGAGAAAAATGCATCAAACATTTTTTGTAGAGAATTTAGTTGTCTTTATTTTTTGTACTCGAAAAATTTCCTTAGGACTCACAGATTACGAGATATTGACAAAACACTGAAAAATTATACCTTCTTTTACCTCCCTCACCTCACGCTCACCCCCTATACTTCAAGACTTTTAGTGTGTTCATTACTAGACCTTTAGAAAACCTTCCCAAACGACATTATAAAATTTCAAAACTTTCGGAATTATATCCCAAAATTACCCAAAATCTGCCTAATTGGACTGGACTATAATGGGTTTTTCCTTGTTTCTTAGGATGGGATTCTGAAAAAATATATTTATACGTCTTACTTAACTACTATGTGCAGTGAAAGAAAAATCTAGGATGAAAGATACGTTTCTAGGAAAAAAGTCTTTCTTGTAACAATGAAATAAGTCTAAATCATTGGTGCGTTAGCATGAGAAAAAAGGAAATTTATTGATTAGGACATTTTATTTTCTATGTAAGAATATTTATTTTGCTTAATTGAAGTTATTTTAAAATATTCTTCATTTATTATTTCTGATAATAACATTCTTTAAACAAAATATTTATAATTTCCAACTTTAGAATTCCTTAGAGGTAACAATTTGACTTATCTGATTGTATTTTATCAGACTTTTTAATATTGTTTTAGTATTCTGCAAAATAAGCATTTATTCAGCATTATTCTACATTTTAGAAAAAGAGATTAATGTAATACTTTTTATATTATAATAATTTTTGTTAAACAAATATAACGTTCAGAATGTTGATAACTTTTAAGAATTCTGTCATAAAAGTTAAATGCATTTATTCGTATTTCTAAAATTTCATTGAAAATAAATATAAAAAATAATATCGTAATGAAATTAAATTTACTATATACAAACGTGATCATTACATTACATTTTTTGCACTTAATACGACATTAGTTTTATTGTTGATAAAAAATTCCTTTACTGTTTCAATAAGCACACTTCTTACGTTATTGTCTACTAGAGCTTAAAAAATATTCATACTGCATATTTTCGCATAGCTGACATTAGAATCATTCTATGCTACACTTAATTCACGATAGCTGATATCTAGGAGCAGCAATAGTTTTCCGTCGGAAGAATTGAGAGGCAGTATGCCATTTGGCTTATCGCTTGCGAAATGTGATGTATGGATTTTTTATCGTTCTCGGGATGGGATTCTGAAAAAATATATACTTATTTTTCCATCACTACTCCGTGTAATTGAAAAAAGAATCTGGGATGAAAGATGCTTTTCTACGAAAAAAGTTCTTTCTTATAATATTCAAATAAGTCTAAACCAATGATGCGTTAGTTTGAAAAAAAAAATATTATCGAGTACATCTTTCTATCTATGAATATCTTTTTTTGCTTATTTGAAGATAATTTAAAATATTGTTCGTTTTAATATTTCTAATGTAGAAAGCAAGTTATAGATAATAAATTAAGATATGCAAAGTTTGAGAAATGTTTTTGAATTTCCCAAGCATAGAATTCTTTAGAAGTAGCAATTCGACTTACAAGATTTTATTTTTTTCAAGTATTTTTTTAGACTTTTTTAATATATTTTTTAGTATTTAACAAAATAAACATTTATTTGGTATTATTCTACTTTTTAGCATAAAGTAATTAATGTAATAATTTTTTATAATTTAATATTTTTTGTTAAAGAAATATAACGTTTAGAACGTTAAAAACGTTTAATAATTATTTTAGGAAAATTAAATATATTTATTTATATTTCTAAAATTTCGTTAAGAAAATACAGAAAAAATATCGTAACGAAATTAAATTTGCTATATATACACGTGATTCCCTGCATTTAATAAAATTTTATCTTTGTTTTTTTTTTCCAAATTCCTTTACTGCGTCAATAAGCAGACTTTTTACATTATTGTTTACTAGAGCTTAAAAAATATTCATACTGCAGATTTTCGCATAGCTGACATTAGGATAATTCTATGCTCTACTTAATTCACGATATCTGATATCTATGAACGATATATGATATTTTATTAGTCTTCCGTCGGAAGTATTGAGAAGCAGCATGCCATTTGGCTTATCGCTTGCGAAATGGGAAGCAGGACGTTTCGGTCCCGCCATTTCGGTCCCGCCGTTTCGGTCCCGAGACATTTCAGTCCCTGGCCATTTCGGTCCCAAGACATTTCGGTCCCTAGCCATTTCGGCCCCAAGACATTTCTGTTCCTTCTACTGCAAACTGAAATTTTGTGAAGTAAGACAAAATTTTATAGAGAGCATTGCAGAGTTTTTTAACTTAAGGCCATAATATTTCAGTATAATGCGATTATAAGTGCCCGAAAACCGCACACACGTATAACTCTTATCCAAAATATTATAATTCACACAAATTTTGTATGTAATCCTAATCGTAATTGGCAATCCTAATGATATTTGGTAATCCTAATTCTCAAAAGAGTTAGTAATTTTAATATAAAATTAAAAATAAAATTTATTAAATATATTTATTATTAATAACATTATTAATTTACATAATGAATTTTACTTTAAAATAAACTCAATGCATAATCTATTTTATATTCAATACATAATTATATTTTCTAGTAGTTCTAAACTGAAATTTATCTTTTACTTGATTATTTATTGTATATTTAAAATTACAGAAATTTAAAACAATTAGTATAATTGCAAATAAAACTAAAATAAGAATTTTTTTTTCTGGGAAAATAGGAGCGGAAAGGTAATGCAAATAAAAAATAAAAAAAACTTACATTTGTTACTTAAAAATTGAAAATAAAATTATTTAAATAATTATTATATTTCATTTTAATATATTTTATTAAATTATATATTATATTTTATGCATAATATTTATATTATTATATTTTAAAATATTATTATATTAATTTTATGTAATTAAAAATACAAAATAAACATCTTCTTAGAATGAAACCCCAGTTTCAATAAAATTAACTCACAAAAATTGCTTTCATGGCGTGAGAAGACTGTTAAAAAATGCAATCAATAAATACTATTATTATTTTTTAAAAAAAGTGGTTGAGGCAAATTTCTAAAAACAAATTTTTTTCATAGCATGCCCAATTACGAAATCACTATTGCTTTCGCAATGTTAATAATGGAAAGTAACTTATGAAAACAAATTTATAAGATGCAACCTTTCTATTAAAAAAATAAGAAAAATGAAAAAATTGTTCTTCAATAAATATATCTCATTTTTGAATTATCAAAGGAGAGGGTGTAGATGGTAGATTTGAGAAAATATGTATATATTATAACTTATAACTGTCTAATTGAATTATTAAAGATATTTATTATTAAACTAATTGGAAGAAAAAAATTAAGTGCAGTTTTTTTTTATTTAATTAATGCTAATTAAAGATTCTAAAAAAAATGTACGTAAACAGCCAAAAAATATTTATAGCAGTTTAAATAAAATACTTCTTAGTTTATAGTAGTTTATAGAAGTTTACATAAAACACTGATACTACTAATTAATAATAAATTTAAAATATTTATTCTGATTAATAATAGTACTACTAAAAGCAAATAACAATATCCCCTAAACTTATATTACATTGTTAAATCAAACAAAATTTTCAGCTCGGTGTGATTTCATTATCAAGAGCTATAAAAATTTAAATTTTCCGGACTGTTATATTCAACTTTTTATAAAATTTGGGGGGGGGGGATTAAAACATTTAAAAAAGGCCCGAATAATGTTGAATTTATACTATTTGGCAGGCCTACAATAATTAGAATCCGAGTTATTAGGTAGCTAGCAAAAAAATTACAAGGGACCAAATTTGCTGGGGACCGAAATGGCCACGGACCGAATTGTTTCGGGACCGAAACGGCGGGATCGAAATGACGGGACCGAAATGTCGTGTACTCTGCGAAATGTGATGTATGGATTTTTCATTGTTCTCGGGATGGGATTTCGCAAAATATATATATATATATATACTTTTTCCATCACTACTTCGTGTAATTGAAAGAAAAATTTAGGATGAAAGATTAATTTCTAGGAAAAAATTTTCTTATAACATTCAAATATGTCTGAATCATTGTTGCGTTAGTTTGAGAAAAAAAAATAATTTATTGGAGACATTTTATTTTCTTTCTGGGAATATTTTTTTCTTATTTGAAGTTATTTTAAAATATTATGCATATAATATTTTTAATAATTGTACTGTTTAAGTAAACTATTTGAGATTTCCAAGGTTAGACTACCTCAGAAGTAACAATTAAACTTATCAGATTTTACGTTAGACACTCTTTAGTATTCTGCAGTTTTTAGCAAAATAAATATTTCTTCAATATCTTTCTACTTTTTAGCTTAAAGTAATTAATATAATACTTTTTTTATAATTTAAAATTTTTTATTAAATTATTATAATGTTCAAAATGTGGAAAACTTTTAAGAATTATTTTAGAAAAGGTAAATATATTTATTTTTAGATTTTAAAAATATTTATTTAGATGTTAAAAAATTTCAATAAAGAATATATATCAAAATTAAATTAAATTTACTATACATACACGTAATTATACATTGCATTTATTGCACTTTATACAATATTATCCTTTCTTTTGTTATTCACAAATTCTGTTACTGGTTTAATAAGCACACATCTTACATTACTGTCTACTAGAGATTAAAAAAAAATATATTCATATCGCACATTTTTTCATAGCTGACATTAGTACAATTATATATTCCACTTAATTCAAGATATCTGATATCTAGGAGCAGCATTAATTTATCGTCAAAAGGAGTGAGAGGCAGCATGCCATTTCGTTATCGCTTACGAAATATAATGTTTGGTTTTTCATCGTTTCTGGGGATAAGATTAGTATTTCGTGTAAGTGAAAGAAGAATCTATGATGAGACTTACATTTCTAGGAAAAAAATTCTTTCTTGTAACATTCAAAAGTGAAAATCATTAATGCGTTAGTTTGCTAAAAAATAAATTTATTTTTACTATACCAGATTTTATTTTATCAGATTTATTATCGTTTTTTCGGTATTCTGTAAAAAGTGTTTTTTTCAGTATTATTCTATATTTTAGCATAAACTAATTAACTTAATACTTTTTATTCTATATTTTAGCAAAAAGTAATTAATGTAACAATCTTTATCCTACATTTCAGAATAAAGTAAATAATGCAAATTTTTTTTATAATTTAATATTTTATGTTAAACGAATATAACGTTCAGAATGATAAAAAATTTTATTAATAATGTCATAAAATTAGAATACATTTAATTACATACTTCTAAAATTTCATAAAAATAATACAAGAACAAAATATTGTAATGAGATTGTATTTACTATTCATACACGATATTATTATATTACCTTTTTTGCACTTGATACAATATTATTTTTTTATATTCATAAATTCTCTTACTGGGTCACTAAGCAAGCTTCTCAGATTATTGTCTACTACAGCTTAAAAATAGTCATACTGCACATTTTCTCATAGCTGACATTAAGATAATTCTATGCTCCACTTAATTCAAGATTGCTGATATCTAGGAGTAGCATTAGTTTTTCGTCGGAAAGATTGAGAGGCAGCATGCCATTACGATTATCGCTTACGAAATGTGATACATGGATTTTTCATCGTTCTCGGAATGGGATTCTGAAATATCTATATATACATTTTGCATCACTACTGCATGTAATTGAAAGAGGAATATAGAATGAAAGTTACTTTCCTAAAGGAAAAAAATCTTGTAACTTTCAAATAAGTCAAAATCAATGGTGCGTTTGTTTGAGAGCAAATAAATTTATTGACGAGTAATTTTCTATCTATGAATATTTCATTTTTCTTATTTGAAATTATTTAAAATATTGTTCGTTTAATATTTCTAATAATTGCATAATAATTAAACAAAACATGTGAAATTTCCAAGTTTAGAATTCTTTAGAAGTAGCAATTCAACTTACCAGATTTTATTTTATCAGATTTTTTAGTACTCAGCAAAATAAGCATTTATTGTGTATTATTCAACATTTTAGCATAAAGTAATTGACGTAATACCTTTTTTTTAATTTACTATTTTTTTTAAAATATCACATTCAGAATGTCGAAAATATAAGAACTATTTCTGAAAAGTTAAATACACTTCGTTAAAAAAATATCGCAAAAAATATCGTAGTGAAGTTTAACGTTCTATACATATATAAGATTATTGCATTACATAATTTGCACTTAAAGCAACAATATATTTGTTGTTATTCATAAATTAATTCCATTACTGGTTCAATAAGCGTACTTCTTTTATTATTGTCTACTATGTCTTAAAAAATATTCATACTGCACATTTTCGTATAGCTGACATTAGGATAATTCTATGATCCACTTAATTCACGATATCTGATATATAGGAACACCATTAGTTTTCCGTCAGAAGGATTGAGAAGCTGCATGCCATTAGGATTATCACTTACGAAATGTGATATATGGATTTTTGATCGTTCTCGGGATGGGATTCTGAAATATATATACTTTTTGCATCACTACTGCGTGTAATTTAAAGAAGAATCTAGGATGAAAGAATCTTTTCTAGGAAAAATTCTTTCTTGTATCATTCAAATAAGTCAAAAATAATGCTGCGTTAGTTTCAAAATAAATAAAATTTTTGGTGTGTACATTTTCCATCAATTAATATTCCTTTTTCTTATTTGAAGGCATTTTAAAATATTGTTTGTTTTAATATCTTTAATAATTGCATAGATTAATTTCCAAGCATAGAATTCCTTATAACTAGCCTTGAATTCCTTGAATGCTAATTTTTGCTTCTAGTATTTTTTTAGACTTTTTAGATTATTTTCAGTATTTTTCAAAATAAATATTTATTTAGTATTATTCTGCATTTTTGCATAAAGTAATTAATGTAATACTTTTTTATATTTTAATATTTTTTGTTAAAAAAATACATTGTTCAGAATGTTGAAAACTTTTAAGAATTATTTTAGAAATGTTAAACACATTTATTCATTTTTGTAACATTTGTTAAAAAAATACATTTATTATAAAATAGTAACATTTGTTATAAAATAAAAATTTTTGCGCCATTTTGTTCTCTCTGAGCTTTTAATTCTAAAATTGTGGAAAATATTTTAATCTTAGTTTCGTAATGTATTAATCTTTTAACAGCTAAAATTCTTTTTCTTATTTTATTTCACTTATTAATATATTATTGCTTGTTTCTCAAAAAAGGCGGGAAGTTATTTCGTAACTTTTTTCTTTTTTAGAATATTCTCGGGATTTTAATTTTATTTTTTATTTAACATCGCGTGATCTGTGTTAATGCGCGATGTTAGCAGGCTAGTCTATTTGCGAGACGAGAATGAATTCCTACCGGAACGCTACGCCTCGTAGACCAATCAGAGGTGATGATCTATGACGTGTAGCCTCGAAGTTAATCCTAATTGGATTTTTAAAATGATTGACGCGGAGTGAGGAGGGGCTAGTTTTTCGTGGAAGTGTTGGACTCTTTTTCTGGGTTTTTTGGAGCTCAGAATGCGACTAACTTTTAGACTATTAAGATGCCCGTTTCATTTCCCCGCTAAATTAGAATATCTGATGATGTAGACTGGATAACGAAGGTTGTAGTGTTCGATGTGTGTTAAGGTGACTGCGGGGAAGAACTTAACTTATTTTATGAGTTCTAATAAAATTAATTTAAAGACTGATTGATTGAACTTTCTTATGGTGAATACCCATACCCAAATAAACTAATCCACTGCTTGTCAAACTGCCGGAGCGACTGCTCAGCTCGTCCCGATGTTGCTTCTTAGTGAGTAGTAGAATGTTCTGGAAATAACATGATTTTCCAGTGGAGCTTGTACATTGAATGGAATATCGTCTGGTCGTATCATGACACACACACACACACACATATATATATATATATATATATATATATATATATATATATATATATATGTATATATATATGCAATCCCAATTTCATGAAAATATTAATTAAGCACCAGGTGCATAATGTATATATATATATATATATATATACATTATATATAATATATATATATATATATATATATATAATGTATATATAATGTATATATATATATATATACATTATAATATATATATATATATATATATATGTGTGTATATATTTATATATATATATATATATATATATATATATATATATATATATATATTGTTGCAGCGTATATAGGGTTCTTTCGATCTTATGGTTAGACAACTTCAAACTCTTTGCTCTTAGAAAAGTAGAAAATAATTTATTTACAGAACTTCAGAACAACAGAGTCCTCGAAACTCACAAATATTTTCAGATATTCAAAAATAATTGTTCAAATCTATCCTATAAGTGCAGATATAGGTTATAGAGACTCTTTATACAACGTCTCTACACTAAATCTCATTCAAAATAACGTAAATAAGACTCAAGCAAACTTGCTTAACAAACGCGTTGTTCACTCAATGACTGACTGGTAAATAATAACCACAGATCGCATCGCTTCTCTTCTTATATAGGCTCGCAGCATGTGCGGGAAATTTCTAAAACCATCTCGAAAAATCCACGGAACAACAAACAATGTATCAGTATATCTAAGGGGGGTTACCATAGAGAGGAAAGGGTTACCATCGCCAACAATCGCCAAGTTTTTCGCCAACTTGGCAATATATCGCCATATTTGGCGACCAAAATTAGTCGCCAAAAGTGACGCCAACTTGGCGATATCTTTATTATTTCGCCAATCTGCCGTAGACATACACTGAAAATAATGGACAAGTTTGCTTGATAACAGAGACAATGTAACAAAAACTAATATTAGTAAAGGAATGGAGCTTAATAAGATTATTTACATTATTTTACAGTAGAAACACTAACTATTTACAAAATTCGTAACACTACCCCCTCCTCAAAGACTGCACGTCCCGGGCAGTGCAATCCTTGAGTTAGAGGAAAACACTTAAAATAAATAAACAAATAAATAAATAAATAAATAATAATAACAATAATAATAAAATTTACATAAATAAGAACTAATTACTATTTACATATTTACAAAAAGTGACTTTCATGACCATGGTCTGAAATTCGAGTTTTGAATTTCTAATCACTTTGGCCAAAATAAGGGGCTAGCCGGTTATAGTGTACGACCTTGGGTTTGGCGTGTGGCGATTTTTGTATGCGTACAACGACGTCATTCAGCCTGTTGACGACTGTGTAAGGACCGTCCAATTTCTTTGTAATTTTGGCGACAGTCCCTTACGACGTATCGGATTCCACAACCAAACTTTGTCACCTTCGTTGAACTCATGTCCTGTTGCCTTTGTGTCGTACCGTGTCTTCATCTTTTCCGTTGCCAGTCCGATTCGGTTCCTCGCTAGACTATGAATCTCCTCAATCCGTGCCTGGAGTTCATCCACGTATTCTTCAGGCGACAAAGGAGCGTCAGGAGGACGGCCAAACAAAAGATCCGCAGGCAGACGAAGATCACGACCAAAGAGCATTTGAGAAGGGGAGTAACCAGTGGCCTCATGAGTGTTACTCCTGTAGGCAAGAAGGAAAAGAGGCAATTTCTTGTCCCAGTCCTGTTGGTCTCTAGACACCAGGAGAGAGAGGCTATTTAGGATGCTACGATTGAACCGTTCCACCATGCCGTCCGATTGAGGGTGTAGAGGTGTTGCTCGAGTTTTGTCCATGCCGAGTAGTCCGCACATTTCCTTAAACAAAGCCGAATCAAAGTTTCTTCCTTGATCAGAATGGATTTGAAGAGCAACTCCGTATCTGGAAACCCAGTGTTGAACCAGTATATCTGCTACGGTTACCGCCTCTTGATTAGGAATGGCATATGCTTCAGGCCACTTAGTGAAGTAGTCCATGACAACGAGGATGTACTTATTGCCATCAGATGTTCTAGGAAGTGGACCCAGGATGTCTAGTGCAATTCGTTCGAAAGGAGCTCCTACATTATAACGTTGCAATCGTCCACGGGTGCGCTTCTTTGGACCTTTACGTGCTACACAGGTGTCACAAGTTCGACACCTCTTCTCCACATCACTGCGAACACTATTCCAGTAGAAACGCTCTCGAACCTTTTGCAGGGTCTTCATTACACCAAAATGACCTCCTGTGGGACTACCATGCAGTTCTTGAAGGACCATAGAAATTCTCGACTTAGGGAGTAGTAGTTGCCATCTACATGTCTTTCCATCGTCAGACTCCCATTTTCGGTACAAGATGCCGTTCTTCAAATGTAAGGAATCCCAGAGAGCCCAATAACGTTTAGTCGTAGGATGGTAATGGGCCATGTCTTGCCAGCTGGGCTTCCTGTTGGACTCCTCTTTCAGCTCTAGAATTGGCTTAATTTCAGGATCAGCAAGTTGATCTTTACGCAGGCTCTCGTCACTCCACTGATCTTGCGATGATGTAGATCCAGTTGTAACTTGTCTTACTATAGGACCTTTGACATTAAATTTCTTCTCAACCCGGTCGCAGTATCTACAATTCTCTGAGCAGGGTCTTCTTGAGACAGCATCTGCATTTCCATGTGATGAGCCTTTTCGATGGCGTATCTCCATATCGTACTCTTGAAGCTTTTGTATCCACCTGGCTATCTGGCCTTCTGGGTTCTTAAAATTCAATAGCCAAGTTAGAGAAGCATGATCAGTTCGGATCAGGAATTTTCGACCGTAAAGATAGTGATGAAAATGGTCTATGGCTTTTACTACAGCAAGAAGCTCTTTTCTTGTTACGCAGTAGTTTCGCTCTGCTTTTGACAAGCACTTGCTGAAATAGGCGATAACACGCTCCTGGTCGTCGATTTCCTGGGACAGTACAGCGCCAGTGCTTTCGTTACTTGCATCCGTATCAAGTATAAACTGTTTATCGATTTGAGGATATGACAGAATTGGAGTGGATGTTAAGGCCTCCTTAAGCTTTTCGAAAGCAGCGTCACATTCCTGTGTCCACATAAATTTTTGATTGGCTTCTGTTAATTTATGAAGTGGTCTTGCAATCATCGAGAAGCCTTTGACGAATTTCCTGTAATAGGTGCATAATCCTAGAAAACTCCGAAGCTGGTGAATATCTGCTGGACGACTCCAATTTTTCACAGCCGATATCTTCTCCGGATCAGTCCTAACTCCTTCCGCCGAAATGATGTGTCCAAGGTATGCGACTTCATTGCGAAATAAGATGCACTTCGAAGGGCTTAACTTCAAATTAGCTTCCTTCAATTTTTGTCGCATCCACCTAAGGTTGTTCAGATGTTCATCAAAAGATTTTCCTATGATTATGATGTCGTCTAAATAAACAAGACATGCTTCATATGACAGTCCCCGGAGAACCGTTTCCATAAGCCGTTCGAAAGTTGCAGGTGCGTTACATAGACAAAAAGGCATTACCTTGAACTGCCATAATCCTTGTCCCGTTTAAAGGCAGTCTTCTCGCGGTCGTCGGGATGGATCTCTACCTGCCAGTAACCACTCTTCAGATCCAGAGTCGAGAACCAAGTGTTGCCCGCAAGTGTGTCGAGAGTGTCGTCGATCCTTGGCAGAGGGTAACTATCCTTTTTAGTGACGTCATTCAGTCGGCGATAGTC
Organism: Maratus speculifer; assembly: GCA_964019185.1. Classification (NCBI taxonomy): domain Eukaryota; kingdom Metazoa; phylum Arthropoda; class Arachnida; order Araneae; family Salticidae; genus Maratus; species Maratus speculifer. The sequence goes on along the minus strand of OZ025291.1, from coordinate 303,594,166 downwards.
TACACAAAATCTTGTAGAACCATCCTTCTTTCTTACTAATACAATGGGAGACGCCCATGGACTTGTCGATGGTTCGATGACGTCATTTTCTTCCATATCCTTAATTAAATTCTGCACCTCTTCTTGCTTGGCAAAAGGTAATCGTCTAGGGTGCTGTTTAATAGGAGAGTGATCTCCCGTGTCAATTCGGTGTTGTGCCATTTTAGTTCGTCCAAAGTCTTCAGATGTTTGGGAAAATAAACTTTGGAATTCTCTAATTAAACTCTCCTCAGAATCTCTTTGATTTGGATCTAAGTTCGTATTTTGTAACAAATCCTTGACTAAATTATCTGAAGATTTCTGAGAGTGATTGGAATTTTGACTTATGCACGTCACAGGAGAACATGATGCTATCACCTCTCCTTTCTTGATAGTCTTCGTCTTATCACTGATGTTAGCAATTCTGACTGGAATGGTCTTTTTCGAGAGGTCTACTACAGAAGAAGCCACCAATATTCCTGCTTGTGTACTATTGTCTTCTGGATAATCTATATGGCCAAATCGGTAATTAGTTTCATTTTTAATTACAGCTGGAACTAAAAATTCTGTTCTTGGATCTAGATAGATGTCTTCTTTGGCTATTACTGTTTGTTTACATTCAATTTCGTTATTTAATCCAAAAAGACTTATTTTTTCAAATTTTGAGAGCATTTTGATATTTTTTAAATCAAGTTTGAAGCCAAATTTCTTCAGAAAATCTAGCCCGATTAAGCAAGGATCTGTTATGTCAGCCACATATGCCGTATGGTAATATTTCGTTCATCCAAAGTTGATGATTAAATTTGCCTTTCCATATATGCCTATCTTGTCGCCCGTCACAGTTTGCAGGGTAACGCATGGTGGAGTCCAGATGAGTTTACGTTTCAATTTTCGAGCCACATCTTCTCTTATTATTGTAACATTGGCTCCTGTATCGACAATCATACGACACTGAATTCCGTTAATAAAGCCTATCACATATAATTCATTATCACCGCCACTCATTTTTGATATCTGGAGGATCTTCAGGTGGGGCTTTTCATTCTCTGGCAACCTCCGCCCCGCGAGATGGCCAAAATTTAGTTTCCCTGCTGACTGTTTGAATTTATCTCACGTTCGAGGATTCTGGGGCAATTTCTTCGGAGATGTCCTGTATCACCGCATCTCCAGCACGTGAGATTCTGTCTTCTTGAGCTTGTTCTTCCGTATTTCAAAGCTTCAAGCTCTTGATTTATTTTCCTAATTTCTTTCAAGACGTCGATTTCAGTGTCTGAGCTTTTGTTCACCGTTGCCCCTCGGACTGAATGACGATCCCTTCGGCTGGCTTGTGTAGCTGCTTCCAACTTTAAGGCATATAGTAATGCAGCCTTTAAATCCTGCACATCTGTCATTCGTACCGCTCTCTGCACTTCTGGATCTTTTATTCCGTCAACAAAATACTGCAGTGAGAGCATTTCCCGTATATTTGTTGGGCAGTCGATGAAGGCTAAATTTGCCAGCCGTTCAATTTCCGAGGCAAACTCTTGAAGGGTTTCACTCGATTTTTGATGGCGGCTCTTCATTTGTATTCTCGTATAATCCTTGAAGAATTTTTCGCCGAATCTCATTTCAAGTGCACAACTTAAAGTCTCAAAATTGAGTTGCGTCATATCGGGCAATGTTTGCAGCACGTCGGCGGCTTCTCCCCTTAACGATGCTGCCAGTTGACAGGCTTTCACCTCGTCACTCCATTTGTTTGCTTCGGCTACAATGGTGAATTGGGTCTTGTAAACTTGCCAGGAACTCTTTCCGTCATATGTCGACAGCTTGATGTGCACGGGAGAAGCAGGCGGATTCCTAAATTCTTCATAATTACCACTGGACGCTGAAAGCTTCTTCTCAAGATCTTGTATTCTTTTATTTAGCTTTTAATCTATTTCAACTATTTTCCCTTCCATTTTCACTTCAACATTCCTAACATCATTCTGAATTTTCTCTTCTATTTCCTCTATTTTCCTTTCCATTTTCTCTTCTACATTACTAACTTCATTCTCAATTTTCTCTTCTACTTCCTCTATTCGTCTCTCTACCGACGAGAACTTTTCTTCTAAAGTTTTCTTCATTTCTTCTTGGCCTATATTAATCTTTTCGGTCACTTCTTCTTGGCATTTGTCAATTTTGTTTGTCAACTGTTCCATTCTTTCTTCGTTTTTATTCATTTTATCCGCCAACTGTTCCTGGCCTTTATTCATTTTATCCGCCAACTCTTCTTGGCCTTTATTCATTTTATCCGCCAACTCTTCTTGGCGTTTATCAATTTTATTAGTCTGCTCTGTTGTTAATCCGTTAATAGCTTCTAACAGTTCTTTTAGTTGTCCGTCCATAGTTCTTGTTTTCGCCATAAGATCCCGACTGCTGACACCAAATGTTGCAGCGTATATAGGGTTCTTTCGATCTTATGGTTAGACAACTTCAAACTCTTTGCTCTTAGAAAAGTAGAAAATAATTTATTTACAGAACTTCAGAACAACAGAGTCCTCGAAACTCACAAATTTTTCTAGATATTCAAAATAATTGTTCAAATCTATCGTATAAGTGCAGATATAGGTTCCAGAGACTCTTTATACAACGTCTCTACACTAAATCACATTCAAAATAACGTAAATAAGACTCAAGCAAACTTGCTTAACTCTTTAACACCGGCAGAAGGGAAATGTTTACTGCCCTTAAATCCTGACCTAATAAAAAAGCGATATCGTAAAATGGATTCGTCCGTTTCTTGCATTTCTGTGTACTATACTTGTTAATGGGAGAGGCGTGGTTTAAATGTCATGTTGATGTATGCTTATTCTTTCCCTTCCCCCACATGTTTTTGCTGGTTGTTGTCGGAAACAAACAAGGGAGGATAGTAACCTGTTTATTTCTTTGAGTGTTAATTCTAGGAAAAAAAAATCATTTATTGCTTTCTTGTCTGGTAGAAAGTATTTATGCTGAAGTTTTAGAGTCTGTTTATAAATTTAAAAAAATTGGAAGAAAGGCTTCTAATAGTATTCTTTGACAAGTGCTTTTGTGCAAAACAGTTTTCCCACGACGCTCCGCATACTGCTAATTATGGGAGCATAAAAAGGGTAATAGTCATAGAACAACAAAAATTAATAGGAATGTTACAAAAAAATATATTGTATCTTTAAAAATAAATCATCAGGAAAAAAGTGGGCAAATATTCTATGTGTGCATAAAGTAAATATACAAAAATAATATAAATATTATACATACAATAAACCCAGCTGGAGAAAAAACCCAAAAGGGGCAGTTTTTTTCATTCCAGTTGGGTTTATTATATTTATTGTATTTATGTCTGTATAATATTTGTATATATCTTTAACCGTTGAATGCACGCATTCAACGGTTATTCAACGGAATTCAGCACATTCTTGCCTTAATATTTTCATTATAATGTAAGTATTTCGGTATCATCTATTAGAGTATGAAATGGAAAAAAAAAAAAAAAAAAAAGGAAATTGGCTTATTTTAGGACTGGATTCATACTAATCTTCAGAATTTAAAATTCAGAAATTTTTAAAGAATGTTTTAAAAAAAAAGTAATAAAGCTTTTACAGTACAATTTAAGAACAAGCATTTATAAGGTGATTCTAATATATATATATTTTTTTTCCTTGCTCAAAATTTCAGACTTCTTCTTCTCTCTTTCTTTCCTAATTTAAATGCCTTATATCATGATTTTTATTTGATTATTTCACTCATGACAATTTTTTTACTGCTTCCCACAGAAGATTGTGGTTCAAAACGTCAATTTTGATAATATTTTCAAAAATGACGCATGCTTCTATCGAAAAATGGAAAATACTATTCGCTTTCATAATTTCTGAATAAAGGCAACTACACATTTCATGTTCTAAGATTAAAAAATGACTAGAACAGTTAGAATAGTTCTTCAGAATTTAAAACTAGTGAGTAATACATGTGATTTATTAAACACTATTAAAACTATTCTTATGTCCAAATACAGAGTGTCCAGCAAAAAAACACCCTGATTTTAAAATTAAATTTCTCAAAAACAAAAATCGACAGAACTATGCTGTAAACAGTTTGTTTATTAGGTAAGCTGTAAAAATCTTATACAGAAGTTTCGAACGGTGAATATTTTGAAAAGATTGTGTTCTGATTGCAAAGAATGCTTTGATTTGACATTTTCTTGTTTTAGATTGCTTGCAGATATAGAGTTTTTCGGCTTACAGTGCTATAGTTTAACGATTTTTCGAACTAAATTTCTTGAATTTCGAAATTTTAAAAATTTAATTCCAAAAATCTTTAAGCTATGGCAATTAAAGCCGCAAAACTCTAAATCTGCAAGCAATCTAAAACAAGAAAAATGTCAAATCAAAGCATTCTTTGCAATCAGAACACAATATTTTCCAAAGATTCACCTTTCGAAACTTCTATATAAGATTTTTACAGCTTACCTAATAAACAAACCGTTTACCGCATAGTTCTGTCGATCTTTGTTTTTGAGAAATTTAATTTTAAAATCAGGGTGTTATTTCCTGGACACCCTGAAGCTACTTATTTACACGCTCAAGGAGTTTGGAATGTGATGCAGAATTATGTATAAAAAAATGCACTTTTGAGCAGGGAAAAATTATCAAAGTTCTTTAATTTTCTTTATTATTTTAAGTTATTGATAATCCTTAAATTGCTAGTTGTGGACACAATGGATTTGTAAAATAAAATTACAATGACAATGTATGGTTTATATCCAGATATTATCATAAATTTATAAATTATATGAATTATAAAAAAGGCAACAATGGTACAGTTTAAAACTCTCTTACAAACAGTTGAAAATTCCATTTTTACTTTCGTAAGTTATGAGTAGATTCTTTTTTCCATAAAAAGTAAAATTTTTTATCATACTTTTACCGCCAAATTCACAAATTGTCTAAACTAAAACTATTTTTACCCTTAAATAGTTCCTCTTTTAGATGTTTTATTATATTGCATAATAGAAAGAATATTAATTATACATTGGAACATCTCCCTATATTTTTGTTTTAATTTATAAACATTTTAATACAAAAATAAATAACGCTTTTAAGTTTTAATATTTTTACTAATTGCCAAGACTGTCTCTAATAAATTAAAAGACAGATCAAAGAAATCAGATTTCATCTGAAACAGGGTTGGAAAAAAATCTGGTTCTTTCGAACCCCCCCCCCCTCCAAAAAAAAAACGGTTTTTTGGTTTAAACCAGTTTTTTTTTGTTTAAACCAGTTTTTTTTTGTTTAAACCGGGTTTTTTTAAAACATCCTTTCTTATTACATATACATGCATATTTATTCATAAAAAAAAAAACATTATTGGATTATAAGTAGTGTTTTAAAAATTATAATATTGGATTATAAGTAGTAAACTTCATTTTAAAATAATTTAAATTAAATAATTACAGTAAATGTATGTAGAAAATTCAAAAAAGAAATTTTAATTTACACAATATATTTGCAAACATTCTTATGCTCAGACCGTAAACTACTCTATACAATGAAACATTGATAATCTGAAAATCTTTATAAACAATCTTTTGATTATTAATAATAAACATTTGGATATAAATCGATAAAAATAATATTCTTTTCCACAGTTATTCGAATACTTTTGGGGAGTTAGTTTTTGGAGTGACAATTTGAAGTCAACATTTTTGATCATTAGATTCAGTCATAACAAGGGAAAAAATAATATCGTTATAATTAAAATGCTATAACTAGCACCCAGTCTTTGAATGCTTTCTTATTCAACTTCGTGTTTTGATTTTAATTTTTCAAGATAATCTCCCCAATCAAGAAAAATTTCTTTTACAGATGAGCATAATCTTAGAAAGCATAATGATATGTTATTAATTACGATAATCTGTGTTTTTTCAGAAAATAAAATATTTTATACAAAAAATTGAATATTTAAAGTCTATTTCATGTTTGGTCAATTCACATGTTTGAAGCTTTTTCTTTAAAGCAATAGATATGTTCACCAACACATACTGATATTAATCCTACACATTAAAAAAAAAAAAAAAAAAATATGTGTGGCACTCGGGGACTGCCGCGGTAAAGCTATTGCATAGCATTTTTTATCAACTTATGCAAAAATACCGCGTCAATGTCTGCTGAAGTCTATCGAAGGATACCGCGTCGAAGTCTGCCAAACTCAAACGTCGTTAGCCGGAGTGTTAGGATTTTTTCTCGTTACGGAATTCCTAGATTCGATCGCCGCGCTCAAAGTCCGCGATAATAGCTATGCAATAGCTTAATAAATTACCAAACAAAATTTGGTCGCGCTACGGAAATTAGATCGCGAGTTATAAGCATTTTAAATTTTTCGACCCTCACCGTGGGGGTCTCCTGTCACCAAAAATTAACAATATCTCATAATAAATTACCAAACAAAATTTGGCCGCGTTACAAAATTAGATCGCGAATTATAAGCATTTTAAATTTTTCGACCCTCACCGTAGGGGGTCTCCTGTCACCAAAAATTAACACTGACTCATAAAAAATTACGAAACAAAATTTGACCGCGCTACGAAAATTAGATCGCTAGTTATAAGCATTTTAAGTTTTTCTACCCTCACCGTGGGGGATCACCTGTCACCAAAAATTAACACTGTCTCATAATAAATTACCAAACAAAATTTGGCCGCGCTACGAAAATTAAATCGCGAGTTATAAGCATTTTAAATTTTTCGACCCTCACCGTGGGGGGCTCCTGTCACCAAAAATTAACAGTCTCATATTAAATTACCAAACAAAATTTCGCCGCGATACGAAAATTAGATCGCGAGTTATAAGCATTTAAAATTTTTCGACCCTCACGGTGGGGGGTCTCCTGTCACCAAAAATTAACAGTCTCATATTAAATTACCAAACAAAATTTGGTCGCGCTACGAAAATTAGATCGCGAGTTATAAGCATTTTAAATTTTTCGACCCTCACGGTGGGGGGGTCTCCTGTCACCAAAAATTAACACTGTCTCATAAAAAATTACCAAACAAAATTTGGCCGCGCTACGAAAATTAGATCGCGAATTATAAGCATTTTAAATTTTTCGACCCTCACCGTGGGGGGTCTCCTGTCACCAAAAATTAACACTGATTCATAAAAAATTACGAAACAAAATTTGGCCGCGCTACGAAAATTAGATCGCTAGTTATAAGCATTTTAAATTTTTCTACCCTCACCGTGGGGGATCTCCTGTCACCAAAAATTAACACTGTCTCATAATAAATTACCAAACAAAATTTGGCCGCGCTACGAAAATTAAAACGCGAGTTATAAGCATTTTAAATTTTTCGACCCTCACCGGGGGGGGGGGGAGGCTCCTGTCACCAAAAATTAACAGTCTCATATTAAATTACCAAACAAAATTTGGCCGCGCTACGAAAATTAGATCGTGAGTTATAAGCATTTTAAATTTTTCGACCCTCACCGTGGGAGGTCTAATGTCCCCAAAAATTAACACTGTCTCATAATAAATTACCAAACAAAATTTGGCCGCGCTACGAAAATTAGATCGCGAGTTATAAGCATTTTAAATTTTTCGACCCTCACCGTGGGGGGTCTCTTGTCACCAAAAATTAACACTGTCTTATAATAAATTACCAAACAAAATTTGGCCGCGCTACGAAAATTAGATCGCGAGTTATGAGCATTTTAAATTTTTCGATCCTCACCGTGTGGGGTCTCCTGTCACCAAAAACTAACACTGTCTCATAATAAATTACCAAACAAGTTTGGCCGCGCTACAAAAATTAGATCGCGAGTTATAAGCATTTTAAATTTTTCGACCCTCACCGTGGAGTGTCTCTTGTCACCAGAAATTAACAATGTCTCATAATAAATTACCAAACAAAGTTTGGCCGCGCTACGAAAGTTAGATCGCGAGTTATAAGCATTTTAAATTTTTCGACCCTCACGCTGGGGGATCTCCTGTCACCAAAATAAATAAGACCACCAAAATAAACACTGTCTCGTAATAAATTACCAAACAAAATTTGGCCGCGCTATGAAAATTAGATCTTAAGAAACATAAGTTTGAGACTTGATATCCTAATATCTGAAAAATTCCACGTCAATGTCTGCCGAAGTCTACCGAAGGATACCGTCCCGAAGTTTTCCGAACGGAAACGACGTTAGCCGATTGTTAGGTTTTTTTCGTTACGGATGTGTTAGGATTTTTCGCGTTACGGAATTTTTGGATTCGGTCACCGCGCTCAAAGCCCGCGATAAAAGCTATGCAATAGCTTAAAAGAAAAAAAAAAAAAAAAAAAAAAAAAAAAAAAAAAAAAAACCTAATTTGATTATATCTTATGCATATTGCTGAAATAAAGTGTTAAAAGTAAATATTATTTATATCCAATTTTCTGAAACATGTAAATTAAAGAAAAAAGAGAAAATTTTATTAGATTTTTTCTAAAAAAAAAACCATTTTTTTTGAGAAAAAAACCAGTTGGTTTAAACCATGGTTCAAACCTATTTGTTTAAACCAGGGCTGTCCAACGCGGCACCCTTTGAGGCTTTTCTTGGCGCCCTTTTCAAGTTTTTCTGTTTGCATTTTTTAAATTAAAATTCTATTTTAAAGGATACTTTGTTTAAAACCCTTAATATTTTCTTAAAATACTTTTAAAGTGTAAGTGTATTTCACACTTCAAAAAGGAAAACGTACTTTACAGTGTTATTGCGTTTCTTCTTTATTTTATAGTTATTCCTTATAAAGCATTTTACGAAATTATGATGACGAGAATTGATAAAAATTGGCAATAAGTTTTAAATATATAAGAAGGTAAAACGCAAAAAAAATAAGCACCCTACCATCATGCATGGAAGTTCAACGACTTTACTATTATTGTTGATATTGATTCAACGGCCTATTGTTTTATAAGAAGGAAAAAATTATGCCATTTTCCCCTCAGACCACTGAAATGTTAGGCAATTTCATCCATTCTGTTTTTTCAAAAATTCTATTATATCGTTTGAAATGATTTCCATCAGTTAATGCTCTTTCACGCTATCTCTTTGTAACTACCCATGGATTGTCCACTATATCATGCTTCTTTGTTTCTGTACTTTTCATACTGACAAATTTGCGTCTCCAAAATAAATCTAGGAAAACTTTTATCGTTTTAAAAGAAAACCCAACAATGTGCCTGGATTATCTTTTTATTTTAATTATAAGCGAGATTTAAGTTTCTAGCTCTTTCCACTTCAAAAATTTTTGGAAACAGCCTCTCACATAAAAATGTATATGATCCGAAATTTATTACTATCTAAAAGTTTTTTTTATTTTTTAATTAAATATTTTTTTTTTCATGTAGCTTTAGATTGATAGGATTTTTATGTCTTCTCCAGCTAGATGCATTTGCATATGTGTTTGGTCCTAATATTGTGAGATAATTTTTTTGCATGTTTTGAATCATGTTCATAATGGCGCCCCTCGTTGCTCAGTGAAAGTTGAGATGCGTCCCTACTTAGGAAAAGGTTGGACAGGCCTGGTTTAAACCATGCCAACCCTGATCTGAAATATTTTAAATTTTCCTCTGAATTGACGTGCATTACCAAAATTAAATTGAAATAAATCCATAAAATTCCATAATCCAAGGACATAAAAGAAATCTAAATTCGTTTTAAAGATTGGAAATTATACTAAATCTAGATATGAATGTTTAACACAATAAAAAAAAATCTATTTTAATTTATCCATATTGTAAACAAAAAATTAATCAAATTTCATTTATTTATTTTGTAAAAGAAAATACTCTCAGTTTTTTAAATTTTTTTGTTTTAAGTTTTCCTTTTAAACCAAGTATTCAATGTGACAGCACTGACAATAGTCCTCATGGGATAATAATCGCTAGGAAATAAAGATACAATTAATTCATCAATAATGAAGAAAATCTTCTCCATGAAAACCAGTTCAGTTGCAATTAATTGGTTTCTAGTGAAATGTTTTTTTCTTTTTAAAGTAAGTATGTAACAAAATATTTTGTTGTTGAATTTTATTTATTTATTTATTTTTTTAGGACCGCACTTAATTTAAATGTGCCTGTGATATGAAAAATATTGGCGATCACTTTTGAATTTAGATGTTATTATTCCTTAACGGAATTTTGAAAATCGGGTGGGATGGGGGTGTGGAAGCAAATTTTTATCGTAGAAAATGTGCAATTTCCATTTTGCTTCTTTAACTTCTCATTATCTTAATTTTCTAAATATCTATTATCTTATTCAAATAACATTGCATCTATTTCTTATTGTTTTTCTCCTTTACCTGACTTTTGGTCATTTTGAATTAAGTGTAATTAAATAACTTAATAACAGCCCTGATACTTAATAATAAAACAAAAGTACTGATATCATACACTTTTGAAATAAAAAGCTTTAGAAAAAAAAAATAATACAAACATCCCCTCAAGAGAATCCTTTTAACTGCAAAAAGAAGTAAATACACTATATTGCCATTGATTATGGGACACTTGCGATTTTAGACATTTTACTAAATATCTAGAAAAATACATGAGGAATCATCTCGAAACTCTTAGTGTATAAATATAATAGTATACGTCATACATCTCCGTGAAGATTTTTTACCGAAACGCGATAGGGGACCGTCAACAAATTAAAAAAGAATGAATATCTTTTGAATAACCCTGTCAAAACTAATGTAGCAAAAGCGCTCAAACTCTAGATTATGATTGAATGCCTTATTGTAATACACTGTGTTCATTTTTATGCAAATAGCATGCACACTCGCAGAGTAATTAAGGTTTTTATAAAAATGGTCCCAAATTTTTCCAAGTTTTTTCATTATAATTTTCAGAGTTCTTAATATAAAATAATATTTTTTTCAGAAAATATGACAAACAACATTGCACACAGTACTCTGTAATCAGAATTAAAAAATAATAAAAATTGTATGAAAAATGAGTAGGTTTACTATATAATTTTTTACTGCGCATGCGTCAAAGATATCAAAATTTCATTTGCATATTATGTTAGCTAAATATACAGAGCAACTTTTGTAAAAGTCTCAAAATCATAGCTTGAAAATTCTGAAAGTAATCGTCTATAGAAAAAGGACAAAATCCGTTGTTTCCAAAATGAAGCAACAAAATGAGGGATTTTATCCAAATGCAGTAGTACATCCCATATTGTGTATTCTATATTGACACTAATCAATGAATATATGGATACAACCCCTCTTGTTTTTGCTTCATTTTGAGAATAACGGATTTTCGACTTATTCAATTCACGATTATTGTCAGAATTTTCAAGTTATGATTTTGTGACTTTCACAAAAGTTGCTCTATACATTTAGCTAACATAATATGCAAATGAAATTTTGATATCTTTGACGCATGCGCAGTAAAAAATTATTTAGTAAACCAACTCATTTTTTATACAATTTTCATTATTTTTTAATTCTGATTACAGGGCACTATGGGCAATGTTGTTTGTCATATTTTCTGAAAAAAAATAATATTTTATATTACGAACTCTGAAAATTATAAAGAAAAATCTTGGAAAAATTTGGGATCATTTTTATAAAAACCTTAATTACTCTGCGAGTATCCATGCTATTCGCATAAAAATGAACAAGGCTTATTACAATAAGGCATTCAATCACAATCTAGAGTTTGAGCGCTTTTGCTACATTAGTTTTGACAGGGTTATTCAAAATATATTCATTCTTTTTTAATTTGTTGACGATCCCCTTTGGAGTTTCGGGAAAAAATCTTCACGGAGATGTATGACTTATACTATTATATTTATACACTAAGAGTTTCGAGATGATTCCTCATGTATTTTTCTAGATATTTAGTAAAATGTCTAAAATCACAAGTGTCCCATAATCAATGGCAATATAGTGTATAAGCCACATGTGGATATTCCATCACTGTCATCCAAACAAGTAATCGGCAAAGATAGAGAAACACCCCTCAAGATAGGGTGAAACCCATCTCTTTCACTTCCTTACACCCCTAAATTCCCCGTACCCGCCCGGATTCGGCTGTAATCGTCGTTCAATGACAGGGCCATATCGGGGCGGATTAGGTTTTAAAGGGTTAACAAACGCGTTGTTCACTCAATGACTGACTAGTAAATAATAACCACAGCTCGCATCGCTTCTCTTCTTATATAGGCTCGCAGCATGTGCGGGAAATTTCTAGAACCATCTCGAAAAATCCACGGAACAACAAACAATGTATCAGTATATCTAAGGGGGGTTACCATAGAGAGGAAAGGGTTACCATCTTTAACAATCGCCAAGTTTGTCGCCAACTTGGCGATATATCGTGAAATTTGGCGGCCAAAATTAGTCGCCAAAAGTGACGCCAACTTGGCGATATCTTTATTATTTCGCCAATCTGCCGTAGACATACACTGAAAATAATGGACAAGTTTGCTTGATAACAGAGACAATGTAACAAAAACTAATATTAGTAAAGGAATGGAGCTTAATAAGATTATTTACATTATTTTACAGTACAAACACTAACTATTTACAAAATTCGTAACACTATATATATATGTATATATGTATGTATGTATGTATATTGAAATAAAATTAAATTTACTATACATACACGTGATTATTATATTACATCCCTTGCACTTAATACAACATTATTTGTGTTGTTATTCACAAATTTCATTACTAGTTCAATAAGCACACATCTTACATTAATGTCTAACAGAGTTTTGAAAAAAAAATCATACTGCACATTTTCACATAACTGACATTATTATAATTCTATTTACCACTTAATTCACGATATCTGATATCTAGGAGCAACATTACTTTTTCGTCGGAAGGCTTAATAAGCAGCATGCCATTTGTGTTATCGCTTAAGAAGGCCTATGTGTGGATTTTTTGTCGGTATGGGATTCTGAAAAGAATATATATATATGTATATATATATATATATATATACATTCTAGAAAAAAATCTTTCTTGTAACATTAAAATAAGTTTAAATGTTAATAATAAATGTTAATAAGTTTTTATTCATAAATATTGCAGATTATGTTTCGATGCACGTATTTAAAGCAATTAAAATAATTTAAAAACAATTTAAAATAGTTTATAGTAATAATGTTTTAAATAAATTGTGTAGTATATGCATAAGTTAAATTTTTGAAAACATAAACAGTTCAGGTGTTTAATATGGAGCTAAATATTAATGGAAAAGTATAAAAGTCTCAGAAAAAGTCTTATGATACTAATTACAGTATCACATAATTATTGTTAATTTATTTTGCTACAAAGTTTCATGCAAGAACTATTAATAATAACTGAGTTTCTCAATTATATTTTTTACGCTATATTTGAAAACTTTACCTGCGTAAGAAACTTGGTGTTACGTTTATCTTTCACAAGGTTATTAAAGTAAACAAGTTATTCAAGCGGTAATTTTAAAGTTAGGTAATTAAAACAAATCTACTTGTCTAACCGATGAGTAATTACGTTTTTTTAACATGTTGGTTGTTTATGGAACTTTATTTAACAGTGTAGTAATTTTTATATATATAAAATTTGTTTAAGACTAAAACGCTTCGAAGTATATTTTGCTTGATGCTATATTGAAAAATTAGTTATTGCTAAATTCAATAACCAGAAACTAATTATTTTGCTTTTTAATTTATATGTTAAAATTTGAAAATTAGTACTAAATTTACTGACAGGTTTAATAACAAAGTAATATACATGTAACAGTAATGTAGATAATAATATACTTAATTATTTTTATTTATTACTAAAAATTAACTTAGACTTTATACATTTAAATTACTGTAAAATATAAAATAAAATGAATATACATTTTTAAAATGATCTTGTTTCTGTGCAATTTACTATATCTAAGATACTTTCTCATTTCTTGCATTTGTTTTTTTATTTTTTGATACTACCATTATTCTTACATACTAACATTCACCTTCTATATTTATTTTTGTGTTTGAATACTCACATTACATGTTATAATCACATTTATCGTCATCATTAACAAAAACAATGGATACACAGTAAAATAAAAAATCTGTAATTGTAGAGATATAAAGTTACAAACATCTGTAAGCTCACTAACATTTTATCTGTACACTATACAATAAAAGATGTAAGTCTAAAAAAACTGTAAAAAGTTTACAAAACTAGTTTTGTAAAGTTACAGAAATCTGTAACAAAAGTACCTACTGAAATCGCAGTAATTTTATTAAAATGTTTTTGGAGCTCGTTTTTCAGTTAGATAAAATGTTCTAAGCATCCCAATTTTCCAAAAAATTCTTACTAGTTTTTGTGCTTGCCGTTACATAAAAGTACTAATAATCCCACTTTCCTAAAAAAAAGTTTTAGTAACATTATACATTTTTTGAAATTGTATAAAAGACTCTTTTTCCATAAAATGAGTTTAGAGTGTGTTATCCGGAATATTTTACAATACGCATGTAACTGAAATATCATTGAAAATAAATTGATGGTAAAACCTTCTTTAATTTGTGTTTAAAACTATGTGTTGTACACGATTTCATTTGTGAGTGAACTAATGGTAACACTGAAAATACGAAATAAGCCAAAAATAAAGTTCAAAAACTCCTGACATTTATCATTTCGTCTCCAGCTGATTTTTGGTTATCCTAACTTAAGAAAAGAATAACCGTAACTTTAAACCAGGACAAAATAATCACCCAAACGATATTGTTTTTTTTCACTAGGTGGTTCGACCAGCGTTGCTCGAGACAATGATAATAATTTAAAATAAAACTCAAATTTGTTTTGAATGATTTTATTTATTTAAACTAAAATCTTTCTAAACGAATCTAATGCTGTGGTGCCCATTGTCACCGTGAGCGTACATGCTTGAAATTGGTGGATTTTATATTTTTAATAAAAATCTAATCAAAAGAATATAGTGTTCTCCACTATCTTCGAAAGTGTAGAATAGGAATGATATATGCTCTGAGATACATTTTGAATGTGCAATTTTAAGCAAAAGAACGACTTAACACGTGCCCATGATAATAACATTAAATATGCCTAAAATAATAGTCTTGGATTTGGCTAAGCAAATCATAACCTCATCGAGTTCACTAACTTTATATTAGGATATTTATATGCAAATTTTCAATTAAGTCATATTTTATTGGTAAACTCCTACATAAATAAATTTAATGGTTTATCGGCAGGTTTACCATTGTGCATTCTTGCACCTTCAGGAGTGAAAACATGCACGAATGTATGCAGGAAAATACAAAGGAAATTCTACAATCAAACTCTAAAATTCGATTTACAGTTGATTTTCACCGAGATATAACTAGTTGTATTTAAACATGCTAAACGAGTGTTAACTAATCCGAAAGTTTTAGCTGTGAACTTCACGAGTTGTCTCTTTGAGCAGCCACCGCTCGGTCTGTCAGTGTTTAATGAATTTATTAAGTTAAACAAAAATATTTCAAAATGAGCATGATATTGGAGGATTCACAGCTTTTATCAGTACACACCCTCCAATTTGACTGACTTTATATTTTTAAATAAATTACTATCCAAACGATTTAAAATGTCGTCATTATAGTGATTGTCGGTTTAATTTACGATGTCTATATATATTAAACTTTCAATTCTGATCTAAATTTCCAGGAAAATGATAAAAAATAGAAAAGGAAAGTATTAAATCTCTATCAACTGAATTGAAAATCCTACATTCCTGCTTTTATTATTCTCAAAAAGATTTTTCTCTCTCTGTTATGAATGTTAGTTTACCATACATACGCCAAAAACTAAAATATTGTAAAGCAGAATTAAAACAGATAGCGGAAAAACTGTAAACAAATTTTCCATAAAACAATTGTCCTCAAAACCAAAAAACCTCATTGCATTCACACAGAAGATTTCTTCTCACTTAGATACAGGACAGAACTTTTTTTAGGTATCGAAATAGTCGTATTTTAAATCGAAATAGTCGTTATAAAATTTTATGTAAGACGATTAATTTGGTACGTTTTATTTCACATTTTGATATGAAGAAAAAATGTAGAGCTTGAATCATTACAGAAAAAACCGAAGCGACTTCCGTAAATTAACTTTTTGGAATGATTGATACTAACACTGTTTAAAACCAAAGACATTATTTTAAATTGAGTGGAAATTTTCTTTCGCATTTGTATTTAAAATGGCAAATGGAGATTCTTTTAAATTGGCAGATACACGAAATGACTCTCCGAAAACTTTTTTTATTAGTAAAATATCAGTATTAACGTTAATTAAGTAAATATATATAGAAAAGATGAGCAGTTACGTCGGTATATTTCACATTAAAAATTTTTATTAGTTAAGTGGTTATGCGCTTAGAAAAATGTCAGATTAATAAATAAATAAATAAAAGAAAAACGAGAAAAGAAATCTGGAAAGTAAAATTTTTGTACGTGTTAATGTTAATATTTTTAAAGAGTTACAGTGTTAAGAAAAAGGAAAGTAGTGTAATAAGGTAGAATTTTTAGTCTTTTCGTATTTTGTGGAAAAACTTAAGAAAGGTGCGATTTTCGCTTTTCGTTCTTTGTTGCTTTAAAAAAGCCGGGAAGTTGTGGAATTCGACCCGATCTGTCATTTTCCTATAATTATTGTGGTTTATAAATAATTACTTGGTTACAGTGCTGTAATTGGGGAGGGGAAAGCGTGGGAACGCCATTCCCAGAAATATTTAATTTGTCAGTGTAAAAAAAATATATCATGTACAAGCATTTTTTTCTCTGAGCGTATCGAATCTACAATAGTTTCAAAAATATCTGTGTCATTTATATTCATAAGCCAACCAGGACCTCCCTTCAAAAATTCTTATCCTGAACCATATGTGACATCTTGATGGTGGTCAGGAAGAAAACTAAGAGACGAAAAATTTTGTCGTAAGTTAGAGAGAAAAGAAAACACCTCTCATTATAATTCTTTATGTAAATTTCTAGGATAAATGTGCGAATAAGTAACATGTGGATTTATTTGTGTTATTTCAATTTGTTTTCATTCATAATGGTAAATATTGCTATGAAATTGATTAAATATTGCTTTTGGATGGATGCTATACAAATACAATACTATTAAAACTAGAATATAACAATTATAACTGTTAATTGAAAAAAAATTTTTTGATTAAATGTTTTAACTTGGATTTTGGCTTAGCAAAGATCTGGTGGCATATATATACATTATGAAAACGTGAGTTCCCACAAATATTTTTCAACACCTGGGCTGCTTAGTTTACAAAATAAAATAAAATAAAATAAAATAAAAAAAGGAGCTTCCATTGCATCAAGAACAGTGATAGACTATTCTTATCCAACTTTTCAGAACTCTAGGTGGCGTAGATTTCCAAAGCCATCGAATACACTTAGACAAATATTTTATTATTATTATTATTATTATTATTAGCAAACATGAGTTGCTATTTTTATGAATATGACAACTTTCTCGAAGTGACTTAAAGCAAGAAGACACTCTGTCGCATGAAAAAGAGCAACTTTCATAGATTGTAAAGACAGTTTTTCTCTATACCTTTTGGTTCTTCGCATTATAAATATACGAATGTTATTTTTCATTATCTGTTAACATTTTAGGATACATTCGGAATATATTTGGATATGTTGTTTGGTTTTTACTTACAAAGCAAAATATTTCATTTGGAATAAATGTAGTCAAATTAAGTGAATGTCCTTAACATAATACCAAATGAACACGTGTTGGAATATTTTTCATATTGTAATATTTAATTCATAGTTATTTGAACTATCCTCTATTATTAACACATCGAGATATATTTGACATTTATTTTAAAATTATTGGTTATATTTTTCCTTGGCAGGAAAATATGAGATTGGGAAGCATCACATTTAAATTAAGTTAATAATCGGAAGACAGTACCAAATTGATGAGTATTAATAGGAGTGCTTTAAATGTACATAGTATCTTATTAACTTAATAGCAGCCTTTAATATTTAAAAATGATCATGTGGAATGAGTCATCTTTTCTTGAAGTACACTGTAAAATAAAATATGTGTTTCAACAAGTAAATGTGTAGAAATCTCCTGTGTGTGCTAAAGTTTATCTATACGCTGTGAAAAAAAAAAATGTAAATCCACAAAACTAATTTTTTGTAAAGCTGCATAAATCTGTAGCTTTACGAAAAAATTTACTAAAATGACAATAAAGTTACTAAAATTTTATTTGTAATCGGGTTCCAGTTAGATAAAAGCCATTACATAAAAAGTTACAGGAAACCCAGTTCTTGGGTTTTTTTTACACTGTATATCTGTGTGTTATTGTGGCTACGGGAGACGGCCGAAGTGAGGTCCTTCGAGGCCCTGACCATTAATGCTCTGTGGTAGCTAGTAATGGCCATAGACAGGTAATTAGTTTAGTTTTATAAAAATATATCATTAATAAATTAGAAAAAGTATACAAATATGTAATTATATCTTGTTATGATTATCTTATTGCTGAATATTTTATTTAAGCGATTTGATTCTTGGATTTTTTCATAAGATAATCCTCATTTTACTCCTAATCTTTTTCCGATGTTATTTATTACGGTTGAGAATACATTTAGATATATTATTTAAGTATTGTTTATTTTTAATGACAGGAAACTTACAATTATGAAACATCTCTATCAATTAAAATAAAAATCCTATCGAAACATCAAAACTGGTGATTTGTCTTTATACAGTGAGCAATCACAGTGAATCTTTGTAGTTAATTAAAAATATGTGGTTTAATCATTGCTTCTTTTTTATATTCTACGTAACTTAAGGGGGCTCAGGGGTTGAAAACTTTTCGAAAAATCCATATTTTTTTATGATCTAGCTTGATTATTCAATTAATTCTTAACTCAATGCAAAAAACCGCATAAAAATATTTGCATTTTTAACGGAGTTTTAAGCATTTATGCATCAACACTTTCATAGCCGCACCCATATAATTTCAAATTTAAGTCGCGTTTTCTCAAAAATTGATTTTTGACGACTAACACCAAGATTAAAAAAAAAAAAAACTATTCGGCGCAATGGCTTAAATTATTTTTTGCATGCATATAACATCATTATCTATAGAATGAATTAAGGCTATAACTATCAATTAAAAAAAAACATTATTAAAAAATCTCTCAAATTTGAAAATTTGAAAACCCCCTAAAAAATGCAAATCTTTTTTCATTAAAAATACTCAAAATATTAAACTACCTAAATTATATTAATTCACTCTATAGATAATGATGTTATATGCATGCAAAAAAAATTAAGCCATTCCATCAAATAGTTTTTTGTAAATCTTGGTGTTAGTCGCCAAAAATCAAGTTTTGAGAAAACGCGACTTAAAGTTGAAATTATATGGGTGCGGCTATGAAAGTTTTGATACATAAATGCTTACAACTCTGTTAAAAATGCAAATATTTCTATGCGGTTTTTTGCATTGAGTTAAGAATTAATTGAATAATCAAACTAGAACATAAAAAATCGATTTTTTGAAAAGTTTTCAACCCCTGAGCCCCCTTAAGTACGTGTAAAGAAAAAAATGAAAATCATGCGTCAAGCATTTATTTTGAAACATTACTACAGCCCTTTAACAAAACCCTGATGTTTAATATCTAATAAGCATTCTAATAGAAAATTCTTGTGAATCTCAGTAAATGGCGTTAAATGCATTCTCTTCAACAAGCTACAACATTCTACATTCATATTCTATAACAAACATCTTCTAATAAATCTTAGTAATATTTATCAATATTATCATGCTTCAAGGAGTTTCTATGCATTTTTTTTCTCTGTATACTATGTTACTGAAATCTGTGACTTTGCGTGATCCTATAAATAAATGATAACTGTTTTTTTCTCCATATTATATACAGTGCAAGTTTTAATGAACCTGATACAATCAAATGAAGTTTGTTATGTCTGTCATTGTGTAACATAATTAAAAACAAACAATTGTGCTTCATAGTAAGGATGTAGCTATGTAAAGACATTCATTTGACAGTTCCTGTAAACAAACTATAGACCTTGACACTTCATTTTTAGTAGGGATCAATCCATCGTAAACGTCAATTACATACAAACATCAATTACATGACAAACTTATTTACGAGACTTACAGTTTTTGTCCAGAAAGAGACGGCAGGCAGTCAAACCAAACATGTAAACAATTTTAAACTATATCAGAAAACGTTAAACGAAGGGTTTAAATATTAAAATTTTGAATAACATTATTTCCAAACATTAATAATTGCCTTACACGATCTCAAATACTGGTTATAACAATACAAATATTACTATTTAGGATATGTGCAAAACATGAAATCCTCCCAAACTGATTAATTAGAATTAAAATGCAGAGTTGTAAAAGAATTGGAGCTTTTAAAATAAGTATTAAAAAATCGAAAGTGTTTTAAAAGCATACATATATTAAGCTTTAAGAACAATCCGTTTTTCTTGTCAAAGAAAACTTGTAAATAAAAATTAGTAAGTTTTGTTACATGCTTATCCAAATGTCTAAGAGTAAACAAATCGCATTTATTTATGTACTGTTGTTTTTATATGTGGAAACTATATTTTGTCATAATATTTGAAGAAAATAATAATTTAAACTAAAAATATTACACGATAACAAGAACAAGATTTATGTTTTTAAAATGAAATGAACATTTTATTTTTATTTGAAACTATATATTTGACCTTATCAATGCTTCTTACTGACTTAAATAAAAGATTTCTTATTTATGATGACAGTCATGTGCTTTTGACATTAAGTCTAAAATCCGATCTGTGCCAAGAATAAAGATTCTATAATTTAAGTGAACTTTTCGTATTCCGTTTGAATGTCTAATAAAATCATAAATCAAAGGAAACAGTCTCTGAATTATAAAAGTCAAAATTATTTTTACTACCGAAAATCGAATTAAATGAATTAAAAAATCTTCAAATTTTGTGAATTGGTTTCAATTTTCAAAAAAAGTTTTCTTTTTTTGGAAATAAGAAAATTTAAAGAAATAAAAATTGGATATTGTTATAAAATTGCGAAACATATTAGATTACAAATATAATGAATAGTTTCATTTTGTAATAGTTTCCAAATATTTATGCAATTTACTATTTTAATATTGATCTTAACAAAATATTCTTTTTATCGCAGTAACAATTTATTAACTATTCCATGAACGAATTAAATTAAATGAATAAAAACGTATCTTGCATTTAAAAATATATTTATGATGGTATAACGCTAAAATTTTAACAATGTTGGTAGTTATTATAAAATAGAAAACTAATATCATACATATGATGTTTATGTGTTCTAGAGTTTTTTATTAAAAGCAATTAAAAAGATTTGTATGATAATTTAAATCTTTAATATATTTATAGATACAATGCTGTTTAAAGATTCTACAATTTTCCATGGCCACTGATAATAGATTTTTAAACTGAAATTGAGATCAGTAATTTATCTATATCTTGTTTGATATCAATGAATATTTTCAATTGCTTCTTTTAACTTTAAAGAAAAAAGCAACGAGATTTGTAAAACGGTAAATTTCGTCATTTTTCCCACACCGTGGGGTAAGATGACGATAATTTTCCTACTTAAAACAGTATCCAAGTCTATTGCAAAATAAATGGATCTCTTTCAAATTCGTCGGTCTTTAGTTCTACTTACCCATTTGCGTGAAAAGTTCAACAACGTACAATTCAATGATGTTTTCTTACATTGTGAGGGTCAAACATTTTATGGAAATATTTTTGAAAACTAATTAATGCAAATAACCTCCATAAAAATGTGAATGCGCATTTTTAACCACTTAGTTGATTTTTTTACAATAAAATAAACTGAAAATATTGGATAAACACCACTTTTTTAAGCTAAAGTATTCGTAATAATTATTAGAAAACTTCCCGGCCAGTGAAGGGAAAGAAATTGTACATAAAAAATTAGTGGTATCGTAAAGCTTTAATTGATGGATGAAGAAAATTCTTCTTGTCCGCACAGCGTACGGGTAAATCAGTTAAATGGTTTACATAATAATGCGCATCTCCCTCCTTAGGAGGACCCTGTTGGTATTTCCGCGTATTTCTGCAATTAATTTCCTCCAACTTTTCTAATCATATTTAGTTTTAAAAAACCTATGCACAGTCTTATTTATATATACATTACATAAACTCTTATAAAAATGTTGATAATTATATTTGACAGGGAATACGCATGATACATTTAAAAAGTACATTTTGAAAGCAGCCAGTGTATATAGGTGAAGACGCTTATCCCGTACTTAAAACATTTGCAGATTAATGAATAACAGAAAAAGTGCTGAAGTGTATCGAATACTCTGTGAAATCCCGAAATCAACAGATGATCATTTACATCATATATATATATATATATATATATATATATATATATATATATATATATATATATATATATATATATATATATATATATATATATATATATATATACATATGTTATATTTATACAGGGTGTTTCGCTACCACACCGTCAAACTTTGAGGGGTGATAGTAGACATAAAGACAAGCATTATTAAATAGGAAACCATGGGGCGCAAACGTCTTCTGTAGGAGCTAGGGGTCATTAGAGTTTAGGGTCCAAAAATTCAAACGCTCATAAAAATTAGAAAAAAGAGTCCATTTGTTTGCGGTTTTCTCTAAAATCATTCTTTAAATCACGATTTTTAGTTTTTTTTAATTTTAAAGATTATGTTCAAAAATTGTCGATAGAGGGCGCTTTAGACTTTAGAGTAACGAACAAATACTTTTTGCGGTTCTTTTGTGCATAGGGTTGAAATTATTCTAAAGTTTAGACTTTAACTTAAATTTTAAGCCCAAAATCGGAAATATGGGGTCGGTTAACTAGCGAAAATTTAACTGTGAACCAAAGGGGAGATTTTAAACGCTCATAAACATTGCACAAACTAATCGATTTTGTTGCGGTTTGCGTGTGGGTCATTCTCTTGGTAATTATTTTATTCAAAATGACGTACAGCTTTCATGTCCTCATTTTTTTATAGTGGGCGCTTCCGAGACATGTCCGACATTTCAATGGTATTACTCCTGGCTATTTCACTACCAGACCACCATACTTCCAGGAAGTGTAAGGGATGCAAATATGACCGGAATCACACAGGAATGTAACGTTGAAAATTGCTTTTTTGCATATTACGTTTAAAAAACAGCAGAGAAAATAACAACAGAAACAAACAGAGAATCAACAACATGTTAAAGTGACAGAACAAAGTTTATTTAAAGGTTTTACTGCAAAAAGTGTTCGAAATTACGACCAGGAAAAGTCCGGCAAGCTTGACAGCGACAGTAGATGGCGCTGAGATTTTTTTGCGGTAGATGGAGCTGAACGGTAATGCGCGTGAATGTTTCTCTCTCGTTGCGCAGCTCTATGTGGTTCCAGCATGATCGGGCTCTTCCACATTTTACCAATAATGTTCACCGATACCTCAACGTAACATATGGACAGCGGTGGATAGGTCGTGGTGGCCCGGTTTATTGGCCTGCCAGATCACCGGACCTATCAAATAAGAGCTTTTTCTGCTGGAGTCAGATGAAAAGTTGGGTGTATGAGAATCCCGTACCATCAATTAGACTTAGCAGCTCGTATTTCTGTAGCTTCCAGAAATCTATCAAAGATTCCAGGAATCTTTCAAAGCGTGAGGAGTTACATGCGATGCGACTGTCAAGCCTGTCGAATTACTTCTGGTCGTAATTTCAAACATCTTTTCTAGTAAAACCTTTAAACAAACTGTTTTATGTCATATTAACGTGTTCTGTTTCTCTGCTTGTTTCTGTTGTTTTTTTTCTCTGCTTCCTTTAACCATAACTCGCAAAAAATACATTTTTAATATTACATTCCTATGTGATTCCGAGTCGCTTTTCCATCCCTAACACTTCCTGGAAGTATGATAGTCTGGTAGTAAAACACCCAGGAGTAATGCCATTGAAATATCGGAGATATGTCGGAAGGGCCCTCTATGAAAAAATGAGGACACCACAGCTGTGCGTCATTTTGAATAATATAATTACCATGGGAATGACCTACACGCAAACCGCAACAAAATAGATTAGTTTGTCCAATGTTTATGAGCGTTTAAAATCTCCCCCTCGGTTCACAGTTAAATTTTCGCTTATTAACCGATCCCCATGTTTCCGATTTTGCGCTTAAATTTTAAATTAAACTCTAAACTTTAGAATAATTTCAACCCCATGCACAAAAGAACGGCAAAAAGTATTTGTTCGTTACTCTAAAGTCTAAAGCGCCCTCTACAGACAATTTTCGAACTTAACCTTTAAAATTAAAAAAATAAAAAATCGTGATATAAAGAATGATTTTAGAGAAAACCGCAAATAAATCGACCCTTTTTTCTCATTTTTATCAGCGTTTGAATTTTTAGACATTAAACCTTAATGGTCCCTAGCTCCTACAGAAGACGTTTGCGCCACATGGTTTCCTATTTAATAATGTTTGTCTTTATGTCTACTATTACCTCTAAAAGTTTGTCGGTCTGGTAGCGAAACACCCTGTATATAACAATAAAATGAGGAATGTGTACCTAATTTTTTTTTAATTAGATGAATTTCATATTGTTAAAATTATGTCGTTGATGAATTAATTAAATTTTATTTTATATGAAAATAAAAAAAATTTAATCAGAGGCACAAATAGTCAAGTTCGTCTTTACGTATAACTGATTAATAACAATGTATGTTTTATAAGCTCGTATAATCAACTATTAATTATATATATTTATTTATGTACTATTAATTGCAAGATTTATTTGGGACATTTTCTCTTTTCTTTTCTTTTACGAAAGATCGCCGAATTACGGTTTCAGTTTTGGTTTTTAGTCTTTAAAACATGTTTCGGTTGACCCTTATTAATCACAAACTAAAATCTTTGGTATTGCAATCCATTATGCATTTTGCCCTATAGTGCTTAAGGGGGCTCAGGGGTTGAAAACTTTTGAAAAAATTGATTTTTTTATGATCTAGTTTCATTATTCAATTAACTTTTAACTCAATGCAAAAAACCGCATAAAAATATTTACATTTTTAGCGGAGTTATAAGCATTTATGTATCAACACTTTCATAGGCGTAACCATATAATTTCAACTTTAAGTCGTGTTTTCTCAAAACTTGATTTTTAACGACTAACACCAAGATTAAAAAAAAGCTATTTGATGGAATGGCTTAAATTATTTTTGCATGCATATAGCATCATTATCAATAGAATGACTAATATAGTTTAGATTAATATTTTGAGTATTTTTAATGAAAAAAAAAGTTGTATTTTTTAGAGGTTTTTTAAATTTTTAAGTTTGAGAGTTTTTTTAATAATGTTTTTTTCGAGTGATTGTTATATTCTTAATTCATTCTATAGAGTAAAGTTTCCTGATCATTTTAAAGCAAAAATTTGGTTATTAAGTCAATTCAACGTTAAAATATTTTGGTGTTGGTGATATAACACATAATTTTTTTTTCGAAAATTGTGTTACATAAATTTTTCTATATTTCTTATTATATTACATTGAAGTACTTCATTTTATAATTTTATAAGACTACAAACATACCTTTAAAATATCAGAAAGTTTAAATTAATTACACTGAATACTTCTGTTTTTATGTGGACTCGAAGCGAGAGCTCTGTTTGCATGTTTTTTCGTATCGATCAACCCCTGAGCCCCCTTAACCCTGTTAGACATTGGGCATTGAGGTATTATAGAGAATAAGTCCGGGTCAGGCGTTCAACTCAACATGGTACCTCAGTGCTTTATTCTCAAGAAAGCTCATTAGCCATTTCATCGACATCGAAAACTGAAAGATTGAAATATATTACCAACTGTTAAAAGAAAAAAGTTTCTAAGTCAAATAAATAAATAAATAAAAAATTATTAAGAAATTAGTTATTACTTAAAGAAAATAAAGTGAATTTTTTATAAAAAAAATTGCTAATACATCCATTAAATACAATACAGTGTATAAGAAATAAATATTTAAATATTTATCGGAAACAGAATACTTTTAATTTTTACTACTTATGAAATAATTGAGAAATCAATACACTAGTATTTAAAAAATGAAAAAAAAAGACCAGAATCAAAAGACACACCTCTAGAAAAAAAAGTTTTAAAATACTATTTTTCAATTTTTTTTTTTACCCAGCAAGCATGGGAACATAAAATTTTATGCTATATGTACTGACAAATATTTTGTTCTACAAACTTTTACTTCAAAAGATTACTTATATAACTGTCACATACAGCTACGTCAAAACATTTTTCCTCTCTTGAAATATATTGTGCAGCGTTCAAACCTTTGATATAGCTCGTCATTAACAGGTCTCTTTCAGATAAATTGGCTTTTTCTGTGTTACTTAGATATTTTTTCCGTTTTTGCGGTGTGTAATTTTTCTGTTACAACTGAATTACTTATTATAAATTATGACTGCATTCACAAAAAGTTCAAAGAAATATCTATTTTAATTTCATACCAATTTTTATTTCAGGGAATTACAATTTGTATACTTACTATCCATATCAAATAAAAAAAATAAACGTCGAAATCGATTTATTGTACATAATGGACTAGAACAGGAATGCGCCATTACCGCAAATCATACTTAGAGGCAGTAACATAAAATGAATTAGCTTTCACGGTAATCAAGCCCTAATAAACTATAAAGGATTGTAATTTTTATGATGTAATAAAATATACATAAATGGTCTGAGCGTTTTCAGGCATAAGCTTTTTTTGAAGTACATTATTTAACAAATTCTCTCGTTAATTATCTCTTGGTAAATTGATATTTTCTTTGTAAGAGTAGATTTTCAACTCAACCATATTTAACATTATGATTTCGAACAAAAGATGAATTACGGAAAATAATAATATATATCCATATATTAACCCTCAAACCTATCCGCTGCGGTAAAATTTACCCCAGACACATTATTTCTTAAAAGTAAAAGAAAAGAAAGGAAAAGAAAAAGATAAATGTTTTGTAGACGTTTCTTGCCCGTGTGTACCTTTCATCATCCTAGTTGAGAAGCATTGATTTTTCTTTGTTCACAAAGAGAGGAGAAATTAGGATTTAAAAAATCCCACGCGTGTAGAAACGTTTCATTTCGATATGTTCATTTCTTACTGAATAACATGCCCTAAAATTGTTTTAATGAGAGATTAATATAAATGACATTTTTATACAAGGTGGTCTTGTGTAATAAGGCCAGGCGGAGTAATAACGCCAAGTGCTAATATTTTGCATAATTATGAAACAATCTGGTAAATGACACCCATGTGCTCTGCGCAGAAGGGTTTTGAGTCATATAAATCGCAAAAAACAGCTTCAAGTTAATTTGTTTTATTTTTAGGTCTTGTTGTTTTTACAAGCAACTAAAATTAACGCTTGATCTAAAATTTGCGAGATACGTTTTGTGACGTGAAGACTTTTTTTTTAATCCGGAAATACTTTGTTAATTACATAAATTTGTAGTACATTTCATGGACTTTCAAAATGTTGTTGAGGATTTTGGATATCTTCTC
Source organism: Maratus speculifer (assembly GCA_964019185.1). Classification (NCBI taxonomy): domain Eukaryota; kingdom Metazoa; phylum Arthropoda; class Arachnida; order Araneae; family Salticidae; genus Maratus; species Maratus speculifer. The sequence continues at coordinate 303,566,505 of OZ025291.1, read as the reverse complement.
GAGATAATTTGTAATTTAAAATATACAGCGCAATAACTATAACGGGGTAATAACGCCAATCCTTGGCATTAATACCCCGGCTGATTGCCTACAGTGGCCGAGCTACATCCTAAATACTGATTCAAATAAACACAGTTAAAACTGTGCAATGTTTCTAATAATTCTATTTAAGCGGTCCTTTTTTAAGCAAAAAGAAGCTCACGGTCTGATATTCTTTTGCCTCACCCCCCCCCCACACACACACACACACCACACCTTTATTTTTCGCACACTTTCACAAAAAATTGAACATTTTCAATAGCTTAGAATGCAATTTGTCAATTTTTAAGTTTGTAGAGTTTGTATTTTTAGAATTGGGCAATCTACATGCAATTATTCCATCTTATTTCATAGTTTTGTTTGCATGGCGTTATTACCCATATAGGTGGGTAATAACGCCAAATAGCATTGGTCAAGAAATCACGCCATTACATTTTATGAATACATATCTGTTAAATTATTTTTTTTTATATAGATAGACAATGAGTTGCTGTATCAAATCATATATTTGTTTGAAAAATACAAACTAAAACTGAGCCGTGGAAATTGGTAGAACCTTAACGTTGCGTTATTACCCCAGGGTACCTTATTAATGAAAGGGTATTAAATATTATTAATATTACTTTTTTTAATCATTCATTTCATAAGTTTTAAAACAAATCGTTTTCATTATTTTCTAAAATTACAAATGCTTTTTACAGAAACTCTTTATGAAAGTGGAAATAAATATGAAAAGAATTATTTCACCAAAAGAAGTATCATTGATTTGTTTTACAACATACAGCAGTAGATTTGATTTTAAAACGCATTCATCTAAAAATATACGGAAGGCAAAATGCTATCAGATTTATTGCACAATTAAACGCGCAGTAACGTAATAAAAGGTGCACTTGTGCTGATAAAAAAATCCACAAATCCAGAAATATATGACATCAACTTAGAAAAATATTTACAAAATAATGGGCCACTCAAAAGGTTTTAGAGTGATATATTGAATTTTATAATGTTTAACTATTATTTATACTGAAAGACACAGATACAAAAATTTAAAATTATAACGCTATGAATTTAATAATATTTAAAAGCATATTTATTTAAGTGTTCAAGATCAATTTGAAAATAAATAAGCGGGAATCAAAATTATTGTTAAGCTTTTATAAAAATGAAATTAAATGTAAAGATCTGTTTATGAAGAATTATATATACCTGTGATTTTTTTAAATTTTCTTTCAGCTGCTTTTAGGAAGAATACTTTTTTGTTTTTTAATATTTGTAAAAGAATAAATTCTAAATGTGAGTTTAGAAACCTTATTTTTTTAATTAAGTTAAAGTGAAATAATTATCAACATTACAGTTTTTGTGTTTATCAAACATTATTGTACATTTTATTTCAAAATTAAACAAATAAAAGTATTTCAATGCGTTAATAAGTCATATATTGACGTACTAATTGAGTTAGCACTTACTAGTTCCTATGTATGTGAATAATAATTTTTCTAGAAGTACAAGAGTAAGTAATTTATATAGATGGCTTCAAAATTAAAAATTTGAACTTGTTTTGCTTCACGTATTGCCGTTTTAATGAAGTTAAATTGCGTTACAAAAGTTATATTTAGAGCATGAAAAAATAATTAACAATTCTTTATTTAATGAATATCAAGGTCATATGTAAGAATTAATAAAATAATAAAACTTCATAAGAGTTAATGAATGCATTAGGTAGCTAAAGTCCATCTCAACATCCCTCATTTTTACTTTTTCAGTTTTGGTTGCTGATAATTTTTAATATGACACATTCATTTTCGGAAAGTGTTTCGAAAGTAAAAGTAAGTGTATTGTAAATGTAATAACACTAAAATGTTATGAATTTCACTTTAAATCATTTTTTTTTCAATTTTACAGGACAGATTGGAATACTAATAAAAATAAATATGGATTGCAATGCGGTTTTATCTTCGATTAGTAACTTGTAACCGAAAATAAAACAACATTTTTTTTTTCTCGTAGACTAATTTTTTTTTAAGAGAAAGAAAAAAATGTATATTTAATATTTAAAAGACAACGCAGTTTTCAAAATCAAATTTAATTATTGTAATAATTATTACTACACTAGTGAAAACAATTAAAGGGACAAATGTTTTTTTTTACAATTAAAAAAAAACTAACATAGAAAATTAAACCAAACTTAGCCAAATTAACATTTGATAGAAGACTATTCTATGGAAAAACAAAAATTGGCACACCTGCAATGTAAATAAGGAAATTGGGCAAGTGCCTGCGCAGCAAAAGACCTGCACTCTGTCAGTCAGAGAAAAACATGTCTAATAAGGTGAGTGATCACCTTTAACTGCTACACAACTCTCGCATTGCCGTTTCATACTGTTTACGAGTGTCTTTATCAATCCCTATGGCAACCGCACCCACTCTGTTACCAAGGCACCCTTGAGCTCATCGATAGTCGTTGGAGCTGGTATTCCAGCTGCAATTGATCGTCCAAGGGCGGGTCATACGTGTTTGATGGGATTAAGGCCAGAAGACATCGCAGGCCAATCCATTCGTTGAATATCCTCCGATTCTAAGTATTCGTCCACCAACTGAGCCCTGCGTAGACAGGCGTTATCGTCCATAAAGATGAAACTTTTGTCCATATGGTCCGCTAGAAAGTCGCACATAGGATGTAAGAATCTCATCTCGGTATCATTGACATGTCAGAGTGCCCCTATCAAACACATGAAGGTCGGTATGACCATCTGCCATGATTAAAGATAGAAAACCAATGATTATAAATGCACAAATAAAGTATAAGAAGGTAGCAAATAGCTATTTCGAATCTTCTATCGAGATTCTACATCAGTGCAAAACTCAGCGAGCTAAAAAATAGCAAAACTGAGCAAAGAGACAGAGAGACGCAGACTTAATCTGCCATGATGCCTGCTCAGACCATCAAACTCCATAATGGTCCTTTTCGACAATATTATAGGGCCGATATCGACTCCCGAGTTTCTACATATGAGAACTGCAGGGCGTTTGGCATACAGGCAACCTGCATTAAGTCTCTGGGAGACTGTTATCTGTGAAATGGATGTTCCTGTTGCATTATACAGGTGATGAGAGAGTTATGTCGCTGTTGCGAACCTATCTCCATTGGCTGAAAGTCTCAAATAATGGTCTTCAGCCGGCGTTGTTGCGTTCTTACGGCCTTGACCAGGTCAGTGGACTACTGTTCCTGTCTCTCTGAATTGTTTCCACCGAGTGGAGACAACGATTTTCGGAACCCCGAGCTCTTTACAATATGTAGCTTGTGATTGGCCGGCATCGAGTCTTTCAACAATCCGCCATCTTGTTGCATCATCTAGACGATGAAGACTAGCCATATTAACGATAGGTTTAAAATCAAATTCAAAAGACAATGATTGGGTGAGACTAAGCATGTCCAAAACTTCCTCACGCCTCGGAGAGCAAATGAAGTACCTTTACGCAAATGCGATTGTAGCGCCATTACCTTGTGACGACATACACCACTGCGCAGCAGGTGTGAACATAACGAGCTAAATTATCATCTGATACCTTATTTGCGTATAGGCATAACTTATTTTTATGGGTTAAAAAAAAAATAACAAAAACATTTGGTCCTTTAATTGTTTTCACCAATGTATTATTATCTGTTCTTATAAGGTATATATATATATATATATCTTCTTATAAATATATTAATATAAGAAAAATCTATTAATCTTAGTGTTAAAAATATTGTTAGCATAACCAAAAGTAATGAAAAAGTAGAAACATAAAAGAATTATCCAATCATGGTCATATTATCACCCATCATAGTAGTGATATAACGTGTAGCCGTTAAAAAATATCCCTACTAATTTTGAAAAAAAATATTGTAAAAGGATGCTACTGGTAAAAAAGGATTGGAAATAAAGAAATAAAGTTTCCTGTTAAATGTTGTTCATAAAATTTTTTTTTAAGTATATACATAATAATAAAATAATTTTTTTTTTTTTTTTTTTTTTTTTTTTTTTTTTTTTTTTTTTTTTTTTTTTTACAGCAGTACCCAATTTTGATAGCATAAATTGAATCTTCATTCTTTAATCGGCCTCAAAACAAACTTTCATGCAGTTTGTATAATGGATTTAAAAGAACTTTATTATTTTAAAACGGGCATATTTTAGGGGTTGTAATAATCAAATTGAAGTTCGCTACTCGATTGTTCATTAAAAGGACTCACTTCTTGATCAAGGCATCTTAGGTGTCACTCAAGCAACCAATGAAAATGGCTAGCTTACAGGATAAGATAAGAAGTTTCAAAATATCTCGTCACTTTTTATCTTAGAAAGCCCCATAAACCATCATTTTTCCGTTTTTTAAGCATAAATAACAAAACTACTTGGAAGAAAAAAAATGAAATTTTGGATTTCCATTAAAGCAGGATTTAATAAATCTAATTTATTAAAAAATTTGTAGATTATAATTAATATGTTCTTTGAATATTAATTTCATAATTCATAAAATTAGAAATATCAACATATTTAAGTGTGGGACTTTTAGTATTATTGCTATATAAGAAATTAGCACATTAAGAGTATAATTTCAAGGGATATTAATATAAAATATCGAAATGTAATTTAAAATTAGAAAATCATATATAAACTTTTAATGTATATAATTCAAAATCTTATCATGCAAATGTCTTGAAATTTGATGCATGGCCATTGATTGAAAAGAAGATTTAAATAATCCATCAAAAAAGAGTATTGCTATTCAAAAAATAAAATTTCGGTTAGTTTTAATATGTAGATGAACCTTTAAGATTATTTTATATACATCGCTTAAATGTAGACTTTATTTCCATCGTTTGGTACCACTAAAGTTCTTTTACGATTATGTGTTGAGGGGTTAGACAAGGGTTCTTACTTTTTTTTTCACGACTATACATTTCGTACCATACACTAACAAAAGGTATAATCATCTGTACACTGTAAAAAAATTTTAAAAATGTAAATTTAAGATATTTTACTGTGAATTATTTCAGTAAATTTAGATAAATTTTGTTCAACAGAATAATTGTATATTTTTTCGTAATACCCGGATATTACTTATACGTTTACTAAACCTTATTTTCAGGCATTATTTTTACAATGCAAAACAACCATATCGTAGAGATTTTTTCTTTTATATTACAAAATACTATTTGATTTGTCCTTTGGAAACTTCATACATTCAATAAAAAAAATTGTTTCAAAACCAGTTTATTCTCACAAAAATATTCACTATTATTCCACACATGCTTCCCTCCGGCTTTTTAAAAATCAAATAATTATACTTCTAACCAGAAATTTATTGTTTCAGCAAAATTAAGTAAATTTCAAATTACTCTCTGAGTTAATATAAGACGCTTCAAATTAAATAAATTTTCTGGTTCAAAGTACGTTTTCATTAATTAACAAAAGCCGGAGGTTGGCAACTCTATTACTCTCACCAATATCTTCATTTGTATCCAGTGTCTGTATTGCTTCAGAATTCAATATTAAAAAACTTTTCTTTAAAATATTCGTCTAAAAACCAGTCTAACAATTCTCACAAAAATATAAAATTATTTTCAGAGTTCATATGCTTTATTTCAAAGTTCACTATTATTCTCATCAATATCTTCCTTTCAATGCAGTGTCTGTATTGCTTTCAGGGCTATGTATTAAATAAAAATTATACTAATAAAAACCGTACACGTAAAATAGTAATATTAAAAACTTTTTCATTCGCCTATTACGGAGATGTTTCTACTTCAGTAAATTTACTGAAAATATTATTTTTTTTTTCAGATAAACGATCACCTTCCGTAAATTTTATAATTTATGGGCAAAACTCGTTTATTTAAAGGCAAAGTCCGTTAATCTAGGAAAAAGTTCGTTTTTTATGGACATCGCCTGTAATCTCTGTTGCAGTAAAATTACTTCAACTTTTTAAAAGTGAAATCATGATAGTTTTTATGACGTATTTGAGCATTTTAAACTTGTATTCAATTCCCTACGTCTAGAAATACATACAGAAAGCAAGAGTTAATGAACAGGTGGAGAGGTTAAAGAAAAATCGCAATTTCGCTTATTTGCCGGTTTTTTCGTTTCTTTTAAATATCTGCAACTATTTCTGTTTAATAATATACGCCTTAATTATTATTTTTTTAAAATGATTTCACTGTTCGGCAACAATTGTTTTTATATGCATAGAAATATTTGCTGAATTATAAGCGCGCGAGAAGAAAGAACCAAGTTGTATCTTATTCAATGAATTTGCTTCAATGAAAGCGTGAGATTTTTCATTCAGAGGATCGGAATTCTTTCTCGTGTAAAACGGGATAACGTATTGCGTATTAAACGTTATATTTTTGCTATAGTTTCATTGACAATGCTTAATTGACAGAGAGAAAACGCGTATTACTTTAAGATCTTAAACTGGTTCGACTATATACAGGGTGTCCCTAAACAAATGGTATATACGCTAGGGGGTGATAGAACACATCAAGACGAGTAATAGTAAATAGGAAACCAAGGTTCCCAAACGTTTTCCAAAGGAGTTAGCCGCCATTAAAGTTTGGGGTCCAAAATTTCAAATACTCATAAAAAACGGAAAAATTGGTCGATTGATTTGCGGTTTTCACTAAAATTATTCTTTATGTTAGTATTTTCTTGAAAATAAACTATAAAGATAAATTTCGAAAAATGCCGATAGAGGGCGCTTAGACTTTAAAGTAATGAAAAACTATTTTTTGCCGTGATTTTTTGCATCTCATTAAATGGTTTCGTAAGCTCAGACTTAAACTTAAATTTTGAGCTCAAAATCTGAAGAGTTGGAAGCGGTTAAGTAGCACAAACTTAACTGTGTTCAGAGGGTTTAAATTTCAAATGATTATAAAAAAAGGAAAAATTAGTCGATAGTTTTGTGGTTTTCACTAAAACTATTCTTTATGTCGGTATTTTATTGAAAATGAATTATACAGATAAATTTAAAAAAATGTCGATAGAGGGCGCCTTAAACTTCAGAGTTACCAACAACAAATTTTAACAGATATTTTTTGTACCTAATTAAATGCTTTCCAAAACTTGTTAAATGTTTTCGAAATCTTAGATTTAAACTTAAATTTTGAACTCAAATTCTGAATCGTTGGGAGGGATTGAGAAGCGCAAACTGAAGTGTGTTCAGGAGTTGAAAGTTACCCCCCCCCTCGAACATAGTTCACTTTTCGCTACTTAAACACTCGCAACGACTCAAAATTTGATCTCAAAATTTAAATCTAAGCATTTGAAAGCATTTAATGAGATTAAAAAAATAATGGTTAAAAATAGTTGTACGCTACTCCAAAGTCTAAGGCGCCCTCTCTCGGCATTTTGTGAAATTTATCTTTAAAATTTATTTTCAAGAAAACACTCATTTAAAGAGTAGTTTTAGCAAAAACCGCAAACGAATCGACTAATTTTCCGTTTTTTATTGTTTTCCGTTTCGTTTGAAATTTAAACCCTCTGAACACAGTTCAGTTTCTGCTACTTAACCACTCCCAACTATTCAGATTTTGAGCTCAAAATTTAAGTTTAAATCTAAGCCTACGAAACCATTTAATGAGATGCAAAAAATAATGGCAAAAAATAGTATTAGGATGGATTATTTCGTTAATCCAAAGTCTAAAGCGCCCTCTATCGGCATTTTTTGAAATTTATCTTTATAATTTATTTTCAATAAAATACCGACATAAAGAATAGTTTTAGTGAAAACCGCAAATCAATCGACAAATTTTTTCGTTTTTTATAATCATTTGAAATTTAAACCCTCTGAACACAGTTAAGTTTGTGCTACTTAACCGCTTCCAACTATTCAGATTTTGAGCTCAAAATTTAAGTTTAAGTCTAAACTTACGAAACCATTTAATGAGATGCAAAAAATCACGGCAAAAAATACTTTTTCATTACTTTATAGTCTAAGCGCCCTCTATCGGCATTTTTCGAAATATATCAAGAAAATACCAACATAAAGAATAATTTTAGTGAAAACCGCAAATCAATCGACCAATTTTTTCGTTTTTTATGTGTATTTGAAATTTTGGACCCCAAACTTTAATGGCGGCTATCTCCTTTGCAAAACGTTTGGGATCCTTGGTTTCCTATTTACTATTACTCATCTTGATGTGTTCTATCACCCCCTAGCGTATATACCATTTGTTTAGGGACACCCTGTATAGAATAAATGAAAACACGGAATTTATATGGATTATTCCTTTGTAAGATTTAATTAAAATAAGATAGTGAATGCAGATTTTAATAGATGGATAAACAAATTTTTAACAAACATATTCTTCCGCATTATGTTATATATATATATATTTTTCTTTAAATACATGAAGTATGTCGAAATGTCCTATAAATAAATGCTGTCATATTATTCCCCTCTTAACATTTTCTTCACGTATTCACTTTTATGACAGCTTTTCCTTTCAAACTTTAGCAGTCTGTTGCTATTCCCTGAAGACATCTTCATTTTAAAGGGCTTTAGGAAGGAAAGTGATTATTTAGTGATGTTCTTGTAATCGTAAAGTTTTAAATCAAATATTCCTGTGGTTTCTGAACTTAAAGCATTTTCGCTTTGAAATTATTTTGTATGTATAGAATATATTGCGGTTTTAGATATTACTAGTAAGCAGACAGTAGACAGATAATTAAAAAAAGAGTTTTATTCGTGTCTTCATATTTCCAGTAAGAACATCCCTTGCACATAGTACATAAACTACACTAATTTAATAATGTTTATGAGCAAATGTAAAAAGTTATTCCAATTTGTACCATGGGGCAAAAGGTAGCTTCCTTATCTCTTTTTTCAAAAATCTTAAGATTAAGATTGGATTTCAATAAATTTATTCAAATACCTACAATTATTTCTGTTTAATAATATCCGCTTTAATTAATCTCTTATTAAATGATGTAATTATGCTGTTCGGAAACAGTGGTTTTACATGAATAAAAAAATCCGTTAAAAAAGAAAATATTTGCAACTTAAAGAAGGTATTCGCGTCGATGAAAGTATGTTTTTTTTTAATTAAAATAACCGAAAAAATTATCGTATGTAAACTGGGATCACGTATTGCGTATTTAACGTGACTTTGTTTTTGCATTATATTCATTGGCAAAGAAGCAATAGATAGCGAAAAAAACTCGCATTAACTATGAACATCTTAACCAGGTTCAACTGTATATATAATAAATTAAAAACATGGAATTTATATGCATTATTCCTTTAGAAGATTTAATTAAAATAATGTAGTGATTACAAACATTAAAAGATGGACAAGCGAATTTTTAACAAACATCTTCTTGCGCGTTATATTACAAATATATATATATTTTTCTTTAAATATATGAGGTATGTCGAAATGTCCTATAAATAAATGCTGTCATATTATTCTCCTCTTAACATTTTCTTCACGTATTCAGTTTTATGACAGCTTTTTCTTTCAAACTTTAGCAGTCTGTTGCTATTCCCTGAAGACATCTTCATTTTAAAGGGTCTTGGGAAGGAAATTGATTATTCAGTGATGTTCTTGTAATAGCAAAGTTTTAAATCAAATATTCCTGTAGTTTCTGAACTTAAAGCATTTTCACTTTAAAATTATTTCATATGCATAGAATATATTGCGGTTTTAGATATTACTAGTAAGCAGACCGTAGACAGATAATTTTAAAAAATGTTATTGTTGTCTTCATATTTACAGCTTTATATTTACACGTCCCTTGCACACAGTACATAAACTACACTATTTTAATAATATTTATGAGGAAATGTAAAAAGTTATTCCAAGTTGTACAGTGGGGGAAAAGGTAGCTTCCATCTCTCTTTTTTCAAGATTATTGCCAATACTGGATTTGAATAAATTTATTCAAATACCTATAGTTATTTCTGTTTAATAATATCCGCTTTAATTAATGTCTCATTAAATGGTGTAATTATGTTATTCGGAAACAGTGGTTTTACGTGAATAAAAAAAAGCCGCTAAAAGAGAGAAGAAATTTTCACCTTAAAGAATGAATTCGCTTTGATGAAAGTATGATTTTTTTTCACTCAAATAACCGAAAAATTATCGCATGTAAAGTGGAATCACGTATTGCGTATTTAACATTTTTTTTTTTTTTTTTTTGCAATATCTTCATTGGCAACGACGCAATAGATAGCAGAAAAAAAACGTGCATTAACCATGAGCATCGCAACCAGGTTCGATAAAGCATAGAATAAATTAAAAACATGGACTTTATATGGATTATTCCTAGGGAAGATTTAATTAAATTACGACAGAAAATGCAGAAGTTAATTTGAGGAGAAACGAATTTTTATCAAATATACTGTTACATATTATATTAGATATATTTTTTCTTTCCACATATGGAATGTGTCGTAATTTCCAATAAATAAATGTTGTCATATTATTCACTTTTGTGCATTTTCTTCAGGTACTCAGTTTTATGACAGCTTTTTCCTTCAAACTTTAATAGTCTATTGCTATTCCCTGAAGACATCCCAATTTTAAAGAACTTTAGTAAGGAAAGTGATTACACAGTGATGTTCTTGTAATAGTAAATTTTAAATCAAATATTTTGGTGGTTTCTAAACCTAAAGCAATTTTTTTCGCTATAAAAGTTTTATGTATGAATAGAATATAGTGTGAATTCAAATACTTTTAGTAGGCAGACAGTAGACAGATAATGTAAAAAAAATTCAGAATTTTTTTATTAATGTCTTCAAACTTATAGTAAGCACGCGTGTTACACATATTAGCTTTACTGTCAATGCTTAACTGATAGGAAAAACCCGCGTACTAAACGTGAGCATCTTAACCAGGTTCGGTTAAATGTAGACTAAATTAAAAACACGGAATTTATATAAAATATATCTTTAGAAGATTTAATCAAATTAAGTCAGAGGAGGCAGAAATTAATTTGGGGACAGGTGAATTTTTAACAAATATATTCTTGCGCATTATATTATATATATATATATTCTTTTTCTTTAAACATATGAAGCGAGTCGAATTTTCCTATAAATAAATGTTGTCATATTATTCGTCTTTTAACTTTTTCTTCTCGTATTCAGTTTTACTACAGCTTTTATTTTTCAAAATTTAGCAGTATATTGCTATTCCCTAAAGACATCTTAATTTTAAAGTGCATTATTAAGAGCTTATCTGACCGTGACTGTGGGAAAAAAGATAGCTTTGCTATCTCTTTATTTTAAGAGTATTGCCAATACATAATTTGAATATATTTCACAAATTAATCTCTTATTAAATAAAGTTATTGTAATATTAGGAACAGTGTTTTTTATATGCATTTAAAAAAACCCTTTTAATTGTCAACACGCCATAAGGGAAAAGAAATTTGCATCTTAATCAATGAATTAATGTCAATAAAAGCGTGATTTCCGCCCTCCTCAAAGAACAGAAAATTTATCGCGTGTAATATTGGATCATGTATTGTGCATTAAACAGGATATTTTTGCATTAGCTTAATTGTTCGAAAAAAATTGCAATACTTAATTGGTATGGAAAAAACGCGTATTAACCGTGAGAAACCGTGTGTTAACTAGGTTCGATTGTATATAGAATAAATTAAAAACACGAAATTTTTATGGAATATATCTTTGGAAGATTTAACTAAAATAAGACAGAAAATGCAGAAATTAATTTGGGGGCAAGTGAATTTTTAACAAATATGTTCTTGCACATTGTACTATATATATATATTTCTTTACACATGTGAAATATGTCGAAGTTTCTTATAAATAAATGTTGTCAGATTATTCTTCTTTTAACATTTTCATCACGTACTCAGTTTTTTGACAGCTTTTTATTTAAAACTTTCGACTGTATGTAGATTAAATTAAAAACACGGCATTTATATGGATTCCTTTGGAAGATTTAATTAAAATAAGATAGTGAATGCAGAAATTGATTTGGAGACAAACGAATTTTTAACAGATATATTTTTACATATTATACTACATTTTTTTTTTATCTTTACACATGAAATATGTCAAAATTTCTTATAAATAAATGTTCTCATATTATCCTCTTTTTAACATTTTCTCCACATATTCAGTTTTAAGACAGCTTTTTCTCTCAAACTGTAGTAATCTATTGCTATTCCCTGAAGACATTTTGATTTTATTGTGTGTTAGTAAGGAAGATGATTTTTCAGTGATCTTGTAATAGTAAAGGTTAAATAAAATATTTCTGCGGTTTCTGTACTTAAAGCATTTTTTTTCTTTAAAAGGTTTTTGTATAAATAGAATATAGTGGGAATCTAGATACTTTTAGTAAGCAAACAGCAGGCAGATTATGTCAAATATTTTTAAAAAAATGTTATTATTGTTTTTATACTTATAGAAAGGACGCCCTTACGAAAATGTCTTTTAGAATTCTACAGGAAATTTTTTTTATAGAATGTTATAGATACGCCCTTTTTTCTATAAGCTATTTTAAAACTATAAAAATACCTGTAGAAGTTTAATAGAAATAAGTGTAAAGAGAAAGTGTTTAATGGGATTTTAATTAAAATATATACTCTACAGGCATTTCTTTTGAATTCCTAGAGATATTTCCATAGCTTTTAAACTAACTTATAGAAAAGCGAGCAATAATTCTATATGATTCTATTAAAAAAAACCTACAGAATTCTAAGATCCATTCTCCCAAGGGCATGTTTAACATATAGCACATAAATTGCACAATATTACTCAGTAATGCAATTGTGAAAATGTGAAAATCCCTTCCGACTCGTACCATAGGACAAATGTAGCTTCACTATCTCATAGAATTTAGTTTATTGCCAATACGTAATTTAAATAAATTCCCCGAAAATAATTTGCTAGAACCTAATTGGCTTTATTTATGGCAATTTATTTTTCATCATAAAACATGGCGATTTATCTCAAGGTATTGGCAGATTTGTGACAGTTTCTATCAAACAGGTATGAATAAAATTGGAAGAATGGGTAGGTTTTATTTCGGTACATTCGTAATGTTTTCAACTTTTTTGTAATTTTGTCCACCAACTCCCCTTATGGTATCATATGTTGCTATTCTCCGACTCCCTTCATTTCCTTAATGCTATGAATGTGTAAAGATTCTTTTATTTTTTACATTTTTCTTTCGTTTGCAATAATACACAAGTGCAGTTGATTATTTTTTTCCATATTTTACTGATCTAAATGAAGATAAGAAGTTAATAAAATATTACTATAAAATTTAAAGTAACGTTATAAGTTTTATATCTTTCTTAAAATAAATTTTATTCGTATAAAGTTGAAAAATGAAAGTCACGAACGTTTGGTTAGTAACTATTTTGAAATGAAATATTTTAGAATATTTTAGATTATTTCGCCATTTCTCAGCAATAGTTTTAAGAGTTAAAAATTATGTAAAATAAGTTTGTAGTGCAAAAAAGTTTTTATGCATACTAATCAGATCAATTACAAATCTATAAATTTCCATTTAATTTTATAAGCCAACATTATCATTTAATAAGGTGCAGATATATCTAATAATTATTCTAAACATATCAATTTTATTCAAAACGCAAATAATTTTAAATTACGTTTGAAATGATAAAATTTGAATTATGAAATAAAATAAATTATAAGTTTTTTTTTTTTTTTTTTTTTTTTTTTTGAAGAAAGAAATTTTCAGCAAGATTTAAATAAAAAAAATAAATTACTTATTCTATTTAGGACATTTGGATATCTTTATCTGAATATTGAGACATAAATTTCTAAATTACAAAAAAAGAAAATTGAACATGATTTTCTTTTATTTCTTGCAATAAATTAAGAAAACGATTAAAGTTATTTCTAAAATTATTAATTAATGCGCTTAATTATAGTATAATCTAGTAGATTACATTTAACATCAAAAGTTAATGCAGTAGCTTTAAATTTTATGCACAAATTAAAAAAATAAATTTGCATAAACTATCCACTGTATTCTATTTCAAATTGGTCATTAATAACAATTGTTAAGCGATATGTGTTGTGAACGAATTTCCTAATTTTGACTAATGACAGAAAATGTCAGACAATAATAATTGTTAGTTTCTTATTTCTAATGGCTAATTAAACAACAAGATGCTGAAATTATTCCTTGGGGCTCATGTTTGGAAGCATGTAATTTTCAAACTAATTAGTAATTGGTATGCAATGAAGTCTGTTATTTACAGTTGCATATTTAAAATAAGAAATTCTATGGTTATAAATAATCTCCATTTAAGGATAGGTACAGTCCATGTAAAAATATAAACTTTGATAGAAAATGTGTAAAAGTATTAATCATAAGACGTTAATAATTATTTTTAAACAGCAAACATGCTTTCAAAGAAATTGAAATGTCAAAAGAAAAATATTTCTTATTTCTTTTAATGTAAGAGTGATAGTTGTTTATTTCGTGCTTTATATACTTTACATAATTTAGTTACTTTAAGTAACTGTCTTAGAGTAATAACGCCATATTAAGGATCTAACAATTTTTACCACTTACTTTTACATTTGTTTTTATTTACACAAATATAGCACATGATATATCTATTTATTTACCAGGTATAGAAGGCAGATGTGTATTCATGAAATGTAAAAGCGTAAAAATAAGTAACTTATTATTTTTAGGACTTTTACGTATCCTTAAATAAATATTGAAATATAAAATTTTAAATCACATAAAAAGTAAACTTAAAGCGTGATATTCTTCTATTTCAGTTGCACTAAATTAAGTAATCCATATAAAAGCAATTTCTACAATTGCGCATAGTTGCAAAATTAAAACGCATAGTTACAGTATAATGTAGACGATTACATTTAGCATAAAAATTTAATGTACTAGCTTTAATTTATTTGCATACATTAAAAAAATTAAATTATCCGCATTAACTACCGAGCTGTATTCTATTTCACATTGCTCATCAATAACAATTGTTAAGCGATGTGTGTTGTTAACCAATTTGCTAATTTTGACTAATGACAGAAAATGTTAGACGTTAATAATTGCTACTTTCTTATTTCTAATGGTTAATTACTCAACCATACGCCGAACTTATTCCTTGGGGCTCGTATTTGGAAGCATGTAATTTTGAAACTAATTAGTAATTGGTATCCAAGAAGTCTATTATTTAAAATTGCATATTTTAAATAAGAAAATATATGGTTATAAATGATGGTGCAATTGATATAAAAATGTACACTTTGGTAAAAATCATTCAAATTATTAATCTAAAGTTGTTAATAATTATTTTTAAACAATAAACATGCTTTCAGAGAATTTGAAATGTCAAGAGGAAAAATATCGTCTCTAATGCAAAAATGATAGTTTTCCATTTCGTATTTTATATTCTTTACATAATTTACCAAATTTATATAAGGTGTTTTTGGGTAATAATGCAACATTAAGGATATTACAATTATTACGGCTTAATTTTAGATTTGTTTTTGTTTACACAAATATAGGACTTGATATATAAATTTATTGACCAAGTATAGAAGGCAGATATGTATTCATAAAATGTAACGGTGTAAAATTAAATTGCTTAATTTTAGGACTTTTAGGTACCCTCAAATATATAAATATTGAAATATAAATTTTTAAATCACATAAAAAGTAAATCTTAAGCATTTTATTCTTCTTTTTCAGTTGCAAGAAATTAAATAATCGATATAAAATAATGTCTGTAATTGCAAATTGAAACGCATAATTATAGTGAAATCTAGAAGATTACATTTACTATTAAATTTAATGCAGTAGCTTTACATTTTATGCAGAAATTAAAAAATTAACTTACTTCCATATACTATCTAGCTGTATTCTATTTCAAATTGGTCATTAATAACAATTGTTAAGCGATGTGTGTAGTAAACGTATTTGCTAATTTTGAATAATGACAGAAAATGTCAGAGGATAATAATCGCTAGTTTCTTATTTCTAATGGCTAATTACTGAACAAGATGCCGAAATTATTCCTTGGGGCTCGTATTTGGAAGCATGTAATTTTGAAACTAATTAGCAATTGGTATCCAATGAAGTCTGTTATTTACAATATAAGAAATTCTATGGTTATAAATGTTGGTGCAACTGATGTATAACTATACATCGAAAATGCATATTGATAAAAATGTATAAAATTATTAATTTCAATTAATTGTTAATAATTATTTTTAAACAGTAAACATGCTTTCAAAGAAATTGAAATGTCAAGAAAATATATTGATTCTAATGCAAAAGTGATAGTTTTTCATTTCGTACTTTATATCCTTTACATAATTTAGCCACTTTATATAAGGTGTCCTGGGGTAATAATGCTAGATTACGGATATACAATGTTTACGGCTTAGTTTTAGATTTGTTCTTGTTTACACAAATATAGGGCTTGATATATCAATTGAATGACCAAGTATAGAAGGCAGATATGTATTCATAAAATATAAGGGCTTAAAAATAAATAACTTAATATTTTTAGGACTTTTAGGTATCCTTAAATATATAGTGAAACATGAATTTCTAAATCACATAAAAAGTAAACTTTAAATCTAATATTATTTTTTTCAGTTGCAATAAATTAAGTAGTCTATATAAAAGTAATTTCTACAATTGCAAATTAAAACGCATTGTTACAGTATAGTCTAGGCGATTACATTTAACACTAACATTTAATGCAGTAGCTTTAAATTATATGCACAAATTAAAAAAAATAAATTATCCGCATAATCTATCCAGCTGAATTCTATTTCAAATTAGTCATTATAACAATTGTTAAGCGATGTATGCTGTAAAAGAATTTGCTAATTTTCACTAATGACAGAAAATGTTAGACGATAATAATTGCTAGTTTCTTATTTTTAATGGTTAATTACTCAACAAGATGCCGAACTTATTCCTTGGGATTCATGTTTGGAAGCATGTAATTTTGAAACTAATTAGTAATTGGTATCCAATGAAGTCTATTATTTACAATTGCTTATTTTAAGAAAGAAATTCTCTAATTATAAAAGATGGTGCCATTGATATAAAACATTCACTTTCATAAAAATGCATAAAATTATTAATCTCAAGTTGTTAATATTTTTAAACAGCAAGCATGCTTTCAAAGAAATTGAAATTTCACGAGGAAAAATATCGATTCTAATGCAAGAGTGATAATTTTTTATTTCTTACTTTATATACTTTACCTAATTTAGTCACTTTATATAAGGTATCGTGTGCTAATAACGCCGCGTTAAGGATATAAAAACTTCTACGGCTCAGTTTTAGATTTGTTTTTGTTTACACAAATATAGGACTTGATACATCAATTTGTTGTCCAAGTATGGAAGGCAGGTATGTCTTCACAAAATATAAAGGCGTAAAAATGAATAACTTATTATTTTTCGGAATTTTCGGTATCCTTAAATAAATATTAAGATATAAATTTCTAAATCACATAAAAAGTAAATTTTAGCATGATATTCTTGTATTTTAATTTCAACAAATTAAGTAATCGATATAAAAGTAATTTCTACAATTGCAAATTAAAACGCATAATTATAGTATAATCTAGAAGATTACATTTAATATTAAATTTAATGCAGTATCTTTACATTTTATGCAGAAATTAAAAATTTAAATTATCCGCATAAACTATCTAGCTGTATTCTATTTCAAATTGGTCATTAATAACAATTGTTAACCGATGTGTGCTTTAAAGGAATTTGCTAATTTTGACTAATAACAGAAAATGTCAGATGATAATAATTGCTACTTTCTTATTTTTAATGGCTAATTACTTCACAAGATGCCAAACTTATTCCTTGGGGATCGTGTTTGGAAGCATGTAATTTTCAAACTAATTAGTAATTGGTATACAATGAAGTCTATTGTTTACAATTGCATATTTTATTTAAGAAATTCTATGGTTATAAATGATCGCTATTTAAGGGTAAATGCAATCGATATAAAAATATAAACTCTGATACAAAATGTGTAAAATTATTAATCACAAGACGTTAATAATTATTTTTAAACAGTAAACATGCTTTCGAAGAAAATGAAATGTCAAGAGGAAAAATATAGATTCTAATGCAAAACTGATAGTTTTTCATTTCGTAATTTGTATTTTTTACATAATTTATATACTTTATATAAGGTGCCTTGGGTAATGACGCCACATTACGGATATTACAATTTTTACGGCTAAGTTTTAGATTTGTTTTTCTTTCATAAATATAGGACTTGATATATCAATCTATTGACCAAGTATAGAAGGCAGATATGTATTCATAAAATGTAATGACGCAAAAATTAATAGCTTATTAATTTTATGACTTTTAGGTATCCTTAAAGTCATCCTTAGCAATTATTATTGAAATATAATTTTCTGAATCACACAAAAAGTAAATTTTAAGCATGGTATCTATTATTCTATATCTATTATCTTCTATTTCAGTTGCAACAAGTGAAGTAATCCATATAAAAATAATTTTTACAATTGCAAATTAAAATGCATAATTATAGTATAATCTAGAAGATTACACATAATTTTAAAATTTTAATGCAGTAGCTTTAAATTTTATGCAGAAATTAAAAAATTAAATTATCCGAATAAACTAATCATCTGTATTCTTTTTCAAATTGGTCATTAATAACAATTTTTAAGTGAAGTGTGTTGTAAACGAATTTGCTAATTTTGACTAATGACAGAAAATGTCAGATGATAATAATTGCTAGTTTCTGATTTCTAATGGCTAATTACTCAAACAGATGCCGAAATTATTCCTTGGGGCACGTGTTTGGAAGCATGTAATTTTCAAGCTAATTAGTAATTGGTATCCAATGAAGTCTATTATTTACAATTGAATTGCATATTTTAAATAAGAAATTATATGGTTATAAATGGTCTTCATTTAAGGATACGTGCAATCGATATAAAAATATAAACTTTGATAGAAAATGTGTAAAGGTATTAATCATGAGACATTAATAATTATTTTTAAACAATAAACATGCTTTCAAAGAAATTGAAATGTCAAGAGGAAATAATTGATTTTAATATAAGAGATATAGCTTTCCATTTCGTACTTTATGTACTTTACATAATGTAGTTATTTTATGAAAGATGTCCTTTGGTAATAACGCCAAGTCAAGTTTCTATAAATTTTTACGGCTTAGTTTTAGATTTTATTAAAACAAATATAGGAAATGGTGCAGTTATTTATTGACTATGAATACAAGAAATCAGATATGTATTAAATGCATGTATTATATGCATAAAATATAATGTCTTGATTTCTTGACCCTTGCTATTTGGCATTATTTCCCACCTATGTAGGTAATAACGGCATGCAGACAAAACTTTAAAATAAGATAGTATAATGAAATGTGAATTGTCCAATTCTACAGAAATAAAATCTACAACCCTATAATCAAACATATTGCCCTTACTTACCATTTATTATGATATTACGATGCAGTAATAATAATTTGATATTTTATTCCTCTGAATTATAAAAATTAGCAGCATTTAGGACAAATTCTTTTTATCCTTTTAATTTTTAACAATGACAAATATGGTAATTCGCGCTTCAAATAAAGAAATATATTTTTAAATGTAGGTCCTTAACTGAAAAGAATTAACCAGGGTAATAACACCAGTGTAAGGTGTTATTCCACAGTACAGATTTTGTGCAGTATATTTTAAACTACAAGCTACCTTTCGAAAACATCTAAAACATACCACAGCATTTTGCAAGTACGTGAAATACACTGCAAATTTATTAAATCAATAAAGTATTTCCTAATATCACATTGTCTCATATCACATTTATTAATCTAAAAACTTTTAGATTGGACGTTTTACTAAAAGTCTACAAATGTAATAAATTAACTTTTAGAGGTTATTTGTTATTCATATTACTCAGAGTGTTTCAGCGTAGAACCCATGGTGGTATTTTTGCGATTCTTTCATAACTACGCGTAACATTAGTACTTGGTAACATCACCCATACTATCTATATTACTTCAAGAGACATTAGTACATAATATTTAAAAAGGTATACTGCTTTGATAACTCGAGGTGAAATTGAAGGTGTTGAATATAATATATTAAAGGAAACAATTTAGAATATTTATATCTGGACTATCATACTTGTTCCTTAGACCTGAAGTTACATAACTGAACTAGGAAACCCTGCGCTTTGCGTCATTTTTATACCAACTCCGCAGATTTCACAGATTAGCATGTTACAAATTTGTTCTTGAACCCTCCATTGGTGTTACTGTAATCTAAATCAATAAAATTAAATAATCAATTAGTCTAACAGCATTTTAAGATATTTATGGTACACATGGACGGAAATGCTGTCAGGCATATTAATTTCAAAATGCATGCGCTTCACTTTTTTATGTAAAAATTTAGTTGATTGTTTATTATCAATCAAGGATTTGTGTTTTTTTTTAATTATTCTTAGTATCATAATATTCAGAATTTTCTTTTCATCTTGTCATTATTTAAAATAAAAACAAACAGCGTAAATGTTATCATCTGGTGAAATGTAAAAAAATACTTTTGAAGCAAATGTATGCAGCCGATTTCTTGCTAGAGGTTGCTTTAAAAGCAAAAAAAATAATGTATTCATTCGCTACTGCTTATATTAAAAATAGCTGGTATTCGTCTTCTAAAAAGCGTTCTAAGACTAATATTTAAGTTAAATCTGTCTTAACTTGTTTTATTTATAGTTTAGCTATAGATTGTCGCAAACGTAAGAAAAACCAAAGGTAATCCGATTATCAATACATAAATTTTATAGTGATGGAAACTTTCTCTGAGCAATTGAGAAAAATTTGTATATAATAAAGGAGCTTATGATGCGTTCGAAAAATTAGTTGAAGGTAAAGTTATACAAACATAGATAAATGAAGCATCATGTTAAATAAAGGTTTAGAAAATAGCTCTTCCAGTTGTAATTAGTGGAAAAGTATAATGCATGCATTTTTTGGTGTTATCCTCTAATCAAACTTTTTACATTGCCTGTTCTCACCAGCAAACATGCCACAATAAATCTTAGTAAAATATACCAATGGCGCAAAAATTCAAATAACGTAAGTTGAATAGAATACATTTTAAAGAACTACCGTGCTTGTGTATAGATTATGGTTCAATGAAGTAGATTTGTGTGACCCAGTAGAATAATTATATTCCGCTAAGAAATATATATATATGTAATAAATTAAAAAATTTTTGGCCATTTTGCCCGCCCTGAGTTTTATTCTAACGTTTTATGGAACAGACTTTTATTCTCAGTTTCTGTAATGTGCTAATATTTTTAACGGCTGAAGTTCTTTTCTTTTATTTTATTTAACTTAGCGTAATCTATTGATTATTTTCTTAAAAAGAGCTAGAATGTTTCTTGAATGCCAATATCTTATTGCGAAATCTTACATTCAGTACACAAATGCATTTTCCTTTTTAGAATTAAAAAAAACCTTTATCGAAACTTTAATTTTGTTTTATTATTTAATTAATCGTCTGCTAGGGATTCATACGCTTTTTCGCGTGGACAAATTACGCTATTACGCAAATCGGTAAAGATTCCGTGCATCTAGTCATGCCTACCGGCCAATGGGAGAGAGTTGGTTGGATTATCTTTGCGTTGAAAACGATCCTAATGGATCTTTAAAAGTTTTATGTAAAAAGGGAAGGGGCTAGATTGGATTGGAATTTTAAGAGAGACATTTTGCTTTGAAAGAGCGGATGCTTTTGACTTTTCAAATGCCAGAATTCTCGTCTCATTTTCGGAATAATTTAGAATGTTTGAGATGATGCAGACTTAGAGCAGGTTGTCTATTAGGAATTTGGGAGACTGGAGAGATGTGGAATAACTGATGGTCGAGCTCAAAAATAATAAAGGACTAACAACTGATTTTCTTGCATTTTTATTAACTCCCATAGAACACAACTCCATTGCTACCAACTACGGCTGCTAAACCAACATTGATAAAAAGACAGATGTTATTCCACGAGAAATATATTATTTCAAGAAAACCTGTTTATTATTTCAAGCAATTCGACTTATTATTACATACACACATATATATATATATATATATATATATATATATATATATATATATATATATTATAAAAGCTACTGTTACAATATACTAAATATGCAAACAAAATTCAGCAAACGCCTCATGTAAACATATCAAAAAATGGCTTCATAAAACCGTTTCCCAAGTTCGTTACTTAATCAGTTTCAAAAATCGTTACATAAACCAGCTTCATAAAATCTTTATAAAAATTCATATCACATCGTTACATTAGAATATAATTTATAAAGGGAGCCTATTTATGTACTGTATATACTGAAAACACTAAAAAAATCTACATCAAGCAGTGGATAGAAAAAGGTTGTTCTTCCTTTTGATGATGATGATGATGATGATGACGATTTATGTATTTATAATCAATACAGAATCTTTTAATGTAAAGCACACAACATCCGATAAAAAAAAAACTATCTGGGAGCATAACATAATAATCTATTATGAAAAAATACATTATTTTAACCGTTTAAGACACATTTTTTTATAGTAAGAAAAATATGACTTACATATTTATATTTTATTCAAACAGGAATTCAAAAACAAAAATAAAGGGTACAAACAATAAAAATTCTCATATATGTTGTCACTGAGTATTAATGGTCATTTATGAGTGAAATGATTTTTTAAAAAATAAAAAACTAACAGTAATACTATTTATTATATTACTACCAAATTATTAAAACTTAGTACATTTAATGCATATGAAAAGAAAAATTCAATTTTTTTTGGGTGATTTATTCAAATAATACATTAGCAATGAAAAAGCCGAAAATTACTTCATGCTTTTTCATATCGTTAAAATGTAAACACCCCTTACTAACACTGCAAAAATTAATGAAGTAAAAAGTTTTTGCTACCAATCAATTGGAAATAAAGTCTTAGAAATAAGTCTTAATAGATATTGTTTCTAATATCTAATACTTAGATATTAATGAACAAAATTTTCCGGTACGAATTGATTTTCCCAAACGGAAACGACTTTTTGAACGACCCAATAGTATTTCAATACCTGAAACTGTAATAAAATCTGAAGAAAATGTCTAAAATGAATATAGAAAATAGAGTTATTTTGAGATAACAATGCACATTAGCACAGTATCAGATTGCTTTACTTTTATTTATTTATTCATTTATTTTATTATTTTTTAATTAATTTATATTTTTTTGTTAAGTATAACCTTACTTTTCTATCAATGTGTAATATCAACATATGCTTTAATTAAAAGCTTTTAACAGAATATTTGAAATAATTTTGAGAGTTATATATATATATACAGGGTGGTTAGTTATTAACGTCAGGTGTTCAGAGCCCTCTAGCGAGTAAAGTTTTGGGCGAAACATAATCAAATTTGATCAGCATACATAGTAGACCATGGGATTTTGAATTCTTAAAAAAAAAAGAAAAAAAAAGAGAATAAAAAGTTTAAAAAATCGGGCAATTTTAGCTAAAAGGCGACTAAAATATATTTAATTAGCATAAAATCAGCAATTTTGGCGCACCAAAAGTGTATTAGTGTAAATGTTGAATGATTAAATGGCAAAAAATACAGTACAGATCAATTTTATACTGCTGGAATACTGCCCGAGCGCTGATGGTACCTGTACATTTTTCATCTCTTGTTCGACAATATCAGTTACAACTTCGTCAACTTGTTATTGACTAGTCACTTTGCGTCCTAGGCCTTGTTGCCGCATAGTTTCAAATCGATGAATCATCTTTTGTAAATTTGTTATGGTCATCGGTTCTTTTGGCAAATTCTGTAATCGGTGAAATTCAGGACGAGCATCATTGCAATATGCGTTCTGCTGATAACACAGCTCTACTACCTAGTGGCGATTTTTAAAACTTTTTATTTAATTTTTTTTAAGAATTCGAAATGCCGTGGTCTACTATGTATGCTGATCAAATTTGGTTATGTTTTGACCAAAACTTTACTCGTTAGAGGGCTCTGAACACCTGACGCTAATAACTAACCACCCTGTATTAAGATCTATCCACATTATAAAAGTCTGTTTATGCTGAAATCTTTCAATTTTTGCATAAAAAACCTGGCTAGTGCGTATCTCTTGATTTTCATGAATTTGCAACCAACAATGTTTCAACAATTTTCTGTTTTTAGTTACAAAGAAAAAAAAAAACACAAACAAACAAAAAAAAAAAAAAAAAAAAAAAAAACAACAGCCGTTTTCGTGCTTAGATATTTGGAGCTGATTTTATACGAAATTGATGTCCTGACATTAAATATGGCATCAATTTTTCATTTGGAGCTCAAATGTTTAGGATAAACAACTTTATGTGAAATATATGTTATATTATTTTAATTTAAATCCAAGAGTTTTAAAAAATATATAAATAAAATAAATAAACAGATAATTTTTATTTTTTATAATATATAAATGTTAATTTTTATTACTATGAAAGACATATATTCCAATAATAATTTTTAAAATTATATTATACAAATATTTTTACTCACAAAGCAGAGGAAAAAATCATCGATGTAACCGATTCTCAATGAAAACTTTGGAAGCTTCTTTTTGTCACAGTCTTGAATATATTTTAGCCCACCAAGCGTCTTGCAAATGGGTAAAATTGTAATGTTATTTTCTCTGAATTTTCTTTTAAATTCTAATAAAACATGATTATTTTAATATTACATAAAAAATCTCATTTAGAAATATAAATGTAACCCTTGAGAGTCTTAATCATTCTTCAATGCTTTGAAAATTCATTAAATTTATAGAATTATAATATCTTAAACATTGCTTATATTCCAGTGAAACCTGGAGCTTAGTGTACGGAATATTACGGGCCAAACGCTTAGAGGGTTAGAACAGTCATTTTTTAAACTCCAACAGTAATCTGTTATCATGTGCACATCCCATCTTCCTTGGTAGCGGTCCTGCATAATCTTAATATCCTGGTGAAACCTTTCATCCTGTTTCTTTAGTTGCATCTCTTAAATTTAGAGCAAAATGCTCCAAGTGGCTGTGTAAATAGTGCATTTTAATGTTCATATTACATCCAAAGGATTTCAAGCTATTAAGCATTTCATTTACCAGTTCTACATAATTTTTGCTTTGTGTTTGCCCAGAAAATTTTCAACAACTGCCCCAAAAGATGTCCAGACTTTTTGAATTTACGAAAGCAAGATCCTTAATCTCTTATTTTTGTTATGTGAAATATTCTTGTTTTAATTTTTTCATAGCTCATTTCGGGCATTTCTACCCAATATACGCAAAGCATGATCCATTCTTGTAAAAAAGCTTTTACAAATTGCTTCATAATTCCGAACTTGATTGCAGTGGAGGAAATAGTATGATTTTCTCACTCCCAAACTAAAAGGTTATTAATGACATTCCCTTCCGCAACATCCATGATTTCTCTCTTAAAGCACTTTATAATCCAGTGGTGTGTTTTATCCCTGCTATCACAAAGACATAAGAAATAACTATATTTGGTGTAACCGTTTTGCTGTCCAACCATAAAGTTTGCGGTCAAAGCAACAAGCCAAAGCAAGCCATTTTTAAGTCCACACAAATCGCCCATTGATATTTTGAGCGAGCAATTGGTATTGAACCATATTTGTTCCTATTGTGTAAAAGGGTGCATTTTAGACTCCGCTTTGAGCTCTCGACAAAAAAGAGCTATTCATCTGAAAAATACATTGGAGACCCATTTTTTCCAAAAGTCTTCTAATTTGATGACAAAATATAAGATTGTCTTGTTTGGAAAAGAAGGGTAGTAGATTATTTTCTCTCGTGCGGTAAAAATTAACTTTGGTTCCTTATTCCAATAATTTTTTGTCGTTTAATCTTGAAGCCTTTAAGCCTGAAGAATTAAGAATCTTCCTTTTACAGGTGAAGATCTCTAATGAAATTATCTAACTCATCCTAGTTGAAACGCTGAGGCATTGACAACATCTCCTCACAGTCACTTTCACGTCTATAAAAATCAGAAGCAGAGGGACAGTAACCATCCTCACAGAGCTCTGGCAGTTGGTAAAACGTTGGGATCGACTTACCTCGAGTGAGGAACCGGGCATCTTGAACAGACTAAATCAGGATAAGTCCGTTTACTATGGTTGTTTCGATTAATTCCAGTAATATTTACTCAGCTATTCGTATAATATATACTAAGTCATCAAAATTGTTTTGGGGCTTTCTCCAAACCATCGGTATGCTATTTTTTTCCCGTTAGTCGAATGTTGTGAGTGCTCTGTACAAGTTTTACAGACCTGATGCGGTTCCCAGGTTTTATCCTGATCACCAAGTTTAACACCAAAGAATCCAAGGTAAGGTCTGTTTACAAAGTCAGTAAGATTTTTTCTGGTGTTTTTAGCATGTATTATTCGCATATGTAGTAAAACATATCGCGATAATTTACACAACTAGTTCTGCTTAAACTCATTTAAATTCAGCAACACAAATACAACAATCAGCTACACGGCACGTTTTAAATTAATTTATGAGAATTTTTTCCTTAACACAAATACTACTGAAAGTAAACAATGTTTTGCCTCCATGGAGAGAATTAAAAAACTGACCCAATCTCGTGACGGCTTTTACTTTCGGTTTTATGGATGGGCTGCGCATGCGAAGAGCCTCAGTTTTGCTTCCACATACGATTTTTCAAGTTCTTTCGATAAAGCAACGCGTCTCACATCCTCTTCAGCGTCTCTACAGGCCCAATTATCAGAAGGTCAGTTTAAGCATTTTAGGTCACTTCAGTTCAAAAAAATCTTGAGCTCCTTTCTCATGCCTAAAAATGTAGAGCTGATAAACAAAAGTAATTTTATATTTAGATAAAGAGCCCAGAATATCTAAAATCAGTCGTATATGCCTAGGCACCGTTTTTTATTTATTTATTTTATTTGCAGGCCTATGTTATTTTCAAAACTCAAATTTTGCCTGTAATGTCGATTTTTGTCTCGGTGATTGGTCAGAAATGCGTTCTAAAATTATCAGTGTCTTTTCAGTAATCCATTATTAATTTAACATATAAAACAAGAGCATTATTATTTATCCTAATATTATAAAGTATTTTTTAGTGCAAAACTATAAGGAAAAAAACCATAATTTTTATTCTTTATTCTAACTATTTTTTTAAATACGAACAATTGGATAATGAGTTTAGGTAAGTATTATTAAAATTTAGGCATACTTTCTAAGATAATTCTTCCAGAGATTTCTGATCGATGAAATATTTAGTCATATGTAATTTCTAATTCCAACTTCTTACAAAGAATTTTTCATCAAAATTGTATTAATTGTATTTATATTACAGTAACATAAATTTTCACTTAATGATGTAAATTCTCATGTAATAATAAATGTCAGCTTTTTAGTTTATTGTAAAATAACTTTATGTTTTTGAAAAAAATAATGAATCTGACATAGGAAAATTAAATAACACAGAAAAATAAATAAAGCAAAATATGGATAAAAAATAGAAAGTTCGACACTTATTTTATTTTATAATGAGTCCGCTTATTTAAACTACCGTACCACTAACTGTTTTAAAGAAATTTATGTTGTTTATTCTTTAACTTGTCCAAAATAACTAATGACTCAAAAAGAAAGATTGAGTCTACACTGTGTCATGTTATGGATGATTGATTATTTTCTCTTGCTTATTTCTTAAAACAGTTTGGAAGTGTTTGCAGTTTTCAGTTACATAAAATGATTTAAAGATCGGAGTATTTCATGCGATTAAGAATTAAGAATTTCCTGATATTGAATATCTGGTTTCCGATGATTTCCTCCGGAGAAATAAATTCTACAAGTTATTATACAGCTTAGATA
Source organism: Maratus speculifer (assembly GCA_964019185.1). NCBI lineage: Eukaryota > Metazoa > Arthropoda > Arachnida > Araneae > Salticidae > Maratus > Maratus speculifer. Next base: position 303,538,508 of record OZ025291.1, on the reverse strand, counting down.
AATCAGTATTTTTTTTTTTTTTACGTGGACATTCATTTTGAGCAAATAATCGTATCTTTGGAGACATTACAAAAAAAGTGCAAAATCATGATCGTATCAGCATCTTACATGCTTAGTAATGAATACTCAGATTTTCTTCATTTTTTACGAAACCGTTTCCTGGGAAATGCTCCGAGTGAATACTTCTTCAAATTCAATATATTTTTTCTTTGTTTGTTTGATTATCGAAATTTGGTCAAAAATGCTTATTCACAAAATGCAATATGACGGCTGGTGGTACCAACTATTGAACAGTTTAAGAGATTCTGTATTTAATAACAAAGAGAAAAAATACCATTTTACTACCTTATCTGTGAAAGACCGTCGATTTAGCTATTATGCCAAAGTGTTCTCGAGCGGAAGTGATTTTAAATGTATGAAATGGATTTTACTGTGTGTTTATATTTTTCTAATTCCATAGAAAATTCGATGTTGTTTTAATTCTTGCAAGTTTTAATTCCTAAAGGGAAACGAAAATAATTTATTGTCTGAGCGAAGCGAAGTCTTATACACATAGTACGTAACGATATTAAAAGTCAAACAAAATTCTTTCATCAAGCAAATCTAAAAATATACTTGTCGGATTTCCATTCTATTTGTACCAGAAGGTACGTATGAAGGTAACCTGCTGAATGTACCTACTTTCAAAAATTGGTTCCAAATCGTTTAAAAGTTATATTTAAAAAAACTGATTAAAAATGCACAATATATTTGCATACGTCACAGAAATTTCGTGTGTGCCATTTTTCACCGGCTGGATATTTTCGTAGATAACCAATCAGACTACATGGAGCAAATAGTAGTCTGAGCGAACCGAAGGCTAATGCACATAGTATGTAACAATATTAAAAGTCAAGCATAATTCTTTCGTCAAGGAAATCTGAAAAAGTACATGACGGATTTGGATTCTGGTTGTACCAGAAGGTACCTATGAGGGTAACCAACTGAAAGCACCTACTCTCAAAAATTAGTTCCGAATAGTTTTAAAGTTATATAAAAAACTGATAAAAAAGCACAATTTATTTGCATACCTCACAGATATTTGACCTGCGTCACTTTTCACGGGCTGGATCTTTTCGTTACATTCCAGAATTCGAGCACATGGAGCAAAGAAAATGCACAAGCAATTTTTATTTAAGTACAATAAAACATATTTAAACTTAAGAAACAAATTGGAAACGAAATTTGTTTTATTATTATTACTATTATTATTATCAACTTATTTATTTAAAAGAAAAAAGCTGTAATACTTAGTAATTTAATATTTGAGATTTTGTTATAATCTGTATAATATTATTTTATAATCGCCATTAGCATCTTATGTGTTTCACGGGTGCAAATTGCAAACAATTCTTTCGTGTTTTAAAAAAAGTTTAACATGAATGCTTTAGATATTTCTTATAATAGTAGATTATATTATGATATTTTGTCTACATAGATTACTTAATATTATTTCTCATTAAGCAATATGTAGTTACCGGCTGTTATTGCGTGATTATTGTACGCATTTTGTTATGGTTAAATTTTATTAAAATATATATATGACACAGATGTCATATATGCGCTAAGCTGGCAGGATTGCATTAAAATGGCTATTGTCTGTCTCAGATAGTAACCCGTTTATTTTGGTTCATCAATTCATTTAAAAAAAGAAACAATAATGGAAGCAATAAATTATCAGTTATACATAATAATAAATCGTAAATATTAACACTCAGAGCAATATTCATAAACTTTCACCAAAACAAAGTTTTCACCAATTTGCGGGAGGAAAATCACGCCACGTATTGCGTATGTGACATCCGTACCATATTTGTATGTAAAAATAAGCATAAATGTTCATCAGGTTTGTTTATGTAGCCGCGCATAAATATTTCCAACAAATATCACTTTTTGAAGTATAAACTGAACGAAATTTTATAAAAACGCCACGGTAAAGATAATACTGTAAAAGTACCTTGAAATTAGAGTAGATATATCATATAGGCATCGGGTTTGGGGCAAATTTGGCGAAAATTATTTTTGAATAGTTACATCTATACTTTTTAATTATTTTCTATTATTTTAAAAAGAAAATAACAATAAATAAAAACTGAAAAACAATTTATATAATTTGAAAAAAAGCAAATAAACAATTTATTAATAAATAAACAACAATAGCCGAGTTACCACGGCAGACAAAATAACGCTATTTTGGTGCCAACTAGATACACCACGGTGCGTATATGACATCTGTGCTTCTTTTTAACACTTTCCAACAAAGTTGAAAAGTGTTTACGCTTCAGTTTGTCTGTCCATCTGGCCATCCATCCGACTGGCCTCTCTCTAATATAATACCCGTAAATAGATACCTATTTTAAGGTTCTCTAGGCATGTTTGGTATTATATATGATGTATGTGGGATTAAAGTTGCTAGAAGGGCACCCAAAAGAATTTAATTACATCATAGTCTCTGGAGAAGAAACGCTTACAGAGTATGTTAATGACATTATGCTATTTCAGATGGATTGAAACTGATATAAATCACTACGATTAAGTTAGAACAGGACATTTATAGTACTTTTAATCCATTTATAAGGACACACAAGAGAAATCAGCTACAATACTGCTTTTTAATATCAATTGCTGAAATGAGTTTTCAATTTCGTCATGCGCTTTTAACTATCCTTTAGGTACGTTCGTAATTATATAAATACTTAGCACCTACTGTCGTATCCATCCATCTGTCTGTCCGCATATAACAGCACAAAAACTATCCAACCGAATCATTAGAAATTTTAAATATATATTTATACCGAATTTTGTTGAGTCATTTAAAATTGTAGTAAAATTGGATATATAGTTCAAATACAGTGACAGTTAAAAGTATTGCGTTACATTACGGCCGATGGAATGAAATAGTTCCAAGTTCTTTTTAATTATGACACCTGTCGAAACATAATAAAATTGAAGAGCACTAGAATATAAATTTTGTAGAATAGGCCGCATAAAGAATACTTATTATTCATTTACAGGTTACCACAAAAGAATTCCGAATCATAATGATATGTGTGGGGGGGGGGGGGCATTATTTTTTCCACTCAAGAGATTTTCGCATTTGTCATTACAAGGTCTTTTAAATAACGACTTCTAAAACTGCATAATCGGATTCACTTTGACGTATTTGAGCCTGCATGTTTTGCTGAAAAAAATGTGTTCAGATTTCTAAATCATTTGTAATGATACTTTGGCAGCTGAAAGCTTATGCAGACGAAATATTCAAATTTCGTGTCGTACCTTATGCTACTATCATTGCCAATTCCTTTTATTTAATGCATGCTAAAGCGAAACACTGTTCAACTTCTTGAGAATAGGTTTGAAAAATTAACAAAACAGTGCATGTAATGGTCAGCATGCACTACCCATTTAAATCCGATTGATCATATCTGGAATCTGGAACACACTCAAACAACGCATCGTATTCTTTTTTTTTTTTTTTGGCGTTTTCGGGATTTTTACGTATCACGTTTAAAAGAAAGAATTCTCTGCATTCTTATCGAGACTCTCATCGCATCAATAGAAATCAGATGTAGATATTATACTGTTATATATATTAACTATTCTGCATTAACTATTTATGGGGTCCAAACACCATGCAAAAAATACACTCTTTCTATTCAACTATCATGATTTGTGCCATTTTAGGTACTAAAATTGGTGTAACGTGTCTGTTTATGTTTTGTTATGTACGTAATTTCAAAGAGTTCAAATTCAGATAGGAGATATTTTAGTGTTTTATTACCTGCGCTATTTTTAATGTATTGCGAACTTCAATTTTATACGCATGCATGGCTGTTTTGCATAGTTTACTTCCCCATTTTTTAACCGTGTATATGAATTTATATAGAATATTTTGTAATTCTATAGTTCATTTTGGTCATTTTCATCATTTGAACTTGTGGCAGTATATGGGCAATTAAAGGTAGCATCTTGTTTTATCTCTTTTACTTTTTGCCAGTTATTATTAAATCTAAGTTCTTAGTGATATAGTGATATCGCTCAGACTAATCCCTCTGAGGGAAGTCCTAGTTATTTTCGTTTTCCTATGATTAAAGGTAGTAATAATAATTATAATATGGCTTTATAAATATAATGTATTAGAGAAAATTTCTTTATTTAATGAATGATTAAAATATGGTCTGGTTAATTAATTGTTGAGAAATAACGAATTTTGAAGCGCATATTGAGGAAGATTTTAGCACTCTGAGTAGATGGTTAAGATATTAACACTTTACCGTTTATAGAGCGGACAGGGATCAATTATGTATATTTTTTATTTGAATATTATAAAAATATATTTCTTAAATGGAAAAAAAATCTTGAAATTTTGAAGATTTACTGACCATTTTTTTAACAATTTTCTAGAATTTAGAAAATTTATTCTTTTTAAATGGAAACCATAAAGAGCAACGGAAATAAAAGAATAAATAAAAATTATAATAAAAATTTTTCAGAAAAGGAAATTTATGCAAAAACAATAGCTACGTATAGTTTAGTATTATCTAAAAAGGGAAAAAGGTGCTGTTTTTTAAGTATATTGTGACAGGAATAGCATATACAGCATATATCTGCTTGTTAGAATAGTTGGATTTCAGGAGGTACAGAAGACTACCTCTCAGCAAACAGCTATATCAGCTATTTCCTAAAATTGCATTTAAGTCTGGCCGCGTGTGAAGAAAAATTTCGTCAAGTAGTTGACAGTTTATATTTCGTTAAAAATCACATGACTTTGATGCGAAATTGAAAACGACGAAATATAGATCAAGGATTGCTGAATCGTGAAAATTGAGTTTTATTTCTAACAGTGAAAAGAATACATTGGTTTGATTTCGAACTGCAATTCAACATTTACATTCAAAAAATGAAACCTATTGATGCTTTGGACTTCAACAAATGGTGGCCGAATTTATATAAAAATATATTTTGGTCAATATAGTTATAAAGAAAAGGTGTTCCAGAAGAATAACAAAAAATGCTCCTTTGACATACAAAAGTTATAATAGTCGAGGAATTTATAAATGAGTCCGTTTAATATCTATTCATTCTTTGAATTTATGGATCACTTCTATCACACAAAAGCCCATTCATCGAAAGTCTCAATTAATAGTAAAAATTAGACGGTGTAAAACAGATTCAGGATAGCATTTTGAAAGAGCATTACCATTTTATCAACAAATAACTGATCAATCGCCAGTGTTGGAAATAATCAGTTGAGAATCATAAAGATATAATTACGCCCCAAAATGATATTAAAATAAAGTAATATTCCTGTACAATTGTTATTTTCATTAATCTTTATCGTAAATATTTTAACATGATTTTACATTTACATTTAACCTCGATTCCTGCTAAGACAACATAAATACGTTTTTCTGTTATTCTTCATTTTATTATTTTTATCATTAATAAATATTAGAAAGTTTATTCGATATTTGAATGTATGAAGTCAAACATATACATTAAAATTCATTTGCATGTGAATTATACAATAACTCTAAACAGTTCTGATTCTGCGACTCATGTGGATGTAGAAAAGACCAATTCAATTGTTCGTTCAATGGTTTTATGGATATATATAAAAATCGTTGTTGGGGGGAGGTACTAAAATTTATATTTATTTATTTTAAGTTTGCAACAGCGACTTTTTTAATAATGAGAGGAAATCCCGATGCACATTTTCCTGCAGGAAAAATACTTTTATGTTGAATAAAAATAATGCATTTTATTACGCGTAAGCTATATTCTAGAAAATCCATTTTTCCCTGTCTGAAAGTTCCTTTATTTCCAGTTGATTGATTACCGCCATCTATAATTCTTTGAAAAAGGATGAAGTAATGTGATGGGCGGTTATTTGAATTATCTATTAAATATTCAATTAAAGCATATTTGAATCGAATTGCAATTTAAACTTAATTATTACAAAGCGAAAGTAGCTGAGAGAAATATGTATAATGAAATTTAAGAAAGGTAGGGGTTTAACTAGTAAATGTGTCTTTTATTTTTTAATAAAGTAGCTATAATTTTATAATTTTAATATTTATTTACATATTTATTTACATAGTACTTTATTTACATATTTTCAAGAAAAAAAATAGCAAAATTTTATAAATTTATTATTATTTTTAAATAGTCACTTATTTAGTAAACTTGATGAATATGTTTATACATATGAACAAAAAAACCACATAAATTCAATTTCATGTATTTTTTAAATAATAATTTTTATATCTTTATCAGTTTGTTTGTTTTATAATAAATAAGATGTTATGTAAGAAAACTGTGAAGCTATATTTCATATGTATGTATTTTTTGTCATATATACCAAACTTATATATTATTTTACAACTTGGAAAATAAATGAAAATTTGTAAAAAGAAAAGTGTCACAAAAATGCAGCATTCAAATTTAAGTTTTACATAAACTTTATAACGATTGAACAAAATAAAAAATTGAAAGAAAAGAGTGAATGAGAAAACATTTCCTGAATCCTGAATATTTTATGGTTTCTTAAAGTCATTAATATGACTATTTTAGTTTTAATCATATTTTATGAATTTCTAATTATATTCTATTGCAAATTATAGAAAGTCAAGCTGTATTATAAGAGAAATATTTTGGATGTATCTGTTTTGAAAAAATGACATTTTTATAAAATAGTTTACGTTATAAAACAGGAGTTCAATAGAACTTCAAATTATGTAATTAAATTACTTTTAAAACCAACTAATATTTTGCAACAATAACAGAAGTAAATGTCCAGATGTTCTAAACAAAGTTTTATTTTGGTGACTTATTAATAATTATGATTTACAGTAATATATGTACTTTAAATCTAATTTAAATATTGGATACTGATTAAATTATTTCACATATAAATGACGTTGAAGGGAGTTTATATTTGACACTAAAGCGATAATTTTGTGGCATGGCGAACCGGTGGCATTAAGCCCCTTGATATTAATAGTTGGGTCAATTCTATATTTTGTATACTTAATATTGTCAACGTTCATTGTTTGTTTAAAGAAAACAACGTTGTTTGTTTTAAATAAAATACATTCGAGTTTTAAATTAAATTTAAAAGTCTGCGTGTGTTATAGTTAAATAAATGTTTCCTCATAAAAAATTGCGTGTTTCTAATAAAAAAGTGTTTTTTTAGTAAGAAAATATTTCTTTTACAATAAATTAACACTATTCTACACACTAGAAATTAAAAAACATTAGAAACCGTTTTTCCTATCGAAAATCGTACCACGCCAATTCATCTGAGATGTCTGTTTTGTACTTGGTTTTAGCATTGTAAATACACATGTTTATACATGTAAATACATATATGCAAAATCTAGGGATTCAGATGTGTATAAATATAAATAAAAATACCAAAATACAGGGTATTTCAAAAATATGTATGTATAATTTATTCTGAAATATCTAGTGCATTCTTTTTTTACTATAAATTTGATCAAATTTGAAATAATGAACAAAACTGACCAAGCTTTGAAGAAAAGATATTTAACCCACATTCTTACTCGGAGTTCGACAATTAACTGTTGTTTAGGACACAATTTGAACATATTTTCCAACGTAACTCTGAATTAGTAGAATACGAGTTAAAAAAAAAAGGAAATATTCAACACATTATACCGCCCTTATCATCAGTACCACTAAATGAAGAAAGTTTAATAGAAATCAAAACAGTTACGAAGAAGTACAGTTCGTAAGAAGTTTTTATTTTTTAGTTTAGAATATTTTTTCGTGCTTATTCCTAAAATGTTCTTTATTGTAGTTTAATTTCAAAGTTCGAAAAGAAGTTTTTTAATAATTAGTTATGTTACACAATGATTTAAATTACGCTACTGTTTGCAGCATTTTGTATTGAATTAAATAAACTGTGTTTTGGATTTCTAAAACATATAAGAATATTCTGTTTAAGTGTTGCATTTATCAATTTCACTATTACATAGGTTAATTTCTGTAACACATATTTATTTTGCGTTTGCTTTTTTTTTTATTTGCAGTTTTTAGAAAAGAAATAATATAATTCATATATATATATTAAGGACTTCGAGTATGATAATTTTCTTTTGTTTTCTCATTTTCAAACACCATCATTAAATTTCTTTTATACAATGTAACGCTTCCTGAAAAACACTCCTCGGAGAAAAGAAAAGGATGCTTAACTTCTCATTTCTCGTGTTATAGAAATACAATAAAAATATATGTATATGTCTCGAGCATGATAAAAATTCAATACATCGTACTTTATAGGCCATTTCCCAAATTACATGTTTCGACATAATCCTACCTATGACACTTTAACAAACACAACTCATATCTTCAACGTGACAATGCATACGTCTCCGTTATTTAAAGTGAAGAAAAAATGTAAAGAATGTCTTGTCATTAACAAAGGCGTGTTGATTAAAAGTAAAAATTATTCTGAGATAGTAGAAAGGTTCATATTTTTAGACTGATGTGAAAATTTTAATGCATCATAATACATAACAAATGCATAACAATGTAAACTTAATAAATCCGTATATCTATCTATATATATATATATCAACTAACAAGGAATTTTTTGATATTTTTTTTATATACGTTACAGAACGAACTAGATTGGCCTAGGCCAAACTAAATTGGATTAGGCCAAACTAGTTTATCCTAACGCCCATCATATAAACTAGTTTTTCCTAGGCCAAACTGGTCTATCCTAACGCCCATCGGATAAACTAGTTTTTCCTAGGCCAAACTAGTTTGGCCTATTAATTTCAGGATAAATTAGTTTAGCCTGCTATTTATTGGTCTGAACTAGTTTATCCTAGGCCAATTTCATTTAGCGTGATTTTATTGAATTCAATGACCGCCTCAGCGCCAACAATCTAGTTTTTCTTAGGCTGATCTAGTTTGTTCTAGACCAATGTAATTTTATGTGTTTTTGCTCACAGACGTCAAAACCGGAGACATAATGGCCTCGCAGGTTCTGTATGTATGTACGCATGTATGTACGCAACGCGATAATTCTTGATAGAAATATCCGATTTGCTTCAAACTTTGAATGTAGGTTCATTCTGATAAAATACTTTTCTGATTAGTTTTGGGAATTCACTGAATAAAAATAGCGGGGGCGAACGGGAGGCTAATACCCCCAACGTTAATTTAGAGAAATGAATTTTTAATGCAGAATTATCAGTTTTCATTTGAAATTTTAGATATACGACTATTCTAACAAGGCGCCTCCGTGATTAGTTTTGGATGTTTATTGGTTTATTGGATATTTCTTGTGCATGTTCAATGGTTAAGTATAATTGTTGGAATTGGGAAAAAGTAATCCCCCTTACTTTATTTTTCGAGAGTGTTATTCTTTAAAAAAATAAGATTGTAATACACAATTAGTGTGAACAGCTTGTGAATGCAAAGCCATCAATTTAACTGGGCAATACTATTTTTAATATTGATCCCGACTACTGCTCCATTGCTAACCTTGTGCAGAGTGGATGGCCATCACCCCTGTATAATGTATTTTATTCGAAGTATAGTAGAATACTGTTAGAGGTTTGCACGGGCCGGAATTTCGTGGCCCGGGTCTCGCCCTTCCCGAAGGAAAATTATTTTGCCTTGACCCGGTGTAAAAATTAAAAGTTCACCCCGAGCCCTGACTGTACAAAAATCAGCGAAAAGAGACTCAGTCAGGCTCGATCTGGCCCTACTCAATTTCTACAAAAAATTCTGACTTAACTTCACATTCAATTAAGATTTCTTTAAAAATACTGCATACATATTTATTGCATTAATTTACAATGTATTTTTAAATTACGATGTGTTCGCACAGTGAAAAATACACAATGTATTATTGATTATTTAGATTCTTAGACCTTTCAATATTCAAATAGGGATTCGTTAATAATAATTAATGTAGTTTAGAATAAAAGAAAAAAAGGAGAGTTATAAACAACATAACTTTTGAATTTGTTTTGTAAAATGTAAATTTGTGAATAGATTTCTCTGTCATTCCTGATGGCTTTTCTCAAATCCAAAAGAGCTATATCCTAACACGTTTATGAATTAATTCTTTTTCTTAAATGCATAAGATTAACTGGAATTCTCACTCAGAAAATATGTAATCTAATGGCGTTAACCATTAATTCATTAAAGCGATACATCTTTGAGAAAATACTATTAAAGCTACGTTTTGAATTGAATTTCTGGCTACGACTTCACGGAAATGAAAAAACTTGACACCGTGACAAGAATAGCTTATATGTCGACAGGTAATTAATTTTTCAAAAATGGAAAACGCTGTTCGATTCCAAATTATGTTCAGCTCCGATCAGCTGCCTCAGCACGGCACGAGTCTGCAGAAAAAAAAAATAAAATATGCAAACACCATGTCCAATGCATCATGTCTCTATGGTGGACAGGTTAAATTTATGAATTGATGTTATAAGCAATGACTCTTGACACACATTTATAATTATTATAGTGAAAAAATATGTTTTTTTTACCGGCCAAACCCAATTTTGAGCCAAATTATCAGGTAACCAAGAAAGTTCGCGCGGATTTCATCAGACATAAAAAACGACTCACAAAAATCTCAAACATTTATTTTATTTTTTGAAATAAACACCATTGGCTTTTAGTTACGTTTTCCCAACGAGACACAAGCTTAAAAATACCCTTTTTGAAAAAATATTTTGGTTTAGGGTCCAAAAACTGGGTTATAATTTTTGTGACATCATCTTGGGTTTGGAACTGCTGTTACCGCAGGTGATTATCTATGGCCAAAAACAAGTAATAGTCCGATAAGGCGATGCCCGGGGAGTAAGGTGGGCGAGGCAAAAACTTCCCAGCCCAATTTTTTTATCACGTCCCTTGTCGCTTTCGCCGTATGAGGTCTGGCATTATCGTGGAGGAGAAAAACTCCTCTCCTGTTGACCAGCGCTGGCTGCTTTTCGAGCAAAGCAGCTGAAACCCTTTTCAACTGAGACAAGTAGACTTTGGCTGTGATTGATTTCTCGTTTTCTAAGAATTCATAGTGAACTATACCAGCGCTAGTCCACCAAATACACAGCATTATCTTTTTTTTTATGGATGTCCGGTTTAGCAACCAATGAGACGGAACCAAAAGTCAACCAATAATGTTTTCTCTTTCGGTTATCATACATTACCAATTTCTCGTCACATGTCAATATCTGATCGAGGAAAGAGGCTTTGTTGTGGCGCGACAGCAATGACAAGCAGATGTTCAATCGTTGGAGTTTGTTTTCCTCGGACAGGACATGAAGAACCCACTTATCAAATTTCCACCACACCCAAGGCTATGAAGATGCTATCGGATGGTTTCGTCAAATACTCCAAACCTTTGTGCAACCTCCTAGTATATTAGGTCAGGATTCTGTTTGATTTCCTCTTGATTGATTTCCTAGACTTGGTCTAAGATGGATGGATGACCAACACGGGGCTTGTCTTCGAGGCTCTCGTCTCCGGACGAAAATCTGCTGAAACACTTTTGAGCGGTCCGTTCACTCACTGAAGATTCTCCAAACACGGAGCATATTCTTCTAGCGGCCTCTGCAGCTTTGTTTCCAAATTTGAACTCGTAGAGCAAAATAGGCCTAAAAATCTCCTTAGTCAACGACATCCTTTGTCAACGATTGTACTTCTTACAAAACTGATAGCGAAACATGAGATGCGTTAAACATCTCTCTACTGAATGCAATTTAAAGGCAATGTACAGAAATGATGTCATCAGAATCAATATGACCACGCCTATGCAACAAACGTAGCTTTTCTCAAAAACCGCACGAACTTTCTTGGTTACCTGATAGATTAGCCTAGACCAAACTATTTTATTCTAACGCCAATCGGATAAACTAGTTTTTTCTGCGCCTAACTTTATCTGAATGCCCATAGAATAGACTTGTTTTTCCTAGGTAAGAGGGCAATTCTTCATTTTTCACTTCATACTGAACCTTTAAACTTCCAAAATTTTCAGAGAATCACCTTATCAGAAAGAACTTATGTCCAAAAATTTAAGCAAATCCATAAATTCTTTGTCAAAAACTATTTATCTAAATTATGGGGGTTACCTACATTACCCTTTCTTTTACATTTAAACAATAAACATCCATAACTAATCACAGATTCGCTTTCTCAGAATGATCCTATATCTAGAAGTTTAAATGACAACTGATAATTCTGCATTAAAAATCCATTTCTCTAAATTAACGACGGGGGATTAGGTCGCCTCCCATTCACCCCCTCCCTTTTCTTATCCAATGAATTCTCGTAACTAATCAGAAAAGTACCTTATCAGAATGAATCTACATCCAAAATTTGAAGCATATCGGATATTTCTATCAAGAATTATCGCGTTACGTACATTCGTAAGTACATACATGCGTACATACATACAGAACCTGCGAGCCCATATTTCCCAGGCTTTGAGCTAAAAACACGTAAAATTACACTGGCCTAGGACAAACTAGATCAGCCTAGGAGAAACTAGAATGTTGGCGCTGAAGCGGTCATTGAATTCAATAAAATCACGCCAAATTGAATTAGACTAGGATAAACCAGATCGGCCCAGGATAAACTAGTTCAGACCTATAAACAGCAGGCTAAACTGGTCTATTCTATATGAGTTAGGCCAAACTAGTTTGACCTAGGAAAAACAAGTTTGTCCTATGGGTCATAGGATAAACCAGTTTGGCTTAGGAAAAACTAGTTTATCGATGGGCGTTAGGATAGACCGGTTTGGCCTAGGAAAAACTAGTTTATCCGATGAGCGTTAGGATAAACTAGTTTCGCCTAGGTCATATGATCTGCGATAAAGTATGTTATATCTCCTGATGATTTTTTATTATTATTTTAAATGTATGCATGTAATACATTTTTAAATATATTTATGTAAATATTTCAAAGGTTACATGCATATTAGATTTCTTTTTAATCTGTCTTTGTTATAATTGATTTAAAAAAGTTAAATTGCTAAATAGATATCTCAGGAATAAGGAATTTGGTAATAATAAATATTAAATACAATGACTGATATATTATAACAAAAGGACATATTAAAATAGATCTTGCAATGTTAATTAAAAACAGATATTACTGATCGTAAGTATGTATACAATTCTGCACTCTAAAGACACTGACCAATCAAAACGACTTCTAGTAGAAATCTGAGTTAAAATCACTATACATTGCACTAATAGCACGATGAAATTATTTACAAAGGAATGAGACATTCTGCATGGAAATTGAAAAGAATTAAAAATACTGGAAAATAAGTATAAATAAATATATAAGAAAATGAACAATAGAGCCATATCCTTCAAGTAATTCGAACACGCGCTAATCATAAAATGATCCTTGAAGATTGTATCAAATGTAAAATGCATGAAATACGTACTAAACAATACAACCCATACAGACAGGCACAAAACAGCATATACTAAAAATGTTGAACGTATAAAATACTTTTGAAAAAATGGTTAAAAGCTTCGTATCACAAAAATGAATTCTTTCGAAAAAGATTACATGCCCAAATACTATAATTCTTTTAGCAAAAAATATGCATAGAAAATAATTAATAGATAAAACACTACAAGAGATGTTATATCTAATTTATGATTCTAACATGTATAATTAGAAAAATGATAATGACAAAAAAATCAGTTGACAAGTTGAAAGTAAATGTTATTATACAAATATATTTAAATATGAAAATTGCTAATTGTATTGGTGTGGAAAACAGTAAGAAAAAATTGTAGTAAATTAATAAATAAATACAGATATATATATATATATATATATATGTATATATATATATATATATATATATATATATATATATATATATATATATATATATATATATATATATATATATGTATATATAAGAGTACCTTAAAAAACGAAATTTCGAACTTAAATACAAGTATTATTACTTTTTTCATATGTTTTCGCAATGATTCTATTATATCCCAATTGAGACATAAGAATGTTCTTAGATGAATCAGAATAAAAATACTACGTATTTTAGATAATTTTAAAGTGATTAATATTGAATAAAAATATTTATTTCTTTTTCGAAAAATTAAAATAAATTCATTTAGAATAATCGAGATATTAAATGAATGCTAATAACCGTTACTAATAATTTCCACAACTATATATTATACTCTAGTATGATATATTCTTTAAACATTTACATTATTTGTAATTAACAATGTATCTTATTTTAAATTATAAATGTATGATTTTTTAAGTATAAAAAAATATTTTAACTTAATTATGCAGTTCTATCAATATGTAAACATGCTATGTTTTCACCAAGTGAATATTTTTCATTCGTCGATCCATAAACAAGTTTAATAAATCTTCATGATTAAGGAATTTCTTATGGAAATCTAATAAACCGATTCCGACAAACACGATAATTAACTTATTGGGTTAGCTTTGATTTCCCCTCCAACCTTCCCCAAGTGTTTATCGACGCATTTCTATACGCTTTCTGAATTAAATACCTACAGTGGTACACAGCAAGCAGACGAAATGCTTCTCAAAAGAGAATACAACTTGTGATTAATGCTAACTAGCTTTCAATAATAAATAAATAATGACTTTTGGGCGATAACATTAGTTGAATAAATTAATTAAAGTAGCTTCTGGGATTAATTTAGTTGAAGAGATTTACAGAAACAGGTTGTTTGTATAATACATAAACTAATTAATATTTAATAAATCATATCGTGTTCGCTGCAGATATGTATATTTTTTAAAATTAAATTGCTAATTATATAAGTTATATTTCAATTTTAGTTACATTAATTTGTGCTAAAAGTTACAGCACTTTATTTTAAAATAATATGATAGTCACAAATATCAACATTTATAAAAGAAACCTATTTAATAAAGAATTGATAATAAGCAAAATGTGTGTAATGATGCTTAAATATCACTTTAGATTAAATTATAGTGACGTGATAAACAAAGAACATACCATTTAACCCATTACTATGCCGAGCCCGGGATACCTAATTTTAATTCCAATCTGCAAACGACACCAATAATATTTTAATAAAATGGTACTAGTTGGTTTATCCCGTCGAACAATTTCGCCAAATTATACGAATCGCCAAACTAATAGCCAAATTATATATATTAACATAATTGTTATTTTAAATAATGATAGAGAAAAAAAAAAGTAGAATTTTATTAAAAATAAAAACTGCAAATAAAAATCATTTAATGATGTTTTAAACACGAGTATTGTATTTAATATCATTGAATGTGACATTCACGATCATCCATTATTAGCATTTAATCTTATAGTTTGGAAATAATTTTTAGGTCGACGGGATAACCAAATAAAAAATTCTAAATGCCGGTGTCAGTCGATAGTTTCTCATTTTATTGATAGAATTTGCCCGTTCAGGAAAGGGTTAATGTTTTGTTGTTAAAGTAGTTGAATATAACTGCATTATGGTGATAACCATCTACTGTTGGTCACATCCATTTTTAATCGCATTATTTTCAATATTGCTCACTATATACAATAGTAACGATCCATGTATTTAAATATTTCACATTTTTATATTTAAAGGGTCTACATAATCGTTTTAAATTTTATTTATTTATTTATTTTGCCAAAAATTTACTTCAGTAAAATGAACCTTAAACACATATTTAAATCTCTTGACAATAAGCAGATTTCCGAAAAAACAATACTAATTATTTTTTTACCTTTTTAGGCAATTAATAAAATATTTGATACTGATGAAATTGAGATTAGATTTCGACAAGATAGAACTTCTTTAAAAATCAAAATTCTGAAAGTGAGGCGTTTCTTTAAAAAAGTTGCTTAAGAGGGTCCTCCGTGACACATTTTAAAATAAATTTCCTTTATTGAGTTTATATTTTTAAATTTTTACCATATATTAACATATTATTTGTAAAGAAAATCACATTATTAAACTTCTCCAACCTTTTAATTAACAATTTAAATTTTATTAAAAAAGTGGGGTTGATATGTAAGCCTTAATTTTGTTTCTTCTTTTTTTTAATTAATAATTTAAATAAAATTTAAACATATTTTTAAAAAACATTTTTTAATAAAAAAAACAATCTTTCAACAAAATCAAATCATAAAATGCCTAATTCAAAATAAAATCCAAAATATAGACAAAAATATTGTTTAAAGTTTAATTTTATCAGAAAATATAAAAAATTAATTTAAAAAGCGAAATTCAATAATTTTTTACAAGTAAAAAAATCAATGAATAAATAACCAAGCATTTTTAGCATGAACATTATAAAGAAACATTTATTTGATTTATTTTTTAAATCTACATCTTATACAATTGCAAAGTTATAGTGAGCTGAAACAAAAAATTAATAATCTAAGAAAACGCGTTTTAAGTTTTCAATATCAGGGGGATTAGATCTGTTCTCATGGTCTCTAAAAGATTATAACTCAAGAAATAACGCAGATTTTTGAAAAATGTTCAGATCGAAAAAAAATAAGAATAAGAATAAGAATAAATCAAATTCTGAAAACTGACTTTTTGAAAGTTGAAAGAACCTGTGACTTTTTAAGCATTTCCAACCGTACATTTCTTTTTTTCTGTATTTGTCGTATAAGTACTTTAGTCTATCTATAAGCAAAATTAATGATTATTCGCAATTTATAAACATTCCTGTTGAAAAGTAATAAACATATTCCGAAATGTACGGTAATTCACTTATTGGGTTTGTTTCGACACCATCTTTTGTTTTGCATCTACGCAGTCCCACACTATTACTGAAATCAATGAATACGTAAACTCGTAAACAACAGCCTAATGAAATGCTGCTCATAAGAGAATTCAGATTGTCATTAATACTAACTGTCTTTTGATAATGAATAATTAATGAGTTTGAAAGCTAAGATTGGTTTAATAAGCTAATTGAAGTAGTTTCATTGTTTATTTTTGCTGAATAATTATAGAAACAGGCGGAAAATACATTCAGTAAACTAAATATATTTAAGAAATAATAATAAATATTTGGGGCATGTTTTAATTTTTTTTCAGCAGCTAGTTAAACTAAATCATTAAAATAAATATTTAAACACACAATAAAAAAAAGGAATTTGAACATAAACAAATGTATATGTTTTCATGCAGACGTATACGTGATATGATGTGAGTACTAGGACTGACATCACCAATGTAAAAAAAAGAAGAATCAAAGTTTAAAATCAGAATTTCCCCTACATAATACCAATCGTTATATTTAAACAATTTAGTTTCCCACACAAGATTTTATTAGCTACTTATGCTATTTTCGATACAATAATATTTATTACAACATCTTGTTTCTCTGGAATTAACTGAAAGCATTGAGGACTGTTTATGATTTTAAAATTATTCTATAACATATTACGGTGTACTATAAGTATGAGTTAAAAAAAGTTCAAGGTACATAGTAATTTGAACTACCCTTAAATAAGAATTTTCACAACTTTATAATGTAATCGGTTAATATGTTATCTTCTCAAAGAATGATAATTTATAATTGATAATATTCGTTGTTTTATTGAAAAAATATTGTTGTTAAAATATCCTAATAGACTAAGAAATAAATCAGGCATTTTCTAAAGTAGATTTTTTCCTGATTCAATCGTATCAGTATTATCAGTAAACAATATTAATAAATATTTGTAATTCAGAAAAAATTATTTTACAAATTTAATAAAAGTATTTCAAAAAGTATTCCATTTTGGGTTTCTTTTGATGTCTACTTTTGTTTCGCATCCATGTATTCTTACATGCTTGCTGAATTGAATAAATACCTAAACTCGTAAACAACAGGCTAATGAAATGCTGCTCATAAGAGAATTCAGATTGTTATTAATACTAACTTGCTTTCGATACTGAAAGATTAATGAGTTTTGAAAGCTAAGATTAATTTAATAAATTAAATTAAGATGTTTCAGGTACTTTTGCTGAATAATTATGGGAACAGGTGATTCATAAAATTGAGTAAACTATTTAACCTTTAATAAATAATACAATATTTGTGGAATTTTTCAACTTCTTTAGCAGGTAATTATACTATCTGCGATATCACAATATTTATAGACACCTCTTGCTTTTTTTAAACTAACAATATTTAAAACCATAAAATAAAGGCTTTATTTTTAAGGGGACAATGGGCCTATATTTGAGCAAAATCGTCACGAAAAAGGTATATTTCTTTGGTATAATAGTACCAAAACAGTTTTTTCTTTTATAAAATATCCTTTATGAAGGGTTTACGAATTAAATAATAAAGGTAACTGTATTTATGTACTTTAAATCTGTTTTTTCCAAAACTAATTTTTTAGCGTGATTAGATTTTTAAAATGCTTCTTGCGACCTAATTTTTGATCAATATTTATGAAATTGATAAGCAAGTATCTTGATATTGTTTATAAAGAAATTATGTAAGCTTTTATAAATTCGTCGTTATTAAGATAGTCAAATTCGATTTTTTTATTTATTAAAAGGCAAAATTTTAAAGAAAATCGATTTGGAATTTAGAAAGATATCTGTAAAATATTAACTATTCAAGAGATTAAAAAAATTTACACAAATTTGTTTATAATACAATTTTATAAATGCAAAAGCAAGAAAATACCTCAAAAATTAAAACACGAAGAACACTTTAAAATTTCGTTTAAAAATTTTAGAAATTTTAAATATTTAATAATTTAAAAATTTTAAAAAGATTGGACATTTTTTGAAGGTCTTCTATATACTTTTGGTGAACTGTATATATGCACAAAATTTCCCATTGCTATTATGAAAATTAAGAAAGAAAAATAATCGTCCACCGTCTCCTTAAGCAACACGAAATAAAGTTTGAATATATGCTATTTCATGTTTATGAGTTTATGGCATTCGAATCATATTGTATGGGAAATCGGATAATACTGATACATGCGAAAAAAATGAAAAAATGATTTTGATTTAAAAATCTCAAAGAATTTATTATATTTTCGTTGAGATAAAATTCATTTTTAATAATTAAAGTTTGTAAGCTCTAGACATAGTAGGTTGGTTCTTTGTAATCGAGTTACATCACAAATATTAGATTAAAATAAAAATGGGGCTAAAATGTTTTTAACAAGAGGGCATTTCATAACAGGTTTAAACCGCATTCATTAAAATACAACTAATTAGCATAATGTTTTATTACGCATTTCACCCGTTTGCAATCATATAAATAAAATATCTCCAAAATTTATTTTTCAGGCTAATGTTTCATAGCAAAGTTTAACCTTCGTAAAAGAAATCATTTAGTAGAAGATCAATAACTTCTAATTGCATAGGTATGTAGCCACTTGAGTACTAAAATAATAAGAATCTATAAAACCCTAAAACTTTGATTTCAATCTCAGCTCACACTCCGGCAACGATATTTCTCAACTCATATATATATACGGAACAAGCAAATAAAGACTCATGTAAGTACAGCAAGGAAATGTTGATTTCTTGGTTTGAAAATTAAAGATAATGAAATTTAGCAAATATATGAGTAAAATTTTGGATTTGAATTACAGCTAATATAACTGTATTCAATTATGAACCAAAAACAAACAAAAGAAAAAAATAGTGAGTTTTAAATTGATATATTATGTAGTAGTGATGTATAAACGGGATCGTTTTTACTTTTTCAATTTTCGTTATATTCTTTATATTATGATAGTTTCAATTTCAGAACCGATTTCATCCCGTTCCGAAAGTTAAAGTAATAAAAAAATAAAAATAAAAAATAAAAACCAAAAAAGTAGAAACTAGCCGGTTGTAGCTCATCCTCAGTTATTCTATCCAAACAAACATGTAAAAATATTAAAATTTGAGCGAGATATTTGAAAATAGCGCCCCCATAGATTTAATATTATCACCCGGGTCTTTTTGAACGACTAGTGTAGGTCCTTTATACAATACCACTTAACGTTGCAGGCACAACATTCGATTTTTTAAAAAAAATATTCCACTACAATGCATCCCAACATAAAACATTTTTTATTTACGGCATATGGATTAATCTTTTGATAAAGGATATTAAAACAAGTAAATCAATATTTTATATGTATCAGGAAGGAAAAAAAATAATTTCCATTCTATGTTGCTGTGTTAAATTCAAAATGCTGCTGTACTACTTATTAAGCATTTATTTCTGGTTTCTGATGATTACCTTTTGCGAAATAAAATCGACAGGGTATTGAGATTTTTATTGGCTTTGTCTTAGTTTAAAGGTTTGAAAACAAACCAGCAATATTTTTTACATGGCCATTTATTTTGAGCAAATGACCGCAATTTTAAAGTCATTAAAAAACTGTGCAAAATCATGATCATATCAGTCTACCTAAAGAATTCATTGATCTGATTTCGAACTCCAATTCAACTTTTTCTGTCAAAGATATGAAAACTATCAATGCTTTGAACTTCAATAAATGGCCACCAACTTTAAATAAAAATATATATTGGGCAATGTAATCGTACGAAAAACAATGTTTCAAAAGAACAAAAGAAAAAAAAATCTCCTTCGAAACATACAACGTATTTTTCAGTGATTGAGTTGAAAAAGGTATAACAATAGCAAGGATATTTAAAATGAGTCCGTTCAAAAATTTTTCCTTCTTTCAACTCATGAGGTACTTCCATCACAAAAGCCTATTCATCGAATACGTCAATTAATAGTAAAAAAATAGATGAACTGACTCTAGTGTTGAAGGTCAATGTCTTCAGTGTCAGTGCTAAAGAAGCGTCTTGAATCCAGTTGGGATTAATGAAGGATATGATTATCTCCAAAATGATACTAAAGTGAAGTAATGATCCTGTACGAATGTTATATTTTCATTTATATTTATTACAAATATTTTAATATGATTGTTTTGTTTAAATTACTACTTAGCCTCGTTTCCTGCTAAAACAATATACGTCAGTTGTTCTATTATTATTAGTTTCTTCCCATTTCATTATTAATAAAGTATAAAATTTATAATATAAATTAATATATTATAATTTATAATGTAAAAATTTATAATATAGTATAACCAATAAATTTTATACTTTATTATTAATAAAGTATAAAATTTATTCGATATTTGTAAATATGAAGTGAAACATATATATTAAACTCATTTACTTGTGAATAATACTTTTTTTTAGAAAAAATTTCTAAAACGTTCTGATCATGTGATTTACGTTCTACTTGAAATGACCAATATAATTAATTGTCTTTTCAATAGTTTTACACATATACATAAAAAAGTCATTGTTGCAAGTTTACTAAAATTTCTATTTATGCATTTATTTTAGGTTTACAGCAGCCAAAAAAAAAAAAAAAAAAAAAAAAAAAAAAAAAAAAAAAAAAAAAAAAAAAGAAAAACATTTTTAATAATGAAAGTAAATCTTGATATACAGAAAAAAAAATTATCTTTTGAATAAAATAATGCCTTTGATTACGCGTAAGCTATATTCTAGAAAATCCATTTTTCCCTGTCTGAAAGTTCCTTTATTTTCCGTTGATTGATTACTGCCATCTAGAATTCTTTGAAAAGGGATGAAGTAATGTGATGGGCGAATATTTCAATTGCCTATTAAAAGATTCCAATAAAGCATATTTTAATAAAAAAAACATAAATTCAATTTCGTGTATTTTTTATATAATAATTTTAATATCTATATCAGTTTGTTTATTTTATAATAAATAAGAAGTAATGTAAGAAAATGTGAAGCTAGTTTTTATACAAGTGCATTTTTATTACATATTTCAAGTTCATACATTACTTTGCAACTTGAAAAAAACAAAAAATTGTTAAACGAAAAGTGACACACAAATGCACCATTCAAATTTAAGATTTACATAAACTTTATAACGATTGTACAAAATTAGAAGCTGAAAGAAATGTGTGAATGAGAAATCATTTCCTGAATCCTGAATATTTTATGGTTTCTTAAAGTCATTAATCTGACTATTTTGATTTTAATCATATTCTATGAATTTATAATTATATTCCACTGCAAATTATAGAAAATCAAACTGTAGTCATTCAAACTGTATGTAGTCATTTTGGATGTATTTGTTTCGCAAAGATGATATTTTTATAAAGTAGTTTACGTTATAAAACAGAAGTTCAACAGAAATCGAAATTATGTAATTAAATTATTTTTTAAAACCAATTAAGATTTTACAACAATAACAGAATTAAATGTCCAAATGTTTTAATCAGAGTTTTACTTTGGTGACATAATAATAAACATGTCTTAAGTAACATATGTACTTTAAATCTAATTTAAATAGCGGTGGCAAGGCGGTGGTATTAAGCCTCTGGATATTTATAGTTGAATCAGTTCTATATTTTGTATTGTTCTATGTTTTGTACTTAATATTCTTAGCATTTGTTTTAAATAAAACATATTAGGGTTTTAATATATATAAAAAATTGTGTACATGATATAATTAAACAAATGTCTCCTCATAAGAAAAATTGCGTGTTTCTAATTAAAAAATTGTTTCTTTAGTAAGAAAATATTTTTTTCCACAATAAAATAAAACTATTCTGCACACTAGACCTTAAAAGCATTCAAAGCCGGTTTTTTCTCGCTAAAATCGTGCTAATGAAAAATGCATCAGATACGTCTGTTTTGTATTTAGTTTCAGCATATGTATATATATGCGTATATGTAAATACATATATGAAAATAAGAGACTCAGATATTTATCAACACAAATAAAAAATACTGGAATACTGGATATTTCTAAAACATGTATGCACAATATCTTATGCATTGTTCTTTTACTGTAAATTTTATCAAATTTGAAATAATGAACAAAACTGGCCAATCTTTGAAAAAAGAATATTTAACCTATATTTTTACTGGGAGTTCGAAAACTTAACTGGGGAGATTTGTTTAGGACAGGATTTTAACATATTTTCCCAAGCAACTCAGAATTAGTAGAATAAGAGTTTAAAAAAAGGAATATTCATCATGTTATACGAGGGCTGCTATTTATATTTCTGGCTTTGACAACAAGGAGTGTTATTAGGGCACCTTGGACAGCTTCAATTTAAAACTTTATATTTTTAACCATAGTTTCTTCAGAACTATTTGCCATTTTAACTTGATTTGTGTTACTTACAATAAATTGAAAAATTCATCTTATGCAAAAAATGAAATTGACTCGCAAACATTTTAATACGATCATTTTTCATAGCTTTCGATATGAATCGTCAACATGAGAGTAATTCCATGAATTTAATTTTCTGTATAACGATAAAGCACTGTAAAAAACTGGCATAACGAATTCATTCGTTGTCGATGTTCACTCCAGGACGCATTTCGTGAACGTCTACCAAAATCGGTTGTTGCGCGAAAAATATCGATGCTGTGCCTGAACTGATAACGCTAGATCTTCACATGACATACCGTAAGATTTAGGGGGTTTTGGACATTAGTATGACAGGCATCAATAAGATATTGCCTGAACATTGTCAGTAAATGTCATTGTTTGTTCGCTTTGAAGCCCGCATAAGCTGACAAACGCTCAAAAGAAAGCTTGTGTTGATTGGTGCAAGGAAATGTTAAATAAATACGTCCAAGGATCACCAAAAGTTGCATTTAATATCTAAACAGGTTACGAATTATGGATCTATGCATATAAGCCAAAAACAAAATAACAATCGACTGTATGAATCTTCCAAGATGAGTGAAACCTAACAAAAGTTGTGCGAAGAAGAAACACATCGAAGCAAATGGTTGCCTATTTCTTCGGAATTACCGGTCAAGTTGCGACAGTGGCATTAGAGCAGTGAAACATAGCCAGTTCTAAATTGTACTCGAGTCTTCGAAGGAATTCGAAAACAGCAGAAGAACAGACAAATAATTTTTTATGATAACAATGTGAGCTCTCATACATCGGCTCAAACAAAAAAAAATTTGAAAGGCTAAAACATCTAATTGATGTATCATCAGCCGTACAGCCCTGATTTGTTACCCAATAACATATTTTTATTCACATACATCAAAAATAAATTACACGGATAACTATTTTCTACACCAGAAGTGTGTGCAAAATGCAATATGTGATGCAACAGTGTATTGATCTTCATGGAGAATACTTTGAAAAACAATAAATCCAGTATTGATCACAAATATTTGTTTTTTTCAATCTAGGCCAGAAATAGCAACCCTCGTACCACCTTCATCATCAGCACCACTAAACAGAAATTTAAACAGTTATCTACGTTCGCAAGAAGTTTTTATTTTTATATTAGAGTATTTTTTTTTCGTGCATAATCCTAAAATGCTCTTTACTGTAGTTTTATTTCACAATTCTAAATGATTTTTTTAATAAATAGTTATGTTAGATAATCATTTAAATTATGCTGTTTTAAGCATCCTGTATTGAATTGAATAAACTGTGTTTTGGATTTCTGAAACACATAAGAGAATCCTGTTTAATTGCTGCATTTAGCTATTTCAGTATTACATAGGTTAATTTCTCAAACACATATTTATTTTGCGTTTGCTTTTTTAATTTACAATTTTTAGAAAAGAAATAGAATTATTTATATAATTTTTTGAATACTTGTAGTATGATACATTTCTTTTGTTTTCACATTTTCAAACACGTTCCCCTTCATTAAATTTCTTTTATACAAAGTAACGCATCCAAAAACACACGCCTCGGAGAAAAGAAAAGGATGCTTAACTTCCAATTTCTCGTGCTATAGAAACACATATTTAAAAAAAATGATGCATGACTCGAACATGATAAAAAATTCATACATCATACTTTATAGGCCATTTCCCAAATGACATGTTTCGACATAATCCTACCTATGACGCTTTAGCGAACACAATTCAATTCTTCATCGTGACAAAACCCTGTATCTGCGTTATTTAAAGTCAAGAAAAAATGTAAAGAATGTGTTGTTTTTTAAAAAGGCGTCTTCATTAAAGTGAAAAATTATTCTGAGACAGTAGAGAAGTTCAAATTTTTAGACTAATGTGAAAATTTTAATGCATAAAAATACGTAAAAATACATAACAAGTCCATAACAATGTAAACTTAATATACCCGCATATCTATACATATATCAATTAACAAAGAATCTCTTTTTGATATTTTTGTATTTTACAATTTTTTGTGCAATGTAGAAAAAAGTATTTTCATTAATATTTGATGCGTTAAATATATATATATATATATATATATAATCAGCGGCAAAGTACTTTGCATTTTCTGGTGTTCTTTTATTATTTATTTATTTATTTATTTTTTAATGTATGCATGAAACACATTTAAAAAATACATTTATGTAAATATTTCAAAGCTACATGTACATAAGACTCCTTTGTAATTTTTCTTTGTAAAAATATTAATAAAATAAAGACAGCAAAATTTGTTAAATTTTAATGTATGATTTAGTTAAAAGAAATATTTAAATGCTTCCAGAAATTGTTTTGTTCAAGTGCGTGAAATTACATATAACTTTTTGTTTCCTCCCAAAATATGCTAATGTAGTTTTGTACAATGTTTTCATGCAAAATGGTAAGAGAATTGATGAAAATTATCGTTAAATGATTATGGAACTGTACGGGAATACTAAATGCCGCTCCGAGAAGAAAAAACCGAAATATACAAATTAGTTTATCATATATAAAAATACTTCGCAGACTAGGTTATTTGCACTACTGATCTAAAAATAAGTTCTAGAAGTATTTGTCATACAAGTGCTTTAAAGGCTTTTGAGAATGGAAAATCATGGCTTTTAAGGATTCAGGATTTTCCACCAGAGCTATTCAAAAAACAAATCTTCAGGTGTAATATTAAATTTTGTTGAAATAAAAGAGGATTATTTATCAAAGAAGTCTCCGAGACGTCCGAGAAAGCTGCTTGAAAGGGAAAAAAAGAGCCATTATAAAAAAAAAAATGAGCAATGGAAAAACAACTTTTGGTGAAGATTAATTAGATCTACTAATAGCAATATCAAAGACCTAGTAAAGAGTAGTCAAGAGCTATAAGATAATGAGGCACAATAAAAGAAAATCCCTACCACGTAAGACTAAAATGCATCTGAAGAATCACCTGGATTTGGCAAACGATCACATGTCCTGAACAACACAATATGAAAGAGTAACATTTTCCTATGACAAAAATCAATTTGGACGACTTTTTTTATTATTGGCGCGAAGACCAGAAACCCAGAAACGTTTTCAAAAGGGTAGCAGGTGGTGGTTCCCTCATTGTTTGTTTGGCGTTTGGATTTCATGATAAGATAAACGCTACATTTACCTTTGGCAGAATGAATGCAAAAATTTACCAGAATATACATGAAGAAAACTTGCTACCATTGGCTGAAAAAATTGGCGGAACTTTCTGGATGTTTCAACACGAGAATGCATTCATTCACACGGCAAACTGCTCTTGGGAATGGTTTCTTAATGATGGTGTACATGTACACTGTTAAAACTAATGGTGACACATTGCACCTTTTAGGGGTGAAAGGCTTGTCTCACTGGTGACACCCCTAAAGGAGCCAGAATGACACCTTTAATTAGGGTGAAAAGTTGGCACCCTTAATCCAGAGTGTCCAATAATAAAAAATTAAAAAATATACAAACTGACCTTGGCCGTCGAAGGATTCCAACTCACAACGTCTGATTACAAGCTCAGCGTTCTAACCACTCGGCCATCGAGCTCACCTTCATTCACTCATAGCCACAGATTTTACTTGCCGTCACAGAAAACAAAAAGATACACGTCACAGCGCATGCGCATGGTTCCAGTCGTCCGATGAGGTGCTACATTGCTGCCAATACGAAGTGTATGGGACCTTATTTAGCTCCAATCACCCAGTAAGAGACCTGTCGGCACTGCAACCATATATCCAAGCCCCTATGGCACCCTAGGGTTCCAAATGCCCCGGGTTCCAATGGACCCTAGGGCCTTTTCACCTCCGGGTTCCAAATGGCACCGGTTTGTCACCTTCACTTTTAACAGTGTAGTTCCATAACCCATCAGTTCTTCTTAATTTAAATCCAGTGGAAAATGTATGGAGCCTATTGCCTACAGGTGTTTACGCAAATGGAAAATAATATACTACCATTTCACAATTAAAAGCTGTTACCTTCCATTTGAATGAAATCGATCAAAATACATTAAAAAACTTTGTTCACTGCATGCCTGATCACTTTTTTATATTAACTGAATGATCTGGTGCATACACTGGGTATTAATCCATATTTTTTAACCAATGTTCATATCATTATGAATCACATCAAAATGGAAAAAAAGCAGTTTATTTATTGTATAAATTGCTGTTTCAATTATATTTTGACCCAGTGTATAGTAAACAAAAATGTATAAGTGAAACAAATCTCAAACCTTATTCTAAAAGTACCCCGAAACCTTTTGAAAACAGTTGATTTAGAAAAATTAAATTGCTAAATATATATCTAAGCAATAAGGTATTTCTTAATTATAAATATTAAGTAGAATGATTGCTACATAAGAACAAAATGTCGTATTAAAATAGATCTTGCAATGTTAACTACACTACAGAATCTATAGAATTCTATACTCTAAAGACACTAACAAATCAAAACGACGCGACGTCTAATAAAAATCTTAGTGAAAATCAGTGTACATTTCACTAACAGCACAAGGATATTATTTACAAAGGAATGAGAAATACTGTATATGCATTGAAGATACTTACAAAATATTGGAAAATAAGTATAATGAAATGTATAATGAAATGAATAATACAACCTTATACTTTAAGTAATTTAAAAAAATAATATTCATAAAATGAGCTTGGACGATAGTATCCAATGTAAAATGGAAGGACAGAACTTTAACTTACTAAAAAACGCAATCCATACAGATTGGTACAATGGCACAAAGCAACATATACTAAAAATGTCGATTATATAAAATACTTTTGAAAAAAATGGTTAAAAGCTTCGTATCACAAAAATGAATTGTTTCGAAAAAGATTACATGAGGAAATACTATAATTCTTTTAGCAAAAACTATGCATAAAAAATTATCAAAAAAAAAAAAAAAAAAAAAAAAAAAACAGAAAAGGTTCTATATTTAATCTATGATAATAATATGTCTAAATAGAAAAATGATAATGATAAAAATTCAGCTGGCAAGTTGAAGATAAATATTACTATAAAAATACAGTGAAACCTCCGAATAAGGGACACCCATGGGACCGGAACTTTTGTCTCTTAAATAGAGGTGTCCCTTATTCGAAGTTTTTACATTTTTTTAATTAATTATTCATAAGGACATATAAAAAAACAAAATATTAAAATTGAAGTTTAAATGTACCCGAAGGTTATAAATTACATTAATTAGGCACAAAAGTAATAGATAATTAATTAATTTAATGTTTTAATTGATTACTTAATTAGTAAATGATTTGTTGAGTTATTGAATTGTATTTTTTACGTAAACGTTTCAATAATGTAAAAAGTGTAATATTATTTTTAAAAATCTTACTTGAGAAGTAATCAATAAAAAAAAGTAACTGTTTTGCAAATTTCAATTTTTCAACTGCTAAACTTTTCAGATATTTATTTACCATACTTATAACTTTTAGTCCTTCATTATAAGCAGTATTTATGAAAAAAGTATTCAACTTTTTTGCATATTTTAAAGCATCTGTAAAGTTCTTTATTTCATAATTTTCCTTTCTCTTATTTTCAGAGTCATCCCTCATAATTTTCAGCATTCTTTTCAATATAGACCGGGAGGTGGCAACACAAACAATTACCTCATCGAATTCACAACAGAAATTCTAGAATCAGTTAAAACTCAATATGCATGTTAAAACGGAATCGGTCTACTAAAATACCTAAAAATCTGAACTCTGAAATTTGACTCGTAGACTTGCCATTATATTTTCCTGCACTCAAATCTATGAAAATATAGAGGACTGGCTGCAAGATACCCCAATGATAAACCTACGAATCAACCACTAAAATCGGGTTTTATGTGCTTTCCACTTAGATATGACTTGGCAGACCAATTGTATTTTGATATGTGAATCGAGTTTTAACCAATTCTGGAATATCAGCTGTGAACACGAGGAAATTATTGTCTGCACTACCACTCCTGGCTTTAACAGGGTTAAACACACTTCGATATCTTCATCTGAATTGTGGATAAATAAATGAGATCAGTTGAGTTGCATACCTCTGTACCAACATAACTGCCTATCTGATAACTTCACAAAATTCTGTATTTTCATTTTCATCACAGACTACGTCATTATCTCAAATGCAAAAATCAACCCCTTTAACATTTCTCACTCGCCCAGTGTGTCTGGGCAGTATTTTAATTTGCAAAATTTGTTTTTGTCATACCAGTAATAAAGAAAAATATAATTTGTTATTTAATTAAAGCTTTTTTTTTTTTAAATCATGTATTTGAAGGAATTTTTCTTTTTTTTTTAAAGTGGTTTCAACTGAATAAAATTTGTATAAGAAACGCCAGAGTCGAAAGGGTTAATCTCATTTTCAAGTGTCCCTTAAATCGAGTGTCCCTTATTCAGAGGTAAATACATTACACTTATTATACAAAGGGACTGTGAACGGAACTTTTGTCCCTTAAATGGAGGTGCCCTTATTCGGAGTGTCCCTTATTTATAGGTTTTACTGTATATTTAAACTTACAGAGAAATAGCAATTGCTAATTGCACTGATGTGGCAGATAGTAATAAAAGATTGTAGCAAATATATAAATAAAAACAGATATATATGTATAAGAATACTTTAAAAAACGAAATTTCGAACTTATACACAACTATTAATACATTTTCCATATACTTCTTCAATGATCCTTTATTTCCGAATTGAGACATAATACTGTTTTTAGATGCATCAGAAAGAAAATATTCTGTATTTTAGATAATTTGAAAGTAAATAATATTGAATAAAAAATATTGATTTCTTTTTCGAAAAATGAAAATAAATTCATTTAGAATAACTGAGATATTTAGTGAATTTAACACTCGCAAAAAATTTCCGCAACTGTATATTGTCCTCTAGTATGATATATCCTTTTAACAGTTGCATTATTTGCATTTAATAATGTATCTTATTTTAAATTATAAATGTATTATTGTTTAAGTATCACAAAAAATATTTTAACTTAATTATGCAACTCCAACAATATATTAATCTTTTATGTTTTCGCCATTGTTAGTGAATATTTTTCATTTGTCGATCCAGAAACAAGTTTAATAAATCTCCATGATTAAGGAATTTCTTATTGTGAATTGTTTCTTATCGGAATCTAATAAACAGATTCCGACAAGTATGGTAATTAACTTATTGGGTTAGCTTTGATTTCCTCCCCAGCCTTCCCCAAGAGTTTATCGACGCATTTCTATACGCTTTCCGAATTAAATTAAATACCTACAGTAGTACACAGCAAGCAGACGAAGTGCTTCTCAAAAGAGAATAAAACTTGTAATTAATACTAACTAGCTTTCAATAATGAATAAATAATGAGTTTTGGGCGATAAGATTAGTTTAATAAATTAATTGAAGTAGCTCCCGGGTTTAATTTAGCTGAACGGAGTTATAGAAACAGGTTGTTTATATAATAAATAAACTAATTATATTTAATAAAACATATCGTGTTATCTTTATATATAATTCTTTTTTAAATTCAATTACTAATTATATTTCAATTATAGTTACATTAAGTTGTGCTAAAAATCGCACCACTTTATTTTAAAATAATATGGTTGTCACGCATATCAACATTTAAAAAAGAAAGTTATTTAACAAACAATTGATAATAAGCAAAATGTGTTTTAAGATGCTTAAATATCACTTTATATTAAATTATAGTGATGTGATATACATATCACACGCCATTTAATGTTTTGTAGTTAAAGTAGTTGTATATAATTGCATTATATAAGAAAAAATCTTTAACTTACTAAACAATACAACGCATACAGACTGGCACAAAACGGCATATACTAATAATGTCGAATATATAAAATACTTTTTCTATATACTGTGAAATTACGATCTTTTTTTCTGCATTTTGCTTAAAGTATATATTCTGAGCTATATTAGCCCCAAAAATAAATGTTCTATATAAAAATTACTATTCAAATTTTAAATTTAAAAATTATTCTCACTAATGCGTGATTATTTTACTAATGCAGTCATTAAGTTCAACACGCATGATTAATTTATAATTTAGGCATATAAAAAACAATTTAAAAAAAAACCGAATCATAAAATACGTACTTAAAAATTAAAGCTAAAATATAGGCAAAAATATTGTTTAAAGTTTAATTGTAGCACAAAATAAAAAGTAATTAATTTAAAGAGCGAAATTCCATAATTTTTTGCAAGTAAAAGGAAAAAAATTAAACTAAAATATGTGGGTTTTTTAGCATAAACATTATAAAAAACGTATAATTGTTTTATTTTTTAAATCTACAGCTTATACAATTGGAAAATAATTTTGAGTTAAATCAAAATTTTAATCATCTGACAAAATGCGTTTTACGTTTTCAATATCACCGGGCTTAGACTCTCTTTTTTCAACAGCTAGTTATACGAAATCATTAAAATAGATCTTTAAACACACAATGAAAAAAGATATTTGAACATAAACATATTTATGTGTTGTGTGTGTAATAGGACTCATATCACCAGTGTAAAAAAAAAAGAAGAATCAAAGTTTAAAATCAGAACTTTCCCAACGTAATAGTCCGGGAGCCGACCGTCGATTTTCCTATGTATCGAGTACAAGGACCGGACATACATCAAAATGTAGGTCTCAATGTGCACATTAAGAATTTCACTGGCTGCCAGGTCCTATTCTGCCGGAACCCAAGGCAGCCGCACTTTTATGACGTCAATTTTGAGTGTTTACCTATGTATCGAGTACAAGGACCAGACATACATCAAATTGTAGTCTCAATGTGCACATTAAGAATATAACTGGCTTCTACATGCATCAAAATGTAGATTTCAATGTGCACATTAAGAATATCACTAGCTGCCAGGTCCTATCCTGCCAGAACCCGGTGGCAGCCGCACTTTTATGACGTCAATTTTGAGCATTTGCCTATGTATCGAGTACAAGGACCGGACATACATCAAAATGTAGGTCCCAATGTGCACATTAACCCGTCAGTAGTCGCGTGTCGGTCTTTTCGCCGCCCGTATAACTTATCTTCTCCTAACTTATATCACATTACAAATACAACGGAGATCTACCACGTAGCTGACTTTGAAGCTTTCTCAAACACCTTAGTGAAGTAACAGGACACCTCTGTTTTTATTTCAGGAACATTTTTAGAAACAAAGTTAAAATTGGCGAAAACGTCTACGTAAAAATCATTAATGTGAGTTCATTTTTACTTTTTTCAATGACTCCAGATCTCATGAATAAAATGCATAATTTTAGAAAACTGCAAACTTCTTTGTAAATGTTATTTTCATATATTAGGTGAAAAATATTTCTTATTTTACATATTTGGTATGCGAGGGGGCCAGCGGCGAAAAGACCGAGCGCGACTAATGACGTTGTGAAAAAAGTCGCGACTACTCGCGGGTTAAAAATATCACTGGCTGCCAGGTCCTATCCTGCCGGAACCCGGTGGCAGCCGCACTTTTATGACGTAAATTTTGAGTGTTTGCCTATGTATCGAGTACAAGGACCCAACCTACATCAAAATGTAGGTCTCAATGTGCACAGTAAGAATATCACTATGCATGTGGCAGCCAGTGCTATTCTTAATGTGCACATTGAGATCTATATTTTGATGTATGTCTGGTCCTTGTACTCCATACATAGGCAAATACTCAAAATTGACCTCATAAAAGTGCGGCTGCCACCGGGTTCTGGCAGGATAGGACCTGGCTGCCAGTGCTATTCTTAATTTGCACATTGAGACCTACATTTTGATGTATGTCTGGTCCTTGTACTCGATACATAGGTAAACACTCAAAATTGACATCATAAATGCGCGGCTGCCCCCGGGTTCCTACATGGTTGGACCGGGCAGCCAGTGATATTCTTAATGTGCACATTTAGACCTACATTTTGATGTATGTCCGGTCCTTGTACTCGATACATAAGCAAACACTCAAAATTGACATCATAAAAGTGTGGCTGCCGCCGGGTTCCGGCAGGATAGGACCTGGCAGCCAGTGATATTCTTAATATGCACATTTTGACCTACATTTTGATGTATGTCCGGTCCTTGTACTCGATACATAGGCAAACGTTCAAAATTTACGTCATAAATGTGAGGCTGCCACCGGGTTCCGGCAGGATAGGACTTGGCAGCCAGTAATATTCTTAATATGCACATTGAAACCTACATTTTGATGTATGTCCGATCCTTGTACTCGATACATAGGCAAATACTCAAAATTGACATCATAAAAGTGCAGCTGCCACCGGATTTCTTCAGGATAGGACCTGGCAGCCAGTAATATTCTTAATGTGCACATTGAGACCTATGTTTTGATGTATGTCTGGTCCTTTACTCGATACATAGGTAAACACTCAAAATTGACGTCATAAAAGTGCGGCTGCCTTGGGTTCCAGCAGGATAGGACCTGGCAGCCAGTGATATTCTTAATGTGCACATTGAGACCTACATTTTGATTTATGTCAGGTCCTTGTACTCGATACATAGGAAAATCGACGGTCGGCTCCCGGATTATAAATCCAATGGTTATATTTAAATGATTTAGTTTCCCACACAAGCTTTTATTAGCTATTGTTCCATTTTCGATTCAATAACTTCTTACTTCGCTGGAATTAACTGTTGTTAATAATAATGAGATGGATGCATTATTTTTACACCCCAAAAATAACTTTCATTAAATTCGCTTTATTACTCAAAGAAAAATAGACATTACTTACCGTGCGAATGAAAGACATTGTACAATTTCAGAATTCGGAGATTTTGTTGCTGTTAGTAGCTATAACCTGTTAAATATTCAAAATTTCCAAAATCTGCAATATTTAAAGTAGATTATTTCAAAAAAGGCGCCCCAGTTGAATGAAAAAAATATGTCAGGCAATACTTGATCATATGTACAAAAAAAATGGAAAATTAAAAAAAAGTGGGACCTCGTGATATTTTTTAGTAAAGAAAAATGATAAAAATAAGAAAAGCAATGTCCATCATTACATTTTTCCCTAAGAGAAAGTGAAACATTCTGTTTCTTTTTCGGGAGAGGCAACAAAAAGAGAGATGTTTCATTTACTCATAGGGAAAAGTCATGGAAAGACGAAAGAGAAACGGGTTTCAATTACATTTATTACATGTATTCTTTTGAGACATTGATATGATCAATATTTTGCACAGTTTTTTAATGACTCCAAATTTGAGGTCATTTGCTCAAAATAAATAGCCACGTACAGAAAATTACTGACATTTTTTCAAGTCGTTAAACTAAGTCAAAGCCAACAAAAATCCCAATATCCTATCAATTTTATTTTCCCCTGGACAATCATCGGAAACCAGATGTAAATGTTTAATACGTGGTCCAATAGCATTTTGAATTGAACACAACAACATAGAATGAACATTATTTGCTTTCGTGTTAGGAATTACTTCCTATAATTAG
Organism: Maratus speculifer; assembly: GCA_964019185.1. Lineage (NCBI taxonomy): Eukaryota > Metazoa > Arthropoda > Arachnida > Araneae > Salticidae > Maratus > Maratus speculifer. The sequence goes on along the minus strand of OZ025291.1, from coordinate 303,503,751 downwards.
GAATTGCTTCCATATAAAATATTGATTTACTTGTTTTTTTTTATTCTTTATCAAAAGATAAACCCATATGCAGTAAATAAATATGATTTGTGTTGGAATGAATTGCAGTGGAATATTTTTTTTTATTGAATGTTATGCCTACAACGTTAAGTGGTATTGCATTTAAAACCACTGAAGAGCCTACACTAGTCACTTAAAAAGACCCAGGTGATAATATTAGGTCTATGGTGGCGTTATTTTCAAATATCTCGCTCAAATTTTAATATTTTTACATGATTTTGTTTTGGATAGGATAACTGGGGACGACCTACAACTAGTTTTTGCTTTTTTGGTTTTGATTTCGGATTTTTTTAGATTACTTTCTGAAATTTCCGAATAGAGACATAATAATGCTTTTAGATGCATCAGAAAAAAATTATTGTGTATTTTAGGTAATTTTAAATTGATTAATATTGAATAAAAAACATTGATTTCTTTTTCGAAAAATGAAAATAATTTAGAATAATCGAGTATATAATGAATACTAATAACCTTTACTAATAATTTCCAAAACTATATGTTACACTCTAGTACAATATATTTTTTTAACAGTTGCAGTCTTATTTTAAATTATAAATGTATGATTGTTTCAGTATTATTAACTTAATTATGCAATTCCATCAATATATTAACCTTTTATGTTTTCGTCAAGTGAATCTATACTAAAAAAAGAACAAAACGCTCTGTCTGTGTGTGTGTCTGTGTGTGTGTCTGCGATGGCTAGCAAAATCTACAGCACGTACAAAGCTCAAAATTTTTTTGGGAGTAGCCCAATATCTCTCCTGATGCACCTGAGCTTCAGAATTTCAAAATTCCAATTATTAACTGAGTAATTAATTAAAATCAAGAGGTCACTCTCATAAAAAATCATCTTTTCCCAATTTTTTTCTCTTTCATTTGTTTACGGTTGGTTGGTTGTGTAAAAATTTTCGCTGAAGTAATAAGAAAGCTGAGACAGAATAAAGGAACCCATGGAGGAATAAGATAAGTGGAGGTGAAGTAAGCTCAAAAAAGGTTTGCGATATGAAACCATTTATCGCTCAAATTTAATGTGGCAAACAAAAGGACGTGGAAGAGATTTTCTATTATAAGACGAATTGAAAGAAATGAATTACAGTTGAAGCATATTTCAAGAGGAAATAGCAAATTTTTAAAATGGTCTTCGTTCTATTATTATTTATTAGAATAAATATTCGCTTTTAAAATGAAGGAAATTGGAAAATTAGCAATAATTAAATATCAAATTAAAATTAAATAAGATATTGAAAACATTTGATACGAATTAAAAATTGTATAACTAAAAGTTTCCTTCATTAATGTAATTTTCAATACTTTATAACGTAGATGAAAAATGTTTATGACTTAATAATTGCATGTAAATAAATATTTAAAATATAATGATGAAAACATTCTTTTAAAATCATGTATGAAAACTTAAGTAATAAATATTAATCTAAAATATAAATTTCTGACTGCAGACGATTTTAATGTACTAACAAAATAATGTTATATTTTCAAGCAAAACGTTAAAATAATTTTCTATATTGATATTTAAAACACATATGATAAAATAATTAATAAATTTTTACCGGTGAAGCGATAAATTAGTTCTTTTTTTAAAAACGAGAGAAAAAAAATACAGGTTTAAACCTGTTTCAATTGATAGCGAAATTTTAAAATGGAGGGCCAAAATCACAGTCCGGTGAAATCCAAACACCTCATTGGTCATTGAGCCGCGTCCTTTTCAGGGAACAATCTCTTAGCAGTTGGGTAAATGTTGTCATACTCCTTTTTCCGAGAAAAAATCGTAGCGGCAGTTTTGAAGTAAATCTTATCTCTTTTCATTTATAATGTAAATTTTTCACTCTCATTAAATGGCATCAAAATATCTTAATTGAGTTAATTTCGATGGTTTATCTTAAATAAGAACAGACGGTAACAATAGTGTAAAAAATACTTTCCCCCTCACCTTTTTCAAATGGAGAAACAAGTTCGTGATTTTCACCCTTACCACACGACCAATGGGGTGGCTGGATTTCACTTGACTGTGATTTTGGCCCTTCATTTTAAAAATTCGCCAATTGATAGGCGTGTCAAAGCACGTGCTTTTGTTGGTACTTAATTGGACTTAATATAGGGTTACATCTTAAGCATCATCTCCAGAGATAATACCTCCACTCTATTAATTTCTTTTTACTCTATAAAAGAAACCAATTTGAGATTTTGACATTTCAAAAGTGACTGTTTTTTTCCCAAAGACCTTTAAAATTCATAGACTGGCAAAATAACAGTTTAACTTAGGATTTTTGAACATAGCTATTACGTCAGATCGTTGGTACTTCGTACAATGTATTTGTGGTTGGCTATGTTGCAGTTAATATATGTATATGTATATATGAGGCTTTTTTAACAGTTTTTTTAAATCATTGATTAAATTTGAATGCATTTATTTAAGTTAAAATTTTATTAACACTTTAATTTGTTTTTTAAACAAAAATGAAATGGCTCTTTGACGTACAACTGTTCGAATAGGCAGACGATTCATACACAGTAATAAATTATCAAATAGCAAAATAAATTATATATAAAAAATAGTCACTAAAAGAATAGTAGCAAAACATAATGTTTAGGCGTATTAACACATAACCCGATCCCAACCAGAAAAAAACAGACTATACTCCGATCCAAGCAAGACAAAAATTTCATGAGCATAAACGCGACCCGAACCTAAAAATTCCATTTGAAAAAAAAACTATGGATTTGAAATTTGACCCGAATCAAATCTGAATCCCACAAAAATATTCAAATGAAGCATACCCCAATCCGATCAAAGAAAAATAATGTTCGTGTATATGCAACCCGACCCGAACCTAAAATTTTTCTCTGAAATAACCCAAAAAATAACCAGAACGAAACCTGAAATCGATAAAAATATTCCAAAGAACTATAACCCGATAAGAGCAAGACAAAAAAACTTCCATGAACATAAACCTGACTCGAACCTAAAAAATTCCATTTGAAAAAAAGGCCTGAAGTTTTATGCAAACTACATCTGAATCCGATCAAAATATTCGAAAGAACCATAACCGGATTCGAATAAGAGAAAATAATTTTCGTGGACATGAAACCGATCGGAACCTAAAATTCCATTTGAAAAAAATACCTGAAATTTGAATCGACAAAAATATTCTACAGAACCATACCCGGACCTGAACAAGACAAAAAAATTTCCATGAACATGAACCCAATCCGAACCTAAAAAATGAACTAAATCTGAATCTGACAAAAATAATCCAGAGAAGCATATCCTTATTCGAACAATGCAGAATAATTTCCGTTGATGCGCAACCCAACCTGAACCTAAAAATTCCATTAAAAAGCCGAAATCTGAATTGAACGACATCTGAACCCGAAAAAAATATTCCAAAGACCCAAAACCGGATCCGAGCAAGACAAAATAATTTCCCTGGACATGAATCCAACCAGAACCTTAAAAATCAATTTAAAAAAATACCTGAAATCTGAATCGAACCAAATCTGAATCCGACGAAAATAGTCGAAATAAATATAACCAGATACAAACAAGACAATATAATTTCCATGGACATAATCCCCATTCCAAACCCAAAAATTTGTAAAAAAAAGAAAAAAAAAAATCCCGAAATTTGAACCAAACTTAATCTGAACCTAACAAAAATATTTCAGTGAAGTATAACCTCATTGGAACTAGGTAAAATAATTTCCATACAAGTACAACCCGACCCGAACTTAAAAATCCCATTTGAAGGGAAAAAAAACCACGAAATCTGAAATGAACCGAATCTAAACTGAACACAAATATTCCAAACAACCATAACCGTATCCGAAGAAGACAAAATAATTTCCATGAACATGAATCCAATCCGAACATAAAATTCGGATGTTCTACAAAACATAATGCGCTCCGTAGCGGTGGAAAGTGAAACTAAGTACTTAGCGCGAGATGGTTAAAATATTTCGTTTATAGTTAATGTTAAATTAGAACTTGGTTACGGTTAGATAACAGTTAGGTTGCAATTACGTTCCGGTGACCCTTTTGTTATTTTATTTTCCGGTTAGGTTACAGTTAGGTCATGGTTAAGTTACAGTTAGGTTAAGGTTAAGTTGCGGTTAGGTTGTGGTTAGATTATGGGTAGGTTATGATTAGGTGACGGCCAAGTTATATTTATGGTATATTTAACTTGCAGTTAGGTTACTGTTAAGATACAGATAAGTTACAGACAAGTTATGATTCCGATACAATTAGGTTACGGTTAGGATTTTGTTCATAGAATGAACATTACGCATGTTTGATAAAAAATATACACCTATTTTTGTAAAATGGCTCTGAATTTATAATATTATATACTAACCTTTTAGCGAATCATCGAGAATCGATTTCATTCACGGTATAGTCAGATTTAAGAGTGATATATAATTAGTTTGAAATTCAAAATATTTCACTTGGGATATCTATGTGAAAAAAGTATTTAGTTAAGTCACTTAACAGTAATTTTAAGGATAAATTTCAACACGAAATCGTTGGACACATATTCCCTCCTGCGTTTCCCATTGCAGTCATTTTAGGTATTTTTGCAGCTAAATATTAGTTTTTTTAAAAAACCAATTTTTGACACAGTCAGGGGGCACGTATTTAATATACACACACTGTAACAAATTGTACACTGTACACTGTAAAAAATTTGTACACTGTAAAAAATTTGACCCTTTTGCTGTATCATCACTCCCCCGCTTTTATAGAATATATCTCTTTTGACCTATGACAATGCTCCAAAATAGGCTGAAGTATTCATTTTCTATGAAAGCGGTGGAGTGACGATGCAGCAAAAGGGTCAAATTCTTAACAGTGTATTAACACATATTTTGAGTTAAAGATAAAATCATAAAAATTTCAAGTTCGTTTAAAATTATTATAACGGACCCGGGCAACGCCGGGCGGGTCAGCTAGTAGTTTAATAAATCTTCATGATTAAGGAATTTCTTAATGAAATCTAATAAATAGATTCCGACAAACACGGTAATTAACTTATTTGGTTAGCTTTGATTTCCTCTTCAGCCTTTCCCAAGTGTTTATCGACGCATTTCTATACGCTTTCCGAATTAAATTAAATACCTACAGTGGTACACAGCAAGCAGACGAAATGCTACTCTAAAGAGAATACAACTTATAAGTAATACTAACTAGCTTTCAATAATGAATAAATAATGACTTTTGGGTGGTAAGATTCGTTTAATAATTGAAGCAGCTTCCAGGTGTTATAGTGTTGAAAAGAGTTATAAAAACAGGTTGTTTATGTAATAAATAAACTAATTTTTGTATTTTTAATTAATCATATCGCGTTAACTGCAGATATAATTCTTTTCTAAATTAAGTTAATAACTACATAAATTATATTTCAATAGGGGGAATTGGGGCACAGTGATACGTTTTTTTTCTAAGAATTTTTTTGGTATCCAGAAAAAAGATATTTCAAATTATTTTTCTATGTAGTATCAGCAAAGCTTGTGTAGTGTGTTATTGAAATATGAAATGGTTTTATATAGTATTTTTTGTGTCAATGTACTCCATCCTCGGGGAAGATTGATACACCTCACGGGGCACTTTGACACGTTTGGAAAAAATGGGGAAGAAATAACACCAATGCATATATATATATATATATATATATATATATATATATATATATATATATATATATATATATATATATATATATATATATTACAGAAAATGAGTTAGCAAACCATTTTATATTTAATTATAGAAATTCAAATCACCATAATTTATTTGTAAGCAATATTAAAAGAATAAAAAATAAATGTATCATGACCTGATGTTCTAGCTGTCTCTTTTCTGATTGTTAACAGTAGTAACTTTGTCTATCTGGCCTTTCAACCCTTCATTTTCTTCTTTCTCAGGAAAAATGAAAAAAAAATACCAGGTTTTCTGTTTATAAATCAATTTTTAAACAAAAAAATGGATAATTATATTAAAAATTTTGTTTATAATATAATTATTCTTTGCTGTGCTGTAGCTTGTTTCACTCATTTAACATTTCTCATGTCGAAAATACTTTTTTATCTGGAAAATCGGAAGAAAATCAAGATTTGCTAGGCCGCCAACCCTTTTTTTGTTAGTTCTACTACCATTAGATGTTAGGTAATTTCTTACGACTTCTGTTTGCAAAAATACTATAAAATTTTCTAATATGAAAAATGGAACTATTTCACGTTAATAAAAACTATTATTACAAATTTTTCGCGTGAAATGGTTGGATTAAGGAGTGTGTTTTAAAACAAAAATAAAATATATTAAAAATGAACTAGAAAAAGATTTAGATTGTCTGTGGATATCATGAGGCCATTGATACGTTTCAATGTGCCCCAACATAGACTGTATCAATGTTCCCCATGCAATCATTTTGAATAATATGAGTCTCAAATCCAACACTTCATTATTTACCTAAGAATAAAGAATGAGTAATTCATAAGTTTTGCTTACCAGGGAGAGTATTCTTTTGGGTTGAAAATACTGAAACAGTTGTGTAATACCATTGCAATTATACAACTCAAATAATTTTTGACCTATAAAAAAATAGATCACCCTGTCCCATTTCTTCAAAGGACTGAATCATACCAAGATGTTCTGTATGTAGTTGTACACTAGCATCATCTTTTGGAGTTGCTTTGAAACTTCCTGTAGTGGCCTTGTGAGCAGTAGAGTGGGTGTATCGATGTGCTACATGTATCAATGTGCCCTAGTTCCTCTTAATAGTTGCATTAATTTAAGCTAAAAATTGTATGTCTTTATTTTAAAATAGTAGGATAGTAGAGAACATCAATATTTGAAAGAAAATTATTTGATGAATATTTGATTATAAAAAAATGTGACTTTTGATATTTAAATATCACTTTAGATAAATTAATATTGGTGAGGTATACATATCGCACGTCATTTAATGTTTTGTAGTTAAACTAGTTGTATACAACTGTGTTATGGTGATTGCCTCTATTTCTTTTCAACATCCATCCATTTTTAATCACATTGTTTTTCTGTATTACTCATTATAGCATGTTAGTAACGATCCATATAATTAAATATTTCCCATGTTTGTACAACGAAGCAGATTCAAAGCCATCCGTTTCAGCTTTTTTATTTATTTTGCCAAAATGTACTACAATGTTCTGTACTTTAAAAACATATTTAAATTTCTTGGCAAAAAGCAAATTTTGGCAAAACATAAACTAGATAATTTTTTTTGTTTTTGTTTTAGGTAATTAAAAAAATATTTCCTATGGATGAAATTGAGATTGGATTTCATGGATGGAGCATTTTTTCAACAAAACAGAATCACAAAAACCCTACTTCTAAATTTAAACCAAAATATATACAATAATTTTGTTTTAAACTAAATTTTAGCAGAAAATATAAAAAATTAATTTCGAAAGCAAAATTCAAGAAATTTTTTAAAGTAAAAAAAAAAAAAAAAAAAAAAAAAAAAAAAAAAACGAAATATGTGATTTTTTAACATTATAAAGAAACGCATATTTGATTTACTTTTTAAATCTATTGCTGATACAGTTTGAAAGAATAGTGAGCTGAAACAGAAACTTAATAATCTGAGAAAACGAGTTTTAAGTTTTCAATACCACCGGACTTAGATTTATTCGCATCGTCTATAAAATATTATAGCTCAAGGAATAACGCACGATATAATGTTGAGATTTTTTTTTAAATAAGAATAAATTGAAATCTGAAAATTGATCTTTTAAAAGTTCAAAGATCCTAAGATATCTTAAGCATTTTCAACATTAGATTATTATTATTATTATTATTACTTAGCTGTAGAAGTACTTTAGTCTCTCTATAATCAAAATTAATAAATATTCACAATTTAGAAACATTCCTTTTGAAATATAATGAAAACATTCCGAAATGTAGAGTAATTGACTTATTGGGATTTTTATATCCTCTTATGTTTTGCATCCACGCATTCCTATATTCTTGCCGACTTGAATGAATACCTAAATTCGTAAACAGCAGGCTAATGAAATGCTGCTCATAAGAGAATTCAGATTATCATTAAGAATGACAATATTTCGAGAATGAATAATTAATTATTTTGAAAGCTAAGATTGGTTTAATAAATTAATTGAAGAATAAATTAATTGAATTCAGAGTTTATTTTTTCTGAATAGTTATAGAAACAGGTGGATAATACTTTCAGTAAACTAATTAATATTTAATAAATAATACGATACATGATTATGTTTGTTTTTTCAACATCCAATTACAGTAAATCATTAAAATCATTCTTTAGACACGCAACAAATAAAAGAATTTGAACATAAACAGATGTATATATTTCGTGAGTACTAGGACTCACACCCTCAGTGAAAAAAATCAAAATATTAAATCCCCCTCCTCAAATTGCATGCAAGACGAAAACGTGGATAATCGTGGATAATCGTTTCTTGTTAATCGTGGCAGAAGTAAAAATGAAATTATTTTCCTTCCCTTAACAATGATAAGCATGTTGAGCTTCAATGAATAATTGCTACTCAATGTTGGATCGAAGGACATAATTCCAATCGTAATTCATTGATTTAGTTACCCACACAAGCTTATATTAGCTACTTATGTTATTTCGATCCAATAACATTTATCGTAACTTCTTGCTTCTTTGGAAATTACGGATTATAGTAACTATATGGTGAAGGCTTTTTATTATGTCATACGAAATAAATTTTTGTTATATGCTGCTCCATTAATCAATCAAAATTTGACATTACTTATCGTACGAAAGTATGCAATTATACAGTTTCAAAATACTCATAGTACATATATAGTGCAGAATAGGATGAAAAACACTGAGTATCGAGATAATGGCAAACATTTAATTATAAAGCATATCTTAATAAATACAACTATCATGAAACGAATGAATGAGAAATGCTGATTTGATGATGAAAAGCCATTGTAAAATAATAGTAATAAATACATAATAAAATTAGTAATGCAGTCGTAATCATTAAGTAACTCTGACAAATGATAATCATAAAATGGACTCTAAAGATATTGTCATATGCAAAATGTAATAAAATTACCTTTAAATTTTTACCAGAAAAATACATCCCGAATTTGTCAATTAACATTTGTCAATTTCAAGGGCTGTAGAGTTCGTATCTTTAGAATTGGAAAATTTACGTTGCTATTATTCTATTTTAATTTATAGTTATGTTTACAAGGCATTATTGTGAGACGATTAAAAAATAAAGATAAAATTATAAAAAAAACATATCTACTGAAGTATTCTTACTTCTATAAGTACTACAGTAAGTTGCCGTATCAAACGCTAAGTTTGTTTGAGGGAAAAAATCTAAAACTAAGTCGTGGAAATTTTTAGAACCTTTACTTGGCGTTATTAACTCATAACACCTCATACTATGAATAATTAAAACATGAAAGACCTACGTAATAATTTCCACAGCTTACGTAATAATGTCCACTACTATATATTGTACTCTAGTAATATGAATCAGGTTTGGTAGGTATCAAGGAATTCAGAAGATTTTAATTGTTTTAGTATCAGAAATTCCGTAAAGTACAGGTTGCTAAATCTGTAAATGGATTTTTTCGTCAAATAAAATTTTCAATCAGGCCTTGTAGGTATCAAGGAATTCAAAGTATGTTAACTGTTTTAGTATCCGAAATTTTGTAAACAACTGGTTGCTAAACTGGTTGCCTGACTTTTTTAGTTAAATGAAATAAGTATTACAATATAAAAATTCTGGTCCTTACATGCCCTTCTAGAGAAAGAGCCCTGTATATTCATTTCACAGTAACGTTATCTTTAATCAAAAATATACTATGTGTTTTTAAATAAAGATATATGAATGTTTGAATATTACAATAAAGTTTTAAATTAATCACGCAGTCCCATTACTATATTAAGCTTTTATTTATTTATTTTTCATGTAAATGCTCTTCATTCGTCTCAACATAAACAATTTTAATAAGTCTTTATGATTAAGGAATTTCTTATTGCAATGTAATAAACGAATTCCGAAAAGCATAATAATTAACTTATTGGGTTAACTTTGATTTCATCTCTAACCTTCGCCAAGTGTATATTTAAGCATGTCTATACGCTGCCAGAATTAAATTAAATGACTTCTGAGGTACACTGCAAGCAGATGAAATGTTGCTTCAAAGAGAATGCATCTTGTAATTAATACCAACTAGCTTTCAATAATGAATAAATAATGAGATTTTTTGCGATAGGATTGGCTTAATAAATTAATTGGTGAAGCTTCCGGGTTTAATTTATTTGAAGGGAGTTGTTGAAACAAGTTGTTTATATAATAAATAAGCAAATTAACATTTAATAAATCACATGCTAAAAATCGCTAACTGCAGAAATAAATCTTTTTAAAAAAAAATCAACTTCTAATTTTAAAAGTTTTGACACCATTATAGTTAGAATAGTTTGTGCTAAAAATTGTACCTTTACATTCTAGTAAAGTATGACAGTTACAAACGTCAGTATTTGAAAGAAAACTTTTTGATGAACAGTTGATAATAAGGAAAATGCGTCTTTTGATTTTAAAAATCTCTTAAGATTAATTACTATTGCTATCATATACATTTTGATGTTTTATAGTTAAAGTAGTTTATTATAACTGTGTTATATCCATTGATTGCCGATATATCATGCCGATTACTTCTGCCCTCATTCTTTTTGCGTATCACATTTTTTCTCAATATTGCCTGTTATAACACCTGACTTACTACCGTTTATTTGTTGTCAGGTATGCCATATCTTTATAATCAAGTGATTCGATTAGAAATATCTATAAACAGAAAAGCCAATTTAGATGTTTGTCCATTTTTACAACAATTTCCATTCCTCAATAAATCATACATTTGAGTACGGTGTACAATTATGTCTGAGGCATAATACCAATAAGGTATCTATATATCTTGAAAGCATAAAATGTTATTCCGAACCGTGCAATTTGTGTGTAGTTGTTGTGGTTACTCATAACCACTGCCATATTTTTTATTCAATTTAATTTATCGTGTATTTTATTAATCTTTATTCATTTATTATAAAATTTTACATTCTAAAAATTTATTTTAATTCTCACCTTTTTTAAAAATCCCTGTAAAGTTTCTTTTCTTACGTAAGTTTTCGTTTATTTGAAAATGATAAAATGATTTCGAATTTGTTACTTCCGGTTGTGGTTTGTTCCTGTACTTTCTCGAATATTCGAAGGGGGGTGTGCTTCCGTTTTATAACTCCTCCCCCCGTCCAATCGGACTCCATTCTACTTATGCGTAATTTAAAGTAGGTGAATCCTTATATACATTATTGGCTTCGCATCTTTCTGGGGCTATAAAAGTTTAATCTTAAAAATCCAATTTCCCTATCAGTGTTTAATCATTTGGCCTATCTGTTTCACCGCCTCTTCTCTAACCCTGCCAATTGGCGTATTATGGGATTATGGCAACCCTCCCTTCGCCTTTTTTTTCTTTTTGCTCGATATAGAATCAGTGTGCTTGTCCGGTGTCTGCGATGATTGTTCCAAACGGACGGAAGACATCGTCTGTTATGATACGAAAAAATAATTTAAAATTAAAAGTAAAATTTTTACAATAGAAATGTGGTGATGTACCCCTTATGAATTTCCTTGCGGCATTAGATGGGTCCTCGCAAAATAGGACCTGAGGTGTAAGGAAAATCTTCGTCGATCCATAATCATTTATTCCAGATGCACTTCATTGTATTCGAAGGATTACATCATGATTTCAAAAAAAAGTGTCACCCCTAATTCCCCAGGAGAAGCTAATTTTCCTTTCAAGTATAATTTTTTGGTTGTGAAAATTGGATATTAAAAGTGATCCTAAATTGTCAGGTCTCTAGAAAAATGAGAGACCCCGATATATTTTGTCTGCTCGTTTTTTATAAGAATAAAAACAAGATTTTGCAACAAAAAAATAAAATTCTTTTCAAAGAAGAAAATTCTCTACATATTTTATTAATGTCTTTCTATTCTATTTTTTCAAGTTCCTGCAGGTAAGCATTGTTCTATTATACTGTTTATTTTTCTTTACATATGTCCAAAAATTGATTAACACAAACTGTCATGTGCTTTTTTTATGGGTCTTTTGTGGCCACAAGACGCAATGCTACTTTGAAAATTATTAATTCTTTTTCGAAACGGCTTAAAACGTTCCAACCAAACACAACAGTAGTAAACTAATATCCTGATCATTTTTCAATTTAAGTTTATCAGTAAAAAGGTCTTCGCGTTTGTCATTCTATAGTGTTGAACCTTTTTCTTAATTTTTTTTTATTTTTAAATTTAGAATTTTGAAATTCTTCTGTATCATATTACAGAGGGCTCTAAGTATTGGTTTGAAAAGTTCCAGATACAGTGTAACCTCTGAATAACAGTCATCCGTGGGGAAAAATAAAATAAAATAAAAAATGTAAAAAATAAACCATTATGAGTTGTTTTGCTATGCAACTCATCGTCGTTATGATTTAATGCGAAATTTTTGATTTTATAAAGGTTCATCAAATCCTCTGTATTATGTTAATACTGGAAATTTTGGGGGATTCTACAATCCAGTTCCACTACCTTTGTCAAGTCTTCCATTATTTTATGTATGGAATCAATTGTGGCAGTACCTGCAAAATCTTTGTCCAAACTAATAAATTCTTTGGTTTTTATGTTAATTATGCATCCCGGTCTGGGAATATTTAATTTTCCCTATCATTGTTAATGTCTTCATTTTCTGTTTGTTGATATATCAAGTAAATTTTGTTTGATTTCTTTCGCATTTCGGTTTGCAAATAAATATGAAATAGTTTTAAGATGTGTATTTTTTTATTGAGGCTTTTGAATGGTCGCGGTCCAGAATTTCTTATTTAGAGGTTCATACTAAAGTTAATGCTATGGAATGTATTTAGTTCCTTGAACATGTCTCCGGTATTTGGAGCCGTTCAAGATATTTCAATGTACATAGAAATTGGAATTACTCTGAAATAATAACTTTCACAACTTCATAATGCAATCGGGTAATATGTTACCTTCTCAAAGAATAATATTTTTTAATTAATAATGTTCTTTCTTTTAAAGAAAAACATTGTTGATAAAATACGCCAACTGATTGATAACCAAATTAGGCATTTTGAGAAGTAGATATTCTTATAATTCCGTTTAATCCGTCCTTTTGTATATAAAAGCTAAAACAAAATTAATAATTATTCGCAATTTAGAAACATTCTTTTGGAAATAAACATATTCCGAAATGTACGATAAATCACTTATTGGCTTTGTTTTGATATCCTCTTTTGTTTTGCATCCGTGCATTCCTACATGCTTGCTGAATTGAATGAATACCTAAATTCGTAAACAGTAGGCTAATGATATGTTGCTCATAAGAGAATTCAGATTGTCATTAATACAAACTAGCTTTCGATAATGAATAATTAATGAGTTTGAAAGCTAAAATTCGTTTAAGAAATTAATTAATGTAGTTTCAGGTTTATTTTTTCTGAACATTTATGGAAACGGGTGGTTGATATATCCGGTAAGATATTTAACCTTTAATAAATATTACTATTTTTGTGACATGTTTCAATATATTTATAAATTATATATATATATATATATATATATATATAGATAGATAGATAGATAGAGATATAGATATAGATATAGATATAGATATATTATAGAGGAGCCCAGAAGCCAAGGGGTATAAGTGACAAAATTGAAAAAAATGAGTTAAGTGCACAGACTATCTGGAAATAAGTCTATTTATTTGTAGGTAAGAAGTTATGAGTGATTTTTTAATTATATACTGTGTTTTAGGGGTCTGTTACTTAACCTCTTTCCCAAAACTGTGAAACGATTGGAGGCCAAAGGGTATAAGTGCAATTGTATCCATGAACGTCTACAGCAGAAGCGCGACCAACGGCATACAAGGCCATTTGCTTTTTTATACATTAAATAAATGCATTTTAACTGTTAACATGTGAGAAAATCATGCTTTAAGTGTAGATTTTGAAACACTTTCCAACACTCTCTGAAATCTTTGACACATTCGCTGCCGATCACGCGCCAACATTAAGGACCATTCACGAGCCAGCGCATTATGTAGGGAAATGTCTGCGCTGGCACGGGAAAATCTTTCACTGTTTCTTTGTTATAAAAAGAAAATCGGCTTCTGGGAAAAACCCACTTCTACAGTGCGGCATTAACTATCCTCACATCTTCACGTAAACGGCAGCGAACGTGTTAAAAATGTTTGCTACACTGTAAAAAAAAAATCTGCAAAGGTACTAAACCTTTTCTAGGAAACTGGGATTCCAAGAACTTTTCCTGTAACGGTAACAGCAAAAATTCAAGTTTCAGAATCGATTACATGAATTTTTCCTGTTATCGTTACATGAAAAGTTCTTGGAATCCCAGTTTCCTAGAAAATGTTTAGTACCTTCACAGATTTTTTTACAGTGTATTTAGGGTAATAGAGTGTTAATGTCCATAACCAAGTATGTATTCTAATAATTTTGAACAGCCCTAGGTTTTATCTATCGGTTGCTATGAACTGCATAATGGGGAAATTTAGTTTAGCAAGAAAACGCATAACAGTTTGAAATTTCTGTTTCAGCACTTTTTACTAATTGAAGGAAACACACTTGTATACTTTTGTTCATCCTGTAGTTTACCTTGAACCTTTATTATAGGCCAGTATTTAGCTAAAATTTAGTTAAAACTAAAACACTCTTAAGACAACTGAAATCACATTTGCAGAAACTATCATAAATAGATGACAATGCATAAAATTTTGTGAAATTCCCTGTATATCATTTTATCAATGTTTTGCAAGCATTTCTTAGCAAACTGAATGTAGGTCAGCATAGAAATATATTACTTATTTAAAAGCAATCTTTAAGTAAATTACGCTCATATTCAGTACCCTTTATGAAATCTTTTGTATAATTCTGTATATGAACTGTAGAATTTATATGAACATATGCATATATATTAATATATATAAATTTAGTGAAACTTAAAAGCGCAAATCATAATTAAAAATTCATTTTGTCCATCCATCAATCATCATCGATAATATACAGTACTTCGGATAGAATATACTATTTGAAAGCTTTTTTATGTCCCTGTAAATACTGAGTACTTCGTATTATGCACGAAATAGCTTATATTAAGCGTCTGCAATGTATATCAATTTTATTATGCATGAAAATTGTAATATAATTAAAATATGTTGTAAAAAATTCCCTCTTTATCATTAGGTAATGTAAATCTTTTGTGTAGCCCTGTAAATCAAAAATATCTATTCTTTTCACCTCATATTTTACAGACTGTTTATGCAATTCGTAAATGCATATAAATTTTAATGTGTTTGACTGATTGTAACTTCTTTAAAATTCATTTGAAACGATTTTTCCCATAACCCGTAATTTAACGGAAAACTTTTGATTGTCCCTGTAAATAAACTAATCGTGTTAGAAACTTCATTTGCAATAGGTTCGTGTTGAGGTAAACGTGAATAATTCCCAAAAATTTCAGGGTAATCCGAGTATATTTACAAGAGTTAAGGCACGGACAGACAAACTAAAATCACATTCACTTTTCAATTTTGTTGGAAAGTGTTAAAAAATATAAAATTTCAATGTTTCGAAATTTATAATAAAATTTTAAAACTTATATTAGAACAAAAAAATTCCTTTCATTCATTTATATCAACATCATTCATTTTTTTTCGTAAATTCATTTTTTATTTCATAATTTTTCCGTTTTTAGAATTTATATTAAAACAAAATTTTGTCCTTTCATTTATGTGTATCAATATTGTTCTTAATTTTTTCATAAATACAATTTTTTATTTCATAATTTTTGCATTTTTTGTGCTCATTTGGCACTTGTACCTTTAGCTTCTAAGAACTTTTCATTACTGTTTCGAAGCCAAGGGATACAAGTGCCGGATGATGATAAACATTGCTTAGTTATAAATAAAAAGAAAAATTGTATTCCATATTTTTTAAAACAGTTATTGAAATAAGAGTTCAAAGATCACTAAGAAGTAAGCAAAATTTTCATATCTCAATTCATTCAATTACAATTGATGTTTAACTTTGAACTCAATTTACTCGAAATCTAAATTTTGTCACTTGTACCCCTTGGCTTCTGGGCTCCTCATATATACACACACACACACACACACACACACACACACACACACATATATATATATTAGGGCTAATTATACTATCTGCCATATAATAATATTTATAGTAACTTCTTGATCTTTTTTAATTAACGCTTATTAGTAACCATAATGTAAAGGCTTTATTTTTAAGCAACACCAAAGCTAGCATTTGAGCAAATGCAATTTCTGTTATGAATTTATTGCATCACATTACTGTAGGTGGAGTTGACTGTCTCTCATTCCGTGAGTAATAATCCCGAACTGCCGAGAAAATTATTGTTTTCATTTAGTATAAAAAGAATTTCGACTCAAAAATGGGGCAAATCTTGGCGCCTTTTGAGGATTTTATAATAATAACGTTGTGTATAGTAGTTGGATATTTTTAATTGTTGTCTTTACATTTCTGTAATAAAATAAATAAAAGACCTCAAGACTTGATATATAAGGTGTAACCATGGCATCAAAATGTAATAATATTCTTCTTCAAGTTTCGAATTCTTGGAATATACCTGTATACATTTTTCATTAACATCATTTAAATGAATTTATTGCATTCACCCCATATTGTATGGAAAATGGTATACTTCTGGCATACTGTGGAAAAGGAAACATGATTTCTATTTTTAAAAAACATAAGCATTTTATTACTACAATTGTGTTAAAAAATACTTTGTAATCAAATTACATGCCAAATATTCACTTAAAATCGAAATGGTTCTAAAAGGTTCTTATAAAAGTGGATTCCACAATAAATTTTAGACGCATCCGTTGAAATTTGAATATGCCAATTAGCGTACAACCTTATTACACTTTTGATTAGTGACCCGATTTACCCGTTTGTACTAGTATAGATAATAAATGTTCAGTATTAATTTTTCAGGCTAATGGTTCATAGTAAAATTTCAACTTGGATAAAAACAGAACATAAAATACAAGGTCCATAGGTGTTAAATGTATAGGTATGTAGCCACTTGAGTGCTAAATTAATAAGAATCTATTAAAATCCGAAAACTTCCATTACAATTTTAGATCACACTCCAGCAATGATGTTTCTCAGCTCATATATTTACGAAGCAGGCAAATAATACTCATACAGTATGACAGGGAAACATGAGGATTTCTGAGACGGAAAATTAAACACAAAAAATTTTGGAAATTTGATGCATTTTATAAAAGGAAGAAGTTTAGACATGATTTGCAGCAAATATATTTTAATTGTATTCAATAATGAACTACAAACGAATAAAAAAAGAAATATTTTAAGTTTTGTTTCATATATTAAGTAGACCGAATCTTGAACGAATTCAGATTTACTAAATTAAATTATTTAGATTTTTCCCCTTAATTTATGTGATTCACTGTCTAAAATTAACCCCCTGGCAGCGGAGCAAAAGGACAATATTGTAATGTTTTTTCCTTTGCACTTTATTTTGAATGTTAATAAATCAAGGACTTTCTATCATGTTTTTTTTTTCACTTATATGTTTATAAGCCTTGAATGTAAATATCATGGCTTCATTTCTTAAAACTGCATTATGTTTTTAGAATTATATTAATTTAAATAATGATTAGACTGCAGTGAAACTTGAAGCCTAGTAAACGGATATATCCGGTCGCGGCAGTGGTAAGGTTAAAAAGAAAGAAAGAAAGAATTACGTTTAATGTTTCTAATCTCCTTTTGCAATTAACCTTCGGTCTGTACCTATGGCGAAATCGTATATTTGAACAAATATGATTTGGCGCAAAAAGAATTGTTGAAATCTTTATAGCTATCCATTTCTATTTTAAATGGCTATATAAATATCATAGAAATGTTTGGAAGTGGACTCAATTACAAAAATTATTCTAAAAAAAGAAATTAATCTTTTTCTTCAATTTCCTCTGCAAGCTAATAGCTTGGCCAAGCAGTTGTCAATTGTAATAAAACATGTGTCATCAGTTTTCGTTTTTTTTCATTTGTGTAGCAAACAATCTTAATTCAGTTTAAAAGTTCAGTTTATTATTATTATTATTATTATTATTATTATTATTATTATTATTATTATTATTATTATTATTGCATTTTGCATGTAAACGTCAATCGAAAATGCATTTTTGTTCCAATACAATTATAAGTAAATTGAAATGATGATATCAGAAGTGATGTAAGTACAATACAAACGAAAGTTAGCACCGGAAGTTGGAATTATCATATAGACATATGGGCATAGCTATTTCTCTAATACGGAATTTTACGGATTTTTCCTATCACAAAAATTTAATAGATAATTTTATTAAAAACAAACGCAGAAATCTAACTATTTAAAACGATGAAAGAAGAGAAAAATTCTTTTACATTTTTGTGGGTTGAAAATTCCGTACAAGTTGGCAGCTATGAAATAGCGAAATGTCTTTAGTTGTTAACTGATAATCTACCACATCTAGAAAATTACTAGGAAATAAATCGTATAAGTGTGTTGTTTTTAAAAGTATTTGGAATATTCACATACATCCTCAGATGAGATCAATAGATCATTTTGGAAATCGCTTTCCAAATACACTTAAAAGCAGACTATACACACAAAAATACTTTAGTCCAGTCATTATAGTAAGTTCACCTCGGAATTCGAGATACCAAGCTGTAAGTCTGTAAATACTTATATATTGATACCCTAAAAGTTGTCTCAAAACCTACATATGGTAGGGTGTACGCAACTATTAAATTCCAAGGTCAAAAGTCACAAAAATCGGTTTTTTGTGCTGTTTTTGTAAATATCTCATTTCCTATAGATTTTTTGCTAATTGTATTTATTATCAATATTGTAGAATACAAAATTCTCTACAAATTTTGCTTGAAAACATTTTTTATACGTCGAACCGTTTTCGAGATAGAGGGCGGAGAGCGCGCGGTCACAGCATCACTTCAGTCAAACGGTGCCTCCGGTCAAAACGCGCCATATATCATTTTTTTCCTATCCACTTTTTATTCAGTATTAATTTATTTAACAACACTTACCTGTCCATGTAATTTCAGAATTGTTAATGAAAATATAGGAATTATATTTGAATTTTAACCTAATTAATATAATATTAATAACTTCTTACATGATGAAAAAAACAAATTATGAATTAATCGTTTTATTAAAAAATACTATTACATTTATTTTTATTAAAAGTAAAAAAATGGAATAAAGAGTACAAAAACTATAATTTAGGTTTTTAATCATCTTCTTCCTCTTCATCGTCGTCTTTCGGCTGCTGGTAAATTTCAAACTGGTCTTCATTATCGTCTTCAACGACATTTGTCTCAAGTTGTTCCATGATTTCGGGGTCAAAGGTTTCATCTTCGTTAATGTCGCTTTAATATGGTTCTGCATTGAGACAAGCTTGCCCATTACATTGGCTACAAGCTAAAGAGCATTGCAAGCACACTTTCCTGCATCCGTATCGCGAACCACAACCACTCTTGCAGTTGCAGAAAATTGTATTTAGCAAATCTTCTGGAGCAGGTGGTAAAATTGTCATGATAGGCTATAGAAAATCGTTTTGTATTGCCCAACCCCATACCTGGGGTTCCAAATCATGCCCTAACCAAGTTTGAATTTGATAATATGCACGTTTGAAATGTTGATGAGAAGCTGCACTTGTTGGTGGAAGAATTGAAAGCTGCACAGATTTATTAAGTTTTGTAGACTTGACGTAATGCATATAACGAAGATGATCGAGATTTGAGTTCCACTCTCTAATAATTTCTGGGCCGAACTATTTTCTTCCCCAAATGCTGCAGCTAGTTCATCCAAATTCGTCAGTTTCTCAAAAACTTTTAAAAATGATTTTTTTTTACTTTTTAAAAAGCGCAGAAGTTGTGTCACAGCCACTTAATGCATGCAGAAATAAAATGTGTGTTTTGGAATGAGGATAATTATCAAAACTTTTAGTCGAGTATATCTCCGTTTTTACATTTCCTTTCCCAACTTTTTTAAAGAAAATTTCTTGTTCGTAAGACAGTTAAAATGACAAGTAAATCAATATCTTGTCTTATTATAACTGCAGTTTTTTTAGGCTTTGATTCTTCAATTGCAATTTCAACAATAAGAACATCCGCATCATCTCTGGTTTGTTTAGTAGTAATATTTGCAGCTTGTAATTTTTCAGTTAAGGTATTAATGAGCATATCTTTGTTATTTCGATTTGATAAGAATTTTTCCTGAGTAATTGGTACAACCATTGTTTCATCTAAACAGACTTTATACGTTTTTGAAAGTGCAGCAGTTCTTCTCTGCTGCCCCATAGCTTTTACGTTCTTACTGTAGTCTGAATATCCGTCAAATACAACAATTATTTTGGAACTGTAATGCCTTTTTAAATAATTAATGTATTTATCAAAAATAATAGATAAAGTATCTTCTCTGCTCCATACAACATGATGAAGAAGAAATCCGCCATCAATAATGAACGTCACATTATTTTTATTGAGAAAAAAATCAATTGAGCTCATGTTGTCATACAATGACGATTTTGTTGTTTTTCTCATGCCATCATTATCAAATAGAGCTGTTGGATACGGACTCAATTCATATTGAAGATATTCCTCAAGATTACTTTCAAATTGTTTGCCGACAGTAATTCTTTGGAAGAGTAATAATGAAGCCACTGCAACTTTACAATCATTTATTTTTACAGATTTTTTAACACAGGAAAGCGGCATTATTTTTTCGGAACGTTTCAACTTTATTTCATGCATAATACAATTATACAATGCATAAAGAAAAAGATAAAATATAATATAATAGTTAATAAAAATTGATAAATATTTATAATCATTGATTTATTGATAGTTCATCAACTATATATGGCGCATTTTCGACCGGAGGCACCGTTTGACCTGAAGTGATGCTGTGACCGCACGCTCTCCGCCCTCTATCTCGAAAACGGTTCGACGTATGAAAAATGTTTTCAAACAAACTTTGTGGAGAATTTTGTATTCTACAATATTGATAATAAATACAAATAGCAAAAAACCTATAGGAAATGAGATATTTACAAAAAAAGCGCAAAAAACCGATTTTTGTGATCTTTGACCTTGGAATTTAATAGTTGCGTACACCCTACCATATGTAGGTTTTGAGACAACTTTTAGGGTGTCAATATACAAGTATTTACAGACTTACAGCTGGGTATCTCGAATTCCGAGATTCTTACCTAATTTAAGCTTAAATGACTGGACTACTTCGCAATGACTACACACACAAAAATACTTCAATACATTTGGTCAGCCCATATCTTTATTGCTATATGCTCAACTATGCTAAATAAAGAAGGGAATTGTTTGTGACCTATTGCGACATACTATGTTAAATGATTTCAAGTATTATAAAATTTATATATGCCACTGACTCAATATTTCACGAATAATATGAAGTGCATAGCATTTACAGGGACACACAAAATATTTCAAATTCTATATTCTATCCGAAGTACTGTATATTATCGATGATTTCTGATGGATGGATGAAAAGCATTTTCAGTTGTGATATTCGCTTTTAAGTTTTACCAAATGTCTGCGTATTATATGGTGTGTATAAATGCTATAGTTAAAATACAGGGTTACACAAAATTTCTTCATTGCTATATAAATTTTAAAAAGCGAAACAAAGTAATGTTGGTTTATGATACACAGTTTCGGTAATTCATTCCTATTTTAATCAAACTTAACAATATATGGGTATCTATTAATTGAAAACTTGAGTATTTTAATGACATCGTTATTTAAAATGATTTTTTAAAAGATTATTTTAGATTATTGAGATGTCAAAAATATTTTAATTCAAATATTTTTTGATATATTTTAAATTAAATAGATATACAAACAGTTTTTACGCATAAAATGCAATTGATAGCACAGTTTTACGACCATGTTTCCTCTAAAAATATCTTCATTCAATTTCAAATGGCTTCTAATTTTAAAAGGTTCGGGGACACGAAAAACTTAACTTTTTTTTTTTTTAAATAAAAGTATTGCATTTAAATGTTTTTTATTTTTTATGCTTAAAATGACGTTTAAATCATGTTTCTGCTTTAATTAAACAGGGAAATATTATTTTTTTCGTTTTTATTTGTTTTTAAAATCGCGTTCTCAAGCAATGGTTGTCGTAGAAATAACTTCATGTAAAAAATGCGTTTATTTATTTTTATTCTTTTTTTATTTTTTTTTTCATGATGTGTTTTTTTTTTACCATTTCTCCTATTTAAATAATTATAACTCAAAAACCGTTAAAGATTAATGCTTGAAACTTAGAACATGTTTTTTTATCGTTGTACTTTGATTTTCATTCAGTAAATTTGAAAAAGTTTTTATTTTTGAAAATATGATAAATAATTTGTTTCTCTCTTATATTCGTATCTTTATTGATATGTGAAGATAAAATTTATGGTGTCAAATACATCAACGATTTTTTTAAAACCACTGAGCGTTTTTCTTTACCGAACGCTGAAACTATTAAGAATGTAAACAATGATATAAATGGTAAACGGACGAAACAGAATATCAATACATTTCCTTGAAAATATTTTCTTATTTCTACAGGAGTAAAATCTTTAGAAAAGAATCACTTAAATAAAATATTTTCTACTATACGCCAACTGAAGACACCGAGATAAATGTTACTAAATTATTACTATCTGTCTTTATGTATTTTGATAATAATGTTTCTAACGAATTGAATGTGACAACCACGTGCTTGTCTAAAAGTCTTTTACACATCAAAACTTTATAAATGTTTTGACATTATGATTTATTTATAGAATATAGTATTCTATACAGAATCACTTCATTCATATTGCTTAAAAGGGTAGAGTAATTCTGTAAATGATTTGGTATTAAATAGCGTAAATAAAGCAGTATATTGTACTACATACTCAGGAAATTAATCGCAATATTAAATAAATAACATATTTTAATCTAATATGTTAACAAATTTATATTAAAATATCTATATTGAGAATGAAAGATATGTAAATTTTGTTATTATCTCGCTTAATATTTATTTGCATACAAGAAATCACTGATTTTATGGTAAGAATTATAAGATATAATTAGAATTCGATTTAGAATTTATTTTTAATTATGAGCATCAATAAAAACAATTCCTTTACAAGGTTATTTCATTTGCCTTACACAATGTTTATATTTAAAGATATCCATATAGTATACATATTTTATAAAATCAATCAAATTTAAATTTTGAATCAGTTGAATTTATTACAAAATAAATTATATCAAAATGTACGAAGAATGTCTAATAGTTTCGCTTTGTTTCTAATTGCGTAAATGTATTTTTTTATCTTAATATTTTACTATATTTTATATTATTGACAACGTTTTAAAAAAAAATTTATTAAATTTTGACCAAATTAATTTTTGTAATTAAACCATGTATTATAAAATAATATCTTTAAAATTATCCAAATTACAAAGAAGTTCTCAATTACTACAATAATTCAGGTATTATATTATAGTTAAAGTTAATTTGTGAACTCATTTTTTTTATACATTTTTTATCTATATCATAAATTACTTTAATTGTTCTAAATAATATATATATGCACAATCTATGTTCAAATTTCGAATGATTAAATTTTATTTATCTATTTTTAGAGTTAACCTGAAAAAACTGATTAATTTAAAATCATTTCGAAATTTCTGGTCTACTTATTGAACTCTCATATTCATGTATTTGATCAAGACTCGATAGGACGCTTTCGTCTTAAGACTTTTAAACATTTCAACATCATATTTCACACATTTCAATATCGTTTTTCCACACTTCAACATCATATTTTCTCGAAGATGACTGCAGAAACAATTCGCAATGCTGATGTTATGCTTATTATTATAACTTTTAATTGTAGAGGTTCAGATAAAGTTTATTTTTTAAGTGTACCACTGTTAATTGTAGAGGTTCAGATAAAATTTCTTTTTTATGTGTACCATTGTTAATTGTAGAGGTTCAGATAAAATTTCTTTTTTATGAGCACTATTTAGCAAGTACTTTTGTTTTTAACGTACAAATATTCTTTATTATTCTTTATGGTGCATTTGTACTATATGTAATAATGATTAAATTCTTTATATGAATGTTGTTTTTAACTTTACTTTTGTGTAATTGTTACTAAATTTAAGATAAAACTTTTGACGTCAAAAAGATTAATAACTTTCAAAATGACATTAATCTTTCTCCTTTACAAATCTATGAGGCAGTTATAAAGGAAAGGTTAATAGAAAGAATAAGCGAACAAAGTATGAAACCATTAAGTTTCTTTCGCAGAATTTTCTTAATTATGGGGGAGTATAATCACTTTTGTGAAGTTATTAGATTAGATATTTCCTATAATATTGCTCTATTTTCAGTAACCCAAATTTTACAAAATTATAGTTCTATGCGACTTTATTAATTAAATAATGTTATATCCACAAAGCTAAAAGTGAAAATAGGTCTTAACGTTATTTTATAGTTTACTCTATTAAGCTATATTAATGGAATGTGCCAATGCTTTCTTAATGATCAGTTAAAAATCTATTTTTTTTTTTATATCGGATGTTTTTGTTACTGAAGCTTCAGAAATCGATCCCATAACCCTAATTTTAAATTACGCAGATAAAAAAAAGGATAATATATCAATTAAATCATATAGTGTATGACATCTAAATTCGCATTTATGTTTTTATGCAGACATTTTAATTATATTCCTATCCAAAGAAATATTTTAATACTTAATATAATTTTTTCATCATTGCTGAGCTTTTTAAAAAAAATAAAAACTTTTAAAATGATGACTTAACGCTCTAACATATGATTCCCCCCCCCCCATTAAAACATATTTGATTGTTTAATGAGCATAAATTAGATGAAAAAATACTGAAGAAATTACCACTTTCACATTTTACAATATTTCCGTTATTCTAAATTTTTTGCTTGGTGGCAACATCTTGCAATAAGCACAATCTAAGAATATTCTATAAAACTTCTCTGGTATTTTTTATTCATTGTTTGGTGGCTTTTGGCAGCTGAGGATTCTGTCTCTTCTTATTACACCAAGACAGAAAATTAGTTTTGATTTTAAAAATGGCATCAAGTTCACTGACGTATAATAGTTGTCAAAATGCAGTTTAATATTTACAATTTATGTTTAACAACTGCATGGGTTAGTCTAGCATTGACTGAATCCCTTAATACCCAGTGAGGCTGAATTCAGCCAATATATCCCTGATACGAATCCTGGTTCGAACCTTTTCCTCCCACTTGGGAAATTTACATCTGTTATAATCAATTTAAGATTGAATAATCGTGTTTAAAATTAATCTAATATGATTTCGTATGCAGTGTTTTCTTCAGTTCCAAATATTGACATTCAAAAAATTCTGTTGACATGATTCATAGTATCAGAACAGATTCTGAGATCGTTGAAGTCATTTGGGTGATAAATTTCTTCAATATTCGTCCGGGATGGCTTAGTTGAAAGAACAATAGCGGCTTCAGCCAATACATTCCTGGTTCGAATCCTGGCCCGGACATTTTTCACCCACTCGGAAAATTTACATCGGATGCATTAATTATTATCCACTGTGAGCATATATCAAAAATAGATTTTTCAAAATGGCGCACATCTGCTATTCCGGGGTTCCAGAGAAAATACTAATGGTTGAATTAATAAATAACAAATAACAAACTATTACTAAATAAATATACTAACAAATAACGCTTTTACTGTGTGTACATTTGTCTGTCTTTTGGAGATAGCTACGGAAATCATTTCAAATTTGAATAAGTATATTCCAAATCAAGTCCAAATTTACCTCAGACTGGGAATGTTCATTTTAAGATATATAAAGCTTCTAATTAGCTATTATATTAACTATAAACCGCAATGAACGCTTATCAAAAGGACATTCTTCAAAATTTCAAGCGGTGGTCATTAATCATACCAATGAAAGTATTAAATGCATAAAATAATAAATTGCGAATAATAAACTAATAATAACTGACTATACCAATCAGTAACTTTTTATCTATCCGTATATTTGTTTGTCAAGGCAATGTCTAGGAAAATTGACTGCACATAAGTTTTTCTAAATGTGGATAAGCATAGTCCAACTCAGGAAAGAATGCACCTTTCACTATGATTGTTCACTTTCCTATAATTAGCTGAGATAGTATTTATACACCGAATGAACATTTATAAAAAATCTGTTTTGCAAAATTGCGCGCGGAAGTCAATCCGAGAATCCAGAGAAGATATTAAATGTAAATTTGGCATATTTATTATATATTTCGAATATTTCATCTGCTAGACCATTCGACATTCATGAAAATGAAAGATACAAAACTATATCAAATTATTCGGAGTTTACTAGCTGGTATAAATACTTTTATGAAAAAATAATTGTTAAACATTAAAAAAAATAATAATAATTAATTAAGGAACTTATAATTCCAGCTTTTCTTTCGTGTTTTTTGAAGCACTTGTATTATATAAGAAAACATACTTATTTATCTATAGTACACTGTTAAAAATTTTAAACTTTTGCTGCATCGTCACTCTAATGCTTTTCAAAAAAAAAAATAATAATAATAATTCACTATATTATGCAGCATTCTAATTCGTCGAAATAGAGATATTCTATAAGAGCGGTGGATTGACGATGCAGCATATGTATCAAAATTTTAACAGTGTAGTTTTTAGTTTAATCTAGTAGGACGGGCGCGTTGCGTTTTGAAACCCCACACAAGAAAATATTAATTTGCTGTTTCTCCCTATAAACCAAAATGGTTGGGTTCATCAATTCCTGCTTCCAAGCTCAGCTTCCATGCATAGCGTATAAAAATAATGAATTTAGACTCGTTTTATATCGTATAGAAAAATTATCGTATAGAAACACCCCGTACGTTAGAATTTTTCAGTGCTTGCTTAAGTCTTGTTGTTGGCAGGACTTTTCCTCGTTTGACGTATGATCAAGAAACGGAAATATTTCAGAAAAGGGTAGAAAGGATTTCGTCTGATAAAAACAGAATATCAAAGAAGAATTTAGAGATTCAGATAATGAAAGTATGTTTAGTGATCTCCAATCTGAACTAGACGAAGTATCCGATTCTTTATGTAATCAAGTTTGTTACCAAACTAGTTTTATTATCGGAAAAAATAAAACAACATAGCGACAAAACAAAATGTGTGAAGTGCGAAAAAATATATGAAGGAACACTCGGAAATTGAATCTTACTGTAAAAACTGAAAAAATTCTGAATCATGTACATCCTGATTATTACGATAATTCATAATCTCAGTATTTTTATAACAATATTATATATTATTATTAATATAATAAAAATTATAAAGAATAAGAAAAATAAAGATGACTGCAATTAATTATAATGTAACATTCCGGTTATCATTTTAACGAGCAAGGTTACATTTATCATGGATATTATTAACAGATAGAATTCTTATTTTTTTCGTACTTTTGTCTTTTAATATGCTTCCGGTGTGACAATACTCCACCACAATATTAGATGTTTTGCTTTCTTCCCATACAATATACAAATCTACATTTCGAACAAAACTTCTAATCGAAGAAAAAATTTGGACAACATATACAAGATCATTTTAATTTTTGTTTAAAATATATTTTAATATAAACCCTTAAAAAAACTAGTTTCCGTGTTTTTTTTTTTTTTTTTTTTTTTTTTTTTTTTTTTTTTCTTGTTGAATGTTTAAAAATACTCATTGCTCTTCAAATCCTAAAGAAAAAATCAAACAATACTCATCCTATATGTACATGATTCTGGAAAACGACGGATTTGATTATAAAATTACGAATATAAACATTTTTAAATAAATTTATTTACGAAATCCTTATTCGCGAATTTTGTTTTTTCTGCCATTTTATTTCAAAATCAATATACAGGGTGTCCCTAAACAAATGGTATATACGCTAGGGGGTGATAGAACACATCAAGATGATTAATAGTAAATAGGAAACCAAGGGTCTCAAACGTTTTCCAAAGGAGATAGCCGCCATTAAAGATTGGGGTCCAAAATTTCAAATACACATAAAAAACGGAAAAATTGGTCGATTGATTTGCGGTTTTCACTAAAATTATTCTTTATGTTGGTATATTCTTGAAAATAAATTATAAAGATAAATTTCGAAAAATGCCGATAGAGGGAGCTTTTGAATTTGAAGTAATGAAAAACTATTTTTTGCCGTGATTTTTTGCATCCTATTAAATGGTTTCGTAAGCTTAGACTTAAACTTAAATTTTGAGCTCAAAATCTGAATAGTTGGAAGCGGTTAAGTAGCACAAACTTAACTGTGTTCAGAGGGTTTAAATTTCAAATGATTATAAAAAACGGAAAAATTGGTCGATTTGTTTGCTGTTTTAAAAAAAAAAAACTATTCTTTAAGTCAGCATCTTCTTGAAAATGAATTTTAAAGATAAATTTCAAAAAGTTCCGTTAGAGGGCGCCTTAAACTTCAGAGTAACCAACAACAAATTTTAACCGTTATTTTTGTATCTAATAAAATGCTTTCCAAAACTGGTTAAATGTTTTCGAAATCTTAGATTTAAACTTAAATTTTGAACTCAAATTCTGAATCGTTGGGAGGGGTTAAGAAGCACAAACTGAAGTGTGTTGAGGAGTTGAAATTTAAACCCCCCCCCTCGAACACAGTTGACTTTTGCGCTACTTAAACACTCGCAACGACTCAGAATTTGTTCTCAAAATTTAAATCTAAGCATTTGAAAGCATTTAATGAGATTTGAAAAATAACGGTTAAAAATAGTTGTACGCTACTCCAATGTCTAAGGCGCCCTCTATCGGCATTTTTTGAAATTTATCTTTAAAATTTATTTTTAAGAAAACACTGATTTAAAGAGTAGTTTTAGCAAAAACCGCAAATGAATCGACTAGTTTTCCGTTTTTTATAGTTTTCCGTTTCGTTTGACATTTAAACCCTCTGAATACAGTTCAGTTTGTGCTACTTAACCACTCCCAACTATTTAGATTTTGAGCTCAAAATTTAAGTTTAAATCTAAGCCTACGAAACCATTTAATGAGATGCAAAAAATAACGGCAAAAAATAGTATTAGGATGGATTATTTCGTTAATCCAAAGTTTAAAGCGCCCTCTATCGGCATTTTTTGAAACTTATCTTTATAATTCATTTTCAATAAAATACCAACATAAAGAATAGTTTTAGTGAAAACCGCAAATCAATCGACCAATTTTTCCGTTTTTTATAATCATTTGAAATTTAAACCCTCTGAACACAGTTAAGTTTGTGGTACTTAACCGCTTCCACCTATTCAGATTTTGAGCTCAAAATTTAAGTTTAAGTCTAAGCTTACGAAACCATTTAATGAGATGCAAATAATCACGGCAAAAAATAGTTTTTCATTACTTCAAAGTCTAAAGCGCCCTCTATCGGCATTTTTCGAAATTTATCTTTATAATTTATTTTCAAGAAAATACCAACATAAAGAATAATATTAGGGAAAACCGCAAATCAATCGACCAATGTTTCCGTTTTTTATGTGTATTGGAAATTTTGGACCCCAAACTTTAATGGCGGCTATCTCCTTTCAAAAAAGTTTGGGACCCTTGGTTTCCTATTTACTATTACTCATCTTGATGTGTTCTATCACCCCCTAGCGTATATACCATTTGTTTAGGGACACCCTGTATATTTTATTGTTCAAAACGTAACAGCAGTAAAAAATACCTCCACGGTGAACATTTTCCTATCAAATGTTGAACCAAAATGAATGAAGATACCAAATCTTATTAATGTAGATGAATGATTTTACCCTTTGTCACCATTCTATTGATTCTAAAAATTTGGAAGAGCAAATATACAATGCACATTTGAAAGTATTAATATACAATACAGTTTTGAAAGTACTAATACAGAATATAGGTTTGAGATTGCAAAGATGCAATACACATGCAACTGTCAGAACGTTAATCATTACTTATACCAATATATTTAAATTAAAATTAAATGCTTTAATGTTAACTGAAGTTAGAAATAAAAAAAATGAAGCACAATTATCTTTGTTTCATAATATTGTTTCAATTCTTAGAGATATATTCAATTCCTTAAAATCACTTTCATCTCTAATTGCTGCCATATTACATATGACACCACTACAATCAATTGCTTTTAAAAGCAGTTCTGTTTTCTATTAGTTTAAAGAAATGGGATTGTTTGGACAGATAAAAAAACACTTTCTTAAAAGTGTTTTAGTTTTTAAATAAAAAAGTATATATGCTTTAATAGCATGAGCTAAAAAATATACTACAACATTTATTACTTGTTTGAAGGACAATTATCTAAAAGAATGAAACGGATCTGTAACCGATTCCGAAGTATTTAAATGTCATCCTTATAAAAACTATTCCATATGCATTAAGAGGACGGTGGACGTTATTTCATTTATTTATTTTTTTATTTTCATCATAGCAATATGCAATTTTATGCATATATACATTTCACCAAAAGCATATAGAATACTTTCAAAAAACTTACAATATTATTAACAGTTTAAAAAATTTTTAATTAAATTTTTAAACTAAATTTCAAAATGCTTCTCGTGTTTTAATTTTTGAGATATTTTCTTCATTTTGCATTTTTATCACTTAAAATTCTATTATAAACAAATTTGTGTAAGATTTTTTTAATGTCTTGAATAAATGATATTGTACAGATTTTCCTTTAAATTCCATATCGATTTTCATCAAACATTTTGACTTTTAATAAGTAAAAAATCAAATTTCACTATTTTAATGAAGACGAACTTTTAAAAGCTGGCATATTTTCTTTCCAAACAATATCAGAATACTTCCTTATCAATTTCATAAATATTGACAAAAAATTACATCGCAAAAAGCATTTCAAAAATCTAAAAACGCTGGAAAATTAATTTTGGGAAAGTATATAAATACACTTACCTGTATAATTTATTTCTTAAAACATTCATAAATGATATTTTAATTTTAAAAAACTGTTTCGGTACTATTATACCACCGATACAGATCGGTTTTGCGACGATTTTTCTGAAATAAAAGTCCACTGTCCCCTTAAAACGTTTGAAGATTGCTATATGCATGAAAGAAAAATTTCTTTTTCGGCAGATATCCGTCTTAGTTCATACAACTGATTGGGAGTCTTTCTATTGTAACCATGATGGTTTTCTAGGACTATTTATAGATATATTCAGTTTTCACACGCTCTATCGTATTTATTATAGATATTCTAGTAATAAGGAACCTATACAAATTTATTTTTATGCATATTTTGATGTATAAAGATTGTTAAATATTTTTTTCAGTCGACTGTAGTCAAGATAATATAATATTAAAGCTATTCATTTTTAATAAAAACTGCTTCGTAAATATTTTTTGTTGTTTATTTTAATATTTTTGTTCCTTAGTTTGTATAATAGAATAACTTTTCAGAATATTAATATACATTGTAAAAATTGAAGACCCAAATTGGGTTGAAAGATTTCTGGGTATAGTAATGTTCCTAAAATGGTACAGTAAGGATTAAAAAATGGTAGAGTATTGTTCCCAAAATAGATAACCCAAAATGGTTCAAAACAGAGCATATCTTTATTAACATTAAATTAATCAAAATTTCTGAGGTATAATGTATATACTATCTAAGATATTTTAATTGTTTTAATGTCATTAAAAATCAGACTTTTTTGAAACGATTTTGTGCTACAAACTGAACTTTCCAAATTGGAACAATGCTGTACCCAAAAACTCTTTCAACCCAATTTGGGTATTTTGTTTTTACAGTGTAGTGCATCTAACATGCAATGTTTTAAAGTCATAGATTAATGAAAAGATTTATAAATTTGAAATAGAGAATAAGAAATGTTATTACCAACACTATATATATATTAAAAAAAACTATAAAAAAATGTTTGAAAGGGTAAATGAACAGAAACTAATGACTATTAGCTTACTTTCAGAGCATTTATACTTTTCTCTAAAAGGGCTGAGCAAAGTTCAGACTGATGACATCATTTATTTCAGATGATTTATATCAAACTACATATGACACCAGTAAATCAATTGCTCCTAATTTACATTTCTCTGCTGTTCATCATTACGTAAAGGATTCTATTTTTATAGAGACAAATTAAAAAATATAAATTTATAGTAAAGTGTTTCAGAATATACAAAATATAAGATTTTTTTTGTACGTTTTAACAATATTACATATTACTAGCATATGAAACTCCATTCCTAGAGATTTACCTTTAACTAGATTTTCCAAGACATTTTCTTGTATGATAGTTATGCTTATGAAGCTATTAAGTCTTTGATAGTGAGAAACGATATCCTATACTGATAGAAGCGAAATTATTTTATTTACAATTTCATTATATTGATATACA